>CM071949.1:16875000-18315000 GCA_036784905.1 Acrossocheilus fasciatus
CCGCTCCCCGCCGCTGTCAAACCGGAAGCGAAAATTCACCAAAATAAAAGCACGAGCTTTTTGTTATAATATATTGTAATTACAATAACTTTATTTTATAACGAACTTTAAAATGCGTCTAAAAATTATATTAAATGTGTGATTGACTTAATGATTATAATAACAACAATTTTTATTATGTGTATGTTTAGGCTCATGTGTATAAATTCCTGCCTTCTCATGTTTGCTCAGTCATAGTTTGTATAAAATAAACTGAGCATTTCACTGGGTTTATACAGAATAACACTTTGTCGCATCAAACTAATTAACGCACTCCAAACTGCACATTGCCCATTAGATGGCGCCAGAGGCATATGGATCTTAACCATGAATTTCCAAGCCCCGTAAATGATCAACATTATCAAAATTGGTCTGAAAACCCTGTTGTACGTAAAAGCAAAATGGCTCATAGTATAATTTTAACAATGTCCAGCTTCAGAGCTTGTGGTACATGTGCTTTTGCTGTGAAATCTTTAATGATTTTTAGAAAGTAAACAAGAATAACTTTTATATTAATAGTAATATGTCAAGATGAACATTAACTAGCTTGAAGCAACTTAGGTTTACTTGATTATCCATACATCTTTTTTTATTATTATTATTAATATATAAGCATCATCGTACTACAGGGCTGTCAAGGAATTAAAACTATAGATTTGATCATAAAACTAAGCATTTAATATCATCTTACTAAGACATATTATTGGGAGAAATATAGACAACTAATACTAATACTTACATGCATTTTATGTAGTCTGATATACTATACCGTTATAAAAATCTCACTGATGCACATTACAAGCTAGCAAAATATTGTATTTTGGCCATATAAATCCATATAAAAAGTTGTTTTCCTCTTTGAGTGTGAGCTCCATATTCTCACTATACCATGCTATATGGGCCATAAAACCTTAATGTATCAAACAAAAAAAAACAAACAACCAAAAAAAAAAAAATTGATATTCTTTTATACTTTGTCCAAAGCGTCACTAAACTAATCCATTTGATTTTTCTGACTACTATTTATATGTCATGCTTTACATTGTTAAATAAAGAACTCACAGGACATGCCCTAATTAAAAAGAGGATAAAATTACTCTCTATACCATATGTTTTTACATCAAAAACACCGAGTTTAATGTACATTTACACCAGCTCCCATTCCCACACATCCAAACAGTCTCACAAAACAAGAGGTGTGGCTTTAATGGAGCAATCCACATTCAGAGAAAGTGTACACACTGGAATAAGCCATTTCTGAGAAGTCGGAAAATGATATGCATGAATCACAACAGTGTTTAATATCTGGAACAGATCATGACACTCAAATGTGACACTAGGTTTTCAACCCAGAGATGAAAATCTGTCATAATTTACTTATTTCCATGTCAAACTAAATGGAAAAGAGTAGTATAAACATTTTTACTTTTATTTTCTGCAAAAGATACAGGTTTAAAAGGACATGACGTGCGTAAATGATGAAAAATGATATATAGACTTTTTTTTTCTGGCTGGGATGGCAAAATCGATTTATCAGTCCAACTGTATAAAAACAAACGCATTTTGTTAATAGCTAACAAGCTGATTTGTGCACATTCAGTGCTTCCATTAAAAACTGAAGACTAGTCATGCAGGTTGTGCAACACATCTTGATCAGTGCATGTGATATTTTGTACCAACCTTCCAATCAGATCATGTGAAGTTATCATGTGACATATATGACTTCACCATTTAACCCATCAGCTTTGCTCAACTTCAGTAGTTTGACGTTCTTGAAAGAAGTGTTAAAAATTACAAGCACGCACAGACTCACACATACCTGTACACACACACACGTTTTTCTGAAACAATGTATATTCTATATTAAGATCCAAAACAACTGAACATTTGAATAAAATGGACACTTAAATGAGATTTACTTAAACAAGTCCCAAAGTGGCTTTTGTGTTGTACAAAACCAAGCCATACAGCACTGACTTTCCCATGTTCTTTGTTTAAAAATTCCAACAGAACTATATTTCCGATCCTGAAAAAGATGTTTGAGACACATCAAAACACTTCCTGTCCATATTGAGTCTGTAACAGACGTCTACAGTTTGAAAGCCTATTCCCATTTTACAAATTCTCGATCTCCCAGGATGCAGTTTATTTAGTCTATGGTATACTTCGAGTCTTGGCGACAATGCCGGCAGCCTGGATAACACGGTATCGCTCTCGGAGGTTGCGTCGACGGACGTGCTCATTGGTGATTTCCAGTACGTTTGCTTCGGGAAACCAACCTTTCTGTCCATCGGATAGTCGGATTCCTTCATACCATCCTAAAGAAGGAAAGAAGCCGTCAGATGGATGAACAATTTCAACATCTCAGATGTGCTTCCAATAAATGGAAGGTATAGCATGACACACCTTCGTTGGTTTTGCGCAGGACATTGATGATCTCTGTGCGCTCCAGATTTAATTCATCTGCTTGGTTTGCCACATACTGCTCCACACACTGCACCTGAGGGCAATCTGTCACACAAACACACATATATGATTAGAGAGAAAGTCATCTGTAGAGAAAAGTCAATGTGATCAAAATCAAAGTCAAGTGCTAACACGCCACATATGAGTCATAAACCTGAGCAACTTAGAGAAATAAGCACCCACACTTACCCCAGTCTTCATATATGACTTCTTCTTGATCGTTGTTGGGGTCATCAGGATTTGGGAATGCTGCCAACCACCTGTGCAGGTCAGATCTGATCGGAGAGACAGAAGAAAAGTGACCTACACACACTTAAAAGCAGCATACATCCTTACAGCTGACTACATAATCCTGGAGATTTCATAGACGAATTTTATGTGGAAATTTATGATGTATACAATATAAAAAATTATATTATTGATTACATATTATATATATATACCCACACGTTATATATATATATATATATATATATACTAGAGAGAGAGAGATAAATAAAAATAATAAAAATATATATTAATAGAAAATATTAAGAAAAATTCCAATATTTTATCATCCAAATTGCGGATGCCCGTTGATACATTGTCGATATACATATTTATTTTTTTATTTATTTTTTTGTGCATTTGTATTTGATCATGTGACACTGAAGAATAGCTGCTTTAGCTTTGCAATCACAGCTTTGCAATTAAAATTGAAAACTGTTTTTTTTTTTTTTTTATTCCATTTTACTGTTCTACAGCATTTTTGATTAAATAAATACAGCCTTAAAAGATGTTCATAAATATTACAAAAATCTTACCGACCCCAAACGGTAGTGTACATTAACAAAACTTGTATATTTGAATTGCCAACCGGAAAAAAAAAACAGCATATGGAATTAAAAACATAATGGAGCAATGAACATGTATCACGGATGAGTAAAATAAATTTATTTATAACTCCACTCACTGTGTAGGAGCTTTGAAAACTCTCTCCATCTGGCGTCCCTGGTGATTCTCCAGCAGAGTCAGAGAGAAGCAGTGCTCCAGGCTGGGGACAGCTGTGACCTCCCCAAAAGCCTGCACCTGGACCAGGGAGCGATGGGCATGATCGAGGACCACATACCGTTCAGAACTACAGCACAGGGAAACAGAAGAAGAAACAAATGAGTGAAGTCTGACTCAGAAACTATAGGATTAACTAAACATTAAATGCAAACGGGGTGTTACTTTTTTATAAAAGATCATTAAAAAGCGAATGCATATAAATAGCAAGTAAATGCAGTGTTTTGCAACCCTCATAAAACAGAGTAAAGCCATAACACAAACAGGTTTTTCAGCTTTCTACCTTTTCTTGCTGGCAATGACAAGTAGGTCATTGAAGAGAAAGAGGTATACGGGGCTGAATTTGGGGCGGAGGTTCAAGAATGTCCCTCCTCTGTTTATTTCCTGCAGTTCTCCTCGTTTCTCCAAGTAACGTGTTTGAGAGATAATTGGCACCGCCTAAATAAATGATTCAATAATGTGACAACATTTAAACAAATAAATAGATCAATTTAAATAAGTATTATATATATATATATATATATATAAAATAATAAATAAAATATATTATATATATATACTAAATATTCCTATTTTTTTACTTCAATAAAGCACTTTTAAAAAATAAAACATTTTGGTAGAATCAAAAAAGTAGTAATTAAGATTCTACGCTATTTTTTGGTCACTTATCATAAGTGAACATTTGTGCAAGTGATCATGTGACATTCACATTGTCATTTTTTTCAAAATATATACAAACAGAGGAATTTTCACTGGTGGTCTCAGAATTTTAAATCCCACTGTAACCACCTGTATAATAATAATGCTTTACAAAGACAGAACTAAATAAACATTAATACAAAAATCATTTTGCTCACCTTTAGTTTGTCGAACTCCAGCATACCATTAATCTGAATCAGTTCCTCCATCTGCTTCATTTTTCCAACCTGAGTATTACATTCTTCAATGATCTGTGAGGAGATGCGTGACAAGTTATTTAAGATCACATCTGACAACACCAACAGCCATAAACAACACGTACACACACCAGAACATTCTTTCCATGCAGACAATTGAATCTGAATGCATGACAAACATATTAAACATGACCTATTTTGGTTCCTTCATGGAAATGAAAAACAAATAAACATCCTTTATTAGCCTAATGCTTTAAAATCCACCCGACCTGCATTTAACCTTGTTTTCCACTCTCTCCCCCTCTTTCCAATTATTCTCGCTCTCTTTTCCTTTTATCTTCCTCTCTAACAGGCTATTCTGGGAACAATGAGGTCTAGTTTGATCAAGGAACTGTGGGTGAGGAGTGGCTTTATAATGAGAGGAAAAAACAGGGTGCATTTACTGTGACCTTGAGGTGTTTACCTTGGACACAGAGTCCAGAGCTTTAGATGCTGTTTGCTCCTTCTCCATCCCGACAGCCGTTCTCTTTAGGATGTTCTGATGAAAAAACAAAACAACAAAAAAACGATTATCTTCATATTACCTAGATCAATTTAAGAAAACTCTGCTTGATTATAATGCCTTGCAAACCAAGTATAATTGTGGAAACAAAAACTCCCAAAATCAACTGAAATTGGTTCCAACAAATACTACCGTTTACAATTTTGGGGTCATTAAGATTTTTTGTAAGAAGTTTCTTATCAAGGCTGCATTTATTTGATCAAACAGTAAAATTGTTAAATATTATTCCGATTTAAAATAACTTTTTCTATTTTAAAATATGGGACCCTGGACCACAAAACCAGTCTTAAGTAGCACGGATATATTTGTAGCAACAGCCAACAATACATTTTATGGGTCAAAATTATTGATTTTTCTTTTATGCCAAAAATCATTAGGATATTAAGTAAAGATCATGTTACATGAAGATATTTTGTAAATTTCCTACAGTAAATATATCAAAACTTCATTTTTGATTAGTAATATGCATTGTTAAGAACTTCATTTGGACAACTTTAAGGCGATTTTCTCAATATTTTGATTTTTTTTTTTTTTTTTTACATGCTCAGATTCCAGATTTTCAAATAGTTGTATTTCAGTCATATCCTAACAAACAATACATGAACGGAAAGCTTATTTATTCAGCTTTCAGATTATGTATAAATCTCAATTTCCAAAAAATTGACCCTTATGACTGGTTTTGTGGTCCAGGGTCACATATTTTAATGTAATTTATTCCTGTGATGGTAAAGCTGATTTTTCAGCATTCTTCATTGTCACAAATTCCTTCAGAAATCCTTCTAATATGCAAATTTGGTCCACAAGAAAAATTCTTTCACCAGTGTTGAAAACGGTTGTGCTGCTTAATATTTTTGTGGAAAGCTTGATGCATTATTTCAGGATTCTTACATGAATAGAAAGTTCAATAGAACAGTATTTATTAAAAATAGAAATCTTGTAACATTTGTAACAACTGTCTTTACTTTTAAAAAAAAATTCTAAAGTGGATTATGTGAATTGTTCACTTACCTCGATGAGCATTTTAATGCGTGTGATTCGCTGAAAGGGCAGTAACAGGAAGGACATAAAGGGCAGTCGCTGACAAATGGGCGACTCCTGGAGTCGAGTGATTATGGTCGCAAACTGAGTGTTAGATTGCCTGTGACAGATATTAGGCAAAAGAAGAAATGAGAAGATACAAAATAAATGGATGATAAAAACATCAGACAAATCAGTTTGAGTTGTGTGTGTAGGTGTACGAGTTTCTCACATTAGATTACTATAGGTCTTTTCCTGATAAACCTGGTTTCGAACGTAGTCGATATACGCAGGGAAATGGTGTTGGGCATGATAGTGGATGATGTCACAGATGTCAGAAATGATAATGCTCTCTTCTAGACGCTCCTGCAGGTCCTTTAGAAACCTGTGAACATCAACAGACAGTGGTATTTGTAAATTAATGTTTGTGACTGCTGTGACTTGTTTCACAGGCTACACTGCATTCTCGAAGCATTAGACTATTTGTCCTGAGATTTCATGTTTAATAGTTTTCTATTAATAAAACATCAAACGCTGCTGTCTCAGCAAATTCTGATGGGTTACACCTGGAAAATCATTTGCTGCTGTACAATAACAATGGCTCAAATGTAGTCTGTGGGGTTCATGTATATAAACCAAACTAATTAGTGGGGTTCAGGCAGTGCTGCTTCAGCAAATCTACACACACACACAGGCACTCACCTCTCGCTGACCTCTTGAATGCGCAGAATGTTTGAGAAGAGGGTTTTTTTGTCCATGTTAATAAGGGTGTCATTCAAGTCACTTGACTCCATAAAATGCTCTGTTAGCACACGCAGAGAGCGCAGATACGACATTTCTGATGTAATCACCTCGAACATGCTCTACACACAAAGAAAGGAAACACATTAATATGCATAAGAATGCAATTTATTCTTCAATTTCTCAAAATGCAAGATATTTATATTTGCAGTAACAGCTTAGTTTTTCTTTTTCCACATTCACTGTTATTATCTTCTATACTGTGTTACACGAAATTGTAATAATGCCTCATTACACGTCACACTTAACCCCAAAATAGACAAAAATAATAATAATTAAAAAAAAAAATAAATAAATAAACTAAAAAATAATTAAAATATATATATATTATTATTTTTGTATTATATGTTTTTTTATTAATATATATATATATATATGTGTGTGTGTGTGTGTGTGTGTGTGTGTGTGTGTGTGTGTGTGTGTGTGTGTGTGTGTGTGTGTGTGTTAGGACTTAAAATATTTTTTTTTTTTTACATTACAACTTTAAAGTTTTATATAATATTATTAAAAAAAAATTAAGAAAATATAAACAATAAAAATGGGATTTTCTTGAATTATGGTCATGAGCATTTTAATTGTCAAGAAAATAATTTCATTAAACAAAAAACCTTAATATATGTAGAACACACTGAAGAAGGCCTTTGAGCCGAAACGTTTGTGTCTCTGTCCTATTTGTGATAAATGTAAAATAAAACGAAAAGAGAAGACTGTGAGTGCGGATCATGGTTTTGTACAATAAATGAATCGTATGACCCTATAGACTGAAGTAATGGCTGTTGAGAGCATTTGAGACTTATTATCTTTTTGAGAACGGTAGTATACACATATTTGTGAGGCTAACACTCTTTGTACTTCCTTTCCTATCCACCCCTTTCCATCCTATTGTCTCCTACAGATTTCCATCCTCTCTCTTTTCTCTTTTCCTCTTAAATTACTTTTTCCATATCCCCAAGCACTGCACTGGCTAAGAAGTACATGCTCTCCTCTGCATTCTGTACCATGTTCAGTGAGGATTTCTGCTCACCTCTTGGTACTTGCACTCCTCTGGACTTAGGGTCTGCAGGACCCCACTCTCCAGTACTGCTGACTGGTCCCGCCATAAATTGCTCTGCTTGAGATTTGGAACACTACTGGATCTGGGACGTGTTTCTCCTTTCTCTGGGCTGGATGTAATGCGTGGGTCCATCTGGAAGTCCATGCTGGTTTTACTGATGTTGCGACATACTGTCCTCCTGATCTCCTTGTGTATATATGTTTCTGTGTAAAACTGATACAGCTCTGCAAGGGTCAGAAAATATGGCATTAAACTCAACCCCCTAAATTAAATTTATTGAGAATTTTTACCAATGAAAGATATCATTCACCACAATTTCTTTATAGTGTTTTTCTTTCTTAACTTCTTCATTAAAATCATGTCTGTCTTTATTCAATCAGAAAAAAATTATACCCTCAGGCATCCCAGCTTCCAAGTCAACAGATTTTTGGCGATGTGGAATGGCTCGTGGAGATCTAGAGCTGTGACAGAGATTGAGTAACAGGTAGTAAAGACAAATGTGACAGCCTTGTGACTTACAATAAGCTTAAGAGAGCAGAAACTGTTTGAGAGATGAAAGAAATATAAAACACATAAACATATATACTTCTCAGTGGATCCAGATTTTTCTCCATCAGCCCCTGCACTGTCATTCTCATCTGCTGATGCCAAGAAAGGAGAAACCAACAATCAAGTACAAGATAATCAACAAATGTCAGTTTGAGACATTTAATTGAAAAAAAATGCTGCAAAAACATTTTACTTCTGTAATATAATGCATTTCTGAGTGAAACAGTATACTCAGAAAAAAGTACAATCAGGATTGACTGGATTGTGAACAGTGGGCATTTCATAAAAGAATTTGTTCTGAAAAAGTCATACATGTTTGGAACAGTGTTGTTATTGTTAACTAAAACTAAAATGATTAAAAATCATTTTGCCTATGGAAATAACGTTAAATAATAATAAACTTGAAAAAAAAAATGGGTTACAAATATCGAAACTCTTTGGTCATTTTTGAACGCGATGCTACTGGTCTAATAGGATTCAATGATCTATGCTAAGCTATGCTAAAAGTGCTATCGCCAGACCCGGAGATCGGCTGAATGGATTCAAAAACAGTAAAACTCAACTTATTAACTCTGGGGGAGTTGGAGAATGAGCCTATTTCCAAAAAAAGTGGAGTGTTCCTTTAAAGAAAAAAAAAAAACGTATTTCTCATTGTTAGTTACTGGTAGTAATGCATTAACAATAGCCCCTTTCGCACCGCTTTAGTTCCAGAACTAAAAGTACAATACTAAAGTACTGGGACGATTTTGCGCGAACTATTTCCCAGTACCATTGAAAGGGTCGCATTCACACCGACAGTGGGTACTAAGAAGTGACGTAAGCCGGTCGACAGCGACGTCATTTGTGTTCGGCGTTCAACAACGAAAACAAAGAAGAACAACATTAACAACAGGAGGATGGAGGACGCTGTGATCGGAGCTGTGTTTTTGTTGTGTCTCGCGGGGTTCACAATAATGGACATGGAATGTCGACGTAACTTAGGCTATACGTCAAGCGATTGAAAGATCGGAAAGGAGTCCAAAATGTTCAAAAGTGCCTGCACTTAAGCGTCCGTCCATCTATCGCTGTTCTCCATTCTTGCAAAATATAAGTTGATGCGATGTTTACACAGTATGTGTTTACACGGCGTTTTAAATCATGGCGGGTGAGGGCGTTTTCGTACGCGTTTAGCCAATCAGCGTACACGTACGTCACGATAGTTCCTGTGGAACTGTTTTAGACCCTACTCTGAAGTAGGAGCTAATTTAGTTCCTCCAAACGAGTTCCGGGAACTAAAACAGTTCCTAGTTCCCGCGGTGCGAACACGCCAAAAAGTGGGTAGTTCCACAATTAGTTCCGGTACTATGAAAAGGTTCCTGCGGTGCGAAAGGGCCTAATATTAACTAACAAAACCTTATTGTTTTACTTTAAAAATCTTTTATATTTAAAAATATAAAAGTTATCTTGGCGACTAACTGAAATAAAAGTCCTTTAGTAAATAAAAGTACTGAAATGATTAAAACTAAACTGAAATAAAAAAAAAGAGATAAAAAGAAATGTTTAAATTAATAATAATAAAAATGACAATCAAATAAGAAAATTGTTCAAATGAAAAAAAAAATGAAAATCTACAAAAGCTAATTCAAAATATTAATAATACTAAGTATATAAATGGTACTAAAACAACACTGTTTGGAACATTTAAGACATAATTTGACATTTTGATTTCATGCCGACTTTAAAAGCTTTTATGTACCTATAGACTTGAGAGAATAATTGCTGAGGCGTCTTCCGTTCTCATAGGTCTTGGCTGGCGTAGGTGGTGCAGTTCTTTGCAGTCGGGGACTGGCAGGTGGGCTGCCCTTTTTAGGGGGAAGCAGAGGGGAGGAAGGACGTGCCAGAGCCTGAGGCAGAATAATGCGAGGACCCTTGTTATCTAATGGCATTCTGGGAGGAATGGCCGGAGGGGTGTCCTTGCTTACAGTGTCCGGCCCCTTTTGAGGTCTGGGTGGAGTGACCACCACCAGGCTAACATCGTAGATGGACTCCTCTGGCTCCTCCAAAGGCTGGTCTTTGGGGACATTTAGAGGAGTCTGGGGAAATGAGACAGCAGAGGCGATCAACGTTGGAGGTCCAGGGTCCGATTTCCTCCTCAGCTGCTGCTCTATTAGGTTACGAGTCTCCTGAAACTTTTTAATTTGCGGTTTCTCCTTTTTGTTCTCGTCTTCAGCTAATGATTCACTCAAAGACTCTGGCTCCTTATTGGATTTGACTTCGTTCTCTCCCTCTCCTCTTTCGTTCTGATACTCCGTATCACTGTACTCAATCTCATCCTCCTCACCCTCGTCTTCATCCTGCTCGCTTATTGGCACCCATACGAGCTTCATGCCAGGCCTCTGCAGGTGACATATACAGCCGCAGTTCTTCTCACACTGAGGTTCTGGAAGAGGGCTGGAATCCTGCTCCGCTCGCAGTTTGCCGCCTTCTTTTCCATCAGGAGCTAGAAGAGGACATGGATTATGGTCAGGGTTTGGGTAAATAATGAGATGCTATTTTATTTATTTATTTTCCAAAAATGCAATTCATACAATGACTTGACTACACCTCTTCTACGAAGAACATGTTTTTTTTATTAAAAATCATTCAGAAATATTTTTTTGGGATATAAAGTTAAAAATGTCAGGATTATATGACTGTCCTGCTATCATAATAGAGAAAAAAATGTAAAAGAATAAAATGCTATGGAACACTACAGTAACACTATATTAATTCACAAATGTTTTTTTTCATGCACTGATCAATTTTGCAATTTTGGCATATTTTGCTTCTATAACATGTCTTCTTTTAGTTGAAAGAAAACATCCAAAATACACATTATTCTATTAAACTTTATTTAGTTATGTCAGTAAACATCAATTACAATACATATTTTAAAAGGTTTAAAGGTCTCAAAATGATTTTTTTTTCCACCATGCACTGAAATAGGAAGGGTTTTTTTTCAGGTTTTTTCCTCTAAATTCTGAAGGTTTTTACAAAGAGGTTTGTTCATGTAACATTCACCTGAATTATATAATTTTTTATTCCTAAAAAATGGTAACAGTATTTTCTAAATTATGGCAAAAAAAAAAAAAAAAAAAAAGAAAAAGATTAATCTGGCTATATAAAATGTTCATATATCTGTTCTGGAAATGTATGCAAATGGTGCATTTTTAATAATAATGCAACATTTGCATATTTGAACAAAACAGTTTAGAAAAACGTAAAATACTGTGATGAATTAATTGGAAAGGATCTATTTCTATATACTTAAAACTACATTCACCTGTGGTGTCCTGTTTGAAAAATCTTCAAAAATAAGATTTTTTTTATAATATATAAAAATAATTTATATATATATTTTTTTTTTAAAATAAGGATTAAAACATGTTCATGATGTTAAGGGAAAAATGATTAGTTTTTACTTGATGCTTACACCACATGACACTTTCTGAGTCATTACATATAAACTTTTTGGAAAATAGCAGAAAAGTTTTCAAAACCATATGAAACGAATAGGAACACAAAGAGTACATTTCTAAAAACTTGAAACTAGATTTGAAAAGTTTTGTTTTTTTCTTTATGGACACTCTTATACATCTTTGGACCTTACGTAAACACTGTAAACAAGCTGCAGCAAAGACTGATCTACAACCACGACTGAATGTCTTTGCACTACTCTAAATGTTATATTGCTCTCAAAAGGCTTCACATCCTTTCTGATTTCCAGTGTATAATATCTTGGATTACCATCTTTTCTCTGCTTCTGCTTTGACTGGTCCACCTCGCCCTTCGAGCCTGCCGTTATCAGTGCCGCCAACTTCTGCATGGAACCTTTGCGCTGTGGCGATCCCTCCTCCCCCTCCTTAACCCGCAGATCTTCAATCGCATCAAATACATTTTGCTTGATCTTGCCAAATGCTCGTTTTAGCCCTTCTGCCATCTCACTACACCAGTGACTGACCTGCTCAAACCTCTCTCGGATTCTGGACTAGTTGAATGCATGAACTTAAGGGTGGGACACTGGTTTATTACCCCAATAATCACATAAATCACATAAAGGCCACTTGCATGTTACTTCCGAGCCTCCAAGACAGTCAAACTAGCTCAGTTCACATAATTGTCACTGTAAAAGAGTTTTATGAACAATATATTCTCAGATAATGTCCAACAGGAATGTTCAAGTAAGAAAAAAAAACCTGTTGTGGTTCTTAAACTTTGGAACAGCCTTTATGGTAATGTTTATTGACACAATCTGGATAAAAGGCTCAAGTCTTTAGACAGACGTTTACAACAGAATTACTAACAAAATGTAATATTCCATACATATGACTAAGTACTGCATATAATATACAAAATATATGCATCAAGTATATTTTAGATCTTAGATTTGTTATAATGGCTTTTCTTCCAAGCTTTTTATTCATCAGTAATGTTTGTACTACATTTTTGATCAAATAAGTGCAGTCTTGATGAGCATAAGACACTTTTTTTTTTTTAAAGCCCCCAAACTTTTGAACGGTAGTGTAGTTTTAATATAATTAGTTCCAGGAGGGGTTATTTTATCCCCCCCACACCCATCTGTCCGTGTGTTCAGCAGACGACACAGACTGTATAATCCTACAGACTGACGAACAACAAAATGACCTCCGATGCGTTACGCTGGAATTATGCTTCTTTGGATAAATATAAACTAAAACACCCAAGTACAAGAAAGTTGATCAATTTAATTTGAAATGAAACTGAAATGAGCTTAATGAACATAAAACAGCTTGCATTCCAGAAGTGTGTCACACACATAGCTCACATTCAAAGTTACTTTCGAAATTATATTGTAAAAACCAAACTAGCAATTTACATTCCATCGATTACTAGCAACACTAACAGAGAGCAGCAGAGTTCACTCTCACAACACCCAATCAGATGAAGATCAGATTAAAGCTAATTAAAATAGGAGTTTAGTAGCAGTGTCCCTTAATTTAATGCTGTAAATAGTACTTGTTATTTATCTTTATCCTTGTCTTCATATCTTTCTGTCTGTCTACTTTTTACATATTTTCCATGGAAGTAGGCCAAACAAATCCTGAAAAGAAAGTAAATACACCATACCTGATCGGCTTCCATCAACAGCGCTCAAAGCTCCTTCTTGTCTCTCTTGGCTGTCCACCTGATTTTGTCTGGTCTTTGGAGGCAGAGGAGGTGCTTTGCCACCGCTGGTGGGGGAAGAACTTTTCGGTTTGCGTCTGGGCTTTATTGCAGGAGGTCTTTGTTGTCTCCACTCTATGCTGGTGCTCTTTGCTGCATCTCCGCTTGGAATCTTAGCCTCTGGCTGGCTGAATATGTTGACTATCTTTTTGACATTCCCAGAGTTCTGTGAGGCTGCACTTTCCACAGATGAGGTGTCTGAGGTATTATTGGATGGCTTGATGGGAACCGGGGGTCTTTGTTTAACTTCAGATTTCTGAGGCAGATTCTGAGACTCTTCAGAAGACATCTTGGTTGGTTTTGATGTTTTAAACAAAGCAACCTGGCCAATATGAGGCCAGGCAGCAGGGTCACCGAGGGCCTTCAATCTTCAACCTGTAGTAACAAATAGTAAGGACATTAAACATCTTTACAGACTCTTTCCATCATTTGATCAATCCCAGATCACCTGACGTTGCAGTGTATTCGTTAGACATATTACAATTCTGGCTGATACAGCTAAATGTGCGACTTTAATTTCACAATGAAAAAGGATTCCATGTTGTGACGAACATCAGAGTGGAACAAATTAATCAAATGTGAAAAAGTGTAGTCTGGTGACTTAGTTGTTGTATTTATTGTTGACTGATTTTGAAATGTAGGCATTGCACAAAAAATGTGGAGGCACTTGATTGTAAACTTGAAGGGACAGGGTTATAGCAGATTAAATTATTGGAGAATTCTTGCATTTTGATTAAACATTATCAAAATTGAAAAGATGAAACATAAGCACGGATAAATTATTCAGATCTAAAATATGCATTTAGAAAATAGGGTGAATTTTCAGGTCATGTTTATTCATATTATTTTGTACAAATGAATTAAAACACCAAAATAAGTCATTTTAAATGCTACAAGTGAATTAATTTAGACATCACACAACTATAACATATAAATTTTTAGATTTGTTAAAGTTTCCCTTTAACAGTATATTAATTAATCTAAATCATGCACACTTAATATCTAATATTGACAGATACAATAAATTTAAAAAAAAGAAAAAACTCCAATAACCGATATATAGTACCAATACATTGTTCAGCCCTAGTTTCCATTCTTTCAGTTTCATATCCCTCATGAAGAGTGCTGTAATTGAAACCTGAGTCACAGTCCTCAAAACTACATGAATATGTGTCACGATGATTAGCATCTGGTAACTCATTAAATAAAATAAGCAGTGATCTTTGTACTGGAGTTACCTCACACGTACAGGTTTAACTGCATTGGACTTTGCTCTTACAGGCAAAAGTCTATATTAAATATTATATACATTTATATAAAATATGAGCTGAA
This sequence comes from Acrossocheilus fasciatus, assembly GCA_036784905.1. Classification (NCBI taxonomy): domain Eukaryota; kingdom Metazoa; phylum Chordata; class Actinopteri; order Cypriniformes; family Cyprinidae; genus Acrossocheilus; species Acrossocheilus fasciatus. The sequence continues at coordinate 16,889,984 of CM071949.1, forward strand.
CTTGCAATCAGACTGGTTAGTGAAACGGCATGCTGGAAACAGTATGAAACTTAGCTAGAAATGTGCTTGTATGTCATGTTTATAGTACATACCAGGTACTTTGACCTTTCAGATTCCAAAAGCCTATGCATGTCTTAGGAATGCATTTATGAGATTAAAATAATACGATTAGTGGTACATAGCATTTTATTGTTTATTGTTTCTCCTTATTTAAAAACAAAAGCAATGCCTTGAATGGAACTGGTTTGGAATAAACCCATTCTGGGAATATTGGAAGGGAACGGGTGTGTCAACACGACTTCCTGTGTCAACAATTCTATAGTCAGGTTGAACTTTGGCGTCACTGACTTCACTTGACTCGCACCCCTCAGACAGACTCAGCAGGTCGGTCAAGTTCTCCACTGTACTGCTGTGCACTAATTTGATATCTTCAACATACAAAGCTCAACATTGAACAAAGCCAGAAAGAAATGCTTTCCCATGGGGTGAAACAGGATGGTTGAAAAGGTTACTATTTAAAAGGGGGCGATAATGTTTCGTAATTCTTACATCCTTCTCATATTTCAAAGTTCACTAAGGTATAAACATCCCCTCAAGCAACAGGACATCCAAGTATCCCCTGCTGGGCAGTTTTTTCCAAAAATGTGTACAAGACACTTCCCTTCCAACCTATAAACATCTTGGGATTGGAATCCTCCTTTCCTGTTGAGAACCTTGGCTTTGCTTTCCAATTCCTTAGAGCCACCGGGATGTTGTGATGTATAACAACAGTATAAATAAATATAAGTAAATAAAAAGTATTTTTTAACGTAAAAATGCTGAGAATTTTCTGTTAGGGTTAGGATATAGTATTTATAACTACCTGTATATAAAAACAATATAAGTCTACAGAGTCCCCTTTTAGATAGACAAAAGTAAGTGTGTGTGTGTGTGTGTGTGTGTGTGGTATTTGAGATATTGTAATCCACTGGGTTACAAATTCCTTTGTATTGTCAGCCTTGACGCTTAATTTCTTTCATAATCATTCATGACAATGTTTCAGAAACAATGGGCTAATAAAAAATCGACATTAAATCTTAAAGTCAATATTTCTACTATGTTGTTCACAAGATCAACAAGGATCTGCTGTGTGAACTGAAAGGTGGTAATGCAACATGATGTAACCTGTCATTAATTTAGCATTAATTTATATATCTGTCAGACATAGTAACAGAACTAGGTAAGATGCAGTAGTACATTCACAGCTGAGGCTGCTAAAATTCATATCTGTAATATTACACCAGACTACTTACCAAATGTATCTCACTCTTCTAAATAATCCATAAAGAAAAGCGAATTCCTGAAACGTGTCCAGAGCAAACTTCCTCATAAAAATAAAAACATTAGAGTGGCGTGGTGTAACTCTCACAGCGCACATGAACACATCAGTGTACGAGCAGTTATACAGACATCCATGTTAATACATTTCTTTAAAATGACAGCAACAGATCGCCACATCCCAGCGAGATCTTCATATCCGTACGGATCTGTTCAGACGTTACTTTCGTCTTTTCTCTTTTGTTGTCCTCTTCGGTAAATCCACGCGCATCTCCGGCTCTTTGTTTTCCTGCTCGTGAGCGTGTATGTAAGAACAGCCGGACAGGGACAGTGTGATTAGTGCACACCCCTCCTCCCAGCACCCCATCCCATTCTTGCCTGCACACCCTCCTTTGGCTGCCACCCAGCGGAGACTCTCAGTGTGTGTGTGTGTGTGTGTGTGTGTGTGTGTGTGTGTGTGTGTGTGTGTGTGTGTGTGGTTGGTTGTGGATCAGGTTTATGGGAATCAAGCAAGTCTGAACTCACTTACTTACGAAATGGCCGTTTATCTACTATGAGCAAAACGGTTTAATAAACAAACAAAATAATAAACACGGAATATAGGGTATACTGTGAGGCTGAAAAAAACGTTCATAAAGAGACAATGTCTTTAGTGCCTTAAAAATTTCATAAAACTGTATTTTGTCTTTTTGATCAGTTTATTGCGTACGTTTTAATAACGATGTTAAATGAGGTGTAGAAGACAAAACAGATTTTGAACAATCGACTTCTGACAGTCTTTTATTTTGAAAAGCAGGTGGAGAGTCTCAGGCAAACCCTGATTTTTTTTTTTTTTTTTTTTTTTTTTACAGTCCCAGCAAATCCAAAATGATTTATGCCCAAAATTGTCCACGTTTATATTGTTCTCTTCCACAAGCGAATCACAAATTTTGTCGATTTATTTTTCTATACTGGAGGAATGAGGGGATTAACAAAACAAAATCCGATTTTTTTTACCAAGGATACAAGATTTATTTGTAGTCTTTCCAAATTATAGTTATTATTTTTCTTTACTCATTTCACTTGTGATAAACCAAAAAAATAGCATAGCAAAAGTCAAAATTGTAGTGATGGAAACAAAACTGATATAATATTACTTGGAATGTACTTTAAAAGGAAAGGAAAGAGACATTCATTCTAAAGTAAATTGTCCAATATAACCCAATAGCACATTATTTGTACATCTACAGTATTTTACAATTCAAGAATAGTTTTTTTAAATCAAATAATTATCAATTTCCTTCAATTTAACATTGATTACTACATAAAAACATTAACAAATAAATAAACATACCTAAAACATTAAAGAATGTGTCTGATTCATGAATACAATTTATGAATCAAAGATTCGATTCAGTTGGAGAGTCGATTCTCAGCAGCAGTGTTTACTGTCAGCAGACCAACGGCTAGGCTTTTCCGTCTGATAAGGTGATCAGTTGCTTTTGTTTCCCTAGACGTGCTACTTATCGCACCATTTTATTGACTGAATGAACATATCCGCGTTTTCTGCAATCAGATTATCGTATTTAAAGCAAAGATAGACACTAGCTCTGCAGCTAACGAGCTGTTACATGTAACGTTAGCAGATTAGCTGGCCAGCTAAACTCAGATTTCCTGAATATTCTGCAGGCTACAATATTTAATACTAAGACGATCACCACGATACAGAATGCATTTGTCCCTCACTTTGATATTCAAGCCTTTAACAGCTGTTTTAACGGGCAGTTGCGCTGTTATATCTCATGCAGTGTTGTTAGCCTGCTTCAGTATTTGTTTACACAGATCTGCTGCTCTGCACTGAGCTTGCAGATGATATGGATCCTGATAGTGTAAGATATATGCACTTTATATAGTATGCAAATAGACAGGAGAGCGCGATGATTGCTTATATTGTTGTTTGTTTTGCTATTGAACACCCAGGTTATGAAAAAAAAATATATTTGCAAGTGGCTTGCATGGGTCCCTCAATACCTAGCTGTGTATATAAGGCTTTTTTTTTTCCTGCACAAATTTATTATCACCACAAGAGCAGACTCGGCAATTAATTAGATCCTCATAATATGAGAAAATAATGACAAGCCTATTAGCCCAAATTTGTTATATTACATGTATTATTCTACTACATGGGTAATTTACTCTCTCAATGAGTGTTAGATGAATATGTGTAAAATGTGCCAATCCCATGTGTAAATACAATGTGTGTGTGTGTGTGTGTGTGTGTGTGTGTGTGTGTGTGTGTGTGTGTGTGTGTGTGTATTTTTGCCATCACTACAGTAAGCACAAACACCCACATGCCAATTAGATACCTAGTCACCTGAGAGTGAAGTGGAGGCTATCCATAGCACCACATCTAGCTATTGCCTCCCACAGGACAGACCACTGTGACTCGGCCCCCCTCCTTGGTCAGCCTCAGAGGGCCTTGCCACGAGATGCTGTTTTTTTATGCTGTGTATGTAATCACAAGGCTGGTTACAATCTGTCTTTGTTAACCTCACCCACACAGGGCTGAACAAACAGACTGACACTGAAGAGCTCTCAGTAGCATCCACCTGGACGGACTTTCTGGTTTTTGACCCTTTGCAGGTGAGTAAAAATGTGTGGCACTGGCATGATTGTGATATTAAAGCGTATTTGAAAAATGAGAATGTTGCATGCACTTACAGAATTTAATATAACTTGTTATTAATGCACGTGTGCAGTGTGTAAGCTGCAGTGAAGTCTTCTGAAAACTGTTTAGAGAAAACGAGACTCTCAGTGCAATATATATGTATATATAATTTTCATTGTCGCATTTTTCTTCTTAACAGTTACACTTGATTAGACCAGATGTTTTTAATCTGGGGTTCAGGGACCCCCGGGGGGCTCCAAAAGAGCGCTATGGAGTCCGTGGAAAAGTTTAGAGAAAATAATGTAAAAAATAATTTGTGAAAATAAGATTAAAATTAAAAATTTGTTTAAAATAAATAAAAATGGATTAAAATAAGTAATTAAATGAATAAAAAACCTTTGATTAAAATAATTAAATAAATATTACATGTAACAGTAGAGTAATATAAGAAGTTAATATGTGTAATAATGTAATTTATCTAATATTTTAGACATGTTTATAATATTCATTTTTCACCTTATAAACTGGGTCTTTATATAAGAATGCATTTTAAATTTTAGGATAGGCTTAGACAAGGATGATCATATTTGGGGTTCCGTGGCATCTAAAAGATTGAAAACATTTTAAACAGTTATCGTTTTAAACAATGATCAATAATTGGTACATTAGTAGAGCTCACATAAGGCTTTTCGTCAGACTTCACAGCTGCAGCGTCTTTAATTGGAGAGCTCAGGTGGAGAAAGATGCTGTTGGGCTCAGGGAGATGCCAGTGTGTGTCAGGCCCTGCTGGGCTGCTGAAACCGCTGAGAATAGAGCTCAGCATGCACTTTATCTCTCACATTAAAGTAGTCCCTTACTGCTGTGCTCTTTTAGTTAGTTTTATTGATGGCCGTGTGTTTGGTCTAGATATTCTCTGCTATTATATTGTTGTTGTTTTTGCTATTTTCCCTCCACGTGTCCCTCCTCTTCCTCCTGGTCTCTGTAGGATAGCGGATCAGGTCTTGAAACATGAGCTCTGTGGCAGTGTTGACTCAGGAGAGTTTTGCGGAGCACCGCAGTGGCTTGAAGGACGTTGAGATCACAGGTATGACGACTGTGGCAAAATTAGGGGTGAAACTAATTTTTTGTACCACAGTTCATTGCATGTCCAATGGCAGGAATCGATAACGGATGTAACAGTGAATTAAAAAATGCATATGCAAATACATTAGTAGCAGCAGCAAAGATTATGTGTACTAATGATTTGTTACTGGAACAGTTTTAAAGCTAGTATTAAGCCCCGTTCACACTGAGAATGATAACTATATTAGCATCCATGATATCGTCGGTTTATTCTAAGTGAACGCTCGTCTGCTGCTTTAAATTCTCGAGCTCATTATGGCAGGATTGATTCTGATTGGGTGTCAATGTTTTTATTGTTCATCAGCTGGAAAAAATCATTCTGAAGGTGATTCCAACAATATCGTTTCTCTGTGCCTTTATCGTTATAGCTGTGGTGTGGACTCTGCTATTCTTAAAGACTGAGAACGATTTTGTAGAACTATATCTTTATCGTTATCTTTATAGTTATCGTTCTTGGTGTCAACAGGCCTTTAGACACATCTCTTTGTTTTTGAACACTGATGCTGAACACTTGTGCTGTTTACTAGTTGTCAGTGTGTCACAATTATCTTTGACAGTGACAGCAGAGCTGTTCCTATCTGAATCATACAGTGTGTGTGTGAAGCTTTCTGCTGTAGCATATGTTTTCATGCAAAATTATGGTAAATAGTGTCTCTTTGAAAAAGACATTTTGGGAATTATAATATACACTTTATTTTAAAGTCCAATTCTCGCTATTAACAAACCATGAACTTTTTTTTTCCTCAGTAAACTCCTAATTTGCTGCTTATTAATAGATAGTAAGGTAGTTGTTAAGTTTAGGTATTGGGCAGGATTAGGGATGTAGAATATTGTTAATGCGGAGTATGTGCTTTATAAGCACTAATATACAGCCACTATGCTAATAATAGGCATGTTAATACGCAACTAGTTAACAGTGAGAATTGGTCTCTATAATATAATATAATAATTATTTCCATTCATAATTATCAATCTTAAATTAATATAATTCATGTACCCCTGTTGGTGAAGTAAACTGAACAACTAAGATGTGTGTGAAAAAATGTGTCAGTATTTTCAATAATTGTTTATACAGTTGGTATTTCTTTGTTCTGGATGACACTGGTTGATTGTCTTTATAAAGCATCATAGTGTTATTATCAAAATAATGCAAAGAAAATTTGTTGTGTATATTTTACAATTCCTTTTCTTATTGTCTGTGATTAGGTAGTGTGCCTGAAGATGAAGCATATATACCCACCTATCTGGAGGCCTTTCCACCTTTACCAGACAAGGGCACTCCAGGTGAGAAGACAGGTGAGCCGGCAGGTGCCTGGAGCAAAATCCGACCCATCAAAGCCTCTGTCATCACTCAGGTAACCTATATATAATCATCCATAGAAGGTTTATACAGTGTGATTAAGCTGCACTGTATCTTTTCAGTGTTTTTGAGCATCTACCACACTTTTTCTACTTCTCTTTGCACCTTTAGGTGTTCCATGTTCCATTGGAGGAGCGGCGATATAAAGACAACAGTCAGTTTGGTGAAGGTGAGGAGGCGAAAGTGTGCCTGGATATCATGCAGAAGACCGGGGCACATATCGAACTCTCTCTTGCCAAGGACCAAGGCCTCTCCATCATGGTGACTGGAAAACTGGATTCGGTTATGAAAGCGAGGAAGGAGATTGTGGCCCGGCTGCAGACTCAGGTGCTTGTTTGAGTCTTGCATTTCTTATTCCATTCACTTTACTGTGTGTTAAAAGTTATATTTTAATGCTAAACTTCTCAGGCGTCAGCGACTGTGCTTATTCCGAAAGAACATCATCGATTTGTGATCGGAAAGAACGGGGAGAAGTTGCAGGAGCTGGAGCTGAAAACAGCCACCAAGATTGCCATCCCCCGCTCTGATGATCCCAACGCCAACATCCGTATCACCGGCACCAAGGAGGGCATTGAGAAAGCTCGCCATGAAATCCAGCTCATCTCTGCTGAGCAGGTAACCATCGAAGATAGATGAGATGAGGTTTTGTTTCATTTGTAATTCAGCCTTATTATGACCTCACTCTTTGCTTTAGGATAAGCGTGCCGTGGAACGTTTGTCTTTTGAGAAGGCTTTTCATCCATTCATCGCTGGTGCATATAATCGACTAGTTCAAGAGCTTAGTCAAGAGACTGGAGCTCGTATTAGCATCCCACCACCCAGCATACCCAAAGATGAGATTGTCATTACTGGCGAGAAGGAGGCAGTTGCCATGGCGATTACCCGCATCCGGGCCATCTATGAAGAGAAGGTGATTCACAATTACACTGTCATGCATAATTTTTGGTTATTGTTTATATATATATATATATATATACTGTGTGTATGTATGTATGTATATATATATATATATATATATATATATATATAAAAATTAATTAATACCTTTATTCACCAAGGGTGCATTAAATTGATCAGAATTGACAATAATGACAACAATGGTCGACCGATATTGTTTTTTTTTGACAGCCAATGCCGATATCTTGGAAAGCAGGGTGACCGATGCTGGCCGATGTAATTGTATTTATTTTAATTAAAATGGATTAAATTTCAGTTTAAAATAATTAAAAATGAAGTAAACACTGTAACCAACAGAGCACTCCGTATTCTGGGAAGTTTGTGTGCATTGGGAATCATATTTTTTCAAATAAAGCAAAGGTAACACTCATTTTACATACATCACACAGTGAAAATGACATGAATATGATGGTGGGCAAATGCATAAAGCGCAGCATAATTTGAAATCACGAATTTAATGTTTAAAGTGTTCAGTTTGCACAGAAAGTCACTCAGAGAACACGTTTATACTGAATCAACTGCAAATTAGAGTTGATGGAATGAGACCTAATATCTTGGAGGGCATTAGTCCAGTTATCTTCTGAAATATCTATCCCCAAGTCCTTTTCCCAAGACATCTTTAAGTATTGCGTAGAAGGAGTTCTAGAATCATTAAAATATTCAACATATTTAGAAACAAGATCCTTCGAGTCGAGTTCAGAGGTCAAAAATAAATAAAGATATTCAGGGGACTTATAAACTTTATTAGAGATATTACTTTTAACATAATTCCGTACTTGTAAATATCTGAAAAAAATGAGAGTAGGCCAAATTTTTGTCTAAGCTGAGCAAAAGAAGCAAATACATTGTCTATATATAAATCTCCTATAAACGGAACTCCTTTTTCTTTCCATAATAAAAAAAAAGTTATATCTGACTATGATGGAGGGAATGCATGATTGCAAGCTATAGGGGTAGGTGAACAGGTCTAAGGGAGTTCGAGGGAAAGATTTTTCTGGGCTGATACCAAATCTTAAGAGAATTTACAACAATAGAGTTACATTTCTTAAGTGTTCTGATTTTCTGCAAAAAGTAAAGCAGGGAGGCAGGATTCCTGCATATCCTGCTCAATAGCCAGCCAAGCAGGAATGGTAGCGTTCAATTTCCTGGGGCATGCAATCCACCAATACAATAATGCCCTTAGATTGGCTGCCCAGTAGTAATGCTGAAAACAGGTAAGGCCTAGGCCTCCTACCTCTTTTGTTTTACAAATATGCTTTAGATATGAGCTCTATATCCCCAGATAAATGGCATGACCACAGTATCAAGTGTTTTAAAGAATGACTGAGTTAAAAAGATAGGAACGTTTTGAAACAAATAAAGAAATCTAGGTAAATTAACCATTTTGATTGTGTTAACCCTGACCAATCATTGTTAAAGGGAGTACTCGCCAAGTCTCTATATTTTTCTTCAGTTTATCTATCATGACTTTGTAGTTTGTTTCGTACTTTTTTTGTATACATTTTAATCCCTTTGTTTAACAGTTCTATCTGATTATTAGACATACTTCGTATTAAGATCAATTCACACCGCACAGACAAACACCAACAAACAAGTTGGCTCTTGGATTTAGAATTTTATTAAAAATAACTGTCATGTTCACACTGCCCCAACAAAACCAACAAACTTCGAGTCACAAAGAGTCAAGTAACACAGTGTCTACACCGGACGTGACCGTTGTCGCGACGCAACCACTGTATACAGCGTCACTGATTATAATCAATAGAACCTCTATTGTATTTTGTCTCGTTGCACCGCACCGCTCGCGTCTGGTGTTGATGGTGGAAGTATGATTGGGGACGAAACTGATGATCCTGTAACCAGAATCAAAATTGTATTGTTATTAATGTCTTTGCGTGTCATTCTTCACCTGAAAAGATGGCGAATAAAAAGGAAAGAGGCCGTGGGTGGAGCATGCTTTAAGTGAAATATGCGCATCGTCATGGAAACGGTTCGTGGCACGTCAGAGTTTGTTGTAGTTTGCTAGAAAACCCTTTCACACTGCTCAGACATTCCACGACCAAGAAACGCCGATTAAGCATGTTCAGTCGGGTGAAAACAAACTCCAACCAAAGCCAACAAACACCAGTCTGTTGGAGTTTGTTGGCGTTTGTCTGTGCGGTGTGAATTGGCCTTTAGACAGAACAGTTGTTAACAACGACGGCGAACAAGAGGGAGAATGTGAGCACCATACATATCTACGGTGAGCACTGTGTGCTCAGGCGCTGCCGTTATCATTGCCGTCAAAATAAAAGTTTGCCTCGAACACATCGGCCAAACAGAGAACTTATCGGTTGATGCCGATATTTGACAAATGCCAAATATTCGCCGATATATTGGCCTTGGCTAAATAACGGTCAACCACTATGTGAATGTAATATGAATGTAAATGTGAAATTTCACAGTTAAAGCCTGGTGAAATTTCCTGACCTACTTCTTAATTTTCACAAGCAGAAACGAAAAATGACCACAATCTCAGTGGAGGTGAAAAAGTCACAACATAAGTACATAGTAGGCCCCAAGGGCAACACCCTGCAGGAGATCCTGGAGAACACGGGGGTGTCTGTGGAGATGCCCCCTCTGGACTCCGCATCTGAAACCATCATCCTCAGAGGAGAACCAGATAAACTGGGTCCGGCTCTTACGCAGGTGTACGCCAAGGTCAGTTGTTTTGCCATTTTTTGGCCTTATTTTCAACAGAATCCATTCAAAAGGCAGCTTTTCACAAGCCACTTTTGTGTTTTGCAGGCTAAAAGTGTGATAGTCGTTGAGGTGATTGCTCCGGCTTGGCTCCATCGTTTCATCATAGGCAAAAAAGGACAAAATATCAGTCGCATTACTCAGCAGCTGCCTAAGGTATAGAACATTTAAATGAGAAGTCACCCTCATGTCGTTCCAAACCCGTAAGACCTTCATTCATCTTCGGAACACAATCTGAGAGATCTCTGACCCTCCATAGACAGTAAGGGTTCTACCATGTTCAAGGCCCAGAAAGGTGACCCACAATAGAAGAAATCGTTGAATAAAGTAATTATTTTTGTTTTCTTGTAGCTTCATAACATTACGCTTGAACCACTGATGGCCAGAAAGCTCTCGGATTTCATCAAAAATTTCTTAATATGTGTTCTGAAGATGAACAAAGGTTTTATGTGTTTGGAATGACATGAGGGTGAATAATTAATGACAGAATTTTCATTTTTGGGTTAACTATCTCTTTAAAGCCTAAATACAGTCACCAGAAGTATAAAGCTAATGTACAGGCTATAAACGTCATCACCAACAAGCTTCTGTGAACCTTTTCAAACTTTATTTAAAATCTTCAAGTTTGAAAGTTTGAGTTAGAATAGTTTTCAAGAGTGCAAGTATAAACACAACGAGACTGTAAAAGCAGACTAGTGAGTAGATGAGTTTACCTGTGTAGTGTGATGTTTTTTGATGTCCCAGTCAACCTCTATAGTCCGATTAAGCCACTTGTTAACAACCACCTTTTTCAAGATACATAAAAGCTTAAAAAATCATTAGTGGGGTAATATTATGTTTTATTTCATAGAATAAAAAGTGAAAATAACTTGTGCTAACCACATTTCAGGCATTTAACCGGCTGTTTGTCATCATCAGGTGCATATAGAGTTTACTGATGGAGAGGAACGTATCAGTCTGGAGGGACCAACGGAGGAGGTAGAACAGGCTCGGGCTCAGATACAGGAGATCATCAAAGACCTAGTAAGAGTTTTTAAAATGAAGATATAACAGAATAAAAATATAGGAAATTTGGTTGCTAAAGAAGGTTGCTTCACATCTTATAATTGTAAGATTTCAATTATGGTTTGTTCTTCAGGTTTCTGTGTTTGTGGAATATAAACAGTTTAGGTATAGTCCTCAAGTATTTTATTTTCCTCCCTCCAGTTGGCAAGAATGGACTATGCAGAGATCAACATTGACCAGCGTTTCCACAGACATCTCATTGGCAAAAACGGGGCCAACAGTAAGTTTAAACCCTTCCTGACGTGTTGAATCTGAAACTTTAGTCAGTGTGGGATGTCTGGATAGAAACAGAGCTCATAGCACAGATAGAAAAGTGATGTTTGAATAGTGAAAAAATTGTAGTTTTACACATTATTTGATTACAAGCAGTCCACAATATCAGTATGCAACAGTTGCAAATGTACATCTCCCTCTCTATTTAAATATAATATTTCATGTGTTGTCATTACCACAGAACCTGAGAAAAATTGAATGACTGTGTTGCACACTGAATCTAATTCTGTGACACTTTGAGTTATCCATAATATATTTGTTACAGTAAAGTTGATTTGATCAGTGAACAGTGCAGATAAATGGATTATTGGTGCTTTTCCCAGTAAATCGGATAAAGGAGCAGTATAAGGTATCAGTGAGGATTCCTCAGGACTCGGAGCGCTGTGGGCTGGTTCGTATCGAGGGCGATCCTCAGGGAGTTCAGCTCGCTCGCAAGGAACTGATGGACATGGCCCAGCGCATGGTGAGACGTTCTATATGGAAATCACAAGAGCACTCTGCATATGAGATTAGGAACCTATCTGGCGCATTTGCCTGCATGGTTTAAGATTTGTCATTTTCTGGCATCTTTAGGAAAATGAACGCACGAAAGACCTGATAATAGAGCAGAAGTTTCACCGCACTATCATTGGGCAGAAAGGAGAGAAGATCAAAGAAGTACGGGACAAGTTCCCTGAGGTGCTCACAGCTTCATTTTGTAAAATGCAGCAACATCTATATTGTGCTGCATATTTTTTTTATAGCATTACATGAGAGATGATTTCACACAGATGGTTTCATTTTCGCAGGTCATTATCATCTTTCCAGACCAACAACAGAAAAGTGACATTGTACAGCTCAGAGGGCCTAAAAACGAAGTGGAGAAATGTGCAAAGTTTCTGCAGAAACTCATCGCTGAGCTGGTACAAGAGTAATTTCCTCTAGCTTCCTTCCTGTTCTCAGATAACATTTGCTTTGTGACTAATACAAGGTCAAAGAAAGAGCAGCTATTATGTGCTCAGACAGCTATGAAATGATCATACTCAGCCTACAGATGACAGTTTCTTGCAATGCTATTGTAGTTAAGGCGCTTTTTCTGTTTTAAAGTAAAACATCTGAGAAGTTGTTAACTCTTTGAATAACATTGAGGTTTAGTTTGTTTTGTATTATATTATAGATTTAATTCTATGTTCATGTTTTTAGGTTGAGAGCAGCTTCTCAATTTCTGTACCCATCCACAAGCAGTTCCACAAAAACATCATTGGCAAAGGAGGCGCCAACATAAAAAAGGTGAAGACACAAAGTCTGCGATTTTATTTAGATTTGTAAAAATGACTTGTTTTTAATACTGCAACAAAAACGTTTGGTTCCCAAAATCAGTATGTCTCTTTTTTTTGCTTTGCTCCTTTATTATTTTACCTTTATTTCAAATAATTTTTACTTAATGTGACAAAAAAAGGACCATAAAAGCACTGAGAGCATTGGTGTATGATGCCAATGGAAAACGCGTTTCCATTTTTTGGGGATTAACTGCTATTTAAATATTGTGTTAATGTTATTGTTTTTTTAATGAGAGAAATTGTTGCTGTGTAAATCTATATAGATACGTGAGGAGACCAACACCAAGATTGATCTCCCAACAGAAAACAGCAACTCTGAGATGATTGTAATTACTGGCAAGAAGAGCAGCTGTGAAGCCGCACGAGATCGGATTCTTGCCATTCAGAAAGAGCTGGTGAGAGAATCAGGAAGCTAGAAAATGTATTATAGGTGTAATTCCCAGTGCTCTTAGTTTTTCTTCTCTCACACATTCTCGCTTGATCTTTTAATTCTCCCAGGCCAACCTGAAGGAGGCTGAGGTTTCCATCCCAGCCAAACTGCACAACTCTCTGATTGGATCCAAGGGTAGTCTGGTGCGCTCTGTGATGGAAGAGTGTGGGGGTGTTCATATCCACTTCCCAGCGGAGGGCTCAGGGTTGGACAAGGTCACTATCCGAGGTCCTGCAGAGGAGGTGGAGAGAGCCAGGAGACAACTGCTGCAGTTGGCGGAGGAGAAGGTGAGTAATGAGATGAAGATTTAAAGCAGAAAAGCAAAAAAGACAGCAGCGCAGAAAACGCTGTTAGAATTTTCATAATCGCATGACTAATTAGACGTTTTGAGTCATTCAGTCTATGTGAGACATTTCTTTTTTTTGTCCCATCAGCAAGTCAACAACTTCTCAGTGGAGCTTCAAGCTAAACCAGAATACCACAAGTTCCTGATAGGCAGAGGAGGAGCTAATATCCGACGGGTACGGGATCGAACCGGAGCACGTATCATCTTCCCATCACCAGATGAACCAGAACAGGAGCACATTACCATCATGGGTAAAGAAGAGGCTGTATGGCTTGCGCAGAAAGAGCTGGAGACCCTCATTAAAAATCTGGTATGCCAGAAGAGAAAGTAAAATATTTGAGATGTTTCTTTGAATGCACTTCCTGAAGTTCATCTGTCCTTTCTTTTCAGGATGACGTGATAGAGGACAGTATGGTCGTGGACCCCCGTTATCACCGTCACTTCGTCTGTCGGAGAGGGCAGGTGTTGAGAGAGTTGGCGGAGGAATATGGCGGTGTAGCTGTTAGCTTTCCTCGCACGGGCACACACAGTGACAGTATCACTCTCAAAGGACCCAGAGAGTGTGTTGACATTGCTAAGAAACGCATTCAGGAAATCGTTCGAGATCTTGTGAGTTTCATATATTATTCATGTATACATATTGCATGTAAGTGCAGTGACTTTTCTACCGAGAACTGTATATACACTGCTGTTCAGCAGTTTTAAAAGAATTGATCAACAAAAATATATTTCAAAAAACTTCTGTTCTTTTGTACTTTTTATTCATCAAAGATTCCTGAAAAAAAAGTATCATGGTTTCCACAAAATATTAGAAAGCATATTAAAATGATTTTTAAAGGATCATGTGACACTGAAGAGTGGAGTAATGGCTACAGGAATATATTACATTTTTTAAATATATTAAAATAGAATAGAGTTATTTTAATTTGCAACAATATTTCAGAATATAACTTTTTTTAGTATTTTCCATCAAATAAATGCAGCGTTAGTGAGAATAAGAGACTTCTTTCACAAACAAAGTAGTCTGCTTATAAAAGGAATCTCAGAGAAGAAACACTAATAACACGTTCACATATTCATATTGTTATCCTTAACAATTACATACATACATATATATAAGAAAAATATGTTATGTTTATATATTAAATATATTTATATATAATATAAATTATATGAATATAAATATGTACGTAAGGGATAATCAATGGCTAGCTGTGCATTAAACGATTTGAATGCAAACGTGGAGACGAAGAACCACCCAACACGCAGCGCATTCAAATCGTTTAATGCACAGCTAGCCGTTGATTATCCCATTTATGCCATGGTCATTTCCCACCATTCACATATTAAAGATGTTAATAATATTTGCGCTGCAATATTTGACCGGAACGATAAAAATTAAAGTTATTTTCATCTTTATTACTATTCAACTGTAACTATGTTACTATGGTTACCAATGTTTATAGGAAGCGCATTACTATAGAACGTGATTAAACTGACCTGGAACTACCTGTGCAGTTAAACGAATTTAATCAACACCTGCCAGCCAATCAGAATCGAGTATTCAGACAGACCATGGCATAAATATAAATATATATAAATATTTTCTATATATATATATATATATATATATATATATATATATATATATATATATAATATGTGTGTATTGTGTGTGTGTGTGTGTGTGTGTGTGTGTATATATATATATATATATATATATATATACACACATATACTAGATAGATAGATAGATTAATTGATTGTCATTATCTGCTAATGTGTCATCAGGAGTCGCAGGTGAATGTGGAGGTGTTAATTCCTCAGCGGTACCACAGAGCCATCATGGGACCCAAAGGCTGCAGAATACAACAGATTACACGGGAAAATGAAGTTCAGATCAAATTTCCAGACAGAGATGAGTCTGCAGGTCTCTTCCTTACACTCTCAAATTAGTTTTGACATTTTTTCTCATTCTATTAAATGATTCGACTAGAATATTTACAAGCTATATTATTTCTTGTATGTATTTGTGGCTGGCAGCTCAGGAAGCTGCATCTCAAGAGAATGGAGATACGGACCTCATCCCTCGGAAGTGCGATATCATCACTGTGACGGGTCGAGCTGAAAAGTGCGAGCTGGCTCGTGCAGCTTTACTTGTAAGGAATTCTGGAAATTCTAGCTGTCTCTTTCGTCCTGTGGTGGATTGGTTTTCATTCTCTTTATCCCATTTTTCCTTCCTTTTTGCATTCTAGGCCTTAGTTCCTGTGACGATTGATGTTGAGGTTTCCTATGACCTTCATCGTTACATCATAGGACAGAAAGGAGCTGGAATAAGGAAAATGATGGAGGACTATGAGGTAGAGACGTTGAATTGTACTTTGTACTACCGTTCAAAAGTTTTGGGTTAATAAGATTGTTTTTGAAAGAACTGCTCATCAAGGCTGCATTTATTTGATCAAAAATAAAGTAAAGACAGTAATATTATCAAATACTATTACAACTGTTTTCTGTTTTAATAAAAATTCCATTTTACTTCAGTCTTCAGTGTCACAAGATCCTTCAGAAATCATTCTAATATGCTGATTGGTGCTCATTTCAAGTTGAAAACAGTTGTGCTGCTTAATATTCTTGTGTAAACCCTGATACCATTGTTCAAGATTCTTTGATGACTAGACAGCATTTTATTTGAATAGAAATCTTTTGTAATATTATAAATTTTTCTACTTTCACTTTTGATCAATTTAATGCATCCTTGCTGAATAAAAGTAGTAATTTCTTTAAAAACAAAAAATCTTACTGACCCAAAGGTTTTTAACGTCTAGGCATAAACAATCCAACAAAATCCTGTTAATGGGACCGTACAGCCATAAATGAAAATTACATCACCCTCATTTTATTTTCTTCTGTAGAACAAAAAAGAATATGTTTAGAATAATGTCCAAGGTGCTGTTTTCCATACAAATTGCTGTCAAACAAATTGCACCTGCCTTTGTGTTTAATGGAAGAAAGTCCAACTGATGAGTGAATGTTAATGTGTCTGGTTGTACTGTGCTGTATAGGTCAATATTTGGGTTCCTCAGCCTGAGCAACAGTCAGATATCATAAAGATCACCGGACAGGTTGCCAGTGTGGAGCGGGCCAAACAAGGGCTGCTGGAGAGAGTCAAGGAGCTGCAGGCGGAGCAGGAAGATCGGGTACAACCGCTGCGCAAAACCACTCTGCTGACATTAGACAACATGCTATGTACATCCATATACAACCTGAGATTTACTTCTTGAAATAAGATTTTTTTTTCTTGTCTGCTTGTAGGCTTTACGGAGCTATAAGGTGACGCTCTCAGTAGAACCCAAATATCACCCCAAAATTATAGGCCGCAAAGGAGCTGTCATCTCTCAAATACGCAAAGACTACGATGTCAATGTGCAGTTCCCTGATAAGGGTGATGAGCAGCAGGTATGAAAGCAGATTGTTTTCGAAAGAGCATTTCTTCATTCTTTAACCCAGACTGGTTTACAGCAGCTCATAGCATTCATACCTTTCATACCTGTCGTCCTGTTTCTGTGTGTTTACCTGTCAGTCTTTCTTCACGCGACTCTGTCTCCCTCTAGGATGTAATTGTGATCTTGGGTTATGAGAGGAATGCTAACGAGGCCAGGGCGGCTATAGAGCAGCTGGTGGCAGCGCTGCAGGATATGGTGAGTGAGGACATCCGGCTGGACCGGCGGGTCCACGCACGCATCATCGGAGCACGCGGCAAAGCCATTCGGAAACTCATGGAGGAGTTCAAAGTAAGAACGCTTTGGATATTTGCCAATAGTGACAAAACTGTAGAACATCTAAATTAGTCATAATATTTAACATAATAATGATGATGATGATGATTTATTATAATTATTACATTTATTATTAGAAACTTTGGAGTACAATATTTAACATAATAATAATGATAAATAACAATCATTAATTATTAATTGTTATTATTGTTATTTTAAAAAGAATCACCATCATAATAGTAATTAATGATGAATATGATCAATAACAATCATTATGATTATTATTATTAACTGTTATTAATTGCATCACCAATATTTAACATCATAAACGTAATAATATTAATAACGATAATGATGATCAATAGTCGGCAGCCATATCACCCTGTAGCCCAAGACTGGTTACTCACTGAAGCTAAGCAGGGTTGAGCCTGGTCAGTACCTGGATGGGAGACTCCTGGGAAAACTAGGTGAGATAGTGAGACCAGTAGGGGGTGCTCACCCTGTGGTCTGTGTGGGTCCTAGCGCCCCAGTACAGTGATGGGGACACTGTACTGTAAAAAGCACCGTCCTTCGGATGAGACGTTAAACCGAGGTCCTGACTCTCTGTGGTCATTAAAAATCCCAGGATGTCTTTCGAAAAGAGTAGAGGTGTGACCTCGGCATCCTGGCCAAATTCGCCCATTGGCCTCTGACCATCATGGCCTCCTAACAATCCCCATATCTGCTGATTGGCTTCATCACTCTGTCTCCTCTCCACCAGTTATACAATTGTAAAGTGCTTTGAGTGCCTGGAAAAGCGCTATATAAATGTAAGTAATTATTATTATTATTATTAATAACCATCATTATAATATTTATTATTAACTATTATTATTATCATTAAAAAAATAATTACAATCACCAATAAAATTGTTTACTATTGTTATTGTTTACTTGAACAATTGTTTACTTTTACTATTGTTTAAGTCTCATAATGATAAATAATAATAACAACAATTTGTATTATTACTGTTATATTAAAAACAATTACCATCATCAGTAATAATAATAACAATAATTAATAATTTAGAAAAAAATAATTTAAAACAAACTGTTTTATTCACCAATAGTGGCATGACTATATAACATCTACAATTTGTAGTCATAATATTTATCATATCATATTAAAAAGTATAACAACAACAATATTTATAATAATAGTAGTAATATTTATAATAATAATAACTATTATTATGACTATTGTTGTTAGTATTAATTAACTTTAATAATACTTAAGAAAAACCATTTAGTTATTAAAACATTTAGTATTTAATAATAAAAAATACATATTGAAAATGAATAATTCAGCCAAATAATAGCTATATCTCTATTTGGTTCATGGGATCCTTAATTTTCTTCTTTATTTTAGGTTGATATACGGTTTCCACAGCCAGGTTCTGAGGACCCGAGCAAGGTTACTGTAACTGGACTGCCGGAGAATGTTGATAACGCCATTGACCATCTACTTAACCTGGAAGAAGAATATGTGAGTCGGGAATCTTCTTTCTAAACAGATATATTCCATCACTTGTGTTTTCCTTTCTTTTGGATCCTCGCTCACTCATCTTCCCTCTTAGATGTTGAGTGTCACAGAGACAGAGACTATGGCAGCTTATATGAAGCCTCCTTCAAAGACGATGGGGACAGGAGGAAATGACGAGGACAGCAAAGCTCTAGCTAAAGGCTTTGTTGTGCGGGACGCCCCTTGGAATGCACAAGGCAACAAGGTTTAAAAGAATATGTTTACCACAGTAAACGCTTGATTTCCTGCTGTCACTATCATTCTCATATTAATGATTTCCTTTTTTTTTCTTTTTGCAACATTCAGGCACCAGACATGAGCAGTGCCGAAGAGTTCCCCACGTTCGGATCTGGAATAGCACCTAAACAGACATCTGCATGGGGACCCAAAAAGTGCTGAACGAAACAGATTTGTTCTGACTCCAGATTTCACATCTCTGGCAATTGAGAACAAGAACATTCCATATTTTTGCTCTTGTCTTTCTTCTGGTGCTTTTAGTGCCCTTGGAGGAGTTACTTCTGTCCTCTCCTTCCTTTGCCTGAATAGTTCCTTATCATTGGTGGATAAATGTTCTTCAACACTCCTCAACTGCCCGCAGGTGGTCACACGCCAGTTCCTGTTGTGCCGGTCTGAAATAACAGAAACGGAACCTCAAGTAGCAGTTACCGAAATTATCCTGTTGTTTTCTTGAGCTGGGTGACAAATGGCTAGGCATTGAAGAACGAGGCAGATGTTTTTATTTCTTGGACTATTTATTGCAAGAGAACCCCTAGTTCACTGTGTATGAGTTCTTTTTTTAAGTCCTTGATGGTTTTTACTGTTATTTTTATTGCTCTCTCTCTGTGTGTGTGTGTGTGTGTGTGTGTGTGTGTGTGTGTGTGTGTGTGTGTGTGTGTGTGTGTGTGTGTGTGTGTGTGTGTGTGTGTGTGTGTGTGTGTGTGTGAGAGAGAGTGAGTGAGAGAGAGTGTGTGTGCGTGCGTGTGTGATCCATCTAAATGCACTCGGTATGCAGAGTTTTCACTCTATACTGTAAGAGAGATGAAGGCTGGTCAATACTGAACTTTTTTCAAATATTTTTCTGTATTTATTTATTAGTGTGTATATATATATATATATATGTCTGTTATTTATTGATTTTCTTCAGTGACTGAATATTCAAACTGATGGGTGTGGATGGTTTTGAAGCATAAAAAGCATTAGGTATTATTTTGCAGTATGTTTGGTTTCTTTTGCTTCTGGGTATTATTTTGTGTGTGTGTGTGTGTGTGTGTGTTAGACGTAGCTCATTTTCAAAAGAAGCGTGTGTTGTGTGATATACTTTGAATCTCAAAATGTTCAATTTGCTGTTTATATTTGAAGTATTTTTCACCTCACCTGTCTTTAACTCCTCAAAAGTGCAGGAAATGAAGAGACTTGTGATTTTAATTTCATAAGATTTCCATTTTTCAACCAGAGCATACATGACAAACTCAAGATTTCAGATGAAAAGTCTCTTGAAAAGTTGTTTATTACCAGAAGATTTCAAAGTAAAAGACTATACTTAAAGCAACTGTATGTAGTTTTGTGTATTTTTGAGACTTTGGAGCCCCCTACAGTTAAGTAAGTGGAATTCACTGTAAATATATCACTGTCGTAATTACTAGTGGATTGCTATGCGATGATGCCGTAAAGCAGTCCGCTCTTCGCGAAATTTCATACTCGTTCAATAAACTTTAAACTTACATCAGAAAACAAGTTTGGGGGAAGCGTGAGATAGAAACAGAAGACATTCGCCTTATTAGAAGTCAGTGTAAAAAAAAAAAAAAAAAAAATTAGTTGCTTTAACACGAAGGACAAACTCACACTCATGCAGATTGCTGGTTCTCAATTTGCATATGTTTACTTAAAGGTGATTGGTGTAATTTTTTAATGTTAAAAGAATTTCTTAATATACAGAGAGAGCTGTAAACAGCCGTTCATATGTGGCTCTGTGGCGCTATCAATACATTTCCAAACATTGCTCTGTTTGTTTGAGCATCACAACCAGCCTGTTACAGTAACATTGGCTTAACCAATGACATGAGTTTGTTTGGATGCCTAATTATAGAAGGGAAGTATTGCATGAAACCTATTATTTTTTGGAATTCCCTGTGGCGACGCTAGTGGCGCAGAAGCTACACACTTCACCTTTATATTTTGATGTGTTTTGACCACTGTGAGGGTCATTCCCTGTCGTGCTAGTTGAGTCTTGTGAGTTACTGTTGTGTGTGGTGTGAAGGTATGCTAGTGTACATGGTTGACAGAAGAACCATCTACAACCAACCGAAGAGAGAAGAAACATTATCGGCCTTAAGAAGTTAATGCCATAGGATATTTTTACCAAGATTTGATGACATTGATATGCAACGCTGCAATAACATGTCAGTGACAGAACTTTGCTACTCCAAATAAAAAAACCCATTCAAATAAAAGGAAGTGTATTTTTTGCTGTTAGTTATTTCTCAAGTTTAACCGAAATGTCAAGATGTACACTTAAGATCAAGAATATGTTTATGACTAAAGAAAGACAAAATATAGATTCATCAGTTCAAACATACAAATTGAGAGCCCATTAATTTGAGCAAAAGTGACAGTAAAAACATTTACAATGTTGCAACAAATTCTTAGTTCTTTTGAACTTTATATTAATTAAAGAATTCTGGAAAAAATGTCATAGTTTCCACAAAACATATTAAGAAGCACAAGGATAATAAATGTTTCTTGAGCATTTGTGAAAGAGTATGAGACACTGAAGACTGGAGTAATTGCTGATGAAATTCCAGCATTTTAATCACTAAATTAAATTACATTAAAAAATATATTGGAATAGATAACTGTTATTTTATATTGCAATAATATTTTACAGTATTACTATTTTTACTGTATCTTTAATCAAATAAATGCAGCCTTGGTGAGAAATCTAAAACAAAACAAAAATTACAGACCCTAAACTTTTAAATAGTATATAAAAATATATACAGGTGCATCTCAATAAATTAGAATGTCGTAAAAAAGTTTTTTCTTTTTCTTGTAAGTTATTTCAAAAAGTGAAGATTTCATATATTTTAGATCCATTGCATGAAAAGTAAAACATTTCAAAAGTTTTTTGTTTTAATTTTGATGATTAGAGCTTACAGCTCATGAAAGTCAAAAATCAGTATCTCAAAATATTAGAATATTTACAATTGAGTTTCAATTAATGACCATCCATACGGTATAAATTCCGGGGATCTCTTGTTCTTTAAAACCACAATAATGGAGAAGACTGCTGACTTGGCAATGATCCAGAAGATGAACATTGACAAAGAGGGTAAGTAACAGAGGGTCATTACTGAAAGATGTGGCTGTTTACAGAGTGCTGTATCAAAGCATATTAAATGCAAAGTTGACTGGAAGGAAGAATTTGGGTAGGAAAAGGTGCACAAGCAACAGGGATGACCGCAAGCTTGAGAATACTGTCAAGCAAAGCTGATTCAAACACTTGTGAGAGCTTCACAAGGAGAGAACTGAAGCTGGAGTCAGTGCATCAAGAGTCATCACGCTCAGACGTCTTCAGGAAAAGGGCTACCAAGCCACTTCTGAACAAGAGACAACGTCAGAAGTGTCTTAACTGGGCTGTGGAGAAAAAGAACTGGACTGTTGCTCAGTGGTTCAAAGTCCTCTTTTCAGATTAAAGTAAATTTTGCATTTCATTTGGAAATTAAGGTCCCAGAGTCTGGAGAAAGACTGGAGAGGCATAGAATCCAAGTTGCTTGAAGTCCAGTGTGAAGTTTCCACAGTCAGTGATGATTTGGGCTGCCATGTCATCTGCTGGTGTTGGTCCACTGTGTTTTCTGAAGTCCACAGTCAACGCAGCCACCTACCAGGAAATTTTAGAGCACTTCATGCTTCCTTCTGCAGACAAGATTTATGGAGATGCTGATTTCATTTTCCAGCAGGATTTGGCACCTGCCCACACTGCCAAAGGTAACAAAAGCTGGTTCAATGACCATAGTGTTACTGTGCTTGATTGGCCAGCAAACTCGCCTGACCTGAACCCCATAGAGAATCTCTGGGGTATTGTCAAGAAGAAGATGAGAGACACCAGACCCAACAATGCAGATGAGCTGAAGGCCGCTATCAAAGCAACCTGGGCTTCCATACCACCTCAACAGTGCCACAAACTGATCACCTCCATGCCACGCCGAATTACCAAGTATTGAGTACATATACAGTAAATGAACATACTTTCCAGAAGGCCAACAATTCAGTAAAAATGTATTTTTTTTTTTTATTGGTCTTATGAAGTATTCTAATTTGTTGAGATTGGTGGGTTTTTGTTAAATGTGAGCCAAAATCATCACAATTAAAAGAACCAAAGAGCATTGAGTCTGTGTGCATTGAGTTTATTTAATACACTAGTTTCACAATTTGAGTTGAATTACTGAAATAAATTAACTTTTCCACGACATTCTAATTTATTGAGATGCACCTGTATGTGGTCCAAAAACAAACTACTCAATTAGTGAGGTTTATCTTTATCTATCAATATGTGTGTGTATGTGAGAGAGAGAGAGAGAGAGAGGGAGAGAGATATTTTTTAGATATTTTTAATTGTAATACAATTTCATGATTGAATTAATGGAAGACACGGACACTTTTTCTATGTTGTGCATAACTGTCTCTTTTTTGGATTTTTATTTTCTTACAAACCAGGAAGGTAATGTTAATGTTAGTGTTATGTAACAGGCTGTACAACACAACGTAAAGACATAAAAATAACACAAATAATACAAACAACTGAAAAGCAGCAATGGGCCAACATGAACCCTGTGTTTTCACATTTTCTGATTTACATAGCAAGCTTTCATTCAGACATCGCCCTTGGCAATAAAGCGGGATTGCTAATGCAAAATGTACACTCAAGTATGTCATATTGGCAACAAAATTAAAAAAAGAAAAGGAAAAAAAAAATGGATAGAGATATGCCTTCACAGAGGGTATTGTAAGTCTAGATACAATCAAAAGAGAGTTGATTTCTTTCTTTCTTTTTTTTTTTGTCATCGTTTTTCCAGCAAGGGCTTACATTTGTGCGATCTTAGTCATAAGAGAATACAAAAAATGGCAATATACCTAGCATGGAGTAAACAATCTATTAAAAACAAATCACATTCCCAGTGTAAACACCAATTCTGGGGTCAGGTATTCCAGCAGACGACTTTAATTCCCACAATTCCTCATGAGTCTAGGCACATCTACCTGATAGCTGAATAAACAGTCCTTCTTGTTGAATAGGATGTTGAACGCAGAACATAAACGGACCTTTCCATTCAGTTTTTGTACCTGCCACCATTAATTTCAGAAACACTTACATCCTGGTTCTTACACTAAAAGTTTGTGAGTAAACAAATGGGCTCAACAGCACACGTTACTTCAGAACAGAAGATAAACTCAAACATAACCCTCGTGTAAACAACATCTAAAGCAGTGAAGCATTTTAAACATAAGACAAGAACTTCCACAGGTGACTGACCTTAAACAATGGGCAGCGAATGACGCGAAGACTACTAGGACGCACATTTGGCCAAAAAGGGACACACAAATACACATATAGCTTCTTAAACTCTCTTCTTCAGATATTTTAGAGTGCTTTGGGGGGCGAAATTCTGTTTGTATGTATCCATCCAGTTAAACTATGTATGTTTGTCACAATTTGGGTCACATGAAGTGATTTTAGTCAGGTATGAAGAAATGTGAGTTCCACTCCATAGATGGGAACAGTTATATGTGTATTCACAGAAACAAAACAAAACATACATTTCTTGCCTTCCTGTCTGTATGTAGCCATTTTTATCCACTTTGCATTTGACTAAACACTGTTTGCTGTAATTTGTGAATAAATACACTGCTATAAGAACCAAATATAGAGCAGAATCTGGAAAATAAGTAAACAAGGAAAGCGATGAAATGACAGTTTCTTCCTGATAAGGTGATTTTGCGTTGAAACAGGTCTTGGTTATTTCCAGGTTGATTTGTCCGTTGCAAGTCTTAAGAAAAACATGAGTATAAATCCAGGGTTGTGCTATGAATTGGTGGTTTTGTGTTGCTTTAGTCCAGTTTTATTTCTGTGAGAACAACAGGTTCTCAAAACAAAAATTGACGGGATGATACGTAGCTTTAGATGTATGATGAGACCGAAAAAATAATGGAGGGCCTGCCGAGTTAGTGAATTTAATGAGAAAGACTAAAAATCGCCCACCAGTGTCCGAAACATAAAGTGCAGGCAGTGTCTTTGTCTCTGGGGATTATCATCGCCCTCCTTCAAAACAAAACAAACACAAAAGTATGTCTGAAACATGCAGAGATGAATGAGTTTGGGCAGCGAAGCAATGCTTAATCCTCAGCGCCTGAGGGGGGCTGCGCTGAAATTTGGTTCATAGCGAGGAAGATGATGCAGATGTCCTCGCTCAAGTCTGTTTTCACTCTACCCGTATGAGCAGGCCATACAGAAGCGTGCCTCCCTTTTCCTTGGTGATCCATTCGATTTCTGCATTGCTGAACCGAGGATCGAGAGGCTCGCTGATTCCCAGTGAAGTCGGGCCCACTTTATAGGAGCCTGGCCGCACACACACCTGGAAGCCCACCTGGGCCTGGTGACAGCGGAGGGAACGTGGGTCTCGGAATCTGTGCAGGAAAGTGTAACTCATCATTTTCAAGTTCAATTTCTAGGCAATTTTTCTTTTGAAGCAATGCTGCTGACTTACTGCACTTTGGGGGCAAAGACCTCCAGGCCCGAGTAGCGCATGGTTGGAGAAAGCTGCACACGGGGAATCTCTCGCTCTGGGGCGCTGTTCTCCTCGGGCTCCCCGTAGCTGCCGTGACCCTCTGTCTTCACCGGGGACAAGGAGAAAATGGAGGACGATTCTGCTCATGGGAAAACAGATAAGCTCAGGTGTGCAGATCTATTCTAATTCACACATTCATGCATTTCATTATCAGATCATTTGCTGTTTGTCTTTTTTGCCGTAAGTAAACAAAAAGATCATTCCAATCTTTTAAATGAAAAAGAACATGGGCTGAAAACCTGAACTAAACCTGCTGTTTTGAATATCAGAGACTATAGAAAATAATGCTATTTCTATACAGTTTTCTAAAATAAATCTGTAACATTTATTTTAATATTTAATAAACTATCAAATCATTTTTCTGCTTATTATAAAAAAAAAAAGTATAAAAATTATAATTAAAAAATCATATAAAAATACAACACTTTTTTTTTTGGTAAGATAATTTTTTTGAAAGTGTTGTTTATGCTCACCCAGGCTGCATTTATTTAATCAGAAATACTGTACAAACAGCAATATTGTGAAATATTATTACAATTTAAAATAACTATTTTCTATAATAGTTTAAAATGTCATTTATTTCTGTGATGGCAAAACTGAATATTCAGCAGCCATTACTCAAGTTTTCAGTGTCACATGATCCTTCAGAAATCTTTCTAAATTTACTGATTTGGTGCTCAAGAAACATATTATTATCACTGTAGAAACGTAATATTTTTGTGGAAACGATAAGATTTTTTAAATCAGGTTTCAGCATTTGTTACAAAACCAATTCTATTTTAAATAATGTATTTACTATCATGTTCAATTCAATTTAATTTAGTGAATAAAAAAAAAAAAACCTTTGAACGGTAGTGTATCATCATTTTATATTTCCAAATAACTAAATTAAGTACGAAATTTGTGGTTACCAACCTGACAAGAGTTGGTTGTGGTCCAGTATGCGTCTAAGCGAGCCGACACTAGTGCCATGGTATGCAATATGCCACTTCTTGAAGGCATTGGAGACTTCACAGTGGGTCTTGATCCTGTTAAAACACAGACAAGAGCTCTTTTTAAGTAATTACTACTGCTAATACTAAATAATTTGCACTTTTTCAGAGCTTGATTACGGAGTTAAATTATTAATAACTGACTGGAGTGCAAAGCGGCACCAGCCGAATGGCAAAGCGTAGTCTCTGGGAGGCTCCCCTCGCTTGTAATAGGCCTCATCACCCCTTAGTTTGTGACAGGACTCACAGTAACACAGGTTGTACTTAGCATCCTCATTAAAATAACCATCTGAAAAAGATAACAGAGTGGGAGATGAAGAAAGCAAAATGTTCAGTCAATATATCAGAAAAGTGCTACAAAAACTGCTACTAATAGGTCCATGTTGAATCTGTGGCCACAGAGGATTATTATTATGTGTGTGAGGTGTAATGCAGTTGTACCAGGCAGTGTGAGCAGTTCTTTGAATCTGGAACATAGCGCCTGGTACTCGCACGTCTTATTGGGGTTGACCTCTGGAGGAGGCGTCCAGCAGACACTCTCCTTTATACCTGTGACAAACAGACAGCACACGTTTAAAGCAGAGTCACACTACAGCCAATGTAAGACACGGGGTCAAAATCTCACGCACCATCCACCATATCAGCCTTCTCCATGTCCCCTTGACAACGCATGTCTCCTCTCTCCCCGCCAACCACAGACACATGATTTGTCACTATAGTGACCTAAGAATACAGCACCAACAAGAGACAATCATTTCCTGTGCATCCATACAAAGAAGTTATGAATTTATTTATTTTTTTATTTACATATTTGAAAAAGCAATTATTTTCATCAATATATTAACATAGGGCCTTAAAGATGTTGGTAAAATTATATATATACATATACATATACATATACATATATAAAATAACTAAACCATTAACTACAACTTTTGCCTCAAACTCCTAATTTGCTGCTTATTAATAGTTAGGTATTGGGTAGGATTAGAGATTAGAATATGGTCATGCAGGATATGTGCTTTATAAGTACTAATAAACAGCCAATATGTTAATAATAGGCACGCTAATAAGCAACTAGTTAATAGTGAGAAGTGTTACCTTACTCTCTCTTTTTTTGTGGTGCATTCTATGAAAATGTTGAAGCCTGACCATACAGTCATAAGCACTGACCTGTTCACACTGGCCATAAAGGTCAATAAGGGGGTAACAGGGGCTTGGGATGTCCTGGGCTGCTACGCCCTGATCCATGCCGTTAACAAACAGATGGAGGCAACCACTGCTGTCCACCAACAGCCCCAAAATGGTCCCTTCAGGACAGGTGTCCAGATTAGGACCATAGTTCTCACAAATCTGAGGAAATGACAGAGAATGAAATCAGGAACTGATACTAATACTGCAAAAATGAGAAGGACATAGGATTTTAAAAATCAGGAAAGATGGAAAGAAAAGTTGAAAACGAATATAAAACAAACATGAAAGCAATGAAGTAAAATGAGAAAAGAAAAGAAAAGAAAACAAGGATGTGAAGATCAGGGAAAGGAGGATAAAAGAACCAAAGGAAGTGAGATCACCTTCAACGAGTTGTGAAAAACTGAGTCTCGTTGCAGTAGCCAGACTGAGCGTTTAAGGCAGCAAGCTGTGGAAGGGAAGTTGAGGCGGTCTGGTGAATGACCAATCACACCCAGCGACAGGGAGGACGTCCATGATGGATTCAGACGGTCTATCTGAAACTGAGGAAGAACAACTATTAGCATCACGCGGACTGTGTCTCTCACTTTCAAATACACTCGCACAAACACACACCTGGAAGAGCTGCTGGCGCGGCAAAGCTTGAGCTGTGACCAAAAGACCCTGGTTGTAGCTGGACACCCGGGCGGCAGTCAGGTTCTGATTGGACAGCTGGATATTTTTTCCATGATTCTCCAAAAAAGTCATGACTGTGGGCACCAGGGCAGGCTCATTCTCACACTGAGAGTTGAAAAACAAACAAACAAATTCCAATAAAGCTTGACATTAAAATACAACCAATCAAGCTTTAAAATATGATGCCACACCTCTCTGACAGGAGTGCTGTCGTCCTCTCCCTCGCTGCAGCTGTCAGGCGAGAGCGAGGGAGCTTTCACACTCTCCGAATCCTCAACTAGTGTGGAGCTGACGATGGACACGGCTGTCACCTTTCCGTACAGATCCAAAACAGCATACACGTTCTGAAACAAAAGCGGATGAGCAGACTGTACAACTGAAAATTTAGACATATAAACAGATATAGCAGCATACTCGTACCTTCGCCACTGCAGTGGCTGCTGGTCCCATGTCTTCTCCATCAATGAGGATGTGCATGGTATCATCACTGCATCTTTTCACCCCGACGCGATTTCCCACCTACAGTAGAACGGAGGTGTTGAGGCTGTGATATACTCGATCTTCACTTAGCGGTTTTATATATACCACTCTTCAGTGTGTTCATGTTTGTATTTGTGTCTGACCCAAAAATGAAAATGTTGTCATCATTTACTCACCCTCATGTCGTTCCAAACCTGTGTAAGTTTCTTACTTTGCCATCACATGAGTATATTACATTATAATATGTATTAAAATAGAAAGGTTTATTTTAAATTGTAATAACATTTTACAGTATTACTGTATTTTTGAATGCTTAAGCTCTTTAAAATCAGTTGGATTCTGATTAATTGTTCATTTGTTGAAAAATAATAAAAAAAAAAAAAAAATCATTCTAAACTGTCATTGTTACAGATGTGATGTAGACTTCTCTCTTCATATAGAATTATATTAAAACTTTACTGTTACAGTTCTTGTCATTGGTATGAATGCGCCTGTGATCTCTTACCGTAAGCCGATCCAGAGAGCAGCCGTAG
Organism: Acrossocheilus fasciatus; assembly: GCA_036784905.1. Lineage (NCBI taxonomy): Eukaryota > Metazoa > Chordata > Actinopteri > Cypriniformes > Cyprinidae > Acrossocheilus > Acrossocheilus fasciatus. The sequence continues at coordinate 16,919,609 of CM071949.1, forward strand.
TTCTGTCTCTGTAGAACTCCGTTCCGTCTGACCTCGGAGCCAGCGAGGACCCAGGTGACCTTTGACCTAAGCTGAGTAAGCGAAGGAGAGAGGCCGCTGAGAGGGCAGGATGGTAGGTCAGGGGGCTGCAGGGTGGTCAAACCCACATGAAGGGAACCAGACCATCTGTCATCTACCTTGTTAATTTTCACCTAAAAGGAACAACAACAAGACCATATGTGAATAAGACACTAAATAACACTTTACAATAAGGCTCCATTTTTTCACCCAATAATTCAAAATTCGCTCATCATTTACTCACTCTTCAATAAGTTCCTTTCCTCTGTTAAACACAATAGAATATATTTTAAAGAATGTTGGAAACAGTAGCCATTGACTTCCATAGTATAAAAAAATATATACTATGTAAGTCGATGGATGTTTGATTACCAACAAACATTCTTCAAACAATCTTCTTTTGTGTTCAACAGAGGAACTCATACAGGTTTGGAAAAACTTGAGGACGAGTAAATGACGATTTTCATTTTTTGGTGAACTATCCCATTAGTTACCTACTTTAACATGAACCCACAATGAAAAATACTTCTAAATCTTTACTAATACATTAATCAAATCAAATGTTGTATCTGTTAATATTATTTAAGGAGGAACTAACAATGAACTGTTGTATTCTTATGAACTAATGTAAACAAAATACTATACAAACATATTCCCATTGTTAGTCAAGATATTACTAAACTAATGGGACCTTACTGTAAAGTGTTACCACATTTTTAATTTCTTTTTTTTTTTTACAGTTGAAAATTAAAACACGTCCCACATCTCACCTCAAACACCTCATCTGTCTTGAGCTCCTTCGCACTAAACACAATTCCATGGGCATATCCATCGACCCTCAGCGCTTGACAACCGTCTCCTAATAACACCACATTCTTACCATGTTTGCTGTGCAGGCGATGGGCAACCCCTGCCACTAGAGGGTGACAAAGACACAAAAGTAGAGCAAAACATACAAACCTGTTTACAACTGGTGCTGTTGACATGAACGTTAAAATCATCATCAATCTTAATAAATGAATACTGCCTCAAATGCAAAAAAATGATAATACCTGGAGAGTGTATGGGGAAGCTCTTCTCTGTGATGTTACTGGTACACAGACTGTTATCCAGTGGCCCCGATGAACTTGTAATGGACACTTGCACACACTGACCATAAAGATCGATCACAGCATATACTTCTAAAAAAAGACAGAAAGGAGGAGGACATTAGACATTACTAAGTTCTGAAATATCAGTGTTGCACAAGGTGAAACAGTTTTCTTGAAAATTACCTGATGGCAGCCCGGTACAAGCTACGCCCTGGTCAAGGCCGTTGATGAAGTAATGCAGGTCTCCAGTAGCTGTACGCATCATCCCAATCCTGGAGCCTGTGGTCAGAGAGTCCAAGTCACAGCCGTAGTTATTCCTCATGGTATTCCCATCCTGCATGATCGCTGTACCACTACAGAAGAGAAAGAGCAAAGAGAGATATAAGGTATCTCAGGTCTGGCAGAGAAAGGAGTTTTGATCCATTAATCGGCAGCTCACCTCAACATCCAGGTGTCATAGTCAATGTCAGTCATTGTATTAGGGAACTCCAGCTCTTCTGGTCTGATTGCAGTTACTCCTGTGAAAAATACAAACAACTGGTTCTTATTCAGGTTCCATTAAAAAACACATACACGGAACCAAGTGATTACTGGAAATAATAATATTCGGTTCCTTTGATTTTTCTGGAGCCGGTATTTGTCTACCGTGTTACTATGAAACCATGTTTCCTGCACTACAGCACCAACAGCTATAGTGAAATTCTTCGAAACATGACTCTTACGAACCAATAATGTAAATCAAATCAAATTTTAGTAAATCAAAGACATGCTTTTTTTTTGGTAAATCAGTGGCATTTCTTAAGTGAATCAATTAGCGGTATTTCATTAGTGAATTAGCGATATTTCATTAGTGACTCTGTGGTGTTTCTTAAGTAAATTGCGTATTTGTTTAGTGACTCTGTGGTATTTCGTAAGCCAATCAGGACCACTTCTTTAGTGAATTAGTGGTATTTCTTTAGAGGCTCTGTGGTATTTCTTAAGCCAATCAGGACCACTTCTTTAGTGAATTAGCGATATTTCATTAGTGACTCTGTGGTGTTTCTTAAGCCAATCAGGACCACTTCTTTAGTGAATTAGTGGTATTTCTTTAGAGGCTCTGTGGTATTTCTTAAGTAAATTGCGTATTTCTTTAGTGACTGTGGTATTTCTTAAGCTAATCAGGGCCACTTCTTTAGTGAATTAGTGGTATTTCATTAGTGACTCTGTGGTGTTTCTTAAGCAAATCTGGTATTTCTTTAGTAAATTAATGTTATTTCTCTGATCAATCACTCACATTTCTTTAGTGAATCAGAGGTATTTCTTTAGTTAATTAGTGCCATTTCATTTGTGAGTATGAGGTATTTATTCAGTGAATCAGAGGTATTTAATAAATTAGAGGTATTTCTTTAGTGAATCAGAGGTATTTCTTTAGTTAATTAGTGCCCTTTAATTTGTGAGTATGAGGTATTTATTCAGTGAATCAGAGGTATTTAATAAATTAGAGGTATTTCTTTAGTGAATCACAAGTATGTTTTAATAAATCAGTGGTATTTCTTTAGTGAATGAGAGGTATTTCTTTAGTTAATTAGTGCCCTTTCATTTGTGAGTATGAGGTATTTATTCAGTGAATCAGAGGTACTTAATAAATTAGAGGTATTTCTTTTATAAGTCAGTGGTATTTCTTTAGTGAATCAATATTTTATATAAGCTGACCTGCTTCTATTGAGCCTGACCAGCGATCCACCATTTTCTGAATTACAATTTCAAAGAGCTCTCCATCCCGAAGGCACCTGTTCAGTGAGACACACAAGCATAAAATATTCATTTAATCGATGACTAATCCATCAAGATCAACCAGCATGATCTAAGCACTTAAGAGTTAATGCTAAAACAAAAGTAACCTGTTTGAAATAACAATGGCATCATTAAACTCGCTGCGGCAGTTCTGCCTGAGCGCCGTTCGGCCACCGTTGGTGATGACAGCGTTTGTGCCGTGCAGCTGATGAAAGCGCAAGTCATTGGCAGCTGTAGCTCCCGAAACTGAACATGGGCTACCAGGAGACATGGCAGTAGGGCCCTCAGAGCTGTCATCAGGCAAGGGAGGGAGATCAGCTATAAGAGAGAGAAAGATTTTTAAAAGTCTCCTGAGTACTTCAGGGTGTGTACCATCCATTTACCCATTTCTACTCTCTCCTTACTGCTCTCACCCATATCATCCATGATGGTGGCCTGGGCAGCCTGTCCATACAGGTCCACCACTGCATACACGCTGGGCGGGACATTCCAGGCCGCAGGGCCTTGAGGCACTCCGTTCACAAAGAAATGTAGACTCCCATCCTCCTTTCGGACAACTCCCACTGTATCTCCAGCCTGTAGACATTCACACGAGGCACATAAATATAAAACAAGCTAAACCAGGATAAGTTCTTTAGAAAAAAAGACCTTTAAAAAACACCCAGAAGAGCTTGAAATTTAAAGGGTTAGTTCACCTAAAAATGAAAATTCTGTCACTAATTACTCACCCTCATGTCCTTCACCTTCAGAACACAAATTAAGATATATTTGATGAAATCCGAGAGCTTTCTGACCCTGCATAGACAGCAACACAACTGGCATATTCAAGGCCCAGAAAGATAGTGAGGACATCAGATGTCATATGGACTATTTTGATGTCCCTTACGATGTCTTTACTACCTTTCTGTGTAATGAATGTGTAAGTTGCGTTGCTGTCTATGGAGGGTCAGAAAGCTCTTGGATTTCATCAAAAATATCTTAATTTATGTTCCGAAGATGAGCGAAGGTCTTACGGGTTTTGAACGACAAGAGGGTGAGTAATTAATGATAGAATTTTCAATTTAGAGTGTACTATCCCTTTAAGACACTATATGGTTTAGTTTAAAAACATGGCTACAGTTAACTTTTTTTTTTTCTTCTTCATTTTTGGGGCTTGACAGATGTGGTCACTAGTGAACCAAAACTGAAAATTTTCATTTATATGTAAACAGCAATTCAATTTGAGTAACTGGGTAACTGAGTTTGGTATGCCATTTAGGGTGTAGTAGTGTTCAAAGGTGATAAATAGTAAAGTTCTTTGTCAATGAGCTGCCTCTGTAAAAATTTTACATTTTGCTAATCTGGGATTCTTTTTTGATTACGGTGCATTCCCACTGCTGACATATTTACTGGCTGTTGCTTACCCATGTTGTGTATGTGAAATGCACTTTGACTAAGACAGAACTGTTTCGGTCAATGATTTTAGCGCTTCAAAACTATTTGGGCCAAAACCAAAAATGTAACTTTCTTCTGTTTCGGCCAAATGTCTTCAGTTCCCAAAATTTCGGAAAGCCACTTGAAAACTCACTTTTAGACGGTCCAAGTTGTGCCCGTATTCATCAAGAATTGTAGTTCCGTTATGCATGACACCATTTCCTGTCATCATCCAGGTTCCTGTGGAGATATCGGTGTATTAGATTAGCCATCTACCAACACTCATGCATTTTACATTTGATGCCACAGTTAACATGGCCTAGACTCATGGACACTTTAATCAGTCAGCTAAGGGTTCGGTTGTGACCTTTGGGTGTAACTGTATGGCAGCATTTTACCTGAGCGCAGGTTGGTCATGGTTGATGGTAGCTGAAGATAGGCGGGGTTATGAGTCGTCACACCAATCTCTATAGAGCCCGCCCATTTGTCCACCATTTTGTCGATGCGCACCTGGAAAACCTCATTGGAGTGCAGCGGACGATTGCTAAGCACAACGCCATGGTTGAAGTCATCCGTCGCACTGTGCCAAAGAATAAGATTTCATTGAACTGCCCCAGGATGCAGTAGCCCTATAAATGCAGTTAGTAGAGATTAATTTTGGATTAAATGAACTCACTGAGGCCGTAAAGCAGTGCGGCCATCACTGATGATTGCAGCCTTCTGCCCACAGTTTGCATGGAAGAGCAAGCGGTCTGGGACATCGGGCTCAGGGGTCAATGAGAGAGCAGGCCGAGGCCGGCCCACGTCAGGTGACAGCGCCCTCATGATGGCATTGTTGCGGCGTAAACGGTCACTGTGGTTATGGTTGTGGACGATGGTGACCTTTACTGCCATGCCGTAGAGATCCACCACTCCATACACTACGCCAGGGGTCTGATTGGCTGCAACCCCTAAGACATCATTTCGGAAAAGTATTTTAGAATAATCTGAATTTTGTGTGAATTTCTTATCACTGAGATCAGAAATTACTCTCACCCTGGTCAATGCCATTAATGTAGAAGTGCAGAGCTCCACTGGCTTTCCTCATCAGCCCTATGTGATCTCCCTCCTATAAATAACAAAAGCATAAAACAGTTATATGGGCATGTTTTGTATAAATAAACAAAGGGAATCACCTTGAGTATTAGACTACATGAGATAATCAGAAGACTCACAGATGCTGCCAAGTGCCAACTTACCTGGAGTTCATCCAGGCTGAATTCACAGTATTCCCGACGAGTCCCCTTCCCATTGGTTAAAATCCCACAGCCACTCATCATGATTGTACCTTAAGAACATGAAGAATGTAATGAACACTATGATTTAGTTATATCAAATACACATGTGCCTGTTATGTATATTGTAATGATTCTGTGAGAAATAATATATAACAGAATAATAAAGACGGTACCTGAACGTAAATTGGTCATTGTTGCAGGGTAGTCAAGATTATTTGGGTTGTGGGTTGTCACTCCAATCTCAATGGAACCAGACCATTTATCCACCAGTTTGTCAATGCGAATCTGAAACAGACAAGTGCAGCAATATAATGAGGTGTAAAGTACATGAAAAATTGTACTTTTACTATATTTTTTTATTTGTTTTGTATAAATGTTGTATAATTATTCTGAGCATCATAATATTATTCATTAGTTAATTTTTCAAATAATTTTTAATAATGCTGGTTACCGTCAAACATTTTTTTGGCAGAAAATTGGAATTAAAAAGATTATTATATGAATGAAATTTTTGCTCAATGTTATTTTAATTAGCAAATCTCTTCAGGGAATTTAAAAAGCAATAAATAAATAAAAATTACTTTTTATATTTAAATAATTAACACAATACTAAATTAAGTTAAGATTTTTTATGTTTTTGAAAGAAGTCTCTTATGCTCACCATGGCTGCATTTATTTGATTAAAATATGCAATATAGTGAAATATTATTACAACTTTAAAAAAAAACTTTGTTCTATTAATATACATTAACATAACTTAAAAGGTAATAACAAATGTAGTATTATTATATAATATGCTGATTTGGCGCTTTTTTTGGCGAAACATTTCTCATTATTGTCAATGTTGAAAACAGTTGTGCTGTTTATAAATTTTGTGGAAAATGTGGTACTTTTTTTTAGATTTATTTGTGTCGTTTTTGCCTTCATTGTGATAGGACAGTATTTAGACAGGAAGCAAAGTGGGAGAGAGAGAGGGGGGATGGGATCGGGAAAGGTCTGCAAGCCAGAACTCAAACTTGGGACGCCCGAAGCGCAACGGTGGCGCCAACATGATACTTTTTTTTTTTTTTCAGAATTCTTCGATGAATATAAAGTTACAAAGAACAGCATTTATTTCAAACAATTATTTTGTGAGATTATAAATGTCTTTACTGTCTCTTTTGATCGATTTAATGTATTCCTGATAAATAAGAGCATTAATTTCTTAAACTATATACCTCAAACATTTCGTTGTGTCTGAGTGGTCGATTGGTCATGACGACTCCGTTATTGAACTCATCCAGCGGTCTCCTCCTTTCTGCTGTCTTATTGTTGTTGCTTAGTTTGATCAGCGTGCCACACTTCTCATGGAACAGCAGTGCATCATTGGTGGTCATGCTGCCAGCGGAGACCCCCAGTCCTGCCACCCCACCAGAGCTCCCCGCTGGGCTGCTATTACTACTACTGCCTCCACCTGTCCCTCCGCCACCAATGCCACTGTCGCTTCCTGTTCCTCTGCCTCCACCAGTACTTCCTGTGCCACCCCTCGAGGAGTCAGAGCCTCCCCCTCCCACCCCCAAGTCCTCTCCACCTTCATCCTCCGAACGATACAGAGAGACAATGGCATTGTTGAACACATCAAATAACTGGTGCTCAGTCAAAACTGTGAGGGGAAAAAAGAAAAATATAAGGAAAACAACAATGACATTCCAGATTTACAATGATAAATAACCAAGGATTTAAAAGTCACGTACCACTATCAGGCTCAAAGTTGTTTGGAAATTTGTCGGGCCGACTGTGCGCCCTTGACGCCTCAGGCACTGATGAGAAAAAAAAAGTAAACATTTGTTCATTACAACTGGGCCAAAGATATATTAAGAATGTCCAGGATAAAGCAAAGAAAAAATCTTTTAAAAATCTAGCTAAAAAGTAAAACCCAACAAAATTCTTAGAAATTTACTATTTGTATTCATGGTTTTCTAAGCATTTTTGAGAAATTTTCAATCGAATGAATGATAAAAATATCATGTGGTATAACCATCAAGTAAACTGTATTAACATTTTCCTAACACCTTGAATACATGCAAATGTACACTTAAATGCAAATGTAATCTTAATTATTATTTTCAAAAAGCTTTTAAATATAAAAAAAAATTAAATTGATTTTTTAAATATATTTTTAAAAAAGGGTCATGAATTATTAATTGTAACCCTGGACCACAAAACCAGTAGCATGATTATATTGAATACATTATAAGGGTCAAAATTATCGATTTTTCATTTATGCCAAAAATCATTAGGATATTAAGTAAAGATCATGTTCCATGAAGATATTTTGTAAATTTCCCACAGTAAACATCAAAACTTAATTTTTGATTAGTAATATGCATTGTTTTGAACTTATTTTCTCAATATTTTGATTTTTTTTTTTTGCACCCTCAGATTTTCAAATGGTTGCATCTCAGCCAAATATTGTCTGAAAAGCTTATTTATTCAGCTTTCATATGATGTATCAATCTCAATTTCAAATAATTGACCCTTATGACTGGTTTTGTGGTCCATGGTCACAATTAATAAATATTATTACTCTTTTTTTGGGAATCATATTTCTGCTTGGTTCAAAGCACCACATGACTTAAATTTCTGGGGACAAAAGTTTTTATAATATCAATAAGCAATTTATTAACATGTATATGAAATAATAATGGACAATTATACCAAACTACTTAAGGTCTTATTTTAAAGTTTTTGTTAAAGGTGCCATAGAATGAAAAACTGTCTTTACCTTGGCATAGTTAAATAATAACAGTTCTGTACATGGAAATGACATACAGTGAGCCTCAAACACCATAGTTTCCTCCTTCTTGTGTAAATTTCCTGAATAAAAAAGACCACTGAAAAATAGGCGAATCAGAACATAACACCGACTGTTACACAACAGTCGGGATCACTACGCCCCCAACATTTGCATAAAGCCGCCCATGTTCTAGGCCAGCCGCCAGCCGAATCATCAGAAGTTCTGCAGGTATTGCAAAGAAACAAGTGAGGACAATAGTGAAAATGGCAGACCACTGAAATAAATGTTATGTTCCAGGCTGTGCAGGGGATGTGAAGTGCAGTGATGGGTTGGTGTCTTTATTCAGAAAGGCACGGAAAGCAAATAACACGTTCTACTAAAATAACGCGAGCCACTAAAGGGACATGGTTAGCTGCTTGCTAGCTGTAGCCTGTCACATTACAGTACATAAGATTTCACTTACCACATAAACAGAGTAAGAAGAGATGACTGAGGATGATGGTGAATGATTTACAGATCCTGAGCACCACTGACAAGCATCTGATCTTGTAAAATGTGTGGTAAGTACTGCCGCTCCATAGTATAAACATAGTTTGTGCGATCGCGTATCTTGAAAGTGAAACTATAACGCGATCGACCGATCGTTCAAAAGCAGTTTCAATGCCTCGCGTACTAATAACGGCTCCCTGAGGCCCGCATTTTATATACAGTATAATTACCCACCGATATAACTGCGAGAGAAAGTATTTAAATATATATTTTCCTCCCTGTGTTTCCTTCTTGCAGTGAGTTATTGAAATGAGCCGCTCTGTGAAACAGCCAATCAGAGCAGAGTAAGCCAAATAAGCCAATAACAGACAGTTTCATTCTAGGGAGAAATCCTAGGGTTTTCAATGGACATTTAAAACCTTTTCTGGAGATTTTTCGCCCTTACCTAAGCCACATACCTTCAATGTAGATATCAGAGAACAATTTAAAACACTGTATCAATGCATTCTATGGCACCTTTAAATAAATCATAGATACAAGCAGCATGTTATTGACCCAACTACTTGAAATCCTTTCCATCACTCTATACTATGTGGTCTAGTTTTACCTTCCTCTGCTGATCCATTCATCATGGCTGTTGTAGCACCAGCTGCAGACAGCACGATAGCTCCAGCCCTATCATCATGGCTACGGCAAGCATCTGCCATTATGGACACTGCTTGCGTCGACACAACCTCATCCTCCACATCTTCATCTTCTTCCCCATCCATTTCAGGTGGGGGTTCACAGCTTACCACAGTCACTTGGGTACACTTCCCATAGAGGTCCACCACGGCCCATAAACGGGAAGGAAGTCCACTTGCCGCCGTGCCACAGTCCTGCCCGTTCACCCACAGATGCAGCTCTCCTTTCCCATTCCGCTGGATCCCCACACGGTCCCCTTCCCCTAGCTGGTCCAGGTCACGACCGTACTCCTCCAGGACTGAGCGGCCATCCTTTAGCACAGAGCAGCCAGACACAATCCACGAGCCCCCCTTCAGCCCTGTGGCACTGCTGGGAAATTCCAGACCGGCTGGGTCCAACGCAGTCACTCCGATCTCTATAGAACCGCTCCACGAGTTCACCTGGACCAAAGAGAATAGAAATGTTAGTCAGTTAGTCAATCAATCCCTTTATGACTCTTTATAAATAATCTCAGAAGTCTCAGAACCTTGGTACATGGTGAGCCAAAAGTTCAAGCCAGGCCTGCAACATATTATGGTCTTTCTCAATAACTTTCTGTGTCTAATAAAAATAATTTTAAAGATAACTTATAAGTAGTATGCTTATGACCTTTAATGTATAATATATACACACTCAATGTTTTTGTAATGTTTATTTATATTTAGCAAGTATACATTGATCTAGTGGGAGTAAATACATATATAATGTTACAAAAGATCATTAGAATGATTTCTAAAAGATTATGTGACACTGAAGACAGGAGTAATGGCTGCTGAAAATTTCAGCTTTTCCATCACTGGAATAAATTGCATTTGAAAACGTAATGCCTTTTTACTGTAATATCATTTTACAATATTACCGTTTTTACTTAATCAAATTAATGCAGCCTTGGTGAGCATTTAAAGAGATTTCTCTCAAAATCTTTTGTTTGGAAGTGTGTATGAATATATGGGGGGGGGGGGGGGGGGTTAAAAACTAAGAAAAATCACATTTACAGTAATCCACAATTGAAGTCTACAGAGAAAACGTGAAAATTAGAAATTAATATTACGGTAATTACAATGATGTCAGTTATATATTAATCATATTAATTCCCTTCAAAATTGTATTACAGAACATATAAAAGCTGTCTAAAACATCCTTTTAGTTGTGGGACTGTTCAAGTTGGACAAACTTTGTTATCCATTCACCAATGAACTTCCTGCATGTGGAGTTAGCTCCAATGTAAACAGTAATTTGTAGATAGGTACTTCCCTTTCTGGTATACTCTTGCACATATAAGCATTTCAGAGTCAACACAGGAAAGTCTTTTAGCTATTTGCTGTACATTAAAATATATATATATATTATATATATATATATATATATATATATATATATATATATATATATATATATATATATATATTTTAATGTTTACTCATGGACTTAGCTTTGTCCAACAGAATTCCATTGCAAGTGCAAGCCAGTCATACCTCCATTTCTCGAGGGTGAATTGAAATTATACTCATTGGTAATTAACATCATGCCACAGGTGCCATTAATTGAGCTAAACAGATCTCTATCTCACACACTGAAACGCTGTCTCTAGCTTTTGCATCATCACTGCATTCCTCAAATGTCTTTATGTGGACAGTATGTAGGCTGTCAGCGCAGCAGGACCGTGTGTATCTGGGTTAAGGCAGGCTGAGGAGAGGGACAGGCGGCACTGAATGTGATAAAGTTATTTCTCTAATCTGGTTACATAAGTGACCAGTAATCTGTGCATTGTCTTTTTCCCCTCTGTCTAGAAGTGAGGAATCAGTAAGACTGAAAAAAAATACAGGAAACTGGAATAATATCAGGGAACAATAGGAATAATATTGTTTTGCTGTGTGGTTCCTTTCTCAAGGTTCAAAAACCGAAAGTCATTTCTTTTAAACATTAGGCGCAGACTATCATCAAATTGTTTAGGCTGCATTTTATCTGACTAAAACATTCTCTCCTGAAAACATTTTGTGTAGGAGCTGAATGGATGCAAGATGATGTCAAAAACATAACAAAAATATACAGAATCAAATTATAACTTATAAATGATGTACTATGGCAGTATCATAATTTGAATAAACGTTAGATTAGTGTGTCACAATTACTAGTAATTGCATGAATTACTAAAATGACACTTCAAAATGACACTTCAAGTGTAAAAAACACTTCATTCACAACATGTGCATAAGCACATGACTTTGTTCTTAACCTTGTTTTAATTTGAATCATTTTTGGAGTATTCTACATGAGCGATGATGTTCCCTGTATTCACTCTCAGCAAACATATGACACTCTCTAAAAACGCTTTTGCCTGACAGCATGCGCAGCAAGATCCTCAAGCAATGCCAAGTGTGGCATCCTCAAAAGCAGTTTTAACACAATAACCATTTTAAGACAGACCTCTCATTTTCACAGCTCAAACGACAATGCAAGCTTTCCTTACTTTTTCACTGTAAATGATTAAATATATTAAAGATGAAATACCCATGTATAAAATTGAATCCTAACATGATTCTAAAACCCCCTGAACATGGCTGCATCCGAAATTGCATACTTCCAGACAATATAGTAGGAAGTGAAAAACAGTACGCGAAAAGAGTAGAATGTCCAAATTTACAGTATTCATAATGCAGAAAGCGAAAAGTTCCCACATGACCTACTAATTTGGGTGAGATTCTGAAGTGAGCATTCCATGGACACTTTACTATCCCATGAAGCCATGGGAGAGGATTTGTGAACAGCAGTGAAGCAATGCAACCGTCACATGACAATGACAACATCCTTATTAAATTCATACAGAACAAACTCTTTCATAGTCACAAACTAATTACCTACTAAAGAATGTGATTTCCAATGTGCTTTTTGCTTAAGTGTGGTTTCGGTTATTCCTATATTTTTTCGGTGAATCATGATTTGTTTGTACACGCATTTTCACGCACAAATTTGAGTCTAATGACGCTTTAGTGAAAGAGACCCATTGTGTTGATTTGTTTATTATTATTAGCTAAAACTTTTTTTTTTTCCTAGAAATCTTTCTGAAATGCACTCTTGTCTGTTCACAGTAACACGATCAATTCAATTATAATACCCTGACACACAAAACGGGGTTTTAATATATAACAACATTATCCTGCTTCGGTGGTCAAAACCATTCCCATGATGTGATAGCTAATTGGCTACCTTCTTATACCCTTGAATAATTATTAAAACACCCATGGCATTATTATATTCACTATTAATAATCACAGCTTATACAATGCAAAAAGCAAATGGAAGTGGCAACGGCAGTGTGAGAGATGCCCTGCTGTAAAGCCATATGGTACGTAAGCAGAAAGCAAGGTCACTCTTAATTAAAAATCCATAGACAACAGTACAGACTACCGATATGAACAAAATGCTGCTCAGCTATCTGCTGAAATACATTTACAGAGATAAAAGTAGTATTTCGCAGGTAAGAAAGGTCAAACATGTTTACATGAATCAGCTGACTGTCTATCAGCCTTCAAATGCGTGAAAAGACACTGACCGAGTAGAATCTGAGAGCTGAGAATGTCAAAGAATAAACTTTTCATAATTACGTGTGACTTGTAGGATATTACAGTTTGCTTTAAACTCTTTAATGGCTTCAAGGTTGATGTGAGGCTAACAAGCAGTATGTTATGACTATGAGCATCTGCACACTGGCAACAACTTCCTCAAATGTGAATTCTGAAGCTGTTTTTTTGAAAAACACATGCTGTTAAGAAAATTGAGATACCAGTTGATCACGCACAAGCTGAAAGGCATTATTATTAAGCAAGTAATAAATAGTATGCATCTAGGCAGCTGACTGTTGTCTTTGAACTGTCAAAAAGGAGAAGAAAAATGAAAATATTAATTTGATTATAATTTGTAGGGAATATGTGTTTGATGCTTATGAGATCCTTCTATTCATAGATTTGTAAACATAATAATGCTACTACAATTCATGAAGCCTGAGACAAAATTTTTGTGTGGCTCCTTTCTCCCACAGTCTCAAATGAGCAGGCCTGCCTCTGGTCACAGGAAACAACCTTCCCAGTTATCCTCTAGTCTAGGACCATGCTATGCTTGCTTTGGTCATCTTGTTTTTGAACGAATCACCTGACTGAATGGTTTAATGACTCACGACACGCGAAAAGACAGTCACTTGATATCACCTGCAGAAAGGGTCTATGAACTAATCTGTGAATTCAAAAGAATCGATTCACTGGAGTGAATCAAAACCAGCAGCTAAGGACACAACGCACGGTATGTGTGTACATGTTTACATGGGCTTCCAATTGAACATATATAGTAGTATTTCCCAAAAAGATTCTGTGTAACTGTTATATGCAGACTGTTGTGATCAGATAAGATTCATCTGATAGTGATGGAATCGCATGGAATGACAGTCCAGGAATAGCCAAGCAGACCAGCATCCAAACATCAACAGCAGCACTGACAAACCATGACAGATGACTGCAAAAGCCGCAGCACACGCACGTCCTGAGACATCCACACACCTAAACACCACGCAAGACCCAGGAATAAGCTCTGACAGTGAACCACTGCAGACGATCTGACACACTCCCACCCTTTTCTCGATTTCTCTCTCTCTCTCTCTCTCCCTCTCTCTCTCTCTCTGGTGGGACATGCTTGTTTACCTTCTTGTCGATGCGGACAGTGAAGACATCACGGTCCCGCAGCGGCTCCCGACTGAGGACCAGACCGTGGTTGAATTCTTGTACCGGCTGATTCCGTTGAGCGGTTCGGTTGGAGTTCGACAAACCGATCAGTTTTCCGCTGCGCGGATGCAGCTCAGCCGCCATCTTCGCACGGGCGGCGCGGTGCACGACACCGAGCGTAGTTTTGCGACAGTGGAGAGTCGCTTGTGGGCAACTCGCCATTGGCTCTGGGTATATTTGTCGGCATGAATAAATATCGGAGCATGATGCTTGAGTGTGTAAATATAATACAGCAAACGCGCATGAGCCGATAAAACTGGATAAATGTGCTGGAGGTAGGTAATATGTGAGTATACAGATAAATAAATACTCAAACGCCACAGTTCATAACATCACAAATGAAGTTAGTGATGAATTAAACAACCCTCTCACAGGACGAACTCGATTATATAGCGACTTTAACAACTCTATCAAGACCTGTACTTGGGAATTGCTTAAAACCGAGTATTTTCTAAGGAAATTTAAACAGAAAACTGATTAATGTATTACTGATATTAAAAAATAGCCCAATTTTAAATTTGTGGTAACTGTACTACGTTTGTTGAAAAGGTCCTCTAGATGGCAGTGTATTACAGATAAACCTGCATAACAACTATTATATGAAGCTCGTGTAGTCAAAAACATTAGGTGGGTGTTTATTAAACTTTTTGTGTTCTAGGAGTTTATTTACAGGTGCATCTTAATAAATTAGAATGTCGTGGAAAAGTTCATTTATTTCAGTAATTCAACTCAAATTGTGAAACTCGTGTATTAAATAAATTCAATGCAAACAGACTGAAGTAGTTTAAGTCTTTGGTTATTTTAATTGTGATGATTTAGGCTCACATTTAACAAAAACCCACCAATTCACTATCTCAACAAATTTGAATACATCATAAGACCAATAAAAAAACATTTTTAGTGAATTGTTGACCTTCTGGAAAGTATGTTCATCTACTGTATATGTACTCAGTACTTGGTAGGGGCTCCTTTTGCTTTAATTACTGACTCAATTCGGCGTGGTATGGAGGTGATCAGTTTGTGGCACTGCTGAGGTGGTATGGAAGCCCAGGTTTCTTTGACAGTGGCTCATCTGTATTTATTGGTCTCTTGTTTCTCATTTTCCTCTTGACAATAGCCCATAGATTCTCTATGGGATTCAGGTCTGGTGAGTTTGCTGGCCAGTCAAGCACACCAACACCATGGTCATTTAACCAACTTTTGGTGCTTTTGGCAGTGTGGGAAGGTGCCAAATCCTGCTGGAAAATGAAATCAGCATCTTTAAAAAGCTGGTCAGCAGAAGGAAGCATGAAGTGCTCCAAAATTTCTTGGTAAACGGGTGCAGTGATGTTGGTTTTCAAAAAACACAATGGACCAACACCAGCAGATGACATTGCACCCCAAATCATCACAAACTGTGGAAACTTAACACTGGACTTCAAGCAACTTGGGCTATGAGCTTCTCCACCCTTCCTCCAGACTCTAGGACCTTGGTTTCCAAATGAAATACAAAACTTGCTCTCATCTGAAGAGAGGACTTTGGACCACTGGGCAACAGTCCAGTTCTTCTTCTCCTTAGCCCAGGTAAGACACCTCTGATGTTGTCTGTGGTTCAGGAGTGGCTTAACAAGAGGAATACAACAACTGTAGCTGAATTCCTTGACACATCTGTTTGTGGGGGCTATTGATGCCTTGACCCCAGCCTCAGTCCATTCCTTGTGAAGTTCACCCAAATTCTTGAATGGATTTTGCTTGACAATCCTCATAAGGCTGCGGTTCTCTCGGTTGGTTGTGCATCTTTTTCTTCCACACTTTTTCCTTCCACTCAACTTTCTGTTAACATGCTTGGATACAGCACTCTGTGAACAACCAGCTTCTTTGGCAATGAATGTTTGTGACTTACCCTCCTTGTCAAGGGTGTCAATGATTGTCTTCTGGACAACTGTCAGATCAGCAGTCTTCCCCATGATTGTGCAGCCTAGTGAACCAAACTGAGAGACCATTTTGAAGTTTTGAGTTGATTGGCATGTCACCATATTCTAATTTGTTGAGAGTGAATTGGTGGGTTTTTGTTAAATGTGAGCCAAAATCATCACAATTAAAAGAACCAAAGACTTAAACTACTTCAGTCTGTGTGCATTGAATTTCTTTAATACACGAGTTTCACAGTTTGAGTTGAATTACTGAAATAAATGAACTTTTCCACGACATTCTAATTTATTGAGATGCACCTGGATTTAGCATAAAGATTACGTTTAATGTCTTTTTTTTTTTTTTTTAAATAAATCAATAAATAAAATAGTTCCAGGGGTTGATTTATTGTTATATACAGTTGAGGTCAAAACAGAATGGACATGTGTACATTTTTCTTATTTTCCCTAAATATCATATTTTTTCATTTAATACTGCCCTTCAGAGGCTACAGAAGATAGTTTCATGTTTCCCAGCATGGTATTTCCTTCTGGAGCATCAGTGAGCGTTTGAACCTTCTGTAATAGTTGCATATGAGTCCTTCAGTTGTCCTCAGTGTGAAGAGATGGATCTCAAAATCATACAGTCATAGTTGGAAAGAGTTCAAATACACAATAATGCTGGAAAACCAAATAATTTGTGGGACCTGAAGGATTTTTCTGAAGAACAGCAGGCAGTTTAACTGTTCAGGACCAACAAGGGACTCGTGAACAACTATCACTAAACAAAAACACAGCTGTGAATCATTCAGGTAAGAACACAGTATTAAGAATCAAGAGAATGTAAACATTTGAACAGGGTCATTTTTATAAATTCAGTTATTATTTTCTCTTGTGGACTATATGTAAACATATTTTATGTGAAATATCTTATTCAGGTCAGTACTAAATAAAAAATAACATGCATTTTGTATGATCTCTCTTATTTTGGTAAAATAATGAATATTTTGCATTGCTGAAAGGGGGATGTAAGTGTTTGACCTCAACTGTAAAGAAAATATATATATATATATATATATATATATATATATATATATATATATATATATATATATAAACATTAATAATCTTTTCCTGTTTTTAATTTATTTATAGATTTTTTCTTATTGTTGTCATAAACTTAAGTCTTAAAATATGAACTTCCATATATATATATATAAGTATGATGCATTATCAGACTATCCCATAATTAATTAATTTGCTTATTTGTTTATTTATTTTACATAACCTGCACATTTTTTGTATTTGCTTCATGGAGTATACATTAATGAAACAGCAATGAAACAATGAATCTTTTATTGATCTTGATTTATTTTGTTGACTAAAAGATGTTCATTGAAAAACATTCCCTTTTAGATGCATTTGTAAACAAAGTTCAAAGGCATTTACCTTTTTTCAATTATAAATGTGCTGGAAAGATGTATCATTTAATTTCAAATGTATTTTATTGCTCAATGTAACATAACAGCCCATCAGTACATTTTTGGAGGTTTTGGGTCAACTGAACATTGAGCATTTTTAAATAGGCCTACCTATGACAGATATAAGATGTGTGTAAGTTACATGAAGGGAATTTTAGAGTTTAGCCTGCTAGGATGAATGCCTTGTATCTCTATTAAGTGAGTTCATTCATTGCTTCTGTAGGACAGCTGTGAGATGATACCGCTGTGTGTTTGTACAATGCCCGATCAAGATCAATGACCTGGCCTTGGACAAGGATTTTCTCCAGACACCCACGCAGGTAATGTGTATTTTTTGCCGCCTCACTGTCACCTGAAAAAAAGGGTTTGATGTGAAGTAGAAGGATTTGTTTAATACAAAAAAAATATATATATATTGTCTACTTGACAGACACAAGCGAAACATTGAGAATTTAACACAGAACACAGAGGATATTGGAGAATGGAGGAGTACTAGAGCACGGAAATTCTTGCTTACTTCCACCTCGCAAATTTACCTGGCACTCCCCCAAAAGTCAGTAGCATCCCATTTTTCCACATGGAGAAAAAGTCCAGACTTTCCGTTTCAAGCTCTGGTTTGCTGTTTACCACAAGTGAATGTTTGAGTATGGTGAAAGTAAGTGTTGCAGGTTCATTGGGAGGGGCAACACTTTCCGATCCCTCTTTCAGGCCCAACTGCATCTCCTGTTACAGTGCAGATAAATGGGTAACACTTTACAATAGGGTCCCATTAGTTAATGCATTAACTAAAATTGACTTATGTTGAGCAAAGCATTTGTTAAAGTATTTATTAAAGGAATAGTTCACCCAAAAATGAAAATTTTGTCATCATTTACTCACCCTCATGTCGTTCCAATTTTTACATTGAACACAAAAGAAGATATTTTGAAGAACCAAACAGTTGGTGGTCCTCATTGACTTCCATAGTAGGGAAAGAAATGCTGTTGAAGTCAATGAGGACCATCAACTGTTTGATTACCAACATTCTTCAAAATATCTTCTTTTATGTTCGACATAAGAAAGAAACTCAAAATGAGGGGTAAGTAAATGATGATAAAATTAGTTAATAAAAATACATCTGTTCATTGTTAGTTCATGTCACCTCAGGACCATTAACAGGTACTCTTTTTGATTTTTAATAAATAACATTTAACTAAGATAAATAAATGTTTTTTATAAGTTAATGTTAACAAATGGAACCTTATTGTTAAGCGTTACCAATAAATGTTATGAAAGATTGCTCGTAAAAGACACTGTGTACTTTTAAAGAGATGATCTTTGTAATAATCATTAGTGGGGGGGCATCAATTAAATATCAATAGCATTTCAATAATGATAGGATTTTTTTTTTTTACTGTGTACATACCTTGACATCTTTATTCCCATCTAACTCTCTCAAAACATACTCAAATCCTGTGCTTTGGAGACTCAACGTTGTCCCAGTCCAGGATCCAAAGATCTTGACTGTGATACCGGCCTCTTCCGTCTTAAGTCCAGGAAGATCTGTCGTGATATGTGCATGGAAGAATAACGTCATCTAATCTTCAATGCAAGTTTAAACATACATGATTCTTCGCTCACCAGATGTATTAAACATAGCCACTCCGGTTCCTGGAAAATAGCTCCCTTTCTTAATCTCAGAGAAGCAAGGCCGGGGTTCCCATGTTGAGTCTGCATCCCAGGGGGTGCTGAGATTTAGCCAATGCCCTCTTCTTATACAAGCATCCATTTCTGGCTCAAACTGAGCAATAAAATAAAGAAAAGGACATTTTATGTGGTCAGTCAATGCTGTCACTTTTCAGTTAAAATATTAATGGAAATTACAAGTAAACATACTGGATGAAAGAGCTTTTGTTTGTCCACCAGCATGCCACCAAGAGCAAGACGTATCTTTCCTGTTAGTTCATCTTCTGCCAGTTTAGAATGAAGACCGACTAGAAGCTCTACATTGTTGTTAACCTCTAGCACCACAAATTTGCCCTCACTGCGCAACTCCAGCTGTCCAAAACCAACAAAGAATCCTTAGAAGATCACTTCATCAATAAATTCCAAATCTCATATCACCAATAAATCCTGTGAAAAAAATGTATTATGGTTTCCGCAAGAGTAATAAGCAATACAGCTGTTTTAAAGATTGATAATATAAAGAAATCTTTCTATAGCACCAAATCAGGATATTAGAATGATTTGTGAGGTTTCATGTGACACTGAAGACTGGCTGCTGAAAACACAGCTTTGCCATCACAGGAATAAAGAAAAATAGAAAACAATTATTTTAAATTCTAATAATATTTCGCTATATTACTATATTACTGTCTCACTGTGATCACATAAATGTAGCCTTGGTGAGCATAAGAGACTTCTTTACAAAAACATAAAAAAATCTTAAAAACTCTTAAAAACAAGCTTCAGAGAAATCAGTAGAGATTTAGAAAATATAAACAGTATTTACCAAGTGCCAGGCCCCATTATTGAGTTTTCGACCTCCTTTCACGCTCACTAAGATGTCTGCTTTCCCAATCTGCATTTCAGGTATGCCATCACGCAGTGAAAGCACAAACCAGTCCCGTCCTTCTTTGGTGTCTCCATAAAAGATGGCCCCCTCTGGGTCAAGGGTCCGAAACTCAAAGAAAGATCTAATGCTGTATGTGCGAGGTAAGACATCTCACAGTCAAATCTGCCACTATGATGTTCTGTATGTTTGCATTAGATGAGCGCCAAGAAATTGCGATTTACAAATTCAACTCACCTTGTAATGTCAGAGAGATTTGCACTCGTCTGCATTAAGGGAGTCCATTTGGACTGTCTGTGTGCAAGATTGATGATTCCCTTGCCGGATATCTGTCTCAGTCATCCCAAAAATCAGAGAACGGTTTTGACATCATACAACAAACATCATACAGCAGCCAAACATGCTCAGATTACATTGAGACATATCTCTCGTACTCTCGCTAAAGGCTAGGTAAACACTAGCATCTGCGATATCCCAGACAAGCCGCCAGTGTAAATACTGCTGCCCCGGGCAAGAGTGGAACCAGGGTTCAGCGAATTCAGAGTCAAATATGCTAACCGTGCAACGACTTTGTCAGCTAAAGTTGATTCCAGGCCAGCAATTTAGCTCAAAATATACAGTGCGTGCTGTGGTCTGTCTTCTGTAATAGGTTTTGAAATGTAGAATTTGAACATGTTAGCAGATGCATGCAGTGTTAGTCCAAAATGATTTCATTTAACATGGCAATACTGGTTCAGGATTTTTTTTTTAATAGGAAAAATATAATTAAAGAAAGAGCTTAGAGGTTTTTCATAAACTGTGTACATTCACTATATATTATTTTATATATATGTATGTGTGTGTGTGTGTGTGTGTGAGCCTATTTTCTATTTATACATTACTTAACATTTAAAAAAGAAATTACATAAGAAAAATCCGTCAAACTGATTTGTGTAATCATTTAAATGTCATACAAATATGGCATAAGGAAAATTAACAGTTTTATAGAAATTACATTGTAAATCCAATTTTTAGTTTGTGTGATGGCAAACAAAAACTTAGACATTGTACAACATGTCTATTAAATAACTAATCAATGAATTTGGCTTGAATAATTTTATCTTTAATATTTCCATTACATAACATATTACTTTACATTTTATCCAAGTTCACTCACAAATGTGGAATTTAATTTAAAGAAAAGTTTTTTTTTTTCGCAAGATATTAAAAAGAGGGACCAATACTCTTATAATACAATAATCTTAAGCTTATTTAATAAATCAATTTTTTTCTAATATTACCAAAAGTCATTTTAGAGTGTAAAGTAGGTGAAGTGGATCAAGCAAGCAAGCCTCAGCACACTTAGAATCTTCATTCATTTCTGTGCTGTCAACTTTAGCCTTTACCTTTTAATTTCTGTTGATTCAGTTGCATGGTAGCAATTCCCTCTGCAGTTTTACGCTTGCAAATTGTATTTAACTTAGTAAAGAGCACTCGTTTCTCAACATAATTGCCTAGTTACAAAGAAAATGCCTTTTTGATTATATTATATCTTTTATATCTTCAGACCTTTCTTTTAGAGATCTTATACTCACCTGTTCACCTGACACTCTCCTGCACAGCAGAATCAGGTACGGGCCTAACAGTAGTATGACCACTTCCTTTAGATGGTTCATTCTTCCTTTTTTAACTCCAGAGGGTAGAATATGAGTAGAAACAAGAGTGAATGGAATCAGAATATAAGCTAGAGGACTTTAGTTTAGCCTACTGCCATCAGACTACCTCTCTCTCTCTCTCTCTTACTCTGAGAAGTGAGTAAGCTCCAGTTTAGCACACAGCTTCCCCATAAGACCAGTGACTAAGGATGTCGACATCACAGCAATGGAAAGTATTGATTTTGGGCTTGTTTGTTTGAGCATACAGGTCTTTTGTGTGCTGATAACTTGGTGAGTAATTGTACCTGTGTACTATCACTTTTGCATAATTGGCATTCAATTACATGTTTGTGCTACTTTTAGAAGAATTACTTTTAGGGACAGGTGTACCTTTAGTACAACAAAATACTGTATACGATAAAAATACATTTCTGACTTATGTTAAAGGTACAATTTTGCATATTTTTTGCATACAGTTTGCTCCTAAAAGAGTACAGAACATTAAAAAAATAGTAGAGCGAGATTTGTGTCAAGCCTTTTATCAAGTGCTGATAATACACATCAAAATTGTCAGAACAATTATTATCATTTTTTGGCATAAACTATCTTCTGTAAATGCATTGTCTTAATTAAATGGATATTGTAAATTCTTAGGTTAGTAAAAGTGATTTTGGGTGGCTTTCTCAGAGTTTTTGCGTAACCTATGTGGCTCTCTTTTTCAGTGTATAATTAAGAAAAAGCATAGAAAAAAATACTATTTCTATATCATTTTTAATATAATTTATATGCAAATTGTTCTGGGTTATTTTTTTTATTACCTGTCCCCATCCTCGACCTGGCAGTTAGTCTGATTACATAACAATTGAACTTTGAAAGGCAACTCATGTTTGTTCATCCAGTACAGTGAAACCTTGATGTACAACTAGGTGTTTTTTTTTTTTGTTTTGTACTTGGAATGCTAAAGTAGAAATACCAGTCTAGTTTGGTGTATTTCAGACTAAAACTAACAATTACTGTGAAGAGTGGTCAAATTAGTTTCTGAAAAGTTCCACCATTTTGTTAATTATTTGAAAGTTGCACATCGTTGTTTGTGTGACCCTTGGTTGACTTTCCAAATTCCACGCCCAGTGCCAAAGAGCAGGAAAACCCAGCCATAGCCTACATCCCACAATCTGTATATGATCCCACTATCAGAAATAATGTCGTTAAATACCTACTCATAAAAGGCACATATTAGTAGCTACAAGAAACAAAGGGTAGCTTTTTTAGTATTTTTTTCTAACATTTTGCTTTAAAGATTTAAACACATTCTGTATTACGTTGTCCCATAATTTCCTAAATTCACATTTGAGAACAAAAAAACTCTTTTTGAAATTCAGAGCTCTTTTTTGCAACACTTCTATATATTTTTTTATTCAAATGTTGTCGAAACTGTGCCAGCGCTGCATATTAATGATGAATTCAAAGATATTTTGCACGTCATCAGGTTAATACTTTATTTGTATGGTTGTAGCGTGGACAGAAGGAGTAAAGAGAACAGGAGCAAAGAAATTAACTGTTGATTGTAGACTTGAATCGGCAATGTGTGCCAACAAACCTTTGTATTAAATGGTCACGAAGTCAACAAGACACAAATAAAGTTTCAAACATTTCACTTCTTTGAAACTGCCCAAATATAATGTGGACCTCTAAAACAATGGCACAATATAACATTGTCACAAAATACCAGACAATTTAGTCACATGCCTACAACTATGACCAAGTGCAGAACATATGCAGCTGGTAGATTTTAGTCACTTTGATTGACAATTGAAGCCTCCAAAGGGTCCTTGTTCTGGGTGGACAAAACAATGCTAATTTTTTTGTAGTTCTGGTACTGTTCAAAACCAAATGTACTGGACAGATCTGTGGGTTTTTTTCTCTACGTATGTCCCCAAAAAGCTTAATTTCTAAAATATTTCTAAGTCTTTTTTATAGGTTTGTGCAAATATTCAGTAGTCTATCCAGATGCTGACTGATAAAAATATTTTTTTTAAAAGTAGGACTAGTAGTAGTTGTAGCCCACACAGTCACAAGTGACCTCTTTCAAGCACATTATCCACTGAATTTCATTGAATGTCTGCTGATGGATGAAACAGAAAACATGAGAACATAAGTCATAACTCATTATGTTGTTCCTCAAAGCAGTACTTAAATAGAATGTTTTATAGAAAATGGTATGACAATTTTTTCTTTGTAAGGTGCGCTCAGATTATGTGCATATTCATATTAGCTTATTTAAATAAAAATGCAAAGGCATCTTGTATGTAAACATCAAAATTTCAGATTTAGTCATTTTAAACCAGTTACTGATTCAGAATTGGACAATTGATATTCGGGCCAATATTTAAACCTAATCAGGCTTAAATAGTCAATGGAGACAAAAAAAAAAAAAAATACAAAGCCAATGTTATTAGTTCTCTAAAAATAATCGTCAGATTTTTACGTGAACCTCTCAACAGCATGTTTGTTACTGTTTTTACATTCGTTTACACAAATTTAACATTTACTTTTTTTTTTAACCAATCACTGGTATTACAAGTGGTTGACGCAATTAATTCATTTATACATTTCTAGAATTCATGTAAAAATGTTGTCATGGTGAAGGAAATACAGCAAAAATAAGAGGTCCAAAATCAAACACAAGTTTGTTGGTAGCTATCAAGGGAGATAGACCTTGTTTTGGTTTCCTTTTCCTTTACCACCACACACCCTTTCTCTCTCTCTCACACACACACTTTTACAATGCAAACAAAAGGCTTGTACTCATACCCGAGTGAAGCTACATTATCCACAACCGTTCATTGCATTGTGTTTTACCCTCAGGAAATGAACAGTGCTGCGGCTACATTGCACAGTTTCACACTTACTTCAAAGGGAGAAGGTAAAATATTGAGAATAGACAGGGAGAGGGTGTTTGAATGAGAAAGAGTCGGAGATGGAAGGGTGGTGTTTGAAAAGCTTTCGTAATGCTTGGGGAAAAGAAATAAGGCAACATAGGAGTTTGTCTTTTTGGTTTTAGATTTGAAATTTTGATACTGAAGGGTTAAAAAAAAAAAGAAGCCCAAAGGGTTTTCTGAGGACATGCCTCAAGAGAAAAAAGCAGGAGAAAATGAAGAACCACATATGGAGGAAAATGGAGATTTGTGACAACACCAGAAGATACTGAAGAAGCAGTTGTTGCTCATGCGTTGTGGTTATATTGAATCCAACTTCCTTGACACATCCCTAAGACTACTGTGTATATATATATTTATATATGAATACCTCATAGCGGTTCAATATTACATGTTATTTTTCAAGTCAGCGTACAGAAATGATCTACCATACTGTCTTTATTTTTAACCTCATGACTAAATTACATTCATATTTTTGTGTACTTGAATGAGCTTCAAGTACAAGCCTTTTCTCACTACCAAAAAGGGAAAAATATGTAAATCAAACAAATAATATAGTGAAAAACAAAGGAAAAAAAACAAGAAAGTACAAGGGAGAGCTTAAGCCACTCCAGTGCTATAAGTCCCATAGTGCAGGCCCTGCAGGGGCGTCAGGACTGACTAACGTCCTGTCCCTCTCTTTTCTCTGCTGCGGAGAGAGAATCTGCTAACCAAAAGAAATGGTGGCTTGCTTGTAGTAGATTATGTTTTTCTAAAACTAACATTCACCGACTACTGCCTCTTACAAGTGTACGATTCTCTCTGTCTTTATAAAGGAAGCTCCATTTATGCTAACGCACTGCCCAGCTGCGCTTTTCTCCACTTTCCTCCCATTTTTGCTCACGCTCTCACTCTGTATCGTTGTCTGTTTGTCTCACTTGGTTTCTCCCTCTCTGTTGTGTCTTAAATTCAGTCAAGTGAATGGAGTGTCTTTCGTGGACACCAGGGGGCAGTGGGGAGGAGAAGGCCACAAACATGAAGTCGACTGGAACGTATGTTGTTGGAAGAGATGAAACAGTTGGCAGGAGTACTGGAAGTACACAGACTTATTTCATAAATGATCAAGGATTAATACCAACATCCTACAAACCAAACTATGCGAAACACAATCTGTCTCTAGACATAACACGCTCAAATGTAGAGTGGATTCTACATCACCATACATTTGATCTTGTCATGATGGTCCTGGTTAGTGAAGGCATCACGTAATAATATGTTTAATCCATATGACATGTAGCTACACCATCAAGTTGCTATGCTATGACTTACGAAAGAAGAACTTCATCTATGTTTTCTATTTACTGACCTATTAAGATTATAACAGCTTTCCAGGAATGGTGTTTTTATGTGAACTTCCATGGAACTGACCAAGGCTGATGCAGCACAAATGATTTTAAGTGTGCATGCCTACACCCCCAACACACCCCACAAATACACTTACACAAACCTGCAGGCACACATAAAGCCGAAATACTGAAAAACACATGACTGGAGTACCGATGTTGTAAGATATGACACTATGAGCTACCCCAAAGTCTCCATGCATTACCTCTATACAAAATCGCACACTGTACACACTCATGCATGCACACACACACGCACGCACACACACAAAACTGCTGCTGCATCTTCCCTGTGTGTTGAGTATGTTGAGCATACCATTTTGCTTTCAATGATAAGCCACCCTTGTATTACTATAAGCAGTGTAATTAACACAACTATTATTAACATTATTGTTGTTATACTGTCCTTATTATGGGAAGCAGACAGAATTCGTTTAGCGAAACACATATCTTGTTAGCTGTTATTGTTCTTGTGTTATCCCTAATGTCATATTGATTTTGAGAGGACGGATATCCAAGCTCTAACAACACTACAGAAGAGGCAAAGAAGTGGTGTGTTGGAGGTGCATCTTGGCAGTGCCTGAAGGGGGCGTTATATCTATTGTTCTTCACCCCCTTATATCCTTTCCTCCTGTCGTCAAGACACCTCTCCATCTTTCCACCACATTTGATTTCTAGGTATGCCTATGCATTTACTGCTTTACAAAAGAGAAGAAAGAGCTGTGCAAGAGTGTTCAGTTAACAAACAGAAAAACATAACTTCCACCCTTAATGGCCTCCTCTGCTCTTTTACAGATATTCCCTTGCTGCCATTGTGTACTCACTTATGGGTTGTCCTGCTTTGTGCTACTGCTGCCACCACTGTTGTATAGGCTGGGGTTCACTACTAAAGGATGGGGCACTGTGCCTGTTAAAGGGGCAGCAGCGGCAGCGTAATTGAAAAAAGGCAAGAAGGGTAAGGGCTCTTTGTCCCCTGATGCCATCATATTTAGAGCCATTGGAAGGGCAGCAAGGTTATAGGGGTATGGCAGTAGCTGTGGGCCATACAGTAGGTGATAGGGGTCAGGGTAAAAGGGCAGTTTGGTGGAGTCAGAGTGGGGTACCATCTTCCCAAGTGGCGGAAAGGGTAGGGGTCCAGCAGGGTAAGACATCAGGATTTGCTCCTCCTGTTTCTTACCAGAGCAGTACCCTCCAGGTATGACCAAGGGAAGAGTAAGCTCCTGGACAGGGTAGCCTGAGCCTCTGTGGTGTTCTGTAGGAGTGACAGAGGTGTGGTCCTTTGATTCAGGCTCTGCTGTGGGCACTTGAGGATGTAACAGGTTGTGGGACGATGGCGTATCACTCATCCTAGCTGAATTTGCTGGCAACATAAGACCCTGTTTTTCTGTATTGTGCCTTCCTCTGTGTGTTTGGCTTTGCTCCACCTGTGGCCGCAACTGTAGGTCCAAGGGTCCTGGAGAGTGACAAGGTGACTTTGAATACCTTTGAGAAGATCCTTTTGGAGTGGTTTGAATGACAGAGCATGTAGGAGATGGTATAGGACTGAGTGGTTCCTCTTTGGGTACTAGCAACAACACCTCCTCATTACAAGACTGTTCCTTTGAGATGTTGGTTGGATGTTTATTCTGTTGATCAAGCTCCTTCTTTTTTGCCAGTATTGTTGGCATGGATAAGTCTTGGGCTTGGCTGCTGGATTGAGGAAAGATTCTTAAATCCTGAGCATCTTGTAAATCACTGAAATCTTCATTTGGAATATTGTCACCTTCTCTAAACACATAACCTCTGCCTGTTTTTAGTGATATAGGTCCAGATGGAGTTGTTTCTCTTCTAATCTGAGGCTCTGTCAGCATTTGAGAAACTTGGATTTGCCTGTCGCTTGGCGTTGGGCTTCTTTTCTGCTGATCTAGTGTGTCTAAATTCCGTTTCTCTGGTGTCCTGTAGTCTAGGCATTCTGCACCATTCATTACTAGTACACTAGGGAGATTAGGAGAGATGACGTTAAACCTTTCTAAAGTGGGGCTGTGCATAACTTGGGAAAACTGTGCACACAGTGGACTGTGGACTTTGTCATTGGCTGCCACTTTGGGGCTTTCACAATTTCTGACTCTTTGGTGTTCTTCCATCTTCTCACCCAGTTGGTTGTCAGTGATTTGACAGTCTGGTTTGGAGTAATATATGACAGACACGGGCTGTACTTGCTCACAGCTGGTGTCTAAGCATTTGCTTGATGCAGTCTCCACTGCAGCAGTTGCACAACTAGGCAAATCTTGCTTTTCCTGTGTGTCTTCAACCTCGGTTGAACTCCCTAACTCGTGTCGCTTGAGGTGGCAGTTAAGTGCCGCAGAGGTCTTGCAGACTTTATCACATTGTGAGCATGTATATCTGATTAAAGGCCTCCTGCCCAAGCGAACTGGGCTGCCTTTCTCTATGGAACGTCCATCCACTCCATTCTCATCCACTTTCATTTCCACCTCATTTCTTGATGACTGGGAAGTGAAGAAAGTAGGGGCAGACAAGGGCTTGGTTTTGGGATGCTGAGTCCTCTGATGTTCCTCTAGTTTGGACTGTGAGGGGAATGGAGCTCTGCAAAGCATGCACACAAACTCAAATAGATGTGTCAACTCATGTTTGTCTCGTTTCCTTGGACTGGAGAACCAGCGCCCACATGTTCCACACTCAGAAGCCTGATCTTCTGACCATCGTTGTTTGATGATAGAGGATGCTGTGTTTTGAGAATTGATTGTAGCCTGCGAAACAGACAAAGGGAGAGGAAGATCAGGCTTTCCATGTGTTCCCTTTTCTTTTTCCTTCTGTTCCGTTTTTGAAGAGACGGGACAGGTGTGTGACATTTCTTTGACTTCAGTTTTCTGTGGATCACTAACTTCTTTCCGCTCTTTCTTTACTTTCTGTCTCCTCTCCTCTCCCTCATCTGCCTCTTCACCGTCAATTTCTTTATTCAGATTTTTCATGAGTCTCTCTGCTCTCCTCATAGGCCTCAGAGATCGTTTGTAGTGCAATTTGCGCTTCCAGGCTTTAGCCCCTTGCATAGGAAGGGCCTTTCGCTTGGGTTTGTAAGAATAATAAGGCCTCCATAGGTTGTCCTCCACATCATGGTCATTTCTGTCCTCCCTGACCTCCTGCCGGAAGAAGTATTTCCTCACCTTGCCTTTTAGTTTAGGGTTTTTCCATTTGGACTCCCCCTCCTTTCCTTCCTGACTGGAGTTACGGTGTTTACGTTGGTGGTGATTGGTGTGCCGCTGCTCTCTCTGGTCCTCCTGTGAGAGGTTACTCTTTTTGGGTTTGTTGCGTGTAGGGCTTTTGTCTCTCCTTAGATCTGTTTCAGAGATGCTCCGTTTGACTATCGCCTCCTCCCCTATGCGCACAGTAATCTGACAAAGTGGGCCACTGCCTTTGACTTCTGATCCCACCGCTAAAGGTATTGTCTTCCTTGACTCTGTTTTATTGTGAACTTTTCGTCCCTTGTGAAGTTTCTCTGTTGGCTGTCTGATTTTCGAGGCCTCTGCGTCTCCACTGACAGCGTCCCAGTCCCTGTATGCCTCTGTGTGCTCTCTCTGGTCTCTATGTTTTTTAATCTGTTTTTGACCTGTTTTTGCCATTAGATGATTTTCTGGAATTCTTTTTCTCTCCTCAGAATCCATCTTGTTTCTGTGAACAATGACAGAGGAAGAAACTGCAGCACTGTGCATGATGACCGAGGGTTTACTGTGTGCAAATGCAATGACTGAAGAGACAGCTCCTTCTGGGCACTTTGGAGTTTTGCTTTTGCCACTGTTACTACCTGACTGCCATAAATCTGACCCCTCTGTCTCTCTTGCTTCTGCTGCCATGTCTGTTTGAGGAGAAGCTAATTTTTTACCCTGCTCAACACCCACCCTGATGGGGAATCGCTCAGGCTCAGTCTTGATGTCTGTGGTTTGAAGATCTTTCAGGAAAGACTCCAATTTCTTAGTGTCCAGAGGTTGTGGGAGGCTGCTGTCTATAGATAAAGGCAAGGTAACTGGTGAATCAGAAGCGAGTAGTTCATCAGCCATTGGCTGACTGTATGTTTTGTAAGGTCGCTTTAAAGATCGCATGGGCAGCAGGCGGTACAGTTTAAGGCCATTGACCTTCTGCTTGTAGCCACCATTGGCTGTTTTTTCACTTGAGATCAAGCCAGGATTTATACCATGGAACGCCTTTTGGTGTGTTTTAAGGTTGTAGTAAGTAGGAAATGCCTCCCAGCAAAAGATGCACTGGTAGCGCCTTTCACCTGTGTGCCACACCTCATGTTTGGTGCGGTACTCAGCCAGAGCAAAAACCTTGTCACAGTAGTGACAGGGATACTTCCGGCGCCATGAATGCACATTGGAGTGTCGCTTCAGGCTGGACAATGTCATGTAAGAGCGTTCGCACACAGAGCAAAAGTAAATGATATGTCCATCCACCACTTTTACAAAGTGATCCTCTTCCCCCAGGGCATCCCTGCAAGTCAGTGTTCCAGCATGACGGGCGTGAAGGTCTCGCACTTTCTTTATGGGTCGGCCAGGCCTTGTTCCTTGTCCAAGCTGTTCTGGCTCTGCAGCCTCATCTGCTCTCTCCCCCTCCACTTCACCCTCCTCCAGGGGCTCTTCTTTGGGTGGCACTGGAAAAGCTGGCAGCCCTTTCCTGCAGGTGGCCTCATGGGATTGCAGTCTTTTATTATGGATGAAGGCTTTGCCACAGTGGCGGCAGCTGAGTACTCGTCCCCCCCGATGGAGACGCATGTGGACAGTGAGGGACGAGGCAGTGCTGAACAGACGGTGGCACACCCCACACAGTAGTTCTGGCTTCGGCACTGCCCTAAAGGAGTCATGGAAAGATGGCGTGGGGATAGTCAAGGGGGAGGAAGTTAGGGAGACAGACGAGGGCGAAGGAGGAGGAGGAGGGGTTGATGAGGACGAATGAGGGTTTATGCTAGGGAGAGGAAGGCTCAATTCAACATGGAGGCTGTTTGCCTTGCGTTTTTTGCCTTTTGAACTCTCGGGATCCTTCACACCTTGGTCCTGGTAGGCTCTCGCGCTGAGGTTGAAAAGGATGTGTGCTGTTTCTGTTGTTGAATGCTCTTTGTACCCATTATTGACCCCTGCTGTCTCTTTTGAATAGTCAATTTTGTTAGAGTGTTGTAAGGGAGATGTTGGGTATCTGGAGCCACTACCATCAACAGAAAAGGACAGAGATGACTTGCAGTTCTTACTGACTGGAGCAGTTAGATCGACAGGGAAGGAAGAGGAAGTGCATGGCAGGCGGTCAGTTTTTGATGACGTTTTCGATAACTGTTTGTCTCTGAATGCTTCCCCCATCCATGCTGTGCCATCTGAACCATCACTGTCGTGGACGTCAGTGGAGGAAGTGGGGTGGGATGAGGAGCAGTGCTTCTGTGCAGAAAAGCTAGGCAATCCAGCACTGAGGGGAAAACTGAGAGATATCCTCGTAGTTTTGGCACCATCTGCCTCCTCCGTGCCCTCTCCCATCCTGTCTCCTCTCATGTGTTTATTTCTGTGTTTCATTGGATCCTTGTACAAGTCCTCTGAGATGCTCTCCAAGGCTATAGTTGGCCTAAAACAGAGAACACTAGACAGTCAAAGGATGTGTCTGTAGTCCAACAAGGTCCAGGAAAATGCTCTACAGAGGGTCTGTTCTAGCTATATCTTCAGTGCAAAAGTTGACAGTTGAAGGATGGTAGAAAACAGAAGTCTCAAATCAAGAAGACGGCAGTTCCTGGAGGTCAAGCCCAGAGACAACGACTCCTAGATGTAGGTAACATTGTGCATCTTTGATTATCTTCGTATAAAACAAGATGAGGATTGCCATGCATTGCACATTCAGCTCCAAGAATGCAGTGTAGGTGTGGAGAGGGTCCCAGCTATCCTCTCCCGACACCATGACCCCGCTCTTAATCCTGCAAAAAACAAAAACAAAAGATAGTTGAAATATTCTGTTTTAATCGCAGCAAACATTGTAGATTTTAGACAACCACAAACAAGAGAATGTAGTAGTGTTATAGTGACGAGAGGCACATGACAAAAAGTGTGCATTGTGTGGTGGCAAATCAGCATGCTAGAATACCTATAAAATACAAGCTTGCACGAAATAAGCAATCCATTATGGTAATTATACACAGGCAACTTAGTCAGACAAGGTTGGTTGCAGTCATCTTATTTTCTGAATTTGGCATGACAAAATCTGTAAATGTGGAAAGAATCTCAGCAATCAACCCCACTGAGTCACAGCATTCCCTTCACCTAATTGAACACTGCTAAAATTTAATTAAGATTTCCCCAACAGAGTGTTATTTATAGTCAAAGTGCTCCAAATATGCCTAGACTGAAAAGATACCAAAATATAGATGGCCTTTTGAACCGAAGCATCATGTATTCCTAATGCTCATTTTTTTTAATAGGTGTATAAATATTTTTTTAAATACACTTTATATAATTTAAAGCAAAAGACCATGTGACGAGTAGTACTGTCATGGAGTTTTCTTTAGCAGTCAAGCGAATGAATAGTCCAGTCTTGCTGTGTTCATAAACCATCTTTAGTTGCTTATTTAATGACCATCTTGTTTGCTAAACCTATTTTACCAAAATCTACCATAGATTTTGGTGAGCATTCTTAGTTATCGCTAATGATGCGACACCAGAGAAAATCCTCAGTCATGGTTTTCTGCCTGCGTTTTAGCCAGGCAGGCAGGCAGGCCTCTGTAAAATTCCACAAGCAGCCCTGAACGCACTGAAACTAGGTCAGCACTGTTATTGCAGAGAGAGAAAGAGAGGAGGAGGGAGAGCAATGGAGAGAGAGAGACAGAGAGAGGTGGGGAAGAAAGCAAGATCCAGGCCTGGAGACAGGAACAGCCACAAACACACACTTACACATGCACAGAAACACACACACACACACACACACACACACACACACACACTGACACTCACACACACAGGCAGTCAACAAGCTGCATGCACACGCACGCGCACACACACACACACTCTCCTCTCAACACGCAAACACATTTGCAGGCGTGCAGGCACATATGAACCGGTCTGTCTGTAAACAAGTGGCTTGACAGCTAGCGTTACCCTGCATACCACAAATGCAGCTGCTGAGAGTGTGCAAAGGATGTACACCAGAAGACCTGTATAATAATAGATGTTACATAAGAGTACGTTTAGACAGGAAGAGTTGATTATTATTTAAACCTGTCCAGCACTTGTTGTGGCTGTGGCTGCTAAGGCGTGAAACAAGGCCTAAGAATGACAAGGCCTAAGATTGACAGTTTTACATGGCGTTCGCATTGTAATGGACAAACACATCTGCCACCCCCTCATTTTCTCTGTACGTCTGTCCCTATTTATCTCTCCCTCTCACCCTCCTTTTCTCTTCGCATATGACGCACACACTGCCTCTCAACAAACAGTCCCTGGCGCAAGAGGCTGGCCAAGCGTGACAGGGCCTTTGCCTCCCCCCTCTGACTGCCCCTCTACTTAAACATGCGACCGACTGAAAGAGTTAGAGCTGAAGTATTAAGGTGTTGCATCTTGCACAATAAAACATTATGTCAAGTCTATTTAAATAAAGGTGAACTAATCGACTTTATCCTAAATGTAGGAAATTGAAAACGAACGTCAGAACCGCGTCATCAACCGGAACATGAAATGCATGCTAGTCATGCAGATGAAGATTTTCAATTTAAGCACATGAAATAACTTATTTTATAATGCGGGTTAGGAACCGAGAAGAGTCTCGGAAGAAGCTGGGTAATGGGCTAAAGGTCTTGCGTTTAACTGTGTCACTGAAACAGACCATGCACTGAATGGCAGTGGAAAAGGGTAATGAGTGAAGGCCGCCTGTTTCCGTGTGGCCGTGACGGGGCCCACCAGGGTGAGGCGGACTGTGAAAAGGGGGCTGTCGCTAGATACTGAACTCTGCACAACCCCCTGCCAAAAACATGGTGGAGCCAGCCAGAGGAGAGATGAGGGGTAGGGAACAGAGCGAAAAGGAGGAGTGGGCTGTTTTGGAAGCAGTTGGGAGATGGAGCCGGATGGTCCGAGGTTGGGTTCATGGTAAGATTTCCTCGCTCCTTGCTTTCCCCTCTGAGCAATTTATGGTATCTTGGTGATTTGGCATGACGGGCCATGCTCTAGCGCGTCTGCCCGTGTTACACGCTGTGTTCGACATGGTCCACTGAGTTTAAACTCGACAAGTGATTCCCATAAATCTGTTGCTGTAATATGATCAAGGACAATATTCTAAGTAGAGCAAAACTGGAAGAAAATTGCCATCACAGACAGAACGAGATACTCCGTTAGTGACCTGGCAAAAGCTACTTCCTGTAGATCATGCCTGAACCTGCTTCTATAACGCTTCAGTTTGGTTAGGAAGGCCAGAAGCACTGCCATGTTTCCATTCTAACTTGATGCCTCTGTCGCTACAGTATGCCAGAAACTTTATGCTAACATGTGCCAGAGTTTGAATAGCAAATATCCCATGCTAGCTGACTTGAACCCTTAAGCAGCGACAGGAAATTCAGTTTGATCCTGGCGTATATGCAACTCACTTCTACAAGACCATACAACTTGGCTGCTTGGCTTCTAACGACCTCTGACCCTATGGCCTTGTAGGGGATGTTAATAGTGTACTATGCTACACAGGAAAGGACAGTGCAAATCTGAACTCTTTAAAAAAAAAAAAAAGTGCATGTGCATCTTATAACATCTAATAACATCCACCTTACGTAAACACGGGTAGATGCCATTTTTAGGAAAACGACTGTCTCTGTATTCCAAGATGCCTCTTGCTCGTTAATTCTAAAAACATGTCCCTCGCTATCGAGATGATTTCGTCAGATGTGAACTTGCCACAACATAAAGTATCCAAATCCAGCAGACCAGAAATCATGATAAGAGAACTCAAAAAAGTCTGAAGCTTTATTCCGATTATACTTTAATCGTGGAGCGACTCACCAGCCCTGAAAAAGAACTGCGTGGTTCAGCCACAACAGCCGAGGATAAGGGAGACAGGCCTTGATTAGCACACACACAAACCCACACGCACACTCATTTCTGGTGTCTACACAGAACCAAAACAACATCGATATGATATGAGAGTGGCATAGAAACACAAGAAGCAGGAAGAGGTGAAGACAGAGAGATAGATCAGAGGAAAAAGTCTCTCCTTCTCACTCCTATTCTCCGCTAGGCAAGCACACAACAAGACAACGTACCTCGAAAAACCTTCTGCTGCATCTCGGCTGCGATGTGTTCTCTCTCTCACTCTCTCACTCTCCCTCCCTCGGTCTGTGTGTCCTGGTCTGCGTGTTCCCGTGTGCGTGTATGAGTGAGAGAGAGAGAGAGAACACAGGGAAAGACGAGCGCGTGCACACAGGCAGCGCTATGTAGAGGGCAGAAACGACTCTCTCGCACTCTGACTCTCCCCCTCCTTCTGCCGCTCTGTCTCTCCTTCCCTCGCCCGCTCTCTCGCTCTCTCACACTTCAGTTTGCCACTGACACATGATTCTGGGGTGTTTTTGCATTTTTTATCTCCCCCAGCCTCGTACCCCTTACTCACCCGCACCCACCCCCCAGCCTCATTTTAATTCCAATTCTCTTTTTATTCCAATTTTTTTTGTTCATTAGACACACACTTTCAGCATGCACACTCTCTACTCTACATACACCAAGCCTGATGATAGCAAGGAAGGGAGGGAGAGCCGGAGCGAGGGAGAGAATGAGCGAGTGAGAGGACGCCATTTAAGCAGTTTGTTACGAGCACTGCCAGTCCCCAAAATGGCTGAAAACAAACAGGAGCCATGCCAACAGAAAAAAAGCTTGGCCATAGAGACACGAAGGGAAAGAGATAAAGAGTAGGAGCGAGGAGAAAGAGAGAGACGCCAGACAATACTTGGGTAAAACTCTTTAAATAAGTGAGGTAGCCAAAAGAGAGATCAAAGAGAAGGGCATGGACATGCACTTTGGTTTCCATTTTCTCCTCTCTCCACTTCCCTGACTAAAGAGGACGACGTTTATGGCAAGAAGCGGTGGAATAGAGGAGTAAACATTGAAGTTTTTGGCCGTGACGGCCTTCTATGACAGATTTGGCCTTCTCGCCTTTACACGGAGCAGAGAAATAGCACCTCAACATACTTTTTGTCCTGCCTTCGTTTGCCAAATCAATCCGTCTGGCTTTTGCCGGATCGATCGATCCTGCTTACTCTCCATCTATAGCTACCAAAAAGTTCAGGAACCACCTGTTTTAAAACGGCATTTTGTGTGGAGAACTCTTTAAAACGGTCTGTCTTGACATTCAGAAAAATTTTTCCAGCCCAAACGGACCTGCAGAGAGCAGGGCAACAGGATAAGGAAAATGAGAGTTCATACTGAAATTTTTTCTCGCTTCACTCTTCCTCTTCTGTCCGCTTTTTTCATGCCCAAATTTCTGCCGAACAGCTCATTATACCCCCCATCCTACGTTCCTTTCCCCTGTGCCCCTCGGTCCTTCTCTCTATTTTTCCTTTCTCTTTCGCACTCCTTCTTTTTCTTTTCTATTGTATGCCAGCCCACTTGTCTCCATGGGAACTCCGTTTGGAAGGGGTGTTGTTCTTATGATCTCTCCGACTTGTTGGAACTTTGTCACTTTTCTCACACTTCTACATGGTTCTTATTGTGAGCTTGATTATAGAACTTTCGGTTCACATGCTTGTTTTAAACTGTTTGTTTCTTTTTGGAGTTTATAATAGTTCAGGTAACCTATTCACTAAGGTTTACCAAAAAGTGATTCTACTTTTTTTGTGAGCTGTTTGGGAAGTGAAACAAGGATATAAGAAACTCAAAAATGCAAGATATTTCACCACAGTCAATATTAAGAGCATGTCACGATATGTAGACAATAGATGTTTTATCACTCAGTGTGGATAAGGAAATCGAGTTGTTGATTTAAGGTACCTTTGGGATAAGATCAGTTTGATAGCAAATGTTCAAGGATTATGCATTAAGCAAAAGTAAATTGAGATATTTTATATGATTTAAATAGTATTTTAACGAAAAGAAAAAAAAAAGTAGGCCAGACAGAGGTGGTCTTCACAAACCGTCCTCTTGAATCAGCCATTCAACTCTTTAAACAAGCTTTGTCATATTCCAAATTATTGTATTTGTCGTTTGATTGCCTCTAATCTTTGTCTGCTGTGAAAATAGGTGGCTGAAATGTTTCCCTGCTCACTGCTGATCAAAGGCCGTCTTTAACATGACATATGGATCAGCAGACACTAATGAGAGGGCAGTGGCCAGCTGAATCTCCACAGTAACAAAAGAGGCTGGGACATCTGGAGTCAGCCACACACAGACTCCTGGT
Source organism: Acrossocheilus fasciatus (assembly GCA_036784905.1). NCBI lineage: Eukaryota > Metazoa > Chordata > Actinopteri > Cypriniformes > Cyprinidae > Acrossocheilus > Acrossocheilus fasciatus. The sequence goes on from CM071949.1 coordinate 16,957,232, forward strand.
GAGTTTTGGGGAAGAGGGGGCTGTCGAACGTCCGCCTGTAATGGGAGGACTGGATAACAAATATGGCAGTGGGCAGATGAATGAAATGTCAGGTTAACCCTCTGCCGTTTCATAGTTTTGTTATCAGTCTGAGGAAAAATAATTTGTGTTTACATGAGATAAGCATAACTACCCAGAGTACAGATAATCTTTTCATATTTATCAAAAACTGCATATGTGTCAGATTTACAATACTTGGTGATACAGAAAAATTTCACACTACTTGGCAACCCTTCTTGTCACATTATAAAAAATAAATACATATTGAAGGAAAAGGTAAGAAAATAAGAAAACCCCTTTCACTATGCCTGGCCTTTACAGTTTCTTTCCCTTGCCCCTCAATTACTAATAAATGGAGAGCATAATTTTATATATATATAATTATACTACTGGTGCATTTTATGAAACTTTTATTAAACTACTGCTGCATTTTATGTATATATTTTTTATTTAGTTTTTTATTTGTGTTGCCTTTTTATTTGTATATTTTATTCTGTTTTAATTTTTTATATATATTGTTCTTGGTGCTGGCATTCACAATTGCATTTTGTGTTTGACTCAGAGAGTAAGGAATTTTTTTACTTTAATTTTGATCTCTGTTAATAGATTGTAACAACTGCTGTTCTATTGTCTTTCATTTTTGTTTCTCTCCGATTGAATAGCATCAATAAAAAGAGTTAAACCAAAAAACTGCACAATGCTGTTCTGACGATTGCTCTGCAATTGTTCTAATTTTCAATTTTTATTGCAATATTTTTCCTTTATTACCCATTTTTTTTGTTGTAATTTCCTTCCATTATTTTAAATTATATATTTAATTATTCAGTATTTAATTTTTACTTAGTTTTTCAATACTTTTAATATATTATATTAATTATATACTTCCTGTTTCCTGCAGTGTCTTGATGTTGCATAAAATGCTCTGATTGTCAGTTCATCCTTGTTTTAAAATTACATGACATATACCAAAAAAGTTCTTATATTGTAATAAATGATTTGCTCTATTTGTGTAGCTCCAATCTAAAATATTTGTAACAGCTTACAGTACATGAATTAAAAGAAAAGAAAAAAAAGTACGATTGGCAGCCCTTCGTCTTAACGAAAACTGGATGGTACTCAAATGGTTCAGGTCATACTTAGAAGGGAGAGGTTATTATGTGAGTATAGGAGAACATAAATCTAAGTGGACGTCCATGACATGCGGAGTCCCACAAGGCTCAATTCTTGCACCACTCTTGTTTAGCCTGTATATGCTCCCACTAAGTCAAATAATGAAAAAGAACCAAATTGCCTATCACAGCTATGCTGATGATACCCAGATCTACCTAGCCTTATCTCCAAATGACTATAGCCCCATTGACTCCTTCTGCCAATGCATTGATGAAATTAACAGTTGGATGTGCCAGAACTTTCTTCAGTTAAACAAGGAGAAAACTGAAGTCATTGCATTTGGAAACAAAGATGAAGTTCTCAAGGTGAATGAATACCTTCAAAGTCAAAAAAGTCAAAAATCTTGGGGTGATTCTGGAGACGGACCTTAGTTTTAGTAGTCATGTCAAAGCAGTAACTAAATCAGCATACTATCATCTCAAAAACATTGCAAGAATGAGATGTTTTGTTTCCAGTCAAGACTTGGAGAAACTTGTTCATGCCTTTATCACCAGCAGGATGGATTATTGTAATGGTCTCCTCACCGGCCTTCCGAAGAAAACCATTAGACAGCTGCAGCTCATCTGAATGCTGCTGCCAGGATTCTGACTAGAACCAGAAAATCTGAGCATATCACACCAGTCCTCAGGTCATTTAGGATTGATTTTAAAGCACTTTTACTCATTTACAAATCACTCAGTGGCCTAGGACCTAAATACATTGCAGATATGCTCACTGAATATAAACCTAACAGACCACTCAGATCGTTAGGATCGAGTCAGTTAGAAATACAAAGGGTTCACACAAAACAAGGGGAGTCCGCTTTTAGCTATTATGCCGCCCGCAGTTGGAACCAGCTTCCAGAAGAGATCAGATAAATCATTAGCCACATTTAAATCCAGACTCAAAACTCATCTGTTTAGCTGTGCATTTGTCAAATGAGCACTGTGCTACGTCTGAACTAATTGCACTATGTATAATCATTTTCTATTCTTTTGTATAGAAAAAGTAACTGTTTTAAATTCTTTTTAAATCAATTTTTATATCTTGTTTTTATCTTTTTCACTTCCTTTTATGTAAAGCACTTTGAATTACCACTGTGTATGAAATGTGCTATATATATAAACTTGCCTTGCCTTGCCTTGCCTTAACACACACTGTCCAAACACCGTGGAATAACTTTGTACACTTGTATGATATCTGTTGTCATTCTCATATATTCATCTTCCAAACATATTCCTGCCAGAATGGAGATTGTGAAGTGCTGAATGTTTCTTTAAAACACTGTTCTCATTCTTTGTCTATTTGTTTCTGGCATTTCTTAAATATTGGGAATTGCCCAACCATCCATTTCTGTATTTTGTTTTGAAACTTTTACTGTAACTAAAATCTTTTATTTTTGGGGGTCAGTCCCTCTGTCACGATACACAGAATTAGGAACAACCAATGTTAAGTTCACTGAAGGCAGATAAAATCAACACGATGCAGGTGAGTAACGACTGTTGGAATGATAGGATGAATATTGACTTGAATGTAACAGTTGAATGTGTCTCCAGGAACAAACACAAACAGAGGAGCAGTCACAGCATGGAGACCAGGAGATTCGACTTGGAAAAAGGAGGCAGCATCAGAGAGAATCCAAGGAGTTATGGACAGTTTCCCAAGGTAAGAGAGTCTGTGTTCTCTTGACAAGGCCAGACAGTGAATGACAGTGTGCATGTGTGCTTTGTAGGGGTGTTGATGAGTGCTGACAAGGGACATGTGTGTGTGATTAGAACTCTGGAAAAGGTGAGGTCTGAGTCAGTGAAGAGCGAGAGCCTTGCGTGACTGGGACACCCTCTTGAATTCATTCTTTTTCTAAATAGCCTCCTATTTGCATTACTCCTGTCTTATTTAAATGCATTTATATATGGATAAGCTTTTATGCCATAAGCTAAAACTTAATATCACAGTCACATTTTTTATTTTATGTGTGTCTTCCTCGACTTTAAGACATTTTATTTGTATTAACTATAGATAAAGCAGATAATGGATCCCCTTGTCTTGTTTCTCTCAATATTTAAAATGCTTCAAAAATATTTCCATTAACCCTCATTCTTACTTTAGGTTGTTTATACATCCCTTTAATGAATGTAGTAAACTTTTGTTGAAAGTCAAAGAACTCGCACATTTCAAAAGTAAAGGGCCGTAACAACCTATCAAAGGTCTTTTCAGTGTGAGAAGTCTCAGCATTTGTTGCTTTTTTTCACTCAAGTTGTTCCAAATCTGTGTGAGTATCTTTCTTCTAGTGAACACAAAAGAAAAGAAAAAAATTTTTTGGAGTAACTTGAGTAAACAAACAGTTGTTTGTCCCCATTCAATTCCATAATATGGAAAAAATGTATCTTGGAAATCAATGGGGAGCAGAAACTGGACAACTTGAGGGTGAGTAAACGATCACAGAATTTTTTTTCTTTTGGTGAACTATGCCTTTTTTGGAGGTACTTAAAGGGACAGTTCCCCACCCCTTCTATAGAACGCTAAATATTTTGAAATGTGTTTCAACTGGTTATTGTCCATACAGTAAATGTTATAGAGGTCCAAAACAACAATGGACCCCATTGCTTTTTATTGAATAGACAAGTAAACCAATTAAATATTTTTCAAAGTATCTACTTTTGTGTTCCACCAAGCCATACAGATTTAGAACATGAAAAAACTTTCCTTTTTAGTGAACTGTACCTTTAAGAAGGTTAAATTAGAGAAAGGTATTTCATGATGCTTCCACACCTTCCAAAGCATCACATGTAGCATTGGCCTAAACAGAACTATCTAAAATAAGTTCAAAATTGGGTTCAAAGTTTTATATCATCTCACATCAAATCCTTCCCTCGGCTCTAACCCTTAATCTTTTTTTATTTAATTTATTTATGTTTTTTGAGTCTCTTGTGGTCACCAACCCTGCATTTAAGGAAAAAAAAAAAAAAAAAAACAGAAAATGTTGTGTAATAATTACATTTTCATCTGTTTATTACAACTGTTTTCTATGTAATATATTTTAAAATTTTATTTATTTCTGTGATGGCAAAGTTAAATTTTTAGCAGCCATTACTCCGGTTTTTAGTGTCAAACGATCCTTCAGAAATCATTCTAATACGCTGATCTGGTGCTCAGGTAACATTTCTTATTATTAATGCTGTGAAAAACAGTTATGCTTCTTAATATTTTTGTGGAAACCAAAAATATTAAGCATTTTTTGGTTCTTCTATGGCACTTCCGTACGGAACCTTTAAGAGTGTGTCCTCCAGTGTGGTCATGTATGATAGTAATTTCCGTTTGTAAGTGGTGAACTTATAACTCACAGTGTTACAACTCGCCTCATGTTACAACCATTCCTGATCTGCTGGGAATGTCGATGAAATTTCTGCGATCCAAGCTTGGGATGATCAGTGTTTGGGATAATCAGCGACAAACTGTAATTTAAGTGAGAAGTGCCATTTAGTGTAATTACTTTAGCACTCCGTTTTATTTATATTTTTTGTGTCTCAATATTTGACATTTAGCATTTTCTCTTTCATAGTCATCATAATGATATGTTGTGTTAATTCTCACTGGTCTTAAATAATATAACATTTTGATGATTAAAATATAGGCTTAGAAACATTTCTGCTTGGTGAGCTTAATTTTGTAAAACTTACTTTACTGTTCACGGTCATTACCATCTTAAAAACGTATCATTATATTGCCTTGGTAAATGTGCTTCTTTTTTTTTCTTCTTTCCTTCCTTCTTCTTTTTTTTTTTTAACCAAACAAGCTTACTTATGGAGCCTTGTGATTACTAAACTGGAACAACAGGGCTTCCCTGAGAACTCATGATCAAAGCACGGCCCATTTTCTGCTTTATTGTGGCTTCCGTTTGGAAGAGGAAGATCCAGACAGACTGAGGGAAGACGAGCTCAAAGCTTCCATCTAGTGGTCATGTCTCTCCTTTGATTTGTAGTTTGACAAGTTTTTCAGCATCTCTTGCATTTACATGACTGTAACACGATCATAATGTAACGTTTGTGCATATATCTTTAATGGCTACATCATGAAAAACTGTACAGGAGATAATCCAATAGCACCATATGTGGTATTAAAGGTGTCATGAAATGTTTGGGTAATATCAGGAGAGTCTGTGTCGTTACTAATTTCTTGTTTGGTGTAAAAGTGAGATTATAGTTTTGCTCTAATTTCTGGAATAGCACTGCAATATGTATTGTGTGTGTGTGTGTGTGTGTGTATATGCACCCACTGTTGTTTAATACAAACTTATTGTTTGTAAATATTATGCGTTGTGAAATATCTGTGTTTTCCTGAAGGAACCATATTTCTAAATTGCTTTGCAACGTGTGAAAATGGCAAAACGTCCATTGAATAACAAGTTTTTTGTTAATGGCTTGCCTCTTTAGAGACCAGCCTTTGACGAAGATTATATTTTTGTCCATCGTGTTAAATTCCACAGAACCTTTATAAAGGTTTGTAGTGATTAGGATTTACAGGAAGACAGAATGTCTTGTGTTAAAACGCACAGACCAAAGTTTTTTTCAACACAGGTTGTAGTCAAAGTGTTCCAAAGAGGGAGTCTAAATAAGAGAAGTACTCAATTGCGTAACTGATTTTTATTTTATTTTTTAATTATTTTGTGCATGCCACAAGGTGGTGCTGCAGCTCGGTTTGAAATGCATAGAAGACAACCTCTGCTCCCGTAAACAGCCAAAATATTAAGCAATGTGTACTTGAAAAGGTAACGTAAAATATCCCTGTTATTTCAATGTTTGATTCACTTAATACAGGCAAATAAATCTAATTTAAGCACACAGACCTTTTCAGGTAGGTAGGCTTTAAAAAAAAAAAAAAAAAAAAAAAAAGTGAACCCAAGAATTTGAATGCAATGCAAATATTTTATTTACACGCAAAATACTTACATGAATGTCATACGAGAAGATGTCAAACCATTCAGAGTTAACATAAATTTGTCCAAATTACAGTCTGTTGATGAAACCCCTACTTTCTTTCATTAAAACACATTAGTAAGCCACTAGAAGCAAAATCTCACGTTACAACGTCAAATTTAAAGGGACAGCTCAACCATTTACTCGCACGTGACTTTAAAAATATGATTTACCTTTGGAATACAAAGAGAGATGTATGCGGAATCAATGTTGTTGTATCTTTTCATTCATATCAATCCCGAACTTTTTTTTTTTTTTCATCTTTTGTGCTACATAGAAGAAAGTCATACAGGTTTAAACAACATTAATGATAGAAGTTTTATTTTTGAGTGAACTATCCCTTAAACAATTAAGACTAAGTCATTACGCTCAACTTGGGTTAGACACGAATGTAAGTGAGATTTTCAACATTCGTACTGAAAAACATTTGTTTGTAGAAAACAGCCTCCATGTTGCACCGACCAAAGTAAACGACCGTCAACCCGCCTATTTATTTTATTCGAGTTGTGATAAATATATAGCTTTTTTCCCCCAGATACCGCTTTCAATTTGACAACTGCGTCACAGTGATTTCGTTTTTGTGGAAGAAGGTTTTCACGGTTGACATAATGCTAATGTTAGCTAGCTCAGGCTCGTCTCACTTTAATCTGGAGTTACGCAACTCGGCTTCCCTTCTGCCCTGTAAACCCGCCCAAAAAGTACATAAGCACCAGACTCCATGTTTGTTCATCTCGCCGCCACTGTACCCGCCATATACGACAAGATCCCTCAAAACCCATGTTCATTTGGGGTTATTTCTAAGCAAGGGCCTGATTTAAGCGAGGAGACCCATTCAGATAGACTCTGAGACAACATATATCCACATTAAAGAACAATGAGGTTTTGACTGTAAACGTACTAGGACTAAACCAGCAATTTTCAGAGCCAATAACTCATATTTATCCACAAAAACCGACTGTTAAGCCAATTTTTCCGATACATGTGGTTTTGGGTCGATTTGGGTTTGATATACGAGTTACAACCAAGCTCTTGTTCCATTATCTGATTAGCTTTGTAGATATGACCATTATGAACAAACTCTTTTCGGCTATAAATCATCTTTCCGTTTTAAGAAATCGGGGTTTATTATATATTATACGTTTATTATATATTCGGAAAACGATTCGAACATTAGAGAACCTCCTATTTTTAATGTAAATACATTCACAGCCATCCAAGCTCGATGCTAACAGGCTAACTTAAACGTGATATAACTACCACATGATCGGTTAAAAAGACACATCTACGTCTGAAACCATACAAAGACAAGACCAAGAACAACACAAATAGCTTTTTTTTTTAAAGCCCAATTGGTAAAAGTCATGAATGTTCCTGTAAATAACAATCTGATATATTTCTGGTGTCTATATTAATATGGGTCAACGAGACCAATTCAAGTATAAAATGTGACCGAACCTACATGAACAACTTCAAAAACATTTGTTTTAATCCAACCATCTATCTACACTGTAACCTGTAATGTACTTAATCCATAACTATGTAGCCGAATAATGCTGGTTCTTTACCCTAATATAAACCTATATACACTCAGTAACACAAATATACACACTAAAATTTTAAAGCTGTAACGTTAAACTAACATTTCAGACAAAACAACTTAAAACGGGTGCTGTTTAATGTTCCCATTCCACAAAGAATGGCGGCTAACAAACTAGCAAAAGCTCACAACAGTCGCTAGGTAACATCAAGTTACATTACCACAAATTATTGATCACGCACTACAATTGCGAGAACATTAAACTATATTAGATTATCAAATGAAAATCACTTACGAACTACGGATTTACGAATATTTATAAGAAAACCGGTAACCAGAAAACGTAAGCTAGCGCCTTTTTGTAGAACAACATGGCCTGGATGTACAATTCTGATTTTTTTTATTTTACAGTGAGCTACAATAACGTTCTAATTCTCAAAATGGTTTAACAAAACATCAAATGTTTAAAACAACAACGTTTCTCGAGTGTTTTTTGATTGAAAATGCACTGTTTGAAACCCCAGGCTTTCAGCGGAGTTTCCAGCTGATCATACCGAAAAAAGCGCGTGCAGTCCAGCCATTGTTTCTACTCGACCTCGTGGATTCTTGCATTTTCCCGTAGAACTCAAATAAATTAAGGAAAATCATAATAAATACTCCGAGAAATATGAATAAGCGTACAAAATAAAAGTAAATTAATAATTTGAATTACATAAAAATAATATTTAAAAGAAAAATACTGGTGTTAATCCTCGACGGTAGGTGTAGGCCTCTCACACGAGCTTCTTTTCCAGCACTGTTAGCTGATCCAGAGCGAGACGGACGGAACTGCATAGGTTTTTTTTATTTTTGCTCAGAGGGTGAAAAAATATCAGTCGGCTAAAATCGGCAATGCTCGTAAAGAAGGCGGGCAGTAAGAAAGTTATTTTACCGCCGTCAAGCGTTGGTTTCAATTGGTCAAATGCTCTCTGCTCATGAATATTACTAACACTTTTGACGAATAACGTTTCTTATTGACGAATGTTATTGAATATTCATGTTTAAAGTGTCTACGGAGCCTCCCTTGGTTTTTATGGGCCTATGAAATCTCTTCATACGTTTTGTCCCGCCTCCGCCTACATAGGATTCGCAGGAATCAAAAGCGCACAACTTCATTGGTCCTGCGTCAATTTTAATGAATTATTCATGTACTGCAGTCTCGCGGCCAATAAGCGCGCAGAGAGATCAATCCATAACCCGCCCTCTGACTGTTCAGCCCCTGCCAAGGAGGCTGTGTAAACCTGTAGCAAAGCGTACAGTCTATATAAAGCCGTGTGAGAGCAGTTTTCTCTCAGATGCGCTTAGAGCGCACTGGAGTGTAGATCGGGGAAAGGGAAGGGGACAGCCGGTAGCTACAATAGCTAGTATATAAACACAAATTTAAAAGCACATTGAGTAGCAAGATACGGTGGTCACTGGGAAACCGCCATCGGACAAGTTCCGGTCACCATTGGGTGCCAGGAGAGTCTTGGTGGCGTTTCAGAGGTGTTCCTTCTTACAAAGCGGCGTGCCGGGGGAGGACGCGTCTCTTTGAATAGACAGGATGCACGGACCGCCTTCCAGCGACAGCGCATGCCCATTGCGCCTCATCAAGAGAGTGCAATTCGGCGTCCTCAGCCCTGATGAACTTGTAGGTTTTGCTCTTGAGAGGGGGTATTCTCTTAATTCTTTGAGTATTATTGTATTACTCAAATCATCATCGTGTTAAAATCATATTAAATACGGATTTTAACATACAGTGTCTTTTGTGAACTTGTGTTTTGCTAACTTAGCCGGCTAGCCACTTCTTCCTCAGTAAGAGCATGTGTTTAGAAAGTTGAAGAAACACTACACAAGAGTCCTGCTTTAACAATTAGCAACAAGACACGGAAAGCCTTGTTTGAAGTTATAAAATTTTAACTTGTAATTTTTATTGTTTGTTTACTTTATTTGACCATTTTGGAGTCACATGGCAGACCCAGAGTTACTCCCAAGTTTCCACATTGTTCCCTATGTCTCCCTTATTGGCAATAAAATGTGTATTTTTATATGCATGCTTTCATTTATTTAGTTCCTGAAGTAAACTTATCTTTTAAAATAAATGACGAGCGAGTGGCATGTTTCTGAGTTGAGCTGTAATGCATTTTCTTTAGACAGCGATGCAAAGTAACTGGGTTTTATTCAGTAATGTCGTCATTTTTAAGGATTTTTATACCTTTTATCAATTTATTTTTTAATGAATGCAGAGGTGAGCAATCTCTGACACTTAATTTGGTGGTTATTGTGTTTTATGGGTGCAACATGTAATCTGAAGAAACATTATAAATACAACCATTAAACAGCCTTGTTACATTTCAAATTAAAATGTTTAAAAGTGCTAAATGCGTAATTTGACACATGGCATCTGAACTATTGCTTATTGCAAACTTACTGTTGCTCTTGCGGCCTATGTATTTGATTTTTTTATTTTATTTTTTATTTGAGGGTATATTTAGTGTACAATTGTTATCCCGTTGTTGTGAAAATGTACAACAATTTAATGCTGTTTGTTATCATTTTCAGAAACGGATGTCCGTTACTGAAGGGGGCATCAAGTACCCCGAGACCACAGAAGGAGGACGCCCTAAACTGGGGGGACTTATGGACCCCCGGCAAGGGGTAATTGAAAGGTCAGGCAGATGCCAGACGTGTGCAGGTATGTTCATAAACTGATTTTTATCCGTCTTGGTGTTAAACTAAACACTTAAAGCTGAACCTCTGCTTATTTGCTTGTCATTTAGGTAACATGACTGAGTGCCCTGGTCATTTCGGTCACATTGAGCTGGCTAAGCCAGTCTTTCATGTTGGCTTCATCACAAAGATCATGAAGGTCCTCCGATGTGTCTGCTTCTTCTGTTCAAAACTTCTTGTGGACGCGGTATGCCATATTTTCAGTTTGCCTTTTGCTGTGATTTATTTCATTGTTAAAATATTTCTCTTCTGATCTAGTTCTTTTGGTCAAATTGTTTTGTAGTGTATTTTAACTCCTAATTTTGTTTTACCCAGAATAATCCAAAAATCAAAGACATCTTGATCAAGTCGAAGGGGCAGCCGCGTAAGCGTCTGACCCACGTCTATGACCTCTGTAAAGGCAAAAACATTTGTGAGGGTGGAGAGGAGATGGACAACAAGTTTGGAGTGGAGCAGCAGGAGACTGAAGAAGACCTCACCAAAGAGAAGGTACAGACCTAAATTTCTCTAAGCACACAGGCCAATTTTTAAATTTCTAGCTTGCTCTGGAAGTTTTAAAACTGATTTTTAACTTTCATATCTCAAGGGTCATGGAGGCTGTGGCAGGTACCAGCCACGGATCCGTCGCTCTGGCCTGGAGCTGTATGCTGAGTGGAAGCACGTAAATGAAGACTCACAGGAGAAGAAGATTCTCCTCAGCCCTGAACGTGTGCATGAGATCTTCAAACGCATTTCAGATGAGGAGGACATGATCTTGGGAATGGACCCCAAATACGCCCGTCCTGAGTGGATGATTGTCACTGTGTTGCCCGTGCCTCCTCTTGCTGTGAGACCGGCTGTGGTCATGCAGGGCTCTGCTAGAAACCAGGTTAGCATTTCTTATTAAACGGTAGGAAAGAATTTTGATGTTTTGTATAGTTCTGATAGCTGTTAGATTTGTATCAATTGTACACTATTTTTTTTTTCTTTTTCCTCCCTAGGATGATTTAACACACAAGTTGGCTGACATTGTGAAAATCAATAACCAGCTGAAGCGAAATGAGCAGAGTGGAGCTGCAGCGCATGTTATAGCAGAGGATGTCAAGCTGCTTCAGTTCCACGTGGCCACTATGGTAGACAATGAACTGCCAGGTCTACCTAGGGTAAGATTTTTCTATATTTAAGGAGATCTGAGTCCAGGCTATTATGAGAAGCAACATTAATATTCTTATTATGATTGAATGATTGATGCATTTATATAGCGCTTTATTAACAGTGATATTATTAATAATTGAATATTTAATCAAAAATCACTACTACTAAAAGTTATTTATCAATAATTAGTTGTTCTTATTTTTATAGTATTTACAAGAAGTATTATTGTCATAGAATTTGTATTGAAAAAAATAAAGTGCTTTTGCAAAAAATAAATGCATTTGTAATAAAATGCAATTGTGGGGGGAGAAAAAGTCAGGGTAAAAAAACTGCTGCATGAGTTGCTGCCAGTTAAAACATTTGATATTTGATCTGCAGTTATGTAGAGTGGGACAATCAGGAAAATATTAATGAAGATTTTGCTCTCATATGTTCTTGATTTAGGCAATGCAAAAGTCTGGTCGTCCACTGAAATCTATCAAGCAGAGGCTAAAGGGTAAGGAAGGACGTGTCAGAGGTAATTTGATGGGGAAGCGTGTAGACTTCTCCGCCCGAACGGTCATCACACCTGACCCCAACCTGCAGATCGACCAGGTGGGCGTTCCCCGTTCCATCGCCGCAAACATGACCTTCCCTGAGATTGTCACACCCTTTAACATTGACAGGTAATATTAGTTGTTTATCTCTTTCTGAATGCATCTTGCTTGCTAAATATTTTAGTGTTCTCTGAGAGGTCTCTGTAACCCAGCGCCCTCAAATTCTTTTTCTTTATCCCCTTTAACTTTACAGACTCCAAGAGCTTGTGAGGAGAGGTAACAGTCAGTACCCTGGAGCCAAATATATCATCCGAGACAACGGGGACAGAATTGACCTGCGATTCCACCCTAAACCAAGTGACCTTCACCTTCAGATTGGATACAAAGTCAGTCTTTATTTCATGTTTAATGTAAGAATGTAATGCAATTTTCAGTTAAAGTGAGCGAAGTATTTAAAACCTGTTTGTTTTCTTTCTAGGTTGAACGACACATGTGTGATGGGGACATTATAGTGTTCAACAGACAGCCTACGCTGCACAAAATGTCTATGATGGGCCACAGAGTGCGAATCTTGCCTTGGTCAACGTTTCGACTCAACCTCAGGTGCGCTGGGTTTCTAAGACTTTTTGTAGATTGATATGTCGATAAGCAATATATTGAGTTTGTGTGCTGTATCATCAGTTATAATTGCTGATATTGTTACAAATTTGTATAGAAAATGAATGGTCAGATTTAGCACCATTTGCTCTAATATAAAGGTTTTTGACTTCATTTTAAAAGAGAAAATCTCTTTTACTTCTAGTGTGACAACCCCATACAATGCTGACTTTGACGGCGATGAGATGAACCTGCACTTGCCACAGTCCCTGGAGACCCGTGCTGAGATCCAAGAGCTGGCCATGGTGCCTCGTATGATTGTCACACCACAGTCCAACAGACCTGTCATGGGTATTGTGCAGGACACACTGACAGCTGTTCGCAAGTTCACCAAGAGAGACGTCTTCTTGGAGAGGGTGAGTTTACAAAGCTGTGGTACCAAATTATGAATGTAATGAGCTGTTAGATTGTACAGATACATAAGATTCATACTAATAAATCATTTTGTGTGCTTCGTTTTAGGGTGAGGTGATGAACCTCCTCATGTTTCTCTCCACATGGGACGGCAAAGTGCCCCAACCCGCAATCTTGAAGCCTCGACCTCTCTGGACTGGCAAACAGATCTTCAGCCTGATCATCCCTGGGCACATTAATGCCATCCGCACACACAGCACTCACCCTGATGAAGAGGACAGCGGACCTTACAAACACATCTCCCCTGGAGACACTAAGGTGCAGTAGTGCAGCCCAAATGTGGATGTAGTTTTTGTGCAAAAGAAAGTACTTATGCAATTTTGTTGTCATTTTGCAGGTGATTGTGGAGAACGGTGAGCTGATCATGGGGATCCTGTGTAAGAAGTCATTGGGAACTTCAGCTGGCTCTCTTGTCCATATCTCATACCTTGAGATGGGCCATGACATCACACGACTCTTCTATTCTAACATCCAGACTGTCGTCAACAACTGGCTGCTCATCGAGGGTAAAAAAAAAGACAGACTTGAATTGACTTGATATTTGCACACAAAAACAGTTTAAATCCTTATTCATTTATTTGCAACTGTCTTGTCTGCTTCAGGTCACTCTATTGGTATTGGAGACTCCATTGCTGATAAGGCGACATATCAGGACATTCAGAACACGATTAAGAAAGCCAAACAGGATGTGATAGAAGTGAGTTGACATTGTTGGGTATTTATAAATATAACAGGTTGTTGCTTTTGTACATGAATGCAGTTGTGCTTCATGATTTCTTTCTCGCAGGTCATTGAGAAAGCCCACAACAATGAGTTGGAGCCCACACCAGGTAACACTTTGAGACAGACCTTTGAGAACCAGGTCAACCGCATTCTGAACGATGCTCGAGACAAGACTGGATCCTCTGCCCAGAAGTCATTGTCTGAGTACAACAATTTCAAATCCATGGTGGTGGCTGGTTCAAAAGGCTCTAAAATTAACATTTCTCAGGTGAGAGAAGATAGTAGATGTTTAAATCTTAAAATGGTTCAAAAGCATGTTGCTGCCTCTTTCAGGCTAAAGGCTTAACTGGAATTTTTTCACAATCTCTGTATTTGTTCTTCCTCTTCACCCATTTAGGTTATTGCTGTGGTGGGGCAGCAGAACGTTGAGGGTAAGCGAATCCCCTTCGGTTTCAAGCACCGCACTCTCCCTCACTTCATTAAAGATGATTATGGTCCAGAGAGTAGAGGCTTCGTAGAAAACTCCTATCTGGCCGGTCTCACACCAACTGAGTTTTTCTTTCACGCCATGGGAGGCAGAGAGGGTCTGATCGACACAGCTGTCAAAACTGCTGAGACAGGTAATGGACTGAGCAACCGTAATTCTTATTTCTAGTCTCTAAGTGAGATGTTATGCGCAGTTGTCATCAGATTAGTCTTTGTTAAAGGCTGAAATTGTCTTCATGAGTTTTGATGAGACTCCTATTCCTTTAGGTTATATTCAGCGTCGTCTGATCAAGTCTATGGAGTCTGTGATGGTAAAGTATGATGCTACAGTCAGAAACTCCATTAACCAAGTCGTCCAGCTGAGGTATGGAGAGGATGGTCTGGCGGGAGAGGCTGTGGAGTTCCAAAACATGGCTACCCTTAAGCCATCCCACAAAGCCTTTGAGAAGAAGTGAGTTCTGTTGTGTTTGTTCAAGTATTTACAGTAAAGTAAAATATTGCCAATAATTTAAGCTAAGTAATATAATCCTAATCAATATAATCGCATTAACTCGAATCAACAAGGACATGGATAGTAAGCTATTTAGTCTGTTTTCAAGTCATCGGAGTTCATTGTTGATTATCAGCTCAGAGCTCAACTGACTAACGTCATTGATTTAACTTTCTGCCTCTTTCTTTAATTGCACAGGTTCAAGTTTGATTACACCAATGATCGAGCTCTCCGCCGCACTCTACAGGAAGATGTGGTGAAAGATGTGATGACCAATGCCCACGTCCAGAGTGCTCTTGAGAGAGAGTTTGAGAAGATGAAGGAAGACCGAGAGATCTTGAGGGCCATTTTCCCCACAGGCGACAGCAAGGTCTGACCCTTAAGAGTACCCTTTAAGCGCCATCAATATTCATATGCCCTTTGGTTAGGATTGTCCTCATTCTTTTTACAACTGTATCAAGCATGAATATTACTGTATCTGTACATTTCTGTAGAATGTCATAAACACAAACCGTATTTTCCATAGGTGGTACTACCGTGCAATTTGGCCAGAATGATCTGGAATGCTCAGAAGATTTTCCGCATCAATCCTCGAACACCAACTGACCTCAACCCAGTGAGAGTAGTGGAAGGTGGGTTTTGTACTTTGAGCCTGAAAGGGATTTTATTTAGGTATCTTATAACTAACTGGTTTTATTAACTTTTTTATTTTTACGTGAACGCTATATACACTGCTTCAGCCGACTTAAGGCTGTCCACATTTGAGCGAGTCTCCCAGCTAAATAAAGACTCCTCTGCTTGTGGTAGCTATATAAAGCCTGCTGACGACTGATCCCTATAGCTTACCACTGTCTTGTGGCAGACCTGTGCAAGCTGATTATAAAGGCCACTTTTACATCTTTGTGTACGTGTTGACTGAAGACATGATGCCAAACTCATGTGCTTGACAAATCTGCACCTTTTAAGAGGTGTCAATTTTATGTAGCCCTAACCAATATGGTTGTTTTTCCTTGTCATTATAGTGGTGGCACCACCCGTTTATTGTGTTACTATTGGAGTGAGCTTCAAGTGTTGCATTGTATTGATAGCATATGGATATCTGCTCTTTATGTTTTTGCAGGAGTTCATGAGTTGAGTAAGAAGCTGGTGATCGTAAATGGTGAAGACCAGTTAAGCAGGCAAGCCCAGGAGAACGCCACTCTGCTGTTCAACATCCACCTGCGCTCCACCCTGTGCTCCAAGCGAATGACTGAGGAGTTCCGTCTTAGCACAGAGGCATTTGAATGGCTGCTGGGAGAGATAGAGACCAAATTTAACCAGTCCATTGTAAGTAATGCTTACTTAGTGTTGACTGCACCTAAAAAATGAGAAAATAGGGAGTCATATAGTTTTATCAAATTGTCTGAAGCTGGAACTTTCTTTGTTTTCCTCAGGCTCACCCTGGTGAGATGGTAGGTGCTCTGGCTGCCCAGTCTCTGGGAGAGCCTGCTACTCAGATGACCCTGAACACATTCCACTACGCCGGTGTGTCCGCCAAAAACGTCACTCTTGGTGTGCCTCGACTCAAAGAGCTTATCAACATCTCCAAGCGACCCAAGACCCCCTCCTTGACCGTCTTTCTCCTGGGCCAAGCGGCCCGTGACGCAGAGAGGGCCAAAGATATCCTGTGTCGGTTGGAGCACACAACCCTGCGCAAGGTCACTGCCAACACAGCCATTTATTATGACCCCAATCCACAGAACACTGTGGTGACTGAGGATCAGGAGTGGGTCAATGTGTACTATGAGATGCCTGACTTCGACGTGACCCGCATTTCACCCTGGCTGCTGCGTATCGAGCTTGACCGCAAACACATGACTGACCGTAAACTGACTATGGAGCAGATTGCAGAGAAGATCAATGCAGGTGGGTTTGAGATTATTATTGAATAAATGCATGTTGATACAACACTTTAAATGGAAAACGGAATGGATGCTGAGGTGTTATATAGTTTTCTAACTCTAATCTTTGTCTCCTAGGATTTGGTGATGACCTTAATTGCATCTTCAATGATGACAATGCTGAGAAACTGGTTTTGCGAATCCGCATCATGAATAGTGACGAGAACAAGTTTCAAGAGGTAATTTGAGTTTTTGCTGGTGAGAAGGTAACTGGCCTCTTTTCTCTCAGTGTTGAATCGTAAATGTTGAATCTTGTGTCCAGGATGAGGAGGTAGTGGATAAGATGGATGACGATGTCTTCCTTCGCTGCATTGAATCCAACATGCTGACCGATATGACACTGCAAGGCATTGAGCAGATCAGCAAGGTATTTTTCCCTCCATCTTTTGACAATATTTAACTTCTCTTCAGTAAACCTGACAGCCCATGTGGCAGTGCAGGTTTATCCAAAAAGGCACATGACACTTACATGCTCCCGAGTAATGGGAAGTGCTAACTGGCTTCCTTAACAGAACACCTTAAAGTTTAGTGGACACAGATGGCCATGAGATTGGAGTTTAATTTCTTCTGCCCTTGTAGGTGTACATGCATCTACCACAGACTGACAACAAGAAAAAAATCATCATCACAGAAGAAGGAGAGTTTAAAGCTTTGCAAGAGTGGATCCTGGAAACCGATGGAGTCAGTCTCATGAGGGTCCTCAGTGAGAAGGATGTGGACCCTGTCAGAACCACCTCCAACGACATTGTGGAGATTTTCACTGTAAGAATTGTTTAAAAGCTTATCTAAAGATCACAACCTATTAGGTTCTCAGATCAAATTCAGAAATGTCTTCTCTTCAACTGCAGGTTCTTGGTATTGAGGCTGTGCGTAAGGCTCTGGAAAGAGAGTTGTACCATGTCATCTCTTTCGACGGTTCTTATGTTAACTACCGCCATCTTGCCTTGCTTTGTGACACGATGACCTGCAGGGGTCACTTGATGGCCATCACTCGTCACGGTATCAACAGGCAGGACACTGGACCGCTAATGAAGTGCTCTTTTGAAGAGACGGTGAGGCTCTGTTTAATGTTTTAAAATGGTTTTGTGGTTGATCTTGTAAAGAAGTCTTAAATGTTATCCCTCGCTCTTCTGTAGGTGGATGTGTTGATGGAAGCCTCATCTCATGGTGAATGTGACCCAATGAAAGGAGTGTCTGAGAATATCATGCTGGGGCAGCTGGCTCCTGCAGGCACTGGTTGCTTTGACTTGCTGTTGGATGCTGAGAAGTGCAAGTATGGTATGGAGATTCCCACCAACATCCCTGGTATCAGTGTCGCAGGACGTAAGTTGGAACTTATTATTTTTTTGAATGCTTAAACCTTATACTCAGTCACCAAATTTAAACCTGAGGTTAATCATTGCTTTTTCCACCACAGCCACGGGTATGTTCTTTGGCTCTGCTCCCAGCCCCATGAGTGGCATGTCTCCTGCCATGACTCCCTGGAACACAGGAGCCACTCCTGCATATGGTGCTTGGTCTCCCAGTGTTGGTGAGTGAAGAAATGCTACATACGGTTTTGTTTTACCATCACCATTATTTACAGTGCATTCTTGTGTATGTTTACATATTTCATTCCATTTCATGCCCTGTTCTGTTTTTTCCCCTCATACAGGAAGCGGAATGACACCAGGTGCTGCAGGCTTCTCTCCCAGCGCTGCGTCTGATGCCAGCGGCTTTTCTCCTGGTTATTCTCCTGCCTGGTCTCCAACTCCTGGATCTCCTGGATCCCCTGGACCAGCTAGCCCTTATATCCCCTCACCAGGTCTCTTTACTGTCTATTTTGGTCTTGTTCTGTTTTAAGAATAACTGTGTCTTAGTTTACTTGGTTGTAATTAGTAGGTTTCAAACCAAACAGCCACTAATTTTTTTCCTTCTCCTCTGTTTTTTTCTCTTCAGGAGCCCTGTCTCCAAATTACTCTCCAACATCTCCTGCCTACGAGCCTCGTTCTCCTGGTGGATACACCCCACAGAGCCCTGGTTACTCTCCGACCTCTCCGTCATACTCTCCAACTTCGCCATCTTATTCTCCCACCAGTCCAAACTACAGCCCCACATCTCCGTCCTACTCACCCACATCACCCTCCTACTCTCCAACTTCGCCATCTTATTCTCCAACATCTCCAAGCTACTCCCCGACTTCACCTTCTTACTCCCCGACTTCACCTTCTTACTCCCCGACTTCACCATCCTACTCGCCAACGTCCCCCAGCTATAGCCCAACGTCCCCCAGCTACAGCCCAACCTCACCGAGTTACAGCCCCACGTCTCCGTCTTATTCCCCAACTTCTCCATCTTATTCCCCAACCTCCCCGTCTTACTCTCCCACCTCTCCAAGCTACTCTCCAACCTCCCCGTCCTATTCCCCAACATCTCCGAGCTACAGTCCCACTTCGCCCAACTACACGCCCACCTCACCAAGTTACTCTCCGACCTCTCCATCTTACAGCCCCACCTCGCCTTCATATTCCCCCACCTCTCCCAATTATACCCCAACCAGTCCCAATTACTCTCCCACATCTCCTTCTTACTCTCCAACTTCGCCGTCCTACTCTCCATCCAGTCCGCGTTACACCCCGCAGTCTCCCACCTACACCCCAAGCTCGCCTTCTTACAGTCCAAGTTCCCCATCCTACTCCCCCACCTCTCCAAAATACACCCCCACCTCCCCCTCCTACAGTCCCAGCTCTCCCGAATATACCCCAACATCCCCCAAATATTCCCCCACTTCTCCGAAGTACTCTCCCACTTCGCCCAAATACAGTCCTACTTCTCCAACCTACTCCCCAACTACGCCCAAGTACAGCCCCACTTCCCCTACTTATTCTCCAACCTCTCCTACCTACACCCCAACCAGCCCCAAATATTCCCCTACCTCTCCAACTTACTCTCCAACATCTCCAAAATACTCACCCACATCCCCTACCTACTCTCCAACTAGTCCTAAGGGCTCCACCTACAGCCCCACTTCTCCCGGCTACAGCCCCACCTCTCCAACCTACAGCCCAGCCATCAGCCCTGATGACAGCGATGAAGAAAATAATTAAAGATGGTTGGTGCCGGGGTTTGTCCTACTTCCCTTACGGGCACTCTGACCCTGGGATAAAGACTGAAGGAAAGCCACTCAGCTGGGGTTGTTGTGATGTACAGGGAAGGCTAAGGAACCTGGGATCCCACATGTGACATCCTTCCTTTTTGGTTTTTCTCTTTTGGACTTAATGAATTGTTCTTAAATAGCCTCACTAAACAGGCTTCAGTGATTGCATCTGTTAGGTTAGAGGTTTGAACTACAAGCCAAACAGGGCTGCCTTTGTATAGACCGCTTTGGTCGCTCTAAGTTTAGAGGGAGAACCATTTCTCAAAGTTGGTGGAAAGATGCAGGAGATTGACTGACTGCTTTTGGAGGAGAAAGATCATGCATTGTCCTCCTCTTTCCATCCAGTCATTTCTGCCTCCCTTTTTCTCAAAAATTCAGTGTTGGATGTAAAGGAAATCTAAGAAGTATTGCCAAAAGCCTTCAAACAGAAAACAGTGGATTGTATCTGAAAAGTTTCAAATGAAACCTTGAAAAATATCTATAACGTGAATAGAAAGGGGGAGAAACTGACCTTTCTCACATTTTACAGCTTTTAGTTTCTTCCCCAGTGTAAATAAGCGCTTGTTCCCAGTTTTGATTCTTTATTCCAGATCTGAACTGAGAACTGTTTAAATATTAATGTCGATTTTCTGTCTAATTTGAGTTCACTTATGAAAAATGTTATTTCTAAAGAAGCAGGAGGTTCAAAGTGGCTGTTTATTAGAAACGTGTTGAAGCTGACACGCATTGTGCAGATTAAAAATGTCTTGTAATACTGTAGTCTGTGTATGCCGGCCCATGACATGGGTAAAAGTGTTGTGTAGTGATTGCCCTCTTTAAGAATCAGAGAGGGGGAACAGATGCTTTATTTGAGGCATCAATTTTCTAGTCAATTATCCCCAAAAGATGCAAGCCTTATCCTTCACCAGCATCTGCCCAGTAATTTACAATTTCAAAAAACTGCAAAAAAAAAAAAAAAAAGGTAACCAGCGGTCTTGTATCTCTGAGTGCACAGAGGAGTGTGAAATTGTGACCTTTTTGGTTTTATTTTTATTTTATCCTGAGAGTGAGGTTGGAGCCCAGCTTTACATAAGATGCACCGTTAACTTTTTTTCTTTTTTTTTTCTTTTTTAAACCACCTAGGTTCAAATCTAATGAGTCCTTCTTTGTCCTCAGCACTCAACCCTTTAATATAAGAAGTGTATAATTGTTATTTCTGATACATGCATCATTACAATTGATAATCTATTGTGTGATTTACTGAGGAAAAGCATTTATTTTACACTATTTTTCTTGCGCTGGCTTCATTGTCGTTGGGTCAGCTTTGCTTTTTGGATTAAGTGCTTGGGGAGGGGAGAAAGGTGCAGTTTGGTTTGTTTCCTTTCGAATATGCAATGTTTCATAATTTCATCAGTTGATTCTGAATCATTTTGTCAACAGTAGAGGGCGACAGAGATTGGACTCGGGCATCAGAGGCATTTAGATCTTTTTGAGTTACGTTTTTAAAACCTGAACACAAGTGGCGACTGGTTCCCTCAACTTGCTCTTCCATCTGGACAGTGGTAGTTGCAGGAGGATTTGTTGACTTGTAAAAGACTGATGCTCATGCATATTTCAGCTTTAGATTTAAGGCCTTAGATCGCATTAGGGAGAGCAGTTCTGACAGTCTCTTTAATGCCCTTGTTTGCCTTCAGTTTCATGGATGTTTCAAACAAGTCCAGTTAATACTCTATACCCAGGCTCCCAGTAAGGGTGTGTGTGTGTGAGTGAAAGTGTGTGTGTGCATGAAAGCATAAATGAAAAAGACAGGGTTTTCTTGAGTTTGAGTAATAACTGGGTCGGGTTTATGGGGAAAGGAGAATTTAAATTAAGAGAAATTGCCACTGTATAGAAATCAATCTGATACTTCATTCTCTGTATCTATGTTTTGTTTGTTTTTTGACTTGAAAAATAAAAAGTTTGACTAAACTATTGTTCATTTGTTGTTGTTTTTAAACATTGCTGTTGGGTGTGTATGATTAACTTTAAAACAACAGTTCACCTGAAAAAGTTGTGTTCCACTGAAGAAACTGTTTTTGTGTATATAATTGTTTATAATCAATGGTTTGAAGTGACAAAGTTTGTAAATTACATTAAAGGGATAGTTCACCCAAAAATGAAAATTCTGTCATTAATTATGCACCATGTTGTTACAAACCTGTAAGACTCTCTTTAAGAACATATTAAGATAATTTTTTTTATGAAATCCAAGAGCTTTCTGACCCTCATAGACAGCAATGTGACCGGAATGTTCCCAGACCAAGAAACATCGTAAGAACAACATTAAAATCAATCAGTGGTTCAACTATAATTTTACGAAGCTACGAGAATATTTTTTTGTGCACATTAAAAAAAAAAAGACTTTAATCAACAATGCTTCATTTCTGCATGTGCAGTCTTCTGTTGGAAGAATAGCAGCACGCGCATGCGTTGTGGTATTTCTTTCCTTTTTTTTCTTTTTTATCAAAAATATCTTGTTTTGAAGATGAACAAAGGTCTTAAGTGTTTGGAACAGCATGAGAGTGAGTAACTAGAGAATTTTCATTTTGGGGTGAACTGCCCCTTTAAGGCTTATACTTAATTTTCTCAAATGTCAAAGTTTTGCAGAAGTGTCTTGTAGCACAATGTCGTATTGAAATGAATGGGTGAACTGCATGTTGTTGTTCCCTTCAATTTGGTATCACATGACGTGATTAGGATGAACTTCTGTTTTACAGTCTGTCAAACGTATAGGAAGAGTGTTTTCCGTAAGTACGCCCCTTAATTTGGTATGTTTAGTTATAAAAATTTCCCATTTGGAATTTCTAAATGAAGATGTGCAGTTTGTGTATTTCTTCACATAGATGTGCCTCTTGTTCCAAGGTACTTGAGCCAGTGTTACAGACATTTTATGCCTCAGGTTCTTGTTTTTAATGAACCACTGAAACCACAATCCAGCCCCTGCATTTCCTGTGCTCTTTTGAATACCTGAGCGAACGCAGTCAGTCACAGCCATTAAGTGTGCATGCCTAGCAGCATTTATAAGTTAACATAACTTTTAGCTATAACTATGGCTTATCTATTACATTCATTTGTTTTGTTTTCGTGGGCAAGCCCTGACATTATCATGAATGCTTTGTGACTGACTGGGTGTGACTCTTGTACATGTTACAAGAGAAACCCTTCTGGCTAAATGTGATTTTTAGATATTTTCATCTCCTTCGATCCACACAGTCCAGTCTTCCTGCAGTCAAATTCAGCCAAATCAGGTCATGCTTTTGTTGAACCATTAACAAATCTGAGAATGTCACTCTCTGTGCCTTTGCCTTTTTTCCTCATTTTTTGGCATCTGTTTGTGTAGGCAGGGGTGTATTCAAGAGGGCTGGGCCAGAAGTAAGTCAGGAAGTGATTTTGTACATTTTCTCTCCTCTACAAATTCTCTTCCTTCCTTTCTCAAAATTCTACACGGTTCTCCAACTTCGACAGCAGCAAGGTAAGCACTGCAATTCTCCTCAGAAACTCACAAATTATACATGCATAACCCTCAAAACCAGGCTGTGACAAAACTGTTCTGCCAAATTCATTTTAGAGCAAAGGAACTTAAAGCAGAGAGAACTTTAAGCAAGAGAGACACTCCCAAAGCTCCACACCTTAGTCCTTAGGCTCACATCTTTCTAAAAGTAAATGTGTACTCAAGGGGTTAGATTTGAAAACATGTTTGCTGCTCATTAAGTTAGTCAAATCTTTTGCACATCTTGATCTTGACTTGAATTTTTAAAATAGCATCTAAAATGAAATACACTTATAGAAATAGTTTGTCTTTTCTTGTACACTAAACATACTCCTTTGAGTGGCTGTTATTTGATTACACTTTGTTTGCGGTTCTTTCTAAGAAATCATTTAAATTTGATTTGATCATGATTTTTATGGCTCCACCTTTGTCTCTTGCAATTTATCCGTTCACAATCTACTTGCATGTGTTTGGGTAAAGAAAGATATAGGCTATATAACAGATTATTTATCAGTTTGCCTTATCAACCTCTCTATCTGTTTTTCATCTCACACTTCTTATTGCACTGCTTTATCTTCATTTGTTTTCTTTGTTATGTAATAATGCTGTGATCATTTAAATATGATACACTGACCAATCATTTGCATTTGTTTTTATTAGCTGGGTGAGCCACAAAAAAAAGAAAGTTGTTAAAATTAATAAATCATAACTAAAAATAAAATGATTAATTAATAACTGTCTTGACTTGGTAATAGTTCTACTACTGATTCATAATTTCTGGAAACCATCATTTGTGGTCTACATTAACTGGTCATTTGCATATGTTTTGTAATTTACGAGTCAGTAGGCCAAGCTCCTATTAGCCTGCAGTTTATCAAAAATCATTACAGAGATTTCAATTAAAAAAAAAGTATAGAATTTCAGCTAATCAATATGACGAGCCACAAAAAAATGGTCAAAACTAATAAATCATAATTAAAAATAAATTATAAATGAATAACTATCTTGACTTGGTAATAGTTTTGTGTATGGTTCTACCACTGGTTCAGAGCTTCTGAAATTTCCAACTTTTTGTCTTAGAAACAAAAGCCATGTTTTACCGTGTTTCCTCCATCAACTCCCTCTGATGAGTGGAGGAAAGATGGATGGTGCCTTGCAGTAATTATCACGCTAGTGTTTAGCGTTTGTCAGGCAACCCGACTCTCCTCGCTGTGGGGCGTCCTCGGCAGGGCCGCTCGGATTATTCCCCCGTGTCCAGTTACTGGACACATATAAGCTAACCAGGCCAGGTAAACTCACAACCACACACTGGAACAGGCAGAATGGAGCCGGACTCAGAAAGCATGCCGGAGCAGGCTGAAGGAGTTTTACAGTTAAGTGGACAAGTGTGTTTCTTAGTTTCGAGTGCGCTCTTTACTTATCAAGGGAGACTATGAGCTTCTTTTGCCATCGCTGTCTTCACATTATGTGCATGGGTCCTCATTCCACTATCCTGCACTGTACCTGTATGTTTGTCATATTTCATGCTGTTCTGTAGCAGATAGCATTCTACTGTTTTCAGTGCAGTCCCAATATTGGTGATCACTGTTAAAAAACTAAAATGGAATTTTTCAAATCTATGTATACACAACTTAGAAAACTACAACTTAGTAAACCATTTATAGGCTGATTTAAACTCGGAGTGTAACACTTAAGCTTGATACATCATGCCTAGCTCACAAAAGTGACACTCAGTCAACCAATGGCATGGCAGGGGGGGCAGCATTGTTTGTTTGTTGGCCAATGGGAAAACGGGAGGAGTGTGTAGGAAACATGTCTGAAAACAATCCTAGTGTCTGAATACGCATACGCATATAGTAAATGAAAAGCAGTGTTAAATTAGTATGCCCAAATTAGGTCAAAAAGGCCAAAGTGCACATGTAATGGACAACTTTGCACTGGCAACATGGTGGATGTAATATGTCTGGATTGCATTCACACACACATACTTTATATAACATTTTTTAAAAGTCACAGTGTAGTTACACCTAAATCGTAGTACATACTCTGAAGCTGCGTCCGAATTTGCATACTGTCTGAATAGGTACTACATTTGTAAAGAACTTCGCGATTGTTAAAAATTATGTTCTATGAATGTGTGTAGTATGAATGAAATCCAACCCCGCCCCCTGGATCTTTGTTCTGCAGTGAGGGGCTACTGAGCTCCACAGCAGACTTCTACCCGACAGTCAAAGTGGCATTACGTCACAAGTGTGGACACCATGAGGGTTTAGGGTGCGATATGAGACAGGGCCGTACACTTCAGAAATCTCACCGGAAGTAGTAAATCATTGTGGTACTTTTCACCCGCTGTTTTATGAATTCTATGAATTTAGACATACTAATCTTTTCATGTGCCATTTTTAGCATACTTATTAATGGAAATATTCAGACAGGGAAGACAGTATGTGATTTTTCACAGAACTTTACTTGTAAAATTCCACTTGGTGGAGCTAGTGCAGAAATTACACCCGTCACTGTTAATGAATGTTTCATTTTCCTATTTTATATCACATAGTATTTTATTTTATATTTTTTCTAGAGGTTATGATTTGAGTTAATTACACTGATTCTGAATACTAATAACGACATTATTATTTTTGGAGATTTTGTGTGCGTGCGTCAGCTTGCCTGTTCTTCGCCATGTGGTTTTGCATGACTCACTATAGATGTGTGTCAAGCACATTTTTTTTTACCACTTTGAGACGCTTTCACATCTGCTTAAGAAGCCAGAATTAATTCCTGTTTTACACCTTGCTGTACTGTTAGGGTGGGGTGTTAAAGTGCTCAATGAGGTGGAGCTGTTTGATCAGTGAGGGCACATATAACTTCTGTCTAATCAGATTAATAGCTAAATGTATGGCTCTCAAATGAGCAGGTTAATATGTGCTCTACCACACTTTATCACATGATCATTTTGAAAAGGTTTTGATGACGTTTTATGACTGAAACTATTTGGCTCGCTTCTTTTTTCTCTTTACAACATCTATCTTTAGAAAGGACAATTGCTAACTGTCTAGTGGATTTAAATAGAGCATATCTTGTAAATTCTTGAAACTGATCATAAAATTTGTATCATAAATTGATGAACTAGGAGAAGCCAATGCTGAATCATAACATTTATGAGGTGGTAGTTCTCTGCTAGTGCTTCCTTGTAGATTATGAGACGCCATGCCTGAGTGGTGAGTAAACAGAAAATGTTGCACCGAATGAACAGATAAAAAGGGAGGAGTTGCATCTTTTAATTCTGCCTGCTATTTGTGTTCACAACAGTGACTATGTGAGAATATTCTTTAGCATTGTGAAACTGGCTTTCTCTATGGCATGTCTTGGAGTGACATAAGATAACATGTGTAAAGAAGAGCCTCAGAGACCCGAGTGAAGTAACGCAGCTCTGTTCTAAAGCTCTTCTCAGTGTCAGACCATCACAAAAGGAGCCTAATTAGACTGATTGATTTGTTTGTACCATGCCAATTTATTTGCAAAGCCAGTGTTTATGTTGTAAATCCACATGCCTGTCAAAGATGATATGCTATCTAATATCACCAATGATTGATTTAGTTTGGTTTCCTTTCTAATTAAAACGTTTGATAAGATTAGAAGCTTAGCAGACCATTAATATTGATAAGTGAGCAATAACACAGAATTAAGCCATTTTTATTGGCTTAAGCAGCTTAACAACAAAAAATGGAGTAATGCCAAGGAAGGAAATGAAGAAATCTTAGGAGGAACCAACACTACATCCTTATTGTCTTGAGTGTTTCTTTGGCAGCAGTATGCTGGAATCTATGTTTGAATCTATGTTAATGTTTTCATGCGTGCTGCCATTACACTGCGGTGTCAAAACAAACAGATTTCCTGAATCCAGATCATGTGTTTTGGCAGTCAAGTTACTGACAGGTCAAAGAACCAATCAGATAACAACAGTCTTTAACTGATAGCTCTGTTGGCAAATTAGTGAGAGGAGTAGAGCTACAGTGGAGTAGCCATCGGGCCAGAAGCCAAATAACTAGTCATTTTAATATATATATATATATATATAAGACAGTAATACTGTAAGACGTGGAAAAACAAACTGTACATCAACGTGTGAAGAAGGAAAAAAATAAAACTTGTTGAAACTACTGAAGGTGTACATCAATGTGTGAAAAGAAACATTTCCTGGTAAAGAAACAGATGCAGTATGTTTTTTTTTTGTGTGTGTGTGTGTTTTTAATTTATACACACTATTTATATACACTACCATCTAAGTTTGGAGTGACTGAGATTTTTTTAGACAAATTAATATTTTTATTCACATTGATACATTAAAGTGCTACGTTCTTACAAAAAAATTATAAAAAATAAATGCTGTTATTTATTTTGAACTTTATAGTAATCAAAAATCATGAAAAAAATCACAAACCATTAAGCAGCATGACTGTTTTCAACATTGATAATAATAAGATGATAATGTTTCTTGAACAACAAATCAGCATATTAGAATTTCTGAAGGATCATGTGACACTGAGTAGTGGCTGCTAAAAATTCAGCTTTGCCAGAGTAAATGGCTTTTCAAAATAAATTAAAATAGAAAACAATTATTTTAAATAATAATAATATTTTCAACCAATATTACTGTTTTTTACTGTTTTCACTTCATCAAATGAATGAACCTGTTGTGCACATAATAGACTTCATAAGTTCTTACTAAATTTATTTATTTATTTTTATTGAATTGGTTTAAAAATTAAAAAAAAAAATCATTTTATTTCTAAGATGAGGCCTGAAAGCTACTCATGTATCATTATATGGCAGAACTTTTATGCTATTCCAATGTCTATATCCTTCAAGATAACCAGTGTTTCCTAACCTTTTTACTTTGCAAGTCTTCCTTATTTAACACTCCTGAATCAACTCATCCACTCATTAGGGTACACATCACTGGAGTACTCTGGGAGCAGAGCTGGGAGACACAGGCAATTGTTTCAGCTCTCAAAACATATTTCAGGGAGGAACAATAAATCTTTTTATTAATTTACTGAAATTAGATGTACAATTTGCCAACTGAAGTTTTCTTGGGGAGGAAAACTTCCATTCCATTACCATTCTTTTTTTGATCCTCCCTTTCTCACCGCTTTTCTGTTTCTCTGCAGAATGCTCCCATTCCAGGCCGCTCCAGGACAGTTTGGGGATGAGGTCAGACAGCCGGGACTGAGATGTTGGCGAGTGGAGAAGATGAAGGCTGTTCCTCTGGCCCAAGCTGAGGTGGGGGCTTTCTTCAACGGTGACTCCTACCTTGTGCTGGATAACCGGGGTGACCAGGGAGCAGACCTCCACATGTGGATCGGTGAGATGATAGCGGCTGATTTTCTCTGTTGGTTTATTTTGTCACTTCCTGTGCTGTCTGAAAGACACAAGATAGACACTTTCAGTATGTAGGGCGAAGTTATTTCATACTTTTAATAATAATATCTTATGGCTAGTAGAGTTCTGTAACTGAATCTGATTTTATTTTTTGATGATGATAATGATGGTTTTAAAGGTAGGCTACACATAAGCACATCAACATTTATAATTTATTTCACGTGTGTATATATATATATATATTTATTTATTTATTTAATTTTTTTGTTACTTTTGACAGACATGGTCACTATGAACTATTGTTTTAAGAAAAAATTAACAAACAAACATTCTTAAATTCTCTTTTATGCTCCTTTATCCTTTATTTTGTTGCTTATAGAAAAACAGTCACTTTGAAATTTTGTTTTATGGAAAAATGTGCTTACTTTAGTCTTAAGAATATTTTTTACTACTCTTTTTTTCAAGTAAATAAATATTTTTGTGACCTTTGAAGCTTCAAAGACCAGGTTGTTATGAATGTTATTTTATTGGGGGGAAAAAGATGCACACAGATTATTTAAAATCTTTTATGTTCTATAGAACAAAATTCTATCTGGTTTTGGAATGACATGAGGATGATTAATGATTAGGGAATTTACATTTTTATAGAAATGTCTATATTTATTATTCAGTGTTGGACATTTCAACAATACAAACAACAAGATTACTCAAACACTAATACTGATGTGTCATAATTGTGCTTAGCATTTAAATAATGTAAAATACACCACAAGTTAAAAGAAAGAAATGACCTATAAGAGTCAGGGTCAGTCAGAATCATTCTCATCAGGTGGCAGGGTATGGGGTCTGAAAGACAATAGAGAGACAATCGCCTGCTGAGTTAAATGATACGCTTGATCAGACAGTCGAGTGGGCCTGACCCAGTCTGTGTGAGCACACAGAAAGATGGGATAGAACAGCTGATGCACAAGAGAGAGGGATGAAGAGGGAAGAGTCCCAAGGGAAAAGGCATGGGCGGGTGTTTTCATAGCTCATTAATGTTTCAACAGGCCCGTGACAGGGCTTCAGTTAGGTCTATTGTCTTATGGTGTATCCGGGGCTTTAGATAACACTAAGCTGGTTGTCAGCATGATGAGCCATCTTCTCCCATGCATTCTCGTTAGCCAAGCCTCATCCATAAACACCCCCATCTCTTCATTACTCAGAATACCTGGTCTCAGTTCCTAACCCCACCATAACATTCATTCATGAACCTTCTACACGTACCACCGTATTCTAAACATCTACAGACCTCTTGAAGTAGTGTACATAGCACCATGAGTTTGGCAAACCAGGGGTGCTTAAAGCGATAGTTCATCCAAAAATGAGCTCACCATGGAGTTGTTCCAAACTTGTACAAGTTTTTTTTTTAAGCACAAAAGCAGATATTCTGAAGAAAGTTGGTTACCAAACAGTTGACTGTAGCCATTGACTTCCATAGTATGGAAAAAATACATTACACCTACATTCTTCAAAGTGTCTTTTGTGCTTAACAGAAGAAACTTGGAACAACTTGAGGGCGTAGATGACAGAATTTTTATTTTTGTGTGAACTATTTAAGGTAAAAAAATAAATAAATAAAAAATCTTGATTATTCTAGTTGAGATCACAGTAGTTTTAGCTGCTGTGTAAAGTTTGGAAACATCACGAATTTGTTACGGTGTGTCGTAGGAAGGCAGATGATGACAAAAGGTGCATCTTTCATACAGAAGTTACTCTTTATTGAGAACTCGCTGTGCGTCGCTGCAGTCATCCAAGTCTAACTAAAGCAGTGATATATTGTAGTATATATACATTTAGGGGACAGTGCTTAGGAATGGAAACAAAGCACCTGGGTGACGACCTTAAACAAAGCATGCAAATGAAGTATTCAGGTATAGCAATTTGCCCCATTTAACCATTCCTAATCCAATCAGCCTAACTGCCCGAAGATTGGGGCAGGAGCACCAAGTCTGCAATGTATTTAGGTCCTAGGCCACTGAGTGATTTATAAATGAGTAAAAGTGCTTTAAAATCAATCCTAAATGACCTGAGGACTGGTGTGATATGCTCAGATTTTCTGGTTCTAGTCAGAATCCTGGCAGCAGCATTCAGATGAGCTGCAGCTGTCTAATGGTTTTCTTCGGAAGGCCGGTGAGGAGACCATTACAATAATCCATCCTGCTGGTGATAAAGGCATGAACAAGTTTCTCCAAGTCTTGACTGGAAACAAAACATCTAATTCTTGCAATGTTTTTGAGATGATAGTATGCTGATTTAGTTACTGCTTTGACATGACTACTAAAACTAAGGTCCGTCTCCAGAATCACCCCAAGATTTTTGACTAGAGTTTTAGTTGTTTAAACCCTAGAGTCAAGGTATGCATTCACCTTGAGAACTTCATCTTTGTTTCCAAATGCAATGATTTCAGTTTTCTCCTTGTTTAACTGAAGAAAGTAGTAGTATCTAGTAGTACCAGCACTGATATTTTGCCAGAGTCAGAATTACAGCGAATATCATTTATTATCTTAACGAGTGCTGTCTCTGTGCTGTGATGCGCTCTGAAACCAGATTGAAAATTGTCCAGGTATCCATTTGAGTTTAAGTAGTTGTTTGAAAACTGGGACAAACCCCAACCATAATATTTATTAAATAATAATAAACCTTTTTCAACAGCATATTTCCTTGGATCTAAAGTAAAATTTACATGAAAAACAAATACAAACAATGTTTAAAAAAAATAAAATTATTCGACAGTTTTAAGTCTTTTAAAAGCCTACTTGAAATTATAATTCAACAGAAAAAATTAAATAGCTTAAAAATAATTATATATGTGCATTCAAATGGATAATATAAAAAATGAGATCAAAATATCTTTTATGTTGTAAGGCACTTCCATAACTTACTGAAAACTACTAAATATTTAGGAAGGGGCAAAACCTCACCAGTGTAAAGGAGAGGGCAATGCTTGGTTTAACACAAGACAAAACAAGAGCATCACCACGAAACAGAATGCAGCACAAATCATTCTATATCAATTATCTTTTCATCAAAATCGTTGAAAGCCAAATTCATGATTGAAAATAAAGTTTGGTTAAACACCCAGTCCTACCACAAAGTGCTTTTCATTTAGTTTGAACGGCTCAGCGTCTGGTTTATCAGACCAAAAAACTGTTGCTCAGCTAGAGGAAGTGGTTGTGTTGGTGGCATCTCCCAAAGGGCAGAACTGTGCAAAATTGTGCAAGTGTTAACATGCACAGCATTTCCAGGGGCAACCATGCTGACAGAATGATTTAGCTCTTATACCTAATTGCCTGTTATCTGTTTTCGCTGACTTTTTATTGGCATGTAAAAGAGGAAGTTTGAAAAATGAATTATGTGAATTCTATATTATGTTGAAAAGACTCAATATTTATTCATATTCAGTCTTCTTCTTTCTCCTTTTTAGGAGAGAAATCGTCTCGTGATGAGCAGGTAGCATGTGCCATGTTGGCTACACAGCTGGATAACTTCCTGGGTGGAGATCCGGTCCAGCACAGGCAAGTTCAAGGCTATGAGTCCCCAGAGTTCATGAACCTCTTCCCCCGAGGTGTCAGCTATAAGGTGAGATGTGAGATCATGTGAACACACACAACCACACAGGAAAAATGGTATAAAGCTGCCAATGGGGTGGTACCCTATTGTAAAAAAGCTACATTTTTTTTTTACCATATTTACCCTTAAAAGGTACATATTACTGTCTTAAATGTAAACCTAAAGTGTACATAATACGTACCATTTAAAAGGCTACCGCCCCAATGACAGTCTCTAAAAGTGCACATGTATACAAACAGACTTGATTTAAAAATAAACTGATCATTACAGTTATACTGTATGCGTAATTAAATCAAAGAGCACTTTTCTTTGCATAGTCATGCTCTTTTGTTTCTGCAGGAGGGAGGTGTGGAGTCTGGCTTCAGAAAATCACAGTCTGGATCTGGACCCGTTCAGAGGTTATACCAAATCAAAGGGAAGCGTAACATCAGAGCCAAAGAAGTGGATTTGACCTGGCAGAGCTTTAACAAAGGAGACTGCTTTATACTTGACCTGGGCGAGGTGTGTGTATTTGTGTCTATTGTCTGTTGATTATATGTCTTTTTCAAAATTTATATGATTTTTTAAAAAGAAATTCTTACTTTTATTCAGCAAGAATGCATTAAACTGATCAAAAGTGACAGTAATGACATTTATAATGCTACGAAATGTTTCTATTTTAAATAAATACCGATCTTTTGAATTCATCAGTGTCCTAAAAAAATGAGTAGTGTTTTCAACACTGATGATGATAATTAGATGATCATGTTTCTTGAGCACCAAATCGGCATATTAAAATGATTTCTGAAGTAATATTTTACAATCTTAATGTTTTTACTATATTTTGGATCAAATAAGAACGTATTTGGATGCTGGAACCACACAAAAATGCTTTACATTGTACAACAAAATGTCAAACCATGTAGCTTTTTTTTAAACAAACATCTAAATGTTTTTATTCTGCAGACGATTGTGTCGTGGATAGGATCTCAGGCAAACATCTTTGAGAAGCAGAAGGTGAGAGAAATCGCCACTCTGATCAGAGACACAGATAGACACGGCAAAGCCCAGATCACCAGCATCAATGAGGGAGAGGAGACCCAGGAAATGCTACAGGTAACAACATCCCAAAACACCTATTGTTGAACTCTGCCCTTCATTGATTCTTTAGCTTTACATTTCTCTAGAATCCTAGTTCAATCCCTGGTTGATAAGTCTGACATCTGTCACAGTTTCCTTGTCTATAAATTCCCTCAGTACCTATAAGGAAACAACAAATGGTGCTGAAGTATTAAAGTACATTTGGTACACTAACAAAAAAAGTCACATTTCTAACCTCTATCTCCATACCATTATCTCAGGCCAGACGGTGATTCATCTTTTCTGAATCATTAAAATATTGGTGGCTGGTGACTGGAGTTTTTAAAATCTCAGCTTAAAAGTGTACTATAAATATATAACGCTCATAAAGGCTGTTGAAATGAAGTAGAGGTTTAGATCTGGAAGCAGTGTCATTAGAAAGTTAAGGTTTTTTTTTTTTTTTTTGCTCTCAAATTAAAGCAAAAATCCACGCTTTGTTCTGTTACAATAAAAAGGTACTTGGTCCAGTGCCAGAGCTGAAAGAAAGCACTCCAGAGGAGGACAGCCAAGCAGATGCATCCAATTCTGCCTCCCTCTATAAGGTACCACAACTAGCCATGTATATATCAATCTAAATTGTGGAGGATTACATGTGTATTTTGATGTTAGGTATCTCACACTTACCTATTATGCACATCCATTTATCTGATCCAAAATTCCTAAACATACCTTGTCATTCCGTTTCATGTGCATCCAATATGAAAAATGGTCAATTCTTCATAGGTTTCAGATGCAACAGGGTCAATGAAGTTGACCAAGGTGTCTGAGAAAAGTCCATTTGCCAAGGACTTGCTGGTACGTGATGACTGCTTTATTCTGGACAATGGGGCCAATGGAAAAATCTTTGTTTGGAAAGGTAAGAAAAACTGTGTGTGTGTGTCATAATAACTTAGAATGCAGCTAAAAAAGTTCAATTGATTAAAAGTGACACAGTAAAGACTGCTCAATGCTGTTCATTGTTACTAAATAAATGCTGTTCTTTTGAACTTTATCAAAGAATCCCCCACAAATGTATCACAGTTAAAAAAACAAAAAAAACTAAATTAATAAAATAAAAAATAAGCAGCACAACTGTTTTCAATGTTGATAATACTACTAATAATAATATTACTATGTTTCTTGAGCATCAAATCAGAATATTAGAATGATTTGTGAAGAATCATGTGACACTGAAGACTAAAGTAATGGCTGCTGAAAATTTAACTTTGCAATCACAGAAAAGAATTGCATTTTAAAATATATTAAAATTTATATTTTATATAAGGCTCTTGGTGACCATAAGAGCCTTCTTTCAAAAAAAAAAAAACAACAACTTGCCAGTCCTAAACTTTGGAATGTAGTGATTCTTGGAAATATTTAATTGAAAATAAGTTGTTAAAACTTTTTTTTTTTTTTCCTTTCATTGTCAGGAAGTGGAGCCAATGCAGAAGAGAAGAGGGCTGCTCTGAAAATGGCAGATGACTTCATTCAGCAAATGAATTACCCCAAGATGAAAACACAGGTCAGCTAATGTTGTTGTGTTTGACTTAGTTTAGCTGCTCAAACAAACGGATTTTTAGTTCTGTTTGGCAAGTTATATGCACATGCATATTCTGTGTTCATTGTCTTTGTTCAGTCTTTTGAGGCATTATGCAAAAGAACTAAAAATCTTGACTTTAAACATGACCCCTCACCCATAAATCTAATCTAGAAATGATTTTTGTCTTACAGGTGGAGATTTTACCACAGGGCAGAGAGACTGTTATGTTCAAACAGTTCTTCAAAAACTGGAATTAAACCGCATTTCACTGCATGATCGGAGAATAAACTGCACTCAACCAGCTGTCAAAAGACTGTAACTTACTTCAATAATGCTACATTATAAACAAATGTACAGTTTTATTAAATAAGATCAGCTTTTATTCATGGAGGGTTGCAGTAATAATGCATATGAGTGAGAGAGGCTTTACTATTTGTCTGTTACCATATTTTTATGATTTTAAAAGGTGTTTATATTGAGAAAAATTTTTTTTTTGAAGAACTTGTAATTATTTCCCCCTAACCTTATTTAGAAATGGAAACTATGTTGCAACCATAATAACCACAAAACCCTGAGTAGATACCACTTCTGCTTAAAAACAGAATAATGCTACTAACAATTTTTCAAGCCAACAGCACAAATTCACAGACTGCTTTTTTCTTTATTTCTTCTTTTTTTTTTTACTCATTTTGTGTATGTAATTGGAGCATGGCAATAAAAAAGCATATGCAAAAACTGCAGAGAGATCTGGTATTATTTTTCAGACGTGCAGTCCTGCTAATGCCCTGGAATTTCCCTTTAGACAGGTAAAATAAGCTGACACGGAAGTTAACGGCAGTTAAGGGTCATGTGCAGTCTATCAGAGCATGTTACCATTTCATATGAGCTGATGTTACGAGAATTCTGAGCTGACCAACTTCAGGTTTATTTCATTATAAACTTAAATACACATGTAGCTTGCTCTGTTGAGGTCTTTTATATTATGATTTTTATGTGTGAACTATAAAGCTTTATTTTTTTTATTGCTGTTTTGCTTCATAAATCTGAACTTTGGATAGATGGAGGAAGAACATTTATCTCGTGGCTTCAGAAAATGTTCACCTATTTTTCTCATTAGTCAATGTTAGTGAGTAATACTGTTAGGGTGTGATATTATTCAGATTGTGATAAGCAGGGTGGGAAAATTTCAGAATTTAAGAATACTCCCCAGGGCTTGCAAAATAGATGTCCTGTTGCTATTGTGTTTTCCAGTCAGCCTACCAAAATGCATCACCACCCTGACAACTATCTTGAATAGTGATATAAAATTCCTTCCTTGATTCACATTGTTCACTCGCTACTAGGGGTAAACTGGATTGTAGTTGATCATTTGCATGGTTTTTTTTAGTCTTGCCAGTTTAAACATTCAAGCATTTTAAACCGTTCAAGCGCATGAAGAGGCGAAAGTGCCATTCGGATGCACGCATTTTATCACTGAGGTGCCATGTAAATTTATTTTTACAGATGTCCACATGCTAAAAAAGTATTTTTTATTTATTTTTTAAAGATTCGTGAATTAAAAGATGGAAAATGCCCATTACCATCTCATCCTTATGTCATTTGAGGGTGTTAAAATAGGATAAAGTTCATACCATCACCTGTAGCTGTATCTTGAGCAGATAATCAACATTTCCTCTGAAAAGGTCAAAGGTCATGTGATTTACATAACATGCCATTATCATTAGCCTAATTTTTTTTGGCTGCGATTATATAGACTAGATATTTGCTAGTGAACAAACAGCAATGAGAAATTATTTAACTGTCATGAAATGTATGAACTTCTGGGTCATTCCTGGGATTCAGTAATATTTCAGTCCCCCAGACTTTTTGAAGTCATGGTTCACCAAAATGAAGTGTTATGCCCCTTATAATGACTAAAAATAATTGTTGCAGTTTAATAATTTTTAGCATAAAATAATGTCTTATAAGCATTTTGTTACGTCCCTGAGGCACTTCACTGAGTTTGTATTTAGAAAATTAAATAAATGTGCACAGTGTCTATAATTTTTGGCAATAATGTAAGCATTTATTTGTGTTCCTTGTGAAAAACATTTTTCTAAAAAAATTCAAGATATTTGATAAAAAACAGACTTTAAAGTTATGTCCCCCAGTCTGAATTCAACCCCGTCCATAATAGACTCCACCCATATATGACATAATTTACCAGAAATGACATAATTGGTTTCAGTACATATACCAAAACCATGTCCTTAAACACATAACCATGCAAAATTTGTCCATTTTGTAACTTCAGTCTTATAAAAATTTGAAAATTATGATAAATGTGACATTTTTTGTCGTTACATTTTTATTAGGGACAGTAGGTAGATGTTTGTTTAATAACAAGTTCTGTGTAAAATCCATTTTAAACCAATCCCATTACGGGGTTGAGAATAAATGGTCTCTAAATCTGAAAAACCCTGAAAATAATAAAAGGTCTTTAATGCCTGAGGTGGGAAAATATGTTTTTTAGAAGTTTGATATGTGCCTAATGATGTGGGGTATTTAGAAAATGAATCATATGTAGTTGAAAATATATATATATATATATATATATATATATATATATATATATATATATATATATATATATATATATATATATATATATATATATATATATATATATATTCCAAATTGAAATGTGACCAGAGGTCTTTTGACTAGTATTCAAAAAAAAAAAAAAAAAAAAAGAGGTTACTAAATATTAGAAACTGAGGAATAACTCCACACACAGTGTTTAGTGAGTGTTCAGTGATTCATTAAATGCACATGTGGCATGATAGTTCACACATGTATGTTCACTATCTTTCTTTTTTGGCATCATGCCACATTGACTACTCTCTGAATCATTGCTGGGAAAGACCGTATCTCATCACGTAGCTTTTCTTGGCCTCTGCCTTGTACCATCATGACTGTAATATTTCAGGTCCAAAGTTCAGATTATGCAGGCGATGAGCTAAAACAGGGGCTGACAGAGCACCAACGTTCAGTTTCACCAGACGCTCTCAGCGCTCACTTGCCTCCCCAACACTTCATCATGGGTAAGTCTCATTTGAGTTTCATGCGTAGCTTTTATCTCGATGCCAATTACAATAAATAATTATTATTATAAGTTCATTTACATTAATAATATAAATACATCCTTCAATATAGGTGAACAGGCAAACACTCTGAAGAGCATCCTGAAGGACAACAGTATGGCTCTTAACAGTATGTGCATGCTTGTGTTTCTGTTTAACTGTAA
Organism: Acrossocheilus fasciatus; assembly: GCA_036784905.1. Lineage (NCBI taxonomy): Eukaryota > Metazoa > Chordata > Actinopteri > Cypriniformes > Cyprinidae > Acrossocheilus > Acrossocheilus fasciatus. Next base: position 16,995,623 of record CM071949.1, read on the forward strand.
CACATAATATTCATTTCAAACTGGAAGCATAGTCAGATGAAACTAATTTAAAAATCCTTCAATCTTTCTTTTCCTCTACCCCAGTGCCCCAGAAGCAGAGTAACTCTGTTGGGGCTGTGCGCTGGACACTATCAGAGAAAGATATTCAGGTCCACAGTTCTGCACCCATCAGCCCCTTCAAGAACTGTAGTGGATTTTCTACCCGTTCACAGGTAATAATAACTAACTCTCACGGATGTTATGGTAGATCAATGTTCAGCCATGATCACAATAACTTGTTGTGCATATCACACTCTTGGTAATTATTTTGTGTTGATTTCCAGCAAAGGCAACGTCAGCAAGGTCTGAATGATCTCCGGAGTTTGGATGAGTGCATCGTATTCATAAACCACTGGAAGCAACAGGTGGCACAAGTTTGCAAGGTAGGCCATGGATTCATTTTCTATTTTACCAGTAAAAAAAAAAAAATTCAGCAGTTCTTCAGTGGTTCTTTGGGGTGATTAAGGTGCTATATAGCACCAATGCCATACAAAGAACCTGTTAAGCCCCTTTAAAGGTCCTTTACGAGCCAAAGAACCACTGTTGGTGCTGTTTAGCACCATTTTTGTTGAAGAAATACAATGCAATATGGCACCTCTTATGGGTCTATATAGCACCATTTGACAAAGGTGCTGTATATAGCACTAAAAGTGGTTTCCTTATGAGTACGTGCCAAGAACCACTTTTAGTGCTGTATAGCACCATTTTTTTTTAGAGTGTACTGTACACCGAATAAAATAAGTATTCAACACGTCACCATTTTTCCCAGTAAATATATTTCTAAAGGTGCTGTTGACATGGAATTTTCACCAGATGTCGGTAACAGCCCAAGTAATCCATACATACAAAGACAACAAAACAAATAAGTTCAGAAATGAAGTTATGTGTAATAAAATGGAATGGCACAGGGAAAAGTATTGAACTACTGAAATGTATTGAATAATTTGTACAAAAGCCTTTGTTGGTAATGATAGCTTCAAGACGCCTCCTGTATGGAGAAACTAGTCGCATGCACATCTGTGGGTCTCTTCTATGAACTCTGATCTTTAGTTCTTATTTTCTGTTGGATTCAAGTCAGGTGATTGGCTGGGTCATTCTGTCAGCTTTATTTTCTTTTTCTGAAACCAATTGAGAGTTTCCTTGGCTGTGTTTGGGATCATTGTCTTGCTGAAATGTCCACACTTGTTTCATCTTCATCATCCTGGTACTAGTGTTGGGACTGAACCAGCTATTAATAATTTCCACTGACAAGGGGGAGGATTGCTTTCTAATTACTGATATATTTTAGCTTGTGTCTTGGCTTTCCATGCCTTTTTGCACCTCCCTTTCTTCATGTGTTCAATACTTTTTCTTTGTGTGATTCCATTTTATTACACAGAACTTAATTTCTGAACTTATATTGATTTCTTTGTATTTATGGATTACTTGGGTTGTTACCGACATCTGGTGAAAATTTCAAGCACCTTTAGAAATATATTTACTGAGAAAAATGGTGACGTGTTCAATACTTATTTTACCCGCACACACACACACAGAAAACATGTAATGACGAGAATAAGAGTAATTAAATATAACAATAACAAATATTATATATACATCTATCTATACAAGCGCGCACACACACACATACACTCTCAGAAATAAAGGTACAAAAGCTGTCACTGGGGCGGTACCTTTTCAAAAGGTACACTTTTGTACCTATTAGGTTCCTATTAAGCTTTTGAAAAGGTACCGCCCCAGTGACAGCTTTTGTACCTTTATTTCTGAGGGTGTACATGTATATAAACAGACAGATGTTTTTAACAGCCTAAGTAATCATTCCTTGGCAAACTCTCTTCGCGTGCAAACTCAACGGCAATCAATAACTTTTATTATCCTTATATGATAAGCGTTGCCATGCGAGAAATGTATGATGCTTGATGATTATTTTATGTTTGCCCAGGGGAACTGATAACACCTATATCAATAACCTAGCAATACTGCATGTGAAATTCTGGACCTTGTCATGCTATGTATGTGATGAAGAGTGTTCATATCATATATCAGTTTTTTTATTTGGGCTGTATATAACAATATAAAAGAAAGTTATTTAATATTGTCTGTAATATGCTTATATTATGCTTTTCCCTTTGACATTAAGAACCAAAACTGCATCAGGAGATGGCCTGTTTTACACCAATTTTAAACCGATACTGATAAGCCAATATTTGTTATGGTCAATAACTGATAAACAGACAATATAAAACAATATCTTTATTATTGTTTAAATAAACAAATAATAAATCGCTAAGAACTAATATCATTTTAAATGCTGCAAGAAAAATTTGTGTCTCATCACAACATTGTAATGTACATTACGAAAAATGGATATTCATTTTAAATTTTGCTAAAAAGTTAATTTGACAGTGTAATTAAATTGTAATAAGTGTTTTTATTGTAATAAGTGTTTTTACAGATTTAAGGTATAGTTCACCCAAAAATGAAAATTCTGTCATTAATTACTCACCCTCATGTCGTTTCAAACCCGTAAGACCTTCATTCATCTTGAACCACTGATGTCACATGGACTACTTTAACGATGCCCTTACTACCTTTTTGGGCCTTGAACGTGGTAGCTCCGTTGCTGTCTATGCAGGCTCAGAAAGCTCTCCGATTTTTTTGCAAAATTTTAATTTTTGTGTCAGCATTAGATGAAGGCAAAGGTAAAAAAATAAGGGAAGTGAGCATGCACAATTAAATATCCAAAACCAAGTGATAATAAATTATACAAACATCTAATATCATCTGAAAACCAATATGCTTCCTATACATAATGCATCCATAAATGTGTCTGTGATTTGCAGAATGAGGATGATCCCGGTGAAGGGTGCAGCAGTCAGGCAGAGCGGCAGATAGACCCCAGAACTGAGCGCAGTCTTGAAGAGTGTCGCAAGCTTATTCTGCAGTGGGCCAGTGAACTTCAAAGTGTAGACAAGGTGAAATTGACTGTACTACAAAAAAGACAAACATCTCAATTATATTGTTCTGTTCATCATATATGATGGCTTGCACAAACTAAGTCTTCTCTGTTCCTGTGTGAACCCCAGCTGTCTAAAAAGCATCCATGGATGAAGGAGAGGATTGATGAAGAGGAGGAAGACGACACAAAGAAGGATAAAGATCGGAGTGAGGTGGTGCAGAAGAAGATCATGAAGTGGGCCAAAGAGATACAGAGTGTGTCAGAGGTGGGACAGCACACATATCTATCTAGAACGCAGGTCTCTTATCTGTTGTCACAAACACATTAAGTTGTCCTAAGTCCAGTCATGGTTTTCTGCTTTCTTGGAAATAGTTATCTTTCAAAGTCTCCACTTGTAAAACAGCACTTTAATATACATTTAACTAGCCTAATAGATAAGATAATCAGAAGTGATGAAAAGTATGTAATATTTGTTCTTTCTGTCGAAATGCAGAGCTCTGGAATGCTGGGAGATGAACTGGCACGGCTGTTGCGTCTCCTGGGACTGAAGAAGAAGAAGCTGGTTTCCCTCATGCCACTGCTGGAGTTCATCACTTGGAGTTTGCTGAAAGAAGACAGCAAGGTGGGATGGCTATGAATGCACTTCTTTCACCGTTTGTGTTTGGGACATGGTGTAGTGTAAATGTTTTGGAAAGTGGTGGCATTTTTATGAGGGAATGGCAATTATATAAAACTAAAAGTATTAAAATGTGGTTATATAAAACTATGAAATCTAACATTCTGTCAATATGGCAGCACTTTTTTTTTTATAAATAAACAATAGCTCCATACCTGTGATACAGTGTATATATATATATATTTGTGTAACGGAGTGAACAGAGGAAGCGTGCGGATCCATATGCAAGCTTTATTCCAAAACGTGGTCACAAAAGGCAGAAGTCAAACAATGGCAAACAGGTAAAACACAGGCAAGACAAAGAGTAATCCTAGGGCAAGCGTGGGTCTACGATCGGCGAACAGTATCCAACAGGGCAAGGCAAACGAGATGATCCATGTACACAGCAATAGTCCAGGCAGGGGCAAACAGAGTCCGAACAGCAAGGCAAAAAGGGTTAATCCAAGGAACACAGGCAGGAATCAGAACACGAGAAAACGGTAAGGCAAGATTATGAAAACTACAATAGGCTCCGTAGAATAGCTACCGCTAGGAGAGATATAAATGCTATACAATACTCGACGATCTGAACAGGATCCGAGCAGGTGTTATATAGGCCGTTTCTCAAACGGAAGAAGGCTGCATCCTCTGGAGGTCGCATTTGTAGGCTGCATATGTCATAAAGAAGATTTTATTTTAGAATATTAACAGTTATAAATTTGACCATTATTCTTAGTTAAGTGTAAATTGTTGTAATATGCTTTTGACTCGCAAATGTAATGCTCAGTTAACTGAAATAAACCAGGCTTGATGACGTATGCAGCCTACAAATGCGACCTCCAGAGGATGCAGTCTTCCGTTTGAGAAACGGCCATAGTGTGTGTAATAGCTCTCAGGTGAGCATGTGATTGGTGACAGCTGTGTGATCAGTGCAATGGATGATGGGAAATGCAGTCCAGTGTGATGTGTGGTGTGAGAGTCAATATGATGGAGAGGCGACCTCTTGTGGCAGTCGGACGGAAGGGTATGAACCAGATTCATGACAATTTGTTTTCTTATCAGGCGCAAAGTGTGAGGCTGTAAAATTAAATTGTCTGAATTGATTCAGAGATAGTGCTGCTAAATTTATGGATGGAAAAAATGAATTCCTTGTTGTTAAATGAGCAAGGTGCAAGAGAGCAGCATTGGTTTACAGCCTGTGACAGGTTATTGCAGTCTGTGATGTTTGAACATTTGCATTTGAGAGACATTTATTATGTACTGAAAAACATGAATTGTGTTTGTTTAAAAGTGATGAAAAATTGTAAAAATCATAACTTTTTGGTTTGAAATAGTTTGATCAGCGTCTTATCTGTGTGGTGACAGGTCCACTTATTTGATTTGCAACTTCAAACAACAAAGTCTGTAAATACATCATATATCATGTCATTTTAATCTCAATGTACAGTCTAAGTGATGCAGCATGTCTCATAGGATCCCTTTATTAAAAATTCATGTTTTTAATATTTGTTTTAGGGCATGGTTTCTCATCTATGGCTTTCAGCTAAGCAACGCACCTGGAAAGCTGGTGAGGGCTCCAAAATCTCCAAACCTAACCTAAAATGCATAAAGCTGAAAATATGAATAAAGCTGAAAATAATGAATATTAGTAACTTTCTTCTTGGTTCTTTTTTGTTTTCAAACAGGCATGCCACGATACATCCCTAATTCAGGTAACTATAACTTTTATGGAGCACATTTGAGATATTAAAAAACAATACAATTTTTATGACTTTCCAAACGAGGGGGAAAAATATGATAGATTACAGTCAAAAGAAAGAAAGATGTCAAATTTGAGTTAATTTAATGAATAAAACAAAGTGTAGTGTTAAAAAATGAAAAAATGAAAATATGAAAAAACTGCTAGATTTATGATGTTAATAACTGTGGAAATGTGTTATCAGTCTGTAAAAAGGGTCTATAGTTACAAGTTGCCATAGGAGTGTGATGGTCTAGCTGTCATGATGATTAACTTTCATAGCTAGTTAGTTGAGTATTAAAAAGTGGTGTCTAAACTCAAGACTCAATATTTTTCTCTTATTTTTCAGTCTGGAACTGGATTGTCAGTGCAGGAGGTATGTTTATATCATTTAAATTTGACCATCCCCCTCAAAAACCTTTCACTCCAGCATTAACAAAAAAAGTGTTAAATGCATCAGTCCTAATCCTTCACGTCCTTCTCTCAAATAGCTGATGTAACTCTTGATCCCATGACCAACCAAGCTTGGCTGCAGCTCTCTGATGACCACAAGAAAGTTCAGGAGGGCCTAACAGAGGCCAATCTGCCTTACAGCCCTCAGCGATTTGACAACTTGCCCTGTGTCCTAGGCTGGGAGGGCTACATGAGTGGCCGCCATTACTGGGAAGTGGAATTTGCAAACAATGGTTATTGGAAAGTTGGAGTGACAACTGCTTCCTCAAAGAGGCATGGCCGCTTTCCAATGAATCCCTCTACTGGTTATTGGGTCCTGTGGCGCAGTACACGTCAGTTTTTCGCATGCACCAGTACCGAAACAGCACTGCCACTGCTGCTGGTGCCCCGAAAGATGGGAATATACATTGATTACGAGGAGGGGCAGATTTCGTTCTACAATGCAGAGAACAAATCACATATTTACACCTTTACGGGACACTTTCATGAGAAGCTGTACCCTTTCTTTGCCTTGCTGGATGGCAGGGGAGTTATAACCATATGGTCTCCTAAAGAGCAGAGCCGCTTTTAACAAAAGAGCATGTTTAAAAGATCATCTTTCATTCTGCGCTTCTGTTTGAACATTCATACATTAACAAATGATTTACTGGAACCAACTAAAAAGCTACTCCCAATAGCGACCTTTCCATTTAGATCAATCAACACTGTTGTGGGCTGGACCTGCTCAATGAGAGCTATTAAAACTACAAAGTAAAGATTTCAATTATTTCCTCAAAATGATTGCTATACTTATGTATCTCTTTATTCATTTATATAATAATTATAAAAATGTATCTATGCTTGTCTACTTTCATGTATGCAAGTAACAGTATGTGTTTTGACACAATTATTTAATGTGCGTTATATCTGTTCATTCTGCAACCATCAATATGATAACTACACGGTATTTATTGTATCACTGTTTATGCTTGAATAATGTCTGTTCAAATGTTAATCTTTATATTTTTATAGTAGCTCTGGCTGATTATAAATACAGTATGTATTAATAAAACATAAAATACAGGTCACCATATGTCTTCTTATTGCACTGCACTGTTGTATTGAGAACACACCTATAATTTAAGTCAAATTGAAAATAGTGTTTTTCTTACAGTTCAGCTTTTATTAAAAACTAGTCATTCATAAAATATTTTTTTTTATGTGCACTTGTGCTCAAACTGAAGAGCAATGGGGTCGGAAAAGGACCTTAAGCAAGGGTCTTCTATCCATAGAAGGCAGCTGGATAGAGTGAAAATCCTGTAACGGATCTGTTGATAAAACAACAAATTCCTCATATGTGTAAACATACCTGGCAATATATGGTAAGCCGTTTTAGCATTTAATCTATAAGCCGTACTAGTATCTATTTTCATGCTGCTAGTACTTATTTTTTAGATACTAGTATCTTTTCCATTAAGTACTAGTACTTATTCATTAGCTACTAGTGCTTATTCTTTAGGTACTAGTGTCTTTTGTAAAGTTACTAGTACTTATTCATTAGATACTAGTTCTTATTTATTAGATACTAGTACTTATTCCAATAGTGACTAGTATTTAATTATACTCTTCTTGTTAAGAAAAAATAGAGCTAGTTCTTATTTTTTAGTTACTAGTAACTTTTTAGACCAGAGATATCCTGAACTTAATTAATGTTCTTTACAGGGCACACAAAATCCGAACCTTATGGTTTTCAGACAAATATTTTCTTTATTTGGAAAAAAATCCCCAAAACTATTAATAAAAATAAATAAATAAATAAATAAAAACTGGTATGCTGTACTTGTAGGGCTGCAGGATTTGGTCAAAAAGTTTTGTTTATATAAACACTCACTGGCCACTTTATTAGGTACACCTTGCTAGCACCTTTTTGCCTTCGGAACTGCATTAATTGTTCGTGGCATAGATTCAACAAGGTGTTGGAAACATTCCTCAGAGATTTTGGTCCATATTGACATGATAGCGTCACGCAGTTGCTGCAGATTTGTCGGGTGCACATTCTTGATGCGAATCTCCCGTTCCACCACATCCCAAAGGTGCTCTATTGGATTGAGATCTGGTGACTGTAGAGGCCATTTGAGTAAAGTGAACTCATTGTCATGTTCAAGAAACCAGTCTGAGATGATTTGAGCTTTGTGACACGGTACATTATCCTGCTGGAAGTATCCATCAGAAGATGGGTACACTGTAGTCATAAAGGGATGGACATGGTCAGCAACAATACTCAGGTAGGCTGTGGCGTTTAATCAATGCTCAGTTGGTGCCCAAAGTGTGCCAAGAAAATATATCTCACACCATTACACCACCACCAGCAGCCTGGACTGTTGAGACAAGGCAGGATGGATCCATGCTTTCATGTTCTTTATGCCAAATTCTGACCCTATCATCTGAATGTCGCAGCAGAAATTGCGACTTATCAGACCAGGCAACGTTTTTCCAATCTTCTATTGCCCAATTTTGGTGAGCCTGTGTGAATTGTAGCCTCCGTTTCCTGTTCTGAGCTGACCGCAGTGGCACCGGTTGTGGTCTTCTGCTGCTGTAGCCCATCTGCTACAGGGTTCAATGTGTTGTGCGTTCAGAGATGATATTCTGCATACCTTGGTTGTAACGAGTGGTTATTTGAGTTACTGTTGCCTTTCTATCATCTCTAACCAGTCTGCCCATTCTCCTCTGACCTCTGACATCAACAAGGCATTTTCGTCCACACAACTGCCGCTCACTGGATATTTTCTCTTTTTCGGACCATTCTCTGTAAACCCTAGAGATGGTTGTGTGTGAAAACCAGCCCGCCTGGCACCAAGAACCATTCCATATTCAAAGTCCCTTAAATCCCCTTTCTTTCCCATTCTGAAGCTCGGTTCGTACTTCAGCAAGTCGTCTTCACCACATCGAGATGCCTAAATGCATTGAGTTGCTGACGTGATTATCAAGCAATTGAACAGGTGTACCTAATAAAGTGGCCGGTGAGTGTATATCTTAAGGATTTGCAAATGTTTACCTCAAAGTTCTTAATTATTTTTACTCCTTATTTTGTGAGCAATAACGAGTAATTTCTTTTCATTCATACTCTTCGCCAGAGGGCACCCTCGCGCAGAAACTCCACTAGTGAGACTCACTTCCAGGAAATCCCTTATATGGACAAAGACATTCAGCTTTCGCTGTTTATGTAGCCTAGTAGCTGCATAACATGCAGATAGACGTTTTACTGATGAAACATGAAGAAAATAAACAATGATTGCGACAATATGTGGTTTTATCTGTGTTCTTCAGTCCATCTCGGGAATTTTTATACGTTTTATATGTATTTTTATAAGTATGTTTAAAATGCAATGCTAATCGATAGCCTTTATCACTGTATAGAATAATATGAAGTGGCATGATTTCTGCCTCATTCTGTTTAATGAAACCATGTCAGATACATGTCAATATACTTTTGTTGGACAACAGGTTTGTAATATTTTCTTTGTGTTTTTATGATAACCAATTAGCAAGGTAGGCTAACATACAAAGCCAGTTAGCCCTACTTAACAATCAAATTAATTCAGCATATTAATGTATTGCCATGTGGACTCTGATTGGACTGCTGAGAGGTACTCATGTTTATTTAATGATTTGTTTGAATTAAGATATCTCCAAATACATTCTTACTAGTTCTTTATGAGGTTGGAGATATCTGCAAATGATCAGGGAGTGGTAGTTATTCTGTTTTTGATATAATCTTTTAATTTCTGACTAGTAATTATTGCAATAGTGACTATTTAAATATTACTAGAAAGCATTCATTAGATACTAGTACTTATTTTTTTAGATACTGGTACTTATTAATTAGATACTAGTACCTATTTAATAGATACTAGTACTTATTTATTAGACACTAGTATCTTTTGTAATTACTACTAGTAACAATTCTTATCTTAGTCAGATCTGCTTTTTTACTCGTCTTATGTTATGACTAGTCCAAATGGCTACAGTAGAGTTCAATTAAAAAATTTACTAGTAAAGTAAAAAATCTTACTAGTAACATTTTGAATAAGTACTAGTACCTAATTAATAAGTACTAATATCTAATAAATAAGTACTAGTATCTAAAAAAATGTACTAGTATCTAATAATAAGTACTAGTATATTCGATTTAGGACCACATATGAATGTGGCCTGGGCCTGATTTGAAAAAATCAGATTTGTGCTGTTCAAACTGTCAGAAGAAAATCAGATATGGGTCACATTTGGGCAAAAAGTCGGATTTGGGCCACTTCAGCCTGCAATGTGAACCTAGTCTAAGTACTAGTGTCTATGTAATAGATACTAGTACCTAATGAATAACTAGTAGAACCATAGGACTAGAACATAAAAATTAAGTACTAGTCAGTAGTCACTAGTGGAATACTTACTAGTCAAAACTGAATAGTTGTTATCTCAATAACGGATCCCCATAGATGTCAATGGCAAAAATTTTAAAATTGTTACTAGTAACAATATAATAGTTAGTAGTCACTATTGAAATATGTACTAGTATCTAATAAATAAGTACTAGTATCTAATGAATAAGTACTAGTAACTTTAAAAAAGACACTAGTACCTGAAGAATAAGCACTAGTAGCAAAAGAATAAGTACTAGCAGCTAATGAATAAGTACTAGTACTTAATGGAAAAGATACTAGTATCTAAAAAAATAAGTACTAGTGGCATGAAAATAGATACTAGTACGGATTATAGATTAAATGCTAAAACGGCTTGCCATAACAGTAGAGTTCAATTAAAAAATTTACTATTAAAATAAAAAATCTTACTAGTAACATTTCGAATAAGTACTAGTATCTAATAAATGTGTACTAGTATCTATTGAATAAGTATTAGTATCTATTTAATAGGTACTAGTATCTAATGAATGACTACTAGTTTCTAATAAATAAGCACTAGTACCTAATGAATAAGTACTAGTATCTAATAAATAAGTATCTAAAAAATAAGTACTAGTATCTAATAATAAGTACTATTCACTAGTGGAATACTTACTAGTCAAAACTGAATAGTTGATATCTCAATGACGGATCCCCATAGAATTCAATGGCAAAAATTTAAAATTTGTTATAACAATATAATAGTTACTAGTCACTATTGAAATAAGTACTAGTATATAATGAATAAGTACTAGTATCTAATGAATAAATACTAGTATCTAATAAGTACTAGTATCTAATAATTAAGTTCTAGTATTTAATAAATAAGTACTAGTACCTAATAAATAAGTACTAGTATCTAATGAATAAGTACTAGTACCTAATAAATAAGCACTAGTAGGCTATCTAATGAGAATGTACTAGTATCTACTGATTAAGTACTAGTATCTAATGAATAAGTACTAGTAACTTTAAAAAAGACACTACCTAAAGAACAAACACTAGTACCTAAAGAATAAGCACTAGTAGTTAATGAATAAGTACTAGTACTTAATTGAAAATATACTAGTATTTAAAAAATAAGTACCGGTAACGTTAAATTAGATACTAGTGTGTTTTATAGATTAAATGTTAAAACGATTTGCCATAGGGCAATAAAGCTCATTCTCGTGCCCGTAAAACGGGAATGAGACCTGACCTATAGGATTGGGCAAACAGACTGTCAAGTGGTATAACCAATCAAATCCTCTCTTTTAGCCGGGAGGGCGGGACATTTAGTGGAACTTGAAGCCGCTGCTCACTAAAAAGGTATATGTTCTTCATTTTTTTGTAAATAACTTATATTGTCCGTCTTTGTGAATATGGTAATTGCATATTTGCTGTTATAATTATAATATCTTACCAAACGATTTTGCTTCTTGTAGACGCTAATAAAACCGATTGTGTCCAGAATGGAGCACAGGGAACGGAGAGAAACAACACCTATCATGACAAGGTTTGTTGTGACATTATTCATTTACGCTGGGTGGTGCTGATGGTGCACAATAAATACATAATGCCAACAACCACTACAATTATTGTTACTACTGTAAATCCATAGTAAATTAATATGAAATCTCAATTAAACCGTCTTAAAAAGCCTTCTTAATCTTTTCAAAATCCAAATCCATTTCATTTGTGACTAATACTAAGTTACCACAGTTCTATTGTAGTAACAATTAACTTATACTGTATGGTGTTCTGAACCTATTATTGCCATGATACATTTTCACAAGTTCAAGCTCTTCTAAATACGATTAAATAATAATATCTTTTTTTATTTTTATTTAAACTGCTAGCTAACTGATATTACATTATTAAAATGATTACAGATATTAGATATTACTATAATAATAGATATTATAATAATACTTATATAATGATAAATAATTATAATTACTCAACTAGAATACCAAATATTAGTAGTGTAGGTTAAAAAAAAAAAAGATTTCATTCATAATGATTCTTCTCTCTTTGAAGAGAATTTTAAGAAAAGTTGTCATGACGGTGATGCCGCTGCTGTAACAAGACTGTTTACCACCTTTGCTTGGTTTAGACTTGGGTCACAGATGAGAAAGCCACTTCACACAAGTAAGTAGATCCATGGGATAAAAAGCAAACTATGTCATTGTTTCGTCTGCATGGTTCATCCTTATTTCACTGACAGAAAGGCTGCTGCTGCTCTCACATCTATTCATATGATCACAATCTTCACATTTGTCTTCAGTTCAATGAAAAGTGACCCTCCCCTAAAGCAGGGGGTGTCAAACTCATTTTAGGTTGATGGTCGGATCAGATAAAATCAGACTGAAAACATTAGTTTGCTCACAATTGCATTAATATTAACCTTACCCTACAAACTACAATATAATTTACAGGAAAACTGTTTTTCCCCCAAAAGATGATGCAAGCTTATAAAGGTGTGCGGTATTGACAAAAACAGCAATGTGGCTACCCACTGTGGGTGTGTGTTCACAATATGTGTGTATTCACTACTGTGTGTGCACTTGGATGGGTTAAATGCAGAGCACAAATTCCGAGTATGGGCCACCATTCTTGGCCACACGTCACTTCACTTTCACTTTCATATATATAATGATAATTAAACCACATTTTGCTTTTTTTTTGGTTGTTTTTTTTAGATTTCTTGCAATATTATTATATTATGGACTCTCAAGATGTGTTATTGTTTGTTTTTTGCAAAGTGAGTTATATGTCATCTCGCACATCATTAAAACAACAATTATGATTTTACAGTAGAAAACATCACACACCCTAAGCTTATTTACTTTTTCCATCCCAAGCTTCAGTGCATCTCATATTGTCGTTTAACATTGCACACTTTTACCACAAAATTGGGTTCTGATTAAACATGCTGGTCGGCGTTGACCTCACAGAACAAATACCTTTCTTTCCATTTGCTCTGAAGTACAGTAACTGCATTTACAGGTTAAATTTCTTCTATTGGACATGTTTAAAATCACAAGCATAGCCTAACTCGCCACACAAGCATTAGTTAGGCCTACAATGCAGCTAACATCACTTATGTTCCGCTTTAAATTAAAAAATAAAATATTGTAATGAATACACTTTATGTAATTTTCAAAATAATGTTTTATTTATTTAATATCATTCTTCAAATCATATTGTGGGCTGGATTTGTGGGCCGTATTTGACACTCCTGCTCCAAAGATTCCAGATTTAGCACCTATTTAGTCCTGTTCAAATTTCTTTTCCTAAATGGTTGTCAATTATTTGTCTAACTCCGGTCCTGGAGAGTTCAGCTCCAGCCCTAATTAAAACGCACCTGCTTGTAGCTTTCTAGTAACTCTTCAGACCTTGATCAGATGTGTTTTATTAGGGTTGAAACAAAACTCTGCGGGGCCGCGGCTCTCCAGAACCGAGGTTTGGGGACTTTTATTTTGAAATCTGGATGTCCCTGTTGTTTTCTTTTTCTCACTACTCACGTGTGACGACCAGACGACGTTCAGATGATTCAAGTTTGCGCTGAATCAACATCACCTGCGCGTGAAATAACGCCGAATCACTCTTTACACTAATGTGCCTATAACAGCTAAAATGGGAATATTATACAAAGATCTGAGTGCGTTTTCGAGATATCTGTTGTGCAAATCTAGACAGTTTCAGTCAAGTTAACTTGATTAACGAGCATGTCGATGTGAAGCGCTGAGGGTCAATGAACTGAGTGTCGTTGTTTCATTTTCGCAAGCTGTTTAGTCAATAATAATGTCACTCGTGGAGTCTGACGAAAACACTCCGCTTCTCAAAGGCGATATTACAAGGTAAGTTTTAATAATTGTATTTGTAATGTCGCAGTCTGGCAGGGCAGATCTTGTTTTCTGTTCTGAAATGATGTCTGAATTGAAGTGTTTAGCTCGAGCAACCTAACAGTGTTGCCTGTGTGTTATGTCACAAGGGCATTTCTGTCACTAATGCACAACATGATGATAAGTTCAAAATAGATTAAATCATGCCAGTGTGAAACCGAGTGAAGATATGAATGTTATATTATTCATGAGCTCCTGTCATAATACATAAGTCATTGTGTAATTAAATGTATACCTATTAAGTGTAAACAATTAATAGCTATGGTTATTTATATATATCCGTGAATGTTAATAAACTGTGTCTTTTCTTCTGTAAGTGGTGGGGATGCAGACAGAAGCCGCTGGAGGTCCATCAGGGTCATGTACTTCACCATGTTCCTTAGCAGCGTTGGTAAGAAACATGTTCTTACTCTCTCACACCCATATTCCTGCTTTGACTGTGTTACTGATCAGATTGCACTAAACACTGCCGTGCAGATGTATTGTGCTGTCTGGTTCAGTGAACAAACATGCATCCATTCATTTTAAAGCTGTAACCGGCAAGTTGTTTGTGTAATATCAGGACACGCTGTGTTTAATTGTACATTGTGCAGTGTAATCCAACATTTTATGCCTTTTAAACCTCATAAAAAATAGTAAAATAAGAAGGAATCTCTGTACAGCTGTTGCAATTGCTGATTGTATTTTATTTTTTTCTTAGGTTTTACGATTGTCATCACTTCCATATGGCCCTATCTTAAGAAAGTAAGTGTATTTGCATTTCCACGCACTATATTACATAATAATCAGGCTATATATTTTGTAAGTCGATGCATTTCTTGGGAGTCAAACTCATGACCTTGGTGTTTCCAGCAACATGTTCTACTGCTTGATTTACAGAAACTAAGTGTATTCTATGCAGCTGAGATTTGGGTGAAGTGAATGTTCATTAGTATGGCAGTTTTATAAATTCTGTGCAGAGTATGATTCTCTGAGCTAAGCTTGATGTACAAACTGGAAGTGAAACAGGGAAGTAGGTATATGTGCATTTTATTTCTAAGAAAGTGTGCCAAAGATTCTTAAACGCATCAACTGAAACCTGTTGAATTTTTAGATTCAGTGGAATTAATTTTTTTCCCCTTGAGACCCTGAGAATGTTAAGTGTCTAAAATCTGTGGAGGTTTCAATTCTGTGAGGGGGGGCTTTATTTATTTATTTATTTATTTATTTTTCTCACTTAAAATTCAGATCATCAAACAAATTTTAATATTACACAAAGATAATGCAAGTAAATACATAATGCAGTCTTTAGATGATTTTATTAAGGGAAAAAAAGCTGTCCAAACCTACCTGTCCCTACGTGAAAAATTAATTGCTCCCTCCTGTTAAATCATGAAAGAACTGTGATTAACCACATTATTTTAGAAAGCTGAGTTAAATTTCTCTAGCCAAACCCAGGCCTGATTACTGCCAGACCTGTTGATTCAAGAAATCACTTAAAAATAACCTGTCTGACAAAGTGAAGCATGTTTAAAGAGCAACACATCATTCAGCGATCTTAAGAAATTCATAAACGGATGAGAAACAAACTAGTTTACATGCATCAGTCCGGAAAGGGTTATAAAGTCATTTCTAAGGCTTTGGGACTCCAGCAAACCATGGTCAGAGCCATTATCCACACATAGAGAAAACTTGGAACAGTGGTGAACCTTCCCAGGAGTGGCTGGCCTTCCAAAATTACTCCAAGAGCACAAAGACGACTCGTCCAGGAGGTCATAAAAGAACCCAGAATTCTAAAGAACTGCAGGCCTCAATTAAGGTCAGTGTTCATGATTGAACAATAAGAGAGAGACTGGGCAAAAACTGCATCCATGGGAGAGTTCCAAGGCAAAATCCATCGCTGACCAAAAATAACACAAAGGCTCATTTTACATTTGCCAAAAAAAATCTTGATTATCCCCAAGACTTTTGGGCAAATATTCTGTGGACTGATGAGACAAAGGTTGAACTTTTTGGAAGGTGTGTGTCCCGTTACATCTGGTGTAAAACCAACACAGCATTTCATTAAAAAGAACATCGTACCAACAGTCAAACATGGTGGTGGTAGTGTGATGGTCTGAGGCTTCTTTGCAGCTTCAGGACCTGGACAACTTGCCATAATTGATGGAAACATGGATTCTGCACTCTATCAGAAAATCCTGAAGGAGAATGTCTGGCTGCCAGTTTGTGACCTCAAGCTCAAGTGCACTTGGGTTCTGCAGCAGGACAATGATCCCAAACACACCAGCAAGTCCACCTCTGAATGGCTCAAGAAAAATCAAATTAAGGTTTTGGAGTGGACAAGTCAAAGTCCGGACTTAAATCTGATTGAGATGCCGTGGCATGACGTTAAACAGTCCATTCATGCTCTAAAACAGTCCAATTAGTCTGAATTAAAACAATTCTGCAAAGAAGAGTGGGCCAAAATTAATCCACAGCGACGTGAGACTCGCTGCCAGTTATCGCAAACGCTTGATTGCAGTTGTTGCAAAGGGTGGCACAACCAGTTATTAGATTTAGGGGCCAATTACGTTTGGACGGCTTTTTTCCCTTAATAAATGAAATCATTATTTCAAAACTTCATTTTGTACTTGCTCAGGTTATCTTTGTGTAATATTAAAATTTGTTTGCTCTGAATCATTCAAGTGTGAAAAATATGCAAAAAATAAAAACAGAAGACCTGAGATCCGCTTTTTAAATGTGTCCTTTATGTAGACCATGCCGAAGTGTGTGCAGTTAGAGTTAGGGTTATTCAGGTCACTACACATACATAAGAGTTTTTTTTTTTTTCTTTTTAAGTGTTATGTTATTTAAAAAAATATAGTCCTGTTGAGCACAAGTTTTTTTTTGTGCTTGCTCGGTTGACTGAAGGCAGTTGCACTGTAATTTTTCAAGCCTTGTTACTCTGTGACTATCTTGTAAATCCATCTGTCATGCTCTATTTCTTTTTTTAGATTGATGAAAGTGCAGATGCCAGTTTCTTGGGATGGGTGGTTGCTGCATATAGTTTGGGTCAGATGGTGGCCTCACCCCTCTTTGGACTGTGGTCCAATCACAGGCCTCGACGAGAGCCTCTAGTCTGCTCTCTGTTCATCAACATCTCTGCTAACATTTACTACGCCTATGTCTACCTCCCTCCCTCACACAACAATATTCACATGCTTTTGTCTCGTATATTTGTGGGCATTGGAGCAGGTAAACTTATATACACATCTCACACAGATTATTTTTTTTAGAGAAATTAATACTTTTCCTTCAGCGACGCATTAAATTGATCAAAAGTGACAGTAAAGACATTTTATTATGTTACAAAGATCTATTTCAAGTCATTGCTGCTCCTTTTAGTCTTCGTATTCATTAAAGAATCCTGTATTGTGGTTTCCACAAAAATAAATCAGCACATTAGAATGATTTCTAAAGGACCATGCGACTTTGAAGACTGAAGTAATGGCTACTGAAAATTCAGCTTTGCTATCACAGGAATGAGTTACATTTTAAAATATTAAAATGGAAAACTGTTCTTTTACATTTTAATACTATTTTACAATATTACCATTACTTTTTTGATCAAATAACTGCAGCCTAGGTGAGAAGAGACTTCTTTCAGAAGAAAAACCTCACTACCTCAAACTTTTATTTTTAAAGATGTATATACTTTAAAAAAAATACTACTATAATTAGCTATCCAATATAATTTAATTCAAAAGTGTTTTTTACAGAACTTAATCAAATGCTGATGCAAATCTTATTTAATTATTATTCTAACAGTTATTATCAAGCACAAGGTAAAGCGTTTTATATGCATGAAGTTTCTTTATCCTGTCCTGTAGGTAATGTAGCAGTTGTGAGGTCCTATGTGGCTGGTGCCACTTCCCTGAAGGAAAGAACCAGTGCAATGGCTAACATGAGCGCCAGTCAAGCTCTCGGCTTCATACTTGGCCCAGGTTTGTGTGAAAGCAATAAAAACATGTTTTGTTGCAGAACACATTTGAAGTGAAAATGGTCTGTAAGAACAGTAATTGTTCCCAGCTTTGTTTGATAGTGTCTTTTAAATAACTTAATAGGACTCATTAACTTTAAAAGGTGTTGATTGCGTTAATTTCTTAGCCCTGCAGGCTGCTTTGTCATTCATTGGAGAGACTGGCGTCAGTGTGAATGTCATCCAGCTTCAGGTTAATATGTACACTGCTCCTGCGCTGTTGGCAGCCTGCTTCGGGATCGCTAACATTCTGCTGGTTATATTTGTCCTGAGGTAATGATTTAACCGCAGTATTTTTAGCATTCAGGGTTGACCTAATGCTTGCATTTTTTGACTGTACTTGAATTAAGCAATGCATAGATTTGAAAGTGTTTTAAATTTATTTAGGGAGCACTGTGTGGATGAACATGGAAATCATATCAGTGCAATTAACTACACCTCAGAAGGTAAGATATTTATCTTATAATTTTAAATACTTAAGCAGTGTACTGTTGCATTACAGTGGTGTCACTGTATAGTCTACTTCATGTAATAATTCAAAACAACATTTTACAGTGTTTTGTCTTTCTGCCTTTAGAGCAAGTAGATGTCGCTCCTGAGGTAGAAGGTGGTATTGACCATATCGCAGTGTTCACATCTAATGTCCTTTTCTTCGTCATTCTCTTCATTTTTGCTGTGTTTGAAACGTAAGTGGTGATACTTTAATCTAGACTCATTTCTAAAGGCTAATTAGTGCATATTCATGTGTAAATTTTCCCTTCAGTATATCTACTCCTCTATCAATGGACATGTTTGCATGGACAAGGAGAAAAGCTGTTTTGTACAATGGTATCATATTGGCTGCCATTGGCTTTCAGTCCATCTTCGTCTTCGTGGTGGTAAAAGTGGCCTCAGCACGGTAAAAAATGATTTTGGTTATTGGATTTATTTTTTACCATAATTGCTGTTTCTCTATTACAATATCTCATGTATCTTAACTGTTTTGGAGAACCTTGAACATTTAGACCTGCTTTGTTACTTCAGTTTGACACATCTCAAGCTTATGGTGCCATAACCTCTTACAAGAAGTCATTTCAGGAAATGACTCATTACTCTTATAGGCTGACTGATTAGATCTCAGATAAAATCAGTTCTTTTTTGGTGTTTGTTTGTTTTTTTCAGGATAGGAGATCGGCCACTGATGCTTGGAGGCTTGATTCTCATATTTGCGGGTTTCTTTATCTTGTTGCCATGGGGAAATCAATATCCTAAAATACAGTGGGCAGGTAAGGTATCCGAATGACTCAGTAATTTTTAAAATAGCAATATACACTACTGTTGAAAAAGGGTTTTAAAGAAATAACTTTTTATTCTACAAGGATTCATTAAAAAAAATCTGAAGTGACTGTGAAATGACACCATTTTACAGTGTCCTTTTTACATGTTATATTTACTTACTACAGTAATAACGGTAAATTATGCATGATAACATGCAACTAACCCTAAACCTAACCACATGATAGATGGATAGATTTTTAAAAAAAATTAATATTACTCTATGTACTTCAATGTATAATAACATTGTGCACCTTAAAATAAAAGTGTAACCAAGATTTCCATTTCAGTTAAATACTTGAGCACCAAATCAGCATATTAAAAAGATCTTGTGACACTTAAGACTGGGGTAATAATGGCTGCTGAAAATTCAGCTTTTCTATCATAAGTATACTTTAAATATATTCCAATAGAAAAGTTATTTTAAATGATAAAACTTACTGCATTTTTAAATAAATAAATGCATCCTTGGTGAGCATAAACTCTTCTACACTTTTGGATGCGACTGTACAGTATATTACAGTTTAAATGTGTATATTAAACAAATTATCCCCCTAAACAGACATTCAGAATAACACTATGCCAGCTATACGACCTTCACCCACTCCACCTTCAAACACTTCTCTGGAGCCCACTGGATGCCCGTCTGAACAAGTCTGGTGCTTGTTTACCCCTGTAATTCATCTCGCACAGTACATTACCTCTGACATCCTGATTGGAGTGGGCTATCCAACATGCAACGTAATGTCCTACACTTTATACTCAAAGATAGTAGGCACCAAACCACAGGTAAAACGCTTCTTTTGAAACTTCAAATCTCAAATTAAAATTACATGATGATTAAAGTTAATGTTTATTCTCTTCCCCAATTGTGTGTGAACTCAGGGGGTTTACATGGGCTGGCTGACAGCATCAGGAAGTGGTGCGCGGACCCTCGGGCCTGTGTTTGTCTCTCACGTCTACACCATCCTGGGACCCCGATGGGCCTTCAGTATCATATGTGGCATAGTACTAGCTGCAATCGTTCTCCTCTGTGCTATGTACAAACGATTTAATGCCTTCTCCATACGCCACAGAAGAATAGAAGAATAATGTTGTGATTAATAGGTGCCTCCAACTACTAAAGGACAGTTCAGAAAAGTGGGTCTGACTTAAAGATGGAAAACTTTTTTACTGTATAAATTGAGCAGCTTTCCAAGCATAATCATGATTCTGAAGAGGCTTAAGTAGTTGTAAATGTAAATATCTTTTTATATTTTCTATAATGTTGAACTACCATTTCCCTTGTTAACTAAACTGTGAATTTAACCACTATTGTGGCAGCATGACACATAAAATTGAACAGTGGCATACTCTAAAAAGTCTTGTGAACTGCAGTATTAATGATTGGCAGCTCAATGGGTTATGAAGCATCGCAGATTGAGGCCTAAGTACTGTGCATAATTAATTATGATTGTTTCAATCTATTTTAATAACTTGAATTTCTGGCGTTGTAAAGCATTAAGTGTGTCAGGTGATTTTTTTTTTTTTTTTTTTTTTAAATCTGCATTGATGGGATGTGCTTGGAACGGATGTTGAAGTTTCTTTCTCTTTAATAACACTAAGCTTAAAATGTACACTAGGTGCTGAGCATCACTTGATCTTGGCTTTATCCATAATCACAGTTGATTTATCAACTTCCGAATGCTTTTGTCTTAAGAACAAATTCTAAAGCACAATTTCTTGAGAACTGGCAATAAATTATTCCTTTGTTTTTAAAGTGAAGTATGACATGCTTTCCAGTTTTATTGTTCCTGTTTCTTTAAATAAAATAAAAATGATACATTTAACAAGAAGTGTTTGGCATTTTTGTAAATTTCAAAAGACATCCATTCCAGTTATACAGTAGTTGTATTCAAAGATTTCGTCCACAGATCATCACTATTTGAGCCACATAAGCTAGAACAAAGCTTCTTTGAAACGTTACTCCAGACCAAGGATGAGGTTTGTTCACACAACGTGTCAATTGTACTGAGAAAGTTGTAGTGTAGGATGAGCTTGTGACAAAAACAGGATGCAAGAAGACAACTTTGGCTGTACATACACAGCCTTCTTATAAGTTTAACACCAGTTAGCCGTTTCGCACTTTGATCGCACTGTTTGTGATCATGATGCAATTTTCAGCAGCCACAAACCCATCCTGTAATGCACTGTGAGCGAGATCATGTAACTCTTCTTCTCCTCTTGTTCTTAGTTGTGGATTTGCCAGCAATGCGTTTAAACAGGCCTGGTGCACCATGGCTACCTGGCACAATCATTCTGTTGGCAAACCATGTCAGAGAATTATATTAATGTTAAATTGACTGGAAAAACCAGTTTGTATGAGTGCAGAAATCATCATATTAAGTGTTATTCCAGTAGAAACGTTATTACAGTTTTGTCAGTATAGCATATTGACTGATTATTCTGAAAAACTGTGTTTTTGTCATTTGTATTTATTTTTTAGGTCCTTAAATGTCATTAGTTTTCCATTTTTATTTCAGTTTTAGTTATTTAAGTACATTAGACTAAATGAAGTAAGTAATGCTGGCTTGGGAATTAATGGAAATAAGTTATTTTAAAAAAAAATTCAGTAAATATTTATTTTAATTCAAGAATCCAACAATTTTTTTTTGTTTGTTTTGGTTAACTATAATAACCCTGGTTTGTACTCACCGTTTACTGTGTTTCTTAGGACAAGCTCTAAGTTTGTGTTTTTGGCTGCCACAGTTGAAACAGCCAGTTTGGCTCTGACCACAAGGGTGATCAGGGAGAGCACAGTGACCACATGAGGAACAATGACGCCACGCTGGAGAGAGAATAAGAGCAGAAAGAAAGCAGTAAGAGAACTAGAAATTAACCCATTAGGAAACATCAGTTTAAATGAATTCAAATTTGCTTACAAGGCTTCACACATCGTCCACATTCATCACAGTGCCTCCATTCTCGTCCATCCTGTGAGATAAATAGAGAAATGTCAGTTAATCTACTCCTATTCCATACACTGACTAAGACGTAAGTGTTTACCTTAGATGGGCATGCGTCACACTTTGGGCAGTGTTTGTTTCCTGCTGACACGTACCTCTCACAAACACTGCAAAATCTGAGAAGGATTGATAAAATAGTTGTAAATGATAAAAGCAGTTTATAACAGCATTTATAGCTAATTACATTCAAAAATCAAATGATTAAATGCACGTTTAATCCTATGCAATCAAAATGTGCATTTTTGTGTTTTTTAAATAAATTGGTTCTCTCTCAAAAAAACTTTTTTTTTAAACTACAAAAATAAAATAATGGCATGTATTTTGATAGCCATTGCTTATTTGTAATGTTTGGTAACTATTTTAAAAACCATGCATTTTTTCGACTTTTTTTTTTTGGTATCTCTTCCAAATCAAAAACTCAGAATGCATTATTGTTGTGCACCTGTAACCTTCATCCTCTGGTAGAATGATATCTTTGGGGCTCAGATTGGTGAAAAGTCGAACAGGTGACTGCTTACGGCCTGTCTTTCCGTGTTTGTATAGAGGGTGGTTATCATAATCAACCTGAGAATGAAGAATAACACAAGTCTATAATACCCTGTAAAAGCATTATTATATTTATTAACATGTTTATAACACAATATTCCTATAATACCTGGTAATCCAGCATAGAGAAGGAGGGAAAACACTCCAGGATACGGGACTCAAAGAAGTACGGGAAGATCCAGATCATTGGTATCTGACCTTCATCGCTTACTAATAAATCAACAACAACAGATAAGAATGGTAACAGATTATGAAGTGTCTATTTGTTTTTAACACTTGCTCACCCTCATGCCATTCCAAACCTGTATGACTTTATTTATTCCATGTAATATAAAAGGAGAAATTCTGTGAAATTGTCCTGGTCTCTCCTTTCAATGTAATTAAAATAAATAGGGGGAAACTGAGGGCTTCAAGTTTCAAGTATGCAAATACCATAAAAGTAATTTGATGCCATATGATGGCTTTGTGTGATTTTACTTTCATCTTCCACTGAAGAAAAAAAGCCAAATCGAAGATGAGCAGATAATGACAGAATTTTGGTAAACAGTTGAAAACTGAGCATTCATTAATGCATTTTGTTTTGAAAGTAAAACATGCACAAGTACAAGTTGTTGCAAAAAAAAAATCTAAATAAGTCATGCATGCCGTTCCTCATACCTTTATTCTGATTTTTCCAGGTGACTGACATCTGAGAGAAACTGTTGGCTAGTGGCTTCACTAGGCCTCCGAATGGGGGGTCTGTTATCATGACTACCTTGGCTCCTCCCTCCTCACGCAGAAAGCCTTGAAAAAATGTGACCGCTTCCTGCAAAACAGCGTTTCATGACTTATCAGAATGTACTACAGTTGACCACATTTGACGTCAAAGGAGGTTTGTTTTTTACCTCATCATCAAAAAAGTGATGGTTGAACATATTATAGCGACAGAACTCATCCTGCCCATAAAACTGGTAGTACCTAAGAGGGCAGAAAAACAAAGAGGTTGATAGTTGCAAAATGCATGCAATGCAAGTGTCAACATGCATTTCAAAACAGCTAAATAAAAACCACAATCTGCTGCCGTTTCCAAACCCTGCAGCAGGTAAACAAGTCTGGAATTGAGCAGACATAATCCTGTCAGTAAAAAACATTGCAAAAATGTGCACACACGCATATGCATATGCAGCAGGCTTTGGCTTGTTAAAAGGGGCTACGCACATTTTTTAACACATTCCACAGACGAACACAGAAGTGCTTGCAGGAGGACGACAACCAAACACTTTCACTACTTCTTTATCAGTCTCTTAGGTGAGTCGTATTATTACTTGTTTTACTGGATATTATTTCAGTACCAAAGAACACAACTAATTTACATTCTCATTACAATAAAAGAAGTATCAAACTTTCTAAAGCACTTCAAGACTTGATAATGTGCTAATGTTCATAAGCTATATGTGTAGGCAGCTCAAAAGTACGATTACAATTAAAATGTTCAGTTCCTTGCTTTGGGCTATGCAGATATAAATGCAGCTTTTGCCATTCAGTGTGTTCTAGTAAAGGCTTGCTATGACATGTTATGCATTAGCAAGAAGTCAGAAGGAACTCGTTTGGATGTCCTCTGAGAAACCAGCTAATTTTGTACTTTTTCCATTCCATGCATTAGATTTTGCAGCTGTACATAATGACATAATTATGGTCACTAAAAACTACTCAAGTGATATTTATGATGTTTCTGCACATCAACTCCCATTAGCTCCCATTAGGAGACTTGGAGAGATGGCAGAGGAAGACCTTTGTCCTTTATCAGAGGAAATAAGTTCCTTCTGTCTGGTTACCGAGGCTCGTTCAGGGACACAAGTTATCCAACCCTTCCCACGCTCTCCAAAACTGATCAGGAGAACTGGAGCAAACTCTCCAAAACCCTCAGAGGTAATGACAGATTTTCTAACCTGCCAGACAAATAAAACATAAGAATGTGAAATATACTGGAGGAATATTGTTGTTAAGGTTGAACGTGCTCAATGAAAAACAAGTTTAAGACTTTCACTAACGTTCAAAAATTTGGGGTTGGCAAGATTGTTTTTTTTTTTTAATGTTTAAGAATTCATTTTTTTGAAGTCTTATGCTCACCATGTATCACTGTTTACAAGTATCAGTAAAAACAATTATATTGTGAAATGTTATTACAATTTGAACTGTTTTCCATTTTAATTTAGTTTGATATTTGATGTTATTTCTGTGATGCCAAATTCTGTGAATTTTCAGCAGCCATTGCTTCAGTCTTCAGTGTCACATGATCCTTTAGAAATCACTCTAATATGCTGATTTGGTGCTCAAGAAACATTTCTTATTATTATCAGTGTTAATAAAAGCTGTGCTGCTTAATATTTTTGTGGGCAAATATACAAATATATGTGTGATCTTTAGGGTTCTTTGGTGAATAAAAAGTTCAAAAGAACAGGATTTATTTTTGATCAATTAAATGCACCCTTGGTGAATAAACATACTAATTTATTAATTTATAAAAAATGAAAAAAAAAAAACTATTACTGATCCCAAACCTTTGAGTGGTAGTGTGCAGTAATACATAATTCAAATATATTGTGTAAACAGCTGCCAGTCTGGTTGGATGACTTGAAGAAGGAGAGGAAAAGAACAGAGTCCCATCTGGAATCTATTAAAAAGCGGCAAGCAAACTTGAATGTAAGCGAAACCCTGCTGGGAATTTGATTTGATGGTGAAAAGTGATCTATATGACTGGTGGTTGGCATGGAGGGCTTGATCAGAAGCAGGAAAAAATTCTTATCTCTGATGAATCATTCAAAATAAGACCAGGAAAGTATCCTGAATGTCTGCCTGACAGCTAACTATTATAAATGTTAAATAACTAATGAATCATACATCTCTGCTGAAGACGAGTTCAGAGGCGATGAAGCAGCGAGTACAGGAGTGCTTTGAGGAACTACATATGGCTCTGCAGGATGATGAGAAGGCTGTTCTGGACATGATAGAGCAAGACCGCCGGGAGACCAGCAGTAAAATAAACCGAATTCTTCAAGACTGGAATCAACACCTCAGTCTCCTGCAGAAACACATCAGTGCTATTCAATCAGCTCAACAGAGCCCAGCGGAATCCACGAAGCAGGTAACCATCCAACATGAAACATGCATTTCATGTCGTTGACAAAATGTCTGGAATAACATATTCTCTTCTGCATGTTCTCTGCTTTCAGCCGCTTCCTGAGGATTTTACGTAAGGCCATATTTTTCAATTTCATGAACAGTGGATTTTGTAATTGGTCCTTAGTACAAATACTTACAGATAACTTAATTATGTTTCAAAACAAAATGCCTTTCCATGTTCTTTTCGATAACAAACATGCTGTACGTTTAATTCCAATGTATCTTCAACTAGATTGACTAGCTGTCGTAAGAAACTGGACCCAGCAGAAGAGGCGATAAAAATGAATGAAGAAAGGATCCATAAGCTCATGAAGGTTCTTAGGAACATCTCAAAAGATCTGAAAGCCCAGCTCCAACGAAAGAGCCTGCTGCTGGGTACAAAACACATCAGCCCCTAAAACCCATACATCAAGTTAATGCAAAATATATTCTATAAATAGATATTTTTAAAATATACCTATCATGTGTGTGTATATATACACTGTTCAAAAGTTTGGGGTCAGTAAGATTTTTCTTTAAATAAAGAAATTAATACTTTATTTAGCAAGGACACATTAAACTGACCAAAAGTGACAGTAAGGGCATTTATAATTTTACACTATTTCTATTTCAAATAAATAATAAATTCTGTTCTTTCAATTGATCAATTTAATGTTGAAAAAAATAAAATATTATATATATATATATATATATATATATATATATATATATATATATATATTCCCCCCCCAGAAATATTGTAGTATAATTAAGAAAATTTCCATCACAGAAATAAAATACATTTTCAAATATACTACAATTGTTATTTTAAATTGCAATATTTCATAAGTTTTCAAAAAAAACAAAAAAACATACTGATCTAAAACTGTTGAATGGTAGTCTATACTGCATACTATATTTAAAAATATATATAATTTGTGTCTGCATACATTTTTAGACTGTATTATATATTCCATATTTCATAATGTATTGAAAGGATTAGCTAATGTTCAGAATATGCTTTATGTAAATCAGATGTTTCTGAATATTCTTGCATTTCATCTTGACAGATTCCTTTAATGTGGTGATTGACAAACAGACCTGTCACAAACAGATCAAGGTGACTTCAGAAGGACGCGGCCTGTGCCTTTCCTCAGAGGACCGCTGCATTCCCAACGAGCCTCTAAGGTTTGATCAGTTATACTGCGCATTAGGCTCTGTTGCTATTACATCTGGGCAGCACTACTGGGAGGTAGATGTGCACTGCTGTCCGTCATGGGCTGTGGGCGTGGCTTACGGCAGCCTACAGAGGACAGGACGGGACAAAGGTGCCAAACTTGGACGGAACAGGTGCTCGTGGAGTCTTGAGTTTCAGAACGGGCATCTCTTGGCCTGGCACAACGATCGACATGTGGCACTACCCGTCACAGCAGCTCGGGCAGCACCAAACAGAGTAGGGGTGTTTGTAAAGTATCAGAAGGGCCGTCTGGTGTTTTATGACGCTGAGACTATGAGAACGCTACAGGAGTTTTCAGCAGTGCAAACAGCTGTGTTTGAAAGAGCACATCATCAGTTTACTGAGCCTCTCTACCCAGCCTTCCGCTTTTTTTCACCCAAAGACAAAGGCCATCATCATATGGAAATATGCGATCTCAGTCTTTAATTATTATTAGCAATAATAGATTTCAAGCAGAAACATTGTTTTAGAACATTACTGACACTTTTGATCTATTTAGTAAGTCTTTACTGAACAACAGTGTTCATTTCTTTAAAAAGACTCTACATTTTTGAATGGTGGTGTATATTATAGTTCTTAGATACAGGACAATCTTTATGAGCTTTATTAGCAGTTATTAATAGTGCAAGCATATAATATATAGGCCTATGTCTTGTACCAAAAAAGCTAAGGTTATCAAAGTAACCTGGAGGAACACTCTACTCTTCTACCTTATGCAAAACAATGTAAAAATTGAGTAGTATATAATAAAATATATACTAATAAATAAATAAAAATATAAATTCCACATAACATAAAATACACAGTCTGGTGCACCCTCTTAAAATAATTTAATTCTGTCTATGTGGCTATTTAAACTTTATTTTTTTTAATTTAAGGTGTCCTTATTTACACGTTACATGGACTTACTATTATAATAACAATAAATGATGCATAATTACATTCAAGTAACCCTAATCCTAAACATATAGTAAGTACATGTAGTTAATTAATATTACTCAGTACTTAAATGTATAATTACACTGTAACAAGGACACCTTAAAACAAAGTGTAACCAAATGATGTTGTATTGTGTTTACCTGTAATCAATATCCAGCAATAAACTCTTCATTGTCGGACTCTTGCCCTCCATATTCCGTAACTTAATCACCTCATGTAATCTGTGAATGTGTACAAGAGAATCTTCAATTATAAAGTTAAAATGTGGAGATATGTTATCGATTGTACGTTACATTGGATATTTTGCTCATTTTACTGGCAGGAAAACAACTGCACACAGATTTTTAAAATATAGAAGTTTGCATAGCAGTAACTGCTTATATTTACCGTGGTGTCCCAACACAGAGAATTTTCTGGAAGCCTAACCCTGAGAGCATATCCAGGAGGAAATGACAGCTCCGATCCGCAAACAGATACTGTGCATTACTCTTCTTGTTATCTAGAGGACACAGAAGTAGACTGGGCCTTTTCAATCGCTGCACTGTGATGTCCTGAGAAAGTGCCTTGTGTTTCGCATGATTCACCCATTCCCCAGGAAGAATCAGCAGCTGACAGTCCACACAGAACCTTCTCTGCTCCAGCGGGAGAGAAACAAACTCTCTAAATCTGTAAAACAAACAAACGTACACATCTGTCGTAGTATCTCTGGTACTATTTTTCAGTTTCAATCTGTTTTGGTTTTCGCTTTCCAGTCATTTCCTCTTTCCATAAACAGACATGCCAGTATCTTATTTGATGAGTGTTTTTAGTTTTTAAAATAAGTTATTTACCTAGAGCTGCATTCCTGATGACTGAAAAGAGGCATCTTTGAGCGGTTCTGTTCTTCTCTGGCAAGCATCCTTGCCTCAGATATCTAAAGCATAAATTAAATGCATCAAGTGAATGAAAAACTAGTATTCATACATATATTTTTTGTCGTCTTTGTGTCTTACAAGCTTGTGTTCAGCTGTCATGTTTTATCTTATTATATTAACTCTATAAAGCTTACTGTATCATATTTGGTACATAGGTTTCTAAACATTGCTGATAAACCTGATGTACACAATATACTGTCTCTTCCATTTCCTGATTGATATTTCAATTTTTCCATTGAATTTTTATTTTTTATAACTTTACTACTTTCATAACTTTAGATTTGTATAAGGGTCAAAGTCATTTAAATGTCCGCATCAAATTTCTTTTTTTTACAAAAGTGGTTTTATATACATAGAAAGCACATTAAATGCAAGTAAAGTGTCTACTTTTAAGGTTTCAATTAAGTTTTGGGAAAATAAAATGTCAAAATGTGGGTGAAATAATGTTCCATTGTCATTCAGTGTAAAATATATTCATGTAAAAATTAAAACAACATACTTATTCTGACCTGTACGTATTAAAGTATATAAAAGAATAAATGAGCATACTAATTTTTATTGCATTGTAAAAGATTCTTGCTGACAAATGGCCAAAATGGGATAGTGGCCTAGTTTAAAAATGCAAAATTACAAGCAGTCTGAGGTAAAACTAATTAGTCTTTTAAAATGTCATGAACTGATTCTTGTGGTAAATATGCCTGACAAGATTGTTACAATGAATTATATTTTAGTGGCTGTTTTCTGTAAATCACGGTAAAAACGTAGCATATGATATTTATTTTTTTGCGCAGAAAAAAACCCATTTAATTAAACAGGAAACTTTCTACTGTATTGAAAAACAACAATTCAAAGCTGTGTTACACTTATTGTTTTGATGCTTGAAAACCCTCTTTCGTCTTTGACCCAATAACTATGATTTCAGGCTTTACAGGATTGAATATATATTCGTCTTATTTTATTCAAACTTAAGTTTGCTTGTACAGTTCTTAGTAGTTCATGAAAGAACCTTTGAAAAGTAAACCGGTTACATTAAAACTGGTACAATAATAATGTTAGTCCTAGTTAACCTTTTCGTCTGCCCACTGAAAAAAGTTGCAGTCTTTTCTGTCCCGACAAGCAGAACACGCGTAAAATCTCCTTCCTTTCTCCTCTCCATTGCCTGTTTTCTCGAACAACAGAGCTGGTCCTGGGAAAAGCACGTATCCATGATTACATATGGTATTATTTACATTTTAGAATAAGAAAACTGACACGACACCAGTGAAAGTACAATTGATCTCATACCATGTGGACACCGCGGTGCCGTTTTGTCCCTTTCATTCTGAATAATCACTTCTATTCCGCCACTATCCACGGCATCATCCTGTGTTTTACCCATATTTGCCATGAACCTTACACGTGAGAATCAAAACAACAGTCGCATGCTTGACAGGAGGCCGCCATAGTAGACATCTAAATGTGTCGCACACATATGACGTCTCGTATCGTAGTTTTGTTTTTTCTTCGTTTATCTTTTACTATTTTATCCACTTCTTTGTTGTGAGTTGTATATGCCCGCAAGCATCTTATATTGAGTATTTTCCAAAATAAATAAATAAAACAAACAAATATTTTAACACATGTTCACGTATCTTGTTGGTTAATGATCACATGACATACAAGTAAATGTATTTAATATATTTTATAATATGTATTTAGTTTTTTAAGTTGTTTTATTATTAGTGCTGTCAAAAGATTAATGGAAATTAATCGCATCCAAAATAAACGTTTTTGTTTGCATTATATATATATGTATGTACTGTGTATTTTTATTATGTATATATATAAATACACAAACATACAGTATATATATTTTGAAAATATTTACACGTTTATGCATTTATATATTCATATTCTTATATTTTATATAATATATAAATATATTTATTATATAAACATAACATATATTTCTTAAATATATACATGCATGTGTTTATATATATATATAACTTGTTATATATACATAATAAATATACACAGTATACACACATATATTATGTAAACAAAAACTTTTATTTTGGATGCGATTAATCGTTTGACAGCACTATTTATTATACATTTATTTTGATTTCAGGCTTTATGTTAGTCTTTTATTAACTCACGATCCCCTTGCAGTTCCCTTCGAACCTCCGGAGGTCCGCGAGCACCAGTTTAGGAAAAACCGAGCTTGAAAAACCTGAACTAAGCGCATCCAGACCAGTAAGCGGCGCTAGTGACCTTTTAAATCGGCGACTTGCCAATCGCTATTAAAACAGAAGAAGGTAATTGGTGAACACCTGCTCTGAGTTTTATATTGTTTATAAAAAGATCTGAAGTTCTGTCTTGTGTAATTATTAGCATGGCTCTACGAAGAACTAGAAAAGGCAGTCAGGATTCTGACGGTCAGCCCGACGGGCAGCACAACTATGACCAGAAGATCAGAATTACCAAGAGAAAGGAGCTGTTTATACAGCAGTTTGAGAAGGAAGGTCAGTCATGTATTACAATCAATACATGCTCTTTCCGGTTTATATACATATGAACGAACCCATTATTTTACTTGCACAAGAGCAGCCCAGGACCGGATAAATGAAATGGAGGCTAATCTGAACAAATTACTGGCCACTGTGGACCGAGTCTTCAAAATAGAGCTGATGAAAATGCCGCAGTCGTTCCACACCACGCTGATAAAAGATCTAATGAATGGTACGACACTTACAGAGCCTGTTTGTCCTGTCTTGGTGGTTTTATTATTTATAATCTCTCCTGTTTTTCAGATGATGACACGTCTGTGGGGGAGGTCACTATGGCGCTCACGGTATAATAATGATTTTGCTGCCCTCTGGTGTTCTCTTGTTAACCGCACCACTTACATTAGTGCTGGTGGTTGTTTGTTTCTTTCTTTTTCTTCTTTTAGTGCGCGTCTCCAGAATTTCAGAAACCCTTATCTCGAAAGCCAAGCAAAAAAGGTTTGTCAACTTAAAGCAACTTTTTTTTTTTTGTTTGTTTAACTTTTTTCCTTTTAAGGTTAGCTTTAACTTCTTTTAGGTTTGAGTGCCAGAGTCGGCCAACAAACGTCATCAGGTCAAAACAAGACCGCTCCAGTTGAAGGGCCAAAGGTACTGACCCTTCATATGTCATCTTTGTGGGTGTCTAATTTAAATTTTTACTTATGAGTCTGGTCATCACAGAAAGCCACTAAGAAGACCCTGCACAACAGTAAGAGCACTGGAAGTCTGAGGTAAACTTGAAATTATTTAACCTGGTTATTTTAGATCGCTGTTTGTTTGGGGTTTATTCCTTCATTGGAACTGTACAATCTACAAATCAGTCACAATGAAGTAGTCTTTGATAATGTGTATATACAAATGCACTTTTCTGAAAATACGATTAATTGCACCGTGCTGTATTTATTAATAAATAAATAAAATATAATAGGGCTATTTAATATATAATAGGGTTAAATTGCTTTTGTACATGTTAGGCTGTTTCCTAAAGTTTTGATCTCTTCTCTCTCTTTGACAGGTGTGCCTCAACTGTCAGTGCAAAGAGAACCCAAGGGCGGGTTGTAAAAAACAGTGATCAGGCATTTGGGTTGGGTAAATTCAGGTAATGTTTTTACGTGTGTTTCTTGTGTGGTGTGGCTTTTCGCACAAAATATTTTATTTTATTTTTTTAAATCTAACCGATGAACAGACAACTAAGTCGCTCCGTTGGTGATGAAATGATGGCGACAGCCACAATAGTAACTTCCCATGGAGAAGTGAGTGTTATAATATTGTGTAATTTATCTTGCTCAGTATAACATTCAATAACGGTTATTTTCCACCTTCTGAAGACATTGTTCCTTTCTGAAGACAATAAAGATGACATCAATGTTGAGTTGTTGGATGATACGGCTGTACATCAGATGCGAAAAATCAAAGTGAGTGGTTTAAAACCTGCATAATTTCATGTGGTTGCTTTTAAAGAGACCCTGAAATGTAGCATAACCAGACACTTGTGACTCTTGTTGCAGGATCTTATGGACTATCTGTGTAACAAAGTGGGGCCAAATAACACATGCTGATGCTTTTTAATCAACTGCAGCTGGTGTTTTATTTTATTTTTAAATGTAAATAAACTATTGTAAAGAGATCTAAATAAAGTGGTTCACTTAATTTAGTCTGTCATCCAATTTGTATTGCTCCGCCCCCACCCCTTTCTAAGTAAGATGTCTTGAAGCAACTTCATTTAACACTGCTGATTATTTGCTTTAACTAATTAGAGCCTAACAAACCAGACTTTTTCAGTTGTGGTATTAGTGATTGTCAATCTTATGTAGTTTTATGGTTTTAAACTACAAGCTGTCATACTTCAACACTAGATGGCGTTAACTTGCTTATGCACACTTTCCTATTGTGCAGTTGTTCAATATCAGGGTTGTTACAGTGAACTAAAGCCATAAATTTGTTTCTTGAAGTAAAGCTTAATTGGAAAAACTCATTTTCATTTAATTTAACTTGATATACTAAAATTATTATTAAACTAGAGGTATCTTTAAAAAAAATTGTGCCATAAATTTACATGCCTTTTTATATTAATATCCATAGATTATTAGTCTTGCTCTTAGTGTGGCGTCACTATATGTGCATAACTCCTCCTGCACTGTTTGTGCTTTGACTAATGGTGGTTATTACTTTAAGTGTCGAGTGGAGGCTTGTTATGGGCCACCTGAGGCCCCTGGGGGCCCTAGTTATATCTGGTTACAGATATCTGAGTGGGCTCTTTTCTTGGGACAATACAAATGGAAATCCTCACTTTGGGTGCCAAGTTTTGCTTTAAAGTCACCTATTGATTAATAATTGTTCTTTCGTTTATAAGATTGCTGATCTTGAGTTTGATTCGCGCCCATGAACTCCATTTCCCAGCCGCCCGCTGTCACAGCGCGTCTCGTGCAGGAATGGTGCTGAGGCAAATACGCACACGCGCATCACAGCCATACGGCAACACCCCGCTCCTGCATGCGCCTGCAACGCTGCGCACTACGTTTATTAGCGATTCTACAGCGTATAATAACAACGACTTTTCTTCAGTCGGAGGTGCGAGGGCTTATTTCGCTCTTTTTTTGAAAAAAAATTTCATTACCACATTGGCGCGAGCACTTGTGCACCGGGCGGTTGAAAGATGCACGGAGCGCGTTGATGGCTCGGCGTGAATGACGATCTAGAGACATACATGACATTGGCGTCTGGGAAGGTCTGCGGATAACGATGAGCACCGGTGAGTGCGTCGCGTATGCTAATCTCATTACCTAAAAGCCCGGAGATTTGTCTATGTCTGGTTCCACCCACCTATCCACCAGCGCTCATGATGTTGCAGTGCAGCCCTGTTGTATGGAAATGCGTAATGTAGTGCTGTCAAAGATGTGTAGAGGCTGTCTCTTTTGTTTTTCGTGTGATGTGTAGCGTGTTCAATAGTGTCAAGACTCCCCTAGTGTTCTGCAGCTGGTGACAACAAACCCTTTAAGTTGTAAAACTTGAATACGGTGATTTGCTATGGGTTCTATTAAGGGAAATGTTTTGTTGGGTAAATTTTATTTTGAGAACTGGCATTTATCTATAAATCTAAATCTTAAAAATCTTAAATCTGAATGATGTTTCTTTCCTATATTTATTTAAAAAAACAAATCCTGTGCATAGTCATGACTCTTCTGCACTGTCAGATGGATACCTTCATACCTTCTTTACCCCTGAAGGTTGCGTAGTACCTTAGATTAGTAATCTGTATTCTTTTGGTGCTATTTTGAAAGGAAGAATTTTTGCACCCTCTTTGGAAGTCCTATAAAAAGCAGAAAGTTTAATAACTTGTACGACCCGTATTTTTGTTGATTTTATTTGAAGGAATAGGTCTACAGCGCTGTCATTTATTATGTGGTAGCTTAAGCTAACACTGAGGGTGTTAGAAGGATAGTCTGCACAATCTCAGGTATTAG
The DNA here is from genome assembly GCA_036784905.1 of Acrossocheilus fasciatus. Classification (NCBI taxonomy): domain Eukaryota; kingdom Metazoa; phylum Chordata; class Actinopteri; order Cypriniformes; family Cyprinidae; genus Acrossocheilus; species Acrossocheilus fasciatus. The sequence goes on from CM071949.1 coordinate 17,030,875, forward strand.
TTGATTTTGCTGTCAAGTTGGTCAATCTCTAACCTTAATCAATATTGTCTGTTGTTGCGAGTTCCCTTTTTTTGTGTGGTAATGATGTTCTGTAACCTCTATCCAGGTTTATATTTCCTAAAAACGTCGCAATCATAAGTAGACTAACGAGACCGTTGGTACCAATGGCTTCTGTTTTCTACATATTGCTGTACATGTTCTGTAAGGCTCATAAAGTGGTTGCTTAATTTTAATATGAAGAATGATACATTTTGTTTGAAACAAATCTGTTGTTTATCTTTAAAAATTATCATCTGGAACGGCATGTGAACCAAATTGATGCATAATTTGGATAACTTGCATTCTGTATAACCTTATTTTCAGGTCGGCATAATTTGTGCCGGAAATTCATCTCATGTGAGTCTGACTGACGTAATATCAGAGTACTAGCTAAATCATCATGGGAGTGAGGCTAGTACATTAGGGCAGTTCTTAACTGGGTTTAGTTGAGGACACATTTTTATATTAGGCGTCAAGTGCTGTCCCAACACTGTGGCATGTATTTTTATTTTTAATATTTTTTTGGTTCTTAATTTAATCAGGCGTTTACAGCACAAAACACTTTGTGATTGGCACAGATTTTTCTCCATTGTTGGTGAACTATTTACTATTAGTTTAGGTTATATATTGATAATGCATTACCTCTGAGCAGCATTAAACAGTCTGTGTCAAGATGTGCATATAAATGTGCCACGGTGTATGTGCAAATTTGGCATTAATGACAAATTGGCACCAAAATACTGAGTTTGATTGGGTATAAACCCTTTGACATCTATAACACAACAAAATATGCCAATATTCTTTTTAAAAGTTGTCGAGTTGATGAATATTTTGATGTTGATTTGTATGGTTAGTTGTGACCCACCAGATTAGAACTGCTGCGTTATGCAAGTTAAGACTTTCTTTTAGAAGGTATTTGGTTGCAATGAAAAAGATTGTGGGTTTTGGCTCTTTGCAGAAACTGAGCAGGCTGAATGTAAAAATTTTTACAGCTGTTGGAAGCAAATAGAGAAATAGCTGGTGATATCACTCCTGTTACAGTACGTCCCTGAGAAACAGGCACTAGCAATTAGCCCTGAAATCTAGAGTGGGCCTGTGACATTTTTCCTTGTCCTGGTTTTATTGGTACTGACTGTGAGAGGAATGGCCTTCAGCTTATTCATCAAACACTAGCTACGGTAGGGACAAAATCAGAAGGCTCATTTTTCACGTTATGTTGAAGAATAGCGTGGAAGCTGTTTTCAGCTTTTTAAGGTGCCATTCTGACCTGCAGAAACCAGAAAGGAGACACAAATTGGATATCACATGAAAAAGTGTTTGAAATATACACCCTTGCCTTCTGCATGAACCCTGCTGGTTTTGTTAATTGAGGCTAGGTTGGATGCATGCTGAGAGAATGCCATTTCATCATCAGCAGGTGTGTTTGGTGTGCCACTTATAACATACCCCCCTCCCCATCACATTGGCTGTCATAGACCTTAGAGTAGCGCCATATTTAACTCTTGACAGTAGTGAAATCAAGGCTGTGACGATAGAAGTGCAGCACGTTCGGTGGATTATACTGTTGTTTAGTATACAAAAAGGACATTTAGTATACAAAAGCTCCATAAAACAGTTTTGAAAGTTGGAAATTATTACATGATCGGTCTTATAATAGTGCATGCCATTGAAAAGACTAAGTCTATTCTCTCACAGCCTTGTTTTTATTGGTTAGCTAAATACAGCATGATGTCTAACCTGGGGCCTGTTTCATAAAACAGATTTACCAAATAAGCCAGGTTTATGTCAGTTAGTCTGATATATTGTCAATTGATTTGGTTCAAAATAAGTCTGAATAACTGAAATAAGCCTGGCTTGTTTGGTAAACTTGTTTTATGAAACAGCGCCCTGACTAAGGTCTGTTTGTCATTTGTGCATTAATGGGTCTTCTCTGAATGCTTAATATTGCTTATTTTTTGATAGCATTATCCCCACAAGTGTGATTCTTAAAACGCCCCCTCTACAAATTGAGGCCTTCTAAACATCTTAAATCAGAGCAAATGTCTTAAATTAATAAAGTCATGCCATTAAATGTTGCATGCATTGCAAAAAATGAATATCAATGTATGGGTTACCGATACAAATATCTAAACATTTAATATTTTTCATATATTAAGAAAATCAAAATTAAATGTTTATACTTTAAACAAGTACAAATTTGTCAGTGGTGATTATGAACTTGCTTTTGAGTTAAGTTGATTTTTCGATTCAAGATTCACAGAAAACTAAACGTTTTATTATTTTGCTTCTGAAGTAAGTACCTTGATTTAAGAGTCTTTAGACTTTGCACTGGAAAACAAGGTAAAACTCGAGGTAAAACTTTTTTTGTAGTGTGATTTAGATGTTCTAGTGGTTGGGAGCAAAGCTATTCAAGCTACATATCAACAATTTTTGTATCAAAATACAATTTAATTTTTTATTTGGCCATCACTTTATGCAACTATCATGGGCATAATGTGTAATAAAAAATTTTTTAATGCGTAATGTATTTTCGGTTATAATACGTGACTCAATTTACACAGATGTGCGTGTATTTGAATTATTGAAAGATGGTATAGTAACCTGTCTTTTAGACGAACCCTTTCTACAGTCACCCCACATTTGATTGCGCACATGTATGTGCTAATGACTTGAAATTTGATATTGGTGCTTGCTTTGAGCTGAGTTTTTACTCCAAGGCAAAAGTCATTTGTTAATATGACCAGTTATTTGCACTTTTATGCAAAATAGGCTTCTGTTTACCCATCAAACCCTACAGGCAAGCTGTGAAAAAGATGACCTGCTGCTATACTTGTGACTGTGTGTGTGTGTGTACGGGTGTCTGTGTGCATATTCTGCATTGATGACTTTCTTCAAATGCTCAAAATAACTTTTTTGCTCGGTCACATGTTTTTATGGTTGTTCCATGCCTCTGCACAACAGTAATAATAAGATGCATTTTCCTTTGAACATTTTCGTTATTTTATTGGAATGTAGCTCTGCTGAATATAGTACTGCTGAGTCAGTGCTCATGAACAGTTTGCATGTCACCCCAGATGGAGGCTCATCTGGTTTGACCAAATTTTGTTGCCAGCTTATTCATGAAATATAGAAACAACGTCAACCATTTTGCAAGCAGTTTGCATGCATGTATACACTTTCCTTAATTTGTACACTTTGAAATATGTCTAAATATATCTTCAGACTGTCGTTTTTGTCTGATCAAGCATGTCTCTTATCCAAAAAGTCAAGGCAGCTCCTTTGGTTCAGCAAAAAAACATCTTGTTGAACTGCTATGTCCTGTGTAGGGTTATTGAATAGGCTCTGTGGTTCTTATTTGCAGATTTAAAAACAATGTTCTAGTTTATGTTTGCATGTCAGGCTCAGAAAATAACTTTTCCAGGTGGCAAAAAAAAAAAAAAAAAAACATTTTAAGGGCATTTTTTTAGGATTGTTATTAAATATATCGGTGTTGTCTTATGTCAAATACTTAAATATACATTTAAAATTTCAATTAATCAGAATACTATAGATTGTTTTTTGGTAAAATTAATTAACATCAGCACTTTTACACTTGCAAAGGTTAAACAGAAGATACATCTGATCTGATATTGCTGCTCAAAGGTGGTACGTATAAAATATGAATTATTATAAAATTTAAATAATTGAGAACTATTTATGAATTGTTTTTTTCTTAATAGCATTAATCGCATCCAAAATAAGTTTTACATATGTATGTGTACTATTTATTTATGTATATGTAAATTCACACACAGTATATGTTGAAAATATTTACATGTATATGCACTTATATATTTATAGTATATTTATATCAATATATTTAATATAAACATTGCATATTTTAAATATATACATGCATGTGTGTGTATTTTATATACATAATGAGTGAGTACTGTGTGTATTTATGTAAATAAAAACTTATTTTGGATGCGGTTTAAGCATTTAACAGCACTAATATATACACGTGGTCAGAATTGTTGGTACCCTCTGAAAATAAACCCGCATTAATCCTTTTGATCTTTTATTTAAAAAAAATACAAAAATCTAACCTTTCATTGAACTAAAACAATTGAAAATGGGGAAAAAAATCTCATTATAAAATAAAAGTTTTTCTTATATACACGTTGGACACAATTATTGGTACCCCTAGAAATTCTTATGAGTAAAATATCTGAGAAGTATATTTCCAATCATATTCACAATTTTGAGCACTCCAGGGTGATTATGAAGATGAAATTATCCAGCCATGGCTTCCTGTTTCACAGAAATATAAATAGAAGGGAAAACAAAGTCCAAATTCACTTAATCATCCATCACAATGAGAAAAACCAAAGAGTATATTTCTGATGTGCAGCAAAAGGTAATTGAGCTTCACAAATTAGTGAAGTGGCTTTAAGAAAAGAGCTAGAGCAGTGAAAATTCCCATTTCCACCATCAGGGCAATAATTAAGAATTTCCTGTCAATATTTCTCAACTTCCTGGAAGAGGATGTGTGTCTATATCATCCTAATACACAGTGAGAAGGAGAGTTTGAGTGGCTACAGACTCTCCAAAGACCACAGCTGGAGAATTGCAGAAAATTGAGTGTCGGGGTCAGAAAACCTTAAAAAAAAAAATTGTCAAACGGCACCTACATCACCACATGTTCTTTGAGAGGGTTTCAATAAAAATTCTCCTAGCTCATCCAAAAACAAACTCCATCATATTCAGTTATCAGACACGACTGGAACTTCAAATGGGACTGGCTTCTATGGTCAGATGAAACTAAAAAAATGAGCGTTTTAGCTGCAAACACTCAAGATGGGTTTGGTAAACACAGGGATAAAAAGTACCCCATGTGTACAGTGAAATATACTGCTGTATTTTTGATGTTGTGGGCCTATATTTCTGCTGGAGGTCCTGGACACATCTTGATTAGACACATGGCATCATGGATTCTATTAAATACCAACAGATAAAAAATCAATAAGTGACCGACTCTGTTAGAAATCTTATAATGGGCCATGTTTGGATCTTCCATCCCTACAATGATCCAAAAACAAACAACAAAAACACAAAAATGGGTCACTGAGCACAAAACCAAGCTTCTGCTGCATTCCAGTCCTCTGACCTGAACCCTATAGAGAATGAGTGGGATGAACTGAAGAGAAGCACCAACATTGAGCTGGGAATCTAAAGGGTCTGGAGTGATTCTGGATGAAGGAATGGTCTCTGATCTCTTGTCAGGTGATCTCTAACCTCATCAGGCATTATAGGAGAAAATTTAGAGCTGTTAAACTGGCAAATGGAGGTTTCAAAAAGTATTGAATAAAAGGGTGTTGTTAATTATGGCCAATGTGTATTAGAGAAAAACATTTATTTCATAATGAATTTTTTAAATATAAGATCAAAAGGACTAACAGTGCACATTTATTTTCACAGCCTTCTTTGATCATATTTACCAAGGGTACCAACAATTCTGACCATGTGTGTATATAGATAGATAGATATATATATATATATATAGAGAGAGAGAGAGAGAGAGAGAGATAGATAGATGGATAGCAATAAACTAAATGTTTCTGATTGGCCACTGCATTCATATACTCAACAGAAATGTGTGTGATTGGCCATCGTGACCATCATTATATTTAGTTCGTTTTTTTTTTTTTTTGTCAACTTATCTTACATTTGGGGGGGAATTTTTTGTTAATTTTGGTGCCTTTTTTGCCCAAAGCCCTTGATGATTTCTGAGCTTGGTGTGTGTGTACATTGTTGGTGTATTTTTGGCAAGGAATGTTACAGCAGAGTGTGATGATTCTCTACCCATCACCCCTCTCATCCCGCCACGGTAACCAGAAGAATGCTGAGGTTATGGGGACAAATCCAGAATGTAGCATCCTTGTGCTAAACTGATAGGTCAGGTCTGAATTTACTGGTGGTCAGTGTTCTCAGCTTAGGAGGTATAAATCAGCAGATTTTATTTTTTTGGTATGTTTTGGTAAAAAATTTAAGGAAAATTGCTGTGAAATTTCAACAATCTTTGTGAAACCGGAACTCAAACTATAGTAATGTTTTTGTGATACAATATTTTTTGAATAACTTTATCAATTTTGACTAAAATAATGACCGTTTCTAGACAGGTTTCCATACAACTCGCTGTTTTTGCTAAAATAGTGCAATGCCTTTTTGAAGATATAACTACTCACGAAATCACAGTAACTTCACAAATCCGTTGTTCAAACCACGACGAACTGGTGTTAATGACGCAGGTGTTTTGTGTAATAACTTCAGCTAATTAATCAGTTTGAGCTTGAATTAACGTCAGATTTAGCTGTAAATAAAGAAAATGACTCCAATATTTTTGTTCTCTCCTGTTTTGCTTTATTTTATAGATGCTTGATTCAGTCGCGACTTTCCTCTCACATCATAAAATGTTGCTTACTGTACTCTTAACAAACTAAAAATCTAGAACGATTAAGATGATAATAACCGAAAAGAAAAAGCAAGTAACGTATTGAATTAAACATGACGTTCTAAGTACAACCTGAATTCCGGAAATGTTGGGACGTTTTTTTTAAAATTGAATAAAGTGAAAACTAAAAGACTTTCAAATCACATGAGCCAATATTTTATTCACAATAGCACATAGAGAACATAACATGTTTAAACAGAGAAATGTTATACTTTTATCCTCTAAATGAGCTCATTTAAAATTTGATGCTTGCTACAGGTCTCAAAAAAGTCAGCACGTGGGAAACAAAGGGCCGAAAAAGCAAAAAAGTTTGAAAAGATTCAGCTGGGAGAACATCTAGCAACTAATTAAGTTAATTGACATCAGGTCTGTAACATGATTAGCTGTAAAAGGGATGTCTTAGAAAGGCAGAGTCTCTCAGAAGTAAAGATGGGCAGAGGCTCTTCAATCTGTGAAAGAGTGTATAAAAAGATTGTGGAATACTTTAAAAACAACGTTCCTCAACGTCAAATTGCAAAGGCTTTGCAAATCTTATCATCTACAGTGCATAACATCATCAAAAGATTCAGAGAAACTGGAGCAATTACTAAATGGGTCCAGGAATACTTCCAGAAACAACTGCCGTGCCATCTGCAGATGCCAACTAAAGCTCTATCATGCGAAAAGGAAGCCATATGTGAACATGGTCCAGAAGCGCTGTCGTGTCCTATGGGCCAAGGCTCATTTAAAATGGGCTGTTTCAAAGTGGAAAAGCGTTCTATGATCAGACGAGTCCAAATTTGACATTCTTGTTGGAAATCACGGACACCGTGCCCTCCGAACTAAAGAGGAGGGAGACCTTCCAGCATGTCATCAGCATTCAGTTCAAAAGCCAGCATCTCTGATGGTATGGGGGTGCATAAGTGCATATGGTATGGGCAGCTTGCATGTTTTGGAAGGCATTATGAATGCTGAAAGGTATATAAAGGTTTTAGAGCAACATATGCTCCCCTCCAGACAACGTGTATTTCAGCAGGACAATACAAAACCACATACTGCAGCTATTACAACAGCATGGCTTCGTAGTAGAAGAGTCCAGGTGCTGAATTGACCTGCCTGCAGTCCAGATCTTTCACCTATAGAGAACATTTGGCGCATCATTAAACGACAAATATGTCAAAGACAACCACAAACTCTTCAGCAGCTGGAAACCAATATCAGGCATGAATAGGACCAAATTCCAACACCAAAACTCCAGAAACTCATAACCTCGATGCCCAGACATCTTCAAACTGTTTTGAAAAGAAGAGGACATGCTACACCATGGTAAACATGCCCCTGCCCCAACTATTTTGAGACCTGTAGCAGGCATCAAATTTTAAATGAGCTCATTTTGTGCATAAAATTGTAAAATTTCTCAGTTTAAACATCTATGTTATCTGTGTTCTATTGTGAATAAAATATTGGCTCATGTGATTTGAAATTCTTTTAGTTTTCATTTCATTCAAATTTAAAAAACATCCCAACATTTCCGGAATTCGGGTTGTAGAAAGACTGAAACAGTATTTTCTTGTAAAATTTATTCCAGTAATCTTTGGTTTACAACTTAATAGAGAAATCTTTAAATGGTTTAATTACAGTTGTCTTCATGGTTTTCCATGAATTTCCATAATCTGATGTACTGTAGTTCTCACCCTCAGCTGCATGTGTTGTTGAGATTTGACACCTGAGCACCGCTGCTGTGCTTTAGAGTCTCAGGTTACGTGGAGAGAGTAAAGGACCTCTGTAAATTATTCATGACTTGAATCTTAAGGGTGTCTGAGTTGGAGCAAGCAGAGTACATCCCCATCCCTGTTTCTCTCTCTCTCTCTCTCTCTCTCTCTGTTATCTCTATCCTTCTGTGGCCCCTATTACTCTCTCCATTAGCTCAGGCAAAGTGGATATAGGATGAAGTTGAAGTAAAAGTGTTGAAAGACTTTTAAATGTAGATCAAAGTGTAGAAAGTGAAGTTGAGCTATTTTGACTGGCAGTGTTCGTGTACAGAATGTGTCTCTGTGAGCGTATACATTGTTTTCTTTTTTTTGGATCCTGATGAGGTCACAATATTCAATTGAAACCAATGTTCAAACACTGCTTGTACTCTACACTCTCTCTTACACATATGAATGAACTGTACACACACACACACACACAATTTTACATGGTATAGTTTTTGTTTTATTATTTTTTCATTAATTAAACACATTTCATGTTTGTTTTATTTTTTTATTACTAAAAATACTTTTTAAAAGATTCTGTTTACCTGAATATATCCAGAAGAGGTCACTTATGTGTAATACTTATCTTTGCAGATTTGGTTTGGTATCCTAAACAACTTAAGTGGTTTTGGTGTTTGTCAACTTATCTGCTTCTGGCTATCCTACCGCCTCTATTAATCATGATGTCCAGATGATAAATAGCCTGAAAATATCCTATAATATTTGGAAGCAAAATTGTTTAAAATGATGACTACATACAGAGAAGAAAACGCCTACAGGGTGTCAAACTTTTAAAATAAATCATCTCGACGGAGAGAAAAATGAGCACAGATTAGTCAGGCACATGTTCTCTATCTTTGCAAATCATACAAAGGGAATTATGTAATGTGTTTTCTCTGAAGGCCAAGCTTGGCTCGCTCACTCTGTCGCTCCTTTTTTCTGTTTTGCCATCTCTCACTTTAGAACAATGCCTCTTTCATTATTTTTTTTCCATGGATTGCCAGCATAGATTTGAGTGAGTGTCTAAACAATCATTTTTAATGGTGCTGACAGAAACTGAAGCCAAATGCTTATGGCAGCAAATTTAGCACAGTAAAAAAAAAATCCGTAATTAATTACTTGTTTGGTTTTCCATTTAATATGGACCTTTAACTTTGTTTAAGTAAATCTCTATGGAGAGGAGAAAAACATTTTGCTGTCAGTTCTAGTGAAGTTTGTACTGACGTAAGTAAGTGTTGGAATTTGAAATGGCTCCTGCCTTTATTGCAAAAGCCCCTGACAGGTGCTAGCTGCCCGTTCACAAGCCTGATCATTATTCAGGACTTATAGAGGACATGTGAGAGAGTGAGATAGCAGTATGACATTGACTCATGCTCTGCGATTAGACATCAAAGAGTGAACCGTGTACAGAGATGGAGCTGGATTGAGGGGTCTTCAGAACTGGAAAAGATTTGAGCCCCTCAGACCTCATGAATGCATTAATTAAATGGACCGGCTGTGTGAAAAGTTCTGCGGTTCATAAATGCCTACCATGGCTCTGTTCATATTTTAGAACTTTCATTAGAGCGACTGCATTCAAGTGTGTTCTTGCTAATAGAGCACTGATGGTAAAATCTCAGCTTGAAACTGTTGTTACATGCATCCAATCCATCACAATCCAGTCCTTTTCCAAGGAAAGGTGGATTCCAAATGACAAGGAAAACACAAACAAGTCAATATAAGGCATGATCTCATGTGCAAAGGTATGTCGTAATAAAATAAAGGGTTCTGACTGGGTCAGATAGGGATGCGTGTGGCATTATAGGATAGCAACGGATGCAGTTGCCTGTTTCATGTTTATTTTGAACATCCTACATTGTAAAAATTGTTTTTGTTTGCTATATCCTTTAGGGCTGCCCCCTAATAGTCGACTAACCGTTAGTCGACAAGAAGAGGCTTGGTTGACTAAAATTTTATTAGTCGCTTAGTCGCAGAAAAAAAATTCCACACGAAGTGCATTGCGAAGTCACGCTGTCCGTGACGGACAGATCGATAATGGCTGGTCTATGTGGTAATACATCGGGCAGGACATCCAAACGCTCACTACTTCAAATGAGGCTTTTCATCTGAAAGATGTATGTAGTAGCAACTTTACATGGGCGCTCAATCAAATGTTAACCTAGAAAAATGAAGTGTCTGTGTGGAGCGTGGAAGCTGAACAGTAGCGCTCACTGCAGGACAGATGGAGGCGCCGGTGTGGTCACTTGCTCTTAAAGTGCCCCTATTATGGGTAATGAAAGGTTCATATTTTGGTTTTGGGAGTCCCCAACAACAGGTTGACATGCATGCAAGGTCAAAAAACCCTTTCATTGTCTTATAATATGCATTTATTTTGACCATACTCCCAAACGATTCGCTCAACGATTAATTTTTCCAAACCCCTCCTTTGCTTGACACTAATCTGCGGTGATTGTCTGATTGGTCTCATTTTCATTTCATCATGCCTATAATGCCTGATAAAGCAGCATTTGTGAGGGCAGTGCTGCTTTGTGTACAGCGTTACCGGGGAAATCGGTAATTTTACGCTCCAAAAGGTGCACCTAGGGGCAAAGAATGAATTAGCATTTTCATTCAGACTAACATGAAAAGACCAACAAGTGGGCGGGCAATATGGTAATATTTCATGTTGACTCTTTCTTTTGAGAGACAATAACTTCATACATGGTGCACTTTCAGATTTAAAACTTTGTAGGATGTTTTCATTCACTTAGAGCTGTGTTACACACTGCATGAAAGGTCATTTTCAAAAATCCATAATAGGGGCACTTTAAAATACTCTGTCATTTTTGGTCATACAGATAAAAGTAATACATTTTTCGAATCTATAAAGACTTTGTTTATTTGTGTACACTCACAATAACAATGAAATGCTGCGCTTTTGTAAAACAATGAAAGCAAACAGGATGCGCTTTCTGCCGTCTCAGTCTCTGTGAACCTGAACACGTCACTTCGAAACTCTGTGTATAGGCCTACTTGCCTTTACAGACATGAAAAATATATCTATAGTATATATCTATAATTTATACTTCTAAATGAAACAATTCAAATAGAAAAAATTCTCAGATTATGTAATGAAACGTGCATAAGGGCACATCACTACTGCGGAGATGACGAGTCAGTGTCGCCGACTTCATCTCTTAAGTTGAAAAAACAAAGAAAGGACTAGTTTATCAATAAATTATTTAAACGTTAATGCAGTCTACTTGCTGTTTTTCCCTGACACATTCAGAATTATTATATCTGCCGGTGCACTGTGGCAAGCTTGAGCACTTATTAGGCTATGTAGGCAATTAAAGGCTCATTATTATTTTTATATACATCCAACTAATAGTCGACTAAAGCTTAAAAAAAACAACTATTAGTCAACCAGAAAAATCTTTAGTTGAGGACAGCCCTAATATCTTTGTGTATATCCATTTTATATTAAATAAACTTCTTAATATTTATATTTTTCATAGTTTCAACACATTTTCTTCATTGTTAGTAATTAAAGTGCTAGAAAAGTGGAACAATACTTTTTGGATGTCTCTTTAAGATGAAATATAAATAATAATAATAGGCCTAATAATTATTTGAGGAGACATCTTATTTATTCTAAGGTACATAGGCCTATCCTAATTTAATTTAATTTAATTGTATATTATGAATATTGTGAGACTTCCAGCATTTGGAAAAGGTAAAGAAAAAAAAGAAGAAATTATGGAATGTAAAATATGCTAAATTATATAAATATTAAAATATCGTTTGATGACATTCCAGTGTCCTTAGACCTGATATAAGTTTATAGCCTAAAACGCGGAAACCTTTAAAAGTATGCAGCATGTTTCTCACGTTGATAACTGGTTGATTCATATATTGTTTTTTTTCCCTCCAACTGGGCTGAATGATAGTCCAGCTGCGTACCTCACACAGAGAAAATACGGTAAACGCCCTCAGATATTTGGGAAGGGGTGTCATGTTTTTGATCGAGAAGCTTCTATTTATAATGGATTGCTGCAGTAGCTCAAGTGTGAGGCGGGAATCATATGACCTGCGTTCATTCCTGTAGTATCGCTGTGACACGCGCTGTGTGAAGCGCATTTCTCCGTCGCTCGCGAGAGGAGCTCAGCATTAACATGTACCAGAGTAAACCGCTGTGCTCCACTGAAATACTGTCGGATATATATATTTTTTAAACAGCAGGCTCATTCTCTTATTTACAGAATAGACGTGATCACGGGAGACGATGCCTGAAGAAAAAGGTAATGTTGCGCTTTGACGCTGTCTGTTTTTTTTTTTTTATTATTATTATTTTTTTATTTCAGGTGGCGGTTCTGCCGCTTTGTAAATGGGATCCTGTCATTTACATGTTGATTTCATTTTACTAATGTCGAGGCTTATGAGGGTTATGATGTTCAGCCTGTTTATCATCACTGAATTTGGGGCTTTAAGATTAAGGCATTTTTATTCATGATGCATGTTATATGGTAAGCATATAGCAAATGTACAGTCATACAATGTGAGTAGTATTTTTGTTACATTGAGGCTCTGCAAAACATTATAATGATTGTTGTCTATTAAAACAACAATAACAGTCCACCTAGGGAATATGCATGGTTTTGGCAGAAGGACACGCTGTTGCACTCCAGGAGCTCAGATGCAATCTGGCCTCCTTGGACAGCAGTCTAGAGATGTTTGCATGTGTGTGTGTGTGTGTGTGTGTGTGTGTGCGTGCGTGCGTGCGTGTGTGTGTGTGTGAGACAGAAGGAGACAGTGAAAACGTGAAGGGGAGGGGGAACGGATACTGACATGCTGACATGTAGTTATTTTTTGAGTGCCAATTAAAGAGAAATTGATTATTATTAGAGGTTTGGATGTCTAGTACTGTGAGGCTAAATAAGGTTTTATTTTGATTGTCAAATTTAGACACTGAAATGATATCTAAATAAGAAAGGCATATAATTGCTTTTTAAATGTGTGCATTAAGGTTGTTAGCAGGCAAAAATGGAAAATTTTTATATGAATTGGTGTTAAGACTGGTGGTTGATGACGTAGATAGATAAGCTTGGTTGGTTTCCAGTGAATACAATGCGATCCTTTACTCTGCAATAAGTTTTTAAAATCATTTGCTGTTTGTAAATATTCAAAACACTTTGAAAACAGAAATTGTTCATTATCCAGTGACAGTGCTGACTTTGTAACTGAGAATAGGAATAGTTTTTTAAAAGGAATAGTTCACCCTAAATTTAAAATCTGCTGAAAATGTACTCAAACCAATCATTTGATCCGATTTGCAGAAATTTTAGCATTACATCACTTGCTCATCAATGGATCCTCTGCAATGAATGATTGCCATCAGAATGAGAGTTCAAACAGCTGATAAAAACATCACGATATTCCAATGATTGACTGGAACAAAAAGCTGTGTATTTGTATTAAACAAATCTATCATTAAGGTGTTTTTAACATTAAACCGTTTCCTCCTTTATCCAAAGTATTGCTTTTTGTCCTAAAAAAGTCGGCTCATCTGAAGCACTGCTTACAAGCAAAAACAGTTGGTGTGACATACTGTATTTATCAGCTGTTTGAAATCTCATTCTGACTGCAAAACAATAGATAATCAGTTATCAGGTAGTTTTGGCACACAAGCAATACTCTAAATTGCTTGGATGGCCTTACTGTCACACTTTCACAAGGGCAAACACATCCAAGTCATGATATAACTGTTGGAAGAGTCTCAGCAGCTGCAGAAATACCTTAGTGCTAACCCTGGTGACAGTAAACAAACTCTCTTTCTGTGCTCTGCCTCTTCTCTAATACAGGAAAACAGATCTGAAAGAAGTATTAAGAAATTAAATATAAAAGGTATTTTTATCTTTGCAAATGTGAACTGGATTTCTACAATCTGATTCTTGCTCTGCAAAAAAATGTAATGGTGCATCCGAGGTATTTTTTGTTTCATTTGTCCTTGGGAGTACGAAATTGGTATATCAATGAACATAAGTGCTCAAAGATAATCTGTGGCATTGAGTCTTGGATGTTTATCTTGTTTTTTCACTACCACAATGAGTGAGACTTTGATTAAGTGCTTTAAATCCATTACTGTGGTTCCTGTTGTTGTCCTCCGAAGCAGAAAGCTGCTGGAATGGAGTTACCTTTGGTTGCCTAAAAATGGGAACTCTATGCTCATGAGTGTGTAATTTGCTTTAAAATCCTTTAATCATCCTGCCATGTCCAAGGATCATCCTCACACACACAGCTGCAAGCCTTGTGGACAAATTAGTGCTTTAAGTTTCTTATAGAGGGATGTAAGCATCTCTTGGAGTATTTGCTGTGACTTTACCACCAAAATCTTTTAATTTTGCAGGATTTTCCTCACCAGTACACAGTAAGCTACTTGTTTTTCCTCAGTCGTCTGAAAATTATTAAACATTTAACTCTAGAACTAAATGAAAAGAGGTATGTACAGCTGCACATTGATGTATGCACTAGCTTGTGCATTTCCAAGTTATACAAAACAATTATAATTTAATAACACTTATTTTAATGTAATCTTTATCAAATCTTAAAATTAACATCATTTTTTATACTGTACATTATAATATTGTGATGCCTAAATTTACTTTTACAATCATTTTATTTTGTAGTCTCTTATTTACAAAAATAGTATCATTTACCAGTTTTATACTATCTGTTTTTATTAGGTGACTGCCATCAAATAAACAATATATTTTCTCTTCATTTTTTGTTTTATTTTTTCTTTCCATATTTATTTGTCTTGCTCTCTGGAAACTTCTCATTGGCTGTTTCACCTTGCACAGCTGATAAGCCGATGAGTGACATTTAATACAGAAGAATCATCAAAATGTGACTGACTAGGTCGCTTTGAGGTCAAGACGTGACTTAATACGTTTCATGAAGTTGCACACTTCAGTGGAAGTGAATAAAGAGATGGTGAATACAGGAGATGAAAATATAAACCTCTCCTCATTGCTTGAACATCAAACAATTTCGACATGCACAGTGTGATATTTAAGGAATGGGCTCTTATATAACTCATAACTATAGAAGTAAGCTGCGGTATTGAATTATGCTGCAGCACAAGAATAATAAGATGAATGTTCTAGTATTCAAAGGCTTTCTATTATTCAATCATACCCCTAAACCCACAATTGCATTTGCAAAATAAGGCAAATGACGAGTGATTTTTGGCTAGTTGAATGGCAGAGAGATCCTGCGGTGGAAATCTGAGCCTTTCAAATACAGTCATGTCAGCCATGCGCATGGACCTCAAGCAGAATGTAGTAGGGCATTATGGAATTCCCACGGGTTGACTAGATGCTCTATTTATGGAGAACCTGCTTAAAGATGGATGACTCTGGCTGTATGAACGAGCAAGCTGGTGAAAAGTAAGGTGTGTGTATGTTTAGCGACATGTGGAACAAACTCCTCCCTTACGCTGACCTTTAGTTGGACGTGCTTACAGAGGTTTTGATGATATATGGTGTGGACATCTGAAGCATGCAGATGAGTGTATGAAGAGAGCGGGTGCGGCAGTGATAGAGATCTTACTACTGCAGTACGGCTTCATGCCTTTATTACTTGAACCGCAGATCTTTGGCTCAGGTTGAAAGGAATCAGAGATTTGGGAAAGCTCTGGATTGTTTTTGTACTTCATGAGAACTTAATGATGATCTTATCTACACTTACGAGTTCTTATCAGAGGAGATGTAGTTAGGCTTATAAGATTCAATCACTGTTTTCTCTCTTTTAAGATGTGGTTTGCTAGTTTATGGAAGCTTTGTGCTGGTTGGAACCACAATCACTTTATACACCCTATAGTATATGGGCTTTTACACTTGACCGACATTGTGACTTGAAAGCTATAGTAATAGTTCGCCCTTTGTTTCTTCTGCACAGAAGGTATTTTGCAAAATGTCTCATTGTTTTTTTTTTGTACATAAAATGATCCTCAACATACTTTTTTTGTTCTGCAGAAGAACAAAAAATAATCAGCGTAAATGAATTCTGGATGACAATGTCTTCATCATTTGAGTTAACACGCTCAGATGCTGAGAGGTACAAAGTGTATGAATGTTTAATGATGTAACCTTTTAGACGGTTTATGATTGGCTGTTTTTTCCCGTAACATTTAACCCCTTTTCAAGAACTGTGAAGTGAACTTATATAATATTAGTGTTTACTAATATTTGGAATCAGGTTCTATTTTTGTGTTTGTAGTTGTAAATTCAGTTTAGGTTTTAGTAATTTTATGTTCTTTTGCCTATTATATTTTTAAAATGTATTTCAATTTAAATGAAATTGAAATAATTGAAATAAAAATGTATGTAAACGTATTTATTCTGGGATGCACCAAAATGAAAATTCTTGGCCGAAGAAGCCGAAACCGGACAAAATAAAACACAAATACCAAACACAGTCGCGTTTCCCCCCATGTATTTTGCCAATTCTTTTCACCACTGAATAAATTAAATAGCCAAAATGTGTTTTTTACTGTTTAAAGAAAAAAATAAACAATTACAAAACAACAGTTTAAAAATATTTACTTAACACTGAACATTTTAACATTCTAGCAGACATTATACCAACAAAGCACAATTTAACTTAACATTAATAAGTTAAATAATAATAAATAGTAAAATAATATTTTTTTGTCCATTTTTGAGATCCCCTTCTTGAATCAGGCATGTATTTTTTTTTTTACTGTACAAATAAATGCAGCCTTGCTGAGCAGAAGAGAATTCTTTTAAAACATAAGAAAATATTACAGATCCCAATTATTTTGGCGGAAACTTGCAGGAAGACCTCAGTGCTTCTTTTTGTTGACAACAGCAGATATATATATATATATATATATGTGATTCTCATTACAAATTTAGGAAGATGTTTGTCACATGTATCGCATTGTCACATGCCTTGTAAGAATTCATAAAAATATTACTGAGCAACTGACGAATAATACTGTTTCAGCGCAGATTTTCCTTTGGACTTTGAACTCTGGTGCTGCACGCGAGCTTGTGCAGCGCTGTCAGAATACATACAATTTGTGCAAGAAAACATAACGTTTTGCAGTTTGTTTACTAATTGTTTAAGGCTTTTTCGTGATTTCAATCATCATACAGTAACCAGCAACAACCACCCTTTCCTCTTCTCATTATCCTCAGTAGTAAACAGTCTCTCGCTGTCGGTGCTTGTAATGATTTTTTGCGTCTTTCTCAGACAGTTTTAAATGCTTCCACACTGCCGACATGTTTGCTGCATTATAAAGAGTGCACGCCTCTCACTCTACGCTGGTTTCTATTGGATTGCGTCACCAAAAATGTCATTGTTTGGTACAATTTAGCTATTCAGTCTTTTCGCTTATTCGATATTATTTCGCTATATTATTTTTTTTTGTGCTATTTTTGGCCGAATAGTTTCGGTTGCTGAACATTTGGTGCATCCTTAATTTATTCCCATTAATTGAAAAGGCTAAATTTCTAAAGTTTGTTTTTTGTTTATTTTTTAAACCGTTTTATTTCATCTCTATTTTTTAGTAACCGAAAATGATTTTAATAATTTTAATTTTAGTTAACAATAACTACACTGGGTTCACCCAAGGTTTAAAAATGTAGATGAGTCTAAATTTATGGTAGACAACACGCAAAACAATTGCATGCTAGTCTTGAATGAAAACGTTTGTCCTTCCTGTTACCATAGGTCTTTCTTTGTGGTGGGTAGCTGGAATGTACCTGCCATTCGTTAAATGCATTGTCCTCTTTATGAGGGTTGATGGGACTTAAAGCTTGCTCTTCTTTATTGGAAGCATACATTATGGAAAAAAAGAACCTGTAGTGCTGTTTATGAAAATACTATCTGTCTTCTGTTATTTGACTGTAACCTCACAAGATTAATTCAAGCTATAAAGCATTACCATACACATTCAGCATGCTAAAAGTGAGTCCATAGTTTTTATTGCACTTTTATGGAATATTATACATGTTAAACAACAGTGGACAACTCTACTTGATCTGTGAAAGCATGAAATAGCTTGTGCTTTAAAACATTCCCAGCATGCTGTTTCTGGCATTCAGCAGCACAAGAATCTCTCTTAGGACCTATAAAAACAAGTTGATGTATTGGAGGTTCACAGAGCGGATTTGTGTCAAGTATAAATGAGATGTTGAGCCAATTGGTGGATTAATGGTACAGGTAAAAGGGGTCGACATATTAGCCAGCCTATTTCTGTTTTCACTCATCAGCCCATCTGAAAGACGATACAAATTTTTTAACTAACTTTCTGGTTCAGAGGACTTAATATGATTTATTTAGAGAGTTTCGAAAATATCTCACTCATGAAAATGCTCCTAATTTGAAAAAACTTTTCTGCTGATGCTGCTTAGTCCATTCAGGCTATATTGGATAATGTTAACCAACAGCCAAATTGTTTTTAGGCAACGCTTTAGCAAACTCACATTTTGGTATGTAGTGCCATGATCCAACCAATTTCCAGTGATTGAAAGTCCTGTTCTACATTTTTTTTCTCTGAAATATATCACATTACAAGTTAAAATTGGTTGGAAATTGAGGAGCGTTAAAATAAAACCCCGCCCTCTCTTCAATATTCCGTTTCAGCTGGAGTTTTCAGTCACTAGACTGATATAAAGTCGGTAGCAACTTCCGGTTCATGCGGACTTTAAAGAGGTGTCTCATACTGTGTGACCACTATTATGTCTTGGCAGATAGGTTGTCTTTCCCCATGACATGACAAATGCTGTCAAACGCACACAAACAAACACACATTCAATGATTTCTGTAGTTTCCTCCCAAAGCACTTCTATCTAATTAGAGTCAAAGGCTCAGTAAGTCTGTGTGAGCGAGCTGAAGCCAGCAGCTCTTACAAACTTCTCAACGAACAAGGGACAAATACTGGTTTTTGCCTCTGAGAACAAGCAAAAACACATTTCTCTGTAGCCGTTTATCCCTTAGACTTCACAAAATGAGCACCTGTTGTGAAAATCCCACTACAGAATGGAACAGGACATCCAACAGAACCAGTTTTGCTACACGCCCTTTTAAAACAAGAGGTTGAAGGTCTTTCTCTAGCTGTGTGTTGGACTGTATTAAAGTGTTTGTTTGAGTTTACACGCCTTTGTAATGGAGTAGGTGTGAATA
This sequence comes from Acrossocheilus fasciatus, assembly GCA_036784905.1. NCBI lineage: Eukaryota > Metazoa > Chordata > Actinopteri > Cypriniformes > Cyprinidae > Acrossocheilus > Acrossocheilus fasciatus. The sequence goes on from CM071949.1 coordinate 17,050,336, forward strand.
TTGGGTGCCAGACAGGCGCAAACGACAGCTTAAAAATTTACAAAGGAGAGCAGAGCCCTGACGTCATCCATGTCTACCGCAAACTCATCTTTACTGTTCCGGTGATTATCCGTGAACAATGGTGTAAGAGGGTACAAGGTCATGTAATATTTTATTATGGATCCCCGCTCATGATAGGCAGGGGAAAAAAAACAAGAATGCATTCCCATGACATTAATCCATTCTCTTTTTTTGTGGCCTCATTTTTAAATTTTTTTTTAAGTAAACCGTAAACTTAAACCGATGATATTACCAAATGTCAAAAAATTCACAACAAGAATATGATTAGAATAGACAACTTCAGGATTTACATTTAAGAGTAACACATTTACACGCTACGTTATTGTTAAAAAATAATAAGTGAATTAATAATAAAAATATTTTAAAAAATATTATAGAACTATTCAAATTTTTTAAGTTAGCTTTTGTTTTTTAGTTTTAATTTTAATATTAGTTTAGGTTTTAGGAACGTTTATGTAATTTTGTCACTTTTTATTACTTTTTTTAATATTTCTATTTAGCTTTTTTATTTTTAGTCATTTTAGTACTTAAAATTTAAATTTTTATTAAATTTTTTTGCAAAGCTTTCCACCTGATTTAATTTTATGTATTTAATTTTATTTTTATTCGTTTTAGTTACCAAAGATACGCTGGTTTTACCCAGAGTTTAAAGATTCATGGCAAATTATTATTATTATTATTATTATTATTATTATTTTAAAGTAAACTGTAGGCTTTGATGTCATTCTCAGATGTCAAAAGATTAACGAGATGATGTAGACAACTCCAGGATTTACTTTTCAAAGTAATATAATTATTATATTATTGCTACACCTAAAAATATTTAAAAAAAATAATAAAAATAATTAACATTTAATTAATAAAAATAATTAATAGACATATTTTAAACAATAATAATGAAAAATAATTATATATTTAATGTATTCCAAATAATTACATGTTTTTAATATTGACTATTCAATGTCTACATTTGCAGTACATACTAGCATACATCCCCCCCCAATATTCAGATTAATGTGGTCAGGTTAGAATAGGTCGTTGACTGATTTCTAAACGTTTCTATACCTGTCAGTTGATGCTGTATTTGGGGATGTATATACTTTTCAGCCAATTTTTTTTCTCATTGTGTCTCCACAGCATTTCACCAGCAGGCTGTTCACAGTCCTCTGGAGCAGCAGAAGGGACAACGGCAGAGCGGGCCCGTCCCGTGTCAAAACTGTGGCAAGCCCTGCAAAGGCGAGGTGCTCCGGGTGCAGAACAAACACTTCCACATCAAGTGCTTTGTCTGCAAAGGTAACACGTCAATCACGACACAACTCAATCCATCTATTATTGTGTGGCGGTTTTCAGACAGTTATTTAATGGCTTTTACCCTAAAGGAAACTTGAAAGGCACTTTGAATGTACAGCTTCTAGAATCTGAACACAAAACAAATGTGATGAAAACCTCAAGGTATTTTGTTGTGCAGCATTACACTGTTATTACGTTAACAAATTCTATCATTGTCCATGAATGGGGAGGGTGGGGTGCATATTGTTGTGACAGCGGTCTGCCACAACCATCCTGTAGAGAGGAAGTTTATTGAGGTGACGGTGTTTCATCTGTTTGCGATCTGATTTCATCAAGAATAGCTGCAATTAAGCCAAACACATGGGTCACTGTAGATTCTTGTTTTGTCTATCTGTGTATGTGTGTCTGGTTATGCATAAGCAAGATCATTTCTCCCAGCACCGGCTGTTTTCAGCCTGATGATGTTGTGAATACAGACAGGGGTTGCTAGGTGACCTCAGGGTTGAGACAATGTGATCTTCTTAATGGAGTTTAGCACGTTTATTCTTACCTCACAGCATCAGTCAGTGCGGTTACTGCACGCCATTAGTCAAATTACAGTTGCTGCTCTTATTTTTTTTGATAACCTCCCACCCTTAACTCTTATTGTTTTAAGTAACTGCTTTAAGCTGTTTGCAAATAATTATGGATTTAATACAGAGTTGTTAAAGGGTTAGTTCGCCCATTTAAGACATGAAGTTATATGCAATCCTTACCAGCACTATAGTGCATACACACTGACCCACCCTTTAGTCACCTCCCTGGTCAGAGTTCTGGCCGCTGGAAGTTTTTCAAGATAGTACTCCCGGTTAGTTTCCGGGGCCTCAAAACTGTGCGTTTTTACGTGAAAAAAGTATTTGCGTTTCAAAGCTTGAATAATTTACATCACAAAAAACACGCCTGACAAAATTCATACCTCAGTTTTAATCGGCACTATTTTCTTTCCATTTCTATCAATCCGCGCTGCTGTCAACGTCAACAGTGCGCACGTTCAGATCAGCTGTTGATAGCGCGACTCGCTGACAACATGTCTGACTACGAAACTTCTGATGACGAAACCAATTTTAGCACAATGTCAGACGGAACAGATGATGATGAAAGTAATTTTAGCACAACGCTTGTTTACCGTACAGTTTAGACATTGGATCATAAAGTTAGTAAATAGAGCTTACCCGTGGTACTGGTACAGCAAAACTCTTTAAAATCACTTTTTCCTCCTTGGTTGGGGATGTAATCGTCTTCGCTGAAGTGAGCACTGCACACACGGAAATCCTTGATTCTCGATATTTTAGCTCCCGCAGAGTAGCCGATGGCAACCAGCCAAAGCTGTCTCGTAGCTATATCCGAAACTGGAAAACGATGGAATCTGAACGGTGATCCCGGCACATTCTTGTGGTCACAGCCTGGGAATTTACAAGTTCGCACCATTGTTCATTTTCTACTTTTTATGTCGTTGTCATTCGATTGTGTAAACACTATGGAACAGCTGATCTGAACGTGCGCACTGTTGACGTTGACAGCAGCGCGGATTGATAGAAATGGAAAGAAAATTGTGGCGATTAAAACTGAGGTATGAATTTTGTCAGGCGTGTTTTTTGTGATGTAAATTAATCAAGCTTTGAAACGCAAATAATTTTTTTTTAGGTTTTGAGGCCCCAGAAACTAACCGGGAGTACTATCTTGAAAAACTTCCAGCGGCCAGAACTCTGACCAGGGAGGTGACTAAAGGGTGGGTCAGTGTGTATGCACTATAGTGCTGGTAAGGATTGCATACAACTTCATGTCTTAAATGGGCGAACTAACCCTTTAAGGCTAGTTTTGTAAAACAGAATAGACAGTCATATGCAATTCACCATTATTTTGTGGATGGGTGTGTATTTAGAAAAGTGTGTATTCTCTGAATAGTCAATGTGTCATGCTTTTTTACATGACAAAGGATTTCTATTCTATTTCTATTGCTGTGCTTTTAAAGAATCTTGGGGGGGAAAAGTATCAGTTTCCACAAAAGTATTAATCAGCACCACTGTTTTCAACATTGATAATAATACACTACCCCTTTAAAAATGTACTAATATATACCATTTAGGTACTAATATGTACATTTTAAGTACTAATATGCACCTTTTACTTAAAAAGATACCAAAGTGTACCTTCTGAAAAGGCAGTGCCCCAGTGACCGCTTTTGTACCTTTTTTTCTGAGAGCGTAAGAAATGCTTCTTGAGCACCAAATCAGCCTATTAGAGTGATTTCTGAAGGATCATGAAAAAAGGAAAATAATAAATAATAAATGACATTTTTACAGTATATTCAAATAGAAAACAGTTATTTTAAACAATATTCCTTGTTCTGTATTTTTGGTCAAATTAATAGACTTCACTAACCATCAACTTTTAAACAGTAGTGTATACAGTTGAATTTTCCATTTTTAATTGTAACCATTACTGTTGAGTTAAATACTTATAGTGCATTTAAAAAAAAAAAAAAATTGTATTTGAGTTTCATTATTAGTAATTACAGAATTAAATAAGGAATCTGCATAAAATTATTTCTAAATTAAAGAAGACTTTCACCTTTCACCCCATTAGCATCAGCGGTGGTGAGACAGTGATTTTTATTTTTATTTTTATTAATCCAAAATACTTAAAATAAAATGATATAATAGGTGTATCAGCGAAAAACTGGATAAGCAAGGAATATCAGTATTTTAATTGCTAAGCCTTTAATTGTTTAAAATTTGCACTTACATTCTTAATCACACATGATTTCTTCAGCTTCAACAATTACAAATACAGTGCCTCATTGCTTTTTCTTTTATAGGAGTCATTCTAGGAACACTGGTTATGTGGGCGGGTGTTGTTTTTACAGGAAGTGTGTTTGAGCGTGTGTCTTTCCAGCACTCAGTATGCTGTCACACCACCTTCAACTCATTTGTTATGTAAAACATCAAACAAACCAGATGATATTGCTTCATTCTAAGATGTTTTGGAGCCTTCGTATGGAGGTCTGGAGAAGGACAGAGACACGTGGGGGAATTCACTTATCGTATAACTGCCTGTATTTGTTTCATGCACACCATGACAACATGGCAATGCTATTCTGCACAGTGGGGATTTCATTGCTCCATAAAGGCTGGACTGAGCACGCCCAATGCTCGTTCCAAACATGTGAGCTCAAATATATTATTCAATCAAAATACGCATATGCATAACAATATATATACATATATATATACATGCAGCTTTTCTCAGCAGGTTTAAGTAGAAAGGAACATATTTTTAATGTATAGCATTATGGACTAAACATACCCATAGTGTATAGTTTTATGTAAATTGGAGTAATTGTAATGTAACTGGAGAGGGATATCTGTTCAAAACACGCTCTAACTCAATAGTAATAAAGCAGTATCAAATATCAACCATTCAAAGATCTTCTAAAATATACATGTTCTGTGTGTGTGTTTACTTCTGCTAAAATGTGTGACCTACACCCTACTGAAAACACCCTAATACAGCTGCCTTTTCTTTGCCTGAATCCCCTAGTGATTTTTTTTTATCGACACACAGATACACACTATCCACACATACACACACACACACACACACACACACACACACACACACACACACACACACACACACACACACACACACACACACACACACACACACCCACCAGAGTAAAGTCTTGAATCTTGATACCTCATCTTGAGACAATGTTGAAATGATTTGATTCGAATTCTTAGAATGTCTGATTTCCCGAACCAAAAAACCCCCCCTTTTTCTTCCTTCTTTCCTTCTTTTCGAGGCAGCCTGTGTCACTTCTCTGTCCTGACAGCACCGGAGTTCAACATCTGAAACATGAAGAGCTTCATATATTTAAGTGTGTGTTTGGCAAGTGATATGCTTTCTGTAGGCCTGTACTTATGCACACTTGTATGCAGGGATGTAACGATTCACTTAACTCACGATTCGAATCGATTCACTATTTTATTGAAATCTCAAGAAAATGAGATTTAAGACAAATTATAAATTAAATGTGTCCTTTTATTATTGCTTGGACAAAATGCTGCACATTTCTTTGTGAAATTGAAATATAACACTATAATAATATACTAATATAGCACTTGCATATTATTGCTCTTTTGTTGGTTTTGATTGCTTCTATTGTCCTAATTTGTAAGTCACTTTGGATAAAAGCGTCTGCTAAATAACAAGATGTAAATGTAAATAAAAGAAATCTCTTTATATAAACAAAATAAGGCTTTGTCTGTGCTCTTTCCATTTAAAGTTAGACCACTGAATTTTAATCATGATCCAAACAAAGATGCTGCATACATGTAACATGAGCAGTTTTTAGTCTAAATTAGACTGTATAATTTCGAAATTTGAAGCAAAAACAGAATGGTTTGACTTCAGTTTTGTGAAACTATACATAAAAAATATCTGCATGAAACAGAAACAGCAGACGAGCTGAATGAGATACAGATTCACTCTCTGCCAGCAGGTGGCGCTTAAAGCGTTTCCTTTGTTTCCGCTGTAAACAAAGCAGCGCTGCACTATTATGAACTTTAATATGCATTATACAGAGGCAAGGTGTAAAGAAAAAATACCATCAAAACTTTTCTAAAGACAGTAAGTTCCCCTCAGACATACATCCATATAAACTCCTACCCCTAACTGAATAGCAAATTGTTTAGCATCTCAACCGATTTGAATCGTCACATTGATTGAATTGATCTTCAACCGGCTCGCGGTTAATCGTTACATCCCTACTTGTAACTGTTATGCGTGAAGATTTACATGGTAACATTACTGGCTTTGTAATTCAAAAATATATTGATTAATGTAATTTTCTGTGTTCTATAGGGATGTTTTTTTTAATACAGTAATGTAGAATTCATATTTACAGATGGGATATGTCATAATATGGTCTATAATATGGCTTCTGTTTTATCTTGAATATTTGATTTGTTTAGTTGTCATTTCAGCGTTGTTTCAGTAGTTTTTCATTGAAGTCTCCAAGTACATATTTCCCAGTTAAATTAAATCATGTCAGTTTGATTTAACACACAAAATTAAATTGTTTCCCTCTTAAGGACAGAGCACAATGTTTGTGTGCTCAAGGCTATGTCAAGTTTCTCATTTCAAACTGTTTCTCACTGCAACTGAGCTGCCACTGACAGCTCCACAGATCCGGAAGGATTCAGCAGAATTAATAACAACTCCACAGATCCAGAAGGATTCAGCAGAATTTATAAATGACACACTTTATTTAGCTCCTTTAGTAGCGCTCATCAGGGACATTTAACCGCAGAGGCTTTCTATTCATAATTTAGCAGTAATAACTCAACTGTGGTGCATTGAAACCATGGATGCTGTGAAATGACAAATATTGATTTCCCCCATTCTCTGACATTTTCACTGGATTTAGAAACACATTATTCTATAATCCTATCTGTCACATTGGATTATGATCAGCCGAGATTCACTCAAATATCATTGAATATCTCTAGCAAATAGGCAGGATGCAACTTCTTTTTTGCTGCTTATTTACAGATGCTGGCTCATCTGTAAATAAAACTGCATGCTGTATACAGTAGCACACATTTAATTAAGTATATTTTGCTCTGGTTGTGTGATTATGTGTGTCTGTTTGGGAGTTTACATGGTTGTACCATAGTTTGGAGGTCAGAGTTGTTCACCGAAATGAGCTCGATCTGACAAAACCTCATAAATGCTTCATAAATAAATCAAATAAAACAAAAATAATTCTCTTGATGGTTAAAGCTGGATTTGGTTTAGTGTATAATATATGGTCACACTTTATTTTAAGGTCCTACACTCTTAAAAATAAAGGTGTTTAAAAGGTTCTTCAAGCGATGCCATAGAAGAACCATTTCTGGTTCTTTAAAGAACCATCTCTTTCTTACCTTTTTATAATCTGAAGAACCTTCTTTCGCCACAAAGAACCTTTTGTGAAACAGAAAGGTTCTTCAGATGTTGAAGGTTCTTTATGGCACCATTTAGACAGAAAGGTTCTTCTATGGCATCGTGAAGCACCTTTATTTTTAAGAGTGTATTCTCGTTATTCACAAACCATTAACTACAAGTTTGGCCTCAAACGCCTAATTTGCTGCTTATAATATGGTCATGCAGAATATGTGCTTTGTATGAACTAATAAACAGCCAATATGCTAACAATAGGCAGGCTAATAAGAAACTAGTTAATAATGAGAATTGGTCCCTGTACTAAAGTGTTACCTTATTGTATTCACATGACTAAATTACACTTTAAAATATATTAAAATAGAAAAATATATGTAATAATATTTCATTATATTAATGTTTATAATGTTTTCAAAAACATTTTTAAAAAATCCTGGTATTACAGTATTGTTGTCTAACATTATAGGTCATTCCAGTAATTTAAAGCCAATCCATGTTATGTCATTTCACATCAGACAATATGGTAAAAATGGTGTGGGTATTTTGTTTCTGTTTTTGCTATCTCTTTTCAAGGCCTGCAGGAGTGCCCATTCTATGTATCACAATAACACTAATACCACTAACCCACTTATATAGTCATTATACACTCACTGGACCTCAGATGAAAAGATAATATGACGTTTAAAGGGATACAACTGTATTTATAGTAATATGCAATATGGAAAAGGTGCTATATTGCAAACAACATCACAACAATACAACAAATACTGTATAATCCCTTTCTTCGTTTGACAAAAGTCAAATGAAGTGTATAGTTTTGGATCGGTGTTAAAAAAAATCTTGATATTTAATTGGTGTTTAATTGTCGTAATAGCTAAAAATGGATAATGAATCATAATTGATCATAATTAAACACATTTCGCTTTGCTCTATTGGATGAGTGGTCAGCCTAATCTATTTTGTATGTATGTATGTGTATATATTTTTTGCTGTTGTGTAGGCTATGTATCTATTCAGTGCACCAGTTCTGTCTGGCTAGTAGCCCAGGCCTTTTATGTGCGGTGTCTACAGTATGTGCTTGTTCAGAGATGTGTTTTCTTATCATATTCCATTTCCCCTGCTGTGTAGACAGTCAGCTTCATGTAGTTACATGTCCATGCCTTCTTCATTATACTAGTGGACGCTAATTTGCTCTCATGTGTTAGTTATCGATTAATTGCAGGTCATTAGCGACACTCAGCATCATGTAGAACAGAACACTGTGCTGTAGTGCAGTGAACGCTCAGGACTCTCAAGGTGAATGTCACAGCTGGAGCTTGTGATCCTCTGCCAAATGAAGGTGATGATGCAGGAGTTCTTCTGTTTATCAGGTCGTTGATGCGAGGTTCATAGCCAAAGGTGTGTTGATACCTAATAGTGTTGTTTTCTGCATCATCTGCTGGATGCAATATTGTGATACTGTGTTTATGATGAGGTAGTCTCAACCTCAAAAGTACCGCCCACAGTCCATTAGCAGACTGTCTAATCCAATGGCAGTAGCTGTACTTAATGCCTTTATTGACCTTAAAGAGAGTACACTCTCATGCTTTCTAAGTACTTTGTATTTTGTATTGCTTTGCATTTTATCTTATCTTATTTTCTAATTGGTTATCTGCACCCGACCATTTTAGCCAAAATTATCCCATAAAATCATATTTGCCTGGAGGTATATGCAACATTAATATATATGTTCCTCCCCCTACACCGTGGGCTACGATTTGGTCCCGAGTCTAGTGGTCCCAAGTCTGGTGGTCTCAGCACTCTTCAGTCTGGTGGTGCCAAATTCGGTGACCCCTTAGTCCTTCCTAGTCTGGTGGTCACAATACTCCCTGATCCTGTGGTGCCAGTGCTCTCTAGCCTGGAGGTCCGAAGTCCAGTGGTCTCAGCTCTCTGAAGTCAAGTGGTCTCAGTTCTCCTTAGCTCAGTGGTCACATGTCTGGTAGTCTCCGTAGCCCAGTGGTTCCAAGTGGTCCCGGAGGTCCTTTCTTGTCATCAACCCTTCCAGTAAAAGCTACTGCCATTTTGTGTATCTGGACCACACAGACTTCCCTGACTGCCCCAGTGGTGGTGACGTCCGCTGCGACATCCCCAGAGCCAGTGGCGTCTGCTGTGGCTCCTCCAGAGGTGCAGCCCCTGACTCCTCAGAGTTCCCCTTCACAGCCAGGAGGGCCATTTCTGATCCCTCAAAGTTTACCCTCATGGCCAGAAGGGCTGTCTCTGACTCCTCTGACTACCCCTTTACTGCCAGGGACCGTTCAGGACCGTTCCTGAACTTCTTGAGTTACCTGCTCACTCTATCATGGCTAGGAGTGCCATCGCTGAACTCCTTGTGTTACCTTCCCATTCTGTTATGACCACAGAGGCCATCTATGCCTGGTATGTTACAGCCATGGAAGCTACCCCTGGGTTTGTTTGGATCCTTGTCTCTGCTCTGCGGTGGTCTTCCACTCTGCCATGGTACCATACTCTGCCATGCTGGTCATCTGCTCTGCCATGGACTGCAGATCCCCAGAGGTCTTCTGTTCAATCCTGGAGGTAACCCCTGGTGTTCTCCGGCTCAGTCACGGTGGTCTTCTGTTCTGCTGTGGCCGCCATCTCAGCCAGCTTTTGGCTCTGGTGGTCTCCTGATCCTGAGTGGTCTTCAGCTCCACCCCTGTTGGTGGTCATCTTATATTATAGATTGTGTAGATGTGACATCAGTAGCCTGTCTGCTGGATTGTTGCTTAAAGTTTGATCTCATGATGTGAAATTGCAACCCCTCTCATGTAGAGGAACAGCAGACCCTCTCCAGGCAGCCAACTCCCTGAAAGCATGCACTCTAGCGCCATTTTAGATTGCCAGAGAATTCAGTTGGAACTCTAGTGCTAGCTAGTGTTGGCTTAGACAGTGTGTAGAGGGGTTATATTACCCTACAGGAATAAAACGCTTCCCTCTGTTGATGTGAGTCCTGCCAATTACATGTCACTGGTGCTAGCTTTCGCAATTCTTTGGCTTTGAGGAAAGGGATTTAATCCTGCAGCTTCATTGACCTTTCACCGATAGCTTCCGAGATTGTTCCAAAAGGTATCCCTTAGATTTAGAGTGCCTCAGGTGAGTAATGTGTAAAGGAATTGCTTTCACCCGCCAACACGTTTTTTATAATCTTGTTTACTTACTCTTGTTGCATTGCAAAGTTTAGGTTTCAGAGAGTCAGACATGTCAAGAATGGCGATCCAGAGATTTTATTTCAAGTCCAATATTAAGATCCTCAAGTTTCCATGTTGACTTACTCAGTTCACCCTCACAATTTTTTCTTGTTTGCACACCTTCCCTATTCTATAGTCTGCTTATCTTCCTCCACCATCATTTTTTCCATGTTCCATTTCTCCTAGCCCAACCCATCCTCTTTTTAGTGCCGCTTGTATAACCTCCTTAGCTGTGCTCTTTTTTATTTTTTTTTCTCTTCATGTTTTCTAATTTATCTGCTCTTTTTTGTATCTATAAGCACCCAAAGTGTTCATTCCCAAGGTGCTGATGGGGTGTCCATCTGGAGCACTTAACCCCAGGGAGGGCTGTTCCTGGAATTGTTCTGGTATTTGCTGTTTTGGATGAAAACATCCTTTAGATTTCAAAGTAATAACTAACATTGTAACTTAAACACTTTCAGCGGAGTGAAGACTGCTCATGTGTGTGATCATGAGAGCAGCGTTGCTCACAGACATTCCATGTTGCTCTTATTCAGGTGTTGTTTTCTGTCTGCAACTGAGCTAAATATACCAGACAGGGTGAAAGACACACCCTGTGGTGCCCAGTGTTGAGGACTTCTTATCATTGCAGGGTTTGGGTTACATTCTTCAGTACTTGATGGGCAAAAGTATGCTTAGAGCAGTGGGTTAGGTTCTGTTCAAACTGGGGTCCAGGAGCAGGGCTGCAATGGGATGCTGAGGGGTCCACAAAAACTTTTACTGACAAGTATTGGTCAAAGTCAATGAATTAAGATAATAAATGTTTAATGTAATAATTTAGCAGGCATTTGATATTATAACTTCATTCTCCTTTCTAAACATTGGTAATAAATCATGAGATCAATCACAACTATTTTACTCTATTGACAGCCCAATTAGTAACTGAAAGAAAACAAAATATTTTAGGAATTTTTATGCAAACAAGAGTAAAAGATGTCAACTGTCATCTTAATATGAAGAAAATATTCTACAGTATATATATATATATATATATATATATATATATATATATCATATTTTAATTGATAATATTTCTTCTTTTTTATAATTGACTATATTTGGCTTATTTTAATTATTTATACAGTAGTTATTTAATTTTGAAGCATGGTGTCCTTATATATTACACTTACTGTTTTTTTCACAAAGTATAAGTATATCTTTGTACTGTATATGAACATTTATATATTAGGTTCAAATTTCACTGCACACACACACACACACACACACACACACACACACAAAAACTTTAATTTTTTTAAGTATCTTATGAAATTGACTAGGATAATATAAAAAAATTGCCAAAATAAGATGCATGTCTATCATTGGTCAAATTCATGTAAATAAAGCATCCATGGCTTCTATTAAAAATCTATTTTGCTTGATGAAATAAGAAGTTCAATGTTGTTTTCAGTCTTGCTCTGGGTGTGTGTTGCCCTTACCTTACATGTTCTCTTTAAGACAGTTTGTGCTTTTAGGAGGAAGTTTTAATTCATTTGGAACAGAATTCACACATTGTCACACCGAATATGCCTATAACCTATCTAACCTTCCACATCACAGTCGCCAACCAATCATTCTTCAGCATCTGTGGAAAATATGTCTGCCATTTCCTGAGCAACATTCCTGTGTTATTGTTTGGATTTTTACTACGAGAGGAACATTACTAGAATGCATTGTGTTGTGTTAGCACGGGAATTAGTACACGTATTAGTATAAGTGTGCATTTGGGTGTGTGTGAAAGAGAACAAGAGAGAGAGCCTGTTTTCTGAGTGCTAAAGCTTATTATGTAACAGCAAAGTGAGGTCATTCAAGATAGGATCTTACAGAGGCAGGTGGATAACTGTCAGGCACTTGGAGAGAATAGCTTGCATACTATAATTTACTGGAATTGTAACAATTTTACTGCTAACTTATTCTCAAATGTTTCTCCTGTTATCCACTAAAAATAAACAGTCAAAATGAGGCAATTGTTGACTTGCGGTAAGAATAAAAAGCAATAAAATGAATCTGGACAGCATAGTGATCAGGGTATCTTCCGATCATTCATTTTTTAATTTAATATTAAAAACAGAAAAATATGTGATGTGCCAAAAAGATGTAGGCTAGGGGTAGCTGTGGGTGCAGATGTGAATAAATTAATATTTAAGCTATGGGAAAATAATAACTTGTATTTCTCACACAGGTTGCCAAATTGATGCCTACACAGAAGTAAGCCCTGTCTATAGGCTCTGCCCCGGTACGGGCTATTCGTTAGCCATTTGTTATTCTGGTTGTTTGATGAGAAAGTGATGAAATATAGTTGCAATAAACCCGTTAAGAATGCATATAACTGTAGCAGCAGGACTGTTTTCTGCTGCACGCAAATGTGGAAGAAGAGAAGTAATGACGGCACGGTTTAATGTTTGGTTGACCAATCAGCAGAAATGGGCGTTTTATTCCCGCCCACATGCAGAGATCGAAAATTCAAGTCGTTTATTCATTTTCTAGCCCTGAACGTAAAAACAGAAAATCAAACATAATTCTTGTTTTTTTTTTTTTTAGTTTTTTTGAAAAATTAAAAAAACGAAAAAAGAAACCGTTTTCTTATTTTTCTGTTTTTAATATTAAATTAAAAAACGAATGATCGGAAGATACCCGGTCCGTGTACGTTGCGTTCATTCGTTTTTTGATTTAAAATTTTAAAAAGAAACATGAGAAAACGGCACCATTTTCTTTTTTCGTTTTTTCAAAAAAATGAAAAAACAAGAAATCGCCTTGATTTGCCGTTTTTACATTCAGGGGTAGAAAATGGATAAACAGCTCGAATGTTCGATTTCCACGTGTGGGCGGAAATTAAACGCCCCTTTCCACTGATTGGTCAAGCAAGGATCATCATGTCATCTTCAGTTTTGTGCAACAGAATAAAAGCATTTATTGCAACTCCTGCATTCATCTCCCTCTCATCAAACAACCAGACTAACAAGTGGCTAGACACAAACCATACTGGGGCAGCGCCTAGACAAGGGCTTTACTCCTGTGTAGGCATAGATTCTCTATGGCAAATATTAGGTGCTTATTGCAGAAATATGTATGTATCTCAGATCTGCCGCCACGTTACCATTTTAGTCTATTTCTTTGGCTTACAGACCAGTTTATTTAGCTGTCCAGTTATCAAAATCTGTGTGAACATTTACATTATAGTGAAGTGCAGACCAGTATTGATTTTTATTGAGTTTTTTTTTTTTCATTGAGAAGTTTAAATGATACCAATTAAATCAGTACCAGGCAAAGCCATCTTTGCACTGTGGCACAGAAGCTGCATCTTAAGTTAATGTATTTACAGAATTAATGCTGCTCAGACAGCAGTAAATGCAACACAACAATTTCATTATGGAATGAGATTGTTTTAAACAAAAACATTTTGAGTAGCCTACAGAAATATGAAATGAGTGACAAAATGAAACAATTGGATAGGCTACTTGAATTATGAAGGTTAGATCGCCAGTAGGTGGCGGCAAGTCATTAGGCTTGTTTGAGATGAGCAAAATCTGCGCAGAACGGATCACCGGTGATCACCGCGAGATGCATGCCGGTTAGAAAAGTGTCCGAGTTACGTCCGCTTTATTATAAATGTCAATTGTCACTGAAAAAAATGGGAAAGAGTTCAACTTCGTAAGTTGCGATAAATGTGCACAAGGACATAAATCTGGCACATCTGCCTGAGGCGACATACCTATTTTCTAAGTTCTATGTGTTTATTTACTTAAGTTAAAGTTATTTCATATTTTGCTTTGACGTATTTAGCATATACTTAAACTGTTGTTTAAGTATATGCTACAGTCAAGGTCACTGCACACTGAGTCCGAAATTTTTGCGTGCGTTTTTCCGATTTTTCTTATTCCTCATCCTTTCCTATCAAAATGCATGCTACGGATGCAAAAACGCAGAAACTCGAACCTGATCCGATTTTTTTTTAATGAAGGACGAAAGTTTCGGAGGCAGTGTGTGTGACATAATGTGAGGTTGTATTTATTTTTTAACTTGCGAACATTTCGGACTGGGTGTGACCTTTAAACTGTTTAGTAAATCCTTTGGTGCTTCTGTATCAAGCAGTAGGCTACTTTTAAAAACTGAGGTAACCTAGCTTACTGCTTGTGCTTTTGTTTTAACGGTTAATGTTTAATAACGCTAATAAAAAAATTATTTTGTCGGGTGTGGTGCTTTGGTTTAGCATTATTTCATCTTATTTAAACGCAATCATAAATCCTGCTATTCTGGATGATAAGTTGAACGAATATTTGAGTATTTGTGTAGCCAACATTTTTTTACAAGCTCTGAGAGAAAGTCCGCGGGAGCGGGCGGGAGTGGACACAAACATTGCGGGCGCGGGCGGGAGTGGAACACGCAGGGCGGGCGGTCCTGGCCTTGCCACACAGATTTAGATAACTGGACAGCTAAATAAAATGTGCGGTGCGCCAAAGAAATAGACTAAAAGGGTAATGTAGCTGCAGATCCGAGCTACATACATATTTCTGCAATAAGCACCTAATAATTGTCATAGCGTTTATGCCTACACAGAAGTAAAACCCCGTTCATTTGTTAGTCTGGTTGTTTGATGAGAGAGAGATGACATGCAGGAGTTGCAATAAACACTTTAATAGCGGAGGACTCGTCTTCTGTTACACAGTACTGAAGACTACATGATGACGGCACCGCTTCATTTATGCTTGACCAATCAGTGGAAAGGGGCGTTTCATTTCCGCCCACACGTGAAAATCGAACATTCCAGCTGTTTATACATTTTCTACCCCTGAATGTAAAAACGGAAAATCAAGGCGATTTCTTGTTTTTTCATTTTTTTGACAAAATGAAAAATGAAAATGGTGCCGTTTTCTCATGTTTCTATTTTCAATATTTAATCAAAAAACGAATGAACGCAACGTACACGGACCATACCCTGATTCATAGTCCAGATTTGATTTTGAATTTGAATTGAGTGTTGTTAAAATGATGTTGATGTTAAAACGTGTTAAAAACCTTCAGCTGTGGTTGCCAGAATTGTAAAAATTACAGTAGCAAATTTGCAACAACAAAAAAAAAAAACTAATATATAGAAGGTACACACAAATAAAAAATCATGGTAACGAACATGACACTAAATAATTCAATAAATGTTAACAACATAAAATTTAACATACTGCCCAAAGATGCATAACTGTAAAAGGGAAAAAAACAACAACAATTGTTTAAATGAAAAACCATAAAATGAGAAGTGTCAAACAGGAAATTCTGGGAATGTCAATTTACTGTTTTTCACTGTAAAGTATAAAATGACATTATTTGCTTCTAAAAACTGTACAGTACTTTACTGTAAAATTACATTAGATTTGTTACATAGTTTTTTATGGTATATAGTAGGGTAGCTTAATGTTAACCAATTAACCGTTTTTCTTACCGTAACATTTTTAGAGTGTTTTACTGTTAAAATGATAAAAGCAGACAAATAAGAGCTGAAGGTGCAGTTGTTTTTGTCTGTTATTCAGAATGAGATATCTCAGCTCTGGACACACAGAAAGAAAAGCCATGGGAGAGAAGGAAATTCCACAGTTATCATTTACCTCAGAGGAGGTGGAAAATGGATCGGCCCTGAGAATGATGTCATTGGAGTGTGTCTGTGTGTATTATGTTCCTGTGGTTCCTGTTTTAGTGGAAAAAGGACTGTGAGAAAAGGAAAGAGAGAGTGGGGAGAGATGGAGGGAGTCTATGAGGGAGAGGGGAAAATTAGCGGAAGGTTGTGTTTCATTTTGTTTTGTCCTGTCCACTCATGCACCTGCCCGGTCTCCAGTCTCCATGTGCCTGGATCATGTCATGGTGTGCTGATTAGAAACACAACAATTACTCTGCTCACATAATCAAATGGACACACACCCAAAAACGTGATTTGGGTAGTCATTATGTCATTATGGATAATACGCATATTTATTCCTCAGACCCATTAAGCACAAACCAGTGTTACTTTTGACAGCAAATTTTGATTCAGTTTAAATCATAGACTTTTGACTTAAGTCATAGACATTTGACCGGATCTCTTCCGAAATTTGTCCTTCCAAACATTTTCATCTCGTTTTTATTCATTGACAAAAGTGTCAATAGATTTTCGTGATAGTTTTTTCATTGAAAATTAGCTTTTATTTCATTATCTCTTTTTCGTTGGTGAAAAAAGTTTGTTGACGAAAATGATTCATCAGCGAAATTAACACTGCCACAAACTCCACCCTATCTGCAATTCTAAAGATTTCATTGGTCATGTTTGTCACAGTTAGACTCATACATGACTTTTATGAGCTGTGAATCCATGAAGTCTGTATATTAGATATTTGTTTATTAGAGCACTGACTATTAGTGATCGTTAATGGAAGCACCAACAGGTTTCTACTCTGTATATCCTCAGCAGAATAAACTTTTCAGGTTTTGCACACATTCAAGTGACGACTTTGAATGACAGATTGCATTCTGGGAATTTTATGTTATCATTTAAAGATGAACACATTGTAGCATTAACTGTCTCTCTCTTTTTTTCCTGCAGTTTGTGGATGTGATTTGGCTCAGGGAGGCTTTTTTGTGCGTCAGGGCGAGTTTATCTGCACTCTGGATTATCAGCGACTCTATGGCACCCGCTGCTTCAGTTGTGAAGAGTTCATTGAAGGGGAAGTTGTGTCCGCCCTGGGCAAGACATACCATCCACGTTGCTTTGTCTGTGCCATCTGCAAGTAAGACACACAGTCAAACACACTAACATACATTCACTTTGGTACTTTAACAGTTTTAGCTTTACGTTTTCAGTTGAACATTTTCATTTGGATAAGGTACAGCAGCAGTAATCAAATTCAAAATGTTAATCAGATATGTGACCCTGGACCACAAAACCAGTCATAAGTAGCACAGGTATATTTGTAGCAATAGCCGACAATACATTGTATGGGTGAAAATGATTGATTTTTCTTTTATGCCAAAAATCATTAGGATATTAAGTAAAGATCATGTTCCATGAAGATATTTTATAAATTTCCTGTCGTAAATATATCAAAACTTAATTTTTGATTAATAATATCCATTGCAAATAACTTCATTTGGACAACGTTAAAGGCCATTTTCTCAATATTTAGATTTTTTTGCACCCTCAGATTCAAGATTTTCAAATAGTTGTATCTCTGCCAAATATTGCCCTATCCTAACAAACTATACATAAAATAATTACCCTTATGACTTATCAATATCAGTTTTATCAGTAATAATAATTTACACACTTAATAATAATAATATTTTTTTTTTTTAATGAATTTTTATCCTTCTCCTTCTTCAGACATTGTGTTTGCTTTCTATTAATTTCTTTCAGTTATATTATATTATGTAATTAATGTGGACAAAAATTACTTGCACACTGCATGTAGAAATGTACTAATACATATTTATATTATTATTATTAAATTATTTTTATTTTTATTTTGAAATAGTTATTATTATTACACAAGTTATAATATAACAGTATAAAAGTTTATATTTCTTATTATAAATACAAAACTCTAATATGGTTTGCTAAATGCAAGGTATGATTTTTTTCATACCTTTACACATGAAAAAAAAAAGACTAGGCTTAATAGGTGTCAGTGTAATGTCAAAAACTGCTGTTATATTGGCAAGTGAAAAAAATAAAAAATGAAGACAAATGCTGTGTGAAATGCATCTTTATTAGATTGAGCACTTCCTACATGCAGGGTTTTGCCCTGGATGCACAAATTCCATTTGTATCTCATGGTGATTCAAACTAAATGTACTTATTGTGTTTCCGTGTGTGCATTCATGCTAGCTCGTGTAGCTGCCATTTGTGGTGTTTTATTTCGAAATGTTCTGCCGCTGACTGTGTGTGTGTGAGTGAATTTTATGGGAAGGCAATCTTGTTACTCAGGGAGGGGAAGGAAAGGGGACCCGTCAGCTTTCAGTAAGAATGTTAAGTGTATGCTCTGCTCCCAGGCCACTTATTTCCAGAGTGGTGTAGGGTGTCCCTCAGTCTCTGAATGGATGTTGTGTATGTGCATGTGACATGTTGCTTAGAATGTGGCCCTCCTACATTTCCATAACGATGCCCATGTTTCTGTGGACACAGTGTTCTCAATTGGTATCTTGGGTGCGACTGGATCTTAAATCACCTCATAAATATCTAATTTGTAGTTACTCTGGATGACTTTATCCAACCTATTCCAACACATAGTGTTTCTACATTTGCCAGTAAGAAATTATTGTTACTGCTATTATTATACCTTTAATGGCAGGCTATTAGGTGTGAACAGAGGTCTACAGAACTAGATGATGACATTTTTACAAACTAAACTGGTCCAACAATCACAGGAACAGAGTATTCGTTGTTATACCAAGAAAAACAGACAACCAGTATCCATCACAGAATTTTGGATAACATACACTAGCACTAGTCAGGCGATGGTGTGTTAATTGGACATGGACTTCCACTCTTCCATTGGGTGATGAGAGCATGAGCTGATTATCAACATACTGTTATATCATCAGCTCTCGTACTGAACTATCAGCCAAAGAGATGATTGGACATGTGCCATCATAAGCCTGTCTTATAATGGCTTGCTTCAACTAAGAGGTCTTATGCCTGCCATGTTAATTGTGCTGTAGCACCAGAAAATGATTTAATGTAATAATATAAGATTAATTTGCATAAAACTTCTGTGGAATGCAAAAGGTGATGTGAGGTAGAATATTCAAGATGTTTAATTTCATGCACTGTAAAACCAGTAATTTACTAAGACTATATACACTGAACAAAATTATAAATGTAGCACTTTTGTTTTTGCTGAACTCAAAGATCTAAGACCTTTTCTATGTACACAAAAGGCCTATTTCTCTCAGATATTGTTCACAAATCTGTCTAAATCTGTGTTAGTGAGCACTTCTCCTTTGCTGAGATACTCCATCCACCTCTCAGGGGTGGCATTTGCCTCACGCAGTGTAACACATCTCCTTCACATAGAGTTGATCAGGTTGTTGATTGTGGCCGGTGGAATGTTGGTCCACTCCTCTTCGATGGCTGAGTGAAGTTGCTGGATATTGACAGGAACTGGAACACGCTGTTGTATACGCCGATCCAGAGCATCCCAAACATGCTCAATGGGTGACATGTCCGGTGAGTATGCTGGCCATGCAAGAACTGGGATGTTTTCAGCTTCCAGGAATTGTGTACAGATCCTTGCAACATGGGGCCGTGGATTATCATGCTGCAACATGAGGTGATGGTCGTGGAAGAATGGCACAACAATGGGCCTCAGGATCTCGTCACGGTATCTCTGTGCATTCAAAATGCCATCAATAAAATGCACCTGTGTTCGTTGTCCATACCATAACCCCACCGCCACCATGGGCCACTCGATCCACAACGTTGACATCAGCAAACCGCTCACCCACACGACACCATACACGCTGTCTGCCATCTGCCCTGTACAGTGAAAACCGGGATTCATCTGTGAAGACAACACATCTCCAAAGTGCCAGACGCCATCGAATGTGAGCATTTGCCCACTCAAGTCGGTGACGAATGTTACGATGACGAACTGCAGTCAGGTCGAGACCCCGATGAGGACGACGAGCATGCAGATGAGCTTCCCTGAGACAGTTTCTGACAGTTTGTGCAGAAATTCTTTGGTTATGCAAACCGATTGTTGCAGCAGCTGTCCGGGTGGCTGGTCTCAGACGATCTTGGAGGTGAAGATGCTGGATGTGGAGGTCCTGGGCTGGTGTGGTTACATGTGGTCTGTGGTTGTGAGGTCGGTTGGATGTACTGCCAAATTCTCTGAAACGCCTTTGAAGACGGCTTATGGTAGAGAAATGAACATTCAATTCACGGGCAACAGCTCTGGTGGACATTCCTGCAGTTAGCATGGCAATTGCACACTCCCTCAGAACTTGCAACATCTGTGGCATTGTGCTGTGTGATAAAACTGCACAGTTTAGAGTGGCCTTTTATTGTGGCCAGCCTAAGGCACACCTGTGCAATGATCATGATGTCTAATCAGCATCTTGATATGCCACCCCTGAGAGGTGGATGGAGTATCTCGACAAAGGAGAAGTGCTCACTAACACAGATTTGTGAACAGTATTTGAGAGAAATAGGCCTTTTGTGTGCATAGAAAAAGTCTTAGATCTTTGAGTTCAGCTCAAGAAAAATGGGGGCAAAAACAACAGTGTTGTGTTTATAATTTTGTTCAGTGTGTGTTGGATGCTGCTTTATTTGAAAAGCAATAAAATGTTAGTTAATTTGATTTTTTGATTTGAAAGTTTAAACTACATAAACTACATGTATTTAGATTTTATATTTATTTCATATAAAGAAAAACAATTTTATGAACTCGAATGAATTAAGTTACAGTACTCAAAAATATACAGTGGTGGCCAACATTATTAGAACAGTAGTATTTTCACCAGCTAAAAATGGTTTTAAGTCAGTTATTTGAATCTTTTGCTGTAGTGTGTCAGTAGGAAATATCACTTTACATTTCCAAAAATTCATATTGCCATTAACTGTAATAATCCAGTGAGAGTTTTCTTTGCACAAGGAGTCTGACAACAGCCAGTGCTCCACACAGAGATCTGATCTCATCTTCATCCAGTCTGTCTGAAATGACACGAAGAAACAGAATAAACTGAGACAGACTAAATCCAGATAAACTGTGGCGACGTTTCCAAGATGCTTCAAGAATCCTACCTGCAAAGCTACCTGAAAAACTATGCGCAAGTGCTCCTAGAGCAAAAACTGCTTTAATCGCAAAGAAGGGTCACACCAAATGTTGATTTAATTTTGTTAATTGATAAAGAAAAGCTATTTATGACATTATTTTTGACAGAATCCTCATTTTACAGCATTTTTACACAAGTGGCTAAAACTTTTAAAAGTACTGTAGCTTTGCAGGTAGGCTTCATAAAGCATCTTGGAGTCAATTCCAAAAAAAGCATTAAAAAAGTAGTTCAAAGGTATGCAATGCTATATTTGATGCTGCAAGGATTTTTTTTGTGTGTGAAGGTCAGACTAAAAATTTTATGTAAAATTCTCATTTACATTTATGTTTAGTATAAGTATGCATGCAAAAACACAGCAGGTCTGACACCAATGATGCCAAACAACATTGGTTGTCATGTGTGTCAACTGGTTTTGATGTGGCAATTTTATGCAAATATCCAAATGAGTATGAATGCTAAGGAGGAGCTGAAGTTACACGGTAAATAGCAGCTTGGATCTGCTATAGCTTTACAAGACTCTCTTTTAGCTTATTTTAGGGTGCTTTTTTGTCATTTTAAAGACTAACAGCATACATTCTCATTGCTTTTAAATTTATGCTAAATGTCACCTTTTGTAAATAACAGAAAGTTTCCCTTTTTTAGTATATGTAAATTAAATTTTGGGTGAACTCTGCCTTTTAGAATGCATCTGCCTTTGCTTATGCTGAGATTTAATTTAAAAGATTAACAAGGCAGTAATGGTCTTGCAATGTTTGCCAACTGCGAATGTGCTAAAATGTTTCATTTAGTGAGTTTTTGTGTCCCTGCATCTGATCCTAATTGAAAATAGTTTAAGAAACTAGTTTAAAGTTCATCGTCATCTGAAAGTGACTTTATGACTTTGGTGAGTGATGAGGTGACTGTGTGTGTGTGTATTTCTGGCAGGCAGCCGTTTCCAGCTGGGGGCCGCGTGACGTTTAATGGGAAGGAGTGCGTTTGTGAGAAATGCACTCAGCCTGTGCCAGTCAACAGCACGGCATCCCCACAGGCTGTGCACAGTGAGTACTCTGTGTTTCTGCATTGCAATCTATTCCATTCTATGTTAGTCTCTTTCTCTTACACACACACACTCACTCATTCATTTCCTAAATGTCTGCAATGACAGCTTTCCCTGCCATTTCATTAGTAATACACTACACGTTTGTCTCGCTCTCTCTGCAGATTGCTGTGGCTGTGGAAAGGAGTTTAAAAATGAGCAGTCTCTGGTGGCGTTGGACAAGCACTGGCACCTTGGCTGCTTCAAGTGCAAAGTGTGCAATAAAGTGCTTAATGCAGAATATATCAGCAAGTTAGTCCCACTCTTACTCTTCTCTGTGTGTGAATGTGTAGATGGGTGCTTGTGTGTGCTTTATCGATCGCAGTAATGTGATAAGGTGATCCACAAGCCTGCTGAACCCTCTGGAAGGAGTCAACGTTATTGATGTGCTGTAATATGAAAGAACAGGGGATTCTCAAGGCTAGAGAGCAAACAGAGATCTGTTACGATCCTTGAGATCAAGTGAAATACATCTTCTGTAATTTGTGTTGATGTTCTGCAGGGACGGGATCCCCTACTGCGAGGCAGACTATCACGCCATGTTTGGCATCCAGTGTGAAACCTGCAAGAAATACATCACTGGAAAAGTACTTGAGGTTTGAAGAATTCTTTTCTATTTGTCGGGGGTCCTTTAATGAATGGATTCATTAATAGATTGAAGTAGAGGAATGGATGCCTTAATTATATTGTTAACATTGCTTAAAGTCCACATGAATTCAAAATGAACCCTATTGCCTTTTTTAAAGACCAAAAAAAAAAAGGTTGAAGATTGAAATTGAAAGTTTAGGCCAGTGTTATTTATATACTATTTTAGTATTCATTAATATTTTAAATGAGCTTTTCTTATTAGATTTTGTTAGATGTTTGTTAGGTTTTGGTAATTTTGTTATGTGTTTTTGTCATTTTTATTAATTTAAAAGCTATAGTTTATTTTTATTTCAATTTTAATACTTCAATCTAAACTTATTTATTTCAGGTAGTTGACAAGGCAGCCCTAGTGAAAAATAAATATACTAAAATGTATTTGAAATGCATTTCTTTCATGCTTTGTATACTATAAATACATTTACATATTTTTGTACTTAAAAATATTACAATTATAAAATACTTAAAGTCTGCTAAATTGGAACAACTAAATTTGTACTCAGTGCACTTTAATTGTGCAGGAGTAGTGCTAAAGTGCAACTAAATATACTGAAGTATATTTCATTGTGCTAAATTGGAAGTATTGCAAGCTTACTTCAGGTACACTTTAAATATCTTGCATTTAAAGACCGATATTATTCAAAGACCATACAAATTTAATCAATATTGACATTAAACACATTTTAGGCATAATATTAACACAGAATTAATGAAAATGTTTTTCATTGATAGTAACAACACAGGTAACAACATCTTTTTTTTTTTTTTAATAGCCAAGGGTTTAGTTACATGACAGCCATGAATGAGGAGGAGGGACATTGTCACGCTAGAGAACATTTGATTGGACAAAAATCTGCAATGCAGGATGAGTCATCATTATTTTGATCCATTTTCCTACACTGTAAAAAGTGATAAGTTGACTTAACTTAAAAAAAATGAGGAAACCCGTTGCCTTAAAATTATTAAATAAATAATAATTTAAAAAAAAAAGAAAAAGTTAAGCAAACTTGATAATTCACTTAACTTATTTTTTTTAATTATCATTTACTTAAAAATTTTAAGGCAACGGGTTTTCTCAATTTTTTTTAAAGTTAAGTCAACTTATCACTTTTTACAGTGTAGAAGAGACAGATTTCAAATTTAACTTGTGCATTTCTGCTAATAAAAAATTGTCAACTTTTAAGAGTGCGCTAGCATAAAAACCAAGATGTCTCAAAGTAAACGGACAGAAAAAGTAAAGCCACAAAATTGTAATTGTGGCCACATTTCATGATGCAGTTAATGCCCAATGCAATCAAGTCTTGCTTTTCTCATCGAAATATTCTCTTTCACTCTAAAAGATGTCACATTACTGAGTAAAATGGCTTGTTAATGTCATTTCATGTTGACTTTATAGCAAGACTTGGTTAAGTTTTATCATATCTTTGCTTTGAGTGTGTGTGAAAGACTTTTATTCTCATCTGAGAGCTTCAGGCTGGTACTCTGTAATCACAGTGGTCATGTTGGAGGGGGCAGAAGATGAGTGGGTGCTTACAAAGACAATCTCAGACAGTCGATTCACAACCCATCTGAAGCCTAATTACAGTATAGAACAATATATCTCCTCAAATTGCCTCTCACTTTTTCTGGTTTGTTCACTCACTTTTGTACTTACATGCAAACTTTTCCTCATTTTTGTTTAAACAGCTATTTTGTTACACCCTAACAAGCACGCTATTGATGTAATTGTTCTTTGTATAAGTTTCCTATTAGTGGTCTCATATGAGTAAATGTTGCTTATAAAAATACTTGTTAAGTTAGGTGCGCATTTCATATCTGTCACATATACATAAAGATCTACAGCTTTGTGTACTTTAAAGCTCTATAAATAAGTGTATCTCTGTGTGTGTGTGTGTGTGTGTGTGTGTGTCAGGAGTGGGACAGTGTTGCTATAGTGACCGTCCCATTGGCACTGCCACTTGCTCTCAGTAACCCAAAATTAGATCGAGTCACTGTATGACATCATGGTTTAGGATGGTAGTTTTAACTACACAGTTTCTATGCCAAGTGCTCTGAGCAGATGTAAATTAAATGAAGTCATGCAAAATAATATCTTGGCATCTTTTTTTTTGCCCTTGGCAACATTTTTTACATGAACTGAAGGCTAGTTGATACAGGTATCCTAATGTTAGCAAGAATAATTAGCCCACCTTTCAGGAGTAATGCCAGGTCACAAGCCTAGACAGCATCGGGGTACTGAGGTAATCAAAGGTAAAGGATTTCATTGTGTAGTTGAGGGGATTTTTAACCAGTTTGTTCCATTTGTTGTTGTTGTAAAGCATGTAACAGAAAGACAGCACAAACAGAGCATGATTTGCAGGTCTTATTTACTCTGTAGCATTTATTGAATTGTATCTGTGCCTGAAATGTCACGACATTTTGAGTGGCAAGACTGTTGGAAGTGAATGGAGAGGGAGGAGGGGCTGAGTAGATTTTCCAGTGCATGTTTTGATACATGAGAAATTAAATCTACAGCTGTGCTGAACACTAAAAGAGTGTGACACAGCATGCTAAAAATTTCTGATCACAGATGAGTCTTTTAGGACTTAATGAAGGTTGATGAAAAATGGATGACTGGAATCTAATGGATGACAGGAAAATATAAAAGATTGATTTCACTAATCTACTCTTTCAGGGCGGATGGAGCTATTTACCTTGTGAACTAAATCTAACCTGGAAAGGACACCAAATATTTAAAGGAATTGTGCAAAATTACAGCATGAAAGAGCTCTTAAGAAACAATAAAATGATTGATAACCAGATTAATTAATAGAGTTAGAGAGAATAAGATACGGAATGATAAGACTTTATCTCTTTCTCTTTTGGTGATAATACACTACCATACAAAAGTTTGGGATCAGTAAATGTTTTTTATTTTATTTTATTTTTTAAGAAATTAATACTTTTACTCAGGAAGGAAGGACACATTAAATTGATCTAAAGTTGACAGTAAAAACATTTGATTAAAACATGACTTGTATTTAAAAAAAAATGCTGTTCTTTTGAAATTTCTATTTAAAAAATCCATTAAAATATATAATTATATAATATTATATGAATAAATATACCAATACCATTTATTTATGGCATTTTGTCTCAAATGCCCATTTATTATGAGGAGTAAATCTCACAATGAATTGTTTGGGTAAAATTTCACCCCAAGGTCAAAAGGGAAAAAAAATTCTAAATTTGACATACAGATTTTTTTGGTAAATTTTTAAAATGAAGTGTGGCTATTAAGAAGTGTGGCAGATTTGCATCTGTGGTCCCTCTACTGTTCAGACGTAGTTACTGCAAATGGTGTTCCCCTGCCTACCGCTATCAAATTAGCATTTAAACTGCAAATAAAGTGAATTATTTGAGGATAAATCAATTAATTAATTACATTGTCGAGAATTAAGACAAATGCAGTCTTAATAACCCCCCAATACGAGTATATAAAATGTATTCATTGAGGGATTTCTGCAGTGGAGGTGAGTGACTGATATATGTCCTGCTTTGTGTTTATTTGCAGGCTGGAGAAAAACACTATCATCCCGCATGTGCAAGATGTGCACGTTGTGAGCAGATGTTTGGGGAGGGGGAGGAGATGTACCTGCAAGGTAATTTCAGCATCATCAAATTTACACGATGATTCAGATACACACATTTGCTGATGTTTTATTAAAACAAATACTTCAATACAATGAATATTGCTTCTATTTTATTAGTTAAATATTTTAATGTGACAATTAATGTGTCAACCATTTACATGTTATATTCAACAAAAGTATAACAATATAAAAATAATTGATTTAAAAAATTGATTTGTTGCAACAGTTACGGTTGAGAGGATAAATTTAATTTGATGATTTGTGTGAGAATGCTACAGGAAACATTTTCCTCTGAAAAGTCCTCTAAATTTTGAGCATGATACCAGACAGACAGGCACAGACAAAACTGATTACTTCTGACAAGGATTTTTGAATCATATGTATTAGTGTACTTGGAGTTTTATGCTTATGAAAACACATCTGTACTGACAAAAACAGGTCAACCCAGTCACATCCAAAGCCTGAATACATTCCATAGTTGATGTGTCTTAAATTATAAAGAAAAAAACACACATTTGACATCATAAGATAAATATGGTTTTATTTATTCTCGTGTCCCACTTCAAACGTTGCAATACTTCAGTATCTCGTTGAACTCTGTGCAGTGATTTACCACAGAAACTCACTGCACTGCAGTGTGTCAAAGGAGATTTATAGTCAGATGTGCTTTTAGAAAGCAGAATCAGTTAGAACCCTTTTTTCAATCTGGCTAGAATAAAATGAAAGACTGCTGACTCATTCAAAGGGTGAATGATTGTGTTACTTAGTTTATGAATGGCAGTTGATATGGTGGTTTATATGAACATGCTAACTCCTCAGAGAGATGAGTTACGTGAAATATGTTTGGTGAATTAAGAACGGAGGTAGTTTAAAGATACAGTGAAGTATTTCAGCCCCACTTAAAAATTTACACCACTGTTCTTTTTTAAAATGTTTTTGAAGTGCCACCAAGGTTGCATTTATTTGATAAAAAAAAAAAACCCTGTGAAAAATAGAACAATTTTAAAATGTTTTTAAAATTTTATATAATATATTCCTGTGATGGCAAAGCTCCATTTTCAGCAGCCTGCAGTGTCCCATGATCATTCAGAAATCATTCTGATATGCTAATTTGGTGCTAAACTAATATTTCTTGTTATTATTAATGTTCAAAATGGTTGTGCTGTTTAGTGTTTTAGTGGAAACTGATACATTTTTTCACTGGATTTTTTGATGAATAGAATATTTCAAAAGAACTGCATCTGAAATAGTTTAAGACATTCATAATGTTACAAAAACTTGATCGATATACCTGATGTCAAAACAATTTTTGGGCAAAAGAATGTAATGTTATAATTAATGTGATGTACTATACTTGTGAATGTATTGCTGTGTAAACTTGAAGGCAACTGACCTCATAAATCCACTAATAATGACACCAGTTAGTTCAAATTAATTGCATAAGTGATTCAAGAAAATGAAATTGAGCCATTTTGAGTGTCAAATACTTCTTAGAGCCAGCGTATTTTTTAACATGGACTTGTGAGTTATTTTTGGCTTTCTCTTTCACAGGTTCTTCCATCTGGCATCCTCCTTGCAGACAGGCAGCGCGTATGGAGGAGAAGAGTAAGGTAAATCTAAGCACACTGTGACTGAAGACAGGGGGGTGAATTCACTAAACAGTTGCAGCACAAAAACCTGCAATTTAATATGACCAGGAACTAAAGGGTCTGAAACAGAGTCATTCACTTGTTGTAAATTAGGCTTATTATATATTGCACCTTATTAAAAAAAACTCTTCGGTGTATGATAGAGTAAACAGTAATAGCATGTGCAGTGGCAGCAGCTGCAACCTCCCCCGGGTCCTAATGCCCGCTCAGTAAGGAGGGTTTAATTCTGTAGGGGGCACTGTTGGCCTACTTCTAATAAAATGAAAACAAAATAACCAAATAATATTTAGACTGTGTTTCTGATTAAATAAAGCAGTATTTGATGCCTTAAAATCATGAGTATGATTTGATTTAAAGTTCAAAAGCTATAGCTTACATGAACAACAACAACAACAACAACAACAAAAAACACAAACATGTCACTTAAATTAAATAATTTTATATGTACTGATTTATTTATTAATGTGTAATATGTTATATTTTTAAACAAATTATGAGCTCTAAATGATTTTCAGAACTTTTACAACTCTTGCTTTAGACCATTTACAAATGTTAAATCTTAAAATAAAATGTTAAGGTTACCACTGCATCTTTCTGAAAGAAAAAAAAAATGCAGCGATTGAATATAGTTTATTTATAGTTATTTTCAAATCTTCAATGTACTGTCATTATAAAATAACTTAATTGTTGTTTATTTGATTCTAACAAATAAGTTCTTGTTAAAAACTAACCAAAATTTAAAATAATTTGCTTATAATTTCTGCACAGGAGAGACTTGGTGTTGTTTCCAAACAAAAGGCAATATATCGGTATCGACATCGGTTATCGGCCAAAATGAGTAAAATATCAGCATATCGGATATCGGCAAAAATCCAATATCGTGCATCCCTAGTTAACAGTATTTCAAATACATTTTGATTAAGAAAAATGATGGAATAGTTGGTCATGGCAGATTTTATTCCTGAAGTAATGGAGAAGTGTTGTAATTGGGCAAGTGTTCAGATGCATGTTGTTGTCGAGTGCACTTTCAGCTTTTATAGTGCTGATTATGGTGCCTGGATTACGGTGGTGGAGTGATGTTGTACAGTGTAACAGAGCCGTTGAGACGTGAGGCGTGCGGATTCATATGCAAGCTTTATTAAAAGACATGGTCAGAAACACAGGCAGGGTCGAAACACCAGCAAACAAGTATATCGTGGACAAGAGTAGTCCAGAAAACAAGCGAGGGTCAATCAACAGTGAACGTAATCTGACAGGGCTTGACAAGAGGGGTAATCCAATAATGAGAGCAATAGTCCAGGCAAGGTGCAAACAGAGCCTGAACGGCGAGACAAAAGGGTATCCAAAAAACACAGGCAAGAATTTGAACACAGGAAAACAGGCAAGGCAAGACTATGACTAGACTATAAAAACTAGAACTGGCTCCATAGAGTAGCTATTGCTAGGAGAGTGATAAACACTATACAATACTTGGCAGTTTGAGAACGATCTGAGTGGGAGTAATATAGTGTGTGTGTAATTGAGTGCAGGTGAATTCAATTAGTGCAATGGAACTTGGGAAATGTAGTCCAGGGTGATGTGTAGTCTGTATGGTGTGAGAGTCAATATAGTAGAAGAGTGACCTCTGGTGGCAGTCGGACGCAAGCCCACGGGCCGGATTCGTGACATACAGTCCCAGTAAAATATGCAAGATTGCGGTGGTCTGGTGTGTCTAGCTCATTCTGCAAGTTGTAGAATTTCTCTATGCAAATTTGGAAGGCTGTGCTGTTAACAGATTTGCAAAATTTCTTAAGAGAATCGGGCACTAAAACAACGCAGACAGCGTGTGCAAATAAACACTGCTATCAACGGATCCACAATTTTTATTGACTTGAATGTCATTAAAGACTAAAGTCTAGAATCATTGACAGACCCTAAAAAGGCAGTCAGCAGAGGTGTCGAATTTAAATATTATCCTTAAGATGTTGCAAATGAAAAATGAGCTCTGGTTTAGGTAGCTGACATGCTCTGAAATATATTACGCAAAATCATTTAACAGGAAATCCAGCTAGTTAAACAAAGGTGATGTGCAGTATGTGGAAGCGCTTCACTGTAACAACCCTTTCCCTGCAGAAACAGGTGCGGATTCAGCTCAATGATCTCCATTCCAATGTACCTGAGCAGGTTTGTGACATGCGGCCCTCTCCCCTCTGCATGGGCTTACTTCCCAACCTGCTTTTAGTTTTAATAGAATGCTCACTATAGTCCAAAATGGGGCTTTCAGGCTACTGTAGGCTAACACCAATCCCACCCAGTAAAAATCAGGAACCAAAGAACAAGATTTTACTTTGTCTGGACAAGTACTTTAAAATGAGTGTGTGGCTATAGAGAAGACACTGTGAATCAACCCAGAATGCATTACTTATAAATAAAATCACAAATAAATATTTCATATTATTGTATTGAGATACTCAATGTTTTTTTATGATTGCTCGATGTTTGTTGATTTTAAAAATGACAGACCATTTTCCCTTACAGTAATCTACCATTTGTCCTATATGCCATTTAAACAAAAAAATTCTCAATAAGAATTTTTGTCTTGTCCATTTTAAACATTTAAACATTATTGCAAGGTACATTGACTTGAGAAGCAAAATTGCTTAAAATAAGCCTTTTTAGAGAATATTTCTTATATATCTTACTTTACAATATATATTAATAAATATATTATAACTAAACTGTTATAGGTTTATAAATAATAAATATAACCAAACTGTTATAGGTTTATTGAGGTTAATAAAAAAAAAAAAAAATTACTATAACATGTTTGTTTACTTTTTCCTGACAAAATACAGATTATATATATATTTTTTATTGCATTATACTGTGTATCGGTTCCTGTATAACACCGAAAAAAAGTATTCTTGTGTCCTAACGGCAATACCATTTCTACCTTTCTGTTGATTCCTTCTTAACCTGTGTGAAAACTGATAAACTGTTGTTAGTGCCGCACAATAGTAACAGCCACATTGGAATTGTTCTATAATCACTCATGTTACTTCGTACAGGGTTTAAACTGAGTCAACAAAATGCCTTTTGGAAGCTGTTCCTTTTATGGTTTAGTGACTTTGTTTTTCTCACCTTGTTTTTGTTTCCAGGTGACGAGAACCTCCTCTGAGAGCATCACCTCTGCTCCTGCCTCCAGTGCATCGGGCTCCCCTAGCAGAGTTATCTATGTAAAGGCATTTTAAAATGATTCTTTTCTTTATTAATTTTCATTTGTTCAAGATCACCACCAGTGGGCAGCAACACACAAGTCTACAAATAACTATATGTGTAGAGAGAGTTTTAAAGCCATAATGTTGCTCTTTCTTAAGGCAAAGCTGGGTGATGAACTTCTGGACTACAAGGACCTGGCTGCTCTTCCTAAAATCAAAGCGATCTACAACATTGACAGACCTGACATGCTCTCATACTCACCCTATGTGAGCTACCCTGTGGAAGACAGGACTTTTGGAGAGGTACAAACATACACCCTCATCCAGGCTTACATGAGGGAATAACATATACATTTTTGACAGTTTTGTATCTTTATAGGTGACTTGAAAGCAAAAGGATTGCATAATTACTCATACAACAGCTACATCATTCATTTGTTACAATAGTGCCATTTTTAAATGCAGTCATCTATACTCATCATCCAGCTTCATTGCAATATAGCTTGGCCAAAAATCATAATTCATTGATGTGTTACAGTAGTTTCATTGTAACTTAGTTTGGGGGAAATCTAATTTTTTCATGAATATATCTATAATTGCATTCAAGCCCATTTTACTCATTTGCTTTCTTTGTTTACAGTCACCCCAACAACTCACCCCTACTCCAACTGAGGTATAGTAGAGTTAACATGAAGAAACGGGACCCGTTATTGTTTCATTGGGTCTTGTTCACTAATCATGCCTTACAATATATACTG
Organism: Acrossocheilus fasciatus; assembly: GCA_036784905.1. Lineage (NCBI taxonomy): Eukaryota > Metazoa > Chordata > Actinopteri > Cypriniformes > Cyprinidae > Acrossocheilus > Acrossocheilus fasciatus. The sequence goes on from CM071949.1 coordinate 17,082,684, forward strand.
AATATATGTACATATTTAATTTTTATTCAGAATCTGGACAGATTGTTACTTCAACTTATTACGTGATGAAACCATTTCTAAGTGAAAATGTTACACACCTTTTCACACACAAATATGTGCACGATTAGTGAATGAGACCTTGTTTCCTCGTATTTTGTGAGCAGTTGTTTGTGAAGTAGAACAGTTGTGGTTAGGAGACATGAACAGTATTGTGTGTTTTTCACCATCTTCAGTTTGAAAACTCTGTGGTGTAATCACTCAATGATCAGCCTATTTCTAGTTAGGACTGATTATTGCAAACGTCACATCTGTGTTTCTTTTGCAGCTTTATATCCTCCTGTGTGTCCCAGTGCCATAGTGATTACCGTTTAACATTGTTAATTGTCTAATGCTTTCAATTTCATACTGAAACACTGTCTGTTTGATTCCAGGGAGATGGGGAAAAGTCTCCCCGGCACAGGAGGCCCTCCAGCCCCAGCTCCAACAGCTCTTTAGGGGGTTATGGCCGCTATACACCTTCCCGCTCACCTCAGACCTACAGCAGACCAGGTATCCCTCCACATACATGATGATACTTATGGACACAAAGCTATTCTTACCTGCACAGTTATTGTGTACCTACACTATATTGCCAAAAGTATTGGGACACCCCCTTCTAATGAACAGGTTTGACTACTTTAGTAATTTCCATGAGTACAAATCTTAATGTTTAAGCATATAATGATATTCTAGGGAATTGTGTGCTTCTACTTTTATAGCAACAGTTTGGACAGGACCCTTTTCTATTCTAGCATGACAATACCTCTGTGTATAAGGCAGGGTTCAAAAAGAAATGATTGATTCAGTCAATGTGGAAGAACTTGACTGGTCTGCAGAAAGCAAAATCCTAATCCTCGCAGCACCTCTGGTGTGACTTTAAATGCATACCTTGAGCCAAAAACTCATCATCAAACACCAATGACTTGTACATATGGTACAGTTAGACACTTCCAAAACTATTGGAACAGAGATGGAAATACAATTTTTAAATACATGAATTATGTTTCCATCTTTGTTGTCACAGCTTTGGAAGTACCTTTTTCTGTTCTAAAGAAGGGGGTGCCCCAATACTTTTGTCCATATAGTGTATGTAGAGAGTATGTATCTATTATATACTAAACAAAAATGTCATTAAAGATTTATATTTTATTTAGATTTCTTTTGAACTTTCCATTCATCCAAACATTTCCTCAAAAATATTAAGAAGCAGCACCATGACTGAATGAATCAGAAAAAAATGTATTAACAAAAGTATTAAGCATCACAACTTTTTTCAACATTGTATTGAAATCATCTTTTGCACAGCATTCCAGATCACTCACTTAAGAGATTCAATGCAGGTTGTAAAGACAGTTGGCAGTGAGGCAGTTCACTAAGATGTGGAACAGAGCTAAAGCATTCCATTCTAAAATGACATTTTTAACCACAATAATACAGAATTTCATGGAAGAAAGTAATTCAAGAATCATTTGTTTTTTTAAGTATAGTTGCTGATCTCATATTACTTCCATTCTTCCCTGACCGTCTGGGTCTCTTGCTCAGAGCAATATCTGAGTGTCAAATACACCACTCATCCAGAAAATTCCAACTTGTTGTCTGTTCCAACTTCGGGGAGGAGTAGTGCCCATGGTAGTGCCAGAGGCTCCTCCCCACTGCCTTTGTACAGCGGCAGTGGTAGAAACACACCACAGGCAGGGAGTGGTGGTGTGGCCCTGCCCCTCAACCCCACCACTCTGGCTTTGCTCCAACAGCACAACTACATCCCTTACTTCAGAGGTACCACAGTTCTGCCTGCAGGCTTTTGCCCAGTACAAATCACCACATGCTGCATGTGTGTGAGCTTATGGTCTTGGATTTGGTCGGTACAAGATTCACTTCCCCCTGACAATATGAATGAATGAGTTCAATACTAAAAATGCTATTTTTAGAGCATAAGACTAATGTTGCAAAGTGCATGACGTTCCAGCTGTTGGAATTGGATTTCAACACAAATGAACCATTGGACCAAGCTCCATAACTCTTAGTGCTTCATATCGGTTGCATTCACATTGAAGGACTAGTGAATGACAAATATAGAATTACTAGCCTATCCTTCATCCACCTTTCCTGAACAGGAATTGAGACAGGATTCAAACAGGAAGCAAAGTCTGAAAGTAGGCCTAGGACAGCCCTGCACCTCAATTTGCCTTCTCACGGTAAACCCTAAAAACCAGTCTCTTTTTCACTGTGTATCACCAGTGTATTACAATGATGTGAGATTGTAGGTGTACCGCAAGGTTCAGTCCTTGGACCAGTCCATTTTTTATGCTTGCTGGTATTGTGTTTATACAGAGTTGTTATGTCCAATCATTTTGCATGGAAAACATGTTGATATTCATTGTATTTGAGCTGAAACAGTAACCTAATGCACAAAGACAAATGCAGACGTTGGTGGCGAGCATCAATATGCATTTATTTGTTGTACTGTAGTTGATGTTGTGCTTCTTCTGTTAAGGTGAAATTTTCCACCATACATCTAATATTCAAAGTGACTGTCTGTATGTTTGTGTTAATGTTGGCATTTACTTGGTGGTTGTTGTTTCTCTCTTTTCAGCATTTTCAAGTGCTTTATTTGACCCAGCATTCATACTCAGACAGGCAGTAGTTTGCAGGTGGAGTTCAAAAGTCTGAGACAATGTATTAAAATGAAAAATGTGTAGAAGTTTCAGAATTTCAGAACACAGATCAATATCACAAACTTACATTTGATTAGTGCTTTGATTAGTGACCTGGAAATAATGCAAATTCCTTCATTTTACATCAAAACATTGTTTAAAAGGTTTTCAAATCTTAAAACTTTTTGTTCATTTCCTGTTTTTAAAAAAGATCTCAGATTTTTGGACCCCGCTGTGAATATGTAAATTCTATGAATATCTAGAATATATTGGGAAGTATTTATTCATACAGATAAGATGTCTCTGCAGAGGAGGAAAGTATGATGAAACAGTTTGGGGTTTTGTGGTTTCTCTGCAAGAAGTAGAGAGAGAGTGGGAATAAAGTTTGCAGGAGAAGATTAAAGAGTAAATTGATGAGCTGTAATTTTGGGTCAGTTTGCCAGGCACAGTGGCATAAACTTAGGCCTTGCGCAGTTCCAGGCCAACCCTTTAATGCTGCATGAAAGTACACTGAGGTTGTGTTTGGTGTGTGCCGTTTATGATTCACTTAGCTTTCTAATTAACTTATTGGTAAAGTAGCCACACGAGAGGAAAATTGCCTCTTCTTTACAAATGCAAAACCTCACTGACTGTAGCTGCCTTGATCTTGTGATTATCATTGAAGATCTTGAAGATCCACAGAATATGTGATGAAATGCTGCATTACACCCAGTGAACATGATAAGGGCGTTGCAATCCATAAAATCATATTTTAATGAGTAATGGGACCATCGAGACCTTCATACTCCACAGTGTGCTCCAGTGTTGTGATTTGTTTATGTTTAGTGTATTTTATGACAGTTTCCTACTCCCCCAGCTCCAGATGTGTGGAAGATTTTCCCCTGATACAGGGTGAATTTTTACTAACAGCACTTTGTGTGTTAAATGGTGTGTGCATGTGTCTGAAGAACAGTTGCAAGTGTGTGTGAAAGAGACTAAGAAAAGACAAAGGAGACAGAGAAAGAGATTATTGTTCGTGTATTTTGGCTTTCAACATATGTAAATGACTTTAAAAAAGCATTTGACAAAGAGATTCTCTCTCTCCTTTACTCTCAGTTTGGTACAAGATTGTGATTATAAATACTTAATATTTTTTTCCGAGAATGATGATAACATCACAATTCAGCCTGCCAATGACAGTCATGTCTATGTCCACTTCATACTGGCTCCACGCAGTTCAAACAGAGCAATGAAATTTGAGTGTCTACTGAACAGATGCCATCGGTATAAACACAACATACTTTCACAAACTCCAACGCAAAGACAAATTTATACTTTTTAGTGCTGGCTGTATTGTGAGGTTTGTTGGAAGATCTAAGACTAAATTAATCATCATTCTGGCAGCCCTGTTAACTTTTCTTCTCTTTTCTTTTCGCTTTTGTGTCTGCCATGACCTTCACCCCCCGAGGTAGTGAAAGCGGTCGGAGTACCCCCAGTCTCTCCACTTACTCTGATGGCAAATCTCCTTCATCTACATATGTGGCGGCCCCACGGCATTTCCATATCCCAGGTAGGTGCTAAAACTCTTGTCCTTTAGCTAACTATGGTAAATCAGCTGGGATTTCTTTTCTCACAGCCCTGCCCTCACTTCTGTACAATATTAAATCCTCTTTTTCAACACATATTTGCCTTTATGAAAACATCTGGCAGACTGAATAATTCTTATTCATAATCTGCCTTCATATTGTTTTGTGAAAGGTCACAGTCATTTTTGTGCATCACCATTGCATGATGATTTGCATCAGTTTAATACATTTATAAGTCACTATTGTAAGCAAAGCCCTATTTTTAGCATGTAAAAAAACTTGTTACAGTCACTGCTCGTCCCTGGATATGTTTTAAAATATATCTAATGATCAGTTTCATGTGTTTTCTGTCCATTATTGTAATGACGTCTTGTTTCCAATGCTGGCAGATGCTGAAACAGCTTTTAAAATGTCCCACATGTGTTACATTAAATGACTGATTTTTTTCTAGAAGTAATAGTTGAGAAGCAGACCTTGGGATGACCTAAACAAGCTGCAGAGAGACACATGTTGTGTCAATTATTAAGACATTATGTCATTGCAATTACTCCATTTATCTCCCTGTTTTCCTCTTGGCTCAGTTCATTTTAGGTCACATTTCTATCTTCTAAGTTAAAAATGTGATAAAGCTTTCATTATTTATAATGTTATACATAATTCTGACAGCAGAAAATCCATTTTTCAAAGCCAAAGATTTTGTTAAAGGCAAAATGCTTGATCATGCATGCCAATCATGAACATGATGAATGAAATGGTCTACAATATCTGGAATCCTTTACAGCGTCATATGCTGCATTTTCTGCCCTTTCTTTTGCCCCGATTCCATCCTCTAATAACTCATGCTTCTTTATTCATCTACTTTCTTATTCTCTTCCTCTCTTTGTCTTCCATTCTCAGAGACTAAAGTCAAAGATAATATCTATAGAAAGCCCCCTATCTACAAACAGCATGGTACAGTCCAGTCTCCGTACAACCATGTTTCTTTGCATGCTGTTACGCATGTCACCATGGTACATGTGGCCATGGAACTGTAAACTTTGACCCTCCTTCTGTCTGCTGGTTTCCATTTCAGCTCCAAACAGTAGGCCTTGTAGATTTACAAATCCCAGAAAAAGGTTTGAATTTGAAGATACGTACCTAATTGTTGGTTCTTGACCACATGCCTAAGGGTTATATTTCTTAGATATTCAATGTGTTTATTCTGAATAGCAGTTAGCCCTGAATTATTAGTGCTGCTCAATGCCTATTAACTTAGAGATTATTGTTTTGATGTTTGTTACATACACCAAAAATTTGAGGTCAGTAAAAAACTCCCCAAATCTCACCAAAGCTGCATTTATTTGATCAAAAATACAATGAAAACAGAAATATTATAGCAATTGAATATATTGTTGTAACATTACAAATATCTTCACATCACTTTTGATCAATTTAATGCATCCTTGCTAAATAAAAATATTAATTTCTTTCAAAAATAAAAAAATAAAAAAATCTTACTGACCCCACGTTTTTGAACGGTTGTGTACTTTTAATGTAAATAATGCCTTTGATATGATGTTTTCATACATGTCTTTTGAAATTCACCCTGACATGGAAACAGCAGTCAGATATATTCTTTATTTTATTTTCATGCCTCTGTCCATTCATACATACTCGTTTGTCAGTTGCAGTATTCGTAGTTTCCCATCTATCTGTGTTCTTGTAACTTAGATGTTAAACAAACATGGTGTCTGTGTAACTCATTGGTTTGGTGTAATGTCAAAGGCATTTATGCAATCCATTGTGATCGGTTTAAAGACATCTGTAAAGCTCATTGTGATTGGGTGGTAGAGGTATCAATCACTTGACTGGTTTCTATCGTCCTGAACTTACCCCTTGACATTGTGTTTGGTTGTGTCACTTTTCACTTGCTTGTTGATTCTCTCAGTGAATTTGTTTTTCTCCTGTAGTGAATACTGCATTTAGTTTGAACACTGTCTCAAATCAAGCTACACTGAAAAAAATTAGATTACGCATGTAGGAGTATATAACAGTATTTTCTTTCAGTTTTTTATTGTGTATGTGTGTGTGTATAGTACACTGCATGATGTAACTTGTGTTGATCACCCTCTCAAACAGTGAAAACTGTCCTCTAGGATATATTTAAACTTTCTTACTGTGCTGCAGCTTCCAGAACCTCCTGGCAAGATGGTGAAGACGTAGACAGAAAGGTGATTTATATAAACATCTCTGTGTGTGTTCGTCCGTTCTGGTATACAGTATCAAGTTCTTTTGGTAATTTAATCCAACCTACCCTTGTGAAAAAGAAGTACATTTTTTACTTATTATGGAAATAATATACTTTAAATGAAAATACTTGAGTGCAAACTGAATGTAATGTTTTTAGACACTATCCCCCGGTTTCACAGACAAGGCTTAAGCCTAATGCCAGACTAAAATCTACTAAAGTCTGAGCTGTTTCAACTGAAAGAAACTTGCTCTGACTAATTTAAAAATATATCAGAGCCTTTATTTAGTCTCAAAATGCTTACTTAAATGTTCTAATTTAAGTATGGCCTAATCCTGGCTTAGTCTAAGCCCTGTCTGTGAAACCAGGCCTTAATTTCATGTTAATTGCAATTATTTGAAAATGTTTAAATTTATATTAATTACAATTAGCAGAACTTAGTGCTGCTTAGTGCAAATTTTAGTCTGACTGAAGCACCGTTCACACCAAGCATGATAACTATAAAGATAACGATAAAGATGTAGTTCTAAAAATTGTTCTCAGTATTAAAGAATAGCAGAGTCCACACCACAGCTATAATGACAAAGGCACAGAGAAACAATGTTGTTGGAATCACATTCCAAACGATTTTTTTTAGCTGATGAACAATGAAAAACCTTGACAGCCAATCAGAATTGATCCTGCTGTAACAAGCTGGAGAATTTAAAGCAGCAGACAAGCGTGCGCTTACAGACGATATCGTTCGCTGGTGTGGACGCTAATATCGTTATCTTTATAGTTATCGTTCTTGGTGTGAATGGGGCTTTATATGTAATTTCATAATATGGTTAAAGTGTACTGCTGAATGTACTGACAACCTTTTATGATAGACTAACATATAAAGTCATTTATATAAAATCTTGTGTCATATATTTAAATATATTTGTAATTACACATTTGCAGTTATGAAGTTGCAGTTGAGTTCATTATAAAAATATATCAGCTTTAAGTGTAATATCAAATAACACAGTTCAGTTAAAATGATAATCAAGTACTTTACATGTGCTTTAGTATGTTAGTCAACATCAAAATAATTGCACTTCAAAGCATAATGGAAGATTATTACAAAATAATGATTTAAAATGTACTTTAAAGTAAAACGTATAATTTGATATTATTACAAGTGCAAGTTTAAAGTGCACATTCAATACATTAAGCATCTTTCCATTAAATTCTTTATGTGATTGTATTTCTTGCTGCTTTTGTTTGTCAATAGACCAGAACAAGTTGGATGAACCTGAAGAGCGAGATGGATGGACAGTCTCCAGATATGGACCCCAGGACCTCCACCCACAGCTTACCCACCGATATGTCTCAACCCAGTGAGTAGCCAATCAATGATTTCATTAAAACGTCACATCAGATCACTCAGCGGCCATCTTGCTAACATATCAGAGCAGCTATTTTTTGTGTAGGTAACAATGAAATCTGACAACAATTGTATCATAGTTATTGATAAATAACTTTAAGTTAATTTGCAGGCCCTTTTCAGAGTAAACGGAAAAATGATCTTTCTTTCCTACAGCTTGCCATATTGATACTGATTTTCTTCTGTTCATTTTTCTATGAATTTTTCATATCCTCCTTTTAAACTGTCTCTGCCTGTCCTCCCCTTGAACATGATGCTAGAGTAAAGTGCCATAAATCTTTCTAAATTCTCTGTTTTACAGACTTTCCATACAATAAGTCTGCTTCGCTGCCAGGATATGGGCGGAACGGCATATACAAGGTAAACCTTATAAGACCTGATATCTGCACACAAACACAGCACCCCACAAACCTTTTAACACACCATCTGTGTGTGATTTTTGGGAATATGTGTGAGCTGTGGTCACAAATGCTGTCATTCGCTCTCTCAGCAGTGAAGAATGTTGTTTGATCCTAGTTGGATTTGTCAAACCCAGCTGCTGGGACACAGAGGGCTGTTGTAATCGCGCACATCAGGAAACACAGTCACAGATCAGTTAGTGTAGAGATTTAGCTGAGGAAGCCATAATGCTCAGAGGGTGTGTCTGTGCTTGCGTGCAGTTAGAAGTGTGTCTTGTTCCCACCCTCTGGCTGTTCTCCATGTTCGGCTTTGATCTTGAAATCTGGCTCCCTTAATGGACTATCCTCTGTAACGAAGAGCAAGAAAACCCAGGCACACTCTTTATTAAAAATCTGATTCAGATCTTTTATCTGGCATTTCCAGTGTTTTCTTTGTTTGAAAGCTTCTCATGTACTCTAGGTGGCAGTATTTTGCAACGGTTCTTTGTATCTGGACAACAACCTACCTGAAAACAGAAATATTACCCATTTTTTATATGTAATCTGGTCTGACTTAGTGTCATGTTTCACCTATACTTTCCATAAGCGTTCACAAAGGGATGTGAAATGGAGAGCTGGTCATAGATGAATATTTATAACCAAATCCACCGGCAAGCTTTAGCCGCGATGATTCAAGCCTCTGTCTGTGCTAGACTTTAACCTTTAACCTCAGGAAATGAAAGAAAAACTTTCAGTTACAGCAGCCACCCTGTTCAAACATGATATTGTTATTCTCATTTAATAGTAGCAAAAATAAATAATGAAGGCCAATAATGTGACCTTCTTAAAACCAGATGCTGAAATCGGTTTCTTTGGGACATGAATGTGCCTGTAGTTGAAAAAACAGCCATCTACTGTTTTGATATTGCCATGCATTCTGCATGTGAATAAATGTTCTCTGTATATAATTGTAAATATGCCATGTCTTGTCATGCATTGCTTCTTACCAGGCAGCTGATCTTGGCGAGGATGAGGGTGATCATGACTCATCCTGGAGTGGAATGAGAGGTGAGTGAGTATTTAACTTACATAGACAACAGACAAATTGCTTTTTTTTTTTTTTTTACAGTACAAAGATTATTGGTTGTAATTTGTCTTTCTCTTTCTCTTTTTTAACCTCGTTCCTGTTTTCCAATGCTTCTCAGAGTACAAGGTGAGTTCTAGTGTGTATAATGGAATGCTGTAGCTTTTCAAGTCTTATCAGTTTCCCATTTTGTAGAACAGTAATTCTTAACTTTTAGATGGTGAGCCCAAAATAGGTGGCTGGACTGTACTGATCAGGGAAAAATAAAATATGGAAAGGAAAACAACAAAATGCAACTATTCTAAAAAGAAGAAAAAAAAAAAAAGAAATCGAATATGACCCAGAAAGCATTAAAAGGATAGTTCAGCCAAAAAGGAAAATTCTGTCATTAATTACTCACCCTCGTGTCATTCCAAACCCGTAAGACCTTTGTTCATCTTCAGAACACAAATTAAGATATTTTTGATTAATACAACTGAAATGTTCAAAGCCCAGAAATGTAGTAAGGACATTGTTAAAATACTCCATGTTGAAAAGTTGTTACAAAAATAACTTTATTCAACAATAAGCAGAGGAATGCACATGCTGACTGACACAGAAGAAAAGAAATTGTTGAAAAAAGTCATTATTTCCATTTTCTTTGCAGACAAAAAGTATTCTCGTAGCTTCATAACATTACAGTTGAACCACTGATGTCACATGGACTATTTTAACAATGTCTTTACTAGCTTTCTGGACCTTGAACGTGTCAGTTGCGTTGCTGTCTATGCAAGGTCAGCTCTTGGATTTCATCAAAAATACCATATTCGTGTTTCAGTCTTTCAGGTATGGAACTACATGAGGGTGAGTAATTAATGATGGAATTTTCCATTTTGGGTGAACTATCCCATTAAATACCGGTTCACTTGCAGGGGTGGATTTTGTGTGGTTAATTATTGGTTGCAAGATGCTTTCTATGATTTCAGTAGACATTTAGAGACAAAATTGTTAATTTTCCATTCCGCCTGTTTATGCACCATTTTAATAATGTTGAATATTGTTGGGTCCATATAGTTCAATAACAAATTTGAATGCTTGAATGCATTTTTCTACAATAAATAATTATCATAGCACCTGTAAAACCGGGTCCTTAAGCAAAACCAGTTGAGAACCATTATTGCTGATCGTAGACTCCTGAACACAGATATACTACAAAACTAAATCTGTACAGAGATTTATGTATATACATTACTGTTCAAAAGTTTGGGGTGAGCAAGACTTTTGATTGTTTTTGAAATACAGTAAAAACATAAATTCTGTGAAATATTATTACAACATAAAACAACTGTGTCACTTGATCCTTATCTTTTAATATGCTGATTTGGTGCTCAAGATTTCAAAAGAACAGCATTAATTTTAAATAACGCTATACAATGTCTTACGAGGGCGATTATTTTTGTAATTGTGTGTATATCACATGCATGTGTGTTGCAGGTCTATCCCTATGACATGCTAGCTGTGACACACAGAGTCCGAGTAAAATTACCACGGGATGTGGACCGCACCAGACTGGAGGTAATATTTTATTAGACCACTTTTCTGTTTTGCCTTTATGTATTCCTCCTTATGTGGCCTGTTAGCTGAATCATACTCTGTCATATGCTGTAGATGATTTTGCATCTTATATATATATCGATTATAACTTCGGAGCATCCCAAGTTATGATGATTGAGTGATACTTTATAATGATTGACATTTAAATACAGTTGTGTTATCTTTTTAATATGGAACATGGGTTGACTTATTTCTGTTTAATTATTATTTTGTCAGCATTAGTCTTGATCAAAGTACGCAAGAAGGCAGCCAGGCGAAGAGTTGTGTATGTTTGTGTGTATGCCTGACTGCACATCTCCCATTGCGAGTGTTTGTGAGGTTATGGCTTTGATGGACTACAGTCCACTTGCCCCCGGCCAACACATAATATATCCTCAGTGTTCCTGAACATTGTGTCAGTGTTATTAGTGGGTTTAAATGGAAAGGGGAAGAGAAATGTCTGGCTCACTTTAAGTTCAGCATGAGTTACGAGAAATGTTGATTTACTGATCCCACTCCCTATAACTGTTAGTTTGGAATCACTGTGGTTAAAATTGCAATATCTGAAAATGTGTGTGTGTTTGTTATCATACAACTGTTGTCCTGATGTAAGAGGCCCTTGTCACATCTGTTTGAATTGAGGATGATTTGAGTCTCCCAACGGGAGACACTTGCAACACCCAAAACTTTCCAAAGACGGTGATTTCAGCAGCTTTTTGGAGGAGTTCAAGATACCCATACATCTGCAAGTGATACAGTACCACATTCGAAAGGGCCTGAAAGAATAAAGATTTATACAGATCCATTCTGGAATAGGCTTAAAAGCCTGGCAACTTTCACAGCCCTCCAGTGGTGCTCGTAATCCTGATTGTGCTAAAGGCAGTGAATGTCCTCAGCCATTGGAAAGCTTTAGGTGACACATGCACGTAGATGGTTGTAATTATTGTCAATATTGCATTCTTTTTTTCATTCTGTCTTTAATCTGTAATGACGTTTGCGCCATGCAGATATTGTTAGCAGAATAAACAGTGCTTAGAGTCCTGGCAGAAGTCCTGTGGGTTTGTTGTGATTAAGCTTTGATTAGCTGTCTGACAGTGTTATTTTAGGCCTTTATAGATGGATGACTATTTCATGGAGCTATTTTGCATGTGATAGTTCACCCCCAAAAAATGATGATAATTCTGCATTGGTTTAAATTTTTTAGGTTTTCCCATATTGGAACACAAAAGGAGTTATCAGAATGTCCAAGCTGTTCTTTTACATACAATTAATAACTTTGGAAGAATTTTTAATGAATAACCGTTTCAGTTTTGGTCTGTTCCTCACACAGAGCTTTCATATGGTTCCAAAAGACTTTAATTAGGGTTTTTAGGGAATTAGGGTTTTATGATTTGGGGGAAAATTTCATTTCTCAATTTTTCTGATAAAAATGTGATTTAAAAAAGCTTCTTGTTTGATGAATATGCTTGTTTGTTAGGCAGCACAATTTCACCAAAAATGTTGAGATGATATATCAATTTGACTTGGAAATAATAATAATGACAAATTAAGAAATATTACAATTGTAATATTTCTCTGTATACTTTTATTTTACAGTACAACTGTACAATGACAATACTAATATTTCCAGGCAGCGCATAAAATATTTGAAATAGACATTAAATCACAGCTTTTGTTGTTTTATAACCACTCTAAACCATATGATTATTTTATGCCACTTTTTTGTCCTTGATAGCCTGTTCACCGTTCATCTTCATTGCAGTTAAGTGCAGTGTGAACATTTTTCAAAATATCTTCTATTGTGTTCCACTGAAGAAAGAAAGTTGTGCAGGCTTAGATTTACACCTCTTAAATTTGCCAGATATCAAAATTGATTTGTAAAGTTTTAAAATTCAATTAATTCCATTTATTGTAATTCTTATCATTTCAGAGGCACCTGTCACCTGAGGACTTCTATAACGTATTTGGGATGACCATTGAACAGTTTGACCGTTTGGCCTTGTGGAAGAAAAATGACCTTAAGAAGAAAGCCCGCTTGTTTTAAATGCCGCCGAATCGCTTGAAGGAAAGCAAAGATAAAGAGAAAACCTCTTCTCATCCATCCTGTGTGCATGGAGGATGAGTGTGAGAGAAATATATATGCACCTCCGTTCTGCTGCATAGCTACTGTCATCCCATCTCACGCTGAGGAAGAGGGAGCGCTTTCACAACGCTGTTTGCCACCTAGCTTTGTTCGTGAACGCCGCACCACATGGTCTGAATGTTACTCTGATGCCAGAGAGTCAGAACTAAATTCTCCATCTTGTTTTTCTCTTCGATTGTCTTTGATCTTGCGCCCTCGGCTGTCTTTGTGATTACTGCATTGTATTCTCTCTTTGTGGAAAAAGCACTCAATATTGATATAAGCCACCTTCTTTTCATTTTATACCGTTGAGAAACATGGCCAATCAGCTCTACTTGTACATCTTTTTGCTATGTAATAATATCCAACTTCCCCTGTCCCCTTGTCTTTATTTTTGACTGCAGTGAATGTTGTCCAACGTTTAAAGTCTTGTCCTCGTCTACTCATATTGTGTCATTCTCTCGTCTCTTCCTGCCTGTTCCTCTTCTTACCTCCTAGACATGATACTCAGCCACTGCTTGGACTGTAATATCTATCATGTAATATCAGCTTTATGGAAGCTCACTCATCCATGGCTTTAGCATGACCAGGCCAAAGACTCAATTGGAGCGAGAAGTCAACAAAGCACCTTACACGTGACTTAACCAGACTCAACGCACTAAAACGACAAGAAAAAAGCTCCTCTGTGTCATTTATTATTATTTTTTTTTGTCCTAACCAACCTCGATCGTGAAAAGCAAAGAGCAACCGGAGGACACAACACGACATCATGCTGGGAAGCCCCGCCCACTGTGAAATCTCATTGGCTCCTCAGAACTGTGCATCTCATTGGGTGTGATTTTGTCACGTCACACATCAGTTTTCGAACTTGTCGTATTGCGCCTGGTTAGGACACAGTGTTAGTTGATAAGTTTAATAATCATGACTGTGAGTGCAAACAGCTGGAGCAATGCCTAGCTTTTGTGTTATATTATGTATTTGTTTGCTTTTTCAGGTCAATGTGCAATTCATCAGATGTCATTATCATGAGATCACAGTTATTCAATAAGACATTTAGAGTTGTTCTAATCTGATATCTGGACTTCACATACTCTCTCCATATTATATTGTGCACAGTACTAACTTTATCAGCCAGACATTCTCATTGTTTTAATCCACACAAATGAAAGTGCTCAAGGCAAAGTAAACCCTTATTTTTGTATGCAATTTTTTTTTTCATACAGATGTTTGCCAGATACTTTATTTTCCATTTGCAAATAATTGCAACATTGACTTTAGCATGGAGCCATGCCAAAGTTAACAGATTCTGTAGCAATTAGCAAAACTAATACAATACGACACTTAATAAAGCATGCAGTTCAGTGGCGCGTCATATAAAACCCAAATACGATTGTTTTTCTTGTGCTTTTTTTGATTGTTAATAAATGTGTGTGCAGTATATTGATATAAATGTCTTATCATGTCACCCTGTTGGCATGCACTTCATTTATTAGGAGCATCATGTAGTGGCTTCATATCAGACTATTATGAGTAATCATTACACGTGTTGTTTGATTTGAGATCTTAAAGTTATTGAGAGATTGTTTTGTTTCTTCAGACACATTCTTAAGTCACACCATATCTGTTCTAGATATCTCAAACTCAAATTTGCAAAAAAGAAAGGTGTTTTGTCCTTTTAATTATATGAATACATTACATAAAGATGTCAGAAATCTGGAACTGTTAGAAGCACCGCCACATTCAGTAAACTAAGTTCTGAGTAATGATAACCATGTGTAACATGTGCCTATATCTTGTACAATATCAAGGCATCTTTGGATTTTTTTAAACTGCTCAGCAGGGAAACTCAGATTGTTTTACTTGGTTGATTGTGAAAGTATGGCGTTTCTAACTAACTGTATGTGTGTGCTTATCTCATTCTTCAGGGTCATAATGTGACATTTTTCATGCAGTAAATTTCAGCCTTCATCGGTCATGCCAAAATCTGTTGTTTTGGGGAAAATACAGTACAGTAAAGCTTGTCTGAAACACTTGAACGTGTTTCGGTCTGAGTGCGTAGGTGGGAGCCTTCCCAGAAGAACCATGTTGAGCTGCGAAGGACGAATGTGTTAGTCTTATTTGAACAGCTGTAGAAACATGCTCGTGTGTGGGTGTGAGTGCTGTTAGCCTCCAGCTCAGCAGTCCAATAGTTCAGACTAGGTGAGTTCAGATCAGTGTGTGTTCGATCATCTTTAGTCTTCAGCGTAGCACTGTTCTAACCTTTAAGAAACAGGCCCAAGTGGAGACTAAACGGGGAGGTCATATCTGCATCTGCATTTCTGTGTTATCTAAAAAATATGGTTTGCTTTTGGGAATCATTTCAAAATTTGTTATTTTTTGTGTGTGTGAAGTCTCTTTGTCTGGATGAAAGCAGATGTAGGACTGTGACCCAAGAGAACTCTGACCCAACAGTTTTGAGAGCTGCTTTCCTACTTTTGCTACTATAACATTTGAAGAGAGTTTGTGCCTGGGTCCGACTGCATTCACACAAATGTATTATTTTATACCTAGAAAGTTTGAGAGACATTCTTATGAAGTTGTCTTTGTGTTATGATGAGGTAACGCAACATACTGGGTTTTCCATGGGTGCGTGTGGTTTTGTGCTAGTATGCAAACTAACTACTGCGTATAACTGTGATTGTAATGTTGTTCTGACTGTGCAAAGTAATGAGTTTGGGAAATGTAAATGCACCCATTTCATTCACAGTGTCTTTGAGTTGCTTTGCAAGAAATATTGATATTCATCTCAATAAATACAGTTACTTCAACTCGTGTTTTTCTGTAAAGAAAGTTGCTGAGGCAATCAGACAGATGATTGGATGGATGGATGGATGCATGGATAACCATCTAAATAAAGCTACTTCAGTTTTTCAGTTCAGTTTTGCTTTTTTACTGTAAAGATTCTAAATCAGACAGACTGACAGATAGCAGTGCTGGGAAGGTTACTTTGGAAATGTAATAGGTTACAGATTACAAGTTACCCTATTTAAAATGTAATAAGTTGTGTAAATATTTCAGTTACTTTATTAATGTAACTGATTACATATAATTACTTTTTGATTACTTTTCAAAATTTCTAATGAATGTTTTCAACTGTTAATCATTTTCAAACATTTAAAGCAGGCAGGGTTATCCTTACAGTAGTATTAAGATTAAAATAATTTAATTTTAAAGTACAGACACCACAAAATCATTCTGAGGTTAAATACAGATTTAAAATCATAAGATATAATTTAATAGCTATGATACTTTTTTAAATCAAACGTTTTTTAAATCAAATCTTTGCACAGCTACAAAAGGAAACACTGGCATCTAACAATGCCTTGGAAAAAAAAAAACTAGAAAATAAAGCATACACATAACCCAAACAGGAAATAAAACAGTTATGGAATAAGCATGTGTCATATTCTGAGTCTTAAGCTCCTGAAACTGTGGTGTCTCATATTTTATTGTAGTCTGTGCAATTTGGGAAAGCAATCAATCAAATCTATATGTGTGTGAAAATATTCAGCTGTAATCTATTTTGTAATCTTTAAATATTTTCATAAGTAACTGTAATTTAATTACACATTTTTTAATCAGTAACTGTAACAGAGTAACAGATTATAGTTACATTTATTTTCCATTAATACTAGTCACTCCCCAACACTGATAGATAGATAGATAGATAGATAGATAGATAGATAGATAGATAGATAGATAGATAGATAGATAGATGCCTCCTATATGCTTATCATATAAACAAAGTAGACAGACGAATGGATGGATGGATATCCATCTAAATACAGGCACTTCAGTTTTTCAGTTCAGTTTTGTTTTTCTTCTGTAAAGATCCTGAATCAGACTGATGATAGATAGATAGATAGATAGATAGATAGATAGATAGATAGATAGATAGATAGATGTGCCTCCTATATGTTTATCATATAAACAAAGTAGATAGACGTTGAAACTTTTAATATCTTCCAACACTCCTTGATCTAGCCTACCCAGTTTGTAAATGCGACCGCCTCCCAGTTCTGCTATTGGTTGGAGTTTTAGTAGCGCGCTGCCGGATTGGCTCACACGGTTGTCAATCTCGGACCGATTTGACAGCGAGAGCGGTCCCTGAAGCTCAGATATGAATCTGAGGAAGCTCACACAGGCCAGAGGAAGAGCAGAGGTGCACGCGGATACTGGACAGGTCCACCACCTTGCGGTAAAATTATGACGGAAAATAACGGAGAAGGTAAGATGTCACTGTTAAAATGATTTGACAGTTGTCTGTACTTATACGTTGTGAAAGAGTCTTGGCCATCCATGAAATATTTCCTAATTTGTCGATTTCAACACACTGAGGTTTCTTAAGGACAAGAAGCGCTACTCAGAAAACATTTAATGTAAGTGTGATAGCTAGGCTTGCTTTCTCTCGTTTATTTCTTTACAAATGTTAATAATAACATAAAAGAGCTCTGAAGTTGTCATCCTGCATTAATATTTGTCATTTTTTTGGAGCTGCCATCAACCCTTTTCTTCTTTTGGAGCTGAGGCTGAGCACAAAGAAGCACGAGGCATCCTGATGAATGTGGGGGGCTCTTGTTGAATAGCACGAGCCTGCAGGGATCAGCTGGCGTCTCGAGCCCCAGTCTCTTGATTATACAGAGGGGGAGGGGCTGAGAGAGGTGAAAAGCTAAATTATGAAGAACAAATCCAATTAATTTGATACAATGCGGTGGGATGACTCTTAAACCACTGGGAAAGGGAATCCGGATTATGTTTTTGTAGTTTATATGAGGATGAAGCATAGTTGTCACTGACAACATCATAATTGCATCTCTATGTCTAAGATTTCAGTGTAATGATTACCCTAGCTGACCCTATTTTTTTAGCAGCTTTGTTACTGTTGTTCTCAGGTGTTTTGCAAGTTCAGGGGATGTTTATTTAGAGAAGCTATTTATATAAAGAGTTTGGGGCCGTGTGAAAGTGTTTTCATCTCCAGTTTAGTTTTCCTACAGGAATAACTGACAATGGAGTGGACAAGAACCGTCATCCTGTGTATTGTTGGCTTTACTGACTCTGGCTCTGAGATGAGAGAAAACAGAACAAAACATTAAAAGCCACCAAAGTGGTCGCGTCTCATATCTCATTGTCCAGACTGTCTCAAAACAGTCAAACCAGGTAAAGAAAATAAGAAATAATCGACTGGAACAGGTTGGGTTTGGCTAAACTGAGTTCTTGGACTCCTTGGGTAGAAATACGATCATTTGGAAAAACAAAGATAAGCATGTGGACAAAGCTCAGCATCTTTGATCAATAGCCAGTGTAGAGTTTAGAAGGGCGTGACCAAGCACTTTCAAGGGCCATCTGGTAAAATGGGCGATGGAGCCTAACTTGACCTGTTCTCCTGCTTTTGGCTGAACTTTCACCACAATTTGTATCGTGCAAACAGGAGGTTCAATTCAGGATGTTCTGCGTCCTAATCAGAACAGAAACAAAATACCTTTTCCTTATTGAATCCCACCCTTTAAAAATACCATTTCCTTCGATTCTCAAGTAAATGCTGATGTTACTGGCAGTTTCATATCGATCTGGCAGAGAACAAACACCTTTGTAAATCATGAACCACTAAACGCCTGAACTAGGTGCATTTGATTCCATTTAAGGAGAAAAAGCATGTGAGTTGCACCCTTATTATGGTAGCATAGCATGTGTAAGCTTGTTCATTTACACTTTATTTCAAGAATTTTGTAACCGCACAAAGTGAGTTCATCCAAGAGCTAAATGCCAGTCTAGCTGAGTGTTGCATGGCCTTGGTAGGTGGGAGTTTGATATTTTCTCTGATAGCTTGATGACTGGTCTGCACATGTGGTCAAAAGTCTGATTGCTGATGCAGTGACATCATTACTAGTGCACATCTGGACCTGCATTGTTGCAACATCTGTGCGAGAAAGAGAGAGGCCATTGGTGAAGATGGATGACTGGCCTTGCTTAATTTGCTGGAGAAAAAAGCAGTTGTACAGATATTTTGTGGACGTTTGTTATCTTCTAATCACTGCTTTGAATGATGGGGAAAATGCAGTGATAATATACGGTATAGGTTTCTCTTTCATAGTCCCTTAAAGGCTCCCCCCCCCCCTTGTGGCTCTAGTCTAGCAGTCTGTGCCTTAGGATAGTTTTCACAGACAAGTCTCCAATGGGTTTATATTAGTCTGCCTCGCGATGCAGTATGTAGTTTAATTGTGTGAGTGTGTGTGTTTGTCACATACAGCTGTGAACAGCTGCTGATTCTTTGTCTGTCTTTCTCAATACCAAACCACTTCCTGACCTCTGACGCTGATTCCTATGGAAAGATATGTTGGTTTATGAAAAGACTTAAAATGCATAGACAGTTGAAATTTTATTGATGCAATAAAAAGATAAGGAAATGTAACATGCATCGTTACATTTTTGCATTAAACAAACGCTTTCATGGCAAATGCCTTGTTTGGGGATCAAACCCATGACCTTGAAGTTGCAAGCACTTTGCTCTACCAGTTGGGTTCTTGTCTTTGTCTCATTAAACCTTTTATATACTCTTTTCGGTTTTGTTTATGTGAGCTGAAAGGCCCTTTGAGAACACATAAAACCCACTGACTCTGTCTTAAAGATCCCATGAGATCAAAATATGTTTTTTGACTTTTCTGTCCATGTGTGTTACTTTCCAGACATCCATCCACCTTGTGTTTAATGTAAGAGTGGGCATGGCCATTTTTAACTTGAATGCCACTTCCAGTTATTGGCTGTCTGTTATAAAAGCATACTTTTTTTTTTCATGAAAGCTATGAAGGCAGATATACACATTTAAAGGTTTTAAATCACAAAAAATACCGTAAAATGTTTGCAGATATTTAGGAAACATGCTAAATTCACATACTTGATTGTCTGATTAACAGTCCTACAGCAAGTTTTCTGCATTCTGTGTCGGAATGTCTGTTTTTGTTTGTTCTGTGTGTGATTACAACCAATGCCAGTTTACCCAGTAGTATTCATGGCTGCGGGAACTGAGATTTTCCTTGTGCTCTTCGATCATCCCCAAGATACTTCATTTTTGTAATAACTTTGTGATTAATTAATTATTAAACTGACCAGAAATATATAGCCTATTGCGGTTGTATTTTTCTTGCGTGCCTTGTGGTGCACGTCCCTACATCTCCCCCTCACACTGACAGAATTTCATGTGAAATGTTCACGCAATATTACCGTAATTTTACATTCCCACTTGTACAAACCATTCACATCCTCATCCTTTTTATGAGCCATTTTCCGAAGCTTTCTCGCTTCTCAAGATGGCCCCCGAAAATCACATAAGCACAGCTCTTTAATTGCACTCTAGTCTCTGGTCAAACACGCTCAAACTTTAAACTGATCACTTTTAATAAAAAGATATTTTAAGTTTAATTATAATGCAGCATGTCCACGATTATTCAAACAACGAACAAATTATACAGCGAGTCAAGAACATTTACATTATAAAAGAATATCACTGAATTCAGTCTAGCGTGAGTGTAAGAACTCTAAAAAAGCTATAATCAGCGATGTTGTCTGCAGTGTATGATGAATTCATCTCTTATTTACATCACATGTACATCTGCACTTTGTTGTTTCTGATGAGAGAATTCGCCAAAGTGCACTGACCAAAACTTTTGCGTATCAGCGATGTTAATATTTAGTAAAATCCTCTTAAATAATAGAAATATTAAAGAAAATTTTTTTGAACTAAAATCACAAAAGCACAAATATATATTGGTTCGCACATAACTCTGTCTTCATTTGTATGTTAATCTTGTTAATCCCCCACCATGGCCACGCCCTGCAACATCAAGCCTCACCCCCCAGCACCCCCCCCCCCCCCCCCCCAGATAAAATATGTTCCAGCTGCTATGATAGTATTTCAACACCACAGGTTGCCAGTATGCAGAAAACACGTATTGCAGCAATATAAGCCAACAAACAAATTGGGTCAGATTCCATTGATTCTACCCAATCTAAAAAGCCTTGGGATCCATCTAAAAAGCTCTATCATGACCTGGGGTATAGTAAAACATGGATTAATCAACTCAACAAATTCCAGTGTAAGACTTGTCACCTTCCTTTGTAAATAGCGCTCATCTCAATTGTGTGTCCTCAATCTGGAAACCTGGAGTGGGCGGGACAAACAACCAATATTTTGAATTTGGACTGTAGTACCCATTTCAACCACTAGCTCTCAATATGACACACTGCATATAGATTGTCTCTTCTTGGATGACTAATTTTTCACTACCCAGACTTTTGTCCAAACAAGTGCTCAAACACAGTATGAAGCGTATAACAATGATTAAAATGATATATGAATTTATAAGTTGAACAAGTTAAAAGAAATAATTTTTTATTAAATAAATATAAAGTTCTGAAGTAACACTGTGTATTTACACAAACAGCTGTGCAAGACGTCTCTCTGGAGCTGTCAGTTACCCATACTGCCCACGGCTCTGTAACATGACTGGATTGGAGTGGCAGATCTTTAAAGTAAAACATGAAAAAGTGGTGTTGCATGCCTTTTGGCTCTTCTTCAGCTTTGGAGGTTGTCCCATTAGGGTTTTACATCGAGACATAGCCAGAGGGAAGATGTAGCTTTGGTCTTTTTTTTCTTTCTTTTTTTTTGTAGAACTCGGCACACTCAAGTGTGTTTGTGTTCACAAAGAAGGTGCTTTTACTTCAAATTGTCCATTTGAGTACATGTGTGTGTGTGTGTGTGTAGACTCAGGAGTGTCTGCTGTAAACCAAGCTGAACTCGAGACCTCTGAGTCACTGTCTGAGAAAGCTGATGCCTCATTTTCTTTAGAAAGCTTTAGTTATCTTTCTCTTGCTTTCATTGAATATTCTCGGAATCATTTAAAGTAGAGGTTTAGTTTCATTATTTGTTTCCACTATGTTTCTTTATTTGTGTATGACATGGAAAGTGAAAGAGGGAAAATAAGGGAAATAACTGAGGAAGGTGTGGAAATTGTGGCAGAGATACAGAAGATGAAAGTTGCTGTGGTTCTTAACACTCCTGACCACATCACAGGCAAAGAGGAATCTGATTAGACTGATGTGGCTGGTGTTATTCGCCGGGTGGAAACTCTGGTTAAGTATTTTGTGTTTAGGGTGTGTTGTCGCAGCCAAGGTAACAGTCTTTCTGTAAAGGCTTGTTTTATAGCTAACAGATGCTAGAACTGTTAGCATAAATAATTAATGCACAGTGTGCTGTAATTGTTTGGAGCTTTTAGGAGCTGAGCTAGTTTAGGCTTTTAAGAATAACCTATAGGGATTTGTTATTTGTTTTCATAGATTCCTGAAATTTTCAGTTTGAATAACTCATATCATGTAAAAGTTTGTCATGCTAAAGAAAGACAGCCTCAAAGCTCTGCTTATGAAACAGTCCTAGTGTGCAAAAATCTGAAAGTGAATATAAGAGGACACGGACACAAAAACACACACATCTTTATGATGGTGTTTGTAGGAGGTGATTAAACAAACTTCATCTAATATAATCATCTTCAAACCAGTGTAGTTGTTAACAAAAATTAAAAATGATTAAACAGGCAATCTCAATTTCCTGTCGTATCTGTATCTCTCCTAAAACAGCTGACCTACATGAACTCTTTCTTTCTGTCTTTTGCCAAATTCTTTCTGTTCTGAAACACGCACCATCTGCGTTTTTGGGTTTGATCCTGCAGGTGTATTTGTAAGCACTGGTATTTAGACCTTGAGGCAGCTCTCTCATCTTTCTACAGTAATTTCTCTTCTCTCTGCTGCTCGGCATGCCTTTTCGTGCCTATTTTGTGCCTGTCGTTACCTATTTCCTGCATTCATTTTGTTATGCCAGATGAATAGAGACAGGAATTAAAGAACACTCACACATTCACTGTACTGCACAAAATCCCAACAACAATGTGATGGAAACAGAAGAGGCCCACTTTATAGTAACCACTCTGTAGTCCATGGGGAAAGTGACGGTGACTAATAGATTATGTCACTTCCTGTGGCGGGTCAGAAGGGGAGTAAAAGTGAGTCAGACTTTGGGTTCTAAATCTCAAAGGCAGAACATATATTTCAACGCTCAGGCAGTATGCTTGTGTGTGTGTGTGGGTGGGTGGGTGTGCGCGCACACATTTCTTTTTATGCTTTTCAACCTATTCATGTTATTGTAACCCACTTTCCATCAATTCCAATTTATTTTTAGTAGGGGAGTATGATTTTTAGTGTGATAATGAAGGCAACCTGCTCTTTGGGTATTTGGGTAAAATGCTTAGTTTGGATTTTAGCCAAGACTTGTTTTTACATGTTTTTGGAATAGTGGTTTCAGGCTTTTCTGCAGTAAATGTTTGTGCTTATGTGCATGTATAGATCTGCTGGTAAAATAACCAGGTGTTCAGTGCTATGTGCACTAAAGCTGATGTTCAAGTTCTGGTTGCATTCTGGAAAATTTAAGTGCTCTTCATTATGAACTTTTTTAAGCACACAGAGATGTGTGCCGAGGCCTCCAGACCTGTCCTTTTAAATTGATTGTACTGTATATGAAGGTTACTGTCTAGGTGTTATGATTTATGGGAATACTTGCTTTGGTCCCTGTATTTCACCCTTGACACACCCACACAAAGCCCAGAGGCTATACATACTGAAACTTCAAGCTTAGTGTGCTTTCACACCAGTGCTTTTAGTCTGTTAGGTGTCAAATTTTGGTTTGGTTTGGTTTGGTTGCTGGGTGGTAGAAAGTGTTTTCTTAAATAATAAAAATAAGCAGGAAATTTATTTTTAAGAATGAAATTTTGCCCCTGGTTGGTCCTCACAGCATGTTTCCTAATGCAGCCAAGCTGCTTTCTCTGTAGTAGTGTCACCTGCACATGACACTTCTGTAGATGAAATTGTGCCTGTTCCAAAGACAGCAATCTGCAGTGCTGTGATGCATCTTCTGTGGCAACAGGTGGTTCACTCGATCCAGAGGAAATTCTGTAGAGGACCATTGCCAGTGTTTGAATGTGTGTGTTTGTGTGAGTGCATTGCATATATAATTATTGTAACCTTTAGCAGCTTCTACTTTTAGTTCTCAGTAAATCTTACAAAGTTTCCACAGCAAAACTCTGTCAGAGGTGTGAGTGCTAAGATCATGGATTAAACCACACAGGCATTTGCTGCTTTAGATCATAAACACCCTCATACATTGTCTAGCTAACAGCAGGTTTTGAAGTGATTTTTTCTTTAAAACTACTTAAAAATTGATTCTGATTTATCACATCTTATCACATATTGGCATCACATTATTCTATAAGGCTGTAGCGATTCACATTTTTCTCCATATTTCTATTTTATATGAGTGAATGTTATTGTGGGTCTGTGAGATTTTATCAACACTCAGCCTTTGTCATCTTTTCTATCCTACCTCTCTCTTTTCTTTCAGCGTATGATAGTTGTTTGTTGTTGCAGTCATTCAGCACTTTTACACTTGAAGCTTTGCAGATGTTTCTTTGGAATGCTATTCCCATCATCCCTCTCTCCTCAATGGTCCTTTGCAGTACAGCCATTGGCTGCGCACAGAGCCTCCGCCTCATATGCTGTCTTCAGAGAGAATGATGAGTATAATTTTACCAAGTTTACAAAACACAAAACTGATAGACAGGAATGAGATGCTGTCTTAACATGCAACGGCTACACCACATAAAACAACACACAAACACGACGCAAAAGGTAACATAAAAACATAATATAAAAATACATACAAAACACAAAAGAAACAGATTTTATAAATGGTCTTTGCCCATGGAGATTTTAAAATGGTTGCTTTTGTAATCAGTGTTGCACAGAAAAACAAAAACAAAGCATCCTACAGAAAAAACATACTACATCTACACCTAGAATATCAGAAGAGAACCATGATTTTTCCATCAGTCCATTTTTTTTTACTAGTGTTAAAGTTCAACATAGATGTGTAAATATTTGGGGGACTGCTGGATGTTTAAAGCTGATTGGCCTGCTGTCTGACAGTAAGGGCGAGGTTTGGTAATTTGTGTCTGCCAGGTGAAGTAAAGGTCTTCCACATTCTTCTATTTTCCTTCCTTCTCCTCCCTTACCTTTCACCCACATCCTGTCACCTTCCCTTTGGCCTTGCATACTCTCAATACATTTACATGCACTTATTTTTGTTCTTAATTGTTTCCTATTAATTGGATTATTTCAGGTCTACACCATTCTTACACCAATCTGATTTAGGTGTTTAAATGAATGCCTTTTAGTCCGAGTAAAGGTTCTTGCACACCGAGTCTGAAATTTTCGTATGCGTTGTTTCGTTTTTTCGTATTCATCATTCTTTTCTATCAAAATGCTTGCTATGCAGAAAATCGAACCTGATCCAAATTTTTTATGATGGACAAAAGTTTCGGAGGCAGTGTGTAAACATGATTGACACAACGTGAGGTCATATTTATTTTTTAACATGCGAAAATTGGGACTCAATGGCCTCAATGGTGTGCAATGGCCTTAAGTCATCAGTCTGATTATTAACAGATTATTTGATTGCAAGTACTTTTCTCCTGCAATGTAAATAGTCCTGGGGTCTCATTTATAAACGCTGCGTACGCACAAAATGGGCATGTAATATGCGTAAGCAATTTTCCACGCACATATCCGGATTTATAAAAAATAAACTTGTCGTAAATATGTATGCACCGTACGGACATTCTAGACCATGCGTACGAACTCTTTTGGAGTGAGAAGTAATGAAGTAAACGATTTTAAACTGTGTTTTCATTTCAATATGCATTTACAATAAATATTCCAATAAATAAAGCACTGAAATTACAAAAAGTCATTACGCAGAGGTTAAACAAAATTAAATATAGACATATAGTGGATGCATTTGATCACTTTTCATGTGGCATCCTGTGTTTTAATGACAGCGAGGAGTGCTATAGGTGCACAGTAATTCATTTTTAAACTAAACTACAGATCTCATGTTATGAGGAATTTTTTTTTTTTGTGAGAACAATAATCATAATGTGCACTTACTTCAATATTATGGTGGACACAGCTGGAAACGGTGGTCGAACGGTCAGTCCATTGTCCGGTTTGTATACGACCAATGATAATATCTTACTGCACAACCACAGCTGCACGGACGTGTTGATGTCGTGTGAAGGCATCTCCAAAACATTATAAAAAATCCCACGGTATTTGAAGGATACCATTAAAGGAAAATGGTAAGATTTGCACATTTCCTTTTTAAAATACTTTCAGTAACTTGCCGAATCAGACAATTGTATTTACATTGCAAAAAATATAGGCCTATTATATCAGCTGATTCCACTAAAAATAGATGTTCAGTTTATGGTCACCTTATCAGCAAAACTGCATAAATTTATTTTATTTGAATTATTTAAAACAATTGAAATACTATATGACCAGTGTAAAAGAATGAGATCAACTATTTTAAACCGTTATGTTTTTATGGATATTTTCATATATTTATTATAAAATGTAACAAGATTACTAGATCATTTTTAGCAATAAAAATTAATATGTAGGCTATGGCCCAAATGGAATTACAGTCAGGATCTCATATTTCCTTAATGTGTACCTTAGACGGTGTTGTGACGTGGATGGGAATATGCATGGAAATGATATGCAGAAGAGGTTATGCATAGTAAAATTAGGCGCTGTAAGCTCCATATATGGTGATTTCTGGGAGGAGTCTGGGTGGAGATGCACTTACGCACAATTTTCCCCTGACGGGTTTATAGAGGGATTTTTGCGCAGGTCCTGGTGTACGCATGGTTTTATAAATCTGAAAAAATTCACACGTATGCAAAATCTAGCTTTTGTGCGCACCTACACTTTTAGGATGAAATCTATGGAGAGTTTTATAAATGAGACCCCTGGTCTGTGTGCCCACTTAGGGTCAGAATTAACATTATGTACACAAATCAGAGTTATATGACTCAGTCTAAACATAATTGGAATTTAATAGATAAAATGAATGAGCTTCCATATTTTAATGGCTGTGACAGCAGTGCTTTTTTTTTGTATTGTATTGTATTATCTCATTTTCTTTCTTTTGTTGGGTTCATTTATCAACCTAGGTTGACTTCTTTGGTCTGCAGTGAGAGGCCAGGACCAATATGTACAAGATCACATATCAAGAATGCTGTCTCTGGATCAGAGCTGCTCCTTAGCACTCCTTGGCTTAAACCCCAATAAACAATGTGAAAATCTGATCCTAAATCAGCACTCTGCACAAATACATGCTGTTGGATCTCCGGGGGCGGACTTCCTCCCTAAGGTCTGATGAAAATCAATGTCTGTGGTTCTGGCTGAGTCTGGCTGAAACATTTATCAAGATCATCTGATGGAAAGTGCCTGGATCTGAGGAAATGAAGGACTGTGTGATGTCCGCTATATACTGAAAGGATTTGTATTTGATTGCTGTGTTCAGCAATCCAAGGAGAACCAGATTAAAATGTACTGGGAAAAAAAACTGAGGTGGGGGCTTATACATTTTGCATTAAAGCAGATTGGTTTCTTAATTAGGTCTCCTCCCCCCTTTGAGCCGGCCAGCCATAACCAACAACACGTCTGCAGTCTCAGCCTGGCCAGATGGTGGACTGAGCCTCAAAGGGGTGGGGTGGTCTGACGGAGGGAGGTGTGTGTGCGTTGAGTGTCTATTAATGGTTGTGACTCGTAGTCCTGCTGGACCATCCTCCCCTTCGTACATCTTTGTATCCATCTATCCATCTGACTGTTTGCTGTGGATGGTTGGAGCTAAAGAGGCACCCTGGCTATAGCAGCTGGGACTTGAGACTGGGTGTGGATTGGGGGAGGGTCATGTGTATGTTATCAAGGGTTGGTATCGAGAAGAAGAGGAAGGAAAGAAATGTAATTGGACTGAAAAAGTAGGTGGACTTTGTAGATAAAAGTCACAAAATTAGGAAGAATCTGACCATTCCGGGAAAAAAAGAGTTGGGGATCAACGCAAAGTGGATACATTATAGATCAACAGAAGAAAGCACAGAATGAGCTTCATGCAGCTGCTTGTTCCTGTTGAAAACTTGAAAAAACAGATAAGTCTTCAACAATATCCACCCCATTAATTCTAACAAATGGACTCAAGTTGAACACCTATCTTGGTCGTCTTGTCCTTGCCAACACTGTACTTGGTACTCAGTGTGCTTTGACATTTTCTGTTAAAACCAGTATGCAAATACATTTACTGAATTATATTTTCAGTGCTGAATAATAAATAGAGAGTGGTTGCTCTGAAGCTGTTGGAGTGAAAAAAATGCAAAAATCTGACTGGTACAATTTCAGTCAGACTAAACCATTTACATGACCCTTTAAGAACATGAATTATTGCTCTAATCTGATGAAAATTCAACTTTCTTTGTTCATATAAGTACACTTATTGATTATTCCTGACTGAGCATACATCACTGTAGAGGAAACAGAGAGCGAGAACATAGCGTGGCTTCATCTGCACCAGTCCGGAGTATCATGTGTGGAATGTTGAGCTGTTTTTTGTCAAAGCCTTCTTTAGGGCGGTTTAAGGATATAGGATTGTGTATCTCCACTGAGACCTTTTGTTGGACTGGTTTGTAGTGCACTATCCAGCTGACCCTGCCCAACCCAAACACAGCACTAATGTATGTCTGAAACCCAGCCAGGATATTACAAATGAGCAGCGTGTCAAAAGGCAGTCATGCTCACTCTGATTCTGACCTAGTTTTAAATACTCCTTAGCACTGCTCTGTCTTCCCTTCATCAAGGCTTTCCTCCACTGGAACACAGCCAGTGCTCCATACTGCCCATCCATATGCGCTACAGCTTTCTGCACTATAAAATGACTCTGGTGTCAAATTATGCAACTACAGCTGAGCAGAGCGGCCTTTACCTCATAGCCATTTGGAGAGTCTGTGAAGCCTGATTGCTTGTGATGAAGACGGTGATGATGACGATTTCTCCAGACCTGTGTACAGAGTTTTGGTTGCAGTTTACCAGCTCAGAATGTTTCCATTATTCACATTTACTGCCTGTGTAAGTCAATCTGTGTGTGTGTGCTTATTTAGTTTAATTTTCCACATGTGTACCCGAGATAACATCTTATCAGGGAAGAACTGCAAACTGGAGACCAACCAGTTAAAATTAGGACAAGGTTTGTTGCTTTTTTGCCATTATGTGTGTTGACTACCTAGTTATGCTGTTTTAATTGGATGCATCGCAGTTCATTTAACACATTTCCTTGAATATGAACACATCTGAGGTATTTACAACAGCAACATGTGTAGTCTCTTCAATCTGGCACAAATTAATTTTCATTGCAGACTGCAGTGTACATGTTTTCTCTCAGGCACTAGGCTATATAAACTTATATGGTATAGCTTGTGTAGCTTCGGTATACAAGGTGTTTTATCTCACTGATATTATGCTTTTGGAATATTACAGGATATAACCTGGTTGACACAAACTGTTTTATCAGATCATCCACCTCCTGTGGTCCTAAATCCTGTCTGTCTACTCTTTGTTAATTCCATAAGGAGGCTTTGGTTTGATTATACTGTGTGTGTGTGTGTGTGTGTGTGTGTGTGTGTGTGTGTGTGTGTGTGTGTGTGTGTGTGTGTGTGTGTGTGTGTGTGTGGGAGAAGAGTACAGCCAAATGTCTTTTGAAATCTTAGTCACATCTCTGCTGTTTGGATACTGAGAGTAGCAGGGGTGCAGATTGCAGAGCTGATATTCAGTAGTTTCAAATGAATCAAAAATACTCTGCAACATTCCAGAAACCCAGAAAACATTGTCCAGCAATTATAAAGGTTCAGAAAGTCCTGCAAGCATTTCAGGGATGAAAAATAAATGTCAAAGGGTTAATTCAGGACCCTGATTATAAATGCTAGTTTTCTAGCAGAAACAATATCGTCTAGAGCATTCAAATGAATTTGTCTCTGGAATTCAGTCCATTTTCTTTTGGGGTCTTGTAATCAGAAATCCTGTTGTCTTGCAGGTGGTGTGCATTTGATTTTGGCTTGTGTATTTTGCCAATGAGGCCAGCCAGTTTAGTAATGAGGTGTTGCTGCGTTCCTTGGAGACATGAAAACACATAAGCACTGATGAGTGACACACAGGCACATTCTGTGAGATGCACTTCAAAAGACTGAATTCAGCTCATGTGTTGCCCCTGACAAAACAGCTTTTGCTGTAATGAATGCCCTGCAGTGGAACCCAGAGGAAACAGTCATTCCACTGGCTACCAGGCTCTTTAATGCTTCATTAGAGTTCTGTTTGTTTAAAGCTTACCCTCCTGACAGTTACCAGTTTGCCAGTACGGGGCCTCCACCCTGTTTCCAACATCCTGAGCACGTGATGTGAGGGCCAAGTCCTGTAGAGGGGTATCACAGCATTGCTTTGTTTTGACAGCGTGTCTGGAGCTGGGAAGAGATAAAGTTTAGATGCGGTTTACTCATAATGTTGTTTAAATGAGATACAATTTCTTTCTATTCTTTGTTTCATTATCACTACTCACAGTTTGTGTGTTTCAAATTAACTGAATGACTCGATGTTTGAGAATCTTGACAGAAATGAAGTGTTTCACAATTCAGTTTTAAATGGCTTGCAGCTCTTCTTGTGTATCTCTCTAAAGACTCTTGACTCTTCTAAAATATCACTCTATTGAATTGTGTGCACTGTATTAAATTGTGCCGTTATAATGACCTCAACACCCTCTCTATTGTTTCCTCCACATAACTCACTCTAGATTGTGCCATGTGCCTTTTTTAACGTGAGTAGAAAATAAACATGGCTTTGTCATGACTTTCAAGTGATGCCACAAGAAGCAGAGGACGGTGTATATTTAAGTTAAACATGCAAGGTATACCCCAACTGATAAAGCTATACTGGAAAGCAACTAAACAAACAGAACACAGATAAGTATGTTATCGTAAAACTGGCACTTGTTTGAATCTGACACAGTGCTGAATCTGATACTGTGGGGAATGCAGGCTTTGTGTTGAAACCTTAGTCAGTGACACTATTGCTTTCTGCTGTGCTGCAGGCGTTGGGTTGGCTTAATGTCTGCGTATAAATTTGATTTCCTCCCCACAGTATGATGTCAGAGCATGTAGTTGTTTTTGCGCCAAGGCCAAATATATGGATCAGTGTCCAGATACAATATCCTGCTGACAAGCACGCGAGTTCTCTTGGCCACCCACACGTGTGCAATGATTTGCAATCCAGTCATACCTTTACACTGACTTGTAATTACATTCTTAAAAAGAAATAATAACCTTTTGTATAAAATTTGTATTTTCATCACTAAATGGGACACGCACATGAGGAGGCTGAGAAATATAAGTGCTGACTGAAATCTTTAAAAGATCTTTTCTTTAGTTTTAATTGTTTATTTTCAAATAAATGTACAACAGATTTAGGCCATATCTAGCCTTGGACCAGTTTATTATTGGAAACATGAGAAGCATTAGTCACAAATTCAAGCACCAGCGTTTCACAAGTGGTAAAACAAAGGGGGAACTAAAGTTATTGGAAAAACCAAACACTTTAGCCACTAAAGACTGTATATTAATGCTTTGCTAAAACATCTGGGTCAGTGACCCTGGTGTTTTCATCACACACCAGCACACGGATGTTGCAGAGTTTCTCACTAGAGAAAAGTCTTGTAAGTCTTGTAATGAATCAACAAATAAAGGACTGATGTATGGAAATAATGTATAAACTTGACAGAGAAATATGAAGATATAATTTTCTCATGTTATTTGTATGTTAAGTTTTTTTTTTCTACATTTTTGCTGTCACACCATAGGACACAGTCCAATTTTTCTGTCAACCCACCCATGTATTGATTTTTAAACTTATTTAGAATTACAGTTTTTTTTATTGAATACAGACAAGGATAAAGATGCTCTTGATCAGTCTGAGGTAAATATTCTAATCTTGCATATGGAAGTAACAAACCTATTCACACACTAAACCTATCCTGGTTAATCGTCCCTCTCCACACACATGCGCTGTATCCAGCTGTGGAATTGGAGAAGTGGGGCTACAGGGCGGAGAAAATAGGGAGAGGAAACTAAATAGAGAGGAAGGAGGTCCCACTTTTCGCCGAGCACGACATGGAGAGAAAGTGAGAGATTTTACTTGAAGTCTCCAAACAGCTCCCCTTAGAAGGCGCAGCGGTTTGCTGTCGGGATCGCGATAAACAGAAAGCGCTGTGTCAGGATCGAGGAGAGATTCAGGGGAAGTTTTCAGAGGAAACGAGACGTCGCCGGACGCTAGCGAGCGGAGGTGGTCTGCAGCTGGTTCGCACAGGGAGAAAGCGGGGAAAACAGAGACGGCTCTGTTGCGCGGATTTTAATGAAATACAGCAGCTGTCGGACACACGCCTGCAACCTCTACCTACCCCGAGTTAGATGCGTTTGACTTTAAGATGCGGAGCGACCCCATACTGTTCGCCTCGAGGGGTGAGTGTCCTGTACCTCCATGAGTGGATTTATTGTTGCACGCTTTGAGAGCGTCGGTTAATATTACTGTCACCAGACTTTAATTTATAGCATGAAACAACAATGTATCTTTTAGTGAGTTGCAACATCACAACACACAATCAGTAACGTTATATGTTGTAAACACATTTATCATTCTGGAATATCCACGCGCTTTGAGTAAAGAATAGATTTGTCAAAAAGTTTTCCGGATGAATTGAATTTGAACTATACAGTAACGTTAAGTGAGAAAGTACTAAATATTTCATATGACGAACATTTCAAAGGCGACAATACCGTTTTGGACTGGAAAGAGCTGAGTTCATCCCGTGAGTCAGATTTTCTCCGTTGAATCCTTCATAGCTTTTCTCTCAGGTCAGTTAGAAAAGCCGTTGCAATTTGAAATGTGGAGGCGGTAAATTCAATGACGTCGCAAGGAAGTCATTGATTGCTATTTGTTTGCCGTGTTTGTATTATAATAAAACATTTTTTAAAAAGTGCTTGTCGTTAATGTTCGAATTTGCATAATTTGAAACAAGTTCTTTTAAATGATATTTTTAAATATTTGAATTAGCACTTTAGAACAATTAAATCACGTTTGAGAACGAACGATTCCAGTCACCCGTAATAACCTTATGGTGATACAGGTGCCCTGTTATCTTCTGTCACAGAAATCTGCACTTTCAAAAACACAACTTGAGCTGGATAGACAGGACGTCTGTGATTGGTTGGCTGGCTGGCAGCTGTGAGGTGTCAGGTATCCCTTACGTGCATCACAGCTTTGCACTCTGTTGGATATGACAGAGCTCTATTGTCCACAATGGTTTAACAGTATCTGAATGCAGGGCGTAGTATTGGCTTTGGGCTTTTGTATGTAAAGGGCCAAGTGTGGTTTTGCCATAGCTTTATTAAAGGCTCTGTGGAATGCTTTCTTTTGATTGGTCAGTTGCTGTGGTCATACTTTAATTCTGAATGATTGTTGTCCAGAATATTGGAACATTGTCCATATCATTGTAGCAAAATAAACTCCTTTAG
Source organism: Acrossocheilus fasciatus (assembly GCA_036784905.1). Classification (NCBI taxonomy): domain Eukaryota; kingdom Metazoa; phylum Chordata; class Actinopteri; order Cypriniformes; family Cyprinidae; genus Acrossocheilus; species Acrossocheilus fasciatus. Next base: position 17,116,317 of record CM071949.1, read on the forward strand.
GTTGATGCCAGACCCCTTCTGCTTTATTTCAGAGTCTTAATCACACTGTTAGGGTTTATTTTGTATTATATTATCCTTTACATATGTTACTGTATGGTGACACTACAACACCATTCTTTATTTGAAGATTTGGCACTAAAACATGTCAGCATAGTTCCAGATGTGACAATTTTCCTTTTGGATTTGAACTTTTCATCTCGTTCTAAAGCTCATGCTGGGCTGCGCTGGTGGTTAATGTGTTTATTGGCATTTATGAACATGGCACAGTGTTGTTAGACCAGTTGGACATGGTATGAATTGGCACTTGATTACTGTGTGTGATGTGGGTATTGGTCTGCTAGCCTACTTGGCTTTATTTTAGGGGTCTCCTCACCGACAGTTTCCACACTGATGACTTTTTAAAGGCTCACACGTGCTAGAAACCCCCAAAGCCTTTCCTTCCCTCCAAGTAGAGATGTCTGAACCAAAAAAGATGGGAGAGAAGAAGAGAACTCTTTAACTTTGCCTTCCTTCATCTTTTCCACTCACTCTGTCAACTGCTGCTTGGCTCCACTGCAGTCTTTTATCGTATTTTTCTGTTTTTACCCTCTCTCAATTGCTACCATAAACATTCACTACTACTATATAAGAGAGTTAATAGCTCTTTAGTCTCTACATTGTCCCCGAGGGGAGAGATTATGTGCCAGAGAGGTTAGTGCATTTGCCTCTTTGTCAAAACAGATGAAGACAAAATTGGGAAACTCTAAGAAAAAGGAACTCCAAGCATTTATGACTATTACGTGGAGTGTATTTTTGTGACCATAAGTTGAATAGTTGGTTCAATTATAATTGTTCAATATTCAATTATTATTCAATATGCAGATCAGTGGGTGGGGGTGAGAACAATAATTTTGGTCTAAACTAATTTGTCTGTATTCATAGATTCACATAGCATATTTGATTTAGTATTTTACATTAATGACACCTTGAAAGGGAATATTGTTAATATTAAAAAAAAATTGTGTCTATTACACTACTGTTTGGGGTCAGAACGATTTTTTAATGTTTTGAAAGAATTCTCTTATTTGCTCTTTTTTTGGTTTAAATACAGTAAAAACAACAACATTGCAAAATATTATTATGATTTTTTTTATAGCTGTATTTAAAATGTATATATTTAGCCATTTGATGATGCCAAAGCTGACTTTTCAGCAGCCATTACTCTAGTCTTCAGTGTCAAATAATCCTTCATAAATCATTCCAATATGCTGATTTGAAGCTCAAAACATTTATTCTTTTTATCGATGTTAAATAGAGTTGTGCTGTTTAATGTTAATGATACTTTTTATCTGGATTCTTTGAATAGAAAGAACTGAATTCATTTTTCCTGAATAAAAATCTGTTTCTTCTTCTTCTTTCTTTCTTTCTATAAATTAATAAATAAAAATAAAATACTGACCCCAAACATTTAAACAGTATTGTACATATTCTGCAAAAACCAGATGACATCTGGGACAAGTAGGTTACCTCTTTTCATGATTTTTCATTTTCTGCTAAATTACATGACCAATTATTGACATTTTTTCCTCTAATAATGTCTGGGATGATACAGCAGAAGTATTGAAGTAATTCTTGGAAGGCAAATACACAAATGCTGGTGAGCATTCAATGCACACATAAAAAGTGGATGCAACACTTCTCTGCTCAGTTTCTCAGGCACCACGGAGTCTCCTCCACCCTCTAGAAGGATGATTCTTAAAGGTTTCTGTAACCAGTGGCCCCTCTCTCCCACCCCTCTGCCCACTGTGGTTTAGGAGTTAGCGCTCTGTAATTATACACACACACACACACATACTCATAAACACACAAGTATGCATTTATGGACATATTCTAAACCGTCCTTTCATAATTGAAACCTCAGTATTTTCCTCATATGTTCATGTGAACACATATGCACAAAGTATAATCAAACACAGAGATGAATGTAATCACACAACTGAGATATTCTCTTATTGATGATCCTGGTGCGTTTGATATATGTGACTACACAGATGCTGCTATTGAAGCCCATCATTAGTGGGACAGTGGACCATCTGTTCAATATTTTCTTCTATCCTGTAGTTTTCTACTATTTTCCAGGCATGTGTAGCCGAGTGGTGCTCTGGTGTGCCCTGGCCTGTGGCAGTGAGTGGTAACCATGATGAGGCCAAACCGTAAAGGAGCCTAATTTCACAAACCACAGAGTAGTAGCTGCCTTATTCCCGGCTGCCAAAAGTTTTGTTACAGGCACCCAGTGCCTCTTAGATCTTTGAGAGATTCTACACAGTATATAACCTATATTGATATTTTGAGTTCCAATGGGACAAAGATATGAACAGATGGACCACTCATTGAAAAATCAACGAAAGAAATTGTAACTCAGTATGGTGGCTGTCCAATCTTTAACTTAAAGAGCTAATCAACTTATTGATAGTTTGTTTAATCTAAAACACAGATACGAGTCAATGACATAATGTTCATTCTGTTATGTATCTAATAATTTATTAAAATACATTAAAATGAGAAACAATAAACAGTTCTGCTATTGTACTGTTTTACAGTCGCAGTTGTATGAAAGCTTTTTTTTTCCATAAAATTTCAGATTTTTTTAAAGGTTTTAAAATGTCATGTTGTGTGACACCACCCACTTTCTTAATGATGGAAATAATCATTAAGGTGTGTAAACGTGTATATTCAAAGCATAATCATAATATTTATTTTTGAAATTTGAGTTTTAGTTTTTATGTATTGTCACATTTTATTACTGATTTGAAATATATTTTGAAACATAAAAGGAGATTTGGAGATTTCAGGCAGACAGAAAATTACTGTTACCACAATGGTTGCAGGGTAAACTGACTTGCTTTTAAAGAACTTTGATTTGACTCTGAAGGTGTTATAAGAGAGAATGGCATGTTTTTCTATTTATCTTTCCCTCCTTCCATCCATCTGTTCATCCTCCAAGCTGTTCGGTGTGTAAGACCGGATCGGAGTATGAAGAGCTTGTGTTGTATCTCAGTCATCACCAGCTCTCTGTCCAGATCCCGTCCGCAGACATGAAAGAGAAGCAATGCACTGGATGAGAGGTCGGCCTCCTACAGAAAGGGAGGACAGATGAGCAAGAGGTTCACGTTTATGTTCTTGGCAGGTTTCTTAACCAAAGCAAAAGAGGTTGTTTGTTATCTTCTTTTTTCAAAGGTTTATTGTCAGCTGTCGTATCTTTCCTCTTCTGAAGTGAGAAGTGAGAAAAATGAATAGCGTCTTGGCTCAGCATGGAAATAGAAATGGAGTGAGAGAGATAAAAGAAGGCAGAAGTGTGAGTGAAGGATGTGGGATGGTGGGTGCTTCACAGAAACTTGGCATGGGTTAGTGCCTGATTATATGTATCGTAGGTCAAAGATAATGTGTGAGCATATGGATTCGAACGGTTCATTAAAGAGAACTGCTTTAAGATCTGACGGAAGAGTCAGATAGGATGACAGCACGGAGAGAAAGGTACTCTGTAATCTGCACGCATATATATACACACACACACATTTCTGTCTGTGAATTTCAAGGATGTTGTTTCTTCTCAGCGGCCTGGGTGGTAGGCCATAACCACATATACATAGACACCTACGCAAATGTACACACATACTGCATCAGCACACAAATAATACCAGTTCTTGCGTGCTGGCAGCATCACAATTGCTTTTGCAGACCACATCCCTCTATGTTATTGAATTTGGGTCGGAACAGTAGAATAATGTGATTTTTGTTCAGGAGAGACTGTGAGTGTTGTTTATTCTAAAAGTTCACTGGGTCAACTTGTCAAACTGGTCCTAGACAACCACCAAACCGAATGCCATTCATTATTTTCTCTCTGTCAACACTGAATTAAAATCAGCTTTGCTCGTTGAAACCCTTTCTGGCATGGCATCAGCCTTTTTCAGGTCGTTTTGGCAGGTATTTGTAAAACAAGACAAGAAGTTCTCTGTAAAATCTAATTTTGCTGACTTTGAGGGTTTTTTTTGGTAGGGATGTGTTAATATGTCCCTAATTTGTCATTCCTCTCTATTTTAAAAATGGGCTGTTTGGACGCATTGCTTGCTATCTTTCATCATTTAGCTTTGTTTACACTAGGGTTAGTCAATCCAGAGTATGTGAATGAAGAAGAATCAGAGTCAGAGATTTGTGATCGTGGGTGGTTGTGATTGTTTAAAGTTTTTCCCTTCTCTTTTCTCTCTCTTTTTCTCTCTCCCCTGACTTTGCCCCCAAGCATAGTTTGAAGGTGGTCCTCATTTTTGTGTGGCACTTGGTGCTCTTTAATACAGCAATTCGGTTTGCTTGGTTGATTTTTAAAGTGTATTTCCTTTCATGTTGTTTGGCCACCATCACTGAAAGTGCTTCATTAGCTTTATTCACTCTGACATGTGCAAGCTGTTGGACGGGGAACGATAGAGGAACAACTGGAAATGGTATAAGCTTATTGAATTGTTCATTATAAACAGCAATGTGAGATCTAAGATCCATCAAAACAGTTGAAAAGTTCCTTTAAAAAATTTGGTCACATTTTACTGCAGTTATTATACATACATCCCTTGATGTATGGTTTGTTAGGATCGGACAATATTTGGCCGAGATACAACTATTTGAAAATCTGGAATCTAAGAGTGCAAAACTTTAAAGTTGTCCAAATGAAGTTCTTAGCAATGCATATTACTAATCGAAAATTAAGTTTTGATACATTTACGGTAAGAAATTTGCAAAATATCTTCAAGGAACATGATCTTTACTTAATATGCTAATGATAAAAATTCATAATTTTGACCCATACAATGTATTTTTGGCTATTACCCCAGCGACTTAAGACTGGTTTTGTGGTCCAGGATCACATTTCATTATCGAGACTTCTGTCTCAAAAACTCCCATTATAATTGCTGATGCTGTTTTGAACTGGATATCTTACTTGCATTGTACACACTTCTGCACTTTGTTGTTTCTGATGAGAGAATTCGCCAGGGAATTCAGTCAGCGAGCCTGAACTCATCTGACTCATCTGAACGCCTCTGGTTGATCATTGCATTCCTAAGCTCAACAGAATCGTGTGTGATTGGTTATAATGCGCAGAGCTGTATAAACACGCCTGTCTCTGGCTCAGCACCAGCCAGCAAATGCAGAATTGAATTTAGCAGCTGGTGATTGTATCAAATATAACAAATATTATTCGGCTATTTTTTGTCTTTTGGAAGCCGCTTTCAAAATCCACTTGGCTTAAAATTCTGAGGGGGCTCGTGCCCCCTCACTTTGAATGGGTATGACGCCACTGACTGAGGAGCAGTTGAAGCACATACAGGGGGAAATGTCTATTCAGTTGGACACAAGAACATGCGATTTGAATTATCTAGCAAGTTCGCAAGACTCCACTGATTAAATTAGATGTCCTTATGTAAGAGCACCCTAATGTCTTCCTAAATCAGTCAGTGCTCAGCCAATCAGTTTAACTATGACGTAAAGAAAAGGTTTTTGTAGTGACTGTCTTGTGTATCCCTTTACAACAAGAATGGACACAAACCACTCCAACTTTAAATTTGTGTGATATTTATCCCTAAGAACTGCAGTCTTGAGGGACAAAAACTTGCATTCAAATGAACTATAGCCAACCTGAAAAAGACTGGTTCATGTCTAGGAGTAAGTGGAAGTGTCTTTGTTGAAATCTAGACCAGCAGTCATACAGTGACACACTCAATTTGCTATGCACACTTCATTTCATAGCACACTCTAATCAGTGAGCTGTATTCTCTGTTTTACGTCAAGAACTGTCCCTACAGCAGCCGTCCTCCCCCCTCCAGCCCTCCAGTCTTATGTAAACCTTCAGCTATGTGTTTGTATGGGCCTGAGCCCATTGTAATGCCGTTTTATAGACCTCTGATTTTCCAGGGCTGCAATTCACATTTGATAGCCTTTGATATTCCTCAGGTGCCGAGCCAACAGATACCCATAATTCACTGCTTTTTCCAGATGCCAGGCAACATCTCAGTGCAGAAAAGCTCATGGCACATCTTTACAGTGGCAATATGAGAAATTCAACAAAGCAGAAGATTTGCTGAAACAAACTGGGTAGTTTGTCTTCTGAAGCTCCTATTGTCCTTATTGAACATCTGAATGTATGTGTTTTTTTCAGCGATGGAGGAGTTGTTGGCAGAGTTGCGGGTCTTTCTGGAGTTGTTGGACAGAGAGTATTTAACTGCTGGAGTGAGAGAGAAGAAACAGCAAATATTAAACATCCTGCACAGAGTTCTAGCAACTAGAGGTGAGTCAAAACCCCCTTTGGCTACTCATTTGACCTTTGACCTCAGCTGAACTATTCACACTGCACCATATCTCTTCATCACAACTCATGTCTCCTTAAAATCTGCATCAATTTATTTATTTATTTTTTCTTTCATTGATGTGAATGTTTTTTTATGTGTGCTTTGCTCTCTCAGAGCCCTCATGCAAGACAGAGATTCACACCTCTCTCCCGGCCCCTCCTCAGATGCCCCTACCAGAGATTCCTCACCCCTGGATGGTAAGATGTGTATATTATTACAATTAATACAGCAAATACTATAAACTAGGACTGGGCGATATAACTACACCTTTTGACAACCTTTTGATAATATTCAAAAATTCACTTGTTTTGCTTAATATGTTTGTGAAAGCTTTGATGAATAGAAAGTTCAAAAGAACAGCATTTATTTGAAATAGATGTCAAGGAGATAGATAGATGGATAGATGTCATGTCATGGAGTCCAAGGCGAATTTCACAGAAATGGGACAATAAAGTCTAATTCTATTCTATTCTATTCTATTCTAGACTATTCTATTCTAATAAATTGGTTCTGTGAATAAAAGTGTTAATTTGGTAAAATCATGCTGTTGATTATTCAGTATATCACCCAGGCCTACTAAACTGAAGGTCAACAAGGAAAACTTTGGTTTCTTTACAGTGAGTTTAGGTTTTTCTCAGTTTGTTTTAGCATTCCTTGTAGTCCAGGAACAAAAATAGTGTTGGTTTGGTTTGCTGGTGGTTTGATGGTCTCTTTTTGTGAAGTTTTCAGTGTTTTTTATGAGCTCTGTAAAACAGCAGCAGGAAGTGTTCACATCAGTTTGCTTTCTGTCACATGACCTCATAGTTGCCGACACACGACACTGATGTGGTCTCGTCCGTCACACGTGAAACACATTATGCCATTATGTGCTCTCATATGTGTGACACTTCATCTTTGTTTGAGGGCAGCAGCTGATGCTTTTGATAAATAGCAGGTGTTCATGGGTCGCGGTTGGTCATTCTCAAGCGCACACATCCCAGCACCTTGTTTTACAATCCACCTTTTACGCACTCAGCACTTTACAGTATAATTAGAAACATCCTTTCCTACTTCAGCCATCCGTGCATAACCCAAGTGTGTGTGAGGGGGCGGCTGTTCCCGGAAGGTGTGAGGGGGCAGGGATTTGTGGGATAGACTGTGAGAGATGAGAGGAGAGAAATATCCATTTACTACAGTCCAAGGTCGGACCTGTGCCTGTGCAAAACCTGCCCGAGGAAAGGCAGAACACGCAGTTTCTTTTCCATTGCACTGTTTAGTTTTTCTTATTCTTGCTCTCCATCAACCACACCCTCTACTCCATCCTCTTCTCTTTCTCTCTCACTCTCTCTCTCCCCAGCTATGTGATGATTTAGTATTGCGTCAGTGAGCCAGGTTTATAAACGGACTCCTTGTCATATCCCTGCCAGACCTAACTCTGCACGTTCAGTGTGTGTGTGTGTTTGACTAAAGCCTTCTGTGGCCCCTATGAGTGGTCAAAACCACAGCGGGAGAGATTGAAGAAAAAAGACTGAAGCCGGGCATGTGGGTGGTGAGATAGGGCCGTGGACAGGACAGTAGACGCCATAGTATGCAAGGGCAAGAATCACGTCTGGAGACTTTCTGTGCTTGTGTGTGTATTTGTGTTGAATTGAACTCTGTGGCTTTGGGTTTCTGAACGTTTGGCAGCAAATTCACTGCAAATCTTCCCTGTTCATGTACTATAATGAACCCAGGGGAGGAATTTTTGACTTTCCGTTGATGCATAGCTTTCTAAGCGCTAATTTAGTTCTTTCAAGCAATAGTGACTATTACTTAGAGACAAGTGAAGGTTATGCTTACTGCACATGCATGCACAGTTTTGTCTGTGCCCTTTCAATAGCCCTTATAAGAGTGACAGCAATGTTCAACAATGAAAACTTTTTTCCAATATGTCATACAATTAAAACACACTATACATGAACACGATACAAAAAATGTTTAACTTGAAATTGTGTGTTACAAAGAAAAAAAGTCAGAATTGTGAGTTGCAATTGCCTTTTTTATTTTTTTATTTAGTGGTGGAAACGGGCTTCCATACACAACACAACAGAAACAAGCTGTAACACAATGAAATTAGCATAACATAACAGAAACAAGCCACAAGACAATGAAATTAGCACAACACAACAGAAACAAGCCACAACACAATAAAATTAGCAGAACACAAAGGAAACAAGCCACAACAATTAGTACAACACAACGAAATTTGTCCTATGCGTTGTGTTGTGGAAATTTTGTTGTGTTGTACTGTAGTGGCGTACAGTAGTTATATGTAGAGCTCCTTCAGGTGTTGCAACACTTTTATTTTATTTTATTATTTTAAATTAATTTGTCATTGATTAATTTTTCCATGTTGCAAACACCAATTTGTTTTAAATTAATTTTGATTAGACAAATATGTATTCTGTGTTCTTACATCAGCAATGCAGTAAGTACACTTATAGTTAGTTAAAGGTGCACTAAGCGATTTTTGCCAAGCGATGTTGATATTTGAAAACAAACATGCCCATAACCCAACAGGACCTCGCCCCTATTTTGAAATCTCCGCCCCACACATACGTACACAACCATGGCAACGACGATCGTGGAAACAAGTGAAGATGACACACAAGCATATTCAAACAAAAGCCAACATGGATAATTTGTGTGAAAAGAAGCAAAATCAAAGTTACTCACCTATCAAGAAGAAGCAACGCAACCTCTGTGTCCAATTCCAGGATTTCCCGCTTCTTGAGTTCTCTCCACCGCTGGAATGCTGCTCCGATAATTGCTTAGTGCACCTTAAGGTGGTGCCCCTAGTTAGTACTTTGGTCTTGAAAGTTAGAAAAAGAACACTATAACCTAGCACTTTTTCGATGCCATCACAAGTCAATATTCTAAGCTTCTCTTTAAGCTTCTCTTTAAAACTTCCGCTTGTGTGAATCTTGAGTGTTGTTACAGGGCATGTTCTTCCTTTCAAAACAAGCTAGATGTAATGCAGCTGAATGGAAAAGAACCCTGTCTTGAGGTGTGTTTTTTGTCATGCCATCTTAAAAACCTGGTACGGAGAAGCTGAAAATACAAGACGGGATGCAACCTTCCATCCCATCGTGCACAGTGAGTTCAAAAACAACACTGCCATGTATCAATAAACATTTGTGGATTCTGTCGTGGAGGGGGTAAGACCCTGGTACACTTTCTGCAGTCACCGAATTACATCCTGCCGTTTGTAGCTAAGCAGAGAGAGAGTGTGTGTAAGAGAATATGGGGAAGCCATAGCAGACTCCGCTGGGACAATGATGACTTCCATCTGTGTTGATGTTGGCTTCTGCTCCTCCCCACCAGCATCCCCCATCTACACCCCAACACACAACGTCACATTAATGAACACAGACGCAGACAAACTCATTATCTGTCTGCTCTTTGTAACCCAAAAGGGAGTCTGTTTAAAAAAAAAAAAACTCCCCTTTTTTAGGCCAGTTTTAGCCCCTCTCTTCATGTTTTCCCTCCATCTCTCGTTCTCACTGAATCTCCCAAAGTTAAATGAAGTTTCTTTGCTTAAAATGCTGTACCAGTGACTGCTGATGACGAGTCTATCATAAAATCGGGTACTTTTGGATCTATGTTCTCTCCTTCTAGGCCCACAGTGGGAGACGATGGAAATCCCAAGATTCAGTTGTGCTAAAGGAAAGGGCTCTACTGTATGCCCCCCCCCACCTCCCTTTTAAGGAGGGTTAACCGCAGTCTGGAATGCAATGACCTAATCCCTCATTGTGTCATGGACAAAAGGAGGAAAATGAATTATGATTCATGCACAACAATGCATTTTGTCCGTTGCCATAGAAATACCAATACAGATGGTGATTTCTACCCCTTCGAACATCTTTTATAGGTTATAGCAAGTGACAGTTTATATAGTCACTTCATTCGGGAAAATGAGCTTTCAGTTTTTCTGCTGTTTTTTTGTGTGGGACTGCTGGAAAGTTTTTGCAAAGAACCAGTCGAGAACGAAAAGATTCTCTGAAACACATGGAAAGCTATTTGTGGAGACAAAAACATCACAAAACTAACTCCGCTGAGTTAGTCGAGTTGTTGTGCATGAATAGTGTTCAAATGTACATTGCATATCAAGGCAGCCAAACAAGGAAATGTAGAGGTTAAATGATTGAATTATTGTAAGACTGAGTGCATTTTCCTGGCTACCCTGCACAGCAGTCCCAATACAATAGACCCAGACAGGCCCAGACGTCTGTTAACACTCACACTTATCGTGGACCGCATAATAACTCTATACACTATGTTATGAGGTGAAATGGTCTGGAAAGGAAGTGTGAAATGAAGTTTGAAGCTCACTTTTGAAATCTAGGTCAAGTACGTTCCTTTATACATAAGCACAGACATATTGATGGACTAGATGTTGCATGAATAGGTGGAAGTGCACTTTTTTCTGTAGGTGCAGATATGCTTCATACAGATTTCCAGCTCAGACCAGAGGTGGAACTATGCCTAAAAATACTTGAGCGGCTCTGGTATGGAACGCTGCTTCAGCAAGACTCTTCACACTACAGTTTTTGCCTGGAATTCTGTCCTCCCTCCGGGCATAGATGCCCTGATGAACCGAAACCATAACAGGCAGTAACACAGCCGTCTTCTGTGTTTAGCTGAGCAGTTTATGGCTTGATGGGACGGAAGGAACTGATAAATAGCGCTTCTGTATTCAGGGAACTTTCAGACTGGAAATGCCAACCATAAAAGAAAAACAGATCTTTGCCCTTTTGGTTTTTCATATTTCATTGTTTCCCCCCCACTTTTTTCAACAAAGTACACTGCTGCTCAAAAGTTAGGGGTCTGTAAGATTTTTTAAAATGTTTTTTTTATTTATTTTTTATTTTTTATAATTATGTTCACCAAGGATGCATTTAGCTGATAAAATATTTATTAATTCAATATTATTACATTCTAAATTAACTCATTTCTTGGACTGTTCAAAATAAACTTTAAAAAAAAAAAAGAAGTCTTTTATAACATTTTAAATGTTTTAAATGTCTAAATGAATGCTAACCAGCTATTTAAATGTAAATGTACTTGTGTCAAGTAGTTTTAAAGCTGTGAATATCATCCGTTTGCATTAGCAACCCATAAGTCTGCACCATCTAGAGTTTTTGACAGCACTTGGTATTAATTTCATCCAAAAAAAAAAAAAAAAAAAAAAATATATATATATATATATATATATATATATCATACTGACTCCAAGAAGAAAGGAGCAGCCAGGTCTTGTGTTGAACATACATTTAGGCCCATAGTATATTCACTCTTAACTACCCGCAAAGATGAAGATTGTATGGGGAATTTTGCATGTTCTGGTCTTCATTATATCTAAAGCCAAGTTGTAATGACTAGCGCTGAGATAAAGTATCGTCCTCTACCTCAGATGTCAAACACACCCTTCTCTCATGTGCCAGGAGGTCACACTAAAACATTACAATTTCTATTGTAGTTTTGATTACGCATGTGAACAGACACCCTCAGGAACCAGCAGAGTACAGAATAAATACTGAGATCAGCCCAACACACAATCACTTTGAGCAAATTTAGGCCATGCTGTTCTAGCCAACATCAATAGTCTAAAAAGCATTAAAGTGTGATACTTCTTGGTAATATCTGAACATAGAAGGTCCCATAACAGTTACTTCCTAAAAAGAAAAATGGAGTAAAGCATTTAGCACATACAGTCTGTTTTAACTTTCCTCCTACAGTATATTTCCATGTCGTCTTGCAGTGTTTTTAATGTAAATAGTCGTTCATGTTCTGTGTTACTATTGTAACATATTGTGATAGAGTGTGCCAGGTGGCAACTGTGATCATTGGTCCATGGGTCTCTTGAAATGTATTGTAATTCCCCCCACCTGAAAAGCACTGGAAAATACCCGTGCTTTCTGTGAGCTGAAATGAAAGAAAAAGAAATAAAGACAGACTTTCCATTGGGTTAGAGGGGAAAAAAAGGAAAATGAAAAGCGTTTATATGAGTTTGTCATCAACCATAATTGTTTGCATGCAGCCTGGGAAATGAGGGAGACTCTGGAGGGCCTGTGTCGTCATGACAACACCAGGTTGTCACATGTGCTGCCAGCGGGGCCCAACCAACCCAAATCAGGCCCAAATCAGACGGTCTTAAACACATTGTAACTCACACATGCACGCTCATTTGCGCTCATATACACACAAGCTCTCTTTCTTGTTTCTCTTTCAAACAATCCCACTCGCACACTAATGAGGTTCTATAATGTACACATTGAATATAGACACCAGGGGCCTTGTGTAAAAAACTTTGCGTATATTTCATCCTAAAAGTATGTGTATGCACAAAAGTTTTCAGATTTTTAAACTCTTTGTAACTGTAATAACAATGGAAATGCATATAGAGATATTTAGATTTTCTTTAATTAAAATTTTTCCCTTACTATTTTTTCGGTAACACTTATAGGGACCAATTCTCACTGTATTAATTAGTTGTTTATTAGCATGCATTTTACTAGCTTATTGTCTGTTTATTAGTGCTTATAAAGCACATATTCTGCATGACCATATTCTACATCCCTAATCCTAACCAATACCTAAACCTAATAACTACCTAACCACCTACTAACTATTAATAAACAGTAATTAGGAGTATATTGAGGCAAATGTCGTAGTTAGTTAATAGTGAGAACTGGACCTTAAAGGATTAGTTCACTTCCAGAATGAAAATTTACTTAACCCCATGCTGTCCAAGCTGTTTATGTCTTTCTTTTTTTGAGGAAAACATTTTTCTCCATATAGTGGACTTCAGTGGTGTACAACGGGTTGAAGGTCCAAATTTTTTAGACGAGTTTTCCAACATGATTATGTAATGCGTGAAGATGCGCATGCGCATTGCAGAGCTTGTGCAAGATGAGCATTTGTGGTAAAATGTATATAAATTTTTATTTCTTTTAGAAAATGACTGATCGTTACGCTATAATTCCTTGCCTGGGATCATGTTGAGCCCTTTGAAGCTGCATTGAAACTGCAATTTGGACCTTCAACCTGTTGGCTCTCATTGAAGTCCACTATATGGGGAAAAATTCTGGAATGTTTTCCAGAAACCTTAATTTCTTTGGGACTGAACTTAGTCTCGCGTAGCCAGACCTTCAGACTTTGGCCGCTTTGAATGGCCAAGGCCCGCCCAAGAGGCCATGTGACTGACAGGTAATAACAGACCGGTGTGTAAAACTCTCGGACATATTTTAAAGATTCTATGCCGGCAATTTTTAATTTTTAACATACTTTTGAAAATTCAGCGTTTAGCTGATCCTGACAAGCGCTTGTCGTCAGTTGTAAACACGACAGCTTTCTTCTTTCGTGAGGGGGTTTGGCGGCAAGGCAGCTTTATTTCCAGGTGGAACGTTAAAGAACACAACACACATATCTCCCAGAAATCCTGTATAATCTAACCAATCCGACGACGACTTCGAAACTACTGAAGTGTTTCCAGATAAGTGTACTATATGCATTAGACGTTTAGCCAACGTTCTGTGGGCGTGACGTCTGAGGCTGAGATTAGACTGAACCTAAGAAACAAAGACATGAACATCTTGGATAACATGGGAGTGAGTAAATTGTCAGTAAATTTTCACTCTGGAAGTAAACTACTCCTTTAAAATGAAGTGTGACCATTTTTTCCCTCAGAACTGTATAATTATTTATATTTATAAGATTTCTCCTGCTTTATCTGCCATCTTGAATGGATTTTTTTCCACTGACCTCATTCTAGTGCTTTCTAGGATTGGCTTCTCCGCTAAGCATAGATGCAATGCTACCCTGCCCTAGCAATTTAGCTAAATGAAAGTATCTTAGAAGCATTATAATTATACCGCCTACCTTTGGGTACAGTCTTGGCATCATACGTCTGTGGTGACGTAAAATCCTCCCTCCGGAGGCAGCACACTATATTTTGGAACTGAATCTTTATTGCAGCAAGCTAAATGAGTGATAGACTGTTAGGTATTACCTTTATTTATTACAGTTGTTTTTGTTTAAACACAGACAGAGAAATCTGGCCAAACGACACGCTTTAGGTAAGGTGCCCACACTTCTAATGGTGTGCCTGCAGATAGGAATAAAGAACAGCAAACAGCCCTGAACTCTTTTTCCAGAACTTGCTGGCCAGCCTTTTGATTCTCATTTTTCTAATCTGCAGCTCGCTCTGCTCTAGTTTCCTACTTTTGATTTGTTTGTGTTGTACTTTCACTTTCTTCTTTTTCTTTCTTCTACTCATCATGACCAGCTGCTCTTTTACCATAAAACTCTCTTTTTCTGACAGTTTTGTTTGTTAACATTGCCTTTTTTGACTCTTGCCACAGATGTTGATATCTACACCCTTGGTTGGTTCGTATTGACCTCACTGTGATGTGAGAGATCTTTTGAACATTTGACCTCTAAAATGAACTTCAGATAAGATGGATAAAGCCTCAGATGTTTTGATATTGTTAGCTTTTGAGGTTTCACAGCTGTAGACATTTATTGGAGCCAGTGAAGCTGATATTTCTGTCCTCACATTTCTAGGCAAAGCAGAAACAAACAATCTCATCTAGGAGTCTGTATGACTGAGCTGACCACTTTCTCTCTCCTTCTGTTTCCCTCCATCACAAAGCCTCCAGACAATGGGCCTCCTCCCTTGCCGAGCTCCTCTCTTCCTGAAGGTTATTATGAGGAAGCCGTTCCCCTGGGCCCTGGGAAAGCACCAGAGTACATCACCTCTAGTAAGGACAGGTTTTAACATCACACTGTAAATATGTTATACGTTTTAGAACTATGACAGTAACATAGCTGCATCTGAGACCTAAGAAAGAGCATTTTTTGCATTCATTTCAATAAAATTCAATAATCAGAGTCCCAACTGTGTTTTCAGATTATGATTCGGATGCCATGAGCAGTTCATATGAGTCATACGATGAGGAAGAGGAGGATGGGAAGGGGCAGAAGATGCGTCACCAGTGGCCATCTGAGGAGGCCTCCATGGACCTAGTGAAAGATGCTCGTATCTGTGCGTTCCTGTTGCGAAAGAAACGCTTTGGACAATGGACAAAACTCCTCTGTGTCATAAAGGACAACAAACTGTTGGTGAGCACACACACACACACACTCACAGAGATGGACACCCATGCTAGAGGGGAGTGGGGCAAGATGTGCCACTTTTTACATTTCTTTAAGCCAGGAGAAATTAGATGAAGGCAGCTAATTATAATTCAGGGAGAAATATAATAACTTCTCAATCTAAAGTGATTCAAGGACAATTTGCAAATTTATTCATTTGTAAAATAAATGTCATTCTAAGGTCTTTATAGTATTGCACATTTTTCACATTTTCATAAAATTTTAATATTCAGATTATTTTAATGTAGTGAAAAGACATTTAAACAATTTGCAATAGAATTTCATGTATTTGGAGGCAAAGCTTACTTTAAGTTGCAATAGTACAGCATCTGGCACACTTTATCCCACAGAGCTATTTTAGGAAAAATACTTAATTTAATAATTAATGGTAAATATCTAACAATTTTCTTTTTAGTCTAACAGTTTACTTTTCTACATAAGTAATTCTATTTTTAATTCTAAATAGGTTTGCTTTTAAATTATACATTTATGTTAAAAAAGTACCTTGACATGGAGATGTTTTTTTGTTTTTTTGTGCATAAAAATGCAACTTTTCTCATCCTTATCTATTTTATGTGCATTTTAAAATCACAGGAAGCCATATATGATTTGCCTAAATGTATGGTCACTTGAAAATTCTGCACTGTTTGCATGATTATCAATGTAACTCAGTTACCCCACTCTCCCATTGCCTCTATTTCTAAGCAATTCTGCTTGGTTTGTAGTGTGTAAACAAAATAATTTCAGAGGAAAATATTTATAAGCTAAACAGCTTCCCTAATGTGTCTCTCCCTAAGTGCTACAAGTCCTCCAAAGACCAGACTCCACAGATGGAGCTCCTCCTGTCTGGCTGCAGTATCACACACATTCCCAAAGACGGCAAGAAAAAGAAGCACGAACTGAAGATTGTCCATCAGGGAGCTGATGCTCTGGTGCTTGCCGTACAGAGCAAAGAACAGGCTGAAGAGTGGCTAAAGGTAATCGGACAGCTCAAAAAGTGTTAGGCTCATAGGATTGTGATCAATTATGAAAAATCTAGAAACCACCTGTCAAACAGCAAGTTTTTCTAGTGAACTACATGGATATGCTCATCTTTTCAGCATAGAAGTTAAACAAACCAGCAGTAGCAGTCCTCAGGTCCAGCTGTTCAGTGTATGTGTTCAGTTGGGTTAAAAGCAGGTTGCTCTGTACATACTAAATACGGAACTATACATACTAGTACATCTTTGTTCAATATATTTCAATATTTTATACCCACCCACAGTTCAGTTCACCTCCATGCACAAGTCTCATATGAGCCTAAACTCTAAAAAGCATTTCCTGGTTTAAGTTCAAAGGATTTTAATCTTAATGACTCTGAAGATTGTGCTTGTTGATAACTTGTTACTTTGATATCTATTTAATATCTTTTGATATCTTTTGTTACTATGATAGCTTTTATATCTATTTAAAGCTGTTTTCCTCCACATCTGGTTTTCACAAACATCATGAAAAGTGCTAGCGAAAGTCTTTGGACTCTCGTGTGATGGATCTACGAGTTTGTAACCTGAAAGCAACTTATACTGCACAAAAATCATCAAAACCAGCTGCAGTCAATGAACGATTGATGAAAATAGCATTTCCCTCATTGCTGTCCATCACTCCTCTGGTGGCACTGTTTATAAAGACATCACTCGTTGCAACAGTCTCATTTATAAAGACAAAAAAAATAGATTTTCCTATTCCGTTAGTATGTGGTAATGAGCTTCTGTTTATTGATTTGCGGGCAGGAAGGCACATGCAGTGAGCTGTACAGCACCTTCAAGTGGGTGTGGACATCAGACATCAGAGCTGTGCAAATATACAGCTCGGGAAAGCAACAACAGCTGTAATTGCTGTTTAGGAAGAGGACACAGCTCTGCGCTGTTTGGTCAGGTGTCGTGTGTACTAAAAACATACTGAAGTAATTGATTTCTGCTGGGGATAAACAGAAACCACCCTAGCTTGGAGGGATTTGTTGAATTGTGTTTCATTCGTGCACACACTGTACACCCAACAACTCATTCCCGATATGAAGAAGCATATTCTAGATCAGTAATATCCTGGTATATTATTTATTCCAAGGAAACTTGAATATTCCACTATTTTCAGCCTGCCATATAAAATAGTTTATTATAGTTTATTAAAAAATGGTTACAGTTGAAGCGGTGCAAAAAAGTGCATTGTGTTTCATTCCTGTACACAGTTTGCATGGCAAAATGTGGAGGTGGTGGCAAGTTTGTGGCATCTGTTTTAAATGGAGACAAATAAAGCTTTTGATTTTTGACTATTGCAGAGTTCCCATGGGAAATCGAATAGAATTATAGTTTTCAAGGCCTGGAAATATCATGGAAACCTTAAAAGTCTTGGAAAAGTGGTAAACTTTCTTTAATCCAGTTTATTTATTTTTATTTATTTTTTATTATAGCATTTAGAAAATTGCTCTTTGTAAGTGAAATTGCTTTAAAAAGTTTTTTTTTTTACTTGTTAATTTTTCTAGATTAAATCATTGGACACTAAGTAGACATTAGATCATTAATAACACAGTAAATAATCCACTTTTGGATTAAATAAATAAAACACTTTTGAGATTGTTTCTAAATGCGTTCAGTTTTGCACTGATTCTGTTAAACTTAGTTTTTAAAAGTGGAACTAAATGGTTTATATGGAAGCCATTAGTATTAAAAAGAGTGGAATATTAGGCGATAAGGAAACTTTTTTTAAGCTTTAATGGAATACTTCATGTCTTCAAAAAAAAATTGAGGAACATTATAGAAGCCCAGAGGCGTCTGTGGTTCGTTAATGCTTTATCCAGTTTGCTAATGATTTATTTATGGAAAGTGTTGGCTTGTTGTTTTCCATGATTCATTTTTTAATTCTTTTTAGTGTTGTATCTCTCCTCTGCACTGTTTTCCTCTTTGTTCTCTCTCTCTTCCAGTCTTTATTCGATTAGTTCTCTCCATGTAGCTCCTCTGTTCTGATCCTTTGGACAGGCTTGGGGAAATTCCACCTCCTGTCTTTCTTCTTCCCTTCGTTCTTCTTTCTTCATTCTTTTTTGTCATCTGAGTCTCCTCTGCCCTGGGCGGGAATGGTAAGATATGGAGTACATTCTTTGTTGAATGTATCAGTGAACGTGACCACTGTATAATGTTAAGAATTTTATTCCTCTTGTCACTTCCTGCTTTTTGTTGGGTTGCATTTTATTAGCTACTGAGTGTGTAGGTGTGTGTTTGTGTGCTGATTGGCGTGAAATTGTTAAATACTGCCCTTACTGTGAATGCCTGTCATTGGCTTTGCTTCTCATCACTTTCTATTGTGGCAATTTTACATTACGACTTAAAGTTTGAATGTCTGCAAACATTTGTTTGACCTTTAACTTTGACTTTGTTGAATTTTTATGCAGTAGATCTTCATATTAACTCTTCATTTGAAAATATTCATGCTAATGAGGGCACATTAGCACAGCACAAAAGATTTTTTGACTGAGCGTATCCCAGAAACCCACTTCTTTGCAGTCAAAGCCAAAGAGTGAGGCCACAGGCTGCAATTTTCCCGTGAGCCCAATTATGTAAACCGGTTGCCAAACCCCAACGTGCTGCGTCAAGTTACGACGCTCAGAGGAGCTCGACGAAAAGGATATTTGGTTATATTTTGGTCTTTGGCATGGGGGCGGTTTGGGAAGGGGGGGTGTTAAGGTGAGCTCCACTCTTTGTTCACTCGACACCAATGGTTATGGGTGTTTTTGGATGTTACCCCCAGGTAATGTGAGGTCACGCTCATATGTGGCGGCGAGGAGTCTGTGCAGTCTGGAGATCTCTGGATATCTCATTCACACAGAGCCACTGCACAGCGCATAGACAGCCACGAGAGCAATGACGCATGTAACAGCCTTCCAGCTGCACTTCCAACTGCATGTGACGTGCCCAATCCATTTGAGCGCATGTGCATGGCAGAACGTGGAGGTGGTGGAGAGTTTGTGGCATCTGTTTGACTGGGAGCAAAGAAAGTTTTTGATTATTCAAGGGTTCTCATGGGAAATGGAATAAAATTTCAAGGCTTGGAAAAATCATGAAAAAGAATAAAATCTAATGAAATAATGAAGTCTTGGAAAAGTCATATATTCTCAAATCAAATTGTAAAAATATATTCACTAGAAAATTGTTTTGTTTTTTTTAATAGGTCCAAGGAAATTTCTCTAGTTTGTCGTTTGTTTTCTAGCTGTATTTACTGATATAAAAATATATCAGCTAAATTGATCTTTGAGAGTGCAATATCTTAATTCCAGAGAAGTCATGAAATTGATCAGTATCTATAATGGAACAATTAAAAATGAGATATTGAGGGATACTGAGAAATATCAAAATTCTGCCTGTTATTTTGCACTTTAACTTTTTGTTCTGCGGTCTATTTAAGGTGATGAAGGAAGTCTGCTCTAATGGAAATGGAGTGGTGGACTGTGACGGAGCTGGCTCTGGTTCCCCTGTTCACAAAGCAGAGCTGGAAAAGGTGCAAATTCATAAATCTATTTATCTTTAGTACTTTGTGTGTGTGTATGTGCGGATTTACTATGCCTGCAGAGTACATGCTGGTCTACCTACATGCAGGTTTGCATGCTTGCCAGCTTCACCACACCTCAGTACCCTGCACAGGCGCCTCCTCTCTGTGTTCCTGCACAGTGGCTCTGCTGCCAAGGGCATGGAGGGCTATAAAAGCTGCATAAGCGTACCAAATTCCATCTTGCTATGGATGTGTGTTGCTGGCGAGGTTAAATATGTGTGGGAGGAACTGTGATCTTATCATTTTTTAGAACACATTCTTTAATATGCACTGTGCTGCAACATTATTTTTGCAGCATGCGCATGTTGCACTTGTTTATGTGTGTGTGTGCTGTTTTTAAGACAGATCTAAAGGGGGTTTAATGTCAGACCTCTTAAACTGGCACAGCATGCATGAGCCTAGTCTAATTATTCACACTCGATGCAAAACAGATGCGCTTCGAGGTTTGTTTGGGTAGACTGCAGAGGTTTAAGTGTATGGGCTTTAGTATTCTATAGTATTCTTTGTGTGTATGTATTTTATGTGTCTGTCTGTAAACAATTTATCATTAAATTTAACAATGAATCCACTGTTATGTGTATTGTTAAGTGTTCATTCTTCTGCTTAAATATGTGTTTTCTCTGTAACCACAAGCATATCTGTAACCTAACTCGATTTGCAGAAGCTGTCCTGCGATCGACCCAGTTCAGATGGAGAGCCCTGTCATGAAAATGGCATCTCAGATGGCAAAGATCCAGGTGAGCTTTTATGTTCAGTCCTTTTTTTTGGTCCATATCATTGGAGACGACAGATGTAGAGTTCCTTTATATAAAATAAGAGTATTTTGTGGCATACACTGTAAAAAGTGGTAAGAAGCTAATCTGTCTATAGCTGCCTGTCTAAAATATTCGATTCAGTGTTTAATTAGTATTTGATAAGTTGATACAGTGATATTTAATAATAATAAACATTTTCAGCATCAGTTTGTGCTCAGAATCCTGTCAGTTACAAGATAAAATCACTGTATTTAAAAACAAAATTCGTTAGTGTTTTAATTCATGAAGTGAACTTTTTGTTAAGAAAACAAACTTAGTAAAACAACAGAGCAAAAAAAACAGAACAAATTTAATCCCATAAAGTGGATGTTTATTTGACTCAAACAATTCCATTGTTTGAACAACGGCAAAGTCAGGGCAAGGAGACCCTTCTTAAATAATCTAATAGGATTATTTATCTAGTATTTACACCACGCTGTCTCGATCTGGGATTGAACTTTTCAGGACATCTGTTTCAGGTCTGTGGAAATGTTTATTTTTTTCAATTTGAGACTGCCTTGCCTCAGACGTGTTGGTGAAGAATTGCCTAATTTGAGTGGAATCCAAAACTTGTGCATCTGCAATCCCATATGATTGATAGCTCAGCATCACGGCCACAAGCCGCAGTAACTGCTGAGCTGTTTTCACATGAGTTATGGCAGCTGACCTCTGATAAACCTACAGATAAACAAAGGCTGATGTCTTATAATAATTCCTGTAAAAGTGTAAGGTTATGGAAAGGTATTGAGAAAGAAAAATTTAGGGAAGCATTTCTTGGCAGCAGAACCATGAACCATTTCTATCTGATCTCCTCTGTGTCTGTCTGATAGCACCTTAGATATCCTTACCCCACACCAGCAGCCATCTACTGCACTTCTTTAATGAAAGATGAAAGAAAAATTTAAAAGAACCATGCAGATTAATCAGATTCATCATATTCTTTCCAGCTGTCGCAAGTGCTGAGACGCTGTGAAATCATATTAGCCTGAACGCAGAATTTTCCCTCATGATAAAACGAAGAACTATGTCTGTATAGGTCCTTTAAGGGCCAATGGTTTTTGCATCTGTGGCTCTGGGTTTTACCTCATGCCTGAGGCTGCTGTGCAGAGACAGAGAAACTTTAGAGGACTCTGGGTTCAGATGGGCTTAGCTTTAATTAAAGGAGTCGCCAACTAAAATGTAATCTTCTGCACTGGAGCTTGGACCAAGTCAGGCCAGAAGAGTAAGAGTTTCACTGTATCTTTATATGTTTTCTTTGTCCTTGTAAGCTGCTTTTGTAGTAGGCCTTTTGAGAAGGAGAAAAGCCTGTAATTTGTTGTGCTGTAGTGTCTTACACATTTTAACCCAGTCCAGATCCCAAACTGCTAGTTTGCTCACACTGTCCACCATTGGTTTGGAATAGGATGTGACCTGAACGGTTTTCCACTGTATGTCATTTTACTTTCAATGTTTAAGTTAGATTTTTTTTTAGATCTTTTGTTTCTTACAATACCATTAACCACAGACCACACTCCTCAGATAAAAGTATCCGAAAAACTTGGAGAAGAACGAAGTTGGTTTCACGCATTGTTTAGGATTTGGATTAAAAGTCTGAAGACGTGTCCTGTCATTGTCAGTTCAGCCTCTTACTCTCTGGCCTAAATTACTAACATTTTAAATTGAACAGATTTTCCATAATTCAATCTTTTCCCACCAAATCCACCCTACAAACAAAATATTTTCCAAAGCCACCCCTTGTTATAGTTGCAACACCAACGGGTTTCTAGATAACTAGCATATCTGTATAATATATTACTTTATACAATCCCATACATATATTTCACACTCTGACACTAATTTGCCATTTTTTTGCAGCCAAAGGCAAGAAGAACTCTAAATCAGAGCAGAAAGGCACCGTGGGACGTGTGACTGGAAAGAAAATCACTAAAATCATAAGCCTGGGCAAGAAAAAACCATCTACAGATGAACAGACCTCATCGGCGGAGGAGGATGTCCCAACGTGTGGTGAGCGTTTGCAGTACCATTTTGATATACATTACCATTCAAAAGTTTGGGGTTGCATTTATTTGATCAAAAATACAGTAAAAAGAGTAATATTGTGAAATAGTGTTACAGTTTATAATAATAACTTTTCATTTTAATGTATTTTGAAATGTCATCCTTGCTGAATAAAAGTACTAATTTTAGATTGTCCTATACATACAGGAACAGGTAGAATAATGCCTGTATGAACAAGTAACTGAAGTTAGTCACTAAATAATATCTGTAATATCTATAGTGGCAGATAAAGGTAGTAAACATCAAGGCTTTTCTATTGCATATTTCAGGATTTAGTTTTATCTGTTTTGGGCAGCTCCCATTGTTTTCATCCTCTCAGATATGCAGCCAAAACTCTGTCTAGTTTTTTCCATCTAGGTTTTTTTCTTTCTCCGCCACCTAAACACATTACCCAAACAAAGGATTGTCTTGCTCTTCAACCACATTATACCTAGATTTTTGCCTTTGTCATCATCTGAGAGAGGTTGATAGTCCTAACATTAGTGATTGACAGCCTGTGAATCATGTTAATGAAGCATTCAATTTGCTGGCTGTGGTTCTGTTAATATTTTTATCTGAAAATTCGATTGTCAGTCCTAAAAATTCAGGAAATCACTTTAGGCAGATAATGCAATGTCTATTTAATGACCAAAGTAGCAGAAGCAAGACCTGGACAATATGTGACCCTGGACCACAAAGCCGGTTATAAGGGTCAGATTTATACATCATCATCATGAAAGCTGAATAAATAAGCTTTCCATTGATGTATGGTTTCTTAGGATTTGACAATATTTGGCCGAGATACAACTATTTGAAAATCTGGAATCTGAGGAATCTAAATATTTAGAAAATCGCATTTAAAGTCGTCCAAATGAAGTTCTTAGCAATGCATATTACTAATCAAAAATGAAGTTTTGATATATTTATGGTAGGAAATTTACAAAATATCTTCATGTAACATGATATTTAATTAATATCCTAATGATTTTTGGCATAAAACAAAAATCGATAATTTTCACCAATTGTTGGCTATTGCTACAAATATACCCATGCTACTTATGACTGGTTTTGTGGTCCAGGGTCACATGATACTGCATCAATATGGGCTAACAGTATTATGATATTGTTATTATTTCTGTTTATCTGTATAGTTGTTTTTTATTTTTTAACTGTGATGTATTTCAATTGGTTTTATCTCCTTTGTGCGTTGTGCAAATTCACTACTGTTTAAAAATCTGCAAAGATTGAATTGATTGCAATAAATTGATCAAAAGTGACAGTAACAAAAAAAAAAAGTTTTCTATTTCAAATAAATGCTGTTCTTTTGAATTTTCTATTCATCATCTTCAGCATTTTTAAACAGATTTCAACATAGATAATAATAAGAAATGTTTTTTGAAATGAACACCAAATCAGCACATTAGAATGATTTCTGAAGGATCATGTGACACTGAAGACTGAAAAAATGAGCTTTTCTATCACAGGAATAAATTACATTTTTTAAAATATTTAAATAGAAGATTTTTCAAAATATAATCAACCCTATCATCAACACTTTTACACTTTTTCTGCTTGCGTGTGGGTCTGTCTGTTGGCTGTAATATAAATCTCTCGGCCCAATCCTACATTAACAGGCTATCTGAACGTGCTGTCCAATAACCGCTGGAGAGAGCGCTGGTGCCAGCTAAAAGACAACCAGCTGTTGCTGCACAAGGACCGGGCAGATCTGAAGACACACATGGCCTCTCTGCCGCTGCGGGGGTGTGAGGTCATTCCAGGGCTGGACTCCAAACATCCCTTTGCCTTCCGTCTGCTACGCAACGGACAGGAGGTGGCTGTTCTGGAGGTACGTGCCAAGTCCCTCAGCTCTTGCGGGGCAATTAATGTGTCTGAGACAGGACCTCAGGGCAGGGATTAGATGGATGGTTTGGTTGGCTTGCTTTTGTAATGATGTCACTGCTGTATCATGTGTAGAGTGGATTCGCAGAGATTGCGTAGATTAGTGCTTTATTTGTCTCATATTCCACTGACACTCATTCATTGCATCTTTCCTCACTCTTTTTCCCGTCAGGCCTCCTCCTCTGAGAGTATGGGAAGGTGGCTGGGGGTCTTGCTGGCCGAAACGGGCTCCACAACAGATCCTGCTGCACTGCACTACGATTACATTGACGTCGAAACCACTGCTAATGTCATTCAGCTGGCCAAGCAGTCATTTTGGTGAGAACCCAGTACTGCTAAAAAATGTTTTATTAGCATGCCAGTGACTTTTTTCACTTTAGAATAGGGAACACATATTCACTACTAACTAAGAGTTTTCCCTGAACAAACTCCTTGTTTGCTGCTTATTAATAGTTTGTAATGTAGTAGTTAAGTTTAGCTTTGGGGTAGAATTAAGGGATCTAAAATATGATCATGCAGAATAAGGCATTAATATGTGATTTATAGTATGCATGCTAATAAACAACTAGTTAATAGTGTGAATTGTTACCACTTTTTCTTTAATAACCTACTTTTTCAACATGTAGCGGTATAGCATTATTTTTTTTTTTCAAAATTGCATTGCAGTATATTGTAGTATGTAGTCTGATTCACTTTACTGAACTGGTACGTTTGAAGAGTTCATGCAAATGAACCAGTTCATAAAGAACTGACTTACAAATCGTATCTTTGGGCAAAGTTTTTCTGCACTGCATTTGCATCTTCATATTCATAAATAGTTAAATATAATATTTTTTTTTAACATAACACTGCTGTTCAACAGTATATTAATGCACAAAAATAAATATTAAATATTTATACAATGAATTCCTTTTATTAGTTATATTCTGTGTATTTATCTGTAACTTTGAGGATATTCAAACAAATCCTCATTGTTTATATCTGTCATTAAATTATACATATTGTATTCACTACTATTATTTTTTTCTTATATATATATATATATATATATATATATATATATATATATTTTTTTTTTTTTTCATAAATTTACCTATTATTTTATATATTTGTACAGTACCACAAAAGGTTAGAGGTCAGTAAGATTTTTTTTTTTTTTAAAGTATACTTTTATTCGCAAAGGATGTATTCAATTGATCAAAAGTGACAGTAAAGACATTTCTAATGCTACAATGTTTCAAATAAATGCTGTTCCTTTTTAAAAACTTTATATTAATAAACAATCCTTAAAAAATGTATTACTGTTTCCACAAACATTAAGCAGCAACTGTTTTCAACATAGATAATAATAAGGAAATGTAGCTTTGCCATCACAAGAATTAAAATACATTTTAAAATGTATTAATTGATGGACAACTATACCCGTGAAAAGACATCAGCAATCCGGCGCCGAGAAAAGAGAGAAAAAGATTAAACCCGTGCATCACTTTCAGGTACATTCATAATCCTGTGAAACTTTTTTGGCTGTTGACATTAATAACGTGTTTTAATGTAATAATTTCACCACCACCAACGCACCTAATATTCTCTCCGAGTTTCCGTTCTCTTACAAAAGTTAGCCATGGTTTTAACATGACTAAAACCAAAAAAAAACAAAAAAACATGGTTCTTGTAGCCATGGTAACCGCAAATTAACCATGGTTTTGTTACTTCAAATAATAATTAGAGATGTTCCGATACCCTTTTTCCCTTCCCGATACCGATTCCGATACCTAGGCTCAGGGTATCGGCCGATACCGAGTACTGATCCGATACCTGGGTGTGTATCTGGTTATACAGCTGTATGTACTAGCCATATGAATTGATACAATTATTTTATGGTGTGCTTCACGATAGATAGATAGATAGATAGATAGATAGATAGATAGATAGATAGATAGATAGATAGATAGATAGATGGATAGATGGATAGATAGTCTGGCAAGTAATTTTAACTGAATTTAGGACCGGTGGTGGTGCTTTTTTGGTCATAAAAATGGGGAAAAACTATCAATAATACTGATAATATAATAATCATACTATGAATTCTGCTAAGAACAATATAAAACGCACTAAGGATTAACGAGCTGCTGGATTCATGAATATTAATAAGGTTGTCTGCATTGGCTTGAACTTATTTGCTGAAATCAAAACAGTGACGATAATAGGTGAGCGCCGGCCAATGAGATTGTCGTTTGCGCATTAGCTCCGCCTACTACCGGAGAACCCGGCAGTTCTTAAAAGCTGAAGAATTCCAAAGGAACTCTTTTGACAGGAAAACACAACAAAGAATAACGTTTACATACCAAGCAGAATTGACGCGCTACACTCTCTCGCTCCCTCTCCCTCTCTCTCTCTCTCTCTCTCTCTCTCTCTCTCTCTCTCTCTCTCTCTCTCTCTCTCTCTCTCTGCGTGCGAGGAAAAAAGCAAAGCGACGGCGAGTCGTGCGCTTCACACTAGAGCTCACGGTACGTCAAATACAGGTGCGCTGCGCATTTATTCAGATGATCTGAAAAATAGATCGCTTGACGGAGAGAGAAACTCTGAAGCGCTCAGAGTGTTCAGCGAGTGACAATATATCTGTGCTAAACTTATACATAGCCTCCCAGTAAAATCTGATCATTTATTAGACAGTGGCTTATATTAGACATCATTTAGTCGCCCAGGGTGAAGATTTAGTCGCATATGCGAGTGATTTAACTTACTGGCAATGTGCCAGCACGTTTGTATTTCTTCTTCGCTGCTCTAAATAGTGGTTGCTTGTGTGGCAACACGGCATAACTTCCTGTGTTTGCGAAGAAGAATTGATTTCCGATTTGCAGCATTATGCAAAGCTAGCGCGCCTAACTATAGGTCTTGTTAAAAAATGGTATCGGATCGGCACTGGGTTAAAGTACTCGCCGATACCGATGCCAGAATTTTTTGTGGTATCGGTGGAATTTCCGATACTAGTATCGGAATCGGAACAACCCTAATAATAATTTACAAAGAAATATTAACAGACCTAAGCCAACAACAGCCTTTAAAATGACTTACAATGCATTATATAAAAACAAAGCAATTATGATTGGCTAATTAATAATTATATGGTTTCATAGAATAACACTGTTAAAATACATAATGTAGGCTAATACAAAATAAACAATTTATGTACATTACATGTTATTGCAAATGCCTGCAAAGGGACCCAAAGGCCTGGTAATTGCTTCTGTTATATTTACAGGACGATCAAATCCTTGTTTAATAGGCTATTGACCAAACATTTAATTCAAATATACACTTAATCTTTCATTTTTGGCCATTTTTACCTTTTTGCTGTAGACGACACAGCCTCTATAATTTATTCAACAAAAAAACATGTTGACGTCACAACCCTTAAAAAAAAATGAACCATGGTTTTATCAAAAAACTGCTTAATCTTCTTTTGCGTGATTTCTGAATGCTTGAGACTATAAAATCATAGCCATAGGTAACTGTCTAGAGCTACAATTGTAATTTGTAAATAATACAATTTAATTTATTTACTTTCATAGTTTATTAAATTTCTGTGTTGACCCCTATAGTAGGTTTTTTTTCTTTTTACTTCCATAATATTTGAGGGAGGGTGCACAACAATACAATCCTGCTTAGAACACCCATTTGGCCAGCAGTTCTCTGCTTAAGTTCTCTGTATGACATTTGTATATGTAGTAATGAATATATGTATGTGTGTTCACAGTTTCACCAGTAAGCGTGCAGTTTCTCCAAACCCATACCTTGATAACCCGGTCAATGGTTACGCCTGTCCCACAGGGTTCGCTCTGCATTATGATGATGTGCCCTGCATTAATGGATCGGTAAGTAAACGAACAAACTTTAAACCCATTAAATTCTCACCTTCTTTTCTGATCCTGCCTAACACCTCTCTATTCCTGATCCACTTTTTCTTTCCTAATCGCTCTTTTCTTGCTTGCACGCTTGCGATACGGAAGGTACCAGATGCGCACTACTCCTCCCCAGCTTCAGGGGACCGTCGTTGGAAAGAAGAGACTCATTATGAGAATACAGATCTTTATGAAAACATGCCCTCCCCCAAACTAGCAGCCCGCTATTCTCCCAAATCCATCCGCTCGCAGTCATCTTCCACAGGGCATTACAACACACCGCTCTCCACCAAATCTCTGTCTTCTTCCTCCTCTCCCTCAGCTGCTAATACTAACACTAAGCAGGTGACTAACCAAGGCACACAGTATATCTCAAACAATGGATATCTGTATCAGATTTGTACTTAGTATGATAATGGAAACAATTGCACAGCATAGTGCATGCATTGTGGACCACCCAGCTCCGGAAATGAATGCTTTTGATCTATATAATATCCATGTTTGTGTGGTCGTGGCCTTGAATGGATTTACTGAAACCTTACTTCACTCTAGGTTACATTTTATAGGCCAAGGATAGAAAAAAGGGTTGCTGCCAGCTACAGTATAACTAAAAGAAAATGTCCCCTCAAGCAACATGTGTGGTTTGCAGATCTAACCTACGTGAAATTATTTGTATGAAGTGGTAATCTTAGAACTAAATCACAAATTACACCCTTAAAATATAACAGGTGTTAACAGCGAAATCAAAGTCTTTAAATATCAGATGTTTGTTAGTAGCACACATATCAGTTTCACCTTTTCTTGTACGTTTCTTTCATCCAATCAGCTCAAGGGAAAGAAAGGCCTGACCACCAATGGGTTCACTGCAAAGCAGAAGTTGGACAAGAACCAGCCCAAAAAGGCCAATGGAATCAGCAGCACTGTTCCAGTGAAACACAACAACTCTAGTAAGAGACTGTAACATATAAAAGCACATCTGATAATCTCAAAATGAGTCTTTCATTTTTTTTTTAAGTGGACATACGACTGAAACTAAACTAAGCAGACATTAAGTCTGCATCCATTATACTCGCTATTACACCACTAATTTCTTTCAAGGAAAAAGAAGCCACACAGATTTGTGGAGAATGCCGGTATGTGGAAATTGCAGTGCTGTTAGACAGCAGTGGATCTGTTGACATGCTCCTTTGTGAACTCAATCACCCCAAATTCCGTTTCAGACACAGACATCCTAACCATCCAGTGGCCATTTACATGGACTCGCAAATATTTGGATGTGGTATACTGTATATTCTGTCTGCCTTTTAATCTGCGTTTGTGGTCTCAGAGGCCTTTAATGCAATGAAAAGACCGAATCCAAAAGTTAAAAATGGAAAGATTTTCTGATGATGGTTTACTTTGATTATAATGCATCACTAACCTTCACAGGTGTGGACCAGTATAAGTACGGGAAAAACAGAGTGGAGGCAGATGCCAAGAAACTCCAAGCAAAAGAGGACGAGCTGATGAAGAGGAAGCAGGAAATTCGGAACCGCCTGACCCAGCTGAAAAAAGACCGGAAGGACCTCCGCACTGCTATAGAGAACAACACAGGTGAGGACGTCAACGGGGTTCAAGTTTGATTGACAAATAAGAGTGTTCAAGATAACAAAAAGAATTCAAAGGTTTAAGCAAGAATAAATTGTGACAGGACATTTTTAATGTTACTAAAGTTTTCTATTTCAAATAAATGATGGTTTTTAAGCTTTCTGTTCATTAAAGGATCCTGAAAGATGACAGTTATAATATCTCCGGGTATTTATTTCTTCCAGGTAAGCGCTCTCAGGCAACTTTGACAGAGAGACTTAAGAAAGTCGAGGATGAATGCAAACTAAAAGAGGAAGAACGAGTCAATCTGGAACTGGAGCTGACGGAGGTGAAGGAGAGTCTGAAGAAAGCCTTGAACGGAGGTGTCACCCTGGGCCTGACCATTGAACCCAAAACGGGCAGCTCCAGCCCACAGGTCTGGAAAAACAGCAACAAGTTCTCTAACATAGACATGATGTAATGCTAACTGTAGGGTTGTGTCACTTTCATTTTTAGTGATAAAAGCAAAGCAGGTATCAAAATGTGTCTCGTTTGTTTTTAGTCTCCAGTGCTAATGAGGCGAACGGTGGACAACTCGCCCATTTCCAGCTGTGACACCAGTGACACTGAGACCTGCTCTCTACCAATCAACAGCGCGTCTCTGCTGCGGCGTCAGACACAACAGAAAGCCTCACCTGTGCGAGGACACGTCCTCAGGAAAGCCAAGGTCAGTAACCACATAACACTTATTTTCTTCATCACACTAGATATTAATAGCAGGTAACATATGCTGGATCTTATGTAAAAGCATGATCCGAAAGTTGCATTTACTTCAAGATGTTTACAGTGCATTTTTTCCCCCTGCGTGTTCATTTTGTTCTCTTTTCTTGCAGGAATGGGAGATGAAGTCTGGCACATAAGTTCTTTTCCACCAACCTTTCATTTTCGCTGTATCTATTTATTTAATTTTGTCCATATATGAGTGATGTTGAAATTGAATTGACTGAACCATAGACACCCTTTTCCAGAATTATTTCTGGAAGACCTTGACTGAGTCTGGTGCCGGTGCTGTTTATCCTTATAGCACTATCCCTGGATCATGATCTGATTATAAAACAACTTACAAATGAGGAAAAACTCAAGCAATTTGTCATATAGAGGCCAACAGTAAAGCCACAAAACTAAATATATATACACCACCATTCAATATTTTGGGGTCAGTATAATTTTTTTAAGGAATTGATACTTTTATTCAGCAAGGAAATTGATCTAACGTGACAGCAATGATAAAATCTTTATTTTAAATGAATGCTGTTCTTTTAAACTTTGTTCATTAAGGAATCCTGAAAAAATGTAGCATGGTTTCCACAAAAATATTCAGCAGCACAACTGTTTTCAACATTTATAATATGATTCCTGAAGGATCATGTGACACTGAAGACTGGAGAAATGGCTGCAGAATATTCAGCTTTGCCATTACTGGAATTAAAATATATTAAAACAGAAAGCAGTTATTTTAAATTGTACTAATATTTCACAATGTTACTGTTTTTCTCCATTTCTATTCAAATAAATGCAGCCTTGGTGAGCATAAGAGACCCCAAACTTTTGAATGGTCGTGTAACATTACAGGAAAGAGAATTTTATTAAGATTTGATGTTATCATGAACACAGAACATCTCAGATTATGGTCCACCAAATATATTGTGCGCTAAGCTCACTGGTCTCAGTCAGTAATCACTTAAAAGTCTATAAAAGTCTGTTTCTTTCTTCAACAAGAAACCATTAATGGAAGACAAAATCTTCAAGTATTTATTTGTAAATGTTTAAATAAATATAAGCCACTCTGTGTTTGTCTGTTGATATTTAGTTATGCCTTTCATCGGGCTTCACACTAGCAGCTTCGGGATATACAGTACGTCTCAAGATAAATGTAAAATACAGAATGTGATCATTCAAAGCTTGTTCTTTACAGAAAAGTGTAATCTGTATGAAAGTATTTTACCAGCCTCTCCTCCTCCTCCTCCTCCTCGATGTCTGGCCCATTATTTTCAATCCAGTGGTCTGGCCAAACTTTTGGCTATGGTGAGAGCAGCCCATGGGGAACAGGGCAGCTCAGGCCAGGGTGTGGTCCTCTGCTGGCTGGCTGCTCTGGAAACTGGGTCTGAAAGTACCGCTACACTTCCCCTCCGCTGAACACACTGCAACCACTGCACTGAAACAGCTGAAACACCAGAACACTGCAATGCATCATACACTGACAGTTATACATGTACTGTATGCTAACACAAATAACACAGCGTGCATATGTGAAGTTTCATTTTAGTTTGCAGTCTTAAGCTGTGCATGTGCAGGTGTAAGAGCTTGTAAGTAATCCGTTTGCGAACAAAAGAAGAGTTCAGACTGTAATCTGCTTTGTTTTGACCACTCAAAGTCCAGCCACCTGATGTACTGAAAATGGTGCTTTTAAGCAATGCTTAAACTGTTCACTCCTAATTCAGCCAGATTAAGGAGTCTTGGTGCTTAATTTAGACCGACTTTTGTATTAATGTTCAAGGCACATTTATAACTCTTTGTTTATTGTGCAGTGAAGATTTGAAGCTACACATTTTCAAGCTACGCTACACGCAGGGTGCTGTGTAAATATAATTCTTTTCTGCTTGGGTCAGAGCTTTGTTTTTTTGTCCAGTCATTTTGTAAAAGTCGGCACTGGATGAATGTTTGCATCAGTATATTTGTAAAAGACAACATTAAGTCACCTTTGTCTCCAGCTCAAAGTAGATGAGATGCTTCAGTCTTTCTGCACAGCTGCTTATTCAGTAGTCAAAGCGATTTACTGATTTGAAAAAAGTAAAATAAAACCTTTAGATTGAGTCAGCTTTCAGCCTCACTTTGCAAAGGTAATGTGGAATGTGAAAACTTTTAAGTGTCATTTTGCTTTGAGGGTGGGAGCAAAGACACCATTGTTTGTTTTGCACCTTATGGATATTAATCTGTTTTATTTTGCTGATGACTGTTGTCAACTTGGCAACAAAAGGACTGTACATAGAAATAATTAAACTGCTTTTAAAAAAAAATTGCTTGTGTGTACCAATTTGTGTATTATGACAATTCTAGATAGACCATAACTGGCAACATTTCATTCTTTTTAGATTATAATAATATACAAAATCACAACGACCCTCTTATGTTTCACTCCAGCAGTTTGTTTATTACACAGTAAAAATTAACAGGGCCTGAGTTTTGTTCAGATTTTGTTTCACATAAATCTAGCCAAAGAGTCTTAAAAAAAAAAAGTTTCCTTTAAACTCACACAGAACACTGGCGACCTCGTGCGTACGAAGATAAAACTATCAGATTATTCGGATTTCTCACTTTCTAGATGGTTTTGTCACGTGGTGTCTGTTACTTTTCTCATCGCAGGTCAAGATGGCCTAATCAAAGTTGTTTTTAAATAAACATTTTAGAAATTGATTGTATAGAAATGTCTTTGAATGATTTCCAATTGTGCGTCTAGCATAAAGATAAACAATTATACTATACAACGATTATTATAAATCTCCGCTAGATGGCAGAGTAGTGTTTTTCAGATGTTTACCACCATCGATAGATTTTACCGAAGAAGAGAGAAACGTTTGGCCCTCGAATAATAGTTTTGCTTTTCCATTTTCTATATTTTTATTCATATCGACAGTATTTTTGCTCATAGTGGCATATTTCGGAAAACATGAATGAGGATATTTTGACCACTCTGAAAATATTGATCATCGGAGAAAGCGGAGTGGGCAAATCCAGGTATGAGATTTAAGATACTTGAAGTTTACAGATGTCTTCTGATGGAACAACAACAGCTGCTTATATTAAAGCAACCTGACCTCGCTTTAGATAGGAACCGCTGAATGTTTGTCGATTCAGTATTATCAAATTCCCATATTGAATTTCAGATGTGTGTTTATGTGTCATAATTTGCTTGTAAGGAAATTCTGATTCACCTTGCTTTCCCGTCTTCTCTTCTCTTTCTTAGTCTTCTTTTGAGATTTACAGATGATACATTTGATCCAGAAATCGGTGCAACAATTGGTAAGTCTGTAAAATCATATGACTAAAGTATGACTGATGTTGATAGAGGTCCAAAATATATAAGGCCAGGTTTAAACACGGCGGTATTTTCATCCTTTGTAGCTAAAGCAGACAGCTACACAGCTGTGTTTTGACTTTCTGATAACTGACATGTCAAAAACAGGCATATATATATATATATATATATATATATATATACAGTATATTACAAAACACAGTATTATGTATTGATTAACAGGCTTTGATTGCCATCTAGTTCTGTATATGGGTTATAGATTGTTTACAGATCGCAGATTACTTGTGCTAGCATGATACATTTTTTGGTTTTTAAGTTTGTTTAATTATGTGGCTTTATAATGTAATGAAAACAGAAACCTAATCATCACAGGACACACTGACGTAAATCACACATGCTTCTCTAATGCTGGTCTTACTTGAAAAACAGCTTTACTTGCATTGTTGAAATTCTGGACCTATAAGTGAAATTTAAAATTTTATATTTGTTTGAATAAACAGCCGATGTGTTAGTTATAAGCAACTAGTTAATAGTGAGAGCTGGTTCTTAAAATAAAGTGTTACCTTACCTTATACTGTATGTTGTGGAAATTCATTGGTTGTTCACAGCAGTGGCCGTTACTTTGACATTTAGGTTGACGTGTGTTGATGTGACCGCCGTTTTCTTTTCAAAGCCCCCCAATCCAAACCAAACAAGTCCAGATCTCCTTCTTTGGCTTCCTCTGGTAAATCTGTCAGTCCTGTGTTGAAATTCAGGAGTACTTCATGCCTCCTGATCTTTCATTCACAGAGTGCTGAGAGATTTATTCCCCTGTCATCTTTACACATACTTTCATTTTTCTTTTATGAATGTAAATCACTTATGTTTGTAATTGATGTGGCTTTGCCGAGTGATGAGACAGGTGGTTGAGTCGTCCTATTTTCTTTTTATCTGTACGTAATAAACCCACAATTCCCCATTCAGTTATAAATTCTGGTCTTTCTAACTTTAGTCGCTCTGGGCTTGTTGCCTGACAAATATCTGGGTCCATCAAAAATTAAATCTGTCTCGTTATATATGAATGGTTTTATCATAATCCTCATAAAACATCTAGACTGTATTTCCATATATGCTTTTGAATATTTTTGAATATTCCACCTGATTATTTACATTTGCTAATGTTTGTGTGTGTTTGTCTTTTTTTCAGTTAAGGCTAGGGTTTGGTTGTACATTTATAACTAGCTGTATATAAAACTCTTCCATCTACAATTGACCCTCTAAAACAAGCACTCTCTTCTATTTCTATTCTATCTACTTTTTATTCTTTTTAGTTATTATTAAAAAAAAAACTTGCTACTTCGTTAGACTAACCAGAACTTGTCACAGCACTTACATAATGTTACTCTTTTGTTTGTCTGATTGCATCTATTGTTATCATTTGTAAGTCGCTTTGGATAAAAGCATCTGTTAAATCTACTAAACACATCATTTATTTCCATTAAGGTGTAGATTTCAAGGTGAAAACCCTGGCTGTGGATGGAAACAAAGCAAAGCTAGCAATCTGGGTGAGCAGTCAATCATATTTTATCCCTAGATTTAGAGTTTAAAGTGGCACAGATTTATGTTTTGCGAAGGTTAACTGTTTATTTAGTTTCCAGGGAAGTCGCCTCTTAGTTTGGACATTACTGTAAGAGACAGATGTAAATTAGTCTTTAAAATACTTAAACCTTTGACTGTGTTTCTCTAATGTAACACAAGATGGCAGTGTTGTTCCTTCCATTTTTCCTGAAGGCAGGCAGCTCTTTTGGAACGTCTTTATAATTCCAAATATTCATTGTTACATGTTATTTAACACTATTTCCCCTGATTTTGTTTCTTGTTCACAGGACACAGCAGGTCAGGAGCGTTTTCGAACTTTAACCCCCAGTTACTACAGAGGAGCTCAGGGTGTCATTCTGGGTAAGCGAGCATAAACAGTTTTTTCACTACTATACTATTAAAAAAAACATGAAAAAGCTGTACAAGCTTTAGAATAGAGCTCATGTATCTAGCATGAATATACACTGATACACTGGAATAATGTATGAAACACCAAATGTTATATTTGTCTGATTTAGACAAGTGTAATTGTCTATCGTCTAGTTTAAAATGAAGTTTTTAAATGTCTTTTTAGTGTATGATGTCACTAGGCGAGAGACGTTTGCTAAACTGGATAACTGGTTGAATGAGCTGGATACATACTGTACAAGAAATGATCTTGTCAAAATGCTGGTGGGAAACAAAATCGATAAGGTAAGTTACATTTAATACGCATATTATTTAATTTTTTTAATGCTGTTCAAATTGTCTTTCAAACACCTGCCTGGACCCAATTTCCAAAGCCTGACATAGACAGATATGCTCTTCATCTCTACACTGCTCTATACTTATCTACAAAAAACAGTAGTTATTCTGGTTTGTTAAATACATAATGCTGATGTAGACATGGAAAAGTGGTTCTGTATTCGTAGCGATGTCTGATTCAGAGCTGTTTTTCCTCTGTTTGTGTAGGAAGACCGTGAGCTAGAGCGAGAAGAGGGTCTGAAGTTCGCTAGAAAACATTCCATGCTTTTCATAGGTGAGTAGTCACTAAGATGTTCCCTTCATCCTGTGATGAATTTCGTGAGCCCTTATTATTCACTAATACACAAGCTTTAAATAGGAATACATTGACATTTTACTTTGGTTTCATTTCAAGACTCATCATCTTCACACATGGAAAAATCAGACTTTTGACATAAGCTAGTTTACTCAACTGCCGTAATACTCACATGCTGCTATTTTTAAACACTTGTGCCCATTTGCTAAAAAACAAAGATTATGCTATTTAATTGAGAGATGGATTATTTGTATAAGTTAAGCATTCATTTATTATGGCAGTTAATTCAAGTCAGACTTTACAATGGTTCTGATTTATTTCTCATTTGAGCTTGTGTAATCGTAACAGCCCTGTGTATGTATTTGTGGGTGACGTCCTGCATTCCTCTGTGCTGTGGGTTTGGTTTGTAAGTCATGTGACACGCCTCATGAGTGGGTATGTAAGCAGCAATCTGTCTGAATTAGCCGTGAAGCCCTC
Organism: Acrossocheilus fasciatus; assembly: GCA_036784905.1. Lineage (NCBI taxonomy): Eukaryota > Metazoa > Chordata > Actinopteri > Cypriniformes > Cyprinidae > Acrossocheilus > Acrossocheilus fasciatus. The sequence continues at coordinate 17,153,825 of CM071949.1, forward strand.
ACGCCAAATGAAATCTGCAGATGGACACCATGGCTGCGGCCCGTGTGCTTGAGGCCAATGCCGTTTTTTTTTTTTTTTTTCATTTTTTTTTTTCACATGTTATGTTTCCTATTTGCTTATACTTTCTCCTGACTTTTAATATTAAAGGCCAAGTGTTTCTTATGTTTTTGCAGCACACTATTCTTACAATTCTTACAATTAGTTTTGCATTTGTTTTGAAAGACATTATTCAGCAAGGCTGCATTAATTTGATAGCAAAGGCATATATAATGCTACAACAGATTTCTATTTTAAGTACATTTTCTCTTTTTCATGCAGAGGCCAGTGCTAAGACGAGAGATGGTGTTCAGTGTGCGTTCGAGGAGCTGGTGGAGAAAATCCTGCAGACTCCAGGCTTGTGGGAGAACGTGCACAAGACAAGAGGAGTTGCCCTGTCTGAACTCTCTGAAACCGGTCAAGGAGGCTGTGGAGCATATTGCTCACTTCTTTAACACAAAAACTGCTGTTTAAACAGTGCAGGTTAGATTAGTTAACGCATACGTATGCAGGATACATAAACCTTTTTTGGCACACAAGCAACACTCATATCTCATGCTTAAAACATTATCGTTTAACAGGTCCGGCACAAACGATATAAAGACGATCGCTGGAAAACTAGATAAGCCTTAGATGGGACTTTTACTACATTTTTTAGTGATGAAATTAATTCAAAGAACTCTATTGAAAGCACGCTCATCATTTGTATTCAGGAAGGGGATAAAAAAACCTTGATTACTCTATTATACCTCAGATCAACTTGCTTCTCAGTTTGTATATCTCTCGTAGTGTTTTACTTTGTTTTGTCCCAGTGCCTGTGTTTCTTATTTAGGAAGAGGTAAACACTCATCAGTTTAACTCGACCTTTCAAACTGCTGGAATGAGACCTCAGTAGAACACAGATTTCCATCAACATGCCCTCGCTTGATGTCTGCAACGTGCGGAACTCCGTTCCTTCTTTATCTGTCCATCTTTGGATCCCACTTTTTCCTACTGTCAATTACTTGTTAACTCTCTTTCCTCTCTCTCGCTACATGTATCTGTCTTCAATTCAGTTCTATCAGTTCCGTCTCCGTTTCTCCATGTCCCTCTCTACAGAATAATAGAGTTACCAAGGATTTTTGATTTGTGTTTTACTACTTTTATTGACCACATAAAAATATGTTTTTGAAAAGTTTATAAATCAAACAGATTGGCACAAGAAGTCTCTGCTGTGCTTATAAATGAGGGTAAAAAAATAACTGGAATAGATTGAGAAAAGGCTAATTTCTTTATTTTGAATATAGGAGTATTTTCGCCTGCAGATTCATGGACATTTATTGTCTTGACATGTCTGTCCATCTCAGAGAAAGGAAAAAGTGTTTAAAAATCCTTGAGTGAGTCAGTGAGTCATTAGGGTGTGACTATAGATGGCTGGTTTTCTCACACAGAGAAATGGAACAAAAGAACAAATTTAGAAATAATAAATGTTCGCCAAAAAAATCTATGACACTTGACAGCGATGCCAAATGAATATTTCCATTCTCCTGGTTTAATCTGCACTATCCGATCTGGACTATTTAGCCTGTTATGTTTGTTTTAGAGAAACATCCAGGGGGTCCCAGATGTCTGGTCTTTGTGTTCGTAGCTTAAAAACTGGGTGGTAAAGTCCTGTTGAGAGCCAACCTCAGTTACAGTAGTTTCAGAAAGTGTGTGGCACATGTGGAAGGAAACGCTGAGTTTGTATATACACCCACAGAGTATTTTCATTTTTGCGCATTTATGCATTCCTTTTCACTTGTTTTGAAAATGCAAATTATTAGGCAATTATCAATGTATCGTATAGTTTCCAGTTGCATGCAGTGATGTCTTCTGTGCTTTTTATGGCAGTTATATGTAATGGTATATGTTTTGACCAATCACTGCATATCAAAATCATCCCATATTTCCATTTGATCTGAGGACTTTAACTAATTTTAATTTGGATTCCTTGCATAATCATATTTCTCTATTTGTATGTAAGTTCAAATGTAAATCCAGTGAATACACAAGAACGCATTTACGCAATACTGCAATACTGTTATTGCACATTCATTGCTGTATGTAAATATTTGCTGATGATGGTCATAAATACATTGTAATGTTGATGTTTGACACTATAATGCTGCACTTGAAATGACAATATTTTGTCTTTGAATACCTTTTTCTCTCTCTCTTTCACTTTCTCTCATACTTTTTCCAGCAGTGAGTTCTTGTTAAATATGACCCACCACAGGAATGTATCTCTCCAGGCCTCTGCGATTTCACCGTTTCCCGTTACATTTCTGCGTGAATGCTGTAGTGACTGAAGTGTTTGCTTATTCATGTGTTCAGATGGCATCTTCATATGGTTGCCGCACCCGTCCAATGTGGATGAATCCAAATTATTGCATTTGCACAGACAGGCAGGTCCAGTAACCATAGTGATTGCAGGTTTTTCAGTCTTTGGAGCCGTTTGACCAGGAGGTGCGTAATTCCAAGTTGACAAATGAAAGCCTAGTCGAAAGCACTTCTTGGATTAAGTACAAAATGATTTGAAGAAAGTATGTGTCGATCATACATCAACGACGCTTTGCGGTGTCTATACTGTATTGTTCTTATATGACTGGCTGTCCATACTAGTCCTGTAATTCAGTACGTTATATTTCCCCTGAAGACTTCTCTAAACGCTCCCACCTGCCAGTTTCACCTTTCTCTTGGATGAGGAAGGGATATTCCAGGCACAATATTATAATTGTATAATATAATACTGAGGCCTAATTACTCTGCTGGTTAGGGTAGCTAAAAGCCTGGTTTGGACCAGTGTGCTGAGGATCAGTGTTCAAAATTAAACACGTGCAGGTGACCAGCAATTCTGGTCTTTTCAGGGTAAGGATATAAATCAGCTTTCTTAGGTCCCCGTGTTGAGTTTTTAATGCTGTATTCCTTTTTGTTCAGCCATTTCAGGTAATTCAATTACAGTAAATTATTTGTTTGCATTATCTGCTTATTTTAGGCAGAAATCTGGAATTTCGTAAAAAGGGTTTCAAAATCTGCACTCTTAATTTTATCTTAATGCATAATAGAAAAATAACTTTACAAGTTCCTGAGGTCTGAGGCAGTGTTAATTTTTCCTTGTTTTTCGACAAAAATATCCGATATATATTAATTTTAGTCAGATTTAGACTGACTAAAATGGCATCTAATTTTAAACGGTGGAAATAAGTTCTTTTTTTTTTTTTTAGAGTTTTTGCCTTTATTATGGCAGGATAATGGAGAGCAGACAGGAAACAAAGCGGGAGAGTGAGGGGGAGGGATCGGGAAAGGTCCTCGAGTCGGGATTTGAACTTGGAAGGCCTGTATGTTGGCACACTTGCCTACGAGGCTATGAGCACCGATTTATATATAAATATGTGATTAATGTCATATAGGATGAGTTTGGGTTAATTAATCGCTAACAAGGTGCTTCGGTTTTCAATTTTTGATTTACTGTTCTGCCTCAGCAATCATATTATTGATAGTCAGCCTTTCTGCATTTTTATTTTAACAAGAAACATTGTCAGTGCATTTTTAATATCTAGCAGTGTTTGTTTTTGAATTTGTGTTGCCTTTTGTGGCGATACAGTAATGATTGACTGTTGAAAATCCCAAAGTTCTGTTTTCACTCGTTACACCAAACCAGGCGCTTATATCTGTACATTTCTGCATAGGCCATCAGCCCATGTCTCATTTATTCTTTCTTTGCTCCCTCTCTCTCGTGCATGGCTCAGTGCTCAGACGGCCTCTCTGTGGGCTCATCACACTGTCCTCCATGAGATCATTATGAGACTGCAGTGGTGGTTTCATAAGGTGTCGAGTTCCCCAAACGTCACTGCATTTGGCCTGCTCACACACCCTGCTCTCGTTATCAGTCTGATTGATTTGCCGTATCGGCCGGGGGAACGGAGCCAAAGCAGTTGTGGGTCGGAGGATGGCTTGTGGAAAGTGCACGAAGGGTCAGGGTTTAGTGATGATTTCGGAATCTGTATTTCACTCTAGAGGCACATTTAGCGCATCGTGCTGTGTATAAACCGAAGGAACATTTTCATTAGAGTTCTACGGTAAATGCATCTTAATGGGGAGTGAAATGCGGGGTTTCTTTGTACTACATATTCTCTAGTTATTGATGGCATATTTGGCCAGTGTTGAAGCCTTGGTTAAGCGTGACATTGGTCTGAAAAGCAATTTGCTTGGCTTCCATCCATTTCCAAATCATTCTTAACCTAGAATAAGACTCTATCTGGATCCGCAACACTATTTATGTTAAGTATCAAGTTGATTAGAAATGTCTGTGATAATGTGTGTCATTTTTTTTGCAATAATCCTCTACAACTGTCATAATCATTCCCTCCAAGTGTTTAAAATACAGAAACTGTCAGAATAACCACAGTTTATTCTTTCTAGATAAATAGTTCTTCTGACTAGTTGGATATGTACTTTGGAATTTCACAGCTCACAAGCTTTTTGTGGCCTTTTAATGCCATTATTGCAGCTCAAAGTCTCACTTATTCAGTAAATTGTTCTTTTAATAAGTTTTGGTTGGTTGTAATAACTTTCCATATACTGAAACATTCTAATAACTTACAGCATTATTAATCTATATACTGTGTATAAACCCTGCACAATCTGATAAAAGCAAAAAATTGTCACTGGAGCAGTACCCTCGCTGCATATTACTAACTTGGTTCTAAAACTCGGGGTGTCCAACAACGTGTCATAGCAATTTGTATCTATTTTACATTTTGGTAAATTGGTGGCTAATTTTTATGAATTCGGATGATCTCATCCAATGAGGCTATAGAATGACTTAAAATGTTTAATTATATGATGAAGAATCGCAGTACAAATGCTAAACAAACAAACAAACAAAAAAAGTAAACTGAAATAATATTCTTAATGTATTCACATGGTTAATCATTTTAAAATGTCAACACTCTCAGTTTCTGTTAACAAAACCAATACTTTAAACTATCATAATTACAGCAGAAATACCAGAGGATTATTATCCTATTTAGTATAGGGATCCTTCTGATATAGTGTTGGACAATGTCAAGTGAAAGAGGTTTGGAAGCACTGCCTGGAAGGGGTCATGAACTGAGAAAGCAAAATTCTCGTCCCCAAAAAAAAAAAAAAGTCACCACCTGGATTTAACTAAGCAAATAGGTAAGATCCTCCCATTGGATAATTACTGCATGGATGATTGCTATGTTCCCAAAGAATGAGGTCAGCTGACTACCTGAATATACTGAATGATCAGGTTATTCCATCAATGAATTTTTTCTTCCCTGATGGCACGGGCATATTCCAAGATGATAATGCCAGGATTCATCGGGCTCAAATTGTGAAAGAGTGGTTCGGGGAGCATGAGACATCATTTTCACACATGGATTGGCCACCACAGAGTCCAGAGTCAGACCTTAACCCCATAGAGAATCTTTGGGATGTGCTGGAGAAGACTTTGCACAGCGATCCAACTCTCCCATCATCAATACAAGATCTTGGCGAAAAATTAATGCAACTCTGGACAGGAATAAATGTTGTGACATTGCAGAAGCTTATTGAAATGATGCCATGGCGAATGCGTGCCATAATCAAAGCTAAAGGCGGTCCAACGAAATATTAGAGTGTGTGACTTATTTTTTTGGACGGGCAGTGTATAAGAGGTCATTGTACTATAAAAACATCCTTTAAGTTTCTAACTTTCTCATTAGTCTAAAAACAGCTTATATTGAAGCCAATGTGCCAGAAAGACAGCTTGCGGAGTGTACCACTCTATGATGTAATAGTGGGGCTAAACACCACCTCCACAGAAGAAGAACAATGCCTGCTTCTACATCGCTGCCTCTTTAGCCCCGCCCACCGATTCACGCATGTAGTGTAAATAACAAGACACAGAATAACACAGGTCTACACAGAAACAAAAAAATACAGATGCTCCGAAAACAACAAGATGCTGTGCAGTGCCAAATTCTGATCATAACGTTAGGAAAGAGTGGATGAAGTTTATTTTTAATGAAGTTTCAGACCGTGTCAGTAAGAGCTCGGTCCTTTGTTCACTTCATTTTACCACAGATTCGTTTACAAACAAGACACACATTGACACAGGATTTTCAGAAAGATTGAAACTAAAAAACGATGCTGTACTGACTATATTGGATCCGACAGTAATGTCGAAGAGTGTGGGTTACTGTCTTTATTACATGGTCACTATTGCTATATACTGAGTATTTATGCGTTTTTAACGTAAATCACCATCGTCCATCTATGAAAAACTGCAAAACTGTTAGCCAATCATAGCAGTGCGCATTTACTTTTTACATTTTACATTTTAAGTCTACAATTCGCAATGCCTATTCAAACAGAGCATTCCAATGAGAGGGGTCAAAACAGGACAGAAAATAGCCTATTATTTCTAAATTAGGACATATTTTGATGTAAAAATCTTGACAACTTTATAAGTGGACCTCAGAGAACCGTGCGTACAAAATAAAAAACAAAGGCAGTTTTAACTTTTAAAGACCCCTTTAAAAGTTATTTAGGATACTTGTATGCATTATTTAGAGTAGATACAGTACATAGGTTTAACTTTTGAGGATACTGTCCTAGTGACAAGTTAGTTTTTTTCCCTACATTGTGGCTGCTGCTGAGAGCTGACCAACCAGCTGATTAAGGCAGATATTTTAGGCTAAATTTCATTAACACACAGTTGAGAGAATTAAGCAGAGATATGATGATAAAATGACTCAGAACATTCACAGAGCTTTTTAAACTTGCATGTACTGTATAAAGAAGCCTCACTGTCTTCAGTCTTTAAAACAAACTTTTGAATTCCACTTCTCTGCTCTGGACAGATGATGGTCCTGGCTGTAAAATCTGTTGCGCACGATTTAGATTTGGCTGGGCTGTCCACTCTCTCAAATCCATCCATCGTTTTCAATGTCTATATTTGACAGAGCTCTGACATCCCGTCCCCAGTTTTGCCATCTTCTCTTTCCTCACCTTTGTTTTCCAGACATTGGATGTACTGCAGCGCTTTCCTCATCAATAAAAAGGAAATTAATAACGCTGTCTAAATTCCATAATGCAAGGTCTACCACATGAATTCTGACGTGACCATGACCATCCGTCTTCTGCCCCTCAAGTATTGATTTAGTGGTGATGGAAAATAAAAGACCCTACACTGAAAGGAAAAAAGTCCTTTGCTCTCAAAGTCAGTTTTTAGCACAAAGCTAAGTGGGCACATGGGAGGCCAGAGCATGAATTAGTGGCTTCATTCATCTTTAGCAGATCTGTGGCTTTCAGCGTGCTCCCATGTGACATCCCGTTGGCCCGAGTGTGCTCAGTGGGATTCCTGGAGCATTCTGTCATTCACTCCACACGTACATGCACACATAAAGACTACCAGACTGACTACTACAGTATAGAGCGCTGTAGCCACAGGCTTCTATAATAAACTAATCACATTGTATCAACACACAGAGGGTGTAAGCTTTCCTCAAGCAGAAGAGGCAGTGCCATGGAAAAACCGCATGTTTCACTGAGACAGTCCCTTTTCTGTGTTCCTGAGGAATGAAAGGAAAGAGGATGAAAACAGTCTGGTGGTCCTACGGGTCATGTGATTGGCACACGCGCTAACAGATTCTTTATTTTGTGTAAATAATCTTGACTTGTGAAGTAATTGTAGTATTTATTTCTCTTTGACTGTCTGATCTTGTGCTCTTGGTGACATGCCGGTAAGTTGAACGCACAAAATTGCCTGAAATTTCATGGTTGGATGTTTCAATACCCAATCTCTGTTGGAATATAATATGGAACCCTTCATATTGTGTAATACTGGTGTGCTTAAAAGTAGCAGTAAATCGCTACTGTGTTTTTACTTGTCTGTCCCAGGTTGTGGATAACCTGTCTGTTTTTACTTACTGCTCGTAACAGGCCGGTCTGATTTAACTGCCGCAGATTCACTTTAGGGCGCTTGTTAATGCACAAACTATGATTTGTTGGCTCATTTTCATTTTTTACCCTGCACAGTACAAAAATCCATCTAATGATTAATGCTTTTCTGGGCGTGTTGTGAGTGCCAGTAATTCTTTCTTACACTTCTGGCTTTAAAAGTGCAAAGCAGCCCTACTTTGAGGAGCTTTTGACTGCACTGCTGGAGGTCTCAAGTCTGATTTCACCTTTGGCAAGGTTTAGTGCTAAAATGTTTACATTTGGCCAATCAAGCTCCAGACAGTAGCGCCTACACTAGAGTGAGGTCATGTGTCCTGCCACCAGCAGCATTATTATAAGTCTACAGCACGTAACAGACCAGGTAGGCCATCATATCCCACATTCAGATCCCTCCAAGTTACTCAACAGCCCTTTCTACACGTGATATTAACATTTCAAGTGTCTGTTGTGAGCAGAAAGTCTCTGACTACATGTATTACATGTGTAGCCTTATTACTGTAAGTGTAATGCTGCATTTTGATAAAGCATAATTTTTTTAATTTTTTTTTTAGCTCAATGCTTAATTGACGGGTAGATTATTTGAAACTCTTTTTTTAATGATTTACACAAGTACAGTACAGTATGTTCTATAAATTCAGTTAACACCTTAGTTTTATGTGTTTTAGCAGTTTAGTTTATATTTAGATTATTTTAATTTTCAATAAAATGAAATATATTCATTATATGTGACCCTGTACCACAAAATCAGTCATAAGGGTCATCATCAAGCTGAATAAACTTTGATGTACGGTTTGTTAGGATAGGACAATATTTGGCTGAGATACAACTATTTGAAAATCTGGAATCTGAGGGTGCAAAAAAAATAAGTAAATAAAAATATTGAGAAAATCGCCTTAAAGTTGTCCAAATGAAGTCCTTAGTAATGCATATTACTAATCAAAAATTAATTTTTGATACATTTACGGTAGGAAATTTACGAAATATCTTCATGGAACATGATCTTTACTTAATATCCTAATGATTTTTGGCATAAAAGAAAAATCAATAATTTTGTATTGTTAGCTATTGCTACAAATTGACCCGTGCTACTTATGACTGGTTTTGTGGTCCAGGGTCATATATGTGTATAGGATTGTTTATAAGAAATAATATATAGTTTGTTAATTCTTAAAAAATGTAGTCAAATTATATTACTAATTATGTCATAATCAAATGTAACAATCACATTGATTTTTTTTCACTTGCGCTGACTTGTTTAATTTCATGTACCCTGTTTAATATCAGCCCAGTACTTGAATTTAAAGTCTGCACCTCTGAGATTCTACAATCCCAAATGTCAAAAGCAAAGCCTCCAGAATATCAGTAAAAGAGCTTCTGAACGATGGCTATTTCGCTCCAAAGAGGAAAAACTCACGTTATGCTGTCAGTTTTTATAAGTCCAGTAGTTTGTCTAATCTTCAGGCCTGGATTAAGCCATCTGTTATGGTGGAGACCTCATAGGACCTTTGATGGTTAGCAATTGTTTGACTGGAAAGTGGAGTGTTTCAGTGAACTACACTGGACGTCAGAGCATCTAGAGAAACATATATTACCATCATAGAGCGATTCCCAGGCACATCTCTCTGTTTTATTGTCTTTTTATTGCTTTGGATAGACGACAGAGAGCAAGAGCCCTATTTGTAATGTGATGTGCATGTGCACAAAGATTCAATGTTGATTCAATTATGTTGGCCAATCAATCATTTTCCAGGAGCAAAACAAAGAAAGAAGCGGAAAAGTTGCAGTCTGGCCCAACTTTTCTTTTTTTTTTTTCCCTGGAGAACTAACCCCTTTTGTTTGATGACTGACTGTGTAATTGAAAAAATTGTTTTGCTGTCAGAAGACTTATTTAGAGATAAGGCCTCTATCAAACTCTAGTTCTGGTCTTTGGACTCGGTTCTCCTCGCTTAAAGAGCACTGAGCTCTCTTAATGTGTTGTAAAGTGGCTCCTGCTCACCACAAGTCTCCCGCCGTTGAGTTTAAATCCAGACATCAGGGTTATATCAAAAATACAAACACATGAAGACATGTTTAAAAATGAGTGAGTTAGGGAGTAAATCAGTGTATGAAGGGCCAGGGGCCTGCCTGTGGAAAGTGTCCGTCAGCATTCGGATTTATGAAGCCATCATAGTACTCGTGTACGAGTGCTGCCCCGAAATACCCACTGGCAAAGTGATGCCACATTGCCTGCCAAGTTTACATGTGTAATTGTGGATTCCCTAAGAGAAAATATGCCACATTAAGTGTAAGAGAGAGAGCGTGTGAGTGAGAGTGCAACAATTATTAAACCTGTCGTTTGGCCATAGGCATGAGGCCGCGGGTAATCACAGCCATATGCTGATATTCAGACCAACAGCATGATTGCAAGTGTATTGCTAAATTAAAAGGGAGCAACTTATACTTTATACTTACTTATACTAATACATTTAGTATTTGAACTAATTATTTGAGTGAATGATTCAATGACTCATAAAAGCGCCAAGGCTGCATCCAAAAAAATGCATGCAAATATGCACAGACCTGTGACGGATCTGTCTGGGACAAGCTTATCAGCGTCTACTCTGAAAGGTGAGATTTTTGTTTATTTTAACATCTTGATCATATGATTCCTTATCTTTTTTGGATGTGATATATTATATTAATATGCTGGATATTATATATTAGTCTAAATAAGATGATGAAATACACAATTGCTGTAACTGTGGAACGTTATTTAAGCTGGCTAACTTCCTTTACAAAAATTAACCATGGTTTTACTATAAAAAATAAAAAATATGGTTACTGTTATTAAACCATGGTGACCACAAATAAACCATGGTTTTGCTACACCATAGTTTAGCCATGGTATTTGTGCAGCTGTGGTTATACAAATGGCAATCAATACACCAAAAAACATGGTTACATTTTTACTATAATAAAACCATGGTTAATTTTCATACGGGTTCCCTTGAAACATTTCCGTTGTGGTCTGTGCTACTTGCAATGCTTTTCTGTATTTGGTCGCATTGTGCGTATCTGCAGCACATTTCTGTATTGGGTTGTGTTGCTAGTATTTGTAGCGCATTTCTGTATTTTGAGTATTTGCAGCATGTGTTGTCAAACCGATGAAAATGTTTTCTTAGTTTGCTGGTGCTTTTTCTATTTGCATGTGTTTTCTTACAGTTTTTCTCAATCAATTTGACACTTTTCTCCAATGCAATGTATTTGTTCTCAAAACAATTAGCACAGCCACCCAAACACAAAATTATCTTAACCAAACTGTTCAACTTTACTGCAAAATGAAGCACTGCAATTTTTTTCTAGTAATGTGTTTATTAAAAGTAAATATTAACATCAAATCTATAGGTTTGTTCTCTAATAATTATAAAACATAGTCAGCTGTAGATGCACAAATACACTAATGAACTAATTTAGGGCCAATCGAAAATATACCATGCTCATTTGATAGAATGACAAATTACAGAGTTTTGTTTGTTGTGTTTGGAAAAATGGTATACATGAACATTTGTGATTTGTGTGAAACGTTTTTTCAGATATGCTAAAAGTGTGGATTGGTTGTATTAACTATTGTGAAAACATTCGAAAGTTTTGTCCACATTGTTGTGAGAAAATTATTTGCATGATTTGTAATTTGTTTGAAATTAATGAAAACGTGCAATCTGTTTAGGACAATTACAAAGTGTTCAGATCACTGTGTTTACTGTTTTGAGAACAGTGACCTGAGTTTGGAGAAATGTGTCAAATCGATTGAGAAAAACTGTAAGTTGCTGCACGTTGAGCTCTCTCAGTCACCGTACTCATAAGATAGTAAAGTGTCCATTGGATGCGCACTATGAAATCTCAAGAGATGAGGACAGACTCTGAAATCTTGCCAAAAGTTGTAAGTCATCTGTTGTGTTTTGCCTACTATATAGTAGGAAAGTATGCATATCATGCAGCAATTGTCTTGTTTCTTTCCTAAATAATTCAGCATTTCTGAATGACTTGTTTGAGTGAATGATTCAATGACCAGTGTTGGGAGGGTTACTTTAGAAATGAAATAGGTTACAGATTACAAGTTACCCTACTTAAAATGTAATAAGTAGTGTAACTTTTCAATTACTTTATTAAAGTAATGTAACTGATTACTTTTTGATTACTTTTCTAAATTTCTAATGTTTTCAACTGTTAATCATTTTCAAACATGTAAAGCAGACAGGGTTAACCTGACAGTAGTACTCAACACTGATTGCTGTCAGACTTCGAAACCCTTCATCACTTGAAATTAAGATTACAATATTTAAATTTTAAGGGAGACATTGGATGCCAAATATCTTCATTTGCATATAAATGTGACTTGGCTGTGTGTGAACACAACCACCCTACAATGATAAAAATGTTGAAATTATAAAAAGGCTTTTTTTTTTTTAAAAATCCCCCAAAAACCTAAACAGTCTCAATTATCAAGCCATTTTGATTTTGGAGTGAATAACCAGCGCTCTCTTCCACCTTCAATACCCCGACTGAGGTGAGACCCTTGAGCAAGGCACCGAACCCCCAACTGCTCCTCGGGCGCCGCAGCAATATGGCTGCCCACTGCTCCAGGTATGTGTTCACAGTCACTTCACTTCACTTTCACTAAATTTGTTTGTCTGGCTGCGCAAATCATTTTGCTCCAGACTGTTTTCTGAATGAGGGACAATTCAAGGCATGTTTTGTTAAAAAGTTAAAACTCAAGGATGGATCAGTACCCATTGTTCATGATCCAGCTGCACCTCCAAAAGAAGTAAGTTTCACACTTTATATATTTTTTTGATTATTTGCTAATCGTGTTTGCTCTTCCACAGAAGAGAGGGGCGGGGTGAGCAGAGCTCATTAGCATATAAAGAGATATGCAGCGAAACGAGGTGCTGTGAACAGCTGTTTTTGACAAGGTAAAAAGGGTGTTGTTTTTCATGGCCACTGAGACCATTTCGAGAAGACCCTAAAGAATCATACCAACTTGTGGAAAATGGGCATCCGATGTCCCCTTTGAAGCACAGCCACCACAAAATCAGACTTACTTTAAAATCAGGTTAAATACAGATTTAAAATCATAACAAGATATAGTTTAATAGCTATGATACTGTTTTTGAAATCAAATCTTTGCATAACTATGACAGGAAACACTGGCATCTAACAATGCCTTAGAAAAAAAAACAGTTAATCTAAAAATAAAGCATATTAAAAAACCCATATAGGAAATATCAGAGTTATCGGATAAGCTTCTGAAACATCGGTGTTTCATATTTTGGAGCAGTCACTGCAATTTATGAAAGAAATCAATTAAAAATCAGATGTAACCCCCTTTGTAATCCTTAACATTTTCATATGTAACTGTAATTTAATTACCCATTTTTTCTCAGTAACTGTAACTAATTACAATTACTTTTATTTTGTAATTAAATTACGTAATTTCGTTGCATGTAACTAGTTACTCCCCAACACTGTCAATGACTCGCTCATAAAGGCTGTAACTTGTTTCATTGCTGAACGTGTTTTGAACAAATTGGTTGAATAAATGATTCAGTGACTCACTCATAAAGACAATTACTGGATGTAACCTGCAGAAAGAGTCATTGAAAAATCTTATATCACTGAAAATTTTATATCAGCACACTCAGAACAGTATCAAATCTGACTCCCCTGTTTCACCCCGCTATGGTTAGGATTCAGGGTAGGTGTGAGAGGAACTGAGAGCGAAGCGTTCACGACTGATATATTACAGACACAGAGATGGTTGAACTAACAGCAGCCCAGGAAAGAAAAAGGGAGACACTGAGAGCAAAGTGAGTTGAGGTTTTGTGTTACAGATGGTAATTTGTAAATCATAAGCCCCATTCAGAGGTCACATTTAAAACACTGTGACTCTAGGCGGATGGAAACTTTTGTCTGTAATTTTTCATCGTGATATGATACGCTAATATGTGTTACTGTCAGTTTAGTTGTAAATATTGTCTGCCTGAAAACATTTGGCAAGCGGACATAGGCATCTAATATGATTTCTGTGTATTTATCATTGTATAGTCTAGAATACATCACAAAACGTACCCAGAGACCAATATTTTGAGTTGGAGTCTAGACGGTTTGTTTATTGACAACAGCAGGTTTATCCAAAGTGGAGTCGTCGCTGTTACCTTTAAATTTTTTAAGTGCTTTCTTTTGACTCCATGCCACACACACACAAATGAAGAGCACTTCATCAACAGTGTATCGGAGAATATGAACGGCTGAAGCGCGTGAGGACGTTGCTTTCTTTCTCTTGCTGTCCCTCTCAGCCAAACCGCATTCCAGCTGCAGCTGCCATCCCTTCCATCTGCTCTACTGACGCGGTTCCACTTCACTGTACTGAGGAATTTATTTAACTTTCGGTTTAGAAATATTAGACAGAGAAACATGGGCCCTGAGGTTTCGCCCCCTCCTCTCCGTGTCTTTTATGTTTGATCTTGTCATTATGTGCTGTGTGGTTCGGGCTCCTGATTTGTAATATATTTCTGCTGTCATAACCACTCGTGGCATGGCACTTCTGACCTGGCAAGGGCTGATCCGGTTCAGACATGAAAGTCAGTTATTCTAAACAAAACACAGGAGTATAGCAGCGAATATACTTGATTTAAGAAAGGAGAAGTTTAGACAGAACGAGTGGAAGTCAGATCGTTTCTCTTTGTCCTGTTTCATAGCGAACAGAGGAAGAGAATATAAACTCTGGAGAACTTACATTATTAAGTCAAAGTTAAAGTAATTATCTAATACTATAAAATAGTGTTTCCCAAACTTTTCTCTCATTTACAACCACAACCCATTCTCTAAGGCTTAAGTAGCCCATCACTGACAGGCTAAAATTTTCCTTTAACTATTTATATGGCTAACAATATTATTATTATTATTAATAATAATAATGATTTTTTTTTAAAAACACTCAATGTTACTGTTTTTATTCTTGTTATTTTCCAACCATTGCACTCAAATATACAATTCGAAGTTTTCAAAATATTGCTTTTGTTTTCTATTTTACAGTTTGCATCTCCCATGTGAGCAGCATGCATAAGATATGAAAAATTTCCTTTGATGCCTTGATCTGAGGTCACCTGAAATGCATATTTGCAAGGGTTTTCTCTTTTTTTTTTTCTTTTTTTTTCTCAGAAATATGTCCGTATCACTCATCTGTATCCCCCAGGATAAAAATCTTTTAAAAAGAACTTAAACTAGATTATTATTATTATTATTATTATTAGGTTTAGGGTATTTTTATTATTATTATTATTGTAACACTTTAGTATAGGGACCAATTCTCACTAATAAAGTTGCCTATTATTAACATATTGGCTGTTTATTAGTACTTATAAAGCACATATTCTGCATTACCATATTCTACATCCCTAATCCTACCCAATGCCTAAACTTAACTACCTTACTAACTATTAGTAAACTGCAAATTAGGAGATTATTGAGACAAAAGTTTGTTGATAGCGAGAATCTGACCTTTAAATAAAGTGTGACCATTATTACTATTGGTTTAACAAAATCTATTCTCATGATGTAGCCTCAGATTTAAAGTCATACTTCTCCTCTTTTGGGCCACAACACATTCAGTGTGAGTGGAAATTCCAGCGGTGTCTGATTAATCCCTTTTCCGTAAAACATTTCTGTTATATGTCTTCACAGAGCGCTACACAAAGCAGCATATTGTGCATTTGTATTTTAATAACACGCCTTTGAAACCGCTTATTTTCTCTCTTAACATTTCTTGTGGTTACTTGGAGGTTCACAGTATGAATTAAAGACAGGAAATGTTTTGAGCACCTCAGGTTAGTGCGCTGAAGTACGGCCACAGAAACACGCTTGCATCCGTGCTGCTCTGAAGAGTGAAGTCTTAGCCAGAATAAAGGAAGGAGTGAGATTCCTTGAAACATCTGTGAATCTGGAAGAATAATAAGAGCTACAGGAAAACAATGCCAACTACCACCTTCTCCTCTCAAGTGAAAACAAAAAAGATCTAAAGGAAATAATCCATTAGGAAACATAATGCAATGGATCAAACTTATTATCTGTGACTCAGACTATCGTAGTTTTTGTGGCATTTATGCACATAAAAGATATTAAAGAAAAATCTTAGAATATATTAAATTTCTAAGGTCAATCAAGCTCTGGTTAAGGAAAATGTTCTCTTATGGCTTTGAAAAATTGCCCTGTTTTTGGAAATCCTATTAATTCCTAAAGTCGGTCATTTAAAAAAAAAAAAAAAAAAGGGTTTTCAAGAGAAGTTTCTTATGCTCTTATGCTTAATCAGAAACACAATTAAAACAGTAATATTGTAAAATATTATGACTATTATAAATATATTGTAAAATGTAATTTATTCCTGTGATGACAATGCTAATCTTTCAGCACACATTAGTGTCACATGATCCTTCAGAAATCATTCTAATATGTTGATTTGGTATTCAAGAAATGTTTCTTTTTATTATCAGTGTTGAAAACAGTTGTGCTGCTTAATATTTTTGTGGAAACTATGATGCATTTTATTCTTTCATTATGTTATCTTACTCATTTTTTAAAAGTAGTGTAAAAGTAGTTGTGCCTAACAAAGGGAGTAGCACAGGTAAGAAATTCAAAAAGTAAATGATTTGTGAAGAAGAGTTATGTATTCTGGTGTAACTGTTTAAATATAAGGTTTTATCATATTTTATAACAATACGTTTAATTATTCATTTATTATCGATTAAATAAATTAAATGAGAGATTCTCCTGCCACCTGTAGGATAAATAATGTCTTTGCAATAGGGCTGTCAAATCAATTAATCGCGATTAACCGTATCCAAAATAAAATTATGTGTTTACATAATATGTGTGTGTGCTGTGTATATATGTATGTATAAATACACACACATACATGAATATACATACATAAATCAATTTTGTATATATATATATATATATATATATATATATATATATATATATATATATATATATATATATATATATATACTCATTTTCTTTGTTGTGCATAATGGACAAAATATGTAATAAATGTACATTTATAATCAGTATAGGGTTGGAATAGTATCTGACCCAGTGGCTAATCAGTGCTCAGGTTCTGGACTCTGTATCAGCATGTCTCCATACAGGCAATTGATAATTAATGAAGCAACAGACCATCGAGGCAAAGTAACTAATTATTCCAATATGGGACATGGGTCAAATTTCTTCATCTGACTGAAGCACTTTTTCCCTGTTCAGATGATTTTTGGGATTTCTTTGTGCTCAGGTTGTGTGTGTGTGTGTGTAGCGTTTGACAGCAACTTGGACCTCTCGTCTGATGAGAAGGGTGGAGAGACGTCTGGAGTGTGTCACACAGCTGGCCGGTCCAGCATCCCAACCTGTTCAGCTAGATAATGGGTGAGATCCACAAAACCTGCTCAAACATTTCAGCAAATGGCCTCGATGGAAAGTTCTGCTCAGAGCGCTGGTCTTTGCCAGCCTGCTTAGAGAGAAACCGGGGAACAGAGGAGAGACAATAGTAGGACAGAGAGAGCTTAAGAGAGACGAGGACTTGATTTGTGCCAGTGGCCTTTATGGTGGAGGTCTGATCATGATGTGATCTGAAAGACATCCTCCCTCAATTTTTTTTCATTCCATCAGCATCCCATTATATTTATAATGCTAAATAATAGTATAACAATACCTCAGCAAAGTTTTACATCCTTGTTTATGTGTATTAAATACTAAAAATGAAGGCTGAAGCTCTTTCTCTCTCTCTTTCTGTTCCTCGTGCCTCACCCGCATTCTGCATGACTGGCATGTTTAACCATGGATTCCACATTATTTAGAACCAGGCCAAGCAGCATGCTAGAACCATTAACGTGAAAAGGGATGCTGGAGTAGATGAGAGAGATAAATCAGGACAGAGATTGGATGCTAAACAGTCAGGAAATCTTGGTGGCTCTGTTTGTTTTTATTCATCTTTCATTCGTTGTTGATATTCTCTCTCTTGTGTTGATGTTCTTTTGTATGTTTTTTTTTAGACTGTTCAATGACAACAAGGTTAGCAAGAGTGTGTGGGCATTGTATGTGGCCACAAAGATTGTTTGAAAAAAGTGTTTCTCGCTTTGTTTTAAAACACATGAATGTCTGTGCTGTATAGAACAAAAATATCTAGCTATATACTGTAAAAAATTACTGTGATTTTAACGGTAAAAAACTGTGAAAATGCTACAGTAAAAACCTGTTAAATGACTAACGGTAAGTTCCTGTAAAATTTACAGGGAAAAACTGTAAACTGTCATTCCCAGAATTCCCTGTGTTGCATTTCAAATTTTGTTTGAATTTGATGTTTTTTCTTTGAAATAACTATGTTTCTTGTTAGTTTTTCTTATCAGTTATGTTTATTAGGGTTGTATGTTACATATAATCTTGTTAAATTAATGTTTATTACATATTTCAGTTTAATGAGTCTCACCATGATGCTGTTTAGTGCTTGTGTGAATGACACTGTGCACCTTCTATATATGTTATTATTTAAAAGCTGCTTATGATGGGCGTTGGTTCATCATGTGACTTTCTCATCACCACCTGCATTTGGTGGTTATCAGTGTATTTCAAAGGTACAAAACAGTTTTCAGTACTTTAATAGGTTGGTATATTAACATAATATCAGTTAATGAAATTACAGTATTTAACTGTAAATTTAAGTTAAAACCGTAAAACCTAAAATGTTGTTACCATATTTTTTATGGTAGAATTCTGGCAACCACAGCTGCCATTTTTTTACCGTAAATTTTACAGTGTAAATAACATTTTATTTTAGAAAGTGCACCCTTTACTGCAAAATATCTCAAGAAAGTCATTCCAGACCAAACTTGGGTTTTGACATTTTTTATGAGTTTCTAAACTGTATATGTGTTTTTGAAAGTGTATTATGGATAGATGATTTAGTATGAGACCTAAAAAGCAGAAACTGGGTTTTCGCATCTCCAGCCTGATGCTGTTGTCAAGGTTCGTGCATCAGCTCAAGAATAACTTTTTAGTGTAAATGAAATGCACATTAATGCTTCACTTTGTTTAGACGGTGGAGGCCTTAACTGACGATTTGTTTAGCTAAATGAAGAGCGCAGCTTCATGTCTCTTTGTGCTGTACACAGTAAATAGCACAGCGAGCACTATGTGTCCATTCCCAGGATTTGTTCAGGATTAAACCCTTTAGGAAAGACCAGATCACACAGGCTTCCATTTCCAGCTCTGTTTGTGCTGTGTGGTGTTTTTGTATTTACTGGGCTGAAACCAGCGTGAAGGCAAACAAGGTCTCTGCCTCTGGCCAAGTTAACAAGACGGCTTTCAAAAAGATGCGGAGGCTAAAAAAAAGGAGAAGATCGTCATCTGAACTCAGGTCAAGCCGCAGAGACAAATTAGTGAAATTTCATTTGTCTGTCTCAATGCAGTGTGAATTATTCATCTTAAGTTGGCCCTAAAACAATTCTGTTAGGAATGTATTCATTTGAAATTCATGTTTATTCATAAAGTAACTGAAGTTAAAACTCGAATGGATACCCTATGTTTAAATGTTACCAATTATATTTCTGATCATTTTTTATATGAAGAAGGATTTCAGAGGATTGTGCAGAAAGCAAATGCTAATGATGAAACGCCAAGCAACATCTTGTCATCAAAATTTTTTTTTATTTAATGTTCCGTTGAAGTAAACAAGGTTCCTGGCGTAAAACTGAACATTAAAAGAAAATCAGAGAATAAATGAGATATTATGCATTCCTTCATTGGATAAACATCCAGTCTCTAAAATAAAAAAAAGTATATAACTTAACAATAAAAAAATCAGACTATTATTACAAGTTTGTTTTTACAGTCTTTAATCATTTGAAATGTTCTAAAGTGTGCACAAAATAGCTGTTTGTCTGTCAGATTCCTTTAGAGCTGAGTGTGCAAGGGAATAAAAAAAACAAAAAAAAACACAGAATTAGTACAACTCAGATTGATGCTTTCTCTTCTCTTTGTTCTCTGCAAAGGCCAAAAGAGATTCACATGTGATTTGAATGGATTACAGAACAAAAAAAAGAAAAAAAATGAAAGGAAAATTAGATTTCAAAAGCAGATCAGATCATACATTTTCCCAGTTTTGTTAGGAAATTTTCTAAAAATGTGCTACACTACTCTGCTGAGCTGGAAAACAGGGACATAGTGCCTATGAATTATAGTCTCAGTGGGTGTTTGTGAGTATTATTTTTAATACTGAAAAAAGGCAGGAGGGTGTAGTCAGATAAGTGCATGCAGCTTTTTGAACAAGTCTCTTTGGCCTTCTCACCACAAGCAAAAAAAAAAAAAAGATAACCAACATAAGATAGTGTTACCTCGCTCACTTTAAAAGTGGCTTTTAATTCTCTAAATTACATACTTGGTCGTCCATAACATAGCATTGAACATAACTTCTTTCCATTCAGTCAATACAAGACTAACACAGCTTGGTTGAACCAAAGGCAAAAACACTAACAAAAAGAGATAAAACCGCAGGACAAACAAAAAGAGATTGCAAAAAAGTTTGGACGTTCACTGAATCAGAGATCTGGTAATACTGCTATGGTTTGTGTGTTTGTTTTTTTTTACATGGAAGTGTCTCTCATACTTCTTGTAAACAGCAATTTGCGAGTAATTCTAACCATCTGAGAGAGAAAAGGGGGTAAAACAAGACTGGCCAAATCATTTACTGCTTCCACTGAAGTACCTTGTTCAGAGTAGAAACGTGAGAAGGCAACACATTCGGTTTAGCACTGATAATGGATTCATAAATATCCCTTTGGGTCACAGTCCTCGTCTCAAACAGATACAGACCAAACCTTGAAGTCCGTCTCTGTCTTTCTCATTGTTTGTCTGAGAAATGTGCATAACTGAGTGTATGAGTGGAAACAGAAACTAACCCAGCTAACAAAAACATGTTCTAAGAACATTTCATTACATTAAAAATTGTTATTTTTGAATGTTCTCTGAACATTCAAAACATCCAGTTTTTTCAAAATGTTGCAAGTCATTTTTTGGTTATGCAAACGTTAAAGGAACATTGCAATTTTGCCAACATTATAGAAATGTTCTCTGAACGTTTTGCAGCAAGTAGTAACATAAAAAACCTGAACACCCAACTACAACTTTTTAAAAATGAAACATTCCATGTATAAATAACGTTTTTGTGCTAATGTTATTAAAGACCACATAAATGAACAAACGTGCTTTCAAAAATACCGTAAGAATGTTTGTTGCCAAAGTTTGGAGAACGTTGCTTGTTAGCTGGGAAGGAAGGCTTGGAATTTGATGTTGGCTGACTGAACTTTTCTCTCGGCTCACAGCTATTGTTGGCAGGTGACAGTTGAAGTTTTCCATTTTAGAGACAAAACAATGTTGTAGTCACAGCCACATGAGATTTTAAGACAAAACATGCAGAAATGGCCTTAGGTGCACGTCTTTGCGACTTGTGCTGATTTCATTTTAAGGTCATCAGCTCCTGTAGGCTGCTCCTGTCGTTTCAACCGTTTTATTTCATTCAGAGAGGACATGAACTGTACATTCTCACTAATCTCTCCTTTGAGATGCATGAAGGCACTTTGGTGCGATACAATACAAATTTCTGATTAATATCAAAATAAGTTAACATTGCAAAAGTGTCTCGTTCAGAAATACTGTCGTTACTCATCAACACTTATCAAAAAAGCTTGTGCGACCCAAAGGAAATGCACAAATCGGTGAAACAAGTGCTGCATTTCAGGGCACTTCATCGTACTCATAATAACAATAAAAACAAACGAACCAAAAAATTCATTCTTTATCAGTACCACAAAGTAATAAACAATATTCAGAACAACTGAATTCCAAAAGTAGAAGAGCGGGATCTTCTGCGCATTAGTATTTGTGCAGGATAGGCACTTTAACAGTCTTGATTTCAGCTATGTGTGAGGATTTCTGGATGATGCAGCTGGTGGTGGCGGCGGTGGCTGCGTCCTTGGGTTGAGCCAGGTTAGTGAGGGCCATGGCCGCGTTGATCTCCCTCCAGTATGTCTCGTCTTTCCGCTGTCCCTTCTCCTTCTGCATGCTTCTGTTGACATACAAAAGGCCTGTTACTAAAAGATGCTCAGAAGCTGTATTCAAAGTCATTCTTGCATACTAAATCTGAAACCAAAAGTCTGAAATAATGTGAAGGTTTTTCTATATATATATATATATATATATATATATATATATGTGCGTGGCAGTTCTGGTTATACGCACCTGTCAAATTTATTTGATCCGTGCTCCAAAGTCTCTGTAAATACAAGCACAGGACAAACCCGTTGTCAATAACAAAACACTGTATCTTAATGCTGGCAGATGTGAAAAGTCAGAGTAGGACTGTAAGTAAACATTCGGAGGACTTGTTTATGTGTAGATCTGTGCTACTTGTGTGAATGGAGGGAGATGCTTCAGTAACTGAGACTGTAAAGGCTTGTTTCCATTTACTCTGTGAATGGTGGAATCTTCCATATCCAGATGCTTGGCACAATGATAATGTGTTATTTGTTAAATGGAGAGGTCAACAGCACACTTAAGGCTAATTACTTAATGATAATCACCAGTTCCTCTACAACACGCACACTCGCTTGCACAAGGGTGTGTACAGTACTGACAAATTATACATTTTTGCATATAACACATGATTTAATTGTATGTGATAGTAAAAATGAAATAATTGTCTTTTATGTTGCCATTTTATGAAATCCCAAATATTAAATGGTAAATATAAAATATTTACTTTAGTTGATTTATACATTTAGTTGATACATTCAGTTAACAGCATTTTTGGTTTCTACCACAGAATAAAAAAGTGAATTGCCTTAATTTTTTAAAAAACTTGCTTCATTTCTTGAATTTCCAATTTATATCTTGCAATTTAAGGTATCATCTTAAGGTATCACTTTTTCGTGATTCATATCAGAATTCAGACTTAAGTTCTACACTTCTGATTTTATATTTTGCAATTTCTTTGTTTCTCAGGATTGTGGGTTTATAACAGTTTGTGTCTTGCAATTTTGAATTAACGTCTTATAAATTCAGAATTCTGTGACTTTTTTCTTTGAATTGTGATTTTACGTCTCACAATCCTGCTTACAATTCTGACGTTCTCAGAATTGCAGGTTTATAACACCATATTTATCTATATTTCTTGCAATCCCATGTTTAATTTCTTTCCTCAGAATTGCAAGTTTATTTCTCTTTTAAGGAAGCCTAATTTTGTGAACAAAGGGATCTTTCTGTATCACAAATGCATATTTTGTTCAAGAAATGTTTTGGTACATTCTATTTCATATTCATATTAGTGCACAAAAATAATGTACTGTACATTGACAAAAGGAAACGTTTGTTCCCTAAATGCATTTCATTATCGAGTCCAAGTGATTTCAGCATTCAGTATTAAATCTATAATAAATTATGAGACTGCTAGTCTTGAATTGCAAGTACAAACTGCCCCAAATAACAAGCATGTCCTTTTTCCTCTTAATGCGCACACATAACCGTGCAATCTTGTAAAATGATTGTAAATAGAAGTATGATATTATGTCAGGCTGATTTCTCACTGGACATGACAGTTATGGTTTAACGTGCCTCACACTTTCATCTACAATGACTTTTACAGGCGCTGAATCATTCTCTAAATCCAGATCAGGGTAGTGTTAGTTCGGTGAGTTAAACCCCATGCCTTTATTCCGGATGTCTCGGTTCTCCCCCCTGAGGCAGCGCTTCTCATGCGTTCCCCTCATCCCATCCCAAACCTTGTGCTCACACACACCTCTTGGATCCGGAACGGACATTGGAGCTCTGCCTGAACACCTGCAGGGCCAAACAGCACCTAATCATCCCCAACGGCTCGTCTGAGCCGGTGTTAAACTTGTTTTTCCTTAAAAACCGTTCACATGTGCGCTGAATGGTAACTGGGTGTTGAGGAAAGGCCAGCAGCGGCCATTACCGCCTGAGGCGGGCGTGAGGCTGATTGGGAAATATCCTGTTGTGCTCAGCGTGTTCAGTAATAGTTTTACATGGCTGAGAATGAGTGTGTCAGTCAGAATAACAGTGAGTTTCTCCTCTCGAAACTCACAGATGTGTTTGGGGTTCAATTAAAAAAGCGGAGTGTGTGATTGCGAAACAAGTAGTTGATGTGACGATGGAATGATTATCTCGCCGTAATTCATCCAGTCTGAGTTTTTTTCCGAATGATCCCATAATGTTCCTGTCACAATATTTAATGTCTTTTATTTTCTTTGACTGTATTTGTGTCAGGTTCACTGTGCTGATGTATCACTTTTCTCATTCTGCATTTACAGGATTTGGTTGTGGTGGTTGTCTGGTTGTAGATAAGCTTTTGCTTTCAGAGGGCTCTGTGATTTGCTGTTCTCATTGCACTTGATACAAACAACACATCTAGATCTGTTTTTTGTCAAAAGCAGATATTCAGTCCTTCGCTGCATATGCCATTAAACGTTGAAATTATTACACTGTTTTTTTTCCCCCAGTATTCAGCTCTTCCAAGTTTGCTCTTTTCTCAGTCTCGTAACTGTCTGTTCTGTCTTGGAAAAGCTCATTTATCAACAGTATGAATATGATGATAAATACAAACAACATAGACTGCTTAGAAACTGCTACTGTGAAAATCCAGGTTTGGTTTCCTAAAAATACCAGCTCCAGGACTGAATATGAATTTGATTTGGACAGCATTCAGAGTGTGTGATAGAGCTGCTGCTTTTGTCTGACATTATTACCACAGTGACAGTAGCTCAGTTTACTCTCCTGGCAGTTGTACGGCTGGTTTCTACTGACAACCACTAACCTAACAAATAAAGACAACAACATTCTCCCATTCCTCACTCTTAAATCATGGCTGGTAATGGTATCTAATCTACTAAATAACATTGAATCTCTTGATGTTCAGGAATAGAAGAAAAGAAAGAGAGGGAGGGCGAGAGGTGAAGTCACTAGACTAGAAACACAGATGGAATCTGGAAAACAGAAAGAAGAAAATGAAGAGAAATGCATTTTTTTTTTCTGCATCAGTTATTGTTCAGAAATACAATATGCAATGACTTTAATACATCTTGCATGATGAACATTTTAATTTATAAAAAGAAGTCATTCTGATATTTCTTGGGCTTAAGGTCAAGCATGTCTAGGTGATGTAACTGTTGTTTTGAGATTTTAATAAGAAAAAAGGCTTAAACCTTTGATTTTTTTAAAAAAGTATATATATATACATACATATTTTTTTTGGTGCCATATGAAAGAAATAATTAAGTGTTTGAAATATTGTTAAAAAATAATAACTAACAATTGAACTGTATTTATCATAGTTCAGTTTCATCCTAAAAAAATTTTTTTTACACAATATTATACATATTATGCAGCACATAACATTTTAACTGTTTTTAACATTTATAATAATCGGCACCAAATCAGCACATTAGAATGATTTCTGAAGGATCATGTGACACTGAAGACTGGAACTGAATTTTTAATTTATTTTTTACTGTATTTTTGATCAAATAAATGTAGCCTTCATCAGCATGAGATATTAAAAAAAAATAATAAAAGAAAAAACTTTGAACTCTATTCAGATGCTGATGTCTGTCACTCATGTTGATGTGATGTGTCCAGCAGTGCTAAGGGGGCTTGTCTGCACGGTGCATTAAGCGACCCTCTTTTGGGAGCAGACTGTGACTCCGCTCTCTCCCCCAGGGAAACTCTTGTTGAAAATTGGATGCAGACCCACTGCAATTTCCAAATGCTGCTGCCTAAAACATCTAAAACTCAGATTTTTAAAAACAATGGCTGCGCCAAAGAAATTATAAATCCTCTATAAATCAAAATGTGCTAGATGTTACTATTTTTCTGGTGTTTTTTAATCCGTTTTTGCAGCACTCTCTGCTACTGAACGGGTCTGTTTTGAAATGGCTCTATTAGCTGTGTGTTGGGCAGTGATGGGAATAACGGCGTTATAAATAAACGGCGTTACTAACGGCGTTATTTTTTTCGGTAACGAGTAATCAAACGAATTACTGTTTCCCCCGTTACAACGCCGTTACCGTTACTGAAAATAAAATGTGGCGTTACTATATTATATTATTAGAATTTAATTTTTCAGTTCATCTGAATGGATGCGCAGTGTTGACGTGCCGTAAACTCTAGTGTGAAGGCGCACAACTCGCAGTCGCTTTCTCTCACATACACGCACGCAAAGAAAGATGCAGAGCAAGAGAGTCTTTCATAACATGCAGAATTGACGCGCTACATGTAAACGATATTCTGTGTTGTATTTTCCTGTCAAAATAACGGGGTTCCTTTGGAATTCTTCAGCTTTTAAGAACTGCCCGTTTCTCTGGTTGTGGGCGGAACTAATGCGCAAACGACAATCTCATTGGCTGGCGCTCACCTATTATTTTGATTTCAGCAAATCAATTCGAGCGAACTCAGACAACGTGATTAATATTCATGAACCCAGCAGCTCATTAATCCTTAGTGCGTTTTATATTGATAACAAATATGCATTCATACTTGGTTATTCTAATTACTAAAGTTCTATCATCATATAATATAAAATTATCATAATATTATATTATAATGCTTGACTGACTGATACTAAGTGTAGATAAATAGTGTAGATTAATGTACAATGTTTTATAATAATAATAATTTATTCTTTTTAGTGTCTATTTCATTAATTTAACATATTTAATATTGGGGGCATCCAAAGTTATTTGACATTTGAACATTTTGTAAAAAGTAACGCATTAATTACTTTCCCTGGTAATTAGTTACTTTTATAATGATGTAACGCAATTACTAACTCAGTTACTATTTGTGAGAAGTAACTAGTAACTATAACTAATTACTTTTTTAAAGTAACGTACCCAACACTGGTGTTGGGGGACTTTTGTGATACTCTATAAATGCTGCTAAAGAGGCCTGATGTGTTGAAAATACCCCAGTACACTTACCATCACCCCAGGAAATGGGAAGAGAAAGTACAGAACAGAAAGAAGTGCTAAAAATGTCTATTTCTCTGCAAGATACTGAGAGCTATGTCAGACCAGCAAACACCTGCAGTAGATGTACAGTATGGCCTCTGTACATTATATACACAAACTGCTTTCAATTACACAGACAAATAATGCCATGTTAATGGATATGACAATGTTAATTTATTTGGTCTTGGCAAACTAGATTTGCCTTGTATGTTGCGGCTGCTATGAGCACGTAAGATATGCTGTTGCTGCATGAACAGACATAAATACCATAGCAGATCTAGACAAGTGGAGCTGGGGGAGGAGGAGGGTTTCAGAGAGACTTGCTGCAAAGACTGAAGAATCATTGGCTTGCTTGCTTCAGCAGAAACCAGTCAGCTTGTGCTGTGCAGGAAATTTTGTGATTGCTAGCAGATTGCATGCACAGTATCTGTCTATCTATTAGGGGTGTAACGATACACATATTCATATTGAACCGTTCGGTATGAGGCTTTCCGTCCGGTACGCATTACAAACCGAACGATTCGTTGGACTAATCCTATTACAGCATATTATCCTATTAGGTTAGATCAGTGCGCGTACGCATGGGAGTGCATTCTTTCACTGAATATAATAGACAGAATGAATAATAGACAGTCTATTAAAATGCATTTAGAATGATCACAAAATTCAAGATATGGGAGCAGAAAATGTTCAATAAACAGTTCAATAAGCAATACGTTAATTAATAGACTTACGTTTTAGACCACATGATTGCCTGTTTTTGCTCAATTTCACCAACAAAAATAAATCCAAACACAGCCACAGTACTGTTTTGTGTCTCTGAGCAACATGATGGTGTTTTATTCCTGAATGAATCACCCATTAAATGATTCGGTTCAATCGCAATGACTTACTTGTTAACAGTGACTTGCTGCCACCTGCTGGCGGTTTTAATTTCACATTTAAAGTATCTTTTAATTTTTTAATTAATTTCAAACAGCAGTTGCCAACGTTTTATGTTTAAAATATTAAAACATTATTTATGCATTTGTAACTGCAGGTTAAAGCATTAGATATCCATCTGAGCTGCATTGAACAGTGTGTAAAAGTATCTAAATGCCATTCAGA
This sequence comes from Acrossocheilus fasciatus, assembly GCA_036784905.1. Lineage (NCBI taxonomy): Eukaryota > Metazoa > Chordata > Actinopteri > Cypriniformes > Cyprinidae > Acrossocheilus > Acrossocheilus fasciatus. Next base: position 17,182,060 of record CM071949.1, read on the forward strand.
TGCAAATTCTATGTTTCCTCTGCATTGCAAAGAGGAATTTTGTCAATACTGACTCCATTTGCTTGGTAACAGCCCAAATGTCTTATTGACTGATTAAATGTAAAAACAAATTGACTCAAAAGGTGATGCGCACTTTTAGAAAAAAATAAAAAATGAAAAAAATAAATAAAAATAAGGCTTTATAAAGGTTAAAAAAATGCCCATAAAAGGTAAAAATCTATTTAAACTTATTGGAAAAGATTAATCTGCTACATGCCAATAGGCAACATTAGCTGGAATACTTCAAACCGGAGCTGTTTTTGTTTTATATGCCGCTAAGAAGACACTTCAGAAGAGAAAACAGCAAGTTCCGTCTGCTCCAGTATGTTTAAGGATGGCGTCAATATGGCCATCAATTTGAGCTGGATTCAGATCCCGAGAATATTGAACAAGAGGATTGTACAGAACCTTTGCATGCACAGATATTGCAAGACATATTAGAGTGGTAACGTTATTGTTGTTTTTATTTTTTGTTTTGTTTAGTTTTTTCTTTGCTAAATCACATTTTAGATAGGATGTCAACAACCGCTTAAAAAAACTGCATTTACTATGTAAAGATGTTATGTAATATAATGTAATTAAGGTAATATGTATTATGTTTATTGTTCTTTAATTCTAACATTATGACATAAATTGCAGTGAAACTGTTATACAGTTGAATTTATTTATAGTGTTTCCCATAGACACTCTGGCTGTATCCGAAATCGTCCCCTATACCCTCAAATAGGTATACTTGCAAAGTCTCTAATAGTCAGTATGTTGTATGTTGTGGACCCATTAAAATAAAGTGTTAGAAGATATTAAGCAGACAGTCTACTAATACTCTAATGACTGCTAGTTGACATGTAGTTGCAAAGTTACTTACTTTTAGTAGAATGTCTAAAGTGGACTATCGAAATAAAGTGTTACCTGATATTCTAATGGGCCACTTTGTGAAATCACAACACCCGGAAAACAACGCTGTAGTCCAAATGAGCCGTTTGTTGTAGTTCTTGAAAATGTACTTTTTATTTTAAACGAAATATCTCCCTTTGGAGTGGACTTTGGGATTTGTAACTTTGTAGATCTTTTTATGCCCAAACATACACACTACACACTGACTAAAATTCAAAAAGTGAAAAAGCATAATAGGACCCCTTTAAATAAAAAATGTGTAAAAATCAAGGAATTTCTAGGAATCTATCTATCTGTCTGTCTGTCTGTCTGTCTGTCTATGTTACAATTCATGACTGAACTAGATATTTTTTACTCACCTTCATATAATTTAAACCTGTATGACTTTCTTTCCTCTGAAGAAAGCAGATATTTTAAAGAGTGTTTCTATTGTTTTTATGCATATAATGAAAGCCAGTTTGGCCCAAAACAACACTGGACTTTCAATAAAATAAGCGAAAAACAATTTTTTTTCAGAATGTCTACTTTTGTGTTCCACAAAGGAAAGAAAGTCACAAATGTTTAAAATGACATGAGGGTAAGTAAATGATGAGAATTCTTTGGTGAATCATTCCTTTAAAGAGACACATCCACACACATAAACACTGGATGATCAAAATTCACTAAGACACAAAACTCCAAGCAATGATCTCAAACCCTGCTCGTCCTTTAAGCAGAAATAATACTAGACCTTGCAGCCAACCTATTAAAGCATAATCAGGCCAGTCCTGTACTGTACTGTACTGTCCTGTCAGTACTCAGTAATCACAAGTATCTGGTGCAGATTACACACTCTTAAGAGAGAAAACGGCCTTCTCATTGACTAACACAGAGAGCAAGCTGATCTTTCTGTCCCTCGACTGCAAAAGTTTGTGACATTAACAAAACTTGAATTCAAGGGTAGCTAATGACTCGTACATGTAGAATATAGAAGGAAAACTCTACAGGCAGGGTTGAATGGACATTGGCGGTGTAGAGATCTGGGTAAAATATTACAGGTCTGTTTCTGTGCAAACTCTCAATGAACAATCATAACTGAGACAGAATGGCATCATGGTTGGCATGTCAGAGCAGACTGGGGCTGGAAATATACCTTTATCCGTCCGTTCATTTTTTCTTTTGATCATCCATCTATCAGCTGCGTGAAGAGAAGTGACAAATGGAATCTGGGCAAGATGTCATGACTTTTTGGCTACGGAGCCACGTAGACGAGAATGGAAAAGACGTCAATGTCAATCTGTGGTGACTGAGCGTGGAGCGTACTGCTTCTGAGTCGTTGAGAAACATCTCAGCATGTAGAACAAAGAGAAGCGGTTATAGTTCAACAAGATAACCTGCTAAAATGAGTGAACATCAGAAACTAACAGACAACAAATGTGTCACATTTATAATGCAACAAACGGAGAAACTGGAGAGGTCTTCGCTGTTTTCCAAAACCATGACCATAATCTCTGCCTGCTTTTACTGGTTTATAAAATATCAGTCACATCTTTCACAGCCTTTCAAATAAAGAGCAGGAAAATTGGTTTTGCCCAAAGCAGACAGACATCATCAGTTCTTGGTGTCTCATTTTTACTCTGGGCGTCCAAAGTGTGCCTGAGAAAAATGAACGTTGTTCTTTAATAATGTCACTGAAGGCCTGTGAATGATGTTAAAATGAAGTTGGCACATGTGTCGTCTCTGCTCTGCCAACTCTACCCTCACTAGCTGTCCAGGATGGCAGCCTCCTCCTTCCCAGTTCAACATCCACTCCGTCTCACTGTCTCGCTGTCTCGCTGTCTTTCTTTCGAGTGTCTGTCTCTTCTGGTCACTCTCTAGATAAATCCATCTTAAACGCTCTGAATTTGTCTTTTGGTTTGCTTCCATTTTTCAGACTGTTTCCTGTGATCATTTCTGTTCTGTTTCTCTCTTCAACTCGTCTCTGACGTTCACAGTTTTTTTAAACCTAATGTCATGCTTCTTGTTTTCCCATTGCCTTCCCAGATCATACTTTTGGTTGAGGTTTCATTCACTGTAATGGCCGTCTTTAAACAGCAGCCCCTATTACTGACTCCGTTCTTCCATTCTCTCCATTCCATTCACGTTTATCAGTAATCGCTGCACTATAAATATCCACGATATCCTCTGTTTCTGGGTCAGGGTGGTTGGAAGAGTCATGAGGCCCAACAGAGGAATGAAGAATGACAGTGATTCTTCGCACATGTCATTTTCTTGTATTATTTAAAAACTCTCTGTGGTGAAAAACACAACAGTCTGGACACTGTTGGACTTCCTTTCCTCAGCCTTTGAATCGCAGCACATTAATCTGTGATGGATCGAACTGCGTTGAGGGTGCTGACATGTTCTGGGCTGTGGATTTGACTGGCGAGCTTGAAAGAACAACCAAACAGTGGCAATACTGTATGGGGGTAAACAGGGTGAGCGAGAGAGAGACCGACAGAAAAGCATATTTCAGCCTCACGGACACATGGCCTCTCATAAACAGTAAAGCTCATCTTAAGACAGATTTTATTTCATATTTTTAGGATTTCAGTGCGTCTGCACAGCAGATGACAAACAATGACAGTCCGATCATGGCCAAGATACACATTTTGTATCTTCCAGTCAGAGTAAACACAAATCACCACAACGCATTCTCTGCCAGCCAAATAACAGAACAGTCTGTACCAGAGTCACAAATTAACTGTGGGCATCATGCAAAAATGCAAAAGTGACACAAATGCCCCAGATGTTTTAAATGGGGCGCAAAATTGCTCCTGTAGTAAAAATCATCTGTTGTTTTATTGTGTTATGTAACAAACATTCTATTTAATAATATGCTATTTTAGGCCTAAGTAGTGATGGATTATAGTGATTATAGTGACGCTGTCAGATTATTTTTATACTCGCTGTCTTAAACATAACAATTGTTTCATGTGCAGCTATTTTTAGGTGTTTTGTATTCATTAAAAGCTTTTAAAATACGGAATATAAGGAAAATCACATCACTACTCTGACCGTAGAATCCAGCGAGAAGCTGCATTTCATTTATCATAGGAACATGACAGTTATTTAATGCAGTGTTTATTGTGTAATGATATGCCGTGCATTGTTTTGCAGCTATTTTTATATTTGATAGTAAAATGATTTCATAATTAATAGGTGTAATTGTTCACATTGATAACTGATTCATTTTTAATATTTAACACATGGATGACTTGCAGTGTGCTTTTGCAATAATTACAGGGTACAAATATTAAAACAGTTAAAGAGATATGATAATTCTTTTATCACTCATTCATCCTCACGTCATCCTCACCTGTTTGACTTTCTATTCTGTGGAGCATAAAAGAAGAAATTTTGAGAAATCTCTCAAATGATTTTTGTTCAGACAATTGAAGTCAATGGTAATCAAAACATATTAAAATACTGAAATGTTGGGCTACCACCAATTTAAATTAAAAATTAATTTTAAGAAATGATCTTCTTTTCTGCTCCGCAGAAGCAAAAGTCTTTACAGTTTTGAAACATCATGAGGGTGAGTAAAGGACGACAATTTTTGGGTGAACAAGAAAGTTACTTTTTGACACTGGTCTGTTCATGATGAAGGAAACACTCTGGAAAAAAAACTTTGTGTTAACATGTTTTTTTCTCAGAGGAATCCAGTCTTGACCATTCAGAAGACTTAGAGGTCATCCATTGGCTTCCTGTTCTGGACACGGACGAGTTGATCTGCTATTTGCTAATGGCTGGACGAATGATTCTGATCTCTCACCCTATCGTTACCTATAAAAGTCCCACAAACAAACTTCAAACACGCTAGCTAGAGGAGCACGCCACTGAGGTATTACAAGACAGTATCTGCTCTCTGACGTATGTCAGGAAGAGAGACAGAAGGACAAAGAGAGGGAGAGAGAGAGAGAGGCTCATACTGAAAGCATTTGCTTAAAGTGCTATCAGACGTAGATAAGGCTCCATCTAGAACGCATCACAAACCTTTTGCAGCTCCAATAAAATTCAATTTTGCTTCAGCTTCAGTGGCATTCCAAAAATGGAAAAAACGATTAAAAGCAAGAAACTTTGGAATCATAGCAAATGATTTTGCAGAATGGAAAAGCTTGTTTTGATCTTGCATTTCAAGTTTGAATGTTAATTCTGCCCAGAGATGAATACAGAATTGCTTTCGACCGCAACCTCGGGGGGAAAAAAAAAACAAAACAAAAAACTGTGATTGAATATAATATAACAATGTTTGAAAGTGTTTTCTGAACTAAATAATGATTGCAGACTTGATCCAAAAATACATAGTTAAATGAATTGCTACGATGTTCCTTCTAAGGTTTGCTCACACGCACATTATTTCTTTTTTAACATGCGCTCTTTGATTCTCTTATTTCTATTTTCATTTGTTAATCTATTCTTGTGAAACTGACTCGTTTTGTTTTCCCCTTTCCCACAAATCTTTACTTTCCAAATTAGACAAATATGCACAGGCCCTGCTTTACTATTTCTGATGCTCTAATTGTCGAAGTCTTTCAGTTTTAAAGCCATTAGGTTCTCCACACTCATCTAATAGCCTCCCATTCATTCACTGTTTCTTTCCTCCTGTCTGCTATCTATTCTCACATGTAAGCAGCCAGAGCAGTGTGTGTCTGTTTACACCTCTCCTCCACACTAGTCACCACAATCCACATGCACTCACTTTTCAAGTGTGCCTTGGACTATTTGCAATTCATCACGATATATTGCTCTTGAGCTTCAGAACAGTTTATACACAGAACCGTGCCGAGACACTAAGAATTCAGTTTTTGGAATACATTTTGAAATGAATCATTTTCAAGTTACAAATGGCTCCAAAAACTAAATTATAAAAGATGGACGAAAACTTATCTAACAGTGTCTGGATACATAAAGAATCTTGTAATAAAATAAGATATTTATTCATGCTACTAAGAGGATGCTTACTTGCTCTCCAAGATCCTTTTATAAACCTACTGAGAATACTAAAAAGTTCTAATAAAAATGCTAATTAGAATACTCTTTTCAATTTTATCATGATTATGTATTATAATTATTACACTGTAAAAAACTGTAATGTAAAAATTCATTTATTAAAGCCATGAAAATACTATTGCAAAAAGTTAGTAGTACAGTGCCTTAGTATAATGAGTGCAATCACTTGTCTAGGTTTCTGTATTTGTTCATATCTCATTATAACAAGAGGAGTTGCATATTTCCTCATCTCAGTTTTTTTATGTGGCTTTTATTGTGCATTATCCACTATTTTAACTCTCTTTCACAATACTTCAGCTTTCACCCTCCAATTTCCAGCTCATCTCTCATCTCCCCTTTCTTCCTTTTCTACTCCCTTCCTTCATCTCTCTTTTCTCCACCTTTCACTTCTCTCAACATTCTCTCCTCTCTCCCTTTGATGATGGATGATGAGACCCCATCCTGACAAGTGTAACCTAGAGTCTGAAGTAAATCTTGGCCTCGGCCTCCTCTTTCTTTAGGATTGTTCAGTCGTCCCTCCCTGTTTTGTGAGGGATGAAGTGTGAGAATGGAGAAAACTTCTCCAAGAGAAGGAAATCTTGGTGTTCCTGTGAGTGCGTATATGGGTAGTTGACATGAAATACTCTTAAAACTGTTTTAAACAGCATTATATTATATAATATTTTTATAGAGTACCTAAAATGTACAATTTGCCTTATAAATTAATTTATATTTCGACCAATGGTTTTAATGTTGATCAAAAAAGACCATGGGCATGTTATGCCTCAACTACACATATTCACAGTCGTGTATGTATGAGAATATTTACTACACTTCAACAATAAATAAATAAATAAATAAATTACAAAAGCTGTCACTTGGGTGGAACACATTCGTACTTTTATAGCTTAATATTACAGTTTTGAAGATCGAAATGAAACAGAGATGTTTTCATAAGTGTTTTCTGCCGTTTGAGATGTGTATAGCAGAGCTGGATCAGTCATTGTCCTGCTGCTCTGTGGTCAGTGAGCAGTTAGCTACCGTAAATCAGGCAGTTCAGCATGTACTCTTTAAATGCCATATCCTTGCCAGGCTGTTTCTCTAAATTATACATCCCTCCCCCTGCACTGTATGTCACTGTCAAACAACACTAAAATATGTTAGCCAAAGCCTGTCGTGCTTTGAGAGAAAGAGAGAATTTGAAGCTTTTTAATGGCATCAGACTTACTGTATGTGGTTGGCTGTGTAGTACAACTGTGCAAAAACAGCAATAAAAGTGTGCTGTGTATTTCCAGCTGTAACAAGAAGAGGGCTGTCAATCATTTGATGAACAGCAGGCCCTGAACATTAATAATGCCTGAATTTACATGCTTCCACTCGGTTGCATGTTTAGGCTTGGATGAATTGCCCACCTGCCCCTGATCGCGGTCAGGTTGGAATGAAATCTGCTCTAATGTTCCTGAGTTGGAGAGATTGTACTTTTCTTGGACAATGACTTTTAAAGTATTTTCTTTTGGTGGCTTCAGTCCAATGAGTCTGCAGGACTCTTATGAGTGACTGGCACCTATAAGCCCCGGTGGCCTTGTCAAGCCTCTCTGTTTTCATTTAACATATTTCTGCCTCCTGCCTCTGTTTAATATCCACTGACCTTGAAAAAGAATGTCTTTTCATGTCATAAAACACAGGTGACATTCTTGGTTCTGTGAAGAAATATGTCCCACAGAGCAGGGCTAACACACTAAAGCACAGCAAAACAATTGGAAAAAGAGAACCTTACGAATTGTTTTTTTTTGTACATACATTACTGATTACAAACACATAAAGAATTTCTACTTTATATTTCTTTACGTCTTTACTGTTACTTTTACTTTTGATTAATTTAATGCTTCCTTTTGAATAAAAGTGTTCATGTCTTACTCTTCGAAACGTTTTGAACGGCAGCAGTACCAAAAACCCTCAGTGATTTAAGTATTGAGATATATATCACTTTCATCTCATTCATTTCAGTTCACTGAAGCATAATATCATAATATATTCATAAACTCCTCAAATGACACATCAGTTACAATAACTGGATCACACAGAGTCTGTTGAAAGCAATATGAGGACAAATAACATGTCGCTCTAGAATAAATGGTGCAGCAGCCAGTTTATGTCCCATGTGATGTACTTTCACTTTCCACCAGCCCCTGATGCAACCTGTGAAAATACATCTAAAGCGTTAGACAAAGTTCTGAGAAATATTTTCCTGAATGCTCTCACTTTACTGCGAGCTCCCACCCGCTCTGACAGTGCGGCATAGTGATCTATATCATACAGGACGGCCCTAAAGCCCGTACCATGCATGCAGGGAAAACACTGAGTGAGATTCCTGCCATTAAATATCCCATTAAAGTGCAATTTGACATAAAATCCCTGGCATGTACCCTGGAATTCTCTCACTTCTTGTTTTCAATGAAACTCCCATCAGGGTTCCCGTTGCGTTTTATTTCGTATTTTTCTTACACAATGGCCTCTTTACTTTTCCATCAGAGGCTTTGCTGGCCTGACGGCTCCTTTGCCACGTCTGATCTGTGAAACGTCAAGTGAGGAGTGATTGAAAGGAAGAGAGAGCTCCTTTAGATCCAATTTGTTCCATTAAGCTACATTTAACCAGTGCATTCTGAGATGCCACTTTGGTTTAAAGATGTCTGAGCTAAAACATTAGCGTCTTGGCTAACACAGTGCAGAGACAGACAGACAGCTGCTTAAAAAAAAGAAAACAGAGACCGTAGATCTAAAATTTCAACCTCATGCCGTATTAGTCTGAAACTTGAGGAATATTTGTATAAAAATATTCTGGAATGTAAAAAGAACGAAAATGGAAAGAAAGAGAATAGCAGGGGAAAAAGAGAGAGTGAAATCTTAGGAGGAAATGATACAAACCCCTTTTAACCAGCAACAAGATTGAATGACAAATTCAATATCAATTTAATTCAGAGTTTATTGCTGTATTATGTTCTGATTGATCCCTATCCATTGTTGTGTGATCCTCTCATCTGCAAGCTGACAAACAGACACGTCATCTACCTGAAAGCTATCAGAATCCTTTTATGAAAGCTGAGAAAAACCACATAACTCATAAATATTCTTTAAAAGTATAACTGCAATTTTGTAAGAACTGATTAAAACTGAAATAAGCAACAAAATACACCAAAACTCTTTCCCTCTATCTATCTCAGCAGGTGTCTACATAAGCAGCCTTGCGTCACATAGCGCACAGGGAGTTTAAACGTTAGTCCAGAAAGTAGTTAGCAACAGCTTTTGGGTTTGAAGAGAATTCCAGCGTTCTGTTCCTCAGCCCCGAGATAATGCAAACCATGTTTGTCAGTAAGAAATGGCAAAATGAAATGAGAAACAAAGTAAAACAAAGACTGCACGGCGAGATCCCTGGAGGCTTGATGTGAACAACAATATGTAAGCGAAGAAGTGAAGAGCAAACAATGTTATCAGTTATGAATCCTGTCAGGACAAAGACGCAGTGTTCTGACCCGAAGAAACTCTTTCTCAAAGAGAAGAGAGAGCAAACACATGCGTTCGAAGGGCTTCGTCGCAGACACAGTATCTCACATAAATTCCTACGAATGATCAATAGAGGCTGACATGCTTCCAGATGATGATGAACAGGGCTTAAATAATTGCCAGAACTCTCCCGAAACATATTTGTCATTTTGGAATGTCTAAGAGATTTGCGATAACATCACAAACACCTGGAGGACTTAAACAGCACATGGGAGCAAACACAGCTGACTGTGAGGACTGCAGACGCTTTCTACCGAGAGACTTCGAACCAACGCTGACCTTAAACAGACGAGTTAGAGAGGCCTAAACTTTGGCAGAGCTTGCCTTTTTCGGTAAATGAGAAATGCTGGGTTAGGTGAAATCTCTAGAAAGTGGATAAAGTCATTATGAAGCAGCTGCAATGAAGAAATTGGTAGAAAATGGCCAAAAATGGTTCATTACTTATTAAGTGTCAGAAATCATTCTAATATAATTATTATCAATGTTGAAAATAGTTGTGCTGCTTAGCATTTTTGTGGAAACCATGTTTTTTTTTTTCAGGATTTTCAAGAGAAAGTTCAAAAGCAGTGTTTCCTTAAAACTATTTTTTTGTAACAATGCAAAAGTCTTTACTGCCAGTTTCAATTAATTTAATGTCTCCTTGCTGAATTAATATGAATTAATTTCCAAAAAAAAAAAAAAACATTTATATACCCCCCACATTTTTAAACAGTAATTTATATATTGCAAAAACCCATTGAAACTCATTAAAAATGTTAATATTAAAAAATACATATTAATGCTCTTTCATAAGTTGTTTTAAGAACCTCTCAAATGTTCTGCAGAATTTAAAAGCTGAAACCCCTAAAGAGACATTCAGACTTAGGGTCTGTAGTGACCTACGTTATGTATTAGTCTACCATGAGGTGAGATACACAATAGAAGAGACTTAAAGAGAAAATTCTTTAGGTCAGAGTTGGGCTCACTTCAGACATGAAAGTGAGCCCAAAGTCACCTTCCCCTTGTAATACCCATGTCATATCCTTGTCATTATACAAATTTACGTCCTCATTTGTCACAAAAACGCGCACACACACTTAGGCTTCTGACATCTTTAACCCTAAAGTTGATATACACTTCCACATTTGCAATAACACACAAACATCTCTTTACCTCACAAACTCTCTTTTGATTAAAGATTCTTGTTTCTTAGTAGTGGATGTTGGACATGAACTCAAAACTGCGTTGAGAGAAAAAGTGTGTAATATTGAAAAAAAACAAGAAGATAAGGAGAGAATGAAGATTGAAAAGAGAGAATAATTGTCTGACTGACTAAAGAAGTACTGATAGTTAATGGGCTGAAGACTAAACCAGGATGAACTATGTTTACTGTACAGTATGTTCTGTTTCATTGCAAGTTCAAATCTGAACTTCCATGACCTTAAACGTTTTATCAAAAGTACAAAGCTTAATATAAAAGCGCACATTCTTTGAACTATCGAACTGCAATATTTTTTAACTTACTAGTATTTTCATACCATTAAAAACGTATTTCATACTATTTGCAAATGTCAGGTCGAAATGAAATGATTTATAGAACTATATGTATGTGTAGAATAGAGAAAACATATGACCCCTCTGTGATTCTCCTTGTTGTAGAACAAGAAGCCAAAATCATACAGACCAAAACACAGCTGATGCTGGGCTGAAGAAACAGCTTCAAGATGCCCTTCTTCCTCGCTAAGACACACAGACAAGGAAAGAATGTAAGACTGGCAGCAGCTCACCAGTTCTGTAGATAAAGTTGGCTTCTGCTTCAGAAGAAGACGGTGACAGCAGGTCTTCATCATACTCATTAGAGCTGAAAGAGCCTGAGTGGTTCCTCCTCCGTGCGTCCATTACACCGTTGGCCACCATTACGTGGCGGAGCGAGTCGTTAAGGTAACGGTGCAACAGACTGCTCTTGTATTTAGGTGGCGACACGTAGTCATCAGACAATGAGGCGTCTGCAGCGGCTCGAAGACCCGCACCCACAGCGCCACCTTCCTTCTTGATGACGCTCTGGTACATTGGCTTGCTGAACTCCCCAACCTGGGCCCGTGCTGCTGGGTCACCATCTGGATGTGATGCAGGATACATGCAAATATGTCAATACACATTTGAGAAGACATTTGCAAAAGAAAAAGAACTAAACTATAAAAAGTCAATATTTTGATCTCCTGCCCTTTACACCATCTCAGCAGGGAGCGACACGGTCACATTTTCATTTAATCACCCTTCTCTTCTGCATGACCCCTCCAGCACATTGAAAACTCTTGACTGGATTACACTCCTTGAAAACATGGGCCTCCCAACTGCAAGTGAGTGTGTCAGATCAAATTTGGTGCTGAGAGACTGATTACTGCTACAGAGAGCTGAACCATTTGAGAAAGCATGAAAATAAAATAATGTTCAAGATTTCAAGATTCAAATATATTTACAAAATAAATGCAAAATGTAATTATTTAAAATATACATGTGATAAAATGAACAAATTCAAGGCAAATCAAGCAAGCAAGCAAACAATAGATGACCAAACCACCAAACTTTTGAACAGTAGAATAGGTGCCATTCTTGTCCATTTTCTTTTTAAGAAATTAATACTTTTATTAATCAGGAGTGACAGTAAAGAAATGTATAATGTTACAAAAGATTTTTACGTTAAATGCTGTTCTTTTGAACTTTCTATTAATCAAAGAATCTTAAAATAAAATGTATCACAGTTTCCAAAAATATCAAGGAGCAACTAATTGAGCATATTTGAATGATTTGCGAAGAATCATGTGACATTGAAGACTGGAGTAATGGCTGCTGAAAATGCCACTTTGCCATCTCAGGAATAAATTACATTTTAGAACAGATTAAAATAGGAAACAGTTATTTAAATTGTGATAACATTGTTTTTTAATTATTTGTATTATGGATCAAATAAATGCAGCCTTGGTGAGCATAAGAGATTTCTTTTAAATAATTGAAAAAATCTTACTGGCCAAATTTTTGAATGGTAGTAAACAGGAAACAAAGAGTTTTATTAGGACCAATGGATTGCTTTGACTATACAGATTTATCTACTTTCACACGGTAGCGGCTTTTGTTCTAGACTGAAGTGTAATTGCAACAACCGTATGATGTCCATTAATCATGGTACAGAGTTGTCTGTTATTTTTGCCAAAATACTGAAAACCGCAAGGACAAGTCAAGAGATAAATAACTTTGGTAGAACTGCAAGTGATAAATCGTCTGATTTCATTCTGCTTTTTGGTAACAAAACCAATAAAAGTATTAACTTTCTCATCAACAGGGGGAAAAAAACTCTTCGGAAATTCCAATGTCATATCTCAGCCTTGGAGAGAGTGTGTTCAGTTGATCTTTCCGTTCCATTGATCACTCTGTAAAAAACACCCAATCACTCATCTCTTATTATTTGCTCAGCCACCTGTTGTCCCATCAGTGATTCATGAAAGAACATAAAACATGTTTTATTACTGGATGATTTGTGAGACTTTGTTTGTTCATGCTTGAAAGAAAACTTTTATTGATTGTAATACAAGAGAATGGAAGGTCCAAAATGTTTCCTCCGTTTTTACATTGTCACTAATGTCAAGAAGTGACAGAAGTTAATACTTCTGTTGCAGAATAAAATTAGACCATTTATCACTTGCATTGCTATTTATCTTTTGACTTGTCCTTGTGGTCTTCAGCACACATTTTTCCTTATCACATGTATGTCCTTAGTCAAATCTAACTTAAACTTTAGCCATTTCATTTATTTGATTTACTCATTTAAGAAGGCCAACACTTTTTCCAGTGTATCAGAACCACATCGCTCATTCCACATCCTAAAAGTAAACATTTTTTAAAGATTGTTTTAGTGCACCCGTATTATATACTACCTTGACAACCATTCCATAATGTAGGAAACAAAGGTAAACACACTGGAGTTCACACAAACGCAATATTTCCTAGGATACAGGGATAGGATTGCATGAGTGAATGCCTCCTAAGTGAGCTAGGATTTCACTGCAAGGCTCTATCTTGACTCAGATGTGTGAAGAGCGTGTCTGAAGCTCAGATCTCCTGTAGCACATAATTACTGAGCTCAGACACGGGAACGACAGACCTGATGAAACGTCTGTGTAACAAAGTGTTCCCTCTAAACAACTAGACATTTCATATGCATAGTAAACAACGTGTATGATGTTACATGATGTTCAACTTGTATAATCATGGCTTACAATATGTGGGTGTATCTCAGAAAACGGGTCACAGAATCAACCCCAACATCAGAAGAAATAAACATAAAAAAGGCATATTTTAATTTTTACAGCTAAACATTCTCCCCTCATGCATGTATATGCATAAAGCAGTACAACATTGAATACTGAGGGTCAATGAGCTTAATTGTCATTTAAAATGTAGATTTAAAAAAAAATGTTTTTAAGATTGATAATGTATCATTTACTCAACTGTGAGAATATAATCTTTCTATGCATTTCTCTGTTTGTTCTGATCAATGTTTTCCTCTGTAAATGTTTAAAAAGTGAATTTTCTATAGATTTTTTTAAAGAAAAAAGGTTTAGTGCATCAAACCTTTTAACAACATACAGTAACTAGTTATCAATACACTTTCAAAAGTGTTGACACAATCATTTTTCATTTTAAGTTCTATGACAAGTTTAGATTTGATAATGAGGGAATTTGAGGTCAAAGGTTAAACTAGGATGCTGACACAGTTTCTGTGCCATTTTTTCAGTGTAAGAAAAAAAAAGGAAGTTATTTGTAGAATGAGACAGATGTGAGAGGCACAGACTGGGCATTCCTCTTCTAACCACAGCGTGTGTGTACTCATCCAAGACATCTAATCAAGGCACCAAATACAGAGTGTGTGTTTGGAGGTCACTGTTAAGCACAGGGGGATGATAAGTGTTCTGACTGAATGTCTCATTGTGTACGGATGCTTATGTTGAGCGATGCGGCCAACAAACATGCAGTCTGTCAGACAGCCAACAACATCCCTGTAGATGTAACGCCTTAGCGTGTGGATTAGAGCGTGAAAGAGAGAAGGAAAAGAGAAAACTTTAGATAGTTAGTTAGATGTTTTTGTGTTTGTGCATGTAAGCACAAGATTGTGTGCGAGTGTTTGTGGTTGAGTCCTGACGCCCCGTTGTGGTGTGTTAATCACAGTGTGCATGACTGTCTGTAAGCCTACGCGTCTGTCCGGTTAACTTAAACACAGAGGAGGATGCACACATGAGCGCTGCGCTTGACATACCCCGACCCTGATTTATGGCTCAGCTGCTATACGATGCTATAAAAATGTTTGGAGTGTTGCACTGACTGTGTTGTAATAAAACATCCATGTTTAAGCATCCTGTCTGGTCTGTTTCAGCTACACGCTGAATAAAACCCCAGTTTCTTATAAATACCACAACACACAAATTTAGCACCAGGATAGGTGAATTTGTTTGTGCTTGTTTGTTTTAAAGAGCAGTTTTACTTGCACTGTGTGTATATACTCAAGCAGTGAAGAATAGTGTTTATTGCAATATCTGTGCAACACATATTGTACATGTCTGACTACGTATGCACCTTCTTAAAGGGAGAGTTCATTAGTTTACTCAGCCTCAGCTCTCTAGAAGGAAAACTATTAGGGATACTGATCATTAATCACTAATAAAATTCCAAGGAAAAGGCACGAAAGGGCAGAATAAATCATATATCATTACTGTTATTTATCTCTTGACTTGTCCTTGTTGTTTTCAGCACACCTTTTGTCTTGTAAACCTATATAATCATCGACTTAAACTCTCAAGTGCTGTTGAATAAAGAAACTGACTTAAGAAAGAACGGTTTGTGTCCATACAATGAAACAGTAATTGGACCCCATTGACTTTCATTGTATGGACCAAAAACCCATTTTTTTACAAGATTTTTTGTGTTTGACAGAAGAAAGAAAGTCGTACAGGCAAGTAAATCATGACAGGATTCTAATTTTTGTGTGAATTATTCCTTTTGGTGTGTGTGTGTGTGTGTGTGTGTGTGTGTGTGTGTGTGTGTGTGTGTGTTTCATCCTGGACCATAACAACCACACATATGAGTGGTTTACTGGTGCTTGATCAATATGACTGATGGTTAAACTTTACATTGGTAAAATAGTTCACCCAAAAATGAAAATTATGCAATCATTTAATCACCCTTTCTTCTGTGGAACACAAAAGAAGATGTTTTGAAGAATGTTGCAATTGTTTTTGTCCATACAATAAAAGACAGTGAGGTCCAAACCAACATTAGAGCCCGATGACTTTTATTGTATGCACAAAAAAAACAGACATATTTTAAAAGATCATTTTTGATCATGACAGGAGTTTTATTTTTGGGTGAACTATCCCTTTAAGTGTGCATTTCATCACCACAAACATTGTGGACAACCAGTTTTCTAATCAATGGTTGAACAATATGAGTATTTCAGTGACAGATTGTTAAACCTTATATTTAGTCTTCGACATCCTTGGTTTCAGCATCACATTCAGCCTTGGCACTTCTGTGAATGTGAGTGTGTTTTTGGTAAGTCTCCATAAGGGCACTGCAAGAGTAATTAGGCTCAGTTGTTTTTACACGTGTGACTGTGTGTGCAAGCATGAGCGAGGGTCGTACCATCAGAGCAGGAGTCATCGCTGCTGACGCTCAGTCTTTCCGCATTGCCCTGGACATATTTGTTGTAGAGTTTGATCCTAAGGGCCCAACTCAAATCAGGCTGCCTAACTGTGTTCTTCAGCCGCCGTCGAGCATTGGCAAACCAGTTAGACACCTGAGAAAAGAGGGAGGGTGTTGGAATGGTACTGAGGAAAGAATGACCAATAAATAAAAGGAATTATGAATGTTCATAAAAGACTCAAAATATGTTTATTATTGATTCAGTTTTTCTCTACTGCTGTCTTCCATACATAGACGTGTGTGTTTGGACTAAAAGCTCCATATACTGCTTTATTTATTGGGAAACTATGAAAACTATTAAAAATAGCAGGCTGATGCCACACGCAGATATCCGAGGAACACTGTGAATGTAACATCACATTAAGTCTTCTTCAACTGAGACGATGACGACCTGGGTGCTTATTCTGGCCTCTGCCACTCTCACCTAATAATATTCCTTTTCCTCTGCCCGACGTCTGTCTTTTTGCAATAAAAACAATATTTAACCCAGCCTTCTCCATTTCACAGAGACCAGAGACCATTAGATGTTATACTAGGAAAACTTTTCATGCCCGATACACTTCAAGCCACTTATGACAGGCATTGTGCTTTAAAAATCTTATCCAAGCTCTGAGTTTCTTGACCTCTGCTTTATATAAAGTTCTCAAAGAGCAAAAGCCATATTTTTCACTTTAAGCTGGTCAACAGAGGCCAGTTTTTGAGGGAGGCATTGAGTATCATAGGACGTGGTAGCAAAGTACTCTAGCAATGAGAAAAGTTCAGGTGTATTCTAAAGTCTAGAGATGTTCAAGATTTATTCAGTCATGTAAGATTATTTATTCACTGAAACTGAGCACAGGTTCTGGGTTTGTAAGTCTTTTTTTCCCATATTGCAGTGCTGTCTGCTCACTTTTTTTGAAAAAATGGGTCCTTTTCATGAATATTAGAACCAGATTAAATTTGTAGGGTCATCCAGAGTATCATCTTGAGGTTGGGCCAATTCTTAACAAATTTAGAGAACATGTTTATGTCTTCACGTATATACAGAGACACAGACTGAGACAGATATGTACACACAAACTGACACTCAGCACGGACTGGAAAACACATATGTGAAGAGTTAAACACAGGCCAGAATGTCTCTGAATTTTAATATACATATATATATATATATAGATAGATAGATTAAACAATAAAAAAAGAAAACCTTCACTAGAGTAAACCTGAGTTGGTTGCAACTTGTGTTTGGAATGAACACCTGCATCTTCATCTCAATGTAAAAGAAAACTGTCATTTTAATAATCCTTCTGTCAAGAACTAGTAGCTCTTGGTAGCACGTGTATGGAAAAGTTGTGGAAAATGATCTTACTCACCTGCACAAGTGTCATTTGTGAGCCAAGCGCAAGAAGGATTTTCTCTGTTTTAGTGGGGTACGGATTGTCCCGGTGTTTGTAGAGCCACTGTTTCAAAGGCCTGGCCATGTCTTGCAGAGCTTGCCGTTTATGCCGTACCTTTCCTGGGTTCTGACGAGACCTGTGAAGAAAAACAAGCCGACACAAGCCACATAAATCTCATGACAATTACATAAGACTTCAAAATGGGCACTCATGAGGAGAAATTCCATAGGATTGATTTATTACATATTTTCCACAGTGAGAAAATTATTTTTAATTCTTTGAGGGCATTCATGCTGCCTTCTGTTTTATTGCTAAGAAATGTCAGGAAAATAATCTACAAAATATATTGTAAATATATTGAAAAATTAACAGAATAAATTAAATGTTTATTATTATTATTATTTTGATTATCAATATGAAATAACAACCACCTTCATCTAAAAGTGATATTCAATGAGCAGACCAATGACCTCGAGGTAAATGTTTAGAACTTTTTGTTGAAAATTGAAATTCAAAACACAAGCAATGTTTAAAAGAAAACATCTAAAATTTTTATGTTCAGTTTTAAGAGATTAGGTAAGGGTTAAACATTCTTACACGAGAGCCTAATTAATACTCATGCTCTGTAAAACCAGCATCATGCTATAATTAACTCTCCCAGTGAGGGTTTTTCATTCAAAATCAGTTCACAGTCCGGCTGCAAAAAACAATAATGGTGCACTGAAATAGCTGCATGTAATCCAGCATCTGCACGATGACACATGTGCTATGTATTCCTCTAGTCTTCTAGGGACTGGAATCGTTTGAAAATATAAATAAAAATTCAAATCTGCAGATTTGCACAACAAAATGTGTACAAAGTCTGACAGTCACTTTTGTTCTCAATTAATGTTAAGTATCACACTTTTTAAAATAAAGGTTCTTTAATGGTTCCCAATATAGGTTCTTCAGATCAACGCATTGGTTTCAGTAGGCGGTTCTCCACAGAGAGAGAGAGAGAGAGAGAGAGAGAGAGAGAGAGAGAGAGAGAGAGAGAGAGAGAGAGAGAGAGAAAAGTTCTTTGTAAAACTTTAAAATGCACTCCTGTAGCATCGGCCCGTAAGTCAGTTTTTCTTCTAATTGGAACCTTTATTTTCAAGAGAGAACAGAAGCTGGTTATTTAAACCTGTAGATGTCAGTATGGCGCTGTTATATCACCTTGTTATCTTCCAAAAACCTGACTGCACATTTAACATATTTTCCCCAACGCTCCGAGGTTCATGTTCAGCAAATATTTTCCTTGTAACCCAGAACTGTATTAACAACCTAAAGAAGTTTCTTTCCCTGCCTGTTCTCGATATCGGCGACACACACCTCTGTATTTATATTAATAATTTTCATTAGCAGTGATATTCCCCTTGAGGCCAGCAGCGCGGCTATAGTGTTATCCTATTGGCTCCGCTTACACGCGCAAACGGGCCTTCAGTAAGCGCGAGCCAGACGCACCCGCAGCGGAGGATGTTTGCACAAGTTTTTCACAAGACATCACTTTTAGGTTCGGTGTTGCTGTGTATCGCAGTCGTATAATGAAGCACTGTGTTGTCTGCAAATAGAAAACAGGTTGGGGTAAACAGCTTGGGGCGGTGAGGCTGAACGCGCTGGGTTCGGAGGGCAAATAAGGGATGACATGGTTTCTTCTTGCGCCCTCACTACAAAAATATTCGTGATTGACTGGACCACACATAGAGTTGAAGGAAATGTTTATTTATTAGAAACAGGCCTGGACGTGTTTTAAATTTGCTACCGAACACGAATGACCTCATGTACCCCAACGACAAGCCCCTGCTAATTCAGCACCATCGACAGCGACTTAATTGAATTGTGAATATTAATTTCCTGCAATTCTCTTTTTGAAACCTCAACGTATCCTAGATAAGAAGAAGGCGAGCAGGCTGTAAATTCAAACCATATGCTCTCTAACCACAACTGAGCGCAAATCTATGGAAAGCAAACACAAAGACTATGAAAAGTCAAACAGTTGGATGTGCCACTGCTTTTCACCGTTGGCTCTAAAACTGAACAACTTGATGTTTATCTTTAATAAGGTTCTCTGTGCTGTCACGCGGTTGAAAGCATTAACAGCGTTAAAATGACCACAGATGACTTAAACAGGCTATCATTATATTCGGGGTTTTTTTCCTGCTAAGTATCTTACCAGAATAATTAAGCTGATCATTCCGTCTTGAAAGCAGTTATCATCCACTGTGAAAAAATCCAACCTTTAAAACTTGCGGTGCTAATGTGACAATCTGCAGTGATAAATACGTTCTATTTTTAGACCATTTCGAATGAGTTTTCAGATTAAGAAAATCGAGTGAAATTGATGGAATCAAATATTTCACTTAATGAAACATGATGCAAATATTTTACAGTGCATCTGCTTCATTTTTGGAGTATTGTTAATGGATATTTTTTTAAAGTAGGCAACACGTCCACGAACCTGCAGTTCATTTGATAAAAGACACTGAAGTTTGTGACATACCCGGATCTCCTGTGCCGGATAGCTGAGCTGTCTTTGATGACTGGGCTGCTGGCGAGCAGGTCCGGATGCTGTCCATCTATCACCTCTAAATAATTTCGACTGCTTCTTTCCACCTCATTCGCCTTCTCTTCGAATAAAACCTGGCTGCTTAACTTATTAAACACAATTGTGTTCATCTTTGGTATATTAGTCCTTCTTTCCCCCTGTGTCCGCTGAAAGCGCCCTGGCCGCCGCGGGGATGTCCTACTCAACGGAGCCGCTGCGCCTTGTCAAAATCCTGTGAAACAGAAAAAGATGACATTTATGTTCACTGTCACTATCGGTGAGTTCCCCCCAGACATACATTTCAGACAAACTTCATTTTCTGTAGGTAAAACCTGTTTTGATATTAATGTAGCCTCAGTATTAATCACCTCAGTCAAAACAAAGCACTCAGATCTAATTAAGCGCAAGTCTGAGACAGGCGCGGGTGAGGAATATTTGACGGAACTGATGACTCTGACATGTTTTAAACTTCTGCAGAGTGTATTTATGCAAACTTGCATAACATTAGAAGTACTCAGAATGAATGATGCCTGTTTGACACAATCCCGCGTTGACCGGTAAGTAACACACAAATAGCCTATTTCATACGACTAGAACAGAACGTGTGTCATTTTACATGTAGAAATATTTGTTTATCATCTAGCCTACTTCATCTGATGCGATTAATTCATTAATTAATTGTATTATTATTATTATTATTTTACCGAACTTTTTTATCTATTTTTTACATCGCTATGGAGAAAGAAACCGATTTATGAGAGAACAAAAGTTAACATTTGGGGACCTTCTATGCAATCCACAGTGCGCGATGGAAATGAACCAAAAAAACTGTATGACATCCCTGTCATAGTTCAATGAATGTGACGCGACATGACTCACTTAGAGAAAACATTTAGAAGTCATAAGTGAAAACACTAGTAAAACATGAACCTACCTGAACGTAACCCCTTCTGCGTCTTTCTGTAAAGTGTAATCCAGTTTCCAGTTTCCCATTCCCCTCTCACATGTTCTCCGCTCTAAGATCCTGTGCGCAAACCACACGAACCGCTTTCGCCTCTGTGCTTTATTCAAGCGCGCCCGGAAACATGAATACACGACTCGTCTCGTGTTTCCCAGCTACGCGGCTCAGACGGCGAACATACAGTGATTGTTTTATGCCGGTTCCGCCGCCCTGCAGGGGGAGGCTACCGGGAGACATCCAGCGCAACAGTGTATTCCCTTGTGCGGGTTCACGTCTGGAACGCGTCCATCAGCCGACTGCATGAGAGTTGGATAAAGTTACTAAAATCAGCCAGAGCTGGTGTGATTGGACGCAGTTTATCAGAAGCAGCTTCACCTGAGTCTGATGTGCAAAACAGTCACAATTTTGACGCGAGACAAATGAATGGATAAATTGCAGTCGAGTGGAGAAATAAGCCATTTATAATTAGGCGTGGGGAGGAGAGACTAATAGACTAATAATGTTAAGAAGCACGGAATTAAAGAAGTGTTGTAACAGATTTGTTTTCCTTTTTTGTCCGTAACTTAGTGTTATTTAGGTTATACCTATGAGATATTTGACAAATTAGCTTATAAAACCACTGCTTAGACTACATAAAATAGGTATTGATGTCAAGTAGGCCTACATAAAATACGTTTTTGCTAAGGGCACTTATGTGCATCCCTTGATATCGTTAAAATGTATGTTCTGACTATCTTGAAGTAATCTAATTTGTATGTCATATCAGACATCGTATCAAATCCCATGCTATCGTTAAATAATATTGGCTATTTGGTTTCATTCCCTGTAATAACGAGAGACCTTGCGGAAGTCTGGGTTCCTCTCGTTCACCAAAAACGCTTACCGCTCTAGGACAGAAAATCCCTCGAGACCTCATTTTTATTGTTTTAACATTTTGAGAGCGGAATCACTTCATTGAACAACCTAATTCTTTCCCAAACATGGTTACCGAGGTCTACAATTACTTCTATTCCAGTTCGCTTAAGAACCTCTATAAACCAATATATAAACAAATTAATTATATCAACGCCATGTGCGATGCTTTATCGGGAGACTTAGCGTGCTGAGGAAACGCTGCTCGCGTGAGTTCCCTCGCGAGCATCGATGTGATTCTGGTACCCTCTCATTTTCCCAAATTACACGACTTACACGTCGCATTGAATGCCATTGACTGTGTCTTTCGGGTTTATCCAGGGTAGTGTTTGGAGGTGAAGTGACTAAACTCGGAGGCACATGTGTGCTCCTTACGCCCCGTATAATTGGCGCGTTCCTTTTATTTGGGTGTATTTTTACCTATTTAATGAACAAACACTCCCGGGGATCAGCAGAGTGACTCACTCCCCTCGTGAATGCAGTTCGTGGAGAGAAAAAGACAGTGCTGCTCGACCACTAACGACCACTGAAACGATGTCTTTTCTCTTACTGTCTCTTGTCTACCAGGGGTTTACCACATGTGGGTGCCCACAGGTTTACTCTAACAGTGGCATCTCCAGGGTAACCACATGCCCCTGGGCAGGTAGTCACATCACTTTGTGGTGTACTTCATTTTGTGGGATGCCCACTGCTGTGGTGTGGTCAGAGGGAGAGATAATGTGCGCTGTGAAGCCTTGCTGAAAGTGTAATGACCCTTAAATGCACTTCACCAGTGAACTGCCCTGGTGCTTTGGGTGTCTGCCAGACCAAGTGTCTTATTTAAGATCTAGTCAGGCTTATTTGTACAGTTTCAACCAAGTTGTCACAAAGCAGATCCATGGGCCGTCAGTCGGCAAGGACAAACTCGGAGGGAACCGAAGACCTGCTGATGCTATCACTAAATACCTATAATTTGACAGTACACTTTTAAAAATAAAGGTTTTTCATTGGAATTTATGGTTCTATGAACACCCTTTAACATTGCACAAAACATACTATTTATAGAAAATAGGTCTGGATTAAAATGTTGAAAAAAAAAATGGTTCTTTTAAGCACTGTTCATTGTAAGGTTCTATACGGAATCCAAAATTGTTCTTCTATGGCATCACTGTGAAAACCTCCTTATGGAACCTTTATTTTCAAGTTAAAGATGCAGGTTAGCTTGCAGAGAGAAAATCTGACAGAAAATCTTTTACTGAACCCGTGAGCAATGAACCCAAGTGTTCTTCATTACTATTTTATTTCCTCTTCTGCTGGGGCAACATACTTGTGTTTTATTCGCTGAGTTGCCGCAACAGCATCTGCATAAAAAAACAATTAAGTGTTTATGAAGAACTAACCCAAACCCCACGTTCAACACACAAGTTTGATGACAAACTAAGATGTTTTATTCAACTAAATGCCACACCGCTAGAGCTTTCAGGATGTGTTAGGGCTAGACGAGATCCAACCATGTTTCTCACAGTTTCCAACATGGCGAACCAAGTAGTAATGGAACTGGGCTAAATTAAACGCAGGTAGTTCTTTTGCCGTATAGTTGTAATTTCCTGACATTACCTCGATGTCAATATGTCCTCTCATTAAAAGCTCAAATCCCTTTTGTGGTACCATTAATACAGTCTGTCCCTCATTTAAACCAACATTTTCACACTGGCCTTGAGTTGAGCAGCCACTGAAGGTTGTGCTGTTGGGGCCACTTAAAGAAATAAGCCACAGACAAGATTTGTTAAAATCATTGGGCCTTGTGGAAAATATAAACCGTTCAACAATTACACCCATTAGAGATTGTTAAAAGTGATTCAATCGGTGTTTTTCAAATTACCTTGAACACTTAGAGCACAAGTCAAAGTATGTATACTCACAGCAGCCTTTCCACACATACTTAAGGCCATTACGGTGTCCAGTCTGAATGGCATTAGCGTCTTTCAAGCTGGCAAACACAATGTCTTGAAGAATAATTGTGTGTTGAGCTGTTGGTTCATTTTTTTCCCACCTCGCCTTTCTTTCTTAAGCTGCGTTTTTCTTTTAAAGACGGTTTCCTAAAATACATCAATGCCTGTGAAGTATGCGTGTCGTGTTTTGTTTAGTAATCTACTGGGTCGCCTGGCTCTGTGTTTTGGCATGCTGTTATCTTTTCAGGTTGCACTGTTTTCAGAGTTAATACTGTTCCTTTTTTGAAGTGGCTGCTTATTCGTGCGGTTGGTGTATTGAGGTTGGACGCTTCGTGACCTCATATTAAGAATCCTGTGTGCACGCTGACAGCGCAGGGTTTATTTTAGATTTCAGGAGAACAAAGGAACTTCAATATAACATTACATGGAGCACATTTAGACATGCTGCCATTATGTGATTTACAGATAGCATTATAAGCAACTAGCAGCAGTACATCAAATACGTAAAAACCATAAAAGATTGTGGCACATGAGGATGATTGGCAGCAGTTTGATATATCTGGTCCGATCAGTTACCACCACCTTCTCCTGCTGTGTAAAAATCCAAAGCAAAAAGCTCCCATTACACAGTCTCGAACACACTATATGAGCAGAAAAAAAATCTGATAATCATCAGCAGTTGGCCTGCCGCTGTACTCCCTCTGTCTGTCTTTTTCCGTCTCGGTCTCAACCTCCTCTCTCTTTCTCTCACCCATGTTGGGTGCTGAGAGCTTGATGAACACATCCTGATGAAAATTCAAGGATAATATCATTTTTGGTCCAGAGCCACAAGCCTCCCAGGCAGGTTTAGAACCCAGAAAGGGGAAGGTCTGTGCTGCTCTAGACCTTCTATATGTCCAAGTGTTTGATGTGTGTGTGTGGGAGGTAGGTAATGTATACTTAGTAGGCTATATACACTTATATCAGGTTACTTTCATATTGTCATATCAGACTCATTAACTGGCATCATTTTTCTATAATAATATAATATAATATAATATAATATAACACATTCTGCAAGTTGCATTGTTACAGCAGTAAGGTAAGTTACATAGGTAACTGTCTTTATGAATGAGTCATTGAATTGTTCACTCAAATGATTTGTTTAAAAAAATTTGAGTAGGTAGGCTACCTCTGTGGAATGTTATCTTTCGTCTGTTAGAAAAAAGTATGTTTTATATAGTATGAATTTAATTCAAATGTACTACATTTGCAGGGGTGCTCTTAAGTGGTACGGAGGTGCGCATGCATGACCAAAATAAAAAGTGCGCTGTATAAATAAGTTCAGAACGCTCATTGCGACATGGTTGACAGCTGTTAATGCACAATTACTATTTAATACTCCTTTTTTATTTTAAAATATAATAATATCACACTTTATTATTTTGTTCATTTTATATATATATATATATATATATATATATATATATATATATATATAAAACTAAATAAATAAATAAAGTGCAATAATATCATCACTATTATTTTTTTTATAGTTATATTTAATGGGTCACACTATGTGCAGTGTGAGGACCAAACCAATTCTCCAGGTTCTCTTATGGCCGAACCAGGCTGAAGTTATGTGCATCCCTGTGTCATGTGACCTACAGCATCAGTCTTTTCACTTTACTGCTGTTCACAAATCCTCTCCCATGGCCTCATGTGTCCATTTTCTGCGCACTTCAGAATCCCACCAAGTATTTGTGAATATTGTGAATTTGGACATAGAACTCATTTCACATATTGTTTTTCACCTACTGCATTAGGGAAGTATGCATATTCAGATGCAGCCACTGACTACATGAATGAATCACTGAATCATTCATTTAAACCATTTGGTGAGAAACATATTTCCTTTAGGAGTAATCTGAAGCTTCTGCCGGCTTTGTTGCAAAACTAAGGCAAAAGCAGTAACATCACACTCTCTGAGTGGGTACTTCTTTTGAATAAGTAATTACATGAATAAGTAATGAATGTTTGTAGAATGAATGTAATCCAGACATACTTAATTTGTCATGTTACCTAGGTCAGTTGAGTCACTTCACAAATCCTCTGTCATGGCCTCAGGGGATAATAAGGTGTTCATTGGATGCGCGCTCCAGAATCTCGTCAGAAATTGCAAGTGATTCAGGGAATTTTTGCCTGTATGAATACTGTGAATTTGGACATGCTACTCTTTTCACATACTGTTTTTTCATCTACTATATAGTAGGGAAGTATGCATACTTGGATGCAGCCAAAGTCTTTATGAATAAGCAATTGAATAATTCAGTTTGGACGAATGCAGACATGATTAATATTCATAAGCCCAACAGTCTCCATTGCATTAGCAAGACAGACAAGCAACTGACCCTTCGCAGGGAGCTTGATTGACAGGTGATCATAACGACAAATCCGCCATTTTTTCCAACAAGCAAATCAGACAGGACAGTAGATAAGCTTTGGTGAACTTAAACTTGAAAAATTGTTTATCGAAATCTTTCCGCTTTTGAAATAATGTTGTCACAAGTCACAATTAATCGCATCCAAAATAAAAGTTTTTGTTTACATAGTACGTGTATACTGTGTATATTTATTATGTATATATAATTACACACACATAGTGTATATTTTGAAAATATTTACATGTATTTACATGTAAATATACATGTATATATTTATATTCATAAAATTTATATTATAAATATATATAAAAGTAACATTTTTCTTAAATATAAACATGCAAGGGTGTGTATTTATATATACATAAATATACACAGTAAACCCATGCTATGTAAACTAAAACTTTTATTTTGGGTGTGATTAATCGCTTGACAGCACTAATATTATATATATATATATATATATATATATATATATATATACTGTAAAAAATTTCAAGCATTTTCAACTAATTATTAACTCGTTCTACAGAAATTTTATGTTCAGTCAATTTCTGACTTCAAAGTGTTATCTGAATTGTTATTTTTTAGTTGGCTCAACCTTTAGTGAACTAGTTTTAGTCCATTCAACAAAAATGCTTTAATTGGTCAAACATTTAGAAAACTACAGCAAGTTATGTCAATTAAAATCGAACTGTTTACTCCATGTGTTTTATGTTACCTCAACTAAGATTTATTATTTGGGCATTATAAAAAATTGCAGGGGAACTACATAAACATTTTTATAGTTTAACAAAATTATTAAAAATGATTAACTGGTGTTTATCAATCACTAAACACACACACATAATAGCCTTTATTTAATAATGATCTCCATTTATAACATTTTTCATACAAATTAAACACAGGAATGAAGAAAGAAAGTCACCTACATCTTGGATGGCCTGAGGGTCAGTAAATTAACAGCATATTTTCTTTTTTGGGTGAACTATCCCTTTAAAGCTCCAGCTGACAAACATTACATCTGTAATACAACTGCAAAATTCAGTTTAAACTTTGTTTAATGAACTAAGAAAAAACTAAAGCTAAACAATGTTAGCAGACAAACATTTACAAATATTATTAGTTTTCACAATTACATCTTTAAAATGAGGCAGAAGTCAAAAAAAAAAAAAAGAACCAGGTGTTACAGTATATAAAATCAAGTCACCTTTATGTACATAGCGCTTTATACAATGCTGATTGTGTCAAATCAGCTTTACAGAGTCAAACAGGAAAATAGTTTGTCAATAATGCAAGAGGACAATAACAAGTCATTTCTCCAGTTAAAGTCAGTTCATTGGCGATTCAGTGTTGACATCATCCAGTTCAGCTCTCTTCCAACAATGTCTGTGCAATCAGACAAGCGTCCCCAAATAAGCAAGCCAAAGGCGACAGCGGCAAGGACCCAAAACTCCATCGGTGACAGAATGGAGAAAAAACCTTGGGAGCTACCAGTCTCAGTCGGGGGGCAGTTCTCACCAGCATGGTGTGGTTTAATTCTAGGCTGCAACACAGGTCAGATTGAGCAGAGGACTTGTCTGGTTCTCGTAGTCTTGTCTCGATGGCTGACGGGGTCTTCGGGGGGGATCTGTCTCTGGAGCTGACCTGATCTAGCTGACATGGCCTCCGCTGACATTCAGGGCTGTCGAGGTCATCTCTAGGTGCTGATCCACCATCTGGTCTGGATACGGACTGGATCTGGGTGGCTACATTCACCTTGGAATAAGAATGAAATAGACTAATATTAGTGTAGATGCCACTGAGAACAGTAAAGCACATTATAATTGTGGTAAAAATTCTAAACATTTACACACATTACCTGGAATGAAAACAATAAACTCCTAGTCTTGGAAGTACACACACACACACACACACACACACACACACACACACACACACACACACACACACAGTATGTAGTTGCAGTGGAGTGGAGTGGTCTGGTCACGAGCCAGTGTTTGTTGACTTGGAAGAACTGAGTGGGTTGCATCTGAAATCTTGCAACGATGACAAAGCACCAATGAAACCTTTGGCCACACCCTGATGGAGAAAGAAAAGTACATTTTAAGTTCAAAAAATGAAATGATGCCTTTTAAATCATTTACAATGTATCAATATATATGTAAAAATATAATATATAAAAAAATAAATATCAGTTAATTAAATTTGTGATGAAACAGAAGTTGCAACCTTTTTTGGGGGGGCACAAATCCATTCCACAATCCATTGCACAACATGCTGACTGGATTTGTAATAGAACATGTACATTTCAGTTACTTCAAACAGCATAAAAATAATATCAAAATATAACGGTCCTGCCTGTTGTTGATAAATACCAGTGGTGACGTTTTACAAATTTATTGACCAGTTGTCCCAGTGTTTACTGAGCCACGGTCTTTCCCAGTGCAGTGTGTGCACGATCTAGTGATTCACTCAGGGCCGTCGCAAGTGGGGTGAAAGGTTGTGACGATTATAGGGGCCCACGACTGAGGGGGTCTGGCTGAGTCCAGTCTAAAAAGACGCTCAGGACATTTGACGGGCCACTGCTGCGCATCCTCACGAAAGCGTATTATTCGCACGTGTTTTTAAGCCTTTCCAATTTAAACATTCAAAAGAGTTTAAAGCATTCAAACACAAAACACGGAAAAACTCAACTGAGTACGATGCGCACACAGAGAGCGGACAGCCACACCGAACCGAGCTCTCCTTTGCATCCTCCTGCTCCTTGAAGAAGAAATACAAATCGTGGTTTAAACATGCAAACAGAAAAAGATGTGAAAGAGCCCAATTCAGCACCCGCGCACGGTGTTTTGTGCACACAGGGTGCACGCAGAGAGACGTGTCTCAAACCGCTTGAACACCGAATTTGCCTCCTCTTACTCTTGTACCGACCAACAAATACATACAAAATTATGTCAAAATACCCGTCTTGGAGAGTATCCTTGAAAAAACTGTCGGTTATGTCTTAAGTGAAAGTAAACAGTGGAGAAAGAAATCAGATGTGTATCATTATAATGGATGCATTGTCCCTTAAAGTGTCCTTAATGTTAATCCGAGAAAATGAAAAAGAAAATCACTCACTGCTCTTGACTGAATTACTTTGTAGTTTTAACAAGAATTAATCCACAGTCAAACCAAAAATTATTCAGACACAGATATACTTTTTACTAGTGGGTGCAGGACACTCGCAAAATAAAATAAACTGTGACATATTATACCCCAAAATTCTTCATACAGTGGACTACCAGTAAAACCGCTAAGAAATTTGGGACCAAAAATTATTTAAACACTTTGACTTGATCATGTTTTGCTTAAGTGTTTTTTCGTTAATTGCTAATGACCTTTTTAATTGGTCAAAGTACTGATAATTGTGTACATATTGTTATACTAACAGTTGTCTAAATTTTTGGTTGCATTACATACCTTTCTATCAAAGTTATCTGACATTATCAAGATGAATTTGTTCTGACAGTTTAACTGAGTTCTTGTCATATTTTATTACCATATTCTAAACTACAGCAAATAAACTGTGATAATGTGAGAAATGTTGAAGGTGTAAGAATAAATTTTTGTTTGACCGTATATTTAATTTTTACAGTGAAGACTATGCAGTGCTATTTTACATTTGATTATTCGGATTCTGTACCTGGATAGCAAAATAAATTGTAAATAGCACAAACATACAAATTAAACAATTTCAAACAGGGCCCACTGGTACAACTCGCAAACCCCAGCTACGGCCCTGGATTCACTAGCTAGGGAACTGACTGAGACTTTGAACGGCCTTGTGAAACGATTCAGTTGTTCATTTTCGTTCGGAACGACGAACTTCTCTTCCGAAGCTCCTTCTCGAGACCAGAAACGCCGTAATCCGCCCCGTTTTAAAAGAGCGACATTTCACATGTGTTACACATTTCACGTGTTACATTAAGTTACATGTTAATAGATTGCGGTTAACGTTTCAAGCATAATGGCTTATAAAAGAGAGAAAGACCGCGCGATCTCTTCATATCTTTTCACGTCACGGAAACACAAAGATAATATACAACACGCCAAAATTAGCTAAAACTCATTATAGTAACAGCTTTTGATATCAAGTGTTTTATGGATTAAACAAGGTGAAAGACCACATTCTCTTCACTTAAATTTCCCTCAGACATACAACGCTTATTCGATGTTTTTATACATGTTGCACGTTTGTGTATAAATATATACATTTTAAATAAAAGATTTACACCTTTTAAATATAAGTTTTGATAAATTCAGTCTAAGGTTAAGTACAAATATTTATTCAGTGCCACTTACCTGACACTTTTCGGATATACAACTCATAAAACACTTTCTAAATGTCCACTCAAAAAAATCGAAAATGTTGCATGTTTTTCTCGGTACATTTAGTCTAAAAAAAATAAAATTTATTTAGTGCAACTTACCTGACGCGTGAACTTGACAAGATGGCGGCGCTGTTTCTCCCGCGAAGTCACTCAGGCGCGTGTAAGTGCAGAACAATCTCAGTGTTGGTTGGATTTGTTTTTATTAGTTTAGTCAGCATTTATCATTCTGAATGTTGACTGGATTTGAAAATAACCATTAATTTAATGTTTTTAAATATATTTGTGTAGACTTAATATAATGTCTTCTCAACTAAGCCCAAGCAATAAAATAACTTAAATATTTTTGCCCTTCCAGCATTTTGTTAATTGGATTTTTTTTACAGTGTATATACACACACACACACACACACACACACACACACACACACACACATGAATATTATAGGTTAATGCTGTTAAACAGATTAAAACTATTTGCAACTCGGTAACATTTAACAAGTTTTTAATCTCTGACCTTTTATTGTTAGCACTGACCATGAACACAGTAATCTCTAGTGCTCAACCACACTTAGTTCTAATTGTAAAAGTTCATAAAAATGCCTGAATAGGCCTAATGCTTAAGTTCTTTAAAACTGCTTTATTTTGAAGAGAGGCTGATGAGATTTATCACCCCCTACCCCAATCTTAGATAATTCCTATGCCCCCGGTTGATACTACAGGTGATTTTTCCTATTGTAATAAATCGGTGAACTCCATAAAGTATGTAACCATAAGCATAGCCTGTCAGCACCAATGCAGTCTTTATTAAAGTCATTGAGCTCTTTATAGGGGACAGGTCTGAAAGCCGACCCAGACACTGTGGTATTTGCACACTCATTTCTCTGTTTATTTATTGTTAGGCCAGCTAGTTATTTACACTTTATGGATGGGAACGTCAGAATTCATTTGAGGCAGTTAAACCATTTAAAAGAGAAAAAAAGACAGAGGGAGGGAACTGGAGCAATAAGGAGAGAGTGAGCGAGCAAACCAAAACCATCTAGTTATGCAAAGGCATTACAAGACATATTTAACCTTTGAGAGCGTATTACATTTTGAGGGTTTGTGACCACAAAAGAACAGAAACCTAACACTTTGTTGCAACATACTGAGCAATCTAGTATGCATATGTGTGTGTGAAACCCAAAAAATCTCTAAAAAGCTAGTGAATTGTGCATGCAGAACTTTGGTCTGTGTGTTAAGTGAGCATGCACTTCCAGTGTATTCTAACGGCCGTGATGCTCTGCTCCCGATTTGGCTTTATATTAAAACACAGCCTTCTTGTCCTCTTGAGGCAAGGCAAAGCCACTTCTGATATTTGGAAGAAAATTTTACTAGTCATTAGTTTCTTTATGAAATATTCTATCCCACTGCCTAGGGAACTGCGGGAACCCTCCACTTCAAACAGACGCGTTTCATTTTCACAAAAAACAGCACAAGCGCACGCACTTGCATTTCATCGCTCCATACCACCACGACCTTAAGTAAACACACTGAATTATGATTTTACACAAATGAGACTGTATTCGAGACTGTATTCAATGTAATTCAATCAAAATCTAATAAGGAAACGGTTCCTGGTTGTTGTCATGAGGTCAGATTTCTCGGTGAGGGCAGAGATGGAGGTTAAGGTGAAGCATTTCTCAGTGTATTTCCCTCCCCACTGACTTCTAAATATTAAGGGCTGAACTGGTGTGTGTGTGTGTGTGTGTGTGTGTGTGTGTGTGTGTGTGTGTGTGTGTGTGTCTGTGTGATGACAAAACCCCTCATTAGCTTTGAAAAATATCCTTGATCAAATAACAAATCCACAAGACGTTTGCAAAGACGCATGTTGCATGTTGCATTTTTTCTCTCATTTAAGATCTCAGGTAGCGACAATCATTTTTAAAAACAAAAGTATGGCTGGATCAGAAGTGAACTGAGGTTTGAACAGGCTGAGGCAGTGCGGTTGAGAACGGTCTGCACTTTTGAGCTGACAGGGCAGGAAGACAGACGCTAGAGCACTAATTCTCATCCCAATGACTTAAACATGTCCTCTGTCCTCAACTCACCATCCCATAAATTCCTGTCCTTCAGTCAAACACGCAACATTTGTTTAATGATCTTAGTTAGGCATGTCCTACTAGTCATCGACCTCAGAGAGAGAAACAGAGAGAGACAAAGATGGATGAAGAGGGGAAGTAAAAAAAGGATGGTAGCGGTTGTAACATCTGCACTGCTTGGGTTTAAAAAAGGCCTTATTTATTTTTGGTGATCAGAGTCGTATACTCAGAAGACAATGATTCTCATTTAGAGTCTCTTGGTTTATAGTCTGTTGAAGTAAACTGCACTTAGCCATACATGATAGACTCAACACAGGAGAATCCAGTATGACAAATACGGAGCCACAGGAAATCAGCTATAATCAAGCTCCATATTGATTCAAACATTCAATTCCGTTCGTCTCCTACTTCTCATATTTAAATACTGTAGAAAACTGCAAATGTGATTTCTAACATGACGTGAGCAGAGCATAATAAAAGGCTGGCATAATAAAACTTAACTTAAGCTTTACTGCAATGTCTTCAGATCCAATTATATGATGTTAAATTATTAGTTGAAGTAAAAACATATTAATGAATTTATTGTCACAATTTAGGAATACTGAGAATATTAAAACTATAAGTCTTGCTTTGAATTCAGACTTCCACATACAGGTGCTGGTCATATAATTAGAATATCATCAAAAAGTTGATTTATTTCACTAATTCCATTCAAAAAGTGAAACTTGTATATTATATTCATTTATTACACACAGACTGATATATTTCAAATGTTTATTTCTTTTAATTTTGATGATTATAACTGACAACTAAGGAAAATCCCAAATTCAGTATCTCAGAAAATTAGAATATTGTGAAAAGGTTCAATATTGAAAACACCTGGTGCCACACTCTAATCAGCTAATTAACTCAAAACACCTGCAAAGGTCTCTCAGTCTAGGCTGTAGGCTACACAATCATGGGGAAGACTGCTGACTTGACTGTCGTCCAAAAGATGACCACTGACACGTTGCACAAGGAGGGCAAGACACAAAAGGTCATTGCAAAAGAGGCTGGCTGTTCACAGAGCTCTGTGTCCAAGCACATTAATAGAGAGGCGAAGGGAAGGAAAATATGTGGTAGAAAAAAGTGTACAAGCAATAGGGATAACCGCACCCTGGAGAGGATTGTGAAACAAAACCCATTCAAAAATGTGGGGGAGATTCACAAAGAGTGGACTGCAGCTGGAGTCAGTGCTTCAAGAACTACTACGCACAGATGTATGCAAGACATGGGTTTCAGCTGTCGCATTCCTTGTGTCAAGCCAATCTTGAACAACAGACAGTGTCAGAAGCGTCTCGCCTGGGCTAACGACAAAAAGGACTGGACTGCTGCTGAGTGGTCCAAAGTTATGTTCTCTGATGAAAGTAAATTTTGCATTTCCTTTGGAAATCAGGGTCCCGGAGTCTGGAGGAAGAGAGGAGAGGCACACAATCCACGTTGCTTGAAGGTCCAGTGTGAAGTTTCCACAGTCAGTGATGGTTTGGGGTGTCATGTCATCTGCTGATGTTGGTCCACTGTGTTTTCTGAGGTCCAAGGTCAACGTAGCCGTATACCAGGAAGTTTTAGAGCACTTCATGCTTCCTGTTGCTGACCAACTTTATGGAGATGCAGATTTCATTTTCCAACAGGACTTGGCACCTGCACACAGTGCCAAAGCAACCAGTATCTGTATTAAGAACCATGATATCCCTGTTCTTAATTGGTCAGCAAACTCGCCTGACACAGAAAATCTATGGGGTATTGTCAAGAGGAAGATGAGAGACACCAGACCCAACAATGCAGAAGAGCTGAAGGCCACTATCAGAGCAACCTGGGCTCTCATAACACCTGAGCAGTGCCACAGACTGATCGACTCCATGCCACGCCGCATTGCTGCAGTAATTCAGGCAAAAGGAGCCCCAACTAAGTATTGAGTGCTGTACATGCTCATACTTTTCATGTTCATACTTTTCAGTTGGCCAAGATTTCTAAAAATCCTTTCTTTGTATTGGTCTTAAGTAATATTCAAATTTACTGAGATACTGAATTTGGGATTTTCCTTAGTTGTCAGTTATAATCA
The DNA here is from genome assembly GCA_036784905.1 of Acrossocheilus fasciatus. NCBI lineage: Eukaryota > Metazoa > Chordata > Actinopteri > Cypriniformes > Cyprinidae > Acrossocheilus > Acrossocheilus fasciatus. The sequence continues at coordinate 17,217,017 of CM071949.1, forward strand.
TCAAAATTAAAAGAAATAAACATTTGAAATATATTAGTCTGTGTGTAATGAAGGAATATAAAATACAAGTTTCATTTTTTGAACGGAATTAGTGAAATAAATCAACTTTTTGATGATATTCTAATTATATGAGCAGCACTTGTATTCTGTAGTAGAGGCTGTTCTCTGTAGTCCTTAAAAGAAAACGCGCTGTACCACAACAGATTACCTAGAATGCACTGATTTTGGTTGATCGGCAAAAGTAATTTTCACAAAAACTTAAAAATTTACATTTGATTAAATTTTGGCCCCACCCACCCCAATGGAAACACTGAGATATATTTTAGCTTTAAAAAGTGTGAAATTCACTAAAAGGCAGCTTTGGGGCACTATTGATCTTGTACCTACAATAATTGCAGGACATATTTATCAAATGCAAAAAAATATTTTTATTATTATTATTATAATAAAATATTTTATTACAATATTAGGTCACACTTTATATTAGGTGGCCTTAACTACTATGTATTTGCATCAAAAAATAAGTACAATGTACTTATTGTGTTCATATTGTATTGCAAAACACTATTGCTGCTATTGAGGTGGGATACGGATAGGTTAGGGACAGGTCTGGTGGTATGGGTAGGTTTAAGAGTGGGTTAAGGTATAAGTGATGGGTCAACAGTGTAATTATAAATGTAATTACAGATGTAATTACATATAGGTATTTTGAAAAATATAAGTACAATGTATGTACACAATAAGTACATTGTACCAAATTATTAATTTAAATGCAAGTACATATTTGTTAAGGCCACCTAATATAAAGTGGGACCCAATATTATATAAAAAACAACTCAGAATTTCTTAATTTAAATATTTATATAATAATATATAACATTGAATATTAATACAATATTATTCATATATAATAATATACAAATAGTATTATATTTCTGTTATAACAAAAATATTATGTATAATACTATATTATTATTATTATTATTATTATTATTATTATTATTATACAACTTTCACATTTGCCTCTCTCCCATAAAACTGAGAATATCCAACCTTGTGCCTGTAAACCATTTAATTTTGTTGCTCAATAGACTACTAACATTCTATCCTATCTATTCTGATGCTCCGCAAAAGGTAAACTGTAATCTATAATGAAAATGATGGATGTGTACCTTCTGAATCAGGAATCTTGTTCACAAATGAGGTTGGAAGCAAACTATGTATCGTCACACATTTAGAATAACACCCAGGACCACTGAGACAACCCCATGTTGCTTCATGTGGTACTATCTAAATGAACTGATTTTATTTAGTCATAAGAATAAAGGATAGTTGACTCAACCTATCTACAGTAGGTTACACTAACTAAAGTCAAGAATCCGGTTCAGATCACCTAAAAAAAAAAAAAAAAAAAATCTCCTTAAGTTAATAACTGCACATTTTCACTTTTTACAGTGCAGCATTAACATTTGAGTCATTATATGACAAATTTCCACTGTTTGTTCCACAAGTTTGCGTAATTGTATCTTTGCTTGTTTTGTTGTTTTGCGTTCATTATATCTGGTAGTGAAAGTACTGGACATTGGATTGATGCCGATAATATAAAACATGATTATTTTTAAGGATTACATTTTATGGGGCTGTCTGAGCAAAAGGCACGCTGCTGCCGTACTGTTGAGGTGGTCTCATTTTCCTCATACTCGCTCCTACTTTTAACAGGCAGAATTAATGAGGACATTGAGAGGAGCCATCACCATATTTTTTCAATAACAAATAATAACGCAAAATACTCCATCTCATCAGGGAGCTGCTGCACGTCAATTATGCACAAAATCATATTTACTCAGTGCAGTGCAGAAGGGACCTGCTACTGCATTGTTCCAAGTTCTCCAAGCATTCTGCCCATTCACGTCACTGTTGATTGAATTTATGAGCAATTTTTCACATTAATGGGACTGTCTTTGTCTGGTTGAAACCATGTGTGTGAGTGTGTTTTGTTGGTTTTATTTTCCCTACATGTTTGTGTATGTGGTCATCATAAGGCCTGAATAACTATTGTGTCTGTAAGCATCTGAGAAAGAGAGAAGAAGAAAATATGGTGAGTGCTTCTGCTTTAATCAGCAAGCAGTCTTCAATTACAGGGTTGCATGAACTTTTTAAACAAAAGTCACATCACCAGATGTGCCTGTTACTCAGACGTGTGGACAACAGTACCTGCTGCATTCGTGAATGCGTTGTATTCATGCTCGAAACCACTTCAGAAAACGTAAACTGTGGAACATTTGGCATGTACACACACAGGAGAAGAAAGCGTTTATTGTTATTGTTAAATTAGATGCTGCGATGAGGAAATTGAGGGAAAAGGCTGAGACAAGGGTGAGCCAGGGTTGTAGACTCCAACAAATTAATTAATGACATGTTTAGCTTTGGCTAAATGCTTCCTATTATTACAGAGCTGAAGTAAAATATAAATAAACACATCGGGCATCACAGCTGATCCATTTATACTCATTGAGTGGGTAAAGTAGCTCATTTGTTGCCCACTGCGGGTGAGATTGAAGGGAAGATGCGGTCACTTTTACCCATATTTAGCCTTGTCATTGGCCAGCGCCAGGCGTCGAATGTTGGCCACACAGCTGGCTGCGGCCTCCTGCAGAATCTCATCCGTGGAGCCGATCATGATGAGCAGGAGCTGCGAAGAAGAGAGGAACATGTCAGAAACAACATGAAATGATAACGCTGGCCAACATTCTCCTTTCATTAGACAGAACGAAAACCGCATAGCTACAATAAGAGTCATTCACGAAGGCCTCTTACAGCAGTTCTTTCCTGGGGCTTGAAGGAGACATCTAATCTGTTATTAAGCTATAAATGCAACTGTTTGCACACTGCAGATTTTTGCCAGAGGAGTTTACAGCTCCTGGGGCTGCCAAGGCCCGCTGCCTACTGGATGGCAGCAGCACTGCGTCGGCTCATTAACTCGCATATCGCTGTGTTTAGTTGCGTTGAGAGAGCGAGATAAGAGGTAGAAAGTGAGAATATGGCACAGAATTTATGTGAGTGAGTGTATTACAGGAATTGTGTTTGTTACTGCAATGAATAGGCTGAGTAGTTGTTTAGAAATTCTCCTCTGAACATTTGGCCATGTACTAAAGCACAGTTTGGCTGCACCCTCCATCAGATCAAAGGTCATATCAGATCCCTCCACTTCAGCCTTGTGTAACCCGCTTCTTTTGATCCGTTCTCTCAACACCAGACTCTAAAAAAGACCACTTTCTGGAACATTCAGACTATATATTAAAAGCTTTTTCTTTTATTGTACAATGAGAGTTGCTTATTATACTTTCACACAAAGTGAACCTAAGGGGTAGAGTTTGCGCCAATGCCACACTGTGGGTAAGTTATAATACAGTTGTCTTTCTGTTGAGGGAGGGAGGGAGAGAGACAGACAGACAGAAAGATTAGTGGCGAGTTGTGTTCCTAAATTTAAATAAACACAAACTGCGGGAAAACACACTGGCACAACGGGCAGTCTAAATCTGTTTGGTATGTGTGTGTCCCTCACTGCACTACCAATAGGAGGTCATTCATTGAGCTTCATCCAGTTTATGCCAGCACATTTAGGCCAGAAGTTTTACTTTAGCAGGCCATGGTCAAAGCAGATTCTCAAAAACCATGGATCTTTTTGTTTCTGAATGCTTAAAAGGCAGCATATGAGCATGTTGTCACACATATATTCAAATAAATCACTTATTGAGCATTTCAGAATTTCAAAATTCTAGCCGATATCAATACTACAATTGGTGCTACATAAATGCTACAAGTCAAGCAAGCATGAAATAATCGAATTTGTTTATGGTTCCATATATATTTTAAATCGCACCAGTTTTTACCATATTTGATATGCTCTACGTGTGTGTGTTGATCAATGTTTGTGTGAATAAAATACTAAATTAAATTTGTTAAAGTGATAATGTTTCTTCAGAAGTCTTACTTTAAACTGCTTGATTCATTTGGATTCTTTCTAATCCAAAATGTATTTTTGTACTTTTGGAAGCATGACCATTTTGGTTGCACAGACCAAATGGACACAGTTGGACAAAAATGATGAGAGAATATATTCCTTGGATTTCTGAAGATGAGCAAAGTCTTACGGGTTTGGAATGACATGAGGGAATAAATGATGACAGAATCTTTTTTGGGGTGAGCATTAGATGACAATACCCAATATTGACTGAAATTTTTGAAAAAATATCTCCAATATTGACCGGTAATATAATGTACCAATATAATGTACATCCTTACATTCCTTTCTAAAACCGTCTCAGTGCTTGTAGATTTGAGATCTATTCATGGCTGAGATGTGTGTCAAGGCTAAATTTGAACTCTCTTCATGTTCTACACACATGCACCAAGTTTATATAGACAACACTAAGCCAAGGCACAGAGAGGCAAGACATTCCCAAAATTCCTTGCTAAAAGTTAAATAGTGAAGAATAAACAGATGGAAAGACTAATATTCTATCTGTAAGCTCCACCGGATTCCTGAACTGAAATGACTTGCACAAAAACAACAGCTTCGATAGCATCTCTCCTCATCTTTATTTGTTAAAATCGCTTCCAGGTTCTTCATATAATTTCAGCAGTCTCTCTCCAGCACATGAATGTATCAGTTATCAAGTTCAGCTGGATTTCCAGATTTGCCGTTTTTAAAATAGATCCCAAAACACCTCGAAGAGGCGAACGGATGCAAACACGAGGCTGCAGCAACATGCCAGCACGTTCAGACAAGCTGCTTTTGTGAGCAGTCAGAGGATGCCCGCGACAGGGTCAGCCACCGTTTGCCAGAGCTCATAGAGTGTTATTCAGCCGTGGCCAAACAGGGGCTCCTAGGGCCTGGAGCGGAGCCTCAGATAAGCACTGCTCTCTGTCTACCCCTGCCCCTCTCAGCTCTCCCAGCTGGTTCCTGAACAGACTATAATAGTCCACTTGTTAAATACTCCCAAACCTCAGTAACATGATAACTTGCCTCATGTTTGAAAAATGAATCAGAGCCTCTAAGACTTTCTTCTGTCTTATATGCCGCAAGAGCGGGAGGATCCTGACCTCCAGGAAGGTAGAGTGAAAACATGTTTTCCCAGGCTTCTCTTTCAGCACAAGCACATGTACGTAAGTTCTCACACATGTAAGCACGCTTGCACACACATGCCATGTCACGCATGTAGGTGTTGTGGTGTTAAGTGCAGCAGCGGTAAGCTGCCGTTTCCTGAGGAGAGGGTTTAAATCTCAGTAAAAGCCCACCGTCCACCCGCCTCTACTTGTTCTCGTCCTCTACCCTCACTTTTTTCTTTACCTTTTTACTTCACAATCCAGTTTTCTTCTCCAATCATTGATCAACTAGAACCCAGTTCTAAATGGCTTGTCCCCTAAATGGCATATTGTTCTTGTGAGCTGCACACAAAAACACACAACAAGATCAGTGTAATCTGATTCATGACAAATGACTCATATGAACTGATTCTTTTTAGTGAATCAAAAAGTGTGACCAGTTTAGTCTGATCGTAGAACCTACCCTAATGTGCAATTTCTTTTAATAGTTCAAAAAGTTACCCGTTTAAATAAGTCTGAAAAAGTGTTAAGTTAGTATCATTTTGTCACCTTGTTCCCCTTGGCCCGGCCCCATCAGCAGGAATTCTACCCCACCCCCCACCCCCACAAGTAGCCCTCCATGGGCTAGACACAGGAACAAATGACTCTGGTCAGGGGCTGGTCAATGAATGGCTTGTCCACGGCCGGCTGGCTTGACAAATAACGGAGGCAGCCTTGACCATCGACGGCAGGGGCCGGTGGGCTTGAGGAAGCCGAAGCCGAAGCCGAAGCCGAAGCCGAAGCCGAAGCCGAAGCCGCAGCCGCGCGGCGGGCTTGCCACATGAACTAGGTGAGCCGCGAATGGAGGCGTCGATTTCCCCGCAGATGGCGGTCTTGAGGGAGCCGCGAACAGCGGCGTTGATTTCCCCGCAAATGGCGGTCTTGAGGGAGCCGCGGACAGCGGCGGGCTGGGTGAACTGCGAACGGCGGTGTCAATTTCCCCACAGATGGCGGTCTTGAGGGAGCCACGAACAGCACTTAACAAGTACAGGAACATGACCAAATATAGAAACAACAGGGCGGGAGACACACAACACACGACAGAGGCCTGACACATTTATATACTACTATAGTATTTAATATTGTTTTGAATTAGATTTATTAATGTTTTCATTTTAACATTAGTTTATTAGAACAATTGTAATTCTACTGAGAGTTTTTATTTATTAGTTTTTGTTTAATATATTGCTTTATTTTTTTTCAATTTTAAGTTAAGTTTTAGTAATTTTAGTACTTATTTCAGTTAGTTGCCAAGATTTTCCATCTTATATTTTATTTAATTTCAGCTTAATTTCTATTACCAAAAACAACTTTTACAAGTTTTCAGTTTTAGTGAACAGTAACAACACTAGTCTGAAACATGATCTGTATAATTTACATATTAGCAGCAACAACATTTCTTTAAATATAAGCAAAATGGATGTTAGAACTCTTAATTGGAATAAAATTGAATCAAGAGTTTGCAACTCCACATTGAATTAAATTGGGAAATCTATATTGATGCTTTTTATGAGACAATTTACTCATGTAAATAAGCAACATAAAATATGTCTCGTCCTTTCTTTTACTATTTTCCATATACACTTTCAGGATATGCACAGTCTATTCACTTACTGTTTGTTTTATTCTTTTGCAGTCTCTCCCTCCTGTTTCCTTTATTCTTATTCCTCAATAAACATGCAAAGCAACAAGTCTTTTAATGCTTTTCATGTTATCTACACACATCTCTTAAACCTTTTTCTACTCTTACACCTGAGATACCCTGCATTCCTCACCTCAGACGAAACAGAGGGTCGAGTCATGCTGTTTCAAGACATAAAACACTCCAAACTTCAGACACATGCTACAGTAGCCAGATCAGAGAGCTCAGCGAGAGAGAGGGAAAGAGAGGAGACTGAATAGTCTGAGTGTGTATAAGGACGTCATCTGCTTGCCATATCCACAGCAGTTTCAACCTGCTACACACAGACCATGACTAAAAGGAAACGTATGGAATATTTCAGGTCAAGGCTAAATCATGCCCTCTCCTTCATATTTTGCACATATAAGCACATTTGCACTCATACTGGTTTGTTTTGAACACACAAACAGGACAGGAGGGAAAAGAGAAGCAACATCACAGGACTTTCACACATGATAAGCGCAGATTTGCAGTCCACAAAAAATACAGTCTAAGCCACACAAAACATACCAGGATCTGGCAACTCGCACCAGCTGGAATCCTCTCAGATGAAAATGGCTGATAATTACCGTTCGTATTTTGTAATTTGTCTCGCAAAGGTATTTTTGCCTATGAAAGGAGTTCTTTAACAGAAAAATCTGGCTAAAGCTGTCTGCAAGGATTTATGGTTTCAACAAACAATCTGCAAAGCTGTGGCGGTGTGCTGGAGGGAAAGAGAAACTGGATGAAAAGAGTTTTCTGAGCATCAGGCACACCGAGGCACATCCGAATGAAAGCTGTGAGATACTGAGCGTACATGTCAAATCAAACGGAGTGTGTGTTTAATTACCACAGGCTACAGGACGCTCATACACACAACATGCTGAACAGTGACTTTCAGAGATCAGCAACCCAAGCCATAGTATTTCCCAAATAGGCTGAACTTGTACGTCTGTTTTTTTGAGGTGTAACACGCTTGTAAAATCATAAAAGGCTTTTGTTTCAGAACCAATTTAAAACGCTCTTTCATATTTTATGAAATATTCAAATGGAATATTAAAAGTTGTTTTTTGATTTTAAATAAATTGTGTAAAAAGTGTAAAGGCAGAATTTGGAGAGGCTGGAGGGTGTAGAGACCATCTCTAATGTATTTTCCAGTGTAAAATACTTTCTTCTCAATGCTTAATTTCCTCTGCTAAAGCTTGGGGGACTGAGTTCTACACCATTAAGAACGTCAAGCTGCAAAGTTACAGACAGAACATAAGTCTGAGAGGGCACAGCATGCAAAGCGGGAAAGGGAGAGAGAGCAGAGGAAATCATTACAGCTCTAAGCTGTTGGGTGTACAAGAGCTTCTGACTCTGAAATACGATTGCAATAATAGCAAGAGGCAGTCTTGAGTTTTACACCCCTTCATAAATTAGACTGCAGCGCAGACAACGATCCCTGATAAACTGTCTCTCGAAACCCATTTACAATGGTAGGAAATATTGTTTTAACATGTCTTCTGTCACAATAGCCGATACATCATTTTAAATGACAGTTGTGCTGGTGGTTGTTCAGGTGGAGGCAGCAAATATGTCAGTGAGAACAAGTTAAAGAGGTAATGAGGGCGCAATTGAAAGCTGGATGGTGCAACTCATGCAGACACAAGAATTCACACAGACTCAGACACTGAGCTGTCCAGTTTTTGTCATTGCTTGAACCGGGCAAAAAAACATTCGACTTAACGATTTTTGCAAATTGGACATTACTCTTTTGGAACACCCAAAGTTCAGTCCAGCCTCCAATTATGGGCTGAGCTTTACCACATTCACTGCACCAGCACATCAGACTACAGCACACCATTAAAGGAACATGGGAAAAAATATTTGGCTGCAACACGACAACCACTCTCATAATTTATATCCAGTTGTTATTGGGGGTGTGGGGGAAGCGTTTTAACTGTATGTACGAGTTCTCAAACAGTTTTCTCATGTGAAAATCTCATTGGGAAAGAGAAATGTGGTTAAATTTGAATATTGGCAAAACATGTTTTTTTTTTCTCCCAAACTGAATTACAGTATACATACATAAAATGTCATCTTTTATTGAAGAATACGTAGTTCACTAGTGTTAACTGCACAGTCATCAGGTAGAGAGTATCTTGAGTCTATGCTGAACCCAGTCTGAGTACATGAAGGTTGTTGGTTTAGTTTATATAAAAGACCTCTTAAACTTGCAGTGTCAGAAAAAAGTGCAAAAATAGTACATTTAGAGATACAACATCTTGTCACTGGGAAAGTACCCTTAAAGGGGTCATGACATGGATTTTTGTTTATTATTTTAATATGTTCCTTGAGGTTTACTTATAATGTTAAAGTTTTTTTGCATTAACAAAACAATAAATATGAGGGGAAATTATTTTCAACCCTCCCTAAACCTCTCTCAGAAACAGGCTGTTTTTAAGGGGCGTGTCCTTTAAGGCTTTTCAGTAATCGTCCACTGTTATGACTGGCTAACGTCACTGCATAGGAAACCGTATCAACGCCCCCTCACTATTGCATGTGTTTTGACAATATAATCAAAATAAAGCGGTCATTTCCAGACAAAGCATTATGAAATCATTTACTTAAAGTTTGTGATGTAGCTGCAGTCAGATATACAGTAGTACTGCTTCATCTTTCGAAAAATTGTTTCTTTGTGAATTCTCAATGACACTGTGCCTCGTTTACAAAACAAAATGCTCAGATCAATCCTCTGACACGATCCAGGGTGCCATTAAAAAGAAACTCTCCACTTGTTCCTCACGCTGGAATCCTTCTGATATCTGTACAAAGATGCTAACGAGCTGTTTAAACCAAACGCGTCAAAGCAAGTGTTCTTTCACTCCATTTGTCCTTCTGACAACAGTCTCAAGCAAGTGGATTGTGTCAGAAAGCGAATGCGCATCTGTATATTGTATCCAGTGTAGACAAGATAGCAGCAGTAATTGTAATTTCTATTTGCTCTTGACGCAATGCGACACTTGCATTCAGTGTGATCAAGTGTCAAACCGTTAAATGACTGAATGCCACTGGGCAGAGCCTACGGTGAGAAGGTGTCTTGCTCTGGAGGCAGTTTTTATGCAAATGACTGTGCCCAGGTGACGTCACCTTGCCCCTCGGATCCAACACGAGCCATTTTTGGAACTTGGAACTACCCCTAAAGGTACAATTTTTCAGAGAATGGAATAGTTTTTTTAAGGGTTATGTTAATCACTAGGTGACATTATGGAGTTCTATAATAAAATGCATTAGGTTTCTTTTGAGCTGCTGCAGTCTAGACCTGTCACTCTAACAGCCACATCTTGAAATGCTTGATTTTTGGCATTAGTGGAGAGCAGTTTTCCCTAAATAACCCTGCAAGAGCTACAATAAAACCTACATCACACCTAACACATAAATTCGTTTAGTTACTTGTAAATTGAGCAATTATTACGGAAAGTTTTAAAGACCATGTAAGGCATTGTTGTCTAACATGGCGTGTATCTTTTGATTTGAGCGCCATATTGAGTGGATTCCAGAAACTGCCACTCAGAATGTATCCCAGCAGTGTTCTGTCACCCCAGACCAGTGTGTCCTGGCCAAAGTCATGCCACAATCACATTCTGCTCCTTCTTCCCAGCAGTGTGCTGAGCAACCGTTCCCCGCGCAACAGCCTTTCAATGCTCAGCAGCCCTGGCATGCTAGGGCTCAGGGGATAACTGGGGGGTGGCAGAGCGAAGCTCAGTATACACACTGCTGTTTGCTCTGCTGAATTCCCATGATGGTTAGAAAACGCTCTAACTTCCGCCCCCCTACAAAACCATCACCCCCAACCCCTTCAAAAAAAAAAAAGAAAACATGCCTTGTTCTCCTGCCCTCAATGCTCAAAAATAGTTTGAAATACATCCTCTCAAAGCTTATTAGGGATATTTTCATGTGCCAACCCTGCTTGTACTTTGGAGAAAGCTCTCAGCTAGCAATGCGAAAAATGAGATCATGCAGTACCTTGACTACTCCGTTTTCATGCATTGTGATGCAGTTGTTAGGGTCTTTAGACAGCTCAAACAGAGCCCGGGCTGTCGCTTGGTGCACCGAAGGGTCTTTTGATCGAAGGTAGTGTACCAGTGGGGCTACAGCTCCAGCTTCCCCAAATGATACACAATTACTCCCCCACGTACAGCAGCAGGCAATGGCTTCTGCCAGGTACTGCCGTAACTTATCGTCTCCCTGTACAATCACACAAAGAGAGGGAGACAGAAAACCTAATTAAATCGAGTATTGGTGGACACACTTTTTTAGTATAGTTACATTTTCAGTAAAAGAAAAAGTACATTAATACTATGAGGTGTCTTTACTGCTTGTTTGGCTTACGTTCGAATAACAAAAATGCCTCTAATTTCAGTGAAGTGAATTTGTCAGTGTTAAACATGATCAGCACTTACGGTATTGGTGAGATTGGCCAGCATGGGAACCACACCATGATCTGTAATAACTGCCAGGTTCTCCACATCTTTAGCAATTTTGGCAATGGCTGCACAAACACTTGCCAGCACGTCTTTATTCTGTGATTTTAGCAGGTTAACAATGAGCTCCAAACCTCCCACAAAGGAACGCACCATTTCTCCAGCATCCTAAACACAGAGAAAACAAGAAAATGTCATGAATTACGAAAACGTTTATTTTTATGTGTTATCATGTGTTAAATCATTTACTGAACTATTGAGAATAGCCACATTTCTCTTATGATACATGGAGACACAACAGCATGCTTTGGGATGAGACGCAGACTGTGAGATTCAGCAAATCTGTACTCATTCTGTCACATATGAAACCTGTACATGTCAAACTCAATCAGTCCACACTACCTAGAGAATATACCTCAGAGAGGAAGTATGGCTGAAGAAAAAGAAAAAAAAAAAAGAGGAGGAGCATTTGTTATTTTTCCCTTTGTCTGTGCGTGTGTGTAAAGCAGAGCTGGTTTTAGGCTTGGTGGCACCATGATAGAGGATGCACTTTCTCCCAAAGGCCTCGGGTGACATGAAAGCTCATGCCAAAGTAGAGGGTCAACCGCAGTAGAACAGTGGGCATTAAAAACACACAAGCCCACACATATTGCACAGAAATGGCAACTTTAAGCACTCTTTTATATTCAGTCCAGTTATTTCAGTTGTGCCAGAGGGTATGTAGCATGCCAGCATGGCACCAGACTGTTTAGAATGATTATAAAATAGTACAGTGATATCTTTATTGATGGTACAGCGGCATATCATTATGGTTTTGGAATCAGATGAAGCCAAACATTCAGTAAACAACCCAATCTTGTATTCCTACCTGCTATTTTTACTGAATAAAGATGTCACTTGCGATGACAAGGAAAGATTATGAAGTACAACAGGTTGCTGCTTCTGTTCTGGTCATGTACAACACGATAGAACCATGACTTGAGTTCAGCTTTGTGTGAATTGGAGTCTCCTAACCTAGAGAACAAAGTCTAATGTCCCTGACTCTCTTGTAAGTACAGTTCTCTGGGGTTCTCTTGAGAACAATAAAGTCTGTCCCTCTATAACCCTGTATTTCACAACACAGCTTAACCCTAATAAACCCTTGTACACAGCACAGTAGAAATCAGCCTTCCACCCTGCAGACTCCGAAAGAGAAGAGGAGACCCAGAGCAGGTCATGCGTGCAGAGCAGGGTGAGCCTCTAAAGTGATGCCAAAGGATGAGCTCTGTGTTTAGTGTGTCTGGGCAGAGATCAGGGAGGAGAGGGGAGGAATCTGCAGCGTGTCTCACACAGGAAATGGCAGTATAGGAATACTAATGAACACTGGGAAAGCGAGAGAGACAGAGAGAAGCGGGAGCAGAAGAGGAAGTATGGCAGAGCCACCAGCTGCGGAGGGTCACTGAGGAACCCTTTCAACCCAGGGCCCAAAAAAACATCCCCAACTAAGTTCCACATCAGCAAACACAGCACGAAGCGAGACGTGCAGAGAGGGAGGAAGAGTGAGGGAGAAAAGGGAGAACGGATGAAACACAAACAGTGTACAAAAACCAATGTAAGCCAAGCTGAAAGAGGGAAAGGAAAATGCCCAAGAGAGAAAAAGGGAAGAACAAGATGCTGAGAGTGTGAATATGAGAGAGAAAAATTGGGGAATTGCACTCAACAAATTACAGCATTCAGGGAATTTAGTGTGAGGTATAACATTTTAACATTTACATGAATGCTTCTGGAAGATGTTCTAGTTTAAAGCACACATCAAAAGCAAAAAAAGCAGGTTATGGTGTGTCTCCTCACATCACCTGCTTCTGGTTGTGCTTGAATACACTGTAAATACTACATCCACAGACCAACGAGCACGTATATTCTGCACCTGCAATAGAGGAAATAACTCTCCAAACCAGCAGGTGACAGTAGCCTGTATTCACCATTTAAAAAGAGACACCGGAAGACCTAGGACTGCGGATATGCAAACCGTAAACAAAGCAGAGCTTGCCTTACCACGGATTCGCTACAAAGCTTCATTGAATATGTCTGATTAGTCGAGTCCTTTCTATGGCCACTTGGCTGCATCTTTTATATGCTTTCATCACTTCCATTTTTTCGTGCATTGGTTCGCCAAGCTGAACAGCCAATCAGAGTGATCTCTCTCACCAACAGGCTCCGCCAATGATTCAACATGCCCAACTAGTGTCACTGGACAGCTCAGTGTGTCTCAACTTTTAAGAAGCCAATGTATTTCTAATGAAAACAAGGAAAGAATAAGAAGATCTATACATAAAGGTGTTTTTGATTCAAAGCAGTAAGGCAGAACTTTCAGAAAGACTTTGTACCAATTGTTTAAAACTACTTACTGCCATTGGTTCAAAAATATGTGACACCCAGCAATATGTTTGCAAAGATTATGCCGCTGCTCAGCCGTTTTGACCTTTCTAGATATGTAACAAAAAAACTTCACCATATCAGAGCCTTTACATTGCATTTTCAAGATTTACATTTCATCAGTACATAGTAACAATGAGTACATACTCAACTGCATTGTGAAGGTGAGGCCACGTTTATCATAGTTAGACAATTTTTCATGGACAAAATACATTAAGAAATACACTGGATCAGAGATATTGTGGAAGGAAAAAGATTTTCCTACACAGATTTCATAGTGGGCTCAAGTTGATTCTCAAGTTAACCAACAGAAAAGCGTTTGGTTTGAATGTGATTTCTGTGTGAGCTGTGCTTCATACATTTCGCAGACAAAACACAGAAATCATCAATGTGACCACACCTTGATTCTTTAGACTAATTAAGCATGGTCCTCATTAAAGCAGACAACACTACATGCTGAACTATCTTACAGTAGCTAATAATCACTAGAGGATTCATAGTGAGCAGCTGTGAGCGCGTGTTTGTGCGCTCGTAGGGATTTTGAAATCCCCAGATGCGGTTCCTCAAGCATGATTCTCATAAATCTGGCCCTGGAGCTGCTAACTCAATCCACATGGGCCTTTATCTAAATAACTGCTGCTGTGAGGCCGATCAGGTTCCTGATCTGGATGGGTATGTAATTTCACGTAGACCTTGCCACCAACTCTCACTCTCCTCTCCCTAAATTCGCATACTAAGAGCTGCTGACCCATTACAGTCCATGAAGTGAACCTGCATTGTTTTAGCGACACATCACAGCCAGGGGGCTACACAGAGAAAGAAAAGATAAGAAAGTCTGGAAGAAGCAGAAATTCTTGATTTAGATTAAAAAAAAATAATAATAATAATAAATAAATATAAATATTATATATATATATATATATATATATATATATATATATATATATATATATATATATATATATATATATATATATATATATATATATATATATATATATATATATATATAGATATAGACACACACACATAATGCTCTTTTATTTGCAACTGTGCTGATAATCTACAGGAAGAATAATGCATTTGTGTTAATGCGTTACACAAGAGGCTCAAGAAAGCAGACTTACTGGATGTTGTAATTCTGAACGTGTGATTTCTATGTTTACTTGTGGATTGGTAGAAAGTTAATGATATAGAGGGCAGCACTCTAGGTTAAATATGCATTTAGTAGTTCGTTTGCATGCATAAGCTTCTCTGTTCTTTGTGTTCTTTCAGTACTGATACCACAAAGGCATTAGATTTGGGCAACTTTGGGCATCTCTAGTCAAGATTTTGCACATCTACAATGGCGGCACTCAATTTATGAGGATTCTCTATTGTGTTTATTGAGACACCGTCATTTCAACATGGCGAGATACAGAAGAACCTGTTCCGAAACTGGGCATAATTAAACATACCTTTGCGTTCTCAATGCAGGGGCAGATGGCCCAGGCAGCACTGGCCTGAACTTCTGGATTGGGGTTCTTCAGCAAAGACCAAAGAAGGCGTACACCATCAAGACGATCGATTATCCTGAGAGAGAAGAATAACAACCTGTATCTTCTGGATACTGAGAGAGATGTCACCCCAACCTGATTTATCACCCCCCATTACATAGTTTACAGTGCAATGTACAGTGTATGCTCATGACTTGTTTTCCCAACATGTTTATATGTCTGTTTTTCCCAGGGTTCAGTTTGGCTTTTGCAGCAGACTATCCCCTCCTGGTGTGATGATGAAAACATTCCAGTAGCAGATCAGAAAGCTGCTCAGCATGGCTTTCCCATCACATCCCACCTGCTCAGTCCCTTACGCCGGTACCCCCTGCTCACCTTCTAAACCTTCCAACAACTCCATTAAAGCATGTTCGCATCAGCCTGGCCGAAGCCTGACCCGTACAATGCTTTTAGGAGGTCCGTGCGGATATTTATAGCGGACCGTGGACAAACACACACATACTTGCACGGAGCGCACCGTTTAACTCTGTTCCTGTCGGCGACTCTGAGGAGGAAAAAACCCAGAGAAAGTACATTTTCCAAGTCAAACATTCTCAGAGACAAGTCTTTCTATATTTCACTGCTTCTGAGTGAGGTTTACTTAAGAACAGGCTGTATTTCATGCTGCGGATATGATTCTACTAAAGGATGTAGTCAGGCTCTGGGAAGAACGGGAAAACAACTCTTCAGTGCGGTCCGTTTGTCAGGTATAAATAACATGTAACCTGTTTCCCATGTGTGCATCCAGCGACAAGGCCGACATTCAATGCTGTCATAATTGCTAAACCACGCCGCAAAGCGGGGAGCTAGTGAACGGAGGCCGGGCTGAGAACTGGTCAGAGCCATCTTAACGCCAAGCGTACCCCCGACCCCATCCTCATAATAAATCAGTTTGAGAAGCATGATAACAGGGAGAGCCCCACGCTATCCCGAGAGGCCACTAAATCCTTCAGAAACAGGACATAATGCTGCACTTGAACAGGTAAAATGCACTCAACACTACAGTAGTGGGATGTATCTAGAAATCAGTTCCTGGGCTGGTTTAGCTGTGGAAGTTTGTGTGTTTGACAACAAAAATGGAAAGTTTAGTTGGCCATTAGATGTATAAAGATCTAATATTTCAATAAATCATTTTGAATTAGTACGTTTTTAAAATGACCAATAATTTTGAGAGTTCTGACAGATTATTTTGTACCGTGTGGAGGAGAGACCGTCATGAATTCCTTTTACTGCTTTTAATTTCAGAAACAGGCCTGAACATGTTGTTCTATGAAAGAAAACAATCATCAAATATGAGCTATGCTAATTGCTTTGTAGACTACTGTGCTTAACTCTCAAAATAAACCATCAACACGGAACAAAGAGGAATGAAAAAAAAAAACAATAAAAAAGACTCTTTGTTACTAAAAGGAAATGGGAACAAAAAGACAAGTCCTAAATATAGATTCCATGAGAAAATAAGAACAACATGTTCAAGAGCTGTTACATAGGTCTACAGGACTGAAGTTCTTGGTCACTCAAAGAGTTAAAATGAAATGAATGACCTTATTTCTTGAAAAACAAGCTTTGTGGACTTTTACTACACCACTGTGGTTGCTCACATCCATAAACGTATTAATCTTTCAGACAAAGGCTGTGTGAGCTTGGGTGCCGAAGAGAGGGGAACAAAACGCTCTTCATTTGTGTCCAGCATTAATTAAGAAGGGGACTGCAGTCTATAACAGTCTTGTAAAAGCAATGAGAGTCAGATGTGTTAAATATACAGAAAAACCGATACTCAAATCTCTGTGAATGTGTGAATTACATGGCAGTTCTGTGCTCTGCATATATTAAAGACAATGATACTTGTTTTTCTGTTTGTTAACCATATGTCACCACCACTAGGGCTGGGTATTGATATAGATTTCCGGATTCGATACCCAAAATTAGACTACACTGGTCGCTTTGTTCATTTGTTTTGGCATGCAGCCTGTGAGAGCACCCTAAAAGATGTTTCTTCCTATTATTTAAAGAGTACAGTGTTTTTATTGTACGACACTCAATACAGACCATAATCTAGTACAGTAAGCTGAAAAAGACATTCTGTGTACTCATCTGTGCTTATGCTCGCCTGCCTGTTTCTGTTTAGCAAGTCCAATGGCCGTTGTCAGAAGTGCTTTACAGCTTATACAAACTGACCGCATTGAGACAATAAAAGGCCTCCACCCTGGCCGCAGCTATGAGTCTCACAGCAGGTAGAGTAAACACAGATCTTCGAGCCCTGTAATTACAGAACCAGGGCTGAGGGCTCTTGCCCTGCATGTGCGGAGCATGGAGACTGGTCAAGTGGCACATCCCAGGGCCCGTTGGATCCGCTGCAGAAGCGGTGGACATGGAATCTTTTACAGAGAACAAAAACAATGCCTTGTCATCCTAAACCGAGCCAGTGGCAACAGTGAGAGGGATTACAAGGCCAAGGTTGGATACTATGAGCATTGTCAGCTGCTGGATTGTTTCTGGACAACTGTTTTGGATCCAGGTTGATTAGGTAATACAAAAACAGTGAAAACAGTCTGATATGAGCACAGGGAAATGTGTTACAGTAATACAGTGCAGAGAGTTATCATTTGATTTGTAAAGGACACATAAGAATGTTGTGGTAAGAGGTAAGACTTACACCATGTTCTCAGGGTCAGTGGCACAGGCTCCCACGGCCCTTGTGACGTTGACTAGAAGGGCCTGGTTGGTGCCGGTGAGTAAATTGACCAAAGGCTGGATGCCACTGCTTTTGCGGATGGTGGCAAGATTCTCCGATATTTGGCCACATTCTCCCAAAGCACCCACTACATTAACAAGTACCTCTTCAGGTTGGTCTTTGAGCAGACCTACCAGAGTTTCTAGTGCCTTATACTCCTGAAACCTATGAGAGAGAAAGAGAGCATGAAATTATTACTCATCTGCATGCCCAAAGTGTTTTCAATGAAAAAATACTAGGACTCAGTATACCAAGTCATCAATTGCTTATCTCCAAGAAACATACCATTTCCTGTTGCTTCCACACAACAAGCATTTATGGTGCACTCTTTTTTCCAAAACTTGGGCACATTTCCTCTGTGAACACACTTACTTTAAAAAATTAAAATCACAGCTGTTGAAAGCTGTATTAAGTTTTGTAATGAATAGTGAGATTTTCCCCTGTGTGTTTAAATGTGGTAGCTGATGGGATAATGGGAAATCCATGGGAATTCCATGAAAGAGAGCAAGTTGTGTCAATATTGCTCTGAAGGACCTTTCTTCAATGGACACAAAAACATGAAATGGTTTGTTTATAATTAGATGAAGGATTTTTTCCATCATGCAATGGATTATAAAAACATGAAGACTCAAAACCTTAAATAGTAACAGGAAGCATTCGTATGGGTTGTGGATATCTCGAAGGAGAATAAATCCGGTGATGCTTTATCACCGCAACATTTCCCACGCTGCGCTCAATATGCATTTATGCTCAATGACCACATTTTCTGGTTTGGAGCAAGACAACAAGAGCTTTTGGTGCAATTCTGGATTTGTTTGCCAAGTAGTGGTGAACTACAGTAAACATTTAAAAGGCATATAATGTGGTTGCAGGGAGCCTCAACTAATCTCTGATGTACGGTCAAGCTATATGGCTGTTTTTATTCACAGTTACGGTTTCTGGCTAAGAAGTCCTGAAGACCATTGAGTGACCAAGGTCAATTGGCTCTGGTCAAAGTCAACCAAACATTTTCTTGCAAGTAAAACAGAAATAAAATAAAAAAGCTGCCAAAATTAACACAGCATAAAAGTCAGAAGAAAGGTCAGGCCTACACACTTAAACATAGCATGTAAAACAGAGATGCCATCAGTGAAGTGTTATCAGCATGCTACATTAAAGTTGTGGAGCAATTACATGTTACCTCTGATTAATGGACTGTGGGTGTTGTCTATTTTTGTAAAGCCAACATCAACCTGCCAAATAATCATGCCAAGAGAAACAACATGAAACAGCACCGGTCAGTTGCTGCCACCAAAAAAAAAGGTTAAAAAGTGAGCATGCACCGTTTTAGAGTTCCTAACGGCATCCTAAAGACTGCAAAAATAATTTTTAGATCTCTAAGTGACCAAAAAAAAACAAAAAAAAAAAAACAACAACTGTCCATTTGCCAAAACCCACAGCTAAAACATTCCTGACTTCGCAACTGTTGCTTTCACCCGTTTTCTCAGACAAGCTTTTATACTTTTCTAATGTAGGTTAATGGAGATATATGGTAGTTTTACATGCAATTTTAAAATAATTATTTAAGAATAATTTCCAATAAATTGTTACTACTTTATGAGCACTTTCACTGTTCATACAAATCTCTAGTTAATTTCTATGGGGTGTTCTGTAAAGCTTGTCAGAGTTAGCAACAGCAAA
The DNA here is from genome assembly GCA_036784905.1 of Acrossocheilus fasciatus. Classification (NCBI taxonomy): domain Eukaryota; kingdom Metazoa; phylum Chordata; class Actinopteri; order Cypriniformes; family Cyprinidae; genus Acrossocheilus; species Acrossocheilus fasciatus. The sequence continues at coordinate 17,236,655 of CM071949.1, forward strand.
AGACAAGAATTTCAAAATGAAACAATTATGGACTTTGATGGCACTGCCGTGGGACAATAAGGGAAATCAGTAGTGATGCACATTTTTATTTATTTTATGTTATTTTTTTTTTCACTGAAACACTGAAACCAAGTGTTTATTTGGCTAAAATTTTGGTAATTAAATTTGGGTAACTGAAGTCCGTATGCTGTTAAAATTTCGCAATAAGCCAGCTCTCGATATTTTAGCCAAACAAATTTTACAAATTGCTGCTCCAGCATCATTTTTGGTAACGGCGAAGTGCTGACATGGTAAAAACACTCCATTGGATGGCATTAATTAAAAGTCACTGTTTCGGTCAGTAATTTCAGTCCATTTCAATTATTTTATTTAGAATATTCATCACTAGAAATTAGTACATAATTAAGCATTTCGTGAATTAGCTGAAAGATCATAGATGACTGTGATATTGCATTAAAAGCCCCATATAACTAAAAACTCCAGTGAATATCACCCTTTGTGTATAATAAAATTCAGGTTATTAGCATAATCATTATAATATTTTTCTTGTTATAATATAACCATTTTAATTTTATGCATCATTAATCAGGTAAATGGTTAACATATGCCTTTCCCAGCACATTTGTGGAGGTCTCACATCCTCTTCAGTCACTACTACCTTCTAAAAGCCCCTTCGACCCAGCCCTGAACCCCTCTTTCTGCTGGACTCACGTGACCAGCCCTCTCATCAGACACACAAAGACATGCTGTCTGCTGCTGGCAACACCAGGACTCTCAGAAAAATAAGGAGGAAAAGCACCTCAAAATTATGACCACTGTAAAATACATTCTGAAATGATTTTCGCCTTAAAATGCCAGGTCTTGATTGTTTCTGAAATGGCACACTGCGCTTACACTGAGACCAGATGGATTGGGAAAACACTCCCTGGTAAATGATCACTGACCTAGCACTCCACTCCCTCAGCAGATTTAATTTTACATAAATGGTTGGTTTGTTTTATTCCAAATGCTGTGTTCGACCTTGATGTTGTACAAAAAATAGTAATAAAACCTGTTCTTTCTTCACATCCAAGTTTGCATGAAATATTCTGCCAGTAACACAGTGGTTTTCTATACAGCTGAGATCTAAAACTTTAAACCAGCCACCTGTGCAAGTGAACATAACACAAGTGAGAGAGGTGTAACTCTAGTTTGGCACAACTAGCGTGAAATTAATTTTTATTATGTTCTGGATAAAGATAAAGAGTTGATATGAGAACTAATACACTGATAAAAAGACCGTTCTGCATAAAATATGGTGAAAAATGTGTTGCAAAAGTAAGAAAAAAATCTTAAAAAATGTAGTGCATTGAGAACAAAAAGACTAACAAAAAATATCCATCTTTGTCAGTCCATAAAAAGCAGGTTGATGGGACCCTCAAAGTTAATGCATCAAAAACCACACAAATTGTGGTGTCACACAAAACACTCATTTGACAGTTGGCTGGATTACTTTTTCTAATCTGTGTGTGTTCCAGAGAGGATAGAAAGCCATGTACACCTGGGACGGCAGGGATTGTCAGGCTAATGATTTTCAGCAGCTTCAGTTAGGTAACTTTCACAGACAGGTTTAAAAAAAAAACTTAAAATGCATAAATATAACTTCAAAACAATATCAAAATGTTTTTCTTCCTGTATGTGTACAAGATGAGGACTTTAAATTTGGGTAGCAAAAATGAGTGGGAAAAAAGTAGAAATTTACCCCAGTAAGGAATTCGTTAAGTTAAGTTCAAATAAATATAACACCCAAGTGACATTTGTGATTTATGTTGCTAGAATTTCCTTTATAAAGCCTGCAGAAGCCCTGAAAATGCTGCTTCCTTTTTCATCACAAGGACTATCAGTGGCAGTGAGCTGTAAGCAAAAGGGATACACACAGATGCAGTGCACCTCTAACTACTGATACTGAACTTAATGCATCACAATATCCTGTGGAATGTGCCCACACACACAAGCTTAAACGATAGCAATATAAGAACATGAACTGATTTGCAGAGTCTAATTTTCCTGCAGGTAGATACAGGCGGCCAGTGTAAACAGGGCTGTTCTTCAGCATCCTGGCGTTGTGCACAGACCTGGGATACCCAACAAAGATATCGAGGAACTTCCCCTGCCGGTCAGTGACAGCCTGCAGCTGAACAGAATGAAACAGCTTCCTGTCGAAATAGTGTTGGGCGTCGCTGGTGATTCAATTCGGATGTGACACACATCTATTGTTCCAGCTATCACATGGACAGCGAGAGACCCACCAAGGTGGGCAAAACCTGCTCCCACTGCCACCAGGTCATCAGCGGTGGGGAAAGCAATTAGCCTACTCAAAATCCTGATGACTGCCCTGCTCATTCTGAGCACAATGTCATACACAGAGGACTTGGGATGTCGAAGGCCACCCTGTATGATGCTGCTCACAGTCTGTTAATATGTATATAGTTTTTTTTTAAAGATTATAATTTGAATAATTGATCTATCTTTATGTGTGTATATTGTCTATAATGAATATATTACGTATTTATGTATATATGTATTTTTAGATTTATATCAGCCTCTGTCGTTCTGTCCACAGCTAGCTGTGGCTGTATTATTCTGAGGTGAAATTTACTAGATAAATAGGTGATACTTATATTATGTTTTGTTTTATATTATCTATTGTTTTATATTATATAATTTATTTGTGTGTATGTATTAATTTATTCAAGTTTATTAATTTTTTTCATGTTGTTCCTTTTGTTTCTCCTGTGTATTTTTACTTGCATTCATTTATTGCAATAAATTAGTTCCTTGCTCAAAATCAGCCTGCGGCTACATTTATTCTGCAGTAAAATTTACTAGCTAAATATTAATAAATGGTTTACAAGCTGTCGACGAAGCCATGATCTGCGAGCATCTGACCGACGTCTCCTTTGCGCTGTTGAGAAAAACGACCTTAAAAGGCAGAAGAAACCAGTAAGAATTAAATACATTAGTGATGTTCGCACAGCGGAGTGGGCTCTTTAAATTTTTGCTCTGTGAAAACGCATGACACGTTACAACATCAACATGGCGGATGTAGTACGTCCGAATTCCATTCATACTACCCTCATTCATACTATATAGAACATACTTTTTTAACGGTCGAGAAGTACGTTCGAATTCAAATGTAGTACCTACACAAGTAGTATGTGATTTCGGACGTAGCCATTGTGTTTATACTAAGCGTTTCACGGTAGTTCCTGGCAACATACGGCAATGGGCGCCGCAGTTGCTATAGTTACTACATCTCACAATAAAAAATTATGTATATATCTATGACAATAAACAACATAACGAAATACAAACCTAACCAACTAAAGCACGAACAAACAAATAAACGAGAGCTACCTGTTTCTGTGCTGCTTTGTGTACAGTCATTACCGAGGAAACCGCTTTGTATCTGCAGTTAAAGGAACACTCCACTTTTTTTGGAAATAGGCTCATTCTCCAACTCCAACTACTCTCATTCCGGCGTAATAATCAAGGAACTTTGCTGCCGTAACATGGCCGCAGCAGGCGCAGTGATATTACGCAGCGCCTGAAAGTACTACTACTAGTTATAATATAGCTGGGGACTACTTTCAGGCGCTGCGTAATATCACTGTGCCTGCTGCGGCCATGTTACGGCAGCAAAGTTCCTTGATTATTACGCCGGAATGAGAGTAGTTGGAGTTGGAGAATGAGCCTATTTCCAAAAAAAGTGGAGTGTTCCTTTAACTGCAGATACAAAGCGGTTTCCTCGGTAGCGCCTGAAAGTAGTCCCCAGCTATATTATAACTAGTAGTAGTACTTTCAGGCGCTATGTAATATCACTGCGCCTGCTGCGGCCATGTTACGGCAGCAAAGTTCCTTGATTATTACGCCGGAATGAGAGTAGTTCCTAATCATATCAGCCTAGAAAATCGCAACTTTTCCTTTTCTGCCGGTCTTAGTACACGATATAACTACAGAAGAGTCAAGTTTTAAATAGGACAAATATCGAAACTCTTTGGTCATTTTTGAACGCGATGCTACTGGTCTTAATCGGATTCAATGATCTATGCTAAGCTATGCTAAAAGTGCTATCGCCAGACCCGGAGATCGGCTGAATGGATTCAAAAACGGTAAAACTCAACTTATTAACTCTGGGGGAGTTGGAGAATGAGCCTATTTCCAAAAAAAGTGGAGTGTTCCTTTAAGTTGATTTTTCTTGCAACCCAAGTTTCACCAAGTGTTCCCTTAACCTTATAACTAAGGGCTTTCATGCAACCGGGCCCAGAATGATCTTTTAAATCTTTTTGGTTATAGTTATCTTTTTCGGTGTGAACAGGAGTTCACACTTCAGTAGTGTTCACACACTTTATTTACTGGCTTGTTTAATCTCACTTTTAAGCATAAATTTCAACGAGGCTTCTTCAGAGGTATTACCCCAATCTTAACAACTGAATGTTTTCACAAAGCATTACTTTTTTAGAAGACACTTATTTGGCTAATGGGACATTAATTGAACTGAATGTGGCATGGGGCACCTGTCTCCAGTTTCAGCAAACTAAGCCTGATGTAAACGCAGGATGAGCTTTTGTCAGCTTGGACTTATGAGGTGGAGAGAGAGCTGCTACTGGGCCATTTCAGACACAAGCCTCCCTCTGAATTCCTCTTTCAATACTATTCTATTTGCGACTGGTGTGGGGCCAGACAGTAGATCCTTCTACAGACCCTAGTCTATAACAATCCCATAAAATACAAAAAAAAATGCTCTTATCATAAACTAAAAATGTAGATTCATCAGCTCCTTGGCTTCAAAGTTGTGAAAATAACACCTGATAATTTATAGACGGGTAATGGTGGAATTAAAAAATGCATTTTTGAGCCCTGTAGAGTATATGTCCCCAAACGCATACTGCAAAGCAAAGTAATACGTGTAAATCACTTTTATATGAGAGTGCTTGTGTGACAGAACGGGCAAGCCAGATAATGATTCCAAGGTTTTTTTTTTTGTATTTATGGGGGAAAATGACTGGCTTAAAAGACATCAGCCGCCAGAAAAATTACACCAGGAAAGCCTCCAGGATGGTCATCATCTTCACTGAGCTAAGTGACGTTGGAATAAAGACCAACGTGCTTTACATGACAAACGGTTTAAGAGTCTTTCAGCTTACACTCCTGATTATTACAGCACGACTGTTTCAGAGAAGCATTCCACATCTCCCACAGCCCACTTGCCACTAATGGAGCAACGGCCTCGACTAACACATCACGGGTGTCTATAAAATCAACACTTTACTTCATCTTTTGTTAGCGGTATGGGTGAAAGAACAATTCGCATTCCTCTAGCAAAAAGTCATCATAAAAGATCAGAGCTCATTCACAGAGTTTATAAAAACTTTTGCTCTCTCTTCAAATAATCACTTCTGTAGCTGCACTCAGCGCAGACTCGGATGGACAATGGTTGACAGCTTTGAGCCATGGAAAATCTGAGCGTTAGAAGTGAACAAATGAGACATCTCATAAAAACGAAGGCTGCGTTTGATTGCACATCCTCTGTCCTTCACTAAGTTGAAGGACCCCTTTTCATGAGTGATGCACAATTTGACCAAATCTGGAGCCAATTACGCATATCACGTTGGCTTGACTCCTCCTAGTCTAAATACGCCACACTGAGATCAAAATGTCTATTGACCACACAATGAATTTTTGATTTTTAGGAATGGAGACCTGTATTCTGCAAGATCAGTCAAACTTCTAATTTTTGATAAATTATGTGAATTAATATACTGTATGAAATATTTCGTCCACACATGATGAGTAATTATGGTTGTTCTAAGAGGAAAACTGTCATAATTTTTCTGAAAAATGAAAGAAATGCTTGTGCAGAAGCTCTGTAGTTACATGCACATACTTAGCTACATTTTCCAAGCTGATGGAACATTTCCAGATGGCTCCAGTCGTGGCAGCTAGTAACTGCTTGTTTTCAGCTTCGTTGAGCAACATGACCAGTGGCTTCAGTCCGTCGTACTGCCGCACCAAATCACGGGTATGTTTATCTTCTGCACACTAACACAGGAGTGAAGCCGCACACACATACAGTACACAGATTTAGGCAGCATCGAGATGTGCGCCACACTGACAATCATAGCCAGGGCTAAATTAGTATTTTCATTTCAATCTCAGCCCTTTTATATGGTGCCAAAGAAAAGTGTAGTTGAGTGTGTACGGCCGTACCTTAAAGATAGCGCTGGCACAGTGCATTTGGAGCTCCTGGTTGTCACAGCTGAGGTTCTTCACCAGATCCTCAATCATGCCCTCAGTCTGTATAGCAATTCTGTAGCTCTTCTGCCAACACAAACATGCAGAATGACTCTCTACGCTGAACACCTACTGTAAAAACCACTCTGCCTTGCCAAACAACACTGCGTGCAGCAGCGTAGCGCTTATTTCATCCTAGGGTTTCTTGCTTCTGGCCTCATACAGTCATTCACATCTTCAAACTGGTCCTTTAATAGAAACAATCTGCCAGTCAAAAGTAAGGCGTGCTATTTTCAGTCAAGTGTCCTTGTATAGTAGAGTGGCTTTACATATAGCATTTGAAGCTTGCATTGTGTTTCACAATACATTTGTTTGTTTAAATATTAATAGTATTTAAAATTTTATAAAATTTTATAGTATTTAATGCCATATATAAAGCTATGACATATAGATAACAGTTATAAAAATACATTTAGAATTAAAATTAAACTACTCTTCATAAGTTAGGGGTCTGTGAGATTAATATTTATTTATTTATTATTATTATTTTTTTTTTTTTACCACACTAAGGTTGCATTCATTTGATCAAAAAAGAAATATTGTGAAATATTTTAATTATTATTTTCTATTTTAATATTCTTTAAGATGTAATTTATTCCTGTGATGGCAAAGCTGATTTTATTTAGCTGAAGAACTTACAGTCATAAGTGTCACATGATACTCCAAAAATAAATGTAATATGCTGATTTGGCGCTTAAAAAACATTTCTTTCTATCATCAAGGTTGAAAACTGCTTAATATTTTTGTGGTGATCATGACATTTTTAGGATTCTTTGATGAATAGAAAGTTTAAAAGAACAGAATTTATTTGACATTTAACATTATAAATGTCTCTACTGTCACGTTTTATTTATTTATTGTATTTTTGCTGAATAATAGCATTATTATTTTTTTTTTTATTTCCTTCTACGTTGTACACAGACATACTATAGTATTTCAGACTTTGTTCTCCAGTTTTCTGCGATCCCCAAATTCAACGCAAAATCAACAAAATGTTGCATTTTTTTGCAATCCTGCATAATTTGTCATTTTACTGCACAATAACAAAAATTTAGGTCTCACAAAAACTATATGATAATTATCTAACTGAATTATCCCTAATTTTATTATGCATTTTGTTTGTTCTTTGCATCATGCATGACTGTTGCGCATCTAACAATTTATTATGGTAAATGTGCTATCCTAATTAAAAAAAAAAAAAAAAGATTCTGTAAATTATCATCACAAAATCAAGTCATTTTGATTGCACAAATCACAAAAAAAAAGAATGCAATCCTGTAGGGACTGTCAAAATTTCACATTTAATCAAAAACGGTTACTTGGCTTTTTTTGTAATTATTTGTGAAATTTACTAGCAATTTCTGAGTGAAAATTGCTTCAAAGCGAATCCTACACTAAATTTATTTCAGTGTAGCTATTAAAGAAATTTCAAATTAACATTTTAAGCATCTGCTTTTGGTTCAACATGATGAAGCAAACCTCAGAAGCACACTCCTGCAAGGTTCCCACCACAGGGATGAGCATGTTCTTCTGTGATGACTTGAGCAGCCGGGCGAGCAGAGGGATTCCCCCGGCCCGACGGATAGACTCCTTGTTCCTGGTGCTCTTGCTGCAGCTCCAAAGAGCCAGAGCCCCACAGCGCGCCACCTCCGCGTCCCTCTCCTGCTCCGCACTCAGAGACACGCCATTAGGCAAGCAGTCCAACAACTCCACCTGCCAGAAACAACTTCAACTTTTCAAACGCACTTTCCTGTGCTTGAACTTTGAAATACCGCTATAGATTTGTCACTCTGCTTCACATGATATTATTATTATTACATTATTGTGCTTTATATTGTATTAATTTCACTCCGCATTAAGGTAGGAGAGTCGTGTCATGTCAAAACGAACTTGAATGTTTTATTAATAGGGTCATGGTGTACTTTATGACATCTTCAGTGCACTTCTGTCACTGAGTCTGCAGGATGTGGAACACAATCTCCTGCCCTGAAGCTGCCAACATTCATCTAAACATTCATCATCAGCCAAAGACTGGCTGTTACTTAAGAGGGCTTGAAAATTCAGACTATGTCACACCAAAATCTACAAATGACCACATCCTTCAAAGAGTAAATTTCATGTTTCCCCTGCCGTCAAGCCAGAAAGGCCGCTCTAACACAGCATTACACGCACGTGCCATTCAGAGGTGGTCTGGGTCTTTAAATGTAACTAATCTATGATAGCTACATTGAGAACGTCCGAGTCTAGCCCCGAGTAAATATACAGAGCAGAGTAACACGCAAGCCCTAATCATACCGAGCGTCACTCTGTCAATAAACACACATGCCAGGATGAGGGGGAGCACGACATTCAATCTGTTTTTACCTGCAATGTGCTCCCTTTGATGCTGGCATAGAAATTGATTGGGAGAAACAGTCTCGAAAGAAAGAGAGCAAGTGGAGAAATAGAGCATGGTATACGTATGTACCTTCAACATATCCTTCATCCTTTTGTCTCCTTTCCTTATGCAAGACTTTAATCACAGTCAGCCTGTTTTGACAAACACACAGGAACAGATTTCACGTTTCTCACCAGTCTCTTGATGCCACCATGTTGTCGGACCGTCCTGCGGGCCCGTCTGAACTTGGCCACATTGGCGATGGTCTCTGCAGCCAGGCACTTCAGCTCTTTGTCAGGAGAGTCCAGGATGGACACCATGGTCTGCAAACCACCCAGATCAGCGATGGTTTGCCGAATCTGAGAGTTAGAACTGATCTCCTTCAAGATCTTCAAAGAACCAATCTAACAGCAAGAGAGATTAAAATATAAATTTTTAGAATAATTGTTTTGCATATCTAATGCTGTTGAATTGATTGAAATGTATGGGTTTTCATTTTTTACATTTATGAACTTGCTGGAATTTTATGAAAGCTTCATCTTCTCTTTTACTTTACTGTTGTCATGGAAAGAGCAAAAATTGCTGTGGCCTCAACATATTTTTGTTTGATATGCACAAGTAACACTTACTATTATACTTACTATATAATAGTAAGTGTTACTTGTGCATGTTTAATGTAACAATTAAATATTTAGCTCAAAGAGCTGGGGATAGTAAGTATTTTTCTGAAAGAAATGATAACTTGTATTCAGCATTTACACATTTAAAGACATTTATAATATTACAAAATATTTCTATTCCAAATAAATGCTGTTCCTTTGAACTTTCTACTGTTCAAAGAATCCCGAAAAAGCGTATCACAATTTCCCCCAAAATATTAAGCGGTACAACTGTTTTCAACATTGATAATAATAAGAAATGTTTCTTGAGCACCAAATAAGCATATTAGAGTGATTTCTGAAGGATCATGTGATACTAAAGACTGGAGTAATGATTCTGAAAATTCAGCTTTGCCAATCAGAAGAATAAAAGACATTTTAATATACATTTACAATTTAATAATATTTCCAAATTTTGCTGTTTTTATTGTATTTTGATCAAATAAATGAAGCCCATCAAAAATCTTGCCCACCACAAACTTTTGAACAGTAGTGTACATCTGTAAAAATATAAACTAAATCAATGAAAAACAGAAGAATAAACATTTCCCAGACTCAAACTGTGACCTCTGACCCAATTAATTGAGTCTGGATGCACTTACTTTACATCTGATGTCATCTGTGTCAAGCAGGTTGATGAGAACCTCCAGCCCCCCCACATCTCTGATAGCCAGCTGACACGTCTCCTGGCCCAGGTTAAAGTCTCTCAGAGCACACAACACAATCACTGTGGCTGTCTGATTAGCCCCCTGTTCACACACAAACACATGTGGAGCAATTACATTAGCTGCTCCATCATAACCCACAGACAGATGAACAAAAACAGCTGTTGTCTTATATATTTCATTCATCTAAATCATGTGAAATCATCTGACTTTATACTGTATGACTTTATATGTGTTATATGCGTGAGTGTGAAGGCAAATGTGCACGGCCACATTTGCATCATATAATTCTTGTATTTTTTTGCATCAATGGCGTAATTTCTCCATGAACCTCTTTTTTCAACCCATTTGACCCAAACCCCAAAATCATCTTGCCTTTGAGTCTTATTTTGTTGACCACATGTTGTGTATAAGTGTTTGGTATTGTGACTATAAACAGGGGTGGGGAGAGATCCTTTGATACAGACTACTGCTGTGCTGTGGCCTGAAACCATAGACAATGACCTAAGTTAGCAATTAAAAGAAAACAAGCTCTGAAATGTTGGAGATGATAATGGATTGGCCTTAGAAAAAGCTCTGTTTTGACAGTTGCTATATACACAGTGTTTTAGGCTGGTCGTTCCTCAGAAGTTGCCTACACAGTGAGTACAACAAACCAAACATGTGGCATTTGTTGGGACAAGCTCCTTAACAGATATGTATCGCAGACGACTGCGGTTTTGATATCATTCACGGCATGTCTTTTATCGTTGGAATGAAATAATAGAAGGGCGAGTGACAGATAAATAAAGCAGAGGATCCAGCAAAAATACTAAACTATTAATCATCTTTAATCAAGAAATTATGGCTTCTTTAGTGATTGCTGTTTGTTTAGGTCAAAACCACAGATCTAAGATCAGCTTTCCCCGAGAGAAAACACCAGAAACTCGACTTCCACGTGTGTTTTTAATGTGATGCCTCGTTTTTCTCCTCCTTTTTTTATGGAGCGGCTCTTATGAATGCAAACAAAGACAGGCTGGCGTTCTGCACATTGCAGTAGGTCCCAAAGAGGCATGTAAGCTGCTGTAATGCTGCTCGTGCAGCAGACCTTTGAAATGTGACACTCAAGTTCAAAATTGAATAAACACTCGTGTTTCTTTTTCATAAAACTAGCAACAGATAAGATCCAGTGATTAGGCCAGTCTCGCACCCTTGTTTATTAGACACATGGTACGTCCCAGTTTGCATACCTATTTTATTCTGTTTTGTAGTACAATAGAACAAGTAGCCCCTTGTGAAAAGTAGGACACTTTAGCATAGTTTTAAAGAGTAGTTAAGGAAATAATATACTTTAAAAGAATATACTTATGTGGGAACTAAATGTAAAGATTTCAGGGATTTAACTGCATATTATGTAAGGGATCATCAATGGCTAGCTGTGCATTAAACGATTTGAATGCATGACGCGGTGGCGAAGAACCGCCAGACGCGCAGCAGAGGGTGGTTGCCTCCGCGAAGTGCATTCAAATCGTTTAATGCACAGCTAGCCATTGATTATCCCGTTTATGCCATGGTCATTTGCCAGCATTCACATATTAAAGATGTTAATATTTGCGCTGCAATATTTGACCGGAACGATAAAAATGACGGTTATTTTTGTCTGTATTACTATTCAACAGTAACTGTATGTTACTATGGTTACCAATGTTTATAGGAAGCGCATTAATATGAAACGTGATTAAACTGACCTGGAACTACCTGTGCAGTTCAACGAATTTAATCAACACCTGCCAGCCAATCAGAATCGAGTATTCAGACAGACCATGGCATAATTGCAATTAAAGAGTGGCCTGAAATAGAATGGAAGAATTAAAGAATGGCAAAGAGGACAGAAAAAGACAATAAGCAATTATTTTCATAATTATGGCCAGTAAGTAATAAATGGCTGATATTAAAATATATGCTATTTTATCTAAAATCACATAAAATCATTCATCTTAATTGCTATAGGAATTCTAAGTGAATTTATGCATCAAAACATTGAGATTTGCTACGTTTAACAGTGTTATTAAATTAGTGTTTTTTTTAAGATGAACTTTAAATGAGTTTTAGATGATGGCATGGATATTGTTAAAAAATAACGGATATGGTGACTATATATTGCACATCTCTAAACAGTAGCACTTGGTTTGTTTTGGAAGAACACAAACAATGAACGTGGATATGAGAAGAGGAGAACATCAGATCAAAGAGATCAGAACTTGATAGGAATCATAATGAAGAATGAATGGTAGAGTTGAAAAAAGGGGTGGGGAAATTTGAAGAAACTAATGCTAGGTACACACCACAAGATAATCGGGCTGATTTTGGGCCGATTTCTCCCCTTCCGACAATCCTAGGTAATGTCCTGATTATCTTGGTGGTTCTAAAGATTATCTTATCAGATTTCAGATTTTTTTTGTGGTGTGAGGCGTGTTAAGAGTGACTGAATCTGCTCAGAAGAACGGAGGCGCCCCCATTCGCAAAATCGTAAATATTCAACACGTTCAGATCAGAAATCCTGATGTGTGGGGGGGGAACCCCGAGGACACCACACACTATAGGAGCAAAATGGTTAAATCGAGGATTTTTTGTCCTCATGTTTGTGGTCTCTCACATTTTGAAGATCTTATAAGATTTTGTGTACCCAGCATAATAAGAGTGTGTACCCAGCATAATAAGAGCAATGAAGGAGACAGACAGAGACCGTGATAAGAAGTGAGAAAAATAGTCATAGAGAGGTAGAGAAAGATACAGAAGAAGAAAGCAAGAGTGAGAGAAAAAGCACATGTGTTGTCCACATTAAGTGGCTGGACCAAATGTGAACCGAAACTAGCAGTGAATCCACTGCACTTTCTGTCTTGCCACTCTCTCCGTCTTCAAAGCATTTGATGGGTTAGCAATGAACCTTGTAAAAACATGAAGCTATATTTAGTACTGATACCAAGGAAAAAGAAATCCAATGTTCATATGCTTTCATTTTCTAGCAGCTTTGGTCTCAATGTGCTGTAGACATTCTTTACAAATCAGAAAACATCTGAAGGTCTTTTATAATGTCTCTGTCATGAATCTAACGGGCCCTCACTCACAGTCTGTGGTGTGAAGACAGATGTTCAGGACAGATGCACACACAGATAAAAGCTGTGAACACGGATGAATGACAGGTTTATCATTTGAAATTACTATACACCTTACTCACATTAATGTTATAGAGTTTGAGTTTGTGCTATCTCACCTCTCATGTGTGACTGCAGGGATGTGCAAACTTACTTAGGGATGTTACTACACTTACTACTGTATATATAGAAAATCTCAGCTCCAGGCCTGGCTCCACGGGGGGGCTAGGGTGAGCCAGAAGCTTCGCTAACCCTAGCCAAGAACTAGAACTCAAATCAGGGCTCCCGCGCTGTTTTCTGTGCACACGCACCCAAAGCATGCACACTGAGAGCCACAAGTCAGACAGCGTTCTATTACTGTATTGAGTTTTTTGCATCTTATCAAGCTTAAATGGACATATACACAAAATCAGTCACCTGGTGCCCATATTGGCGAGTATTTTTGTAAGCAGTCTTAATGGAGTTGAAAATAAAAAATCTTAATGAACGTAAAGAGTTGGGAGAATATCTGATGTGTTGGCAGCTGAATATACCTTCTGTCTTATGTCATAAATGTTAAAGGCATTAAAAGGCTGAAAAACCAAGACATTTCGAAAATATTCAGATGGGAGAACATCTAGCAACTAATTAAGTTAATTGACATCAGGTCTCTAACATGATTATCTATAAAAGGGATGTCTTAGAGAGGCAGAGTCTCTCAGAAGTAAAGATGGGTAGAGGCTCTCCAATTTGTGAAAGAGTGCGTTCCTCGATATCAAATTGCAAAGGCTTTGCAAATCTCATCATCTACAGTGCATAACATCATCAAAAGATTCAGAGAAATGAGAAATCTCTGTGCGTAAGGGACAAGGCCTAAGACCTTTGTTGGATGCCCGTGGTCTTCGGGCCCTCAGACGACACTGCATCACTCATCGGCATGATTCTATCATTGACATTACTAAATGGGCCCAGGAATACTTCCAGAAACCACTGTCGGTAAATACAATCCGCCGTGCCATCTGCAGATGCCAACTAAAGCACTATCATGCAAAAAGGAAGCCATATGTGAACATGGTCCAGAAGCGCCGTCGTGTCCTATGGGCCAAGGCTAATTTAAAATGGACTGTTTCAAAGTGGAAAAGTGTTCTATGGTCAGACGAGTCCAAATGTGAGATTCTTGTTGGAAATCACGGACGCCGTGTCCTCCAATTATATATTAAATCTCAGCTGATTGTTTATAATGTCACAAAATGTAAGCTACCGTATTGACCTGAATATAAGACATTATTTTTTTCTTTTATCTGAAAAAAAACGCGGTCGTCTTATATTCAGGGTCTAGACTCTAGACTTTGACATGTCAATAATACACCCACAACAATATGTGGCGCCAAATACGTGTAAAACGAGTGTGCCATGAAATACGTACTGTAATGTGTGTTGTAAAGATCATGAGTGAAAACAAAAGAAAAAGAAAAGCTTACAGCGGCATGAGTCCTGACTGTCAAGTTAGCCTGATGGGACCAAAAACATCCTCTGTAAGTAATTTTAAAACGTAAGACAATACCCAGATTTGAAGACTACAAAAAGATTTCAATTCTACTGTTAATAACATTTTGGTAGGCTACTATGAGATGGATAGACTAAATGTTATATAATTCAGATGGGCTACCTGTTATTTTAATGGTATACGAGGGCTGTACTTTAACTTTTTTTGCACATAGCACTGGTGCTACAGAGGTTGAAAGTTTTGTAGCACAGGCCAAACAGTTGTAGCACAAGTACTATTCATGATTTTATCATGATTCTTAGTCATGTTGGTTTTACTATTTTGCAAGTTGCCTGAGCAGTACAGCCAAACTAATTTCCCTATTGTAAAAAGAAAAAAAGAAAAAAAAAAGACGACGACTTTCAAGGTAACAAAATATAAAATAAAAAAGTATGGCAGACATTTAGGCCAAAGTGGGCGAAGATAATAATTTTTTGTCATTATTTTATCTTTGTTATTAGAAAATAAGAACAAAAGATATACATTACAAATACACATAATATACAAATAAAACAAACAGTCCTTTATTTTTCAGGTACAGTATTTGGCAGTACCATTCAATGTTAAATAATAAAAAACACTACATACATAAGTTTTACAATTAAGCAACTGTATTAAAGTTCATCAGTCATGAGCAGTGAGTGATTTTTCTGTTTTTTTTTTATTTTATTTTTTATTTTAAATTAATATTAAAGGAATAGTTCACCCAAAAATCAATTCTGTCATAGTGTTTTATTTTTATAGGCTATCATCATTTACTCACTCTCAAGTTGTTTTAAACCTGAATTAGTTTCTTTCTTCTATTTTTTCACATTTTAAAAAATACACTTTGATATACAGGGTTGTACAGTGCGACATATATGATTATACTTGTTAGGGGTGTGCGATATGACGATTTTTGAAGAATGTGGGTAACCAAACAGTTGCTGGTCCACAGCGACTTCCATAGTATTTTTTTTTCCAATGTGGACCAGCTACTGTTTGGTTACCCACATTCTTCAAAAATCGTCATATCGCACACCCCTAACAAGTATAATCATATATGTCGCACTGTACAGCCCTGTATATCAAAAAGTGTATTTTTTAAAATGTGATTGATGGTACATTTTACCAGTATTTACCATGCTTTCAAAACAAATATTAAAATAGGAAAAATATGCAATATGAAAATAAATTGAAACAATTCTCAGTAAAACACTAGATTTGTTTTTCAAAAACCCTTTTTCCAAAAGGTATATCTGGAAAAAGGGGGGTTGTCATATAATCAGGGTCGTTTTATATTCGGGTCAATACGGTATATTATCACACAGCTCTATATATTGGATAGTTTTTAGTTTTAGATTATTTCATTTATTTAACAGGGACAATGCACAACGTAAGTGTTGTGCCAGAGTTAGCTATAAAGCTAATTTGCATCTGCAGTCCCTGGGCAGGATGTTGTTACAAAATTACAATATTCAGTCACAAATAATACATTACATACAACACATACAGTACAATATCACATCACACTCCATAAAATTAAAAAGTCGGGTCAATGATCACATATTTGATTTTCCTTAAGCCTTTAATATAATTTTTTATAATATTGCAGTGATGATAGCTCCTTGGCTTTTTAGCTAAAGTTTTCACAGCTTGTTTATAAATACTATATAAAGGTTTTAATGTAGTTTTACTTATATGGGACCAACTTACACAATAAGATAAATGAGGGAGAATCGTTGTATGCATAAAGAGTTTAGCAGCAGCCACAGGTAACTGGTGCCTAATATTCCTGAAGATCGTCAAGCTTGCTCTAGCACTCTTAGAGATACTTTTAATATGTTTTTTATATTATTTAAATTAGAATCCATAATCATAACCAAATAATTAAAATGCTCAAAAATATTTATTACCTCTCCTTTGACTAAAATATCTGAACAATGCTCATCAAGTCTCTTGATGGAAAAATACATTCTCACAGTTTTGCTCACATTAAGAGTAAGGCAGGAATGACAACCAATCTGAGATTTTGTTCAGTGCAGCAGTACGTTTGATAGCAGCTTGTTCTTTTGTCTTAGCAGAAGTATAAACAACTGTATCATCTGCATACATCTGAAACTGTACCTCTGGACAAACTGTAGGAAGATCATTAACATATAAGCTAAAACAAAATTGGTCCAAGGATCGACCCCTGTGGGATTCCAATATTACAGTCAAGAATTGGCATAGCAATTTTTAGCTGCTTGATAGTTTACTTCTTCCCAAAATGTACTTTATATTATCACCCAGCTATAGTTTGCTAAATGCTACTATAATGTACGAAGATATTAACATTAAAAATTGACATTGACATCATGATTTTCTGTAAAGCTGCTTCAAAAAAGTGCAAATTGTGAAAAGCTCTACAAAATTAAACTAAGTTCACTCACTGACAGATGTATCAGAAATAACCTTATGCACTATAAAATGGTGTCAACGTCCTTTAGAAAATGCTTTCACTTGCTTTTTCTATTTGGATGACAAGAATGATAATGCTGCCCAGGTCTGCAGGCCTTATCTGACAGCTGTATTAAAACGTCTTCAGAAAAAAGGTTGGAAACATTCATCTGTGATCAAGGTTAAAAAGGAAAAAAAAGCTTGTTGCACTGCTCTCTACTTGTTGAAAACATTTGTCTTCAATAAATAACCAAGCCTAGTGGTATCTGAAATAATTTAACTGTCACAAAACTAACGAGTGAGCTGATAGACTGTAGTTCAGTTTGAGAGCAGAAAAGCAGGTCCCAGTGACAGCGCAAGCTGTGTGTCACCATAAAAATCTATCCTGAGGAAAGAATACTTGAAATGTTTAGCAAAAAACAGTGTGGAATGAGCCAGCATTCATAAATCCTGCCCATTGCAGACAGAGCTCAGAAAATTAGCAAATTCTTCTGAAGAGCAAATCACAGATGGATGAGAAAACAGAGAAAGAAAGCAGAAAGGAAAAAGGAGGAAAAGACAAACAGAGAATGGATATATAAATAAAACCTAAGAAGAAAACAAAGCTGTACTGATGCTCTGGAGAAAATTGAGATGACAGAAGAAAAAAAAGTGGCAGAGTGATCAGGAGAACAAGGAGGTATTAGGAAAAGAGAATGTGAATGTTCATTCTGGCACGAGTGTTGTGTATGATACACACATTAGAGTTAATTTATAGAGAAGCTGACTGAGGTCTGATCATTATCATTTATCCTCAATTAAGCAGCCAGCTCTCCAGAGCAAGATAAAGACAGCTGTATAAATGATTTACACAGAGAGAAGCCATAGAGCCACAGAGCAGAGCCGTCTCCTCTAGATTTAAGAGCAAAGAGGTATCGGATTTAATGGGCAGTATTAACTTGATGCAAAACAGCATATCCACAGCGTATTTACGAGCGCCTACTCTTGCAAGCGTATACACACACACACACACACACACACACTCTCAAACCATTTGGATGGAATGGGTGTACTGCTGTAGATGATGCTGTTTATCTTTATGTAAATTTCAGCTGCTGTCTCTTATAGTAGATAAGAGACAGACACCAGAATGACAAACTGCTGAGTATTTTTTGTTAATTTTTTTTTAATTTACAAAAGCTTGGTTCAAAAGCTTGGGGTCAGTAAGATTTTTTTAATATTATTATTTTTTTCAGTATAGATATAACAATCTGATCAAAAGTGACAGTAAATACATTTATAATGTCAAAAATTTAAACTTCGAAAAAATATATATCATGGTTTCCACAAAAATATTAAGCAGCACAACTGTTTTCAACACTGACAATAATAAGAAATGTTATTTGCGTACTAAATCAGCATATTACAATAATTTCTGAAAGATCATGCGATCAACGGATCAACGGCTGCTGAAAACTCAGCTTTGCCCTCACAGAAATAAATTACATAAAATATAAAATAGTAATAATAATACATTAACAATATTTGAAATTATTTTTTTAACCAAATAAATGCTCTCTCTCTCTTTCTCTCTCTATATATATATATATATATATATATATATATATATATATATATATATATATATATATATATATATATAAAAGCTTTTATTAGAATACTGATTTGAGCATGCACCTTTTATAAACCTTATTCAAAAATAATATTAATTTATACAGGGATAAAGCTTTTTTAATGAAGAAAAGCAATATGCATCACACAGGACTGAGATGAGGAGCACCAGCAGCTTGATCTGATACATTCATTTTATTACTCATTTTGTCCAGTAGAGGGAGCAAGACCTCATAACGGCCATGCTAGATAACAAGATGTGGACATTACTCTGGTTACAAATATCAACTATTCTATTCTTCTCCCACTACGCAGATGGAAAAGTGTAGCTTTTGCAGATGATTTATTCTTTAAATTAATTTCATGCTGAGGATTATTTAAAAAAATCTCAAATCCATTTATGCACATTATTTTTCTGAGAGAGTATTTCTCAGTCTTGTAGTCTGCAAGAAACAGTGAGCGCTATGTAAGTGAGGCTTGAGCTACTGCAGAGAGAGAGATCCAGATTTAGACATTTCCTGAGCAGACAGAGACACTCTGCAACGTTTCAGTCAAACTGAGCCAGTAATATAAAATTTGGCTAATCACATTGGTGAAAATTGCAAACACTATTTCAGCATATAAGAGCATTAAGGCACCAGCAATTCACTTACTTACAAGCGATTAACGAGGAGCAGAATGGGGTAATTGGGAGAAGGAAGAGTGAGAGAGAATGTTTCTATGCAACTCTGTTTGCCTGCCATGTTTCTTTAATTCAAGCTAATGAGGCAGTTGGGCTGAATCTAGTGAGACAAACAGCCCATGGCCACCTCCTCTACACACTGACGCAGTTACAAAGTGTGTCTGTGAATGTGTGAACGTGCAATTATACTCAACGCTCGTTCTTTGACATCCAGGCAACGACTGAATGGAGTTTGGTGTGCGTAATATGTTTTGCGGTCTGGAGACATGCACGATTTCTTAATATAACACTAATACTGCCATGAACATCATGAAAGGATATAGTCACTGGTGCAAACTGCCCTGCGTACATGTGTACAGAAAGGCAAACATGAAGACATGTAAATGTACAGTTCAGGTAATGTACACTGCAAAAATATCCCTAGATAAACAGCCATTAAAGCACAAGTCCGATCATTCATGCATCACCTTATAGAAACGTAATCTCCCAGAAATACAAACGCATGTCTATACCCTGGAATAGAGCAGAAGAAAAGACAGAGGGGAGGAGAAAATCTGAACCTTCACTCCAAAAATAAAACAGATATTTAGTTTGGCACAGACTGTTTCGGCTTCTGATGGTAATGACATTATAAGAGCGCTACTGGACAAACCCTCATAAATAAGAACTGTGGTTTCCAGACAGATAGAATGCTGGGAAGGGCACGCTACAAACACATCCTGTCTAGAGTTGAGAACAGCACTGTAACAAACGCATCCCCAAACACCTCACACAAATCACAAAAAACAAACTTCTCAAAACCACTTTCCAAACGATCATTCGGTGAGAATCAAACAGGATTTTGTTATCAAGTGCTTCTTTTTCCTGATGTTTGGTAGAGAATGAGCACCTCCCTTTGGGAAAATCACATTCGTTATCCTGTGTTTTACTGGGCTAAAAATATCTACCTGCGGCTGAACTTTGCTTGGATGTTTTTCTTTACATGATTTATAGCTCACTACACTGAAGAAGATCCTTTTAAAAATATGCACGTACTGTGCCCTCGGGTGTTTGACATCAGTGCCCTTTTTATCTAGAGTAGGCCTATACCTTCTATGATAATATTTACTAAAATATAAAAGGAGGTGATATGCCTTTCAATTATTTTATTCTCATATGTTAATGCGCGAGACCAGTTTTGCAAATTAAGTTATTTGCAAACACCGATTTAATGTATTGACTAGATGATAAACACGACATTTAGAAAATGAAATACTGATATCATGTTAATACTACACATGATAATTTGGTAAATAATCCTGTGCCATTATCTGGTCAACACTCCAACAAGTGGGAATACTGCACATTAATGCTGGTTGCAAACCACCATAAAACAGAAAAGAGACAACGATGCTGTGTAGGTAGTACTGCTGTACAAAAATCATGTCAGAGGACATGCCAGACAAAAATGAGACACTCTGCCTGTACTCGAAAAAATGAGCTCACCAGAGTGGACATTTTTTGGATTCCGTTAAAAAGATGGGATATTAGACACTCCAGACTTGCCATGTCCCCGAAAAATGTTCATCGTAAAGCCCGCCTAAATAGAATAAAAACTAGCTTAATTTTCCCCCTGTCCAATTACAGTCGACAGGTGCTGGAGCTCCAAATGTGCCATCTTTTCTTCAGTTACTATTTCTTCTTTAGGTTGCCAGGTATTCATTCCAAGTATCAATGCACATTAGTAAAAGAATCAATTTTCTTTGTCTACAGATAAACTGTTTAATGGCTGCAGTACATTATAAAAGTAGCCAAAAGAAATGCAGTTGTATTATGAAAGTAGTCTAAAAAATTCGGGAAAACCACAACCCTGGCAACACTGTCTGCAGGAAGTATGATTTTGTATGCTCTTGTTATGGTTACAAAATCTCTTTCCGTCTCCCAGTGTTAACATATTTAGTGAGATTCATTTTTATTTTCCGGAAAACAAAATATGTTTTGAAAAAAAAAAATGTGAATTTTACTGACAGCATAATTTTTCTATAGATAATGATTAACAATATTTTATATATATCGTGATAATATCATTATAGTGAATTCTTTTGGCCAGTAATTGTGTACAGTGAAAATAGTGTTGACACATGTTGGTGTGTGCATATACAAGCCAAGGTGTTTTTACCTTTAAGTATTTGACAAGTTTCTGGATCTGCCAGTATTCAGAGGGCAGGTCGGTGGGGATCTCAGCACGTCTTTCAGGCTGTTCCTCATCTTCCTCATCCTCTGACGAACTCTCACTGAAGTCATCAGCTGCTCCTGGGCTTTTACTGCACATACACACGCATATGCACCTATTACTCGTATTAATATTCAAGCTGGCCCACAATTTTATGTCTTTCAGGCACACGGTGTGAGAAGTACTCTCCCACAGAATTTTCTCAGGATAGAAACGAGAACTATCCATACATAACAGGACATTATAGAAAAAGCCCTTTCTATAATAAATAGAGCTTAATACATCAAATCAGAGGAGAGCTGGAGCAGGTGCAAGCCAAACCACACAGCACATTCTCTCAAAGCTCTGGTAAAATCTCTCTGAATCCAATGTGGAATGAATTATTGCTCTCTGAAAGGCCTTCATGCTCAAACCCTTGGACACAACGGCCATCAAACTCAGGGGTGTATTTGAAGTGTCATCTTAAGCCATGGCATCAAATTAAACGGCAGGGGATGGAGAGAACAGAGACAGTGCAAGAGAGAGAGGAAGACTGGAGTGGTCATCAGTGCGTTTCTGAACTCTTTCATCGCAAGCTTATACACGCGCGCACAAACGCAGATGGCCGTTAAAGCGGATCAGGCTACTGAAATGAATGTATCGTCAAACGAGTCATGAAACCCTGTACACACGGAGAAGAGGCCAGAGGGACTCAGATATGTTTTCCAGGGGATAACAGTATTGCCGGACAGCAGCGGACTTGTCTCTTTGTAATTCCCGGTAAAACAACGAAACAACTATAATTATGAAAAACAACGAAACTGGTGTTAGTCACTTACTGGAAGTAAAATGTGTGTACCGCCATGCGAATGATTGTAACTGTGCTGGCTTAGTGTGTTATGCATTACATTACTGATGTGTTTGTGTACAATGAACACATAAACGATCTTTAGAAAGCTACATTTAAAACGCTTCTATTAGCAGTAGGACTTGGGAAAGAGAGACAGGCAGGACTGTGTACTCTGGCAGTCGATGTTATGGGGACAGCTGGAGTTTTCACTCACCATCGCCAAACAGACAGAGAGGAGTCAGGAGAAGGAACAGGGTTATCAGCGGCTCAGACACAGGCCGGTTATTGCAGACCGCTACTCCCAGTAGCACCAGAGGACCATTCTATGTGCACACCAACCTGAACGGCTGCTTCATCCGTGTCTTATTAAAGGCTATAAAATGAATACTTATCCACAGCTGAAATAATTTGCCCTGAAAGTGAGTCTTTATTTCCAATTCAGTGATTGGATACGTTTTTTTTTTTTTTTACGTTTGGCCGGGAGAATAAAGGGTTATTCAATTATGCGTGTTCCTGGGAGAGGGTTTTTCAGATCCTGTTTCAATGGTTAGGTTTTTACCTCAGAGAAAATACCATATGTACAATGAAAAGGAGCTTTCTGTGGACTGAGATTATGGTGGCATACATTTTTTGAGAAGATTGGCAGCCTGGCAAAGATGATCCAGAGAAATTAGCTTTTTTTTTGTTCTCGGATGAGGGTGACTTTGTGCCATTTTCCAAGATCTTCTTGCTTTCTCTGCTCCTTCTAGACTTCTCCTCTACCTCACTGGAAAAAAACAACAACAACAATCATATATTTAACATGATTATATAATCAAAATCAACTATTTGTTTTTATGGAATATTGCTTAATTTTAATTATTAATGATTTAACTTTGCATATTATTTTGAAAAAAAAAAAACTTTTCATAATTGTTGAACTTGTCAGGTAACTTTTCCAATTTTAAATTCACCTGTTATGATGTTACATGTCTTGTATGATATTTTATTTGTACCACATAAGTATCACCTATGACTATGTGGATGTTCCATATACAATGTTTTAAAAAGCCACTTCAATTTTCAGTTAAGCTGGTGCCTTTGTTGCATTTCCCTTTAATTTTTTTTAAATTGTTAAATAGTTTTTTTCTTCTTCTCCCATCAGGTAATATGTTTGTTTCAGCCTCCTATTGCTCTCTAGAGTGTGTCTAGTTCTGTGACACCTTACAGAGAAAGCTTGCATCATTTGAATGCAAGTTTGGTTCTGGCAGAACAGCGTAAAATTTCACATCTGGGAAATTCTTATTTCTCCAAAACAAAGGATTATTGTTTTGGAAATCCTAGATGAATGGTCAGAGGAGGTTTACCAGTAACAAGTGTTGAAATAGCCAAAGGGCTGATTTGTCTGCTAGATCGATCCAAGGAGGAGAACACATGCCTGAGTGATAAACTCTGGCTTTATCAGCTGACTGTCACTATGGATAGCTATGCCATGACTTCACCAATTGACACTCAGAAGAGAACAGCCACTAATGCATAAGACATATAACCAAGTCTGGCTGACTACTGAGCTGTGTATCTACACAGTATGTAGACAAACAGTATGTAGAATGCATGCAGCACTCTAACAAACATCAGTGTCGTGGCCTCTGATGTTCAAGCTGTGATGGTTTTTTAGGAGTCCACTGGGATTTGGAATTATCACTTACTCATAAGACGATGTGAGGCCGAGGTTCTTCCATTTCAAAGATGGTTCTAATTTCTTCTTCCTACCGCCCGGCTTGTTCCGCGCAAGCTGTTGTCTCGCCTTCTCAGGCACATTCTTTTCCTCATGGTCGTAAGACTTCAGGGTTTGGCCTGTTTCCTCAACATCAACCGTTTCCACATGCAAGATCTTTTTAGCGGATGGCACATCTTGAATGGCAAAGTCCTGTAGAAAAGAGTGAATAAAACAGAAACAAGATAGTTAGGAAAAGGACGTGTCTCAATTTGTACCAAATACACAGACTTGGGTAGTTAAAAGTGTTCTTCTTTTCAAGACTTCTACAATTAACAAAGTTCTTCATGAATGCACTCTTATTTTCCATTTTACATCTGACATATTGTCTCTTTATTGGGGAGGCACATCACACACTCATCTTCGAGCTAGCACAGACTTTTCATTCTAAAAAAAAGAGACGTATAAAAACTTAATCCCACTTATGAATTTGTATCCCTGAACATTTATATAATACAGATTTTCTCCACAGTCTACTGCCAGAAAAACAATCCAGCCTTTGAGTTATGAGAATAAATGAAAAGAAAAAAAAAATAGAAACATATTTCCAAAATGTCTTCTGTTAATTGCCTATACAATATGAGAGGTTTATTGTTTCTGTACATTCTTGAACTGCAGCTGGAAGTTTGCCACACAGTCAGTGAAGTCTTTGTGGCAAAGTAACGCAACAATGATTTTTTTTTTTGTTTGTTTTTTTATTGTAGGAGACTCTTTCTTTCTCCTTCTCCTACTTCTTTTTTAACTTTGTGAGAAGCTCAACAGGAGACATATGAATGGTTAAGAGGCAGGAAAGATTTTAGTCAGGCACCTGCCATCCGCCCTTGGTTCCATCATTTAGAAAGATGTAGCAAGAAATCGTAACAAAGTGCAAGAAGAAGAGAGAATATTATGAGTGAGGAAGAGTTCAGAAAGAGTACGCAAGGGAAAAAGCTTTTAATATGGCACAAGGGACTCTGTGTAGATCCAGCTGGGCTAAGCACACTTTGTGCCTTTCATGAGCTTGTCTGGCCTAAAGAAGGCCAAAGTTAAGAACAGCCAGTTATATCCATTTCCTTATACCACTCCACCCACCTTTAATATTATAATTGAAGTAATAAACCTGCGTAAACCCTGTCCAAGACCAAGTAGGGAGAGTGAACTCTCCAGTGTATTGCATCCCAAACAGAAGCCTGAATAAAAAGAGAAAACCTCGAAAAGTGCTCAGTAAACCTCAAACTACTACAACATCCAACTATGAAGAAAAAAAGACAAAGAAAGAGATTTGCAAGACAAAAGAAGTCTATTTTTAAACCCAGTGAGCTGACTATTATAGATGGTACTCACGTTTGATGATTCAGTACTCTAATATGCATAAACACAATGTTTAGGTCAAATTGTTATTAAAAATTATTATATATATATATATATATATATATATATATATATATATATATATATATATATATATATATATATATATATATATATATATATATATATATATATATATAAATAAATATATATATATATATAAATATATATATATATATATAAGTATAATATTTTATGTTTATATTCACTACAGTTCTAAAATTTGGGGTCTGTAAGATTTGAAATGTTTTTAAAAGTCTTCTAAAAGGCTGCATGTGTGTGACCAAATTTACAGTAAAACGGTAATTTTGTGAAATATTACTACAATTTAAAACAACTTTTCTATTTTAATACATTTTAAAATTGAATTTATCCAGAGATGGAAATGCTACATTTACAGCAGTCTCAATTCCAGTCTTCAGTGTCACATGACCCTTCAGAAATCATTCTAATATACTGAAGTGCTCAAGAAACATTTCTTATTATTATCAATGCTGAAAAAGGTTGTGCTGTTAATATTTTGTGGAAACACTGACAATTGGAATCTTACTGACCCCAGACTTTTGAACGGTAGTGTATTCATATCAATATTCTTCACAATCTAATAAATTAAAGGTATTTCTAGGTATTTCTTTCACTTTGTTTGTCATCTTGGATATGGTTTTCATTGCATTACATTCTGTTATTGCTTTTCAAAGGACACACAGAATTCTGCATTAGAATTTGTGGTTTCTAGGTTTCTTTCAAGGCAGCATAAATAAGTCACCTTTTAAAACAACATTCGCGTTGAGAGTGTCTCTATGATGCATTGAAATACTACCTTCTTCAGAGGAAGCTTACTAGGTTTTGGAACAGAGCGACAGTCTTCTTGTCAAAGCCTGACAAAGCAGTAGAGTATGATATCTTTTCCCTGATGAATGTCACCTTCTGCTCAGCCCTGGCTGTGCATGTTAGATTAAAAGTGTCTGATCTGATAAAAGTATAAAAACGCACCGGTTCCTCACGCAGCTGATATGTTAGGAGATACAGCCTGTTGTCTTTGGCTGAGAGCTGGTGTGTGCTGAGGGTTTCTGGACTGAATAATCACGGTCCGGTGCTTGACTGATGGCTGAAGGACCAGAGCGTGTCTGAGACTTATTACAGCAAATTCAGGCTGCAATCCAGAGCCTATTCTCTGCTGAACTTTTCAGGTTACAAGAGTCCCATAGTGCGACTAAAAGCGTTATCTGCACTCAAATCAACATGCGCCCTAACGTAACGGGTTCGTTTCAGGTGGATAAACGTGTATTTGTAGAAAGTGATGAGAGTCTTGAGCAAAAAGGAGAACTCTCATGTGTTTGGAAGACCTTAGAAAGACATGGAAAGAAAGACATAGAAAAGCAAACTCATGAAATCTAGAAAACAAGGAACCAATGCAAAATATGGAGAACAAAGAGGGGTTTGATTTGTGTCTAAGCAGACTACTTTTATGGCTCTCTCTTTACGGCCTCTGTCCATCACCCGTGGGCTGCTAGTGCTCATGGTTGAGCTCCCGCCCGCTGGCATAATAAAACATGAAAGTCTGGTGGGCATTTTTACACACACAAACGTTCGCACGCTGAACCGCCTGCCTGGCATCATCGCTTCAAAGAATAATAAAGTCTTTCTCCTCGCTGCCACCAATAATCGAACTCAACCTGCTAGCACATATCCAGCCTTGTTCAAAAAACCAAACACTAAAACCGCACTGAGAATATTCACCTCATTCTTTTTCTTTTCGGCAATACATATTGTTTCAAAGCTGCTTTGCCGAAAATAGTGCCTTAATACCCCCAGTGAGCAAGCCAAAGGCAACATGGCAAGGAAAAATAATTCCAGAATATCACACCAGAAGTGCACCATCTGTTCAGTAGGTTAACCGTAGTCAATATGAACTGTGAAGTGGCATTTCCTATCTCGGTAATATCAAAAAATATATATTGGCAACAATATTCAGACACCTTTCAGCAATAGCAAGTATGACTCTGACCGTTATGTACCAAATAAACAGCCTGACGTGATTTATACAAGTAGGGCATGTTCCTTTATCAACATCCTTTGTTGTTCCTGAAACAACATTCCTATTATTCAGTCACTGCTTTATGATTTTAGAGCGTTAGGGCTTTGATTGGTTGCTGAAGATGTTGTTCTAGGACCTACAAAGGATGTTTATCCAGAGACATAGTGTCAAATAAGCAAGTACAGCATATAGCTCTACTTCAGCTTTTTCTCATGGAGCTTTAGAATGATAGCACACTTAGACTGAACATTCATCAGAGGCAAGAGTTATGGAAGGTGAGCAGAGCTACTGAGTACAGACTCATGGGAACTGTTCCTCAAGAAAGGAAGATGAAGCCTGTCCTGGACCTGACAGAGTTTAACTTGGACATCTCTGCTGAGAGTAAAGGTAAAATTCTGCAGCAGGCTTAGTTTGTGTCTGAAAACTGGCTCTGAATGCAGAATGAATAGATGAAAGGAACATTTTATACTTTTTGTCCTCGAGGTAACTGACGGGAGCACCAGACAGAGGTTTTTTACACCGGCAGAGTAGCGCTAGACAATAACCATTACTATATGGTAGAGCAGTAATCTTTCTGTCTGCCTTCACTTTCCATCTGCAAACTATATCGGCGAGAGATAACATCACCATCATTTAGCAACGAACATAAAGAGAAATCTGTCTCGATGATGGAGTTTCCGTTTATATTGCTCAAGGACAGAATTATGTCGGTTATAAAACCGCCAACGGTCGGCATAAAACATTAGCGTGGATCTGAGGACTTTGTTTTAAGAAAAGAAAAGTACAAGTTGGAGGAAATCTTTTGTCTGCATCAACAAAAAGGCATTTACTGAGCTGTGCTACCGATGAAGCTGAAGACAGATCTGGACAACATTGAGTCACCCCCCCACATACACACATACAGGAAAAGAAAAGAAAATGCTAATTTCTTAAAGATGTTGTATATTTAAAAATTATTTTTGATTTAATTCTTGTCTGTAAAATTTCATGTAGAAAGGACTAAATATTTGGTGCTGTAAAACAAAACATTTTTCCAACAAATACATTATGTCAGTGATGAGAAATAGGATATCATATCTCAAACAATAAACACACTTTTCACCACATCTTGAGGCCATTATCGGAGACCCAATTTGTTAATTTATCTTTTACTTAATTCAGAGGGGTCTGACTAACTGGCCTGTTCTCACATTCTTTCACACTGTGGTGATGTGAAAAATAGCACAGTGACAGAGGAGAGAACTCCCTCGCTCTACAGCTCAGTCTCTTAATCTGTCTCTCTCTTGGTTATTGTGACAAGCAGACACTCTGTGCACAGAGAGAAGTGTAGACTTTAGGTTGTCCCTTCTTTCCCTTTGCTCTCTTCTCCTCAGCTGTGATTAATCTTAGGCTGCATACCTCACACCACAGGCTGAGGAGCGAGCAGGAGCAAACTGCTGCCAGTTGAAGGACAGCTCTTCTGTTTGTGGGTCTATGTTTGAAGTGTTGACCTCTTTCCTCGAGTCTGTTTGCAAATATTTGGAATTCAAAATGAATAACTGAATCAGTAGCCTATATGTTTAATACACGCTCTTTTTTTCAGTTGTTATTAGTGTTATTATTATTTTGAATTTTTGCCTTTATTAGACAAATTAGTACAAATAAGACAGGATGAGAGAGAGATCATCACAACTCCATACAATGAGTCAGAGCACTTCCCATATGCCTATGGCAAAATTGCGAATATTAGAAGTAAATATTAAAAACATGAAAAGCTATACATTCTAACGTTTTTGAAAATCTCTTTTGCTGCATTTATTTGATAAGAAATACAGTAAAAACAGTAATATCATGAAATATTATCATTTAAAATGACTTGACGTGATGAACGAGTATATCCAACATTACCTGAATACATACAGTCTACAACTCTGCTTTATATACAATATAGCAAATATGACTGTTTTTGTTATTGCGAATGTAAGCTATATTATTACCCAGCTCTAATCTATTAAATGTGACTTTAAAGCATGACAATATTAAGTTATTATATTATAAACATGAACATCATGATTTCTGTAAAGATGCTTTGAAAGAATGTGTTTTGTGAAAAGCGCTATATAAATTTGATTTATTTCTGCTCTTCCTTACTCTTCTCTTTGGTGTCACACGCTCTTCCAGAAATCATTTTAATATGCTAATTTGGTGGTCAAGAATCATTTCCTATTATCATCAATGCTGAAAATGAGTTGAAATGATTCTTTGATGAATAGTAAGTTAAGAAAGAATCATTTATTTGAAACTGAATTCTTTTGTAATATTATAAATGTCTTTACTGGTCACATTTGATCAATTTAACGTATTCTTACCAGATAAAAAAATATTAAATTTTTATAAAACATTATAAAAGCAAATCTCACTGACATCAAACCTTTGAAAGGTAGTATACCTTAACTAAATCAAAGCAAAGCAATTTGGGCACTTACAGTCTTCTGGTAGCTTGCACCCGTCCACATCATAATTGCTAATTGCTAATTTACAAATAACAATTTAACACAACACTCTACTAGGGGCAATGTACTATCAATAACATCCACTCCATTTCACTAATAGCAGACTTCTACTTGGCTGCACGCGTCTGTCAAGAGTATGGCATACTCGCATGATGATGTCATCTGTCTCTGATGGCAGAAATTTCAGGCTATCCAGACCACCGCTATTGAGCTCCAAGCTTTTTCAATACTC
The DNA here is from genome assembly GCA_036784905.1 of Acrossocheilus fasciatus. NCBI lineage: Eukaryota > Metazoa > Chordata > Actinopteri > Cypriniformes > Cyprinidae > Acrossocheilus > Acrossocheilus fasciatus. The sequence goes on from CM071949.1 coordinate 17,266,968, forward strand.
ACTTTTAGGTAGATGAAGAAACCCATCTAGCATCTGAGATGTGCAATTAATGAGAACTAATGTCTTTTTTAACGTTAGGAGATGGATTATATAAGTTTGTCACAATTGTGTTGTCAAATTTTGGATGATTAGTGCATAACCATGAATTATGTCATTCACATGTTAGGATTGCCCAGAGCATGGTTAAGGTATCCAAAGCCTTGTGGTGTGCAGCAGACACTATAATGAAACCACTGTCATGTGTTCAGAAATTGCCATCTGGAGCATTTTAAAGCCAAATGCAGTGGAAGAGGATAACTAAAACTATCAGAGAAATGGAAACCCAACAATGCCAATCACTGGTATTAAACCAACAACTGAGGAAATAAGGCATGACTAATCTATGCTGAAACAGACAAAACTGCTGTGTTCCTGTAGTGTTAAGCAATACCTGTTCATTAGCAGCCGCAGCAAAATGGGGAGACATGTTTTTCAGCAGTGTATTAATGTCTTTGTAGAGTTCACTTTTTCTCATATAGTAGTTTACACCTCCTTCTCCATTGATTCGCTGGAAAATGAAATAATAATAATGTAAGTTTAAGCACAGATTGACAACATTCCCAATGGTGTATCAGTATTTTTGGCTGAGATACAAGTAAGGTTACAACAGACATCTCAATCATAACGTCATATTTGAAAAAGACAAGTGAAAGAGCAAGAGAAAAGTTTCAACACACACATAAAACGTCCATCAGCTTCACACACATGCACAGACATAACTGTACTTTCAACGTTTAATCTCCGAGGTTTAGAGGTGAATTGTTCTGATTAAATATCTAATCTATACAATTAGCATCACTGTCATTTGCAGTAGATTGAAACTGACCTCAAATGTACAATGAACAGGTGAGTGTCAGAAAGCATTGAACAGAACACAGACTAGGACAAGAGACTCCAAAAATTACAGACATTTAGAGAGAGGTGGAGGGGGAGAGAAATTAGATTGAAGAAAGACACATGAAGATAAAAATAGATATGTACTTGATTAAGTGGCACTCTGAATTAAAAATATTGTGGTGTGTGAAATGTTGCTTTTGATTAATTGCACACACATTTAGTTCTGCCGGGCGGCTTGAAACACTGAGCACAGCAGGAGAAGCAGATCTGGAACAGAATCATTTAACTGTCATGTCTAAACTTTTCAGTTTCACTTACCTCATGTTTGGAAAAGTGTCTGTATACCATACCTTTCAAACACATTAAGAGCACGTTGTGTATGATCAAATTGTCTACCAAAATTTGCTCTCTTGACAGCCTGACACGTTTCAGATTCAGAAAACTCATTGCATCATTCAGCATTCCAATGGGATACATTAATTTCCATCTGCTAGGTGCTCAGGTCAGGCTTGTTGGGATATGCCCAGTTTAGATTATCAGTCTCCTCTGTAATTGGTTTCATGATAAAAATACAATTTATAATCAACTGAGGGAATGTCCACACTTCTGAAACTGATTACTAATGGCAGATGATACGTTATGTAGCTGAATTCCATCATTTTTGACACCACTGTGTTTTGCTTTGACATACGAGAGAATTGTGTTCCTAGAGCAATCTAAAACCAACATACCAAATGACTGTTATTACTTTCTTGACAGTTTTCTCACCTCATCGAAGAAAACTCCGCTTGAACTGCAAGTGATGAACAGCGTGGGCTCTGTGTCACAGGTCTCAATTATAAGGGAGCAGATCTCTCCGTCCATCTGCCTCCACGGTGGAGAACGACAACCATTGGAGAACACATAATCTGTGGAGGCAAAATTTATGCTTTAGAGATTTGTATATTTTGTTACATGCATATTGTGTCAAATGTTAAATTAGTGCACCGTTGTCACCTCTCGACAGCAAATATTTGCAATAAAACCTCAGTTTTGGAAAGTTCATACAGTGCTAGCTCCCGCCGGGGCAGATGGACATTCTCTCCCAGTAGCCCTGCCAGTGAAGATGACTGATTGTTCTTCAGGACTGAGCTGCTGCAGACATAACCCCAAAATAAATCACCCTCGCCAAACCCCCCACCGCCGATACTCCACATGCTCCAAATCGCCCTGTGCATCCTCACGGTGTCCCCCCCCCCCCCTTTATTTGCAATAGAAGCTTCCAATTTTTACTCAGCATACGGGGACACATTTTTCAAAAGAAGCCACATCCATCATTCAAAATTTGCAGGCCGCACTCCTCTTTCCAAAAACAGTTGATTGTTATGGCACAGCAAATCTGCCCCTTCTCCTCAGGGAGAAGGGAAGAATTGATGAATCTCTTTGTAAACTGAAATCTGACATATGTAATGGTTTCCATGTTGCGGAGACTTGAATACAGACATGTTATATTTAAAGGATATCCAGAATTGCCACTAATGGTGATGGCTTGAAGACTGAGTGTGAGGCAGAGAGAAAAGCTTTTTTGACATTTAAGAGTGTTAATCATAAGCCAATAAGCACTAAAATGGTCAGAACTACTAAATTTTGTGAGCTCCTTATAGGAAAACGACCCTGGAAAATGTTTCGATTTTAAAGATGTGGTCACATTAGTGAAAATTTGCAGGCCATTGTATATTGTAAACAGTGTAGCAATGCAAAAAAAAAAAAAAAAGCAGTTTTACGTTCAACGTGGCAAGTTTGTTAAAAACCTGCTTTGGGAAATCTTTCAACCTCACAAAAAATCCCCAGTTGCACTGATTCCTAGTGAAATTTCTGGATCTTGCCTGGGATAATCTGCCAAAAAAGGGGCAGAGATTCCTTAATGTGTTGTCACATTTACTGAATTTAGTAGTTTGGTTGAAATCAAGTCTTTTCTACAGGAATCTCCACAGTTCGAAATTTTGCTTGAGGGCAAAAGATTTCCTCATGCACATTTCACATTGGGATCAGGTTGGTCACACAAATTGGCCAATAGAAAGCGGCTTGGTTTGAAATTGACTTCATAGATCACTACGTTAATGACAATGGACAATGGATCTTTTTGCACCCACAAAAATCCACAGAAACTGAAATTTTCAGAGAAATTTTGCCAACTTTATGCTTATATAGTCTTCTAGTACTGTCAAGAAAATAATGAATATAATGAATGTTTAGCTGAATATAGTTCATTCCTACCTCCGGAGGTCTGCTTTGCCTACTTCCTTGAGTACCTCACACAATTTTCACCTAGAACAATCTTATCTGAATCCTCTAAAGCCTTGAGAAAAACTATTTGCTGAACTCTGATATCAGTTGGTATTGATTTAATTTTTGGCAGGCTGTTCGTTTTACATCAGCATGGATGTCGGCCCCACGCACCTGCATGAGGTTCGACTCTGAAAGTGGGACTATGAGCATTTCACTGGGGCCAACTGTCACCTCAGTTGTCTCTACAGATCCATCTTTTGAGTTATCTGACACCAACCTCTCTTGATTCAATTTCTTGTTGGACTGCAGGAACTGTGATGGTTCAGTGGCCACATTTAACTCAGCACCACTCTTCCTGTCGCAGCTCTGCACATCATCACTAACAGCCACATTAGTGGCATTCATCTCGTTTTTGTTAGAGTAGGTCTGCCTAATGTGTTCGTAATTGAAACACACAAAAATGTATTTACTTTGAACTAATAAAATAGACAAAAAGTACAAAACCTGGTACAAACTGTCTTTAATTAGAAACAAAAATGACATAAGATAAAAGAATTGCTTCTGATTTTTTTTTTTTACATTTATGACAAGAACAAGAAAAATGGTGTAAAAAATAAGCTTAATTCAAAATGAAAACAAATTTATTTTAATTATCCGCTTGGAAGATCTTTTTCTAGTTTTAAGCATAAGCTCACTTAATTTTAATAAATTATACGAAACCTAATATCTTGTGAAATTTTGCTTTTCAAGAATGTTTACTGTAGAAATTGGTACTGGAAAATAAGAAAAAAATATTGAGTTTACAAGGCATCAGCCAAGCATTTGCAGCCATGTCTGACAGTCACATGTGAGAAGTTGTCTCCATTTTCCCCAATGACTAAATTTCTGTACAGCTTTTGTCCAATTGAACAACTCTCATTCATGCCGGAAAACTATAGTCACTCGCTCCCAGCATCAACTCAGAGAGAGAAAGAGAGAGTGAGGGAGAAATATGTATGAGAGAAACAAGATTAATCAGATTGAGGGTGAAAATAAGTCTGGAAGTGAGTGAGTGACAGAAAGAGATAAAGTGAGCAGAAGTGATGGAGAGGGGGGAAAGTGAGGATAATGCAAACCTGATGTGTAGCTCACAGACTTCAGCACCCGGTTTTCTCCTGTTCCACAGAATCTCTTCAACAGATCTACCTCTGTATTAACAGCTGCTGGGCTTAGCCTGCCCTCTCTGGGCAAAAACACACAAAATACAGAACAAAAATACAGCTCATTAACCAGTAACAGTAATGAAAGCATGCACAACTCCGAAGTGAAAACATTACATGTCAAGTGGTATAGATGAAGAAGTATCTTTTTTAGTATTGTCATTGTAAATATATATTAAAAGATATTAAATCATGGCTGACAGCTTTGATTGAAGGCAGTGTACAGTATATGTATACAGAAAGAGTTTTTACCCGGTGATCGGTCTGACAGCAATATTTAACAGCTTCTCATCCAGCTGATGCAGGATACTGAATAGCTTGTCTTCGTGTATTGTGGGAGAGATGGGCCCAAAGATCTTCTGTATTGGCTCCCTGTTAACTGTTGGCCATTAACACATATTATTCACACCCGTTTGTCATACAAAAACACTTCCACTCATCTTTGTTTTTTCCCTTAGCCACATTGCAGTTTCACTCCAAGACTCTTGGAACCAGGGCAATAGGTGTCAGTATAAGAAAAACACTGGCACTATTGGGACAAACAAGAGCACACTAAACGTTAGCAAAAGCTTATCGACTACACATTTAAATGTTAGCCAAAAGCTGCAGGAAGCATGTCTGGAATTAATCTTCAGATGGAAAATCTGCTTTAAAAACTGTGGTCTAAAAGCCAAAGACCACTAGCGAAAATGCTTCTATTTCGAATTTGTATAATTAATACTGACTTTATTATTACAAGTTATATTATCAATTAAAACTGAACTGAAAATAACATGAATTTCAGACTGTCTTAGTATATTTATTTAATGACAAAACTCTACACGTTTGTGTAAAGCCTGATGATCATGTTTTCCAGCCTGATCTAGGAATGACCCCAAGAGCATCTTGTGCATCAGTGAAAGAACATCTGACTGACTGTTTACAGTTTTTTTCAACTGCTTACACACATTTTCAAAACTTTACACATAAATCCAAGAATTGCACACACAAAATTCCTCACATCTCTTGCAAAATGAAGCACTGCCTTCAAAATATCACAAACACATCAAGAAACAAACACCTTTGCCATAATATTAATTCCTGTTCAATTTTTGTGTGTACATAAAGAATTGTGAGTTGCTGAAATTGTCAAGTCAAGTCAAGTCAAGTCACCTTTATTTATATAGCGCTTTTACCAATACAGAGTGTGTCAAAGCACTTAACAGTATCAAATTGGAGGACAGAGTGTCAGTAATATATAATAAGATTAAACATTTAATTTTCAGTTAAAGGCATTTCATTATTGAATTCAGAGATGTCATTGTCTAGCTCAGTTTAGTTTAAATAGTATATGAGCAATCAAATCGGCGATAATTGCTAGAAATTAGGTGTCCCCAACTGAGCAAGCCAGAGGCGACAGCGGCAAGGAACCAAAACTCCCTCTGTGACAGAATGGGACAGAAATTGTGTTTTCTGAAATTGAGTCAAAGGCTGAGAATTAGCGTATGGTTTTGCAGATTTGGTGTGTGCCTCTGCTGTTTGAGTGTCCAGCTTTCAGAAATTGTGTGACAAGTGAAGACAAGTTTTGTGTAAGCATTTGAAAAAAAAAAAAAAAAAAAAAAAAAAAAAAAAACTAAATATAGGTGACATGATCAATGTCACATGTTATTTAACCGGGTGCAGAATCTTAAATATTTACTATATACTATTTTTAGTTCCAAGTTTAAAAAAAAAAGGAAAAAAAAGAAAAGAAATGTGGTCTCAGATTTTTGGATTCCACATCCTCCATCATAAATGAATTTAAGCACTGGAATAATGAAGGCTGCAAATGTGTTAATATTTCTAAAGGCTACAAGAAATAATTTCAGATAATTAGTATTTAAAGTAATACTGCATGTTCTGCACGCAGCTCACCTTCCAAACAGGCCCGGATCTCCTTCACATTTTTATCTTTGCTTAGTTGCAAAAGGTGAGAGAGATGGTGAAATGAGTGCACTGTGATGTCAGGTGGACTCAGCTGGAGAAGTGGACTTCCATTATCATCACATTCCAGGGACACAGCTGATTCTCCTCTGAAAAAGAGAAACGGCAAAGGGTAGGTAAGAAAAATCAGAAATGTGGAATAGTTAAAGCAGAAAATTCAATTAGATTAAATCTTTCTTTTTTCTCTAAAGCTAATGCCATGCAATTCTTAGTCAATTGCACATCTAACATAATCTCCAGTCGTTGGTATTACCTGGTGTCATATATATCTGATGTGAAATCAGCCGCTTCTAGAGATGTTTTCCATTGTAAAGGCTCCCTAAACAGAATCCTGGCCTCTTGTGGGTATCTGTCGTCGAAGTCCTCCGTGAAGAGCAGGATTTCAGTCAGTATGTCATTATTCAGAGGGCTGTTCTCGAGTTTATCCGCATCAGAACTCCACTGGATTGCTCTAGAGAGCGTCTCTCCCATGACGGACAGCAGATAATCTTAACCTAACACTAAAGCAGAGTTAGTAAACACTATTGATAAAACATGAGAAGGATAAAACTGTCAATGCATGTATTAAAACGCGAGGACCGATATGTGGTGTTTCACACATATCTAACGGATTATTATTATTATTTAACTAAGACGCAATATTTGTGACCCTCTTGAAAGGGTCGATTTATTAAACGGGTTATTACTTACCAACAAACGTGACTAAACAAGTATGTACAAAGTTTCTAACCGTTTCCCTCTTTAAATTCAATGTCTTCAGTTACTAAGTAAACAGAAACGAACTAAGGGCCGGCTTCGGTTGCTAAGATACGGTCAAACAACGAGGAGCAGAGAGGGTCAAAAAAGAAGTGAAGGCAAAGCAGCACCTAGCAACAAATTTAGCTATTTAAAAAAATTATTTGGCAACTTTTGTTTAGTGACTCAAACGATACAAAGGCACACATTTTCCATCTAAATTACACAAAGAGAGGAAACCAAAGATGCCTAGCAGAACACACATTACTGCTATTTGCAATTGTTCAGTTTAATAATAATAATAATAATAATAATAATAATAATTGAATAATTGTTCATTTATGATACACCTTGTTAGCTTGTACCTGCAATTGTTGATCAGTTAGTAACGGTACACTAAGAAAAATATCTAGAAAAATGGAAAAGGTACTAATAGGCTCTGTGCACAAGCGTAGCGACGAACTTCCGCTGTCGCCAGAAGTCGGGATATCAGTTTCCGGTTTTCATTCGCGTAGCACAAAATGTCAGTATTTACTAGATGTCTCCGAGATCTGCCAAGCAGAATCAGCGATGTCCATCACATCGTTAATGCCTGGTCTCCTGCTCCAATACACAAACGAAACAAGGGATTCAAACGCAATATATCGAGTTATATGCACAAATAGTTTAATGTAACGTTACGTGTTGTTTCAGCATATAGCGGCTAAGCTAGTTAGCAACATGTTCATATTAGAAGCTTTTATTTCTCAATTTTAAACGCAGACTGTACGTTTTTATTTATTTATTATCTTTTTTTTTTTTTTGGTGATAATTGTATTATCAATTGTATTAAACACCCCCCCCCCCCCTCCCTCTCCCCTCTCCCCTCTCCCCTCTCCCCTCTCCCCCCTCCCCTCTCCGTTTCTAATAAAGATCAGGGCATAGGTGAAGCATTGTCTGGTCATTGTGCTACAGGTTCATTTAAGAACACTTTAGCAAACTTTTTTTAAAGTACTTATGGAAATATATTTAAAATAATATACTTAACTGTAACAACATGTGATGCTTTTGGACACTTAACTGCACGTTAATTGCAATTAAATGAAAATGTGTACTTTTGTTGAACCACTTAATCTATCTTTATATTTATATGTAATTTCACAATTATTCCAGAAACTTTAATTTGACATTATTATAAAGTGTACTTTTAAAAATTGTCCTTGTTTGTTAAGAATCATAGTCATGAAATTGGGCTCCCTTTACTCAGGTGGCCTGTTATTAAAATTATTAATATTATCTATAACTCAATTTAACATCACAATCTTATAATATATATTCTGAAATAACTGAACAAGAATGCATGCATAACCCGAATGGGGACCAGCAAGGTAAACTCACCTGCCAATTTTAGCCACTGTTTTCATTACATACTATTTGAAGAGTTATATTAAATATGAATTACCTTGGCAAAATCCCCGGGACATTAGAAAAGCCGGGTTATTAAAGTAACGTAAAGCTTATTGTGGGTTTATCAATCCTAGCTTCACCATACACTCGAGCTGTGAGTTTTCTCAACATTCCTCATCATGAACCTGTAGCACAATGAACAGACATCACCTGTGCCCTGATCTTTATTAGAAACTGAGAGGGGGAGATGTTTAATACAATTGATAATACAATTATCATCAAAAAATAAATAAATACGAACAGTCTGCGTTTAAAATTGAGAAAGAAAAGCTTCTAAAATGAACATGTCGCTATGCTGAAATAACACGTACATTAAACTATTTGTGCATATAACTCGATATATTGCGTTTGAATCCCTTGTTTCGTTCGTGTACTGGAGCAGGAGACCAGGCATTAACGATGTGATGGACATCGCTGATTCTGCTTGGCAGATCTCGGAGACATCTAGTAAATACTGACATTTTGGGCAACGCGAATGAAAACCGGAAACTGATATCCCGACTTCTGGCGATAGCGGAAGTTCGTCGCTACGCTTGTGCACAGAGCCTATTGTCCAAGACATATCCGTTATCCATTGTAATCCTGTAACCCCAAAACACAAAATTCAATGTGTAATTTAAAACGCAGGTAAAAAAAAACTGTGAAAAATCAATATGGAATAACTACTAATACACTGCTTAAAAGTATAATTGCTCAGAATGTATAGTTTACGGTTTACCAGTTTTAGAAACTTCCCCAGAAAATTAGTTGGCAACACTGGTAGGCAAAGCGTTCAGCTTTTTCTTTTTGTGTTTGCAGGAAACACTTGATTGTATATGAATGATCAACATTCACATTAGGATGATTTTGCTATGCAAACAAAAGTGAGGTCCAAAACGAGCTTACCTGACTGAATTAAAGGCTTCTGCATTATGTCAACTGTTTGTTTTCTCTCTGGGGTTGCGTGCCCACAGAACCACACTTTTGAGAGGCTCTTTATAAACTTCCGTGCTGTGCTGTATGGTTTGGCAGAAAATTACACACAGGCATTTGGGCCACAGAAAAGACTTCATTTCCCCATTGATCCTGCCCGTACAGCCTCTCAAAATAAGTGAATTCAGCACAACATTATTCACGCTGGGTTTAACTTTGATAGGTCTCACTCATGAGCTTTCAAGTGAACCAAAACCGAACAGGAGCTCCCTATTTTCAGATCATGCAGATGCAAGGCCTAGTGCCAGGTGTATTAGCCTCCATCGCTTACTGCCAAACCACACCGATGACCTGGAGATTAACATTACAGAAATTTCCATGCTTTTTCACTTAAATAGTGCTCTTTAGGTTATTCTCTCTTACTGAATTAATGATTTCACTTCTTGCAGCAGATCAAGAGATCATTACTAAGAATTTCTCCAGGCATTTAATATTACATGTAAATTTACAAGCATTTCCACTAGACTTCAACTTACAAAATAAATTACGGGAGCAGAGACTTTTTTTTAATTCATTTAATCATGTCTGTCAAACGGTATAAAATATGGGTATTTCAGAGCTTCCACACACGTCACTAGTAAACAACACTGAATGGGTTTAATTACCATAATACCACTCTATATTTTCTTTGTGTGTAGATTAGGAAATAAGCAGCCAGCGGTATAGGCCTTTGATTTTAAATCTGGGAAAATATCTGTTCTTGCTCCTTTTTGCAACAGTCTGGTCATTTACAACCATGAGGCCATAACGATGATGAACAGAAGCAGAAAAGAAATGCAAATGCTCTCTTAACTATGTGTGTCAACATTTTGATTTATACCTACAGTCCAGACATGCTTTTATTCTACATGTATTTGCAAAAGCCCAGTCTTTCATCCTTGGTTGAATAAATGGGTGCAAATCAGTGTCGTCGATCTTACTGTGTGACATTTTGTCTGGCCCAGCCACTTCTTGGAAATCCAACAGCCTAAAGAGGGGAGCCCACAAGAGGTAACGCTGAGACTCAGAGCAATAAAAAACAGACCCTCGCCATCGTTAAAGCATTGCGATCCCTCACTCTCATGTCTGCAATCATTCAATGATAAATTGTAAATAGATTCAAGATGATGGTACTGGAATCCCAGCGCTGGAGTTTTCAAACTGGAGTCAGGGGTCCTCCCAAAGGGCCGAAAGCCCTTGAAAAAAAAAACATTAACTACATTTCCTTAACTTAAATTAACTAAGTTTTGCTAAAGATTGCTCAGAAATGCTGACTGTATTTTATGCTATGTATGCTATTCTATTCACAAGTTAGTAAGGTGTACAAGTGTATTAGTAATAAACTATTTTACAGTTTACTTTGGCTTCAGCACCATGACAATATAAAAGCCAGTTATTACTTTTTTTGAACAACATATTTATAAAATCACACTATTTTTGCACACAGTATAAATGGATCTTTATGCATAAAAATATATAGCCTAATTGCCTTTATATTTTAGAAAAGAGATACTACAGGCCTACACATTAAAAAAAACAACAACATTCAAATTAAAAACCACTACAGAAGCGGGGAACAACAACAGGTGATCGATCGGAGAGAGAAAAGAAAATGAATTAAAGGTTTCAAAAAGAATGTCAAGAAAGAATGAGAGAAATTATAGTGTAATCCACTATACACTCTCATTAGCTCTTACTAATTGCTGTTCGTTAAGAAGGCTAAGTACAATGAGCTGGTGCACCAGAGCTTCCTTCAAACATAAACACACACAGCCTGTGGTCAGAAGCACCTGTCAGCTCCTCCAACTCTCTCTGCCTTTGACTCAAACTCGGCATAATAAACAAAGGCGGCTTCTGGAACGGTCCGGCAGTGATGCTGATTGAACTGAAGCGGGAACACACAGCAGAAGATTTACGAGGCGCGGCTCTGTCTTCAAGCACGGAGGCTGTGATTGCATCCGTCCACAGCTCACTCTCAACTCTCAAAACAGTCCATTAACGAGGGGAAATCAGGCTCGGGATGGATTACACACAAGTTTTGGGGTGATAAAGGGCACCGACCTACAGGAGTTAGGGCCAGTTCAAACACTACACGTTTTTGCGCTGCTTTCTAAATCATTTTCTTTGCAGTCGCAGTCTTTGACCGCTGTCTTGCTGTTTTAAGCATCACACATAAGCACACAAGAGTGCAGTGTTTTTAAAACAGCATGTCAAGTTAAACTTCACCTAAATATCTCAACAAGTGTTTATTTTCTTCTTAAAAGTTGAAACTACAATGAAGTAGAAAAATCTTCTCAAGTTCAGTACCAAAGCATTTCCACTTAGGCTGACGATATACGGGCCGGAGCAACTTTGAGCAATTTTGCCAGGAAACTTTTTTTTATTGCTTGGGCACTTTCCCACAGAAAATGGGTAACAAATTTCTATCTGAATACTTTAGATCAGTCATGTCTCACCTGGTTGCCCATTGACGGCAACATTAACTAAAGTTGCCCAGCAACATTGCTCAAAAAGTTGCCCTGTGTATCATCAGCCCAGAGTTATAGTTGTGGGTATCAGGTAAACAGTCGAATACAGATGTTAAGCTGATCAAGTAAGTTGCATAAAAACAAACAAATTATTCATCAGAGTTTGGATATCCCCATTTCTGTCTAGAAACTAAGGCTGATAATACACGGGGAGCCATCAAAGGGGAACCAGGTGAGACACAGGGCCCATAAACGATCTAAAGTATCCAGATAGAAATCCGTTACCCATTCTCAATGGAAACGTGCCCAAGAAAGCATGCTCAAAAACAGCTGCCCGGCAAAATTGCTCAAAAAGTTGTATCATCATCGTGTATCATCAGCCTAAGAGAATAACTAGAGAGAGAATTAGAGACAATTGCACTAGCAGCTGACATTGAAAGTCATTTGGAATGCCTGTTAGATGTCATTGTGATGTAATCAAATATAAATTGCGGGGCTTCTCACAGTTCTTGTTGTTCTAAGCCAGATACAGTTATTTACTGGCTGCCCAGCACTAGCTAACACCCATCTTCACATATGCAACCTCTGGGGACTGGGAATGATGCACCTTGCTTACCTAACAAGATGCACCTAACAAGAATTCAGAAGTGCACCTTTCTCAGAGTGACAGTGTATGAACTGGCACCAGACATCACATGTGCACACCATGGGAATCAGGGGCTCAAGATGCACCTTGGGTGTCGAGTGCGGTGAGAAACCCCAGAAGACCACGCATTTCTGACATGAACGTGTTTGCGCTCTGTTCAAGTGTCGCAGAGCAGCAGGAAGGTCAGATACTTTTATTTACCATGCAGCTGATCGGCAGGTACTGTATAGATGCTGATGTGTCTGCGTTTTTTCGTGCCGTGGAGCAGCAAGTATGATTAGGTATGGCTATTTATCGGCTGGTTGGTCATGGAGTGACACCCTGACTTCACACACGCACTCCCTGGGGATAGGGGCCAGACCATGATTGGATGTAACAGTACCAGAGGCTCCACAAAAAAACATTTGAAGTCATGTTATATGTAGTAAGGACTTACTACAATGGCGTGTTGATATGGTCATGTGACCTACAGCATCAGTTAACAACTCATCTCCTGTTGCCTCATGGGATAGTAAAGTGTCCATCGAATGTGCACTTCAAAATCTCGCTAGTAGTAGTAGTAAGTCATCCAGGTACTTTTTGTCTACTGTTTTTTTTTGCATACTATGCAGTTAGCCATACTACTCTTTTGACGCACCGGTTTTTGAAATTAATTGTTTTTTTTTTGTTTTTATTTTTTTTAAGTATTCCATTTCAGACGCAACCTTTTGTTTTGTTTTTTGTAGATTTGTACACCACATTTATCTGCACAGAGGAGTAGAGCCAAAACAATGTTTTTCTGCAAGACACATACAGTTTTACTTTTTAACCACTAGAGGGCCAAAAGTTATATATTGTGTACAAAATGAACAAAACGTGTTTATTTCGTCGACGAAGACGAAAAATATTCGTCAACGAACCTTTTTCTGTGACTAAGATGAGACGTTGTCGAGCTAAAACTAATATCTGATTATAAAAACTATGACGAAATTTATGCCGCGTCTCCGTTATCAAGACGAGACGGGACGGACATTCAAAATACATCCTATAACGGGAACTAGCAATCTGAAACAATGGCATCAGCACCCGAAGGGTCAGGGATAGGGTGACCAGACGTCCAGTTTTTATCGGGAGTCACAATTCGTCGATTAACTTAAAGGTGCTGTATGTAGGATTTTGACTATACTAAAGCATAAAAATACCATAATATGTTTGTAGATATTTAAGAAACATGCTAATTTAACATACTTGTTTATCTGAAAAACAATGCTACAGTCAGTTATTCTCCTTTGAAAATGAGCATTCCGGCCCGGAATGACTGTGTTTGTTAGGGTTTGTGAAACCCGCCCACTGCCAGTTTACCCAATTGTATTTCGGTACCGAGGGTTGCCAGTTGCCGGAAAACACAGCGTATTTAATTTCATTCGTCGGCATGTGCGCTCGTTTCTGTTGGTGTCCTTAATCTGGCAACCTGCGTGTGCGTCAAGTCTGAGGAGGAGGGGCCGGGTGAAAAAAACCGTCTCCAATATTTTGAATTTGGACTGCAATACCTAGTTCAACCGCTGGGTGTCAATCCTACATATAGCAAGACAGAATCGCGCTGACAGAAGAGCTCTCTCTCACGCGCGCATGCTCCACTTCTTCAGTCCTCATACAGCGCGCGATCAGTTCTCAGCGCTCAAATACACACACAGCAGTCCAAATGTCTATCGTGTAGAGTCAGAGTATCTCATGTAAATACAGTCGGTTATGGCTTAAGTGAGCGTAAACAGGTGGGTGAAAACTTCCTTCTTAAATGGACAGCATTTCTAATTACCTGTGTCATCAATGTTAACCAACAAAAGATGTTAAATAAATGTATACTTAAGTAAACCTACTGTATTTGAAAAATGAGTTTAATTTGCATCTCTACCAAAAAATAAAAAAATTATTCCAGTTTTTCCAAATTCAATCCTTGATTCAAATTTCTCATAAGCTTAATTGATTTGGTTTAAAGAGAGAAGAATTCATGACTATTTTTGTTTGAATACTACAAATAAAATAGCTACCAAAATAAATGCTGCTAACTGCAGTTTGATTAAAAGTAATGACTAAAAGTTGACAAAAACGCAATGACTTTTCGTCGACTAAAACTAGGAAAGACTCAATTGACTAAAATGTGACTAAGACTATTAAGCATTTTCGTCTCAAGATAAAGACTAAGACTAAATCAAAAACATCCAAGCAGAGGACCAATTGACTTCACAAATCGTGTTGCATGACATGCGATATTATTTACATGTTTACAAATCAGCACACTCTGGATTTTTTTTCTTTAATGAAGTAGCGTACCTAGACCTAAAGCTCCCACAGCGGACAATCCCATTACTGCACAGGGATGGAAGTCAACAGCAGTTCAGCACAGTTAAGTACAGTTCAACAACTCCGTTAAACTCCACAAGCAGCCTGACTGGAACACGGGTGACTTTGGTCACGGTAATGAACACCTGCAAAATCTGTCAGATACTCGTAAAAAGGAAAATCAGCAGGAGTAGATGGAGTGAGATAGACTAATATGGGGAGGGGGGAACGAGAAAAGCCCACCATGCTACTTCCCAGCTGTGAGCTTGATCTTGTGAGCAGGTTTTAGAGCAAAGATTATGGGGGATAAAGCTGTAAGATTGTGAGACTAACTTATGATGAACAAGAAAGTTGATGACCTGTTATGAACACACATTTTCAGCCGATGTGCTCTACATCGTCTCAAACTGAATTCGCAAGCGTTCGCATTCCGCAAATCAGCTACATCTCATCCCAGACTCAAATATAAATGCTACCGTTATTTGCTCATTATGAATAATAGACCGTTTTATAGGGTGTTTGCACAGGCAGCTGTACAAGTGTGAGTGTGTGTTAATGTGTGTGCGTGTGCGAGCCAAAGCAAAAATGCTTAAACCCTTACAATAGTTTGATAGGCCAGACAGGCAGACACATAGAGGGAGTTGGGTGCCAAAGTCAACCTCACTTAATTTTCAACAGCAGACAGAGAAAGACTTTGGTGCATCAGTATGTTTATGAAGCGTTGTGATGGGATTCACGGCTGCCGTGCGCTCACCTCTTCTTAGTTTAGCACGATAAGCTCCAGGACTGTCAAAGCAGCTAGGATGGTTTAAGGAGACTGGCTTTTTGATTTATGACAGAAACTCGTATTGCAATAACAGGTTGTTAAACAGCACTAGCTGGCGGGGCTGGAGAGATTCACTGACCCGCACTATAAGAAACAGTCTGTTTAATATTTTCATTCAAATAGACTCAGCACCTGTTCTTTTTTTATTCTTACTTTTTATAGAATAGCAGTAATGTTTCCTGATATACATTTATTTTTCGCTAACATTCTTGGAAAAACTAAGAGAACAAAAAGAGAAAAAAGAAAAGAAAAAGGAGTGGGACCCAGAGCGGGGCGAGTAGGACTGCAACATTGGTGCCGTGACCCGGATGGGAGTGAGGTTTAGTGGGGTGAGTGAAGTGCTGTGCAGGTAAAACCTCACTCCCTGATCTCAAGAGGCGCTCTAGCGACTGATGCTAGAGGCCGTGGCCTTTAGCATTTAGCTTGTTAGAGCACCCGCCTCTCACGCCGGAGACTGCGGTTAGAATCCCGCTCGGAGTGGGGCGAGTAGGACCGCAATACCTACATAATTGAGTATTTCAAAGATAATGGCCCATTTATATCTTTTTTTTTTTTTTTTTAAATTCCATAATTTACCAAATGGAATATAAATCTAAATAAAACTGCACAATTGCCAGGGAAAAAAAGCAGCTCGTTATATTTATGTATAATACGAAAACTTGCATTTGTTGTTTTGGTTTAGATGTTCAGTCAGAAACTCTGGATCTGATACCAAAAATTTGTGATCTTCAACTTTCAAAAACAAGTCAAAAATGACCACAAGTCAAGAGAAGGGTTAACTTGTGGAAAAAGTTTGAGGATAAGGGGGAAATGGAAAAAGAGAAAGAAAATTCTTGAGAGGTTTTAGATTTTACGTTTGTTTCTTTCTGCAATAAAGACCTGTTCTTCATCTTTCTGAAGTTTTTCTTGCTCTAAAACAACAGTCATAACTTTCATGTCCACGGTATATGCAACAAACACAAACTTGAGATCCCGAGCCCAAGCCAACACTTCCACCGGGCACAGCGAAAGGTAAACACATTACAAATCACCGCACAGGGTGTTCGTAAAGGAGCCACACTATAAAATGGAGGCAATAAAGTCAATTATTTTTGCACTAAACTTTCTCTCTCTGCTGAGAAAACAACATCAGATACGACAAAATGTTTTCTCTGTAACAATGAATATCAGTGCTCAGGCCTGGCCTGCTTCAAAACCTACAATTGCGGCTTTCATGTGATGTGTGCGCATGTCAAGCCGCTGTGTGCCTGTGCTTTCTTTGGAGCAGGAGTCTGACTTTCAAATATAGATGTTAAAAGGAGATTTATGAATATATGGATTTATGGTAAAAACCAATAATGGTTCTTTGTGACAGTAGTACATATTGGAGTGGGTTTTTTGGACATTGTTTGTTTATTTAACGTTTTTCATCGTTGTTCCACAAAACCCCAAATACCTCAGACTAAATCAACGAGAACTTTAACCAGAACTTTACAGATATGGAATAAGCTGATCAAGCAACCTCAAACCTCAAATCGTGTCTTCGAGAAAATCATATCAACATAAAATTGAATTCATTTGGGAAGACTGATGCCTAGAATATTACTCACTTGATCATTTTGGCTGTGTTCACACCACAAGCCCTACACCGTGTCTACACTGGATGCGATAAAATACAATAGAACCTATTATAATCAGCGACGCTGGCTACACTGGATGCGGTGAGATGCGACACGACAAATCCCCAACAGTAAACTTATGCCTCGTTCCATTTATGATGTACTGAGACAAAGTTCTCGGGTCCAAACTGACCAGTATGCGCAAAGAACAATATCAAAAACAGCACACTGACATAGAAAAGTAAACATGGATGCTACTGATGCCAGTGTTTTCACATTCATTTATATGACGTGCTGTAGAAGCCAACAAATTCATAAGGAGGCGATGAGGACGACGAAAACAAAGAGAAAAGGAGTTCATCTTTATATGTCTTTCACTGTCCCTAGAACCATTATCTTCACAGCTGTTTTCCATATTCACTGAGTGACCAAAGAACAACCAGTGACGTAAAAGTCGCATGAATCACGGTATGACTGTTCAGACTGATGTTAAATTGCAAAACATTGGACCTGTGTCTGATTTAGGACCACATATGGAAGTGGCACAATTTCGAAATTGAAAAGATCAGAATCCACGTGGTTTGTGTGGTTTACACTGTTATAAATGAAGATTTGGGTCAGTTTTGCCTGTAGTACAAAGCCTCCTGATACAATTTTGCACTGAAAACCAAGCGTTTAAATGTTTGTTTTTTTTTCAAAATGTTTGCCAAAAGTGTCAACAAAGACACAAATAGCAGGGTTCTGATGACGTATCGCATAATCAAAATACCAGTGTCTTATGATCTCACAACTGAACTCCAGCCAAGTCATATCTAACTCCTTTCAAGAGATCGGTTTTGTTGAGCTCTATCCTACTGTTTATTGGACCTGCTCATTATTTTCTCTCATCTGACTTCTAAACCTGCCCCTCCCCCCAAATCATCATTCTTAAATCCACACTACATATGCCTTGGTTTTCCCGCTCTCCAACCGAAGACGGCTCCCCAGCGTCCGGTTGTACACCCACACCTCCCCTCTCCTACTGATAACTGGTGCTTCTATGATTTCAAAGGCATGTTTGAGCCGAAGCACAGATCTTAATGTTCTTTCCTCTCTCTCGCGGTGTAATTATTATTTTGAAAGTGCGGTCTGGGGAGGCTGTCAGGGTTTGGCAGAGTCTATGGCAGTAATGTGCCGGGTGTTTTAATACAGCTTGACTTCTGTTTTATAAACTCTGCGGGCAAACATCACAGGCTCTCTGGTTCTTTCTCTCCCTTTCTCCCCTGTCCTCCTGTCTCGATGAACGCACACAGATGTGCCACTTGGTATTTCTCTTTTGCATGTGCTGGGTGGCGTGCATGTGTGCGTTGTGGTGTGTTGGGCTGTTTGTCTAACACGGTCATTGGTTAAGAGTTTAGGTCTTAATAGGTCCAACACTGGCACCGTTCTTGTAATTTAGTGGGGGAAGATAGAGAGGAAAGACCTGGAAGGAATGAGGAGCCCATGACATGGAGAAAAAACAGAAGAACTTTGTAACAGTGATATCCCGCTATGGCACCATGGAAAAGCACTTAGAGTCACATAAGACAGCGCTGATGTTTCCTCAGATCACAAGCACTGCCATGCTCGCTAACAGCAGAAGCCTGATCAAAGACAAAGCCCTCGGTCCGCACCTCCTTTCTGTACCTCAGGCGTCTGTAGATGTCAGGTGGAAGCTGAGTGGGGCAAGTGTGCTAAAATGCTGAGAGTTGGCGTAATAGCAACTCAAAGGGCAGGTCTCTGGGAATTCTTTTCCTCCTTTTGGACAGACTCCAAAAATAGAACAGTGAGTCAAGATCTCTACCCAGTATACATTCTTCCTTTAGTACTTCAGTTAAAAGCCAGTGTTCACAGACATTAGCAGGGCAAATCTGAAAAATAAATAAGAAAATTCAATTATTATGCAGTCTAAAATACACCGTAATGAGTGTTTTACAAGGAAATAGTTTTCTACTTCAAACTGTCGTGTTTAATTCAATGTCATGTAGCAAAAAAATCATATGGTAACACTTTACAATGAGGTTCCATTATTTAACATGAAACAAAAACGAAACACTTCTAAAGTTTTTATTAATCTTTGTTAATTAAAAAAAATTACAAATACATTATTCAAATCTAAAGTTGTTTCTGTTATTATTATTTAATGGCCCTCTGCTAACTAATAACTAGTACATTTTATTTAGTAACATTAACCAAGATAAATAAATACTGCAACAAATGTATAGCTTGTTAATGTTAATGCATTAACTTACATTAACTAAAAGGACTTTATTGTAAAGCGCTACTGATCGTTAGATATAACTGGCTTCAATATTGCAATATTGTATTCAGAAATTGGTATTTGTATTTGCACCTTTGCTCAAGATTAAACAAGTCTTCTTGTTAAAAACTCTAACTAGTATATTTTTTATGTGAAAAAAATATGACTTGTGGAAAATATAGTATGTAAAACTTTGTGGTCAAATAATACATTTATAACAATATACTCATATAATAAAAGATAATGTGGAAGCCTTTTGCCTCAAGAGTAGAAAATAAAAAGTTTAATTACGAAAAAGTTTAAATAATGTATTTTTAAAAAACATTCTGATGTAAAAAGTCACATTATGAGATGTAAAATCACAACTGGAAGATAAAGCTGCCATTATAAGTGAAAAAAACTCACAATTATGATATAAAGTTGAAATTACAAGTAATAGAGCAGGATTACCTTTTTTCTTTATTTTACTTTGGGGCAGAAAGTATAATCATTTTAGTAAAAGTATTTTAAAAAAGTGCCAAAAAAAAAAAAAAAAAAATCACAACCAAGTGGAATTCAGTGGAAATGGAGTTCTGCAGGCACAGATTCCATGTGGCTCTTAGGACTAGAAGTCTTTTATTTTCCCTTCACTCAGATCAGATAGTGATATGCACAACATCTGCCTCTTAAGCCCTAATTAAAGGTGACCGCTCTCGCATGCAGTTCACAGCACCTTACTTTAGAGAGGGATTTCTACACGCAGGCCAGGATTTAGTGCTTTAGTGGTTCCAGGCTCTCGTCAGGGGCAAAAGCCTCTTTTATGTTGTGTTTGCGCTGATGGTGTGTTACATGAGTCATCTAACGTGTGACACGTTTTGAATGTTCTGAGCTGATGACAACCTGTTAGGGTTAAATATTGCTATGGGGAGGTTCATACACCCTTGAGATGTGGATATACCATAGTGTTAAGGAGCGAGACCGGGTCATGCAGACACATATAAAGCTCAGAACCACACAGTATTAGTGAATGTTTTAGTGAGCAATACATCGGCTTGTGAAGGTTGACAAGGTTCAGTATATCATTTTGATCTTCTTTAATATAGACAAATTATAAAATTATGAAAGAAATACAATAAATTCTAAAATGGTAGTGTACATCATTTATACATATACACTGCTATTCAAAATTTTGGGGTTGCGATGATTTCCTTTTTTAAAGAAGTCTCTTTTGCTCACCATGGCTGCATTTATTTGATTAAAAACAGCAATATTGTGAAATATTATTACAATTTAAATTCAAAATTTTATTTATTCCAGTGATGGCAAAGCTGTCCAGCTTCGTCACATAATGCTTCAGAAATCATTCTAATCTTATGATCAATGTTGAAAACATTTGTGTTGCTTAACTTTGTGGAAATTGTGATGCATTTTTTCCCCCAGGATTCTTCAATGAATAGAAAGTTCAAAAGAACAGCATGTGTGTGAAATAGAAATCTTTTGGAACAATGTCTTTGCGACTTAATTACATCTTTACTGTCACATTTGATCAATTTAATGTGTCCTTGCAGATTAAAATGATTAATTTAATAAATATTAATAGTTATAATAATCTGATTCATAAAAGGAGAATCGGTGTCCAACATATACTGGTCAAGAGCTAAGTGAGCTAAGAGTCACTCTTGAATAAACACCCACACAACCACACACACACACACACACACACACACACACACCTGGGCCAAAAACGAACCCACACAACCCACTGAAATTCTCCAATGAGGCTACAGTGGCCAATTTAGGCAAAGTGTATGTTATGTCAAAACTGAGGAGCCTGCTTAATCACAAGTTTGTACATAAGCTTGCTGAGTGTGTCAGTTTGTATGTGCGCACATAAGCTGCAGGGGAATATTTGTTGGTTGATGATGATTGCGACTGTCACAGTTTCCTTCAGCGCTGCCATGTCAGAGTCTGAGGATAGACAGTCTCAGCCAGTGAACACTGTACCTAATGAGTGTGTGTGTTTTAGTCTGGAGACCAATCTTGAATCATTGTCTTCTCACTCAAGCTGAGAAAACACAGTCCTACAGTCTCATCAAGCTTATAAACACTTCCATTGTACAAATTCTTCCTTCTCCTACGTGGAAAAAAACAGAAATGAAAACGGTTAGTAAAAACTATACAGTATATTCTGTTCACAGGTTTAGGGTCAGTAAGACTGTAAGTAAGTCTCTTATGCTCACCAAGACTGCTATTTATGATCACAAATATAGTAAAACAGCAATATTGTGAAATATTAATATTTAAAAGAAATGTTTTCTATTTTAATGTATTTTAAAAATGTAATTTATTCCAGAACATAAATTAAGATATTCATAAAGAAATCCGAGAGCTTTCTGGCCCTGCATAGACAGCAACACAACGGACACGTTCAAGACCCAGAAAGGTAGTAAGGACATGGTTAAAATAGTCCATGTGACATCAATGATTCAACCGTAATTTTATGAAGCTACTAGAATACTTTTTGTATGCAAAAGAAAACAAAAATAATGACTTCATTCAACAATTTCGTCAGTCTTCGATGCACGTTCACAAGAGCACCATGACACATGCGTGTGGTGCTGCTGACACAGGAGCCGGCATTGTGATATAGAACATCCATCTCTCTTAGTTCATCATCTGTATACTCTGGTTCAAAAAAAATTGGAAGTCATATTCTCCGGCAGAATCTTCAGATGTATTTACAAAGACTGTTTTACGTACAGCTTGCATCTTCTTCTGCCGCCTTCTGCCTGTGTCAGCAGCACCGCACGCATACATTGTGGTACTCTCATGAACACGTGGCAAAGACTGAGACGGAATAGAAGAAATTGATGAATCAAATCTTTATTTTTGTTTTCTTTGTGCACAAAAAGTGTTCTCGTAGCTTTCATAAAATTACACTGATGTCACATGGACTATTTTAATGATGATGTTCTTGCTACCTTTCTGGCCCTTGAATGTCTATGCAGGGTCAGAAAGCTCTCGGATTTCATTATGAATATCTTAATTTATGTTGTGAAGATGATCGAAGGTCTTATGGGTTTGGAACAACATGAGGGTGAGTAATTAATGATAGAATGTTCATTTTTGGGTGAATATCCCTTAAACTCTGGCACAAGTACAAATCAATTGACTATCGCAATGCATATGCAAAAAGGTGGTGAACAGAAACATTTATAATTATTCCTAATATTTTTGTGGAAACCATGATACATTTTTTTCAGATTCTTTGATGAATAAAAAGTACAAATGAACAGCATTTACTTGAAACCAGACTTTTGTAACATTATTGTGTCTTAGTCCCTTGAAAAATGTAAGGCATGCTTACTGAAAACAGAGTAATTTCTTGAATGAATGAATAAAATAAACGACCGTCAAACTAATATAAAATATATAAAAAATAAGCTTTAGCATTCCTAATAATATAAATATAAAAAAAATATAATACAATAAATGATTTGATGACAAAAGAGGACTTTGGACCACTGGGCAAC
This sequence comes from Acrossocheilus fasciatus, assembly GCA_036784905.1. Lineage (NCBI taxonomy): Eukaryota > Metazoa > Chordata > Actinopteri > Cypriniformes > Cyprinidae > Acrossocheilus > Acrossocheilus fasciatus. The sequence continues at coordinate 17,290,052 of CM071949.1, forward strand.
AGTCCAGTTCTTCTTCTCCTTAGCCCAGGTAAGACGCCTCTGACGTTGTCTGTGGTTCAGGAGTGGCTTAACAAGAGGAATACGACAACTGTAGCTAAATTCCTTGACGCGTCTGTGTGTGGTGGCTCTTGATGCCTTGACCCCAGCCTCAGTCCATTCCTTGTGAAGTTCACCCAAATTCTTGAATGGATTTTGCTTGACAATCCTCATAAGGCTGCGGTTCTCTCGGTTGGTTGTACATCTTTTTCTTCCACACTTTTTCCTTCCACTCAACTTTCTGTTAACATGCTTGGATACAGCACTCCGTGAACAGCCAGTTTCTTTGGCATTAATGTTTGTGGCTTACCTTCCTTGTGAAGGGTCTCAATGATTGTCTTCTGGACAACTGTCAGATCAGCAGTCTTCCCCATGATTGTGTAGCCTAGTGAACCAAACTGAGAGACCATTGTGAAGGCTCAGGAAACTTTCGCAGGTGTTTTGAGTTGATTAGCTGGTTGGCATGTCACCATATTCTAATTTGTTGAGATAGTGAATTGGTGGGTTTTTGTTAAATGTGAGCCAAAATCATCACAATTAAAAGAACCAAAGACTTAAACTACTTCAGTCTGTGTGCATTGAATTTATTTAATACACGAGATTCACAATTTGAGTTGAATTACTGAAATAAATGAACTTTTCCACGACATTCTAATTTGAGATGCACCTGTATATAATAATAAATATAAAAAATAAACCGTGACTTCCCCCATACATGCACTTTTTTCCCCATTTCACAATTCATTCAGATGATTTAGCTCCTGACACCCACTCAGCTCAGCTCTCTGTTAACTATGAGTGTGGTTGTTCTGGTCATGTAATTAGTATAATGTTAGGACTGAAGGGGCTCCATTGAGAGCAGTGAGGGGGAGTTTAAGAAAACAGGGGGGGCCTTTTCTTAGTAGCCTACGGGTTACCCCGACATTCTCAAGACTCAGCCAAATTGTTCTGCAAACACTGTCGATACATTCCCTAAACATTTTCAATGATTTCCCTAAACAGCCCATGTGTAGCCGTAGAAGTCAATGCATTCCATCAGTCCGTCTTTACACCGTCAGTGGTCCCTCTGCATATTGTCTACACATTGTCAGCATAATGCCTCAAAATTACTCATTTGTTCCTGTTGTCATTATGTTTTTAGCAGACAGGTTCCTGAACTGAGTTTCAACTCTGCATACATCAGTTGGATTGCAACAGTGCTCGAATCAAATGAAGTACATTAACCTTCGACCTCCAAACTGCTTTTAGATTGCATGATTATGCACATAGTGGTGACTTCACTGTTACATATTAAATTCATATCTGCATATTTTGATTAAGAGGAGCAACTGAAGGTTACGCAGGCCTGCAAGAGTCTACATCTCAGACGTGAAGTAATGTACAGTTAATACAAGAGAAAGCCCATTCTTCACTTCTGTACCCACTCCACCACCGTTTGTCTTGTATGGCTTTCCTCTTTGTCTCCCGTTACCCTTTTCTCTGTCTCTGTAAGGTCAGATGAGAAAACCAGAGTGGACTGAGAGCCAAAGCAGACAAACAGCATGAGGACAAAGTATTAACAAGCCAGACAGTAAAGTGTCACATCGCAAGGACTTATGCATTCAAATCCAGCCAGGATGGGGACAGAAAGAGGAGATATGTACTGTTGTGAGTGAAAAAGCGAGTGATAATGCTTGAATTATGGGTCAAAGAAGACAAGAGGAAAGTGTGGAGAGATTAAAGTTTGGGAATAGTGAGAATCTAAGAGCGAGAGAGATTGCTTCTCCCTCCAGAGTGTCTTTTTGGACGAATATCAAACTTCAGTAGTAGTAGTAGAGAGACCCCCTAACCCCAGTGACCCACCCACGCATCCACCTCCACTTCTGCTCTGTGTAACTCATCCAGTCCAGTGAAGAATACTAAGGCTTACACCACATCCACAGGAGAGAGGGGTCAGGATCAGGAAGAAGGGGCCAGACAACCTCACATTGGCCTTTAAATCAAAATGATTGGAGTGTATATCAGGAAGGAGGCCTCGTCACTTACCTCTAATAGTCTACACAGCAGGAGGGAAACACTGCAGAAACGTTTCAGACACCAGGATTGGATGGCTTGCTCTGTGCTTCTCACTCCACGACTCTGTGGTCCCTGGACAAAGAGCCTGATTAATAGAGTGCTGCAGGGATAACTTATTTTTGTAGCTCAAAACCCAGAAACAAGTCAACATTTTAGAACTTCCGGTTGCATCATTCTGAACTCAATGTGTTTTTGGTTGAATGCGTGAAATAAGGTCAATGTATTATTCTACGACATAAAATACATAATCCCCTTTCGTGATTTAAAAAACAACAACAACAACAAAAAAAAAACATATCTTGAAAAAGGCAGTTGCTACCATGTGTGACTAAATTTTACTACACTAAAAAAACTTACTAGTAAATTTTACAATTGAGTTACAAAGACATGGTGAGACATTAACCATGAATTAATTGGATGACTGAAATAGTATTTGCTTGTAAAGATTACAACTTCAAACAATACCTTTTTTTTAATGGTGTGCAGAGGTTGTTGGGGTCATTAAACATTATGCTGAACAGGTAAACTTATCTACTCACTAGTCCAAGTTTATCATCACACTCCTGCAAACTATTCTTACAAACTTTAAGGGATTTTTTAAAAATGTCTCATTCCTTTAATAAAGACTGAAAGTTGTTGGAAGCTTAATGGTGGTGACACTGAAGTCATATGGCTGTGGCGTAATATGTTTATAGGCCACATTTAGTTATTTACTTGATTGTATTTCAGCTTTAAATTTGATAAAAGTTGTGTTCATTTCTGATGATCACGATGAACAGAAAATGTAAGAATCAAATTTTTGTTGGCCACAGAGCTTATTTTCTGCAATAATCCAAAAGCCAATGGAAAACAAGGGAACCAGGGTGATGTTAACCTGTGGGTTGGCCTAAAAAAATACGTCATCACCACAACACTCTACCGAGATTTATGTAGAGGAGAGGCATGAAAATTTGGATAAAAGAAAGAGACCTTTTTAAGGATTTACTAAACGGTTCACTTTAAAACAAAATGGAAAATGGAGCTTTCATTTTAGCCATGCTCTTCTGACTCCCCCACCTTCATATTGAGTCACGTTGTGGTTCAGAGAAGCTTAGAATGATTTCATTCCCTGGAGAGGGCATGCAGAATGGAAAGATAATGTATATAATCTTCAATCAACATCATTGACATTAGCGAATATAACCGTCTGAAAAAGAGTTGTGGTGGGAAATAACAGAACAAGAGGGAGAGACTGACTGAAACGGGGAACTTGGTCCTTTCATTCAAATGAAGATGTGTCAGTGGTAATGGTCGTGTTCCTCTCTGGAGCTGCTTGATTATTAATGACAGTGTGGCAGAAACCTAATCTGACTACATGCTTTCCTGTCTGCTCTGATCTCAGCTGCGGGAGAACACCAAACAGGCTGATGCAAGACTGAAAGCGTAGAAAGGAACACGCACAAAGGGTTTGTCAAACATACTGAACACTGATTCTTCATCTGATATCCTCATGTTTGAGGAGCTGAAGTTGGTGCAAGCAGAAGAGTCATGCCTGATTAAACTGATGGATCAAGCACACCCTCAGATTTCAGAGCCAAGTGGATTTTAAATGAAAATTACAAAAAAATTATAACTGTAGGTAAAAATAAATACAAATCACACACACACACACACACACACACACACACACACACACGAAACACTAAAGTGTTAAATGTTAAAAGTTTTTGTTTGCATAATATATGTGTTCTGTGTATATTTATTATGTATATATAAATACACACAGTATATATTTTGAAAATATTTACATGTCTATATTTATATTCCTATAATTTATATTATAAATAAATATATTTAATATACAAGCATAACATTTTTCTGAAATATATACATGCATGTGTGTGCATTTATATATACACATAATAAATATACACAGCACACACACATATATTATGTAAACAAAAACTTATTTTGGATGCGATTAATCGTTTGACAGCACTAGTTTATTAAATAATAATATTAAGAAAAAAAATGATAAGATATAACACCAAAAGTAGCAACAAATACTTTTAAATAGATAGATAGATACATAAATAGAACAAAAATGCTGTTCTTTTAAACTTTCTATTTACCAAAGAATCCTGAAAAAAGGTATCATATTTTCCAAAAAAAATATTAAGCAGCACAACTGTTTTAATATTTTAATAATAGCAATAAAAAATGTTTCTTGAGCACCAAATCAGCATATTAGAATGATTTCTGAAGTATTATGACACCGAAGACTCGAAAAGTAAGCTTTGCCATCACAGAAATAAATCACATTTTAAAATATATTAAAATGGAAATCTGTTTATTTAAATTAATGATAATTTACAATCAATATTTATTTGATAAATTTGATCAGCCTTGAGGATCCTTTCAGCAGTATTAAAAAAAAAATCTCACAGATCTCAAAGTTGTGAACATTTTATATATATATAGAAAAAAATGATAAACTATACTGCAATTTAAAAAAAAGTAACAAAAATATGTCCTTGACGCCACTGGATGCATGAGTTTCTTCTCAAAAACAAACGCCACACATCAGTTTGTTTGATGGACACATCATGAACACGACCTTGAGACATAAAGACGCTCATTCCTCCCTCCTCCTGAGAGCGTCTCGCTTACATACTACACACTACACACAACCTTTCCTAATGAAACAGACCATCATTCATCCACACCGTTTGCACGGTTTAACTAAGAATGAAAAGCCAAGCGTGGCACCATCACAAGAGCCCTGGGAACTCTGAGAGAATCCTGAGAACCTCTGACACATGGAGAAAACAAACAAAAATGGAGGTACCTAAATTAATCTCCACAAAGACTAAATGAATAGAGAACAGACAAACTAAGTGGGGCTGCTGGACTTTTCACCCCAGGATCTGCCTCAAAGAGATCAGGAGGTGTGCTAAGTGAGCAAGGCATCAAAACGTTTTCAACACAATGGCCACAGCTTCAGACAGACAAGTGCTAAGGCGCGGCGGCACCAGTGCTGATTAAGTTTAAAGTAGACGGTCTGTCTTTTCCCCCTCCGGCCCGACTCGCTCTCTCATTTCCTCATTTTACTCCTGCCAAACCTGCTGAGCTCCGTCATGGCTGTAAGTGGCACTGGCTTTCTGACAGGCCTGTTGCGACAAAGATGGTAATCAGAGGAGGTTGGTATAATGGTCTCTACCTGACACACACAAACACATCCTTATTATTATTACAACACCATTACAACATCTCAGCATTCCCACGCTTCACCAGATCAGCAGTCCTGTGACACACTTCCTGTGTTTGACAGTCTAAAGGAAAAGAAGCGAGGGGGGAAATGGATGGAAAAGAGAGTAAGGACGTGCTCAAGCATGTTTTAACACTGACATTTTGCGCTCTTTCCTTGTTTTAAGTCCAGTTTTTTTTTCTGGTTCTTGACTTTATTTAGAGAAAAAAAAAACACTTATTTTTTAAAATTGTATGTTGAAAGGTATAGTTCAACTCATTTAATCACCTTACTTGTCATCACAAATCCATGACTCACGTAACAGGAAAAAAAAAATTGATTACTATACTCTTTGCCTTTTTTCCAATTTAAATAAATGGACACTACACTTCAAAAGGACACAAAAGCATGACCTGTGCACTATACTGCAAGTCTGTGAGAAACGTTTACTCAGCCTCATGTCATTCCAAATCTGCAAGATTTACCATACTTTCTTCTGCTGAACAAAAACGATATTTCGAGAAAAGTGACAGGATTTACATTTTTTGGTGAACTATCCCTTTAAATTTTTATTCACCAATCACCTTCTTCAGCCAGTTGTTAACTGCTGTGTAACTGAGTCATTGAACTTGAACTCGATCTGTCCGATTCATGAACAAATGATTCAGACCTGTTTTGTGAATCTAGTGAACAGATTCATTAAAAAGATTCAACTAAAAAAAAGAAGAGTTCATTTCTGAATCCGAGATTGCTATTTCTCTCAAAAAATGTTGATGTCAAGCTCTTTAAATTTTACAAGTCGACCTATTATATGACTTTAGAACACTTGGTAAACATTGCACAAAAATCATATAGACCACTTTTATGGTTATTTATGTTGTTCTGGAGCCAAAATAAAACTTTAAATAATTCACGTTTTGTTCACACAGAAGAAATGGAGTAGTTTGGGTGAACTCTCCCTTTACTAATACTAAGAACAAGGGTGAAAACACAGAAATTAGTGACACATGAAGCGGGCTTCTATCAATCTTGAAAAACATGGTTACCTCTTTCCTGGCCAGCTACACTCAACCCCTGTTCATCTTCCTGTCTCATGTCATCAGTCACATTCAATCAGCTCACTATCAGCTCTGAGCAGCAGCGGCAGGACTGTGTGATCCAGAGGGAGCTGGAGGATTATGGGTCGCTGTGTTGGCTGCTGGTTTGTTTTGGCATTTCATCAGACAGCGAGATCTCAGTAGTGAACGAGTCCTGAGCGATGAGTCTGTCCCACTGGCCCTTTGTGTCTGAATGTGAATTAACTATTAAAGGAAACACTGGTTATTAATTATGGGACTCTCCTCACAAACCTGCTGAATAAAAAGTGTACAGAACATAACTGATTGACATATTTAATGTCCATTTGGAGGAGATGTTTTATAACAGCACATGTTGTAAACTTATGATCATTGACAGAACGAAACAATACAGGTAAATGAATTGTTGTTCAGATGAGGCTTCCACAAAATTCATCCGAGACCACTTGGCAGAGGACAGACAACCAGATACAGAGGTATATCACTAAAACACAGGATTCACTTTGCATATTTCATTTAAGAAAGACTTTGAAGCTTGACAAAAGGTTTGAATCTGTTTTGTATGTAAATAAAAAACAGAAATATATGGAAAAACAAGGCAAGGACAAACATAACAGTGAAGCAAATGAACAAACGTCAGTGCATCTTGATTTCGATTTGTGTTTATGTGGACTGCAGGACTAAACTAAATACACTAACAGTACAGAGGGAGAGATTGACACTGTTTGATTGCAAACCAATGTATTAAAAGATGAAAATGACAACAAAAACATATATTGAGTGACATATCTTTATCCCTTTAATGTCTGAAAACACTTCTAGTTCACCCAAAAAATTACGATTCTGTCGACATTTACGCACCCTCATGTTTTTACTAGTGATGCACCAAAATGATTTTTTTTAACAATAACACTGAAAAATTTAAATTAAATTTGTCATTTAGTAAAAAGCTTGGTTAATTAAATTTGGGTAACTTCAGGGTGTAATGTTCTCAGATGATTAAATTAAATTAAAGCAGTCACAGTCTTCGGAAATGAGTCACCTCTTGATATTTCAGTCGAACAAATTTGACATTTTGCTACTTTAGCTTTCGTTTTCTCATGTTGAAATGCATCCAGACTGCTGCCTTGTTGACCCTTTTGTACCTTATTCACTTTAGGTGCACAAAACAGATTGTGACAGTCAAAATGCATCATCTGAGAAGCGTTAATAAAACGTCATTGGTTCTATAAAAAATATTTAGGCTGGTAACAATTTATTTATTTTTTTCCTGTTTTGACCTGTTTCCGTCTTGCGTTGCTGAAATTTTAGAGCACCACTAGTGGTTACAAATCCATATGACATTCTTTCTATGTACGTGTTACACACGAGTTAAATTGGAAGGGGACTGTTGAGCACCAAAAATAATAAAGTACCATTGAAGTCCATTTGATTGTCCATGTTCTATATTCAAGTCCTCTAAGTTATACAATAGAACTGAATTACGACAGCATTTTCATTTCTGGGTGAACTAATCCTGTCTGAAATGCCTTGTAACATTCAAGGTTACCATTTCACATCAATTTCACTGAGATTCAATTGTGGAAGTGCTGCTGTTAGGCTTCCAAGACTCTTGACTAATCAGCTCAGACTGAGTACATTCCCTCATATGTCCTTTCCAAATGCCTGCCCTCAACAACAGCTAGTCCTTGTGAACTGGGCAATAAAGGAAAATGAAAATGGAAAGAAAAGCGAATAGAGAAAAACAGATAGATGGAACTGAAATAAAGAAGTCAGCTTCTGCACACATCGGGTTATACTGTACATTAATAAAAGCTCTGTCTACAGGGACCCTGAGGCATTGATCAGCCATGAGCACTTACTAAAAAGGCTAAATAAATCCTCACAGCTCTGATTTTAATTTAAAAATCTCAACAGGGAACGGGCTAAAAAAGTAAAAGTCCAAAAAATATCAAAATATATTAATTTTCTATTTAAATAAAACCACTTTGGGCCCACTGATGCCTCACTTGATGCCGCAAACTCCCCTCCCTTCCCCCTCTAGGGCTGGGCGATATATCGCAATTGAATCGCATTCGATAATGAACGCGATATTGTGTAGCTTGTCAGTGAACTACGGCTCTGTGTATTAAATGCCGCTCCATTTGAAAGCAGGTGATGGAGGTTTACCGCTAATCACGGAACCGGCTTTACTGACGCGATGCACATGACAATTGCGATATATTGCCCAGCCCCACCCCCACCCCCATATATATTGTTAATGCTGTGTTGATTAAACTAGCTGCAGAGTAACAGGCCAATGGACTACAAGTTCTGAAATAGAAAAATGTGTACTTTGAGCACAGAAAAATAATAATCATCCCTTTGGTTTCTATAAACTAATGTTAAAAATACACTAAGGAGTGGTCAACGCCACCAGACCACTTGATTGGCAGTCTGAGACACTCTCAGCGGCGGCTAAACAATCAGGCGTTTGCTGACTTTCTGAGTGCAGTTACACCCGTTCAGCTATATCCGCCGCGACAAAACAAAAGCAAACCTATACGTTTCCACTTTAGTCTCCAAAAACAGATAAACCACTTCAGATGTGTTAAGACAACTAAAATATTTCCCTGTCACCATCTACAGCCAAAAATAAAAATAAAAATCTTTCACAGTTCTTAAAGTCCTTCCCTTAGTTCCCCCCAAATTTGATGCCTTGTTCCCTTGTTCTTTTTGTCCTGTTTTGCGCTGACACTCAGGAATGAGTCCAGCTGACGGGCACCCAGTGAGCTTCTGTCTCCACTTTCCTGAGCGCCTGCTTGAGCTCGTTGAAGGCAATCGTGAGGTCATCGTTCACAATGACCTTTTCAAAGAGGTGACCGTACTGGTTTTCCATAATCTGAGCAGTACTGATCATCTCCTGGAAGTCCTCCTCCTAAACAACAAACAAATTCAGTCAAAGTTATTTTTAAAGACATAAAAAATGCCCCCAAAAAAGTCCAAAACACACTTTCCCACAGTATTAAAAAAAACAGCTTCCAAAAATTACTTTCATAGATGCCCTCAACATTGACTTAATTAAAAAGTATTCTTTTTTGTTTATAATAAAACTGCTTTAGATGCAGAAATGCAAAAATATCAACATGTGATAAAAGATAAAACTATAAACCGATATTTGATGTTCTACACAGAGTTATAGTTTGAGGTCTGGATCTGCAGTGGTTTTGAGCACAGGAACAGTGGAGTGAATAAACAGACCGCAATTTTATACCCTGGCATGTGTTACACACTGGTGCTTAAAAGCCCAAGAAAATGATGAAGAGTCATTATTCATTAAATATTTTTACCGTTCAAAACAAACTGACAAGCTAAAATCAGACCTACTTTATAACAAAGACATCAACCACCACTAAGAACTCTTTTCATGACATTACAGTCTTGGTATAGGACTTTCTAGCGTAGCCTTTGACCTTTCTGGGCTTGTGGGCCCTAAATAAGTGTTTATGTGGGCAATCTTGGCACTTGGTGCCAGTCTCAAAGAACATGGCAAGGTTTGAGTGGCTTTACTAATATAGACTCAACTTTTACAACACAAACATGGAACCCATACTGAGAGCGATATGATGCTATAAAACATATTGCCACTCTAAATCAGAAGCTTTTGATCAGATTTAAAACATTTTAAATTTTGCCGAGAAGCTAATTAAGCACATAGTAAGTATAGAAATGTTGGAATTTGGCATTAGCATACAAGACAGTGACAAGCTTAACGAAGCCATGGCGCATGGCCATTGTCAGACGGCAACTTCCCCTCCCACTCTCTGTTGAAGCCTTCCCATCTTTCCTGATCAAGAGTTGAGATTTAGTCAACATTTCTGTTTCATTTGGGTCACAGAGCTGCTGGCGTTCTGAAAATTACAGCAGTCTCTCAATCTGACAGTTATTGGCAGAACGCATCAACAGTCGCAGTTCATTGACTTAGTCATGGCTTTAATAAAGCTCTGGTTCAACGTGGTGGATTAGCTTGTATTTGGCCTAAATAGTCAAAGGTTTGGCCCAAGGTCTGAAGATATTTTTTCTTCATTCTGTCATCAAATAAAAACCTCATGCTAATTGAGGTATAACAGATGTTGTGCCTCCAGGGGAGTGTTATTACCAAATCTGATCAGTTTCAAGGGTTTAAATCTATTTTTCCTCTGCATTTCTTTCCGATTGTTTATTTCCCAAAGGTTCTAATGCGCTCTCTCACTTAAAACGCAGGTCTTCCCTCTTCAAAAACTGAAGAATTTCTTCAGTATTAAGCTGCCTCTCGCTCTCCCCCTCCACAGTCAGCGTAAGGTCTGCTTATCTCTCAATCCTTGCCGGAAAATCGATTTTTATTGGATCATATAAAGTGCACCTGCCCTTATCATTAAACCAGTTCAAAAAGGACATCTCTGGGTCGTGAAGAGGTCCCTGTTTTTATATTCCCAAAGTAAAGGCACTTCATCTGTGGACTGGACTAACTTTCATTGAGCACGGGACAAAAAAAAAAAAAAAAAAAGAAAAAACCATCCTCCAATTTTAGCTTATGTTTCCATTCCTCATTACGACGATTTAATGCCAGACAATGAAACCCTCTGCTCTTCCACCTCTGATGACATTTTTATGAAATTCCAAGGTTTTTTTTTGCTACTCCTAAAAAGAGAATGAGTGATATTTTGATCTTCTACACATTAATGTTATACAAGCGATACTAAAAGGGAGAACAATAGAGTGGAAGACTGGATTCACAGAAACAAAGGGATGCCTGTTTTCTTGCACAGAGCTCAAGTTCATGGTTATAACAGACGCAGCGTCTCTCTCTGGGAAAGAAATACTGCAAAGTCCTGGATAAAATATGTCTGTGACATTTCATCAAACACAATTTTTCTTACGTACCTATAATAGGCTGAATCTGGGTGCCTTTAACACTGTCAGGGTCTATAACGCACTTTTGCTAAGTTTTGCCAGCTACGAAGGCTTTCTTTTTCCCTTTACTAGTACCCACAGTGACCTGTTGAAAGCAGGCAGACGTTGCTGAGGATTGTGTGGACAGCCTTTGGTACAGTTCCTCTTATAACAGAGATAGCCAGGGCAACATTCCCACTGACAACGGCATAATCCTTGAGCTTTCGGGGAATTTAAAACTTTGGGGAGTACGGTGTGGTCTAATCACACATTCAGTGGTTTGAATTAATGTGACCAGCGTCTATTCAGCTTCAAAGTTGTTGAAATAAGAATAATGAAATACGCTTCTAGTATAATTTGTGAGCGTGTGTATTAGTGCTGCACAATATGTCAAAATAAAATGGATATCAGGATATGGTTTAACGTGATGGCAAATCGTGAAGGCTGTGATTTATTTAAATAAACGTGCACTGCCGATATCAAGAGTGAAGCTCGGCATTGTTCATGTACACGCAAGCAGCTCATGATACAGAGTTTCAGTGTCTCAAAGTTAAGTAATTATTATTACAAATACTTCATTTCACAGTACAACAGTACTCTTGCAATATATTTCTTATACTTCAAAGTCATATATAGTCATACTGAAAATAATCATATCCCACCGTCAAAAACAGTGGAAACATGGCCTCTCAAAGCTCAAGTGGAAAGAATTTTTTTTTTTTTTTTTCCATTTATGGTTACTGAAAGAGGTTTCTGTTGGTTCCTGTAAAATTTTTTTCATGCTTTTCCAATTTGTTAAACCCTAAAATTATGATTTTCACTCAAATAAAAATCAATTTCACAGCTTTTATTTATTTATTACCATTTTATATGCATATGCATTCCCCAACAAAATCACCACCAATAAAATTCCTCCCAAAAGTAGCTATTCAAGTTATCTGGTGAAAATTCCTGTAACTCTTTATATAGGGCCCTATGATTTCCGCAATGAGGAAAACACGAACAGAATTGTGGAATACAGTCAAAACAAATGAAATTTACTGTAAAACACAGAATGTCATGAAATTTGCCAAATTTTGGATGAATAAATTAAAGGTAGGTGAGAGCACTTAAATCAGTGCGATATGCACTACACTGTAAAAAAAGAAAAAAAAAAAAAGAAGTTGAGCTTGAACTATTGTCATACAAACAGACACTTAAAGGACTTCCCAGCAAGCTGCCAAAATGAAAGTTCATTTTAACTCGAAGAAACTATGACAGAAATGCATTACTTAAAGGAACACTCCACTTTTTTTGGAAATAGGCTTATTCTCCAACTCCCCCAGAGTTAATAAGTTGAGTTTTACCGTTTTTGAATCCATTCAGCCGATCTCCGGGTCTGGCGATAGCACTTTTAGTATAGCTTAGCATAGATCGTTGAATCCTATTAGACCAGTAGCATCGCGTTCAAAAACGATCAAAGAGTTTCGATATTTGTCCTATTTAAAACTTGACTCTTCTGTAGTTATATCGTGTACTAAGATCGGCGGAAAATGAAAAGTTGCGATTTTCTAGGCTGATATGATTAGGAACTACTCTCATTCCGCAAAGTTCCTTGATTATTACACCGGAATGAGAGTAGTTCCTAATCATATCAGCCTAGAAAATCGCAACTTTTCATTTTCCGCCGATCTTAGTACACGATATAACTACAGAAGAGTCAAGTTTTAAATAGGACAAATATCGAAACTCTTTGATCGTTTTTGAACGCGATGCTACTGGTCTAATTGGATTCAATGATCTATGCTAAGCTATGCTAAAAGTGCTCTCGCCAGACCCGGAGATCGGCTGAATGGATTCAAAAACGGTAAAAGAACGGAGTTGGAGAATGAGCCTATTTCCAAAAAAAGTGGAGTGTTCCTTTAATGTAAGGATAGTACTAATAATAATAATAAAATCATTATTAATAAAACTAATTACTAAATCACAATATTTACCAGAAAAAATATTTACCAGAATTCATTTACCAGAAAATGTTATTTCTGGTTTAATTTAACCAATAACACAGAGTCTAGAAAAATTAAAATGGGAATAAACGTAATCCAGAAAAATCTAAATGGAAAAAAAACCGGAATTTGGGAAAAAAAAAAAAAAAAAAAACAGATTTCCAAAATAATCACAATGTCAGTTTTTTTTCAATATTGAACAGCCCTACCATGTATCCATGTATCACACTGCAGCCTAGATGAACTGTGGGCACACGTATGACTGAAAGAAGTTGCTTCTATGAAATCAAAATGTATAAACAGACCAAAGCTGATGTGTTAAATTGATTAGTGTTGGCACCGATACTGTCTCGCTACTGTCCTATCCTAATAAAAGGCATAAAAAAGACCATAAAAATAACTTTAAAATGATTAGCATCCAGTTGAACCATTGTGCAAAATTGCCATGAGTGACTGTTGCTGGTCTGTGTTGTGCAAAAGATGGAAAAATAGTATGTATTGCATTTGAACCCTTTTTGGGTCAACAGGTTGACAGGTGAGCACGTGTTTGGAGCTCCTAACCGCATTTGACATAGAAAGTTTCCACGGTAACAATCGGCATCAAGCCATCTCTGCGTGTGGTGGAGTCAGGTTCCTGGGGTCACTTATCCTGTAGCAAGCACGCTTGGCCCCGGTGCAGACACACAGCGAGATACACAGGCAAGAGCTGAACTCTGGGAAAGTCATTATATACCCCGCATATTCAACACCATATCGCACACACACATAGCACAAACTAACGGCAGGACAGGGTAAGGGTCTGGTGTACGTGTTAATTTATTTCATGTGTTTTCTTTGAGTGCAGTCATACAGGTGTAGTGTGAGCTCATGGGTCTCATATCAGGTTGATGCTCAGGGGAGCGGTTACACAAACACATTCACGCGACGTGCACACACACACACTTTAAAGCACTAAACCAGGATTTGTTTGCAAGGTCCAAAAGGAAAATGACTATAATAAATGATGTGGATGTTGCCAGGAAGTGATGAAATCCATTTCTTATTTTACCAAGAACTATGTGAGATAGTGGAATGAAAACTCAGTGAACATGACCTAAAACCTACAATGACCTATTGAGAGAGAGAAAAGAGATCTAATCAGGATGAGAGAGGATGACAGAAGCTGTGTGTGGTGTAGAGGATGACAGAAGCTGTGTGTGGTGTAGAGGATGACAGAAGCTGTGTGTGGTGTAGAGGATGACAGAAGCTGTGTGTGGTGTAGAGGATGACAGAAGCTGTGTGTGGTGTAGAGGATGACAGAAGCTGTGTGTGGTGTAGAGGATGATAGAAGCTGTGTGTGGTATATATTACCGAGAAGGGTTTGGACGAGTTCTTATCATCTTTGCCTGAGATGACTTTTGCGCTCTTCCTGGTCTCTCTCAAACGCTCGATGGATGGAGGCTTCACAAACACCACATAGGGCTTGAACTCAGCTGTGCGAAGATGCTTTAGCGTCTGATGGAGAGAGAATGTGGAAAAAAGGGGAGAAAGATAAAGAGAGCAGGGTGAACCGCAGTCATTAAAGCAGCATCACTCATGCCATCATGATTTAGTTTGACATTGATACTTCTGTACATTATTACTGTTAGTCACAGTTACATTTTGACAGAAAACAGAGCAGCTGATTCACACTGAGCTCAACTGATCTGACTCCATGTGTGAAAATAAAGCTCTTTGGTCAGACACATTACACTTCAGGTAGTTGAGATCCTGATGAAATCTTCAAAACAATCAGACCGCTGAACTTTACCACATTTTTTGTTTGGAGATTTTTCAACCGACTGAATTAATCATTGGCTTTCAGGCATATTGTAAAGTTCTATAGCATTTTTCCACAATGGCGGTGATCTAGTTTTGAAAATCACCATAATTTCCTAGCCCTATAATTAAACAGCCTGTTTTTGCCGCTGTACATTTAAGGGGATCATTCGTTCAAAATTTAAACATGTCAAAATCATTTACTGTAGCAAAAAGTGACCAAGGGCTGTTAAGCTACATAATGCCAAAAAAGCAACATAAAATTATCACAAAGTATTCCACACTTTTTTAAATAATATCATATAGCATATTTGAACTGGCTGTTGTTGTATTTAAGATTATTGCCGTATCAGATTTATGCTTCAACTTGGAGAAAAAAATGATTGTGTATATAAATTACCCTGAATTCTTAAAATTGTAAATTTGTCTGGTTCCACCTTCCAAGTGAGATTGGAGAGCTATGCTGGATATAGATTTGGTAAATTTAGTCTCTTCTTCAAACAAAGCTATCATAAGGTTTCATAAGAATAATAAAATTATATTGTACACACAGTCTATGAATTGTATAGGCAAAATATAATACTTTTAAAATTTAATTTTAATTGTAATTTTTTTTTAGTTTGATAGCCATGGTCACTTAGAATGGTTTCTGTAGAGGAGCAGGGACCTTTTTTTTTAAAATTCTCCTTTTGTATTCCGTGGTCTAAAATAACAGCATAAGGATTTGAAACGACATCTCTGGAAAGAGTAAATAATAATTTTAAATTTTCACAAATATCTTACTCCATTGAAGGTGTCTGTGCCATTGAGATGAACGGGAATGCTAACAGACACAGCTCTCTCCTGGTTTTACAGACTTGACACACTGTGTGAAATATAAGAGATAAGATATATAGAAAAACTAGAACCAGAGGCCAAGGAGAGAATGTGTTTCATAATACAGATAACCATGTCATTGGCTTATTCTCTCTCTCTCACTACTCCAAGAGAGAAGCCAGGCTCAGAGCACCAAGGTAAGATGTCTGAGGCAGAGGTGATGGAGGTCTTTCGCTGACTTCAATGCGGACACTGATACAGTTCTACGAAGACTCAACCAACTAAATCATTTTCCCCTACACTACTCTCTCAGACTAACATAAAGCCTGAGGAAATCTTCAAATATGGGACAATTAGTAGAGATAACATTAAATCTCCTGCCTGACCTGAAGACCAAAAGGATGAGTGCAAACTCATACAAACACACACACACAGATCTCAGAAAAGATCCAGGAGGAATAGTGTGGAATGTCACACCTGTGAAAGGGGGGAAAATAAATCTGGAACAGAGACTGAAGAATGGAGTGACGCAGAGGGAGGTAAAATGGAGAGGTAGAATGTGTATCTGAGGAGTTACTCACATGTGGCTGTATGTCTAGAAGGCACACCTTGTTCTTGGACAAGACTGAACGTACAGAGTCGAAGCTCGTCCCATAGTAGTTTCCCTTATACTCTCCGTGTTCAATGAACCTGGAAAAGACAGAAAAAACAGGAGAGGTTTGATGTAATGATTGATGGCTCTAAATGCAAAAGCAATGCCCATGGGTCTACGTGACCCCACCCTAGAATACAAAGAAAAGCCAATGGACAGGATAATGGCAGGAAACTCATAACCCATTATTTACTCTCAGCCTGTCCTGATGCTTTCAGTGTAAAAAGCTGCTTAGACATGCACGATGTGTTCACCATCACTCGCATTCTTCCCCACATGGCGATTCCAGACAGTCTGACACAAGGCTCTTTTATATAATCTTCTATGTTACAGTTTAAATCAGTAACACCTGTTTCCTTGCAGCACAGTCAGGCTTGAATGCCAACAGCAAGAGTAACTTGACTTCCTGAGAAGACAAAGACAAACAAACACTTTTCCAGTATTTAATCTGCCTCTCGTTCAATCCAATCCATTGATTTTTTTCCCCCTGATCAGCGTCACAGAACTCCGGTGTGTATTTTTAGGACATCCGTCTTAGCAAGAAATGTGGAAGAATATGGAAAGTATTCCAGAAGAACGAAAGAGTCTTACGACAGCACAGTGTTGTAATATTCCGTGAACATATTTGGTTATGCAACTCAGGCCACTAAAATTACCACTACTGGAACTATTGGTGAAATGTTCTTTACACTGTATGTACAGGCTTATTTATTGTTCCCCAAGTATCAATCCAAATGTCAACAAGTCTTTGAAGTGAAAACTATAAACGCGCTCACAGTTTTGGGCCCATGCTGTCTAACAGCAACCTGTGATTGGCCGATCATTTTTAGAAGCTAACGTGACTCCCTGCCACTCTTCTCCTGCTAGACATGTTTTAAAAGCTTGCACACTCTTTCATTGAAGGCATTTTGCTGGTGAGCCAAATTGATTTAGTTGGGTGCTAAGAGGTGGTTTGCTGGTGTTAATGTGACATGTAGGGTTACCAGGAATTCCTAAAGTGACTACATTTTAATTTAAAGGCAGATGTGCTCAAACAGGGCTTATGTGTCGTGGTATTTGTTGTCATGATGCGGTGCATGTTTTGGATGGCAGGGTGGAGGCTGCTTCTGTGGTTTTTGGGTTCATTTAAATGCTGTTTTTAGCCCCGAGTAGGGTTTTCCGAGGGAACACCAATGTCGTGTTTACACATGAGAATGGGCATTTTCTCACTGGAAGGCAGAATAATGAACAACTGGTCAAATACAACTGTCTGGTTTAAAATGTTCTTAGAAATGTACTCTTCGTATTCATATTTGTTTCATATGTTTTCGAAAACATTTAAATCATTTTCAGGAAATGTAATGACTGTCAAAATGTTACATTGAGTGTAAACAATTTAAAAACAATTATTTTCACATGTTGGTTCCACATGGTTTTTCCATAACATTTTCATGCATTGGTTTCATATAGTTTTCATAATCAATCATTCATACCATTTTCAAGAAAAGTTCAAATTTAATGACTTTCAAAATGTCATATGGCATAACCAAACAGAATATATTTTCCTTGAATTTTGAACACACGTGAGTGTACAAATCTTACAGTCAATAAACAAAAATCGGCACACTGCCAGTACTGCTCTCAAAAATGTATTAAAATCATGTTTCGACCTTAAGGTCTTTGAAGACCTTAGGGTCGAAACATTGTTTATTGACTGTGAAGTCAATACACACACACACACACACACACACACACACACACACACACACACACACACACACACAGCAGAGCTGGGTAGTAACTGATTACATGTAATCTGGATTATGTAATCAGATTCCAAAAATTAAGTACTTGTAATTAGAGTAAACTACATTTTAAAATACTCGTGATCAGACTACAGTTACTTTATGGATTACATGATTACATATTATTCACACATATTATTCCTCATTTCAATTTTCCTTTCTAAAATAGCCTACCGATTATATACATTCAGAAAGTCCAGTTTTGTGGACATTCACACAGACTAGTCATTAGTCAGGTGGTGATACAGCATTTGACCACTGGATTTACAAAAATCATTTCAGGTTTAAGAAGGGTTTCAACATTGCATTAACTACTAATGAACATTCATTTTTATTTGAATTATCACTCTGTAGGTTTTTTTTTTTAACCATGCATTATTATGCCTTTGGAAGGCTTTAGTCTTTCAAACTCATTAAAATGCATATATTCACATTATTTTTTGTTTACATGTAATGCAGGCATTCATTGCAGTGGCCGTTAGAAGCTCCGGTTCCCTTAGAAATCTGAGGTTAGACCAGCCAATGTGCATGCACTGTTATAAGCACGTTATGACTGTGCATGCGCATTGGCTGGTCTAGTCTGAAAAATAAGCTTTTTAAATGCTATTTGAACATAATAAACAACATTCATGGGTCAATTAATTTCAGATTTTTGTTGCCGATTTGACGTGTAATTTAATTGTGAGTTTAGCGAGCAGTTTTTGAGATTTCAGGATTCGTCTTGTATGAGCTGCCTGGAGGCATTGCAAATATGGCCTCGAGTGAAGAGACTTTTCTAGAAAGGGACTTTGTTTTAAAATGATTTATTTTAAATTAAATTTTTTTTATGATTTAATTAATTGTTAGCTTTTCATTAAACTCATAAACCCCCTGCAGTTCCTTTACGAACCCTAGTTTGGGAAACCTTGATGTAGTAATGTTTAATACACTTCATGTTGTAAATTACAATGAATGGAACATTTTCTTACTCTTTGCATTTTTTACATCATTATGGTACAAGATAATCCCATTTAAATCAATGTGATAAACAAGTTGTCAAAAGTAATCTAAAAGTAATCTGATTATATTACCTAAAATGTGTAATGTAACGGATTACGTTACTGACTACAATTTTTGTCATGTAATCTGGAATCAGTAACTGATTACAATTTGTAAGTAATCTACCCAGCTGATACACAGTCATGGCCAAAAATATCGGCACCCTTGGTAAATATGATCAAAGAAGGCTGTGAAAATTTATCTGCATTGTTAATCCTTTTGATCTTTTATTTTAAAAATTCACAAAAATCTAAACTTTCATTGGATAATAAGAATTTAAAATGGGGAGAAATATCATTATGAAATAAATGTTTTTCTCTACTACACGTTGGCCACAATTAACGGCACCCTTTTATTCAATACTTTTTGAAACCTCCATTTGCCAGTTTAACAGCTCTAAATTTTCTCCTATAATGCCTGATGAGGTTAGAGAACACCTGACAAGAGATCAGAGACCATTCCTTCATCCAGAATCACTCCAGACCCTTTAGATTCCCAGCTCCATGTTGGTGGTGCTTCTCTTCAGTTCACACCCACTCATTTTCTATAGGGTTCAGGTCAGAGGACTGGAATGGTCAAAGCACTTGGTTTTGTGCTCAGTGACCCATTTTTGTGTTGTTTTTGAGGTTTGTGTTTGGATTATTGTGCGGTTGGAAGATCCAAACATGGCCCATTATAAGATTTCTAACAGAATCAGTCACTTATTAATTTTTTATCTGTTGGTATTTGATAGAATCCACGATGCTGTGTCTGAACAAGATGTCCAGGACCTCCAGCAGAAATATAGGCCCACAACATAAAAAAATACTGCAGTATATTTAATTGTACACATGGCGAACTCTTTATCCCTGTGTTCACCAAACCCATCTTGAGTGTTTGCTGCTAAAAAGCTCATATTTTAGTTTCATCTGGCCATAGAAGCCAGTCCCATTTGAAGTTCCAGTCGTGTCTGACAACTGATTACTACTACAAGGTTTCCCAAACTAGGGTTCGCAAAGGAACTGCAGGGGATTTATGAGTTTAATGAAAAGCTAACAATTTGTTAAATCATAAATTTTAAATTAAAATAAATAATTTTAAAACAAAGTCCTTTTCAAGGAAAGGGACCTCCCGGCAACTCATACAAGACAAATCCTGAAATCTTCATGTTCATAATCACCCTGGAGTGCTCAAAATTGTGAATATGAATGGGAATATACTTCAGAGATTTTTTACTCATAAGAATTTCTAGGGGTGCCAATAATTGTGTCCAACGTGTATCTGAGAAAAACATTTATTTCATAATGATATTTCCCCTCATTTTAAATTCTTATTATCCAATGAAAGGTTAGATTTTTGTGAATTTTTTAAATAAAAGATCAAGAGTATTAACAATGCAGATTCATTTTCACAGCCTTCTTTGATGATATTTACCAAAGGTGCCGATATTTTTGGCCTTGACTGTACACACACATATAACACCTAACATATTAATATCAAAATTAATGATGTTTTACTAAAAAAAAGTCTTTGTATTTGTGAGTTGCACATTTCATGTATTTTTAAATAAATGAATAGATTTAAAAAAAAAAAAAGAAGAAAAAATGCTGACAGAAGGGGAAAAAAAGAAAAAAAAAGTCTTTCCAGCCCTGTTGCAGTTCCTCGTGCCCACCTGCTTGAGCTCGCTCGTTCTCAACATTGATAATTGTGGTTTACTCAATTTGATGTTCATTTCACCACAGAACAAGCCACTACTTGTTTTTTCCACCACAAGGCAGTTAAAATGCCCAGTTTGCTGGCGAGGTGACATTCTATACGCGTTCCTGTTGTGTTGTTTTATCCTCTGATGAGGGGCTGCAGAAAAACATCTATCACCAGGCCATCCATACAAATCTGAGCTTACGAACCACTGGGTAAAAAGAGTCTGATCCCTCTCTCTCGTTCACACACACACACACACACACACACACACACACACACACACACACACACACACACACACACACACACAGAAACAGACCACCTGTCAACACCCTCTCACTCTCGCTTGCAGAGACGGGATCTGAGCCCACATCATGCTGCTACAAAAGTAGCACACACTCACACACACAATTCGCTTGAAGGAAATGGAGTGGAAAAATGAAAGAATAGTGGGCAGCTGAAAGGCAGAGCTGGTGAATGTTTGCCATAGCATCTGAGACAGACGACATCAGTGAAAATTGTTGTGCAGTGTTTTGACTGGGGTGCTGATTTACTTAAGTTCAGGCAGGGCTCTGGACGATGTGTTGAATACTAACTGGCCATGGAGGCTCCGTCTCTCAGATTTATATCTCTCCCACTGTGGAGTGTTTGTGTCAGGGTTACGGTTGACATAATTACAATCCTGAGAATAAAGGAAGCGGTCCACTAAACTTCAATGATTAATACTGACTATTTGATCTCCACGGTAAACTTTCACATCCCAAATCCAAATCACAGAAGAAACATTCATATGCTCGTTCCAAATAATACACACTAGCAGTGTGTTTCAATCTAAGCGAGACTGTGTCGGATGGTAACTTACTTGTTGTTCTGAACGTCTGCCTCAAAAAGGTGTTTGGAGATAAAATGATACTCCACTCCATCGCTTTCCTGATGTCGCTTCGATCGAGATGTGTCTGGGAAAGATAAGGGAAAGTAATTAAGGCAAAGTATCTGATTTTGTATAGTTTCACACTTAAAGATCGAATAGAAAATGCTACATCATGCACTTACCAATTTTGCAAATGGTTACAGAGGAAAAACTGCACTACGTGTTCTAAAAATCACCCCATAAAATTGAATTGGCAAGAGTGTAAATTGGGGCAAAAATCTGGGCAAAAGCTGTAGTGCATTCTAGCTTTTACAAAACACAAGCCCATCCACATAAAACTCTAGCACATCCACATTACTGGAGAAAAAAACAACAACTCTACTATAGCTTCAGAACACTTAAATATATAATGGCTTTAGGGCTGAATATCTTAAATCGATTGTGATTAACCAGCTCATGATTCAGAAGAGTAAAAGAGATTTACAAGAACTGGCTCAAGAGAGTCAATTGTTTTGGGAATTGGGCTAAACTGGTCTCAGTGCATGTTTTGGATTCACTAAACAGAACTGGTTCACAAGAGTCAACTGTTCTTGAATTGAACTACACTGCTCACACTATACAGTATCTTCTACATGAACAATGAGGAAAGTACAGGTACAGGACAGAAGGTGCTTTACAAATTTTCACACAGCCACTAAAAATAGGTATTAATGTAAAAGCACAAATCATAAGATTTTTACAATATATACTGGGATTATTCACAGAGTATGATTAAGATTATCACAATTAATCTGAAAAACTATTAGATTAGATACCGCATTAGATACAGTTTCCCTGAAAGAAAACGCAGTGGATTCCCAGCAGGGTTTTGTAGAGCACTGTAGTGGAATAACTTAATGGTTAAAGGTGCTTCAAGAAGAACATGTGAAGAAATGTTCATTACAGACATCTCCTTGATTAAAGGGAGTTTCCCCGTGGGCACTTTATTTCCCACTTTATTTTATTTAAAGTAAACCACCTCTCCAAGGTCTGACGCCACACCCACCGCGTCTGTCTTGGCTCACCTCACCACAAGGCTTCTAAAGGGCAGTGTGAGTGTAACGCTGCTTGTAAAGCCCCAGGAGCACACTGTATAGTACCAGCACTGAGTTTACTCTGTCCCTCATTAGCCCCGTTCCTGCTTTCAGCTGCTTATAAACTCCTGTCTTTAAATCAGTCGGCGCGTGCCAGTCCAGCCAGCACGGCTCCGCCGGGTACAGCCAGGGTCAGAGTTTGCCGTGTGGAGAGACACAGCGGTGTGCTTAACGAGTGTCGGGGAGGTCAAAGGTCACTGTAGAACACACCTCCGACAAATCGTCTGCAAGCCGCCAGCAGCTCCAAAACAAACTATTAAACTTTATCACCATTCCAACTCGCCTTGTTCCAGGTTTTTTCTTCCAGTGCTTTTTTCCTTCTGCTTTTTCAAGGCCCCTATTGAATGGTCTCTATCTATTTATCCTGACATGTATGGGTAATTTTCCAGTATTTTTAAAATATATAAACACATTACAGGTCAGAATTTTTTTTTTTTTTTTTTTTTTTAAAGAAACTAATACTTTCATTCAGCAAGAATGAATTAAGTTGATCAAAATCGATGGTCAAGTGTAAAGACATTTATAATATTATGAAAAAAAAATGCTTATCTTTGAACTTTCTATTTAACGAATCCTGAAAAAAGGTTTTCAACATAAATATCAAGCAGAACAATCATTCTCAACTGTCATAAACCCTGTTTCCTGAGCACCAAATCAGCATATTAGAATAATTTTTAAATGACCACGCGACACTTGCAATATTATTTTTCCAATATTACTATTTGCCGTATTTTTGATCAAATAAATGCAGCCTTGGTAAGCATTAGAGTCTCCTTTAAAAAAATGCAGACAAAAATCTTTCAGCAGTAGTGTATGATTGGTCATAAAATGAATGGACAAGCGGCAGTCTAATTTGCTCATTTAGTTTGTCAGTGGACACCTATTCCTATAGATAAAGACAGAGGGAGAGAGACGAGAGAGAAAGTATGGTTTGGGTGGGATGGGAGTAAATTATTAGTTGCCCTCAACCCATCACATATTTGATGAAGAGGCATCCCCCTTTCATGATGACAGCCCACCACAGACATAAGATAACATGTTATTATACCTCCAACTGCTGGTGCTCACAAAACAAAGAAAAAAAGTTATTCCCTTGTACTGCTGAAAGAAATAGAATATATTTCATCTGGCATTAGCTCTGTGGCATAGGAAATGTTTTTGGTGTGGCAAAAGAATTAGAATTTCATTCTAAGATCATGGAAAATAGCAGTAAAAGTTGGAGAGGAGACAAAATGTTCAAGTGCTCCCAACTAATCGTATTCTACAATCTCGCTAGCGTTGCTGCCATGACTGGTTTGCATTTTAAAAGACCCAGTTGTTGGAAATGTGAAGCAATCGTTCACGTTGGTCTTCTTTAGAGAAATGAAATAGAAATATTCAATGTTTAATCACTCCATATTAACAATGAGAGTTGGAGCTGGCAGGACTGAAATAAAAGGGGAAAGATGACCAAAAAGCACTTTCAAAACAGTCACTTTCCAAGAATCCATCCCTTTAATCTAAATCCTTCGTAAGGTCTGAGAGGAGCCAGGCTACATAATACAGACTAATGCAGGGGTCACATTTGTGAGCAATTAGGCAGCATTAAGGCAAAAAGCTTTGGATGGAATTTTAATACCAGTGGCATTTCAAAGTGTCAGAGCCTGAATCAGACACATCTATTAAAGCCAAACTCGAATGTAACAAACATCCAACTGTTATATCAACAGTCATGGGTTTCTGGCCACCGTCTCCAACTCCTTCAAACTTTCAAGCTCTGTTTCTCACTTTCCTGCCTCTAAATATGCAATTTCTCCACAGCGTCTGCCTGTTTAAATACATAAATCGCAGGCTTATATGTCCCAAAAATATCTGCTCTGGTGTATTTCCCTGGATTGTGTGTTTCTGGATGCTGGAGGGAGGGAAGGGGCGCTGCAGCTGGGGACAGAGGAATGTGTCAAGTAGAGCTTTGGCCTGTGCGATTAATTGAAATCGAACCGCAATCGCGATTTGAGACGTTGCGATTTACTAATCGCAAAGCCTGCGATGTGGATGCGATATTCTCTGTTCCAGAGCAAACACAAATGCATGACTGCCAGCCTTGAGTGGCAGTCTTACTAACCAACTGAGTGAGCGCACCTCCCTAATCACCACTGCTTTAGCCAACTGCTTAACAAAAAAAAACAAACAAACAAAACAAATAGAAAGCGCACGCGAGCGCGAGCGAGTGGGATCATGGCATCCACTACAGAAAAAATGATGTAATATGAGATTACTTCGGCTTCGAAATGACGGACACCGAACAAAAAAGGTAATTTGCAAGAGCTGTGCCACAATGCATAAGAGCTCCCTTATCGGTTCTGCTTTTAGTACTGGAGAATAAAAGATATAGTCTTAGATGTTTTTATTAGTACATGAACGTTATCTTACACATTTTATCTCCCCAACAGATTCGAATTTGAAATAAGTTTATAAATGCATGTTCGCTATTCCCAATTCAGAAGACTGCACACACAGCCTGTGTCTCTGAATGCTGCACATACTCCTCTCTGCCCCACACTGCGCATATCCTGAGTCTCACGGATGAGCCGTTTACACTTGCTGCACACACACAGCCTGTTTCGTGATGCTAGTATAAACGAGCGCCCGGATCCAGTCCGCAAGTCTATAAAAGCGCATCTGGCAGTATGGACGAGGCTTGACGCAAGAGCGCAACCTGTGTCAACTCGCGCCTGGCTCTGCGTTTAAAACAAATGCAAATTCAGTCTAACTGCTTGCTAATTTCACTCGGATGAAATGAAACATTCAGCACATTTTCCACTTGATCTTAAAATCCCAAATACTTAAAAATGACCTAAGTAATACTTTAATAATTGACTAAAGTAATACAGTTCTTTATTTACACAAAACAAACAAATCTTTCTGGTGAAGTTCAGTTATTAAGTAAATTCTGTCAAAGTAGTAATACCATTATAATCTTCCCTACTGAAAAAACAATAGAATCCCTCCCAAAAAAAACATTCAAATTTAATGGATTTAAAGGGATAGTTCACCCAAAAATGAAAATTCTATCATCATTTACTCACCCTCAAGTAGTTCCAAACTTGTATGTATTTCTTTGTTCCGCCAATCACAGAGAAAGATATTTTGAAGAAAGTTTACAACCAGGCTGTTTTGGGGCACCATTGACTTCCATAGTAGGAAAAAAAATACTATGGATGTCAATGGTGCCCCAGAACTGCTCTGTTTCCCACATTCTTCAGAATATCTTCTTTTGTGTTCAGCAGAACAAAGACAATCATACAGGTTTGGAATTACTTGAGGGTGAGTAAATGACAACAGAATTTTCATTTTTGGGTGAACTATCCCTTTAAGGGTTATAATGGGAATTGTATTGGTTTTAATATAATGGTGTCTACTGGAATTTGATGGATTCTATTGGTGGGATGTAATCTGGAAGATGGGAACCCATAGAACAGCAGTAATTCCTACTGAAATAATGCCCAAAACAGACTATAAAAAGGAATTTTGTAATGGTTTTAAATGGAAACCATAAGAATTTCTGTTATGGTTTCTATTGTTTTTTTCAGCAGGGTAATGATACCCATATTGTGCTGCACAATATTGAGCTAAAGCTTGACTTGCAAAATTAAAAATCGCAACTCAAATTGCAATATCTGTCCAATAAAAAAAAAAAAAAGGTCCCACTTTATATTAGGTGGCCTTAACTACTATGTACTTACATTTAAATTAATCATTTGATACAATGCACTTATTATGTACATACATGTTTTTACGTTGTACTTATATTTTTAAAAATACCTGTATGTAGTTACATCTGTAATTAATTTCTGCAATTACATTTATAATTACTCTGTTGACCCATCCCTTACACCTTAACCCACCCTTAAACCTACCCATACCACCAAACCTGTCCCTAACCTTACCCATATCCCACCTCTATAGCAGTAAAAGTGTTTTGCAATACAATAAGTACATTGTACTTATTTTTTTTATGTAAGTACATAGTAGTTAAGGCCACCTAATATAAAGTGTGACCTTTTTTTTTTTTATTGGACAGATATTGCAATTTGAGTTGCGATTTTTAAATAAAATAAAAATTAGATATTTTCCCCAAACCGCACAGCCCTACTAGAGCTGTGACTGATGAAGTCAGAGAATCATTGTCACAAAGGTAATCTACAGTATTGTGAAGGGTACGACACACACACACAAAAAAAATCAGTCTCATACTCTCACACAAACGGAAACACACACTTAAGCAAGGACTTACGTGGGATTGTGACACTAAAATGTTGTGGATCGGATATCAACAACTTCCTTTTGAGCTCATTCAAACCAACACCAGTAGGACCTAGATAAGCAAAACAGAGAGAGACACAGAAACAGAAAGTCCATTAATATCTTGCTAAACTTTTATTTTAGCATGCTGCTTTTTTTCCCTATTGTATCATTTCTATTTTTGTCAACAACAACAAAAAAAAAAAAAAACACAGGCAAAAAAAAATGTATCAATTTTTACACAAAAATATTAATCAATACAAGTGTTTTCAATACTGATAAGAAGAATTTTTTTTTGAGCACCAATGTTACATTTTTTTCCTTTTTCTTTGATCAAATAGATGCTGCCTTGGTTAGAATAAGCTGATCTGACCCCAAACCTTTGACGGGCAGTGTAGACAAAAAGTGTAAAGTACAAAATTAAGTTGGATTACAAATTTACGGTAATTTACTGTAATCAAAAAATTGTTTAAAAAAAGTACAGCTAATTAAAACAGGATTTTGCACTGTTATATTGATTATTTTATTGACTTTATATTTAGATTTTACTTTATGCACTATATTCAAACATTCAAATATAACACATAAATAAACAAATATTACTTAAAAAAAAAAAAAAAAAAAAAAGTTTTTCACTGTACAATCACAGTAAAAGCATAGTGAACACAGCGAAAACTTCAAGTCATCCATTTCTCCTTGCATCTCTTTTTCACTACAAGCCCCAAGTTGTTCTTTCTATAGTCTGAGCCACATTTGCAGCAAAAATACACAGCAACAGAGATTTGATCCTCCATGCATGTCAAGGCCCTGTTAAAGACAGGCCAAGATTCACACTGTATAATGCGCAGATTCAAGCGTGGTTTTTCTATTAGCCGTTAATGATTGCTATGAGACATGCACAAATCAAAATCTATATGTTAGAGAACACAAAACAGATGTTTTTCCTACTAGCTGGGAGAATACACATTTTCATTTGATGCATCATACACTTTCCAACACACACATGACATCATGAGAAGCCCATGACGGTGCAAAACGTGCTATCCTTATTCCACTGTGATAGAGGAGACGAGCAAGATGCTGATTTATTACGATGAGGAAACAGGAGATTATTTCTTGTGTTTCAGGGTCACTGAGTAATGTGGAGCTCCTGTTTGAGAGCCATATGTAAAAACTGTGTTTATGCGTGTGTATATATAGGTGGAAAAGGAAAAAAGTACACCGCAATACATGTTTCCTACCAGCCATATTTCATACACAAACTTCCCCTTAAAAGGACCCACAAACTCAAACAGTTTTTATTTTCAGGGGATGTTAATCTCCAGACCCCACTAGGCCCTGTCTGCCTGCCACTTTAGAAACCTTGTCAAAGGGAAGACGGATGGTCCGTAGTCCCTTGGCCATTCTATTCACTCATCATGTGCACTAAATGAGTTTAAAGCCCTCAGTCACTCATCTCTGCAGCGGCTCGCCCTATCTCTGATGTATAGCTGCTTGAAACTTGCAGTCTGAGTTCAAGCACTGAGCAGCCAGCCAGCCTTCAAAATGCGACAGTGATGTATCAGAGAGCTTAACTGACTTGCCTTTGTATATTTTTTTCCTGATTATTCTGTTCATTGTCATACGCTTTATTGACCCAAACAAAAACTAGCCCTTTACTCTTCAACAGCCCCAATAAAATAACACATTTGAGTAATTGTTTTTCAATCCAAGTGTATGCGCGCACTCACTGGGGCAGGTTGCAGCGGTCGTAAAAGTGTCAGTAGTCATTAGGGCGCTCATTAGGGGAGAAGGCTAATACGAAAGGCTTAATAACTTCCAGGCCAAGCACGGAGCAGATGCAGTTAACCTAGAGGAGCTGCTAGGCTGGCTGAACGTGGGGGGCCGCCGTCCAACCTTCTCTCAACGCTCCTTAAAACACTGTCATCATGTCCTCATATTATCAGCATCAACATATTCCACTAAGTGTGTCCGATAAATAACCTTTCTTCACAGTTCTATATGCGATTAGTTCACAATTAAAGCTTTTTTGGCAAGATTTTAAGCTGGGCACTATGCTACTTGTACAGCACCCTGCCAACTGCTCAGATGTGTAAAAATTATACTTGATAGTTCTAGGAAGAAACAACACAATGCAGCCCAAACTGTAATGTTCAATTACAAAAGCCCAGACAGAGATGTTTGGAAAGAGAAGCAAAATTCTGATATAAAAGGAAATAAAGAATCTGATACGTCGTTTGAACCGACAGCTCTTTTAGATCATCATTTTCCTCAATGGCCATTCTTCTGTTCCACCGTTATTCTGTCTGGGTCTATATAAACTGAAATCTCTTCAATCTTAACTCAAACATGTAGAAAAAAACAGATCATTTGCTATGTTAAATAATCAGGTTTCAGTTAAAACACTACGGTGGGCTTGCAAAGCTGCGCATATGTTAAATGTGTTGACTTTGGCCGCTCGATTAATATGTATCCAAACAGATAAGATCTTGATTCGTCTGGAAAGTCGTTTGAAACCCAACCGCAAACCATGGGTCAGTTGTATTAGAGAAAGCAAAGGGAAATAAGACCATTTTGTTCTGGGGTGATTTTGCTTGACCCTGTTGTCCGCAGACAGGGGTAAACACCTAATGGGAGTGTAAAAGTTTAATGTGCTTTCAAATGAATCACTTTCATTCGCAATAGCAAGAAAACACAAATCAAAGAGTACAAAGAGAGACGTGTGGGGAAAAAGATTCAAATGGCATCATTAATGGCAGCATTATTAAATGCAATAAAACAACTGGCAAGGAGCATGACAAAGACAGACAAGAAAAAAAAATAATAAAAAGTGCAGGCCAGGAAAAGTTAAAGTATGACCTCAAGGGACAGAATAACAGTTCAGAGAAAAAACACAGCAGACCCTTTTTCTACATCCTTGGGTTTGTCACGACTGATACATCCATGATGCTGCCCTCCACCTTATGAGACAAAACTGAAAATATTTGCGTTAGTTTCACCGTATGAGTTGCAAATTACCAGAGGGGCATCCTGACAGTAGAAAAATCTTGATTAATTAAACAGACCACCTTATGCACTCGGTCACACAGGCATGTGAACACACACCCCATTAATTACATGCACCAACAAAACTGTGATAGAATCCATATGCTGTGTTGCGTTCACAAACACACGGCCTGGTCTAATGCGGTGAACCGTGACCCTGTGCTACCTCTCACAGATTTGTATGTGAAATATTTTATACACCTGGTCAACATTACTTGTCAGTATATGAGGACATTTTCACAACAACCACCCATTACACTGGGAAAAACAAATTATGAACTTTATTTAGAGTGGAGGAGGTCAATGAGAAAAAACTAAAAGAAAAGAAAGGAACCTGAAACCCACAAGTTATCTGTCATACAAATCTAAATGACTTTTTATTCACACTTTTATGAAACACTTAATTCATTGTTCGGGCCTCTATATCCTCTGTCCAGAATTTCTGGCAAACAAACATCAAATCTGACATTCGAAAATCTAATATCATTTCAAGGTTTTTTCACTTTGTAAAGCTGACGTCTCACTGCGGTTCTGCCCTCGCTGTTCCCTTGAAAATAAGTGTTAACAATTCTTTGGTGAATAATATTAAGAAGGAATAAAATGTTCCAACAGAACCCCAGCGCTGTGAATGAAGTGTCACAAAGATGAATTAATCCTCAACCGGTCCCGTCAGCTCTAGGGGTCTTCAGAGGGCCGGGTTGAGTGAGAGTCCCACAGCAGAACAAGATTTATAGGTTATAGTCAAGTGCAGCAAAAAAAAAAAAAAAAACCCAAACAAACAAACAGACAAAAAAAAAAAAAAAAACATTTTCTATTCCAAAGCTGTTACACTTACCAACCAACACGACAAGTCTGTGCCTGTCTCCGTGTTTTCTGCGGTAGGCCGTCACCTCTTCATAAGTGGGCACATCAGCTGTGTCGTACTGCTCACTTCTCTTACATTCATACATGGACTTATTTGTCTTCTTATCCCTTCTGCTGAGACGAAAACTCCTCCGTAGACCCGCTGGAGAGGAAGAGAGAAACAAATAAAGACAGAAGAACAACAACAAGCATGTCTTAATTTCTTGTGTGAATTTGAGAATGAGGATATAGACATCTTGTGGGATCTTAACACACTCCTACATTTACTCATTCTTTCTTAAGACATTCACAAGCCTTTCACCCTGCCTCCTGCACCTGTATTGGTTTGAGGTTGTGGTCAGTGCTTAATTAGTCCCGCGTAGCCATCAGTCTGAAGTAGGGTTGTTCCGATTCCGATACTAGTATCGGAAATTCCACCGATACCACAAAAAATTCTGGCATCGGTATCGGCGAGTACTTTAACCCATGTGCCGATCCGATACCATTTTTTAACAAGACCTATAGTTAGGCGCGCTAGCTTTGCATAATGCTGCAAATCGGAAATCAATTCTTCTTCGCAAACACAGGAAGTTATGCCGTGTTGCCACACAAGCAACCACTATTTAGAGCAGCGAAGAAGAAATACAAACGTGCTGGCACATTGCCAGTAAGTTAAATCACTCGCATATGCGACTAAATCTTCACCCTGGGCGACTAAATGATGTCTAATATAAGCCACTGTCTAATAAATGATCAGATTTTACTGGGAGGCTATGTATAAGTTTAGCACAGATATATTGTCACTCGCTGAACACTCTGAGCGCTTCAGAGTTTCTCTCTCCGTCAAGCGATCTATTTTTCAGATCATCTGAATAAATGCGCAGCGCACCTGTATTTGACGTACCGTGAGCTCTAGTGTGAAGCGCACGACTCGCCGTCGCTTTGCTTTTTTCCTCGCACGCAGAGAGAGAGAGAGAGAGAGAGAGAGAGGGAGGGAGAGGGAGCGAGAGAGTGTAGCGCGTCAATTCTGCTTGGTATGTAAACGTTATTCTTTGTTGTGTTTTCCTGTCAAAAGAGTTCCTTTGGAATTCTTCAGCTTTTAAGAACTGCCGGGTTCTCCGGTAGTAGGCGGAGCTAATGCGCAAACGACAATCTCATTGGCCGGCGCTCACCTATTATCGTCACTGTTTTGATTTCAGCAAATAAGTTCAAGCCAATGCAGACAACCTTATTAATATTCATGAATCCAGCAGCTCGTTAATCCTTAGTGCGTTTTATATTGTTCTTAGCAGAATTCATAGTATGATTATTATATTATCAGTATTATTGATAGTTTCCCCCCATTTTTATGACCAAAAAAGCACCACCGCCGGTCCTAAATTCAGTTAAAATTACTTGCCTATCTATCTATCTATCTATCTATCTATCTATCTATCTATCTATCTATCTATCTATCTATCTATCTATCTATCTATCTATCTATCTATCTATCTATCTATCTATCTATCTATCTATCTATCTATCTATCTATCTATCTATCTATCGTGAAGCACACCATAAAATAATTGTATCAATTCATATGGCTAGTACATACAGCTGTATAACCAGATACACACCCAGGTATCGGATCAGTACTCGGTATCGGCCGATACCCTGAGCCTAGGTATCGGAATCGGTATCGGGAAGGGAAAAAGGGTATCGGAACATCTCTAGTCTGAAGGTCTGGAATCTGTGGTAGCTTTCATTGGCCAAGGCCCGCCCATGAGGCTGTTTGACCGACATGTCAAACAACCAATCACAGTTAGTTTCATTTAGCGTCATATTTCGGAGTGTGGAAATGTCACCACAATATCAGACCGATGTGTAAAACTCTCAGACGCATTTTAAAAGATTCCATGCCGCGACCTTTAATAATTTCACATACTTTTGAAAATCCAGCGTTTATTTGATCCAAATAAGTATTTGTCGTCACAGTTGTAAACATGACGGCTTTCTTCTTTCGTAAGGGGGTTTGGTGTCACAGCATCTTCGTTTCCAGGTGGAATGGCACACACGTCTCCCAGAAATCCTGTTTAATTCAACCAATCCGATGATGACTTTCGAAACTCCTGAAGTGTTTCCACTTTTGTGTGCCATATGCATCAGACGTTTAGCCAACGTTCCGTGGGCATGACGTCTGAGGCTGAGACTAGTGCTTAATATGCTTTTCGGAAGTAGGCCTGATATAAAAAGCTTATTTGGTGATCAATATTTCTCACTTAAATGTTGAAAACAGTTACCTAATCTTTTTTTTGGGCTATGCTCTACATATCATTCGTTCCCTGTGTTTTCATTCATCAGATATTTTTGTGCGCTGGTTTCTCTTTCATCTGTCAAGTGTTTAGGTCTATTAGTTCCATATACCACATTTTACCATATCTAAACCCATTCCACTGATTTTCCCCTAAAAATCAGCACGGAAAATACGAAAAACGTCCGCAGATTCTGTCTGGGCCCGATCATAACAAATTTTCCTGTGCACCATCATCATATGAACCGACTTGTGGTTCTTTCATCCACGTCCAGGTAACAAAACGACCAGACCGAAATATCTGAGGCTACGAATTTCATGGGGACACGGCAGGAGGTGGGCTATTTCAGGACACGGTCATAGCTGCGGGTGGTTTTTTCATGCCCTAAAAGGTTGTTAAGAACCTCACCACAAAACTTCCTGTCTGATTACTCTGGACAGCACCCGTCTGTCTTTAATGACCCCAGACTGTATCAAAACTCAAAATGTACCCCTCATTTAAGCAGCACGGTTTTATATTCATGACAGATGCTAGTTAGACTAGCACAGCCCCAAACCAGAGACACCTAATACCCCATCTCTGCACAAGGCATTTTCCCCTCCCGCCTCTACTGCATTTTATTTTTTTAAACCGTGATTAATGAACGCAGGGATATGATGCAAGATGCCCAAGCAAGATTACGGCAGTAAGAAAATTATGGACTGAGAAGGGGAATGAAAAAAAAAAAGCCCTGATCCAGTCCCCCTTTAATACTTTCCACAGCACCGAGAGACCGCGGAGCGCAGATGTGTGGCCGTGGACAGATCCTGCATTCTTTACAGCTTGTTCTTTTCCACACAGTCACCTAATAAGGGCTGGTGGGGACCTATGCTGGGATACAAATGAAACACACCGTAAGTCAAGCGCCCGCTGTACCACAACACAAGTGTTTGTGTGGTTCCACAGTGAGGATTTGGTTACAAGCTTTTAGGACAGAGCATTCTTCCACTCAGGCTAACCTGTGGTCTCTGCTGCTCGTGCCACTTGACGTGTTGCCATCACGCTAAAACTCAATGCAGTTCTTGATGTTTTTGCTCCAGTCAGGGTTATTACAACCAGGTAAGCATATAGGTATGATTATCTGACAAATATCAACATTATTCGATGGGGAAAATGTACCAGGTGCCAAATCATTCCTTTCGAGAGGATATGAGGGTGACCTTTAGTAAGCTGAAACACTGAGTGGCTTGTTCCATTCAATTTTCGTACCCTTCAGTTTCGATAGTCGATTAGCTCTGGCATCAGGAATCTCCATTTTCCCAAACACAGAGCAGGTGCAAAGCTTTTATTAAGGCTGCTCGGCTGTAGCTAGTCAGTGCAAATTGCGGTTTACTGTCTGAAGAGGATTCGTAATCGGGACCCTTCAAAATCACTAAAACAGGACAGACAGCCCCATCCAAATAGCTGAAATATTGCTTTCCATCTCAATGAGGATAAATAAATCAAGGCTCAGAAAGCAAGCAACTCTACCCCCCTCTTGAACCCCAGCCCGCGTAACTGATTGAGGCCGAATAAGACAAAGACAAAAAAAAAAACACAATGAAAATTAATCCATTCCAGTCTGAGCAGAAATGTTGGGCTTGCTTCTCCTTAATTCTCTCTTTTTCCAAAGGACGTGGCTTTGTGAGGCAAATCTACATGTGGGGTGACAGAAGGCAGCTTGAGTATATTAGAAATGCTCAGCCAAGGACCTTCTGGTTTGGGGACGAAGATAAATATAAAAAGAGAAAGCCAGCCAGCCACGGACGGTCATAAAATTCCTTCCATTTCCCTTCCAGTATGACAGTACAGGCTAGAAGACCGACACGTGCCCGCTGTAGAGGCCCAAACATGCACCTCTACTAATGGCGTGCACTGTGGCGTGACGAGTTAATTGGACCTCAGAGCTACGCAACCTACCATCACCAACTAGCAGTTCACAAATCAAACCTGTTCTTCCACAGACACATGGAAGGAAAAACAATGAAAAGGCCCAAATTCAGTGTAAACACAGAAAGACACGCGCTGCTGCCGCACACACAATCGCCTGAGAGCTGCTGTGGCTCCCGAATGCCCATTTTCCACAGCAATAATATCTTACAGCCGTGGAATAAATTTTGTAGATGTGTGAGGCGAAAGCCCTGAGGGATTCAAAAACGTTGAGGATGATGAGGGTTGTAACCTTCAAACACATTAACTCCCTGTATGGATATGGAATGATGCACATTCACATTTATCAAAAAGATAAGGGAACCAGAAAAAGGTCAAAAAGGGAAATCATAACACTCTGTAGAGCGATCAATCAAACAGAAAATGATTTCATAGAAAGAGCTCCCCTATTTTTCCATCATCTTTTGGTTTACAACCTGCGACTAATTCTTTTATCCATTATTTTGGAATGGATAATCCTTGTGCTGTGCTTGTAAGTCATAGTTAATCATGTATTATATTTTCCTAAGTATGCTGCTTTTTACAGATTGAGAGAGTTAAGGTGGATACGGTTGAACAAAGTTAGCTGTAGTTTCAAGGCTTCCTAAAAGGAGGAAATGAACTCAAATAAAGTTCTCTCTTGTGAAATGCCTCAGCCTACACCTTCCACCCCAAACAAGGTTAATGGAGAGCTGCCTGTCGAGCATGTGAATGATCCATTCAGATGGACAGGCATATGGCCTTCACTCCCTCCCACCCTCTTTTACAGTCATCTGCGGAAATGTTTAGCGGTATTGTACAGGCCCCTGGGGTGGTGTCAGGGAGACCCCCAGCATCAAACATTGAGAAGTTTCCGGTGCAAATTGCACGTACCAGAATCGTCTGATCTCATCTCATGTGCACACTAACTATATTCCATCGCTTGTAGGGGAAAATGTGTCTTTCTGTGCACTCAGACAAACGGTTTACCAACTCCAGTTATTGCTCAGCATTCCCACAGATAAGCACGAACCGGCTGCCTGGATCCAGGGGAGAAGATGGATAACCATCACAGGCAACGATTAAAGAAAAACAAGTATTTAGTAGTGCTATTTGAAATATGTATTGGGCACTGCTTTGAATCATGTTGAACTCGTTAAGAATGGCTGTCTAGGGGAAACACGCTGTAGGAGTGGATTCCATTGTGCTGCCTAAGTGGAAAGTCGTGTTCTGCCCAAGTGTTACAGGCTTGCGCTGAATACCGACTCTTCGTTCCTGTTGGCCGGAGGAGAATAGACTTGAATCAAGGAGTGATATTTTTTTCTCTGCCCTATTCAAAATTCCAAATTTAGAGAAAGGATTGTCAAGATGTCTTTGAGCCACTATACACATACATAATATATTAATTATGTGCTGTCAATAGATTAAAAAAATGTAATCACGTTAATCACAGTCCCATGATTAATCGCAAATTTAAAATACTAGGATTTACCTGTAAATGTGTTGAAAAAGAAATGCATGACAAACTAGTTAAAAGGAAACAGAACCTTTCCCACTTCTGCCAGGTATGAGACATAATCCTTATTATTCTTTTATCATTATTTTGTTTTTATTCAGCCATTATCAGCCTTTGTACTGGCAAAAAAACGTTTACCAAGCCACGTCGCTTCAATCCCAGTATACATTTACACAACTATTATCAAAAGCATTTCTAAATGCAACAAAACATTCTTGCGACCTTACATGAAGTATTATGACAAAATGCATTATGAAGAAGAATTGGACCTGTTCTGCAGCTGCAATAGAGCTAATATTAGCATCATGCTACATAAGACAATTTATGAGATTAATAGTACACTTTTACTTAGAACTCGAGTGTTTGTAATAACTTCCTTTTGCGATCATGTGGAATTTGGTCGTTTACGGTTGTTAAAATATGCTATTTATAGCCTTTTATATTGCTGCACAAATGAGCATTTCAGATGTACACATTCATCTCAAGAAAATCACATACAAATATCCTATTGTAATTGTGTGTTTATTATCTTATATAATCTATAGTGGCTGTTGTCATGTTTATTTCTGCTGTGTAAAAGCCTTAACATGTATGCTCTGGCTGAAACTCACGTTGTTTGTGATGTTACAACAGCCTCTCTGTTCTTAAGTTGCCAGGTATACATTCCAAGTATAATACATATTAGTAAAAGGATCTATTTTCATTTTTATTTGTCTATCACCTTGGGCGGCTGCGGTACATTATAAAGGTAGCCCAAGAAAGGGCAATCCACGGCTCTGTAATTTTTTCCCGTGACTGTATTTTCAAAATAGCCCACTTGTGCCGCTGCCCTGACAACACTGGTTCGCTGTACCCTCATCACACAATGATCAATGATCGATTTAAAATCGCGATTAATTGCATTGTTATGCACAAAATTCAATAATGAATTCAAAAGTAGTGTATTGTGCACTTTCATTTAAAAGTACTGCTATATGAACAAAAGTGCAATAACATTTGGTTTGCAAACACTAAACAAATAAGGTGCTTTTTTACAGCAGTATTCCTTTTACATAGTAGCAGTTAAAACATTATCTCAACTTATAATATTAATGTAATCAAATTAAATATAAAACCAAAGCTATTTGCCACTGCCAGGTTATACATTTACATTTAGCCATTTTGCAGACGCTTTTATCCAAAGCGACTTACAATTGGGGATACAAAAAGCGATTCATCTTGAGGAGGCAATCCGACAAACGAAGTGCTTGTAACACCAAGTCTCAGGCGTTGTTTAAATAAGTACAAGCTAGCAGGGGAAGGAATAAATAAGGAGAAAGTTTTTTTTTTTTTTTTTTTTTTTTTTTTTTTTATGTGTGGGGTATAGTCAAGTAGTGTCGAAAGAGATGAGTTTTCAGCTGTTGCTTGAAGATTGACAAGGATCCGGCACTCCGAATGTGGGTGGGAAGATCATTCCACCAGCTAGGAATGGTGAACGAGAATGTTCTGGAGAGTGATTTTGAGCCTCTTTGTGATGGTACCACGAGACGTCGCTCACTAGCAGATCTCAGACTTCTGGAGGGGATGTAGATTCTTAGTAGTGAGTGCATGTAGGCGGGTGCTGAGCTTGTGGTTGTTCTATAAGCAAGCATCAGTGTCTTGAACTTGATGCGAGCTGCGATTGGTAGCCAATGCAATGAGATGAAGAGAGGTGTGACATGGGCTCTTTTGGGTTCCTTAAAGACCAGTCGTGCCGCTGCATTCTGAATCATTTGTAGAGGTTTGACTGTGTTTGATGGAAGTCCAGCCAGAAGAGCATTGCAGTAGTCCAGCCTAGAAATGACAAGGGCCTGGACAAGAAGTTGGACAAGGGCCTGGACAAGAGGTTATAGAAAAACAAGTTATGCTCAGAGTCCAGAGCCTCGATCATAACATTATAACAGGCACCTTCCGAGTAGAGAGCTGCACAATTGCGGGACCCAACGCAACAAGTGTGGCACGGGATAACACTTGATAGGTGAGTGCAGGAGCGGGCTTCTCTGCTGTCTTCACGTGCAATCGGAAACTTCCTATTTCCCACTAATGAAGTCATGATTATGAGCACGTTGCATCCTTTTCTGTTAAAAATAACAGTGAACAATGGTTTATGAATGTTATGAATAATTTTATCGTGAGTGCTGTTCATGTGAGCGCTGCTGCAGTCTTAGGCTCACCCCCAAATGCTCTCATTGGGGTGTGTGGGTATATTATATATATATATATATATATATATATATATA
Organism: Acrossocheilus fasciatus; assembly: GCA_036784905.1. Classification (NCBI taxonomy): domain Eukaryota; kingdom Metazoa; phylum Chordata; class Actinopteri; order Cypriniformes; family Cyprinidae; genus Acrossocheilus; species Acrossocheilus fasciatus. Next base: position 17,329,272 of record CM071949.1, read on the forward strand.
TATATATTAGTGCTGTCAAATGATTAAATCGCATCCAAAATAAAAGTTTGTTTACATAATATATGTATGTGTACTGTGTATATTAATTATGTATATATAATTACACATACATGCACGTGTATATTTAAGAAAAAAATATAAAAATATAAAATGTTTATATATTAAATATATTTTTATATAAATTATATGAACATAAATATAAACATTTAAATATAGCTGCAAGCAGCAATGACGGGCCAAGCACATCAGCGGCAAAATGAGGAGCTAAGCATAGCATGTAGCATCAGACCAACTTCAGCAATCATTAATTGAAGGCATTTTAAGATTATTGTAGTCCAAATTTCTGAAAAATCATTTAAAACTAGTAGTAATCCGACTGAATGACTTTTCACTTTTGACCAACAGGTGGCACCGTTATCAAATTGATGTGGTGTGTTCTGTGTGAGGTGACTATGGCACACACAACGTTTGGTGTCAAAATGCCAAAGCATTGCAGAGCATTTTGGCATCATAACTCAAATTCGTTGTTGTGGTATGTAAAAACGGTTTCATCTATCGACACAAAATCCATAAATTTTTGTCAGCATGGTCTGAAGATGATATGATTCGATTTTGGTGAAAATCGGAACAACGGTTGAGGAGGAGTTTGAAAAAATAGGTTAAAATTTAAAATTGTAGACACGAAGTTTGGCTGACTATGACACCATTGCTATCACTGTTCTCAGCACGACCCAGGGAAAGTATTAATACCAGTCTCATTACAATAGATAAAATGCGCAGAAAGCTATTAGCATTTATTTGAAATTTCATTATAACTTTTGACCACAAGGTGGCACTGTCTCAAACCTTTTTGAGTACCTTCAGATCATGGTCTCGGTGGTACATACAAAGTTTCGTAATGGTACACCAATGCATTCGTAAAATATAGCCTTTTACAACATAATATTGTATTGTAGTCAATGGAAATGTCATGTTTTTTTCAATTATAGCGCCACCAAGAGGCACAATCCCACCAAATTTTTCATGTGTCCTTAGAGTGTGCCCATACATGTGTGTGTCAAATTTGGTGAAAATCTCATTTTGTTCTGGAGTTATTGACATTTTTATATATGAGATGAGAAAAAAATGACTGACTGTCGAGTTTGTTTGCATTTTTGTACCACTTACTATCAAAATTTTGGCAATTGGACATAATCACACAATTAACAAGCTATGATTCCGAATTTCCTACCGTGGTTTCGAGTCAATCAGAGTAGCGGTTTCTAAGATATAGCCAGCTGTTTTTTAAGCACTAAAGTGCAACTCTGCACAAACCATAAGGCGAAACCTGGCAAGTTTGGTACCGCTGGACTCGGCAAGGATTCAGGAGTCTAAAAAGGTGACTCCCGTGAAAATAAGTCGACCACACCTAAAGTTATAAGCATGTGAATATTTGATTTTACCACTAGGTGGCGCTGACTCTAAACTTCTCAGGCTCCTTCAGGGCATCGTACTGATGACCCATACCAAGTTTCGTAATGATACGTCAATGCGTTTGTAAAATATAGCATTTTATGACAAAATTCAACATGGCCGACGCCCAAAATGGTTGACATGGGAAAATTGGATATGGTTGGACTTGGTATGATGCACTGAATCTAATGAGACCAGTTTTGTGATTTTTGGCCTAACCGTTGAGAAGTTAAAAGCAAAAATAGCCATTTTTCATATCTCCTGACCACTAGGGGGCAAAGCGCCGAAACACGGCAGATAGCCTCAGGTCACGCTTGTTATAACACTCACCAAGTTTCGTCTCAATACGCCAAACCGTTGCGGAGATATTGCCTCAGATCCATTTTTGCATGCTTTTTGGCAAATTCGTTAATGTGGTATTCGAGATCGCTTGGACGAATTGACTTGAATTCCATAACTTTTTGCCGCCATGGTCTGTAGATGATCTGAGCCAATTTTGGTGAGAATCGGACAAACTGTCTAGGACGAGTTCGACAAAGTAGGTTTTACGAACAATGGAAGATAGCGAAAAAAACTAAACCTTACGATTACTTCATTCAACTCGGCATGAGCCAAGGATTCAGAGGAAAAAATAATTTTCATTTTCTGCCTTACGGTTCAAAAGTAACATGAGTGTTACAGCGCCCGGGGAGCAATTAGGGGTTCAGTGCCTTGCTCAAGGGCACCTTAGTCATGGTATCGAAGGTGGAGAGAGTGCTGTTCATTCACAATCCCCACCTTCAATTCCTGCCAGCGCGAGAATCGAACCAGCAACCTTCAGGTTACAAGCCTGACTCCCTAACATTAGGCCACGACTATCCCAAAGAATGTTGTCAGAAGTGGGATCCTCTATCAGTGTGCCAAATTTTACAACTTTCCCACAAGCGGTTCTATGGGCTGCCATAGACTCAAGAGCAGAAGAAACGGAACAACAACAACAACAACAACAACGCTAACGGATATAATAGGTGCCTACGCACCTTCGGTGCTTGGCTCCTAATTAGGAGTTTAGCATGGCATGGAGCATCAGACCAAATGCAACAATCAGTAATGAAAGCAATTTTAGGATGATTGTATTTGAAATGGCTGAAAAATCTAATTCAGTCTCTAGTAATGAGATTAATGGATTATCACTTTTGACCAACAGGTGGCGCTGTAATAATATCATTTTGGTGTGTTCTGTGTGATGTGACAATGGCACACACAAAGTTCATTGTCATATCAAAGCTTTGCAAAGATATAGCCTCAGACTCATTTTGGCACCATGCCTAAAATTTGTAACTGTGCTGTACGAAAACAGTTTCGTCAATCGACACGAAATGCATAATGTTTTGTCAGCACAGTCTGAAGATGATCTGTCTTGATTTTGGTGAAAATCGGACAAACGTTTGAGGAGGAGTTAGAAAAAGTAGGTTTTTAACATAAATCAAAATGGTGGACAGGGAGTTCAGATTTCCTAAGGGAAAATTGGTATGTGTGTTGTCGGCATAACCCAAGGGATATTTCGGCTAATGCAATCAAAAGTTACTAGCATTTTTGGAAATTTCATAATTAAAAGGTTAATGAATGGCTAATTACTCTTGACCAATAGGTGGCGATGTTACCAAATTGATGTGGCATGGTCAGTGTGAGGTGAAAATGGCACATACAAAGTTTGGTGTAAATGTGTCAAACCTTTGCAGAGATACAGCCCTTAGAAGCAGTTTGGCATCTTTTCAGCAAATTCGTTGATGCGATAAACGAAAACTGTTTTGTATTTTGACACGAAATCCATAACTTTTGCCAACTTGGTCTGAAGATGATCGGAGCCAAATTTGGTGAAAATCGGACTAATGGTCTAGGAGGAATTTAAAAAAGTAGACACATGGTGCTTCTACACCTTTCGCTTGAGGATGCCCCACATGTGCTCAATAGGGTTCAGGTCTGGAGACATACTTGGCCACACCATCACGTTCACCTTCAGCTTCATCAGCAAGGCAGTTGTCATTTTGGTGGTTTGTTTGGGGTCATGTTGGAAAACTGCCGTTCGGGCCAGTTTCTGAATGGAGGGGATCATGTTCTGCTTCAGAATGTCACAGTACATGTTGGAATCCATGTTTCCCTCAATTAACCGCAGCTCCTCAGTACCTGCAGCATTCATGCAGCCCCAGACCATGATGCTACCACCACCATGCTTGACTGTAGGCAAGACACAATTTTCTTGGTACTTCTTACCAGGGCGTCGCCACACATGCTGGACACCATCTGAGCCAAACAATTTTATCTCATCAGACCACAATGACATGGTTCCAGTAATTCATGCTCCTGGACAGGTTGTCTTCGGCAAACTGTTTGCGGCCTTTCTTGTGAGCCAATTTCAGAAGAGGCTTCCTTCGGGGTTGACGGCCATGCAAACTGACTTGTTGCAGTGTGCGGCATATGGTCTGAGCACTAACAAGTTGACCTTCCGCTTCTGCAACCTCTAAAGCAATGCGTCTGTTTTTTGAAGCCAGCTTCTGCACCTGACACACAGCACGAGGACCTAACTTCTCTGATCAACCCTTGTGAGGCCTGTTCTGAGTGGAACCAGTATTGGAAAACCTCTGCATGACACTGGCCACTGTACTGTAACTCAGTTTTAGGTTGCTAATGATCATCTTATAGCCTAGGCCATCTTTGTGAAGAGAAGCAATTCTAATTCTCAAATCCTCAGAGAGTTCTTTGCCATGAGGTTCCATGTTGAACATCCAGTGGTCAGTATGAGAGAATTGTACTCAAAGCACCAAATTACACCTGCTCTAATATAAGATACACAAATACAAGTTGCACATTGTCTACTCAAATATATATCCAAGTTTCATTTCTATAGTATACACACACAGCCCATAGAAAGTCTTCATACCCCTTCATTTTTTTCACATTTTGTTATGTTGCGTTATTATGTTTAACTGCTTTAAATTACTTTTTTTAACCACATAAATCTACAACCCCCTCACCATAATGACAAAGCAAAAACCGGATTTATCACAACTTTGCAAATTAAAGGAAAAATAAAAGGAAACACTGAAAAAAAAAATGCCCTTAACTCAAAACTTAGTTAAAACACTTTGACAACAATTACAGCCTCAGGTCTTTTTGGGTATGATGCAACAAGCTTTGCACATCTGCATTTGATTTTTTTTTTTTGCCATTCTTCTCTTTAGATCCTCTCAAGCTCTGTCAGGTTGGCTGGGGACCATCGGTGGACAGCCATTTATAGGTTTCTCCAAAGATGTCTGACTGGTTACAAGTCCCAGCTCTGGCTGGGCCACTCGAGGACGTTCATAGAGTCGTCCTTAAGCCACTCCTGCACTGTCTTGGCTGTGAGCCAGACTTTAATTAGGGATATCTCTGTATTTATCTGCGCTCAGCTTTCCATCTTCTCTGATCACTTCACCAGTCCCTGCTGCTGAAAAACACCCCCACTGCACAATGCTGCCGCCACCATGCTTCACCATTGGGATGGTATTATACAGATAATAAGCGGTGCTTGGTTTCCCTCAGACATGAATAAGGAATTGAGGTTCATCAGACCAGAGAATCTTTTTTTTTTCTTTCTCCATAGAGTTATTTGGGTGTATTTTTGTAAATTCTAATCAGGGTTTCATGTATCTTTACTGAGGAGAAGCTTGAGTTTGGTCACTTTGCCATCAAGCTCAGATTGGTGGAGTGTCACAGTGATGTTTGTCCTCCTGTAGGTTTCTCCCATCTCCATACAAGATCATGAAGCTCAACCAGAGTGACCATCAGTGTCTTGATCACCTCTCTAACCAAGACCCTTCTCCTTCAATAGCTCAGTTTGGCCAGGAGACTAGATCTAGGAAGAGTCCTGATTGTTTCAAACTTCATCCATTAAGGATTATGGAGGCCAAATGCTCCTGTGAACCTTCAACACAGCAGAATTGTTTTTTTTTTGTAGTCTTCCCCAGATCTATCTCAACACAATCCTGTCTCTCAGCTCTGCAGGCCATTCCTTTGACCTCATGGCTTAGTTTTTGCTCTGTCATCCATTTCAGCTGTTAAACTTTATATAGACAGGTGTGTGTGTGCATTTCCAAATCATGTCCAATCAACTGAATTTGTGACAGGTTAACTCCAGTCAGAGTATAGAAACATCTCAAAGATGATCCAGTGAAACTGAAATGCTCCTAATGTAAATTTCTAGAGTCAAAGAAAAAGGTATGAAGGCTTGTGCAATGTCATTTTTTCAGTGTTTCCTTTTTAATACATTTGCAAAGTTGTGATAAATCCTGTCATTATGGTGAGTGGGGTGTAGATTTGTGGAAAAGAAAAAAAAAAGAAAAAAAGTATTTTAAAACAGTTTAACAAAATGAAAAGAAAAAAAAATGAAGGGGTATGAAGACTTTTTATACACACTGTAGATAGACACATATATTAGAAGAGGAAGAGGTGGTTGATGCTGGTTACTGTGATGATTGAAATCGCGAAATGGCCTCAAACGATTAGTAAATAAACTGCAGAATGTTATGTTTTCAAATACATGCACGTGCGACATACATCTTCCCAAATTCATAATGAGCATCATTTAAATATCTGCATGCTGTTGTCAACAAAAAGCAGCACTCAGGTCTTTCTGCGGGTTTCTGCCAAAATAAAAGCTCCATCACCATTCATAAATGTTAGTATTGTAATCTTACTGTTGTTCTGTAAAATAAAATAAAACAAAACGTAAGACAATAATAATAATAATAATAATAATAATAATAACAATAAATAACAATAATAACAACAACAACAACAACAACAACAATTACCCTACAATAGCTGTATTAATATATTTACTATAACATTCACAGAGTGTTCAAATTGGGTTGTGTAATATTCTACCTTTTTAAAAGAAGTCTCTTCTGCTCAGCAAGGCTGCATTTATTTGTACAGTAAAAAATACATGCCTAATTTGTAGCCTATTAAGGGGGTCTCAAAAATGGCCAAAAAATATTATTTTACTAACTTATTAATTTTAAGTTAAATTGTGGTTTGTTGGTATAAATGTCTGCTAGAATGTTTAAAAATGTTGAGTGTTAAGTAAATATTTTTAAATTGTTGTTTTGTAATTTATTTATTTTTTATTTGACAAGCAGGACAAAACAATAAAAAGTATGTTTTGGCCATTTAATTTATGCAATGGTGAAAAAAAAAAAAAAAAACATGGGGGGGAAAAAATGGTCAGTATTCAGCCTTCGGCCCAGTGTTTCATTTTGTTTGGCTTTGGCCAAGAATTTTCATTTCGGTGCATCCCTATTAATAATAATAATTCCTTACATTTATATAGCGCTTTTCTGGGCACTCAAAGCACTTTACATAGAAGGGGGGAAATCTCCTCATCCACCACCAGTGTGCAGCATCCACCTGGATGATATATATATATAGAGTTCAGATGCAAAAGCCTCTAAGTGCCATCTGAAATTTCACCAAAAATAAGCATTTTTATCAGACTCCTATGTTTATGTTCAGTAATTGCACTCTAATGGCAATGTATAGGTCCTTTTGTATGCAATTAAGGTGGAAAAATTTTAAATAAATATAGGAGCCTGATAAAAATGCTCATTTTAGAAGAAAATTTCAGTCGGCACTTAGAGGCTTTTGTATCTGAACTCTTCACACACACATTATTATTATATTTCAAAATTCTATACATTAAATATTTATAAATAATTAATATGTATGTACGTATGTATGTATGTACGTATGTATGTACGTATGTATGTGTGTATGTGTGTATGTGTATATGTATATATGTATATATGTATATATGTATATATATATATATATATATGTGTATGTATGTATGTATGTATGTATGTATGTATGTATGTATGTATGTATGTATGTATGTATGTATGTATGTATGTATGTATGTATGTATGTATGTATGTATGTATGTATGTATGTATGTATGTATGTATGTATGTATGTATGTATGTATGTATGCATGTATGCATGCATGCATGCATGCATGCATGTATATATATATATATATATATATATATATATAAATATATAAAACCACAAACATTTATAAATATTTAATGTATAGAATTTTGAAATATAATAACAATAATAATAATAATAATTATTATTATTATTATTATTATTAATAATAATAATAATAGACAAATAATACTTTTGTGAGAGGTGCGTGTTTACAATTCTTAAGTTTACATTTCTTATGGGAGTGAGATGGAAAAAAACTCATCTGGTACAGTTTTTCCTTATAAAGACAACGTCTCGATATATATGAACTATAAAAGCATGGGAACACTGCTTGATGCATCAGTGGAGACACATATACACAAGTCTAACTCACAGACAAACAGAGTGGGCTGCCAGGTCAAGCCGGTGCAGTCATCACTAGCAGGTTTAGTAAGCATCTGAACTACAAATCCAATAGGCTAGCTGGAGGAAAAAAGTCCTGCTGTTAGTCTCATCAATCACCTGTTCCTTCCATCAGAGATACGAAACACCCACACGCAAACATCAACAGACACAAAACCTATTCACTGAACCGCTGCAAAGTCTGGCCATTCCTGACCCCCACAGACAAACGGCCAAACACTGAGTAAAGGACATTGAGACTATAATCATCCACTACTGGCTACAAATCAGACGAACAGATGCCCATTTGCTCTCCATGTCCGTGGCTAATTCAACTCTGGTCTACCATACATACAAAATTAGAGACACTGCCAAACGACCCCTCCAAATTAAAATCCCAGTGACTTCAGCCAATTATACTAAAGTGTATCCACCTGAGTCGGGGTCAGTGTGGGGAAAAGACTGGTAATCGAAAGCTGCGCACAGCTACAGGCCTCGAGGCTCCTGGCCCCGGTGCTCCTCCTCCAGGAGTGAACCTGTGGACAGATGAGATAAACTCATTTTGGAAATGGAGCGTTTTTTATTTCAGTTTAAAACACGTCTCCATTTTTCCATAACTCCTGCCTTAATTGGATTCCGGGGGCTAATGGCTTTCCCAGCTTTAGCTTCTCCCCCCAAATGTTTTCATTTTTTTGTTCTTTCTTCTGACTCCCGTTGACTTTCTTCCCTGTTTCTACTTCTCCTAAATTGTGGTCGCCCTCAGCCTGCAGAGAGGTCATTAGGATTAGCCGATCACTGCAATCCTGTCTTCACATCATATCACATCACATACTTTATGCAAAATAATGGTTCGGAATGGTTTCGGAAATGTTTGATATTTTTAACTGATTTTAAAAATATCTTGCTTTCATCCGTTATGTATTTATTTTGTTTGAAGCAACTTGAAAATCTGTTAGTATGTAATTCTCAGTCATTTAATGTATGATGTAACCATTTTAACACCCACCAAGTGTATGGTGTAGTGTATTGTACTTTATTTTGCACATTTTAGAAATCTTATTCACATGAATACTGTAATGTTTCCTATTTTAATACATTTCAAAAAGTAATTTCTTCCTGCGATGGATCAGCAGACATTACACCAGTCTTCAGTGTCACATTACCATTCAGAAATCATTCTAATATGCTGAATTGATGCTCATAAAAAATAAATTAATAACTTAAAAAAAATGCTACTGACCCCAAACTTTTACATGTATGGAAACCCCACTATTATAGTTATGTTAGTTCCGTCTATCAAAGCAATACAGAACTTTTCTGTCATCTCGCACACATACTGTATATGCACAAACACATGTGCACTGGTTCAGCTGAAAACCGTACTGCTGACGTACATGAATGGATGGCACACTTGGGATTAAGACGAATACTCCTTGCTCGCCTAGTGACACAGGGGGGAGCAGAACTAGCAATGCACCCTTGTTATAAAGTCTTACATTACTACAACACCAGGTTCAAATCATAACAGCGAATTAGACCGTAGGCTTTAAAGAGGTCAATGTTTTCCCCTTCAAAAAATTCTCCTGTTACATGGAATATGTAATGCATGGCAGGGCACGGAAGCTGGAAGGAGCTACCCTGGGACCAGCCCTTGAGGTGCTTTGGCCGCTGGGAGGAAGAGGAGAGGCTGAGGTCAGAAGGCCAGTAGTGAAAGCGTGGAAGAAAACAGGAGGGCAGAGAAAAAAGAAAAAAAAAAGCGAGAGGCACAGCGTTGAAAAGGTTATCCCTATTGAATGACGGTGCTTGATTGAGCTTGGCAGACAAGACTGTGCGGCTTTATTTATAAACTTTCTACCCACAGGATCGCCTGTGAAATCAAAAGAGTTTAAATGAGTGGCCAGCGGCTTAGGGTTTACACAAACAGACTAATGTGTACTAGTGGGAGAGAGAGAGAAAAGAGCCAGAGACACAAACAAGAGAGACAAAAAAAATAAAAAAATAAAATAATAATAATAATAATAATAATAATAATAATAATAATAATAATAATACACACAAAAGAGAAAGAAGGAAATCAATTTGGGCGACTGACAGAGGAGAAATGTTTGTGAAACAAGTAGCAAACAAGAACCAGAAAAACAGCAGCAGAACATACTGTACACTGGCCCCATAAAGAAAACATTATCTTATAAAGAAAAGAATATCTTAGTAAATACAAATGTTAAATCGACAAAAAATGAGGAGCTTATAACACTGCAATGCCATAATATTTCACAATAATACTTTTTCACTGCATTTTGATCAAATAAATGCAGCCTTGGTGAGCATAAGACACTTCTTTGAAAGACATTAAAAAAAAAAAAAAAATCTTACCCTTAACTTTTGAACAGCAAAGTAGCTATACAAATAAACATTTAAAATCATATTATACTGACAGATTCATTGAAATTGAAGAACAAAATAACTGATTTACACAAATTGGTGAATAGGAAATGGAAAACCTGGAGTAGATCAAGAATGGAATGATTACAGAACACTGAGGGGAAATTGCCGTGAACTGAAACCGAAGACTCTTGCAAATGATAAACGATTTTTGTACTATTTGAGATATTTAATACTTAAGGATCCACTGAAACACTGTACTTTTTGCGGCCACTGAACAGAGCTGTCCCAGACGGGCATACTGTACAACAGAGTACATGAGTCTGTGCGGTGACAGATAATGAGAGCGCTACAGCACACTCATTTTCCACACACTGACGCTAGAGATGGAAACCAGACTAAGGCCTGACTGAGACCTGGCCTTCAAACAGCCCAATGTCCAACACACACCACATCAAGAGCCTGCCGGACCTCCACCACAAAGCCTGGAAAGGAACCAGTGCCTTTAACTGCAATATGTTTAACATTCACAAAGAGCTATTTAAACTAAAAACACTGCCAACACGCAGGAAAACCAGAAAGTACAGCTGCTTAGGGCGATTGTATGAGAAACTAGTGCTTTTTTTAACCACAGGACTGTAGAGATTACTTAGATTTCACTGATATCAGATATTTCAGTTTGATTCTCCACTTCGTATTGTGAATGAGACTGAACAACACTCAGGAATTGCTACTAACAATAATAAAGTCAATCTTATATAAAACATACAAAGCACATGGTAATGACCGTGGCAACTACCGCAGGGAAAAAAATAAAAAATACAGACTGAAAACGCAGACTGCTACCACTTATAAATGATGAGATACGTGAAGCCAGAAGGAAGCTAGACAATGATACTATAAGGACATGCAAACAGCGTGCAGCCACATGTCAAAAAAGATTTTTGTCCGCAGACACACACAGAGAAGGAGAGAGAGAGGGAGGAGATTGAGAGCTAACAGCACATGAAACTGTTAGGAGAGAATGACACAGAACGGGATACACAAACTCTTCATCAATAATATGAATCAGACAGAAGAGAGAGGAATGATATGGGACAGAAGACAAACACATAATCAAGCATAATCGAAAAGAGCTCACCAATATGGAGTCCACTTAAATAGGAGGCAAACTCAGTGTCCTCTTCAAATTATGAAAGGCAGAAGGAATCAGGACAGATTTATATTAGAAAGAAGTTAGGAACACTACTACATACTGAAAGATGAGCAAAACAAAAGATTGTCAATTTGGCTTATAGGTATAAAAATAAAACTGACAATGACCACAGTACCATTTCAAGGTTTGGGATCAGTAAGATTTAAAAAGAAATAAAATTACTACATTTATTCAGCCAGGAGGATACATTACATTGATCAAAAGTGACCTTAAAGACTTTTACACTGTTAAACAAAAAAAATTATGTTCAAAGAATCCTGGGAAAAACTGCCACTCTCAGAAAAAAAAAAAAAAAAAAAAAAAAGTACAAAATCTTTCAAAATGTACTAATTTGTATCATAAGGTACTAATATGTACCTTTAAGGTACTTAAGGTGCATCTTTGAAAAAGTACCACCCCAGTGACAGCTTTCATGTCTTTTTTTTCCTGAGAGTGTGGTTTCCACAAAAATATTAATCAGCACAACTGTTTTCAGCACTGATAAACAGAAATGTTAGAAATCAGCATTTCTGAAAGATCGTGTGACAGTGATGACTGGAATAATGGCTGCTAAAAATTCAGCTTTGCCATCAGGAACAAAATACCTTTTAAAACACATTAAAGTAGAAAACAGTTATATCTATCTGTAATCGTAATGAAATTGTTTTACTGTATTTTTGACCAAAGAAATGCAGCTTCGATAAGCATAAGAGACTTTTTTCAAAAACATTACCGACCCCAAACTTTTGAACCGTTGTGTATTTTACAGACAAACACAACTATCATATTTCTTCATCAACTGATCCTCAACAGCCGAACCAGGTGGACAGATCTATTGGCAGCGTTCACAGTCAACATTCACAACTTTCCATGTGGGCCATAAACTTAAGATTTCTTTTGTCTATTAGACACAACTCATAATGCATTCAATACATATCTTACAGATGGGATAAAAGAAGTTATTCAAAACATCTTTTGAATCTTACACAACAATAAGACTATGAAATACTGAGGGAAACATTCACGTTCAAACTCACATTCACACGGTCTTTCATGAAGAAAGACTAAAATGGATGGGATTCATCTGAGCACTCATCATAATATCACTTAACGGATAAGGAGTAGTTAGTTGGAAAGGCAAAAATGGATGTATTGTGTGCCTGTGACTGTATGTCTCTGTGTATGAGAGAGATACAGTATAGTGAACTCTTGGCCCCTTTATACACTCTGCTACGCTCCATTAGGTGGTTGTGGTCCAATGACTGCTAATCAACCGTGTCTTCATTGTTTGGGTACTCTGTTACCACATACAGGGGTCCCCAGCCAATGATCTAATGGCTATGACATCTAATAGGCAAATCAGAGTTAGTCTGAAAGGTGTACCTTCAATGTCCTCCACTGGGAAAGCAAAGAAAGGAATATGATAAACATAAAAGATTAAGAACAGATCAAGAGAGGGATGAGGAGAGCAAAAGAATGGAGGAAGAAGAAACTGACCTACCACATTCAACCATCTCATCATCTTATGAAGAGGAAAAATAAACAAAAAAGAAAGATATAGTCATGTGACTGGAAGCACACATTACAAACATTTGAAATGCACTGAAATATACAAATTTAAAGGGACAGTTCAACAAAACCGGTTTTACTTTCATCTGCTGTTTTAATGAAAGTCTGTGAGATCCAATGTGGTTTGTTCTTCAAAAAGTATTCTTTTTCACAAATGAAAGTGAGTCATACAGGTTTGGAACAACATGAGGGTGATGAATTGATCACGGTTTTCAATTTTGGTTGAACTATCCCTTTAAAATGTCAAACTAATGTAAAACTGTATGTTTATTTTCTATGAAAAGTCTTTAGTATGCTACTAAGTGGTAAACCATTGCTTACCTCATAGGAAACTGTAACTACCGAACAACTAACACAGTTCATAACAGCAGAGAAAGTGTTTTTGAGTGTGCATGTGCAGGCCTGAAGACATGAGAACATTTGGAGTCATTTTAAAAGCTTCCTCCAGTTCATGTGGTCTCAATTCTACTAAACAAGCTTAAATCAAAACACACACGAGCAAAGGGCAGCATCTACACAGCCTGCCATACACATCCACACAGTCCTGCCAAAAAAGCAATACCATGAAGAGAAGGATGGAGGGCAGTAAAATCTTTTGTGTGCTATCAGTCAAGTGAATCCTTAGGCATCTGCCTTGTCGGTGTGACCCAAAGGACCAGCAAGACAAAATTTATTAAAATAAAAATGAATAGCAGATCTAAGGGCATGCTTAAAGTCTGAGACAAGAAGTGAGGCCACTAAGCTTAGGATAAGAAAAAAATATATACAAAAGTAAATGGGTATGATTTACAGGTGAAAATGGATAACTGTCACGTCTGTCATAATTACTGACATTTCAGAGAATATAAATCAGAAAAGAACTTCACTTTTCAGTAAAATGTGTCCCCAGACTCCATTTTTGGATTTGCCAGGCATTTAGTCACAAAGTACCATAAAAGATATAAATTGGACCAAGCAAATATGAAAACAAGATTATTGAAATTATGCCATTTCTACATGACAATAATTCCAAAAAGATAACGTATGCGTTTTGCCTACAACAATTCATAAATTAATTTAGAACAGATAATTAATACAAATAAGTGAGGATGGTGAGTGTAGATTAAAGGGATGCTTAAATTGTTTCCATATCTACAATGATGACAGAACAATTGGAATGAAAGCAAGTATATCTGGTCAAACAAACAAAGGGCACAAACTAGAGTGTGTGAAGAGGCAGGATAGACCTACCAACTCACTGTGTTTACACACACAGATTTAAATCAGTCCCACTGTAGATTCCACATGTACTGTTTATATGCACCCTATGTAAATATATCAGTTGACATGTGCATATATCCCAAAGAAAATTGTTCCAAGTGCAATGTGTCAACACTACAATAACAAAAAGAAACTTGTGATCAGTGGTCCTGAAGATGTAAAGGTTACTAACTGATATTAGGTTGCATGAGGATTATTAACTGAAATTAGTTTGCAAGCAAATGCAGCGAGAGAAAGAGAGAAAAGGTCATCATAAAAAGATAAGTTGTATTATGAGGAATCCACTTGTAAACAATATAAACATACATTGACTAAAAGTTTATAGAAAACACATTAATATTATAGGGTTGGTAACTAGAAGGTTGCAGATTTGACATTTCTGTGTAAAAGGGAATATTAAATAAGAAAAAAGAAAAAGTATAGTACAGAGACTGGTTCTGCCAGTTGTTGACTGGATGGAAGCAGACCTGAATACAAGCTTGTAATCTATTATAACAAAGTCTGCTTCACTGGAAGATTGACATTACATTTCAAGAAAGAAAAAAAAAAAGAAACTTATGCATGGATGAATTGTTCACAATTCAATTCAAAATGTATATTATTTATTTATATTTATATATATATTTATATATATATATATATATATATATATATATATATATATATATATATATATATATATATATATATATATATATATATATATATATATATATATATATATATATATATATATATATATATATATATATATATATATATATATATATATATATATATATATATATATATATATATATATATATATATATAACAAACCTTGCTATGTGTATTGCGTTAGACTAACCGAGACATGTTGGTTTTGATTGGTTCTATTGTCCTCATTTGCAAGTCACTTTGGAAAGAAGCATCTGCTTAGTGACTAAATGTAATGTAGAATGTAAAGATAATTAATATTCATTTAAATAAAACAACAACAACAACAACGAGTGAATTTCCATTTCAATTCAACTATAAGTACCTTGCTCAAGGATATAATGGCGCTCCTTCCTTGTGAGGACTGAACCAGCACCTTCTAGTTATTATTCCTTAACATTAATCTATATAGTGTAAAGTACAGTGTTCCCAGCCCTTGTAACCCCTTATTAGAGCAATTCATGAGCATCTACTGGATAATGGCTATTTTTTAATCCCTAAAAATACTTTTGCCAAAAAAAAACAAACTTTTGAACTATGAACAACTGTGAAAAACAAACTGGTAAATCCAATTATTTTTAAGATTAATTTCCATGCTTGAAAACCATGATTTGTAAATTACTTAAAACACATTTTTACTTTCTATACCTGTTCAGGGGTGTGTAGTTTGTAATGGATATGACATACAGCCTCAGCTAGTGATCATACTGTTCTGATAATAAGGCTTTATGTGAGTGCACATATCTGCAGCTCAAAGCACTTGCGTGTGTTCAGTCATCCAAAGAGAGCCCCTCATCTCAGCTCTTTGAAATATGGGCTAACGTCACCGCACTGCAGGCCAGTGGACAGATGGTCTTACTCTTAAAGCACACGCTCACACTCACGCAGTTTCAAACAAACAAACCTCTTTCTTCAAAGCACACTTCTACGCATCTATACCTGTGTGAGAACACATTTGGATTGGTATTGTATATGGTCTGTTTCTGGTCAAGTCATACACGGAGCTTTCAGTTTTTCTTACAAATTCTCATATATGACGTGATTCTGAAACATTCTACACGTGAAAAGTTGAATAAAAGCAGCACTTTAATATTACTTATGCTTATTTGTTACAAAGACTCTGCAAAGGCAGTTTCACGACTCCTGGGGTGGTCCTGGAAAACTCATCAAGAACCGATACCTCAGTGACATGCACATCAACTTTTCCTTCTCATTGTTTTAAGCAGCTGATAGAGTGATGGAGAAAAATGGAAGAGGTGGGAGGCCGAGCATGTGGCATGGGGGATAAGAATCCAGAATGGCTGTATTATTCAATCAAGTGTGTGTGGAGCTGTCCGGATGACGGCAACATGTCGAGAGTGTTGCTGTGCGTCTGTCTCGTGGTGAGTCTTAAGTGTGCCCATGTGTAGAGAGTAACCCAGCACAGCTCCGTAAAGACCCCTGCTGTCAGCCAGTGGGAGAGATTAGAGCTGTGGTGTACAAATACACGCACACACGCATGCAATAATCAGACATGAGACATTAATGGAAACCAGGAGAGGAAGCTTATGTCCAGGCGTGCATTAACGCACATGTACATGAATACACATGTGTGCAGATATCTGCCTGGCACCAATCAGAGGAGTCTGGGCTCCCTGACCACATTCACCTTGCACTTCCCAACCTTCCCTCCCTCTCATCTAATCTTTTCCGGTTGCTGTTCCTACTATTCTTCTTTTTTTTTCCTAGCCATTGCTCTACTTAAAGAGTCACGTCAGAGCATCTGCAATACATGGGCCTTTTACATATGACAGTTTAAAGATCATTACTGCAGTAGTCCAGGAACTAAAGGATGAGCACATACAGGGCTTAACAATAAGATTATATATATATATATATATATACATATAAAATTTGATTTTTCAAATATGTATACTAATAAGAAATGCATTAAGCTTTGAAGTCATCCTTCGGTGTCTCTGAAGGTTTGTTGAGGCCCCCTGGTGGGCCCCGGACCACTGTTTCAGTGATTTTATCAACACTGTTTTTGCTAATTATAATGATTTGTCTTCAAAATAATGTCTAGCCATGGGTAAGATTTGGTCAAATGCTAAAATGATTTGTGACAGTCTTGAAAGTACCAGTAAAAACGTTGAAAATGACAAACCCATCAGTAATGTTTTGCATCATATGCTATAATTTTCTAGCAAAAGTGCTTATGAAGGTTATATTACAGCTGTATAGGTTCCAACTTTTTGCAAAATTCACATTTGTGAATAAAAATGAAAACTTAAGTTTAAAAGAGAAATACAAATATTACACCTAAAAATAAAATAATAATAAAAATCAAGTATTTTTTCATAGTGGGGCCACAACTAATAGCCTGACTGGACTAGCACGAAAAAAGAAACAAAACAAAACAAAAACAAAAACGTATTGTTGAGCCATGCTGTGTATGTGCGTGTTTCAGAGGTTGTTTTAGTTGCTGCATGATTGTAGTGTGGTCCTTACAAAATCTTTTGCTGGGGGTTCTCTGAAGAGTCGCGACGGTCATGGGTCTCCAGGTTGCCAACCTCCTGAAAGAATTGAGAGAGAAAGATAAAAAGCTAGAGAGGCAAATAAATAATCCACACTCACAAAGTCAGTGTTTGGAACTAGTATTTACTAGTTGATACGAGTGAGAAGCAATTTCATCCATCAAATCTGAATCAACCGACGACAGCGAGTGCTGAAAATGTAAGGGAGTCCGTCTGACCATCTAATTCATTTGTCACACTCGTTTATAACCAAAAAGTGTCAAATGTAACTTAATTAGAAATTTACCATTCGGAACCAGACTGACAAATCTATTCTGTTGCCGTGAGTGTAGCCATACAGAGACATGCAATAAAACCATCAGATTTCACGACCGTATGGGGATTACTAAACACTTCACTACAATGCAGAGCTACCTGCCTAAGTATCCATTAGTGAGTGAGTGTGTGTGAGCAAGAGAAAGAATGGTCAGCCAGAAACAGCACTTGCTACTGTACATTTGACAGATTCAAAAATATGTTTTACAATTGAAAGTTACTTTTTTCAAGAGAAATAGAGCAAAGAAACTATTTCCTAAGGCAGCGCACATGTGCATGCACGTCAGAGTCCACTTTACAAAGAACGCTACTGATGTGCAATTTTCCGTGTGTGGACGTCCAAAGTGGATGTGAACCAGTGCTATCATTGTCTGTCATTACTCATTCCAGCCCAGACAGCCACGGAAATCCAAAGTATTTTGGCCGAGCCCTCTTGCACAAAAAGGGAAAAAAATGATGAGGAAGACAAAAAAAAAAAAGTCAGAAAAGCCATTCCTTTCATAGTAGGGAGTGAAAGTCAGGTTGTAATGGAGTGGAAGAAGTCTGGAATGATCGAGAGACAGAGAGATGGATGCATGACAGGAGAATATGATATACGAGGGGGCTGGACAGAGGGCGGACAGGATGATGGAGTCATGGAGTGCTGTTGAATTTAAAACTGGTGATAGTGGGAGGAAAGGAGCAGGGAAGAGAGAAAAGCATTGGCTAACCTCTCCTGAAAGTGTTTGGATGGGATGAGTCCTGCACGCAGGTTACCATCACCCTCCAGTTTGGCTTGCCACCAGGTGGCATCGTCCTGGCTCATAACCTGCAGGATATCTCCCTTCCTGAATGCCAAGCCTGCCTCCTTGCAAGGGATCGCTTTATCCTCAGCTGGATTGTAGTCAAAAAGCGCCTTTACAAACATCTGAAGAGTAAGAGAGAGAGAAACAGCTTTAAAATGAGCAACATTAAATGGATTAAAATGAAATTAGAGAAGGATGAGATTCAAATCACATCAACTCCGTCCCTCTCTCTAAACCATGACCAAATAAAGGTGTATTTTGGGTAGCAGGCAGGCTTACTTTCCACACATACGCACTACAACGCAACAATTGGAAATTCTGTGTGATTCTCATTAGTGTTTCTCTCTAACAAAGAAGATCATGAGGTATTTAAAGGATTGGAGTGATGGTGCTGACATATCAAATAAATAAAAAAGGCAATTGAGAGCATACGGAGACAACAAAGTTCCCAAAGCGCAGAGCAGTGGCTTGTGTTGATTTAGAGAGCTGCATGTGCCATACAGAAAAATGATGTTACAGAGGAGAACGTTCCCCACAAACACACCAATACATCCTGAGGGAACGCTTCATCTCTGTCTAGCACTCCATCATTTTTTTATCCCTCTTACACATGTGCAGCCAATTAGCAGCACTTCAACATATTCATTACACGTGCGGAAAACAGTAAACTACGGTCACTGGATAACACACACACACACACACACACACACGCCGGTTATGACTGAATTCAAAACTGAAACATATTTAAACCATTACAGCACTGTAAAAGGAATATAACAGACCCGCATAGAAATGGTACAGTGCTTATTTACAAAACAACACTCAAAAGATTGGGGTCAGTACGACTTTTTTTTTTTTTTTTTTTTTAAGAAATTCACTTTCTTATTCAACATGGATACATTAACTATACATATAAAAACTGACGGTTGAGACCTTTATAATGTTAAAAAATGTTTCCACGCTTTAAAAATAAATGCTATTCTTTTGATAAAAATAAATGCTTTTTTTCATTGTGTTTTTGATAGTAATAAGAAATTATAAAATGACACTTAAACACCAAATCAGAATATTAAAATGTTTTTTTTGAAGGATTATGTGACACTGAAGACTGGAATAATGGCTGCTGAAAATTCAAGCTTTGCCATCACAGTAAAATAACATTTTCAAATATATTAAATAGAAAACAGGTATTTTAAATTCTAACAATATTTCACATTATTGCCGTTTTTGCTTTGTTGATTAAATAAATTCAGCCATACAAACATTTTAAAAAATAAAACCTTACAGACTTCTAAACGTTTGAATGGTTGTGTATCTAAAGGCTGTCTTAAAACACATGTCCACTTAGGGAACATTTTTAGGCATGTTCATAATGTTAATTTACACGTATGTTTTGACTGAAATTTCAGTCAGCGTTTCATTTATTTTTCCACGGACAAAGCAATCTCAGAATGCATTGCAAAATTTTGCTAAAAAGTATAGACGACTACCACCAAAATGAATTAATTTGACCTAATATTGTGTATGCAATTTATGTTTAGTCTTTAATTGCATCATATCTTTAGCTTAGAGACATGGTCTTAATTCTACTGGAATCAATCAGGAAAAAATGGTTCTGACTAAAGTTTCTAGCAGGCTTCACATGAAGAGTGCTATTTGTGCGATGCGAGTGAGTGACTACTAAGAGTAGCTGCATATATACAGCATTTAAAATTAGTCATTATTGAGGTTTCATGTAGACAGCAGGCTGTGTGGCAGCTCTCTTGGTTTAGGAACAGATCGACAGAGAATGTTTATAAGCTTTACGGGAGCTGAGAGGTTTAGTGCAAATCATTTGTGTTGAAGATGGATAGGAACAAAAGCTTATCCATCAAACCAGCAGCCCGTGGTACTTGTACAAGGAAAAACTCCCCCACTGTTTGAGTAGAACTTCACATATAGGCCAACTCTTTCTCTGTTCATCATGTCTGATTGGCAATAGTGAGGATGAATTGTACCTTGGGCTCTTTGCTTTGTGCTTCCTCTTTGATGCCTGGGACCACTTTGAACGTGATGGCACCTTGTGACTGGGACTATAAACAGAGTCAAAAGACAACATATCAGTAACCATATAAAAAAAAGACCAAATTAATACACCAGTGCACATTATTCATTTAATTTTATATCCTATCTATTTCAATTCATAACTTTAACTAGCTCTGTTTTTTTTTTTCTGCTGAAATAGCCAGGGGAATTTTTTTAAAACACTTTCAACTTCCAACTTCTTAGCCTATAATGTTTCATACATTAACAGTCCAAACATTTCCCTTTGGATAAAATCCCTTTTGTGTTGTTATACAAACCGAATTCCAGAAATGTTGGGACGTTTTTTAAATTTGAATAAAATGAAAACAAAGACTTTCAAATCACATGAGCCAATATTTTATTCACAATAGAACAGAGAACATAAATGTTTAAATAAATGTAAATTTTACACTTTTATCCACTAAATGAGCTAATTTCAAATTTGATGCTTGCTACAGGTCTCAAAAAAGTTGGCACGGGGGCAACAAAGGGCAGAAAAAGCAAGAAATTTTGAAAATGAGTTGCTAGATGTTCTCCCAGCTGAATCTTAAGTTAATTGACATCAGGTCTCCAATCTGTGAAAGTGCGCGTAAAAAGATTGTGGAATGTGTCAAATTACAAAGGCTTTGCAAATCTCATCATCTACAGTGCATAATATCATTAAAAGATTCAGAGAAACTGGATAAATCTCTGTGCGAAAGGGACAAGACCGAAGACCTTTGTTGGATGCCCATGGTCTTTGGGCCCTCAGACGACACTGCATTGACATTACTAAATGGTCCCAGGAATACTTCCAGAAACCACTGTCGGTAAATACAATCTGCAGATGCCAACTAAAGCTCTATCATGCAAAAAGGAAGCCATATGTGAACATGGTCCAGAAGCGCCGTCATGTCCTGTGGGCCAAGGTCATTTAAAATGGACTGTTTCAAAGGGGAAAAGTGTTCTATGGTCAGACGAGTCCAAATTTGACATTCTTGTTGGAAATCACGGACGCCATGTCCTCTGGGCTAAAGAGGAGGGAGACCTTTCAGTGTGTCATCAGCGTTCAGTTCAAAAGCCAGCATCTCTGATGGTATGGGGGTGCATAAGTGCATATGGTATGGGCAGCTTGCATGTTTTGGAAGGCATTATGAATGCTGAAAGGTATATAAAGGTTTTAGAGCAACATATGCTCCATCCAGACAACGTGTATTTCAGCAGGACAATGCAAAACCACATACTGCAGCTATTACAACAGCATGGCTTCGTAGTAGAAGAGTCCAGGTGCTGAATTGGCCTGCCTGCAGTCCAGATCTTTGACCTATAGAGAACATTTGGCGCATCATTAAACGAAAAATATGTCAAAGACGACCACGAACTCTTCAGCAGTTGGAAACCAATATCAGGCAAGAATGGGAGCAAATTCCAACACCAAAACTCCAAAAACTCATAACCTCGATGCCCAGACATCTTCAAACTGTTTTGAAAAGAAGAGGAGATGCTACACCATGGTAAACATGCCCCTGCCCCAACTATTTTGAGACCTGTAGCAGGCATCAAATTTGAAATGAGCTCAATTTGTGCATAAAATTGTAAAATTTCTCAGTTTAAACATTTATGTCATCTATGTTCTGTTGTGAATAAAATATTGGCTCATATGATTTGAAAGTCTTTTAATTTTCATTTTATTCAAATAAAAAAAAAAAACGTCCCAACATTTCCGGAATTCGGGTTGTATTACTACAGTTAAACATGCTTTTTTTCCATGTTGACAGTCCACAGACACACGCATACCAGGATGCGAATTATTTCCTCAGGCTTTTTGTCATCTACAGGGATACCGTTGACCTCTTTCAGCTCATCTCCGACATGTATCAGCCCTGGTCGTAACAAAGAGGAGTGGATAACAAGAGAAGTTAAGAGACCGCATACAGCACTTTAGCAGTTTATTCGGTGTAGTAAACCATCTCAGGCTTCATGTAAACAAACTAAACATCTGGGTGCCGAGTGCATTTGTGTATAGAGAGAAGAGGTACATTAGCACCCACCACTTCTGTCTGCTGCCCCGCCTCTCATGATGCGTGCCACTATGATTGCTCCACTGTGTTCATCCTTCTTTATGGTGGCACCCTGCAACACACATACAAAATGTCAATCACATTACCCAAAGAAAACATGCAATTAACATTGCACAGGTTTATATGCACACGTTAATTACACTTCAAATTTTCTGAGACATTAATCACTTTTGTTGCTGAATGAATGAGCAATTTTTAACAAATTGGTTAAATGAATGATTCAATGGCTCTGAAGACGTTTAACTACTGAATGAATCAGTGTTTTTGAATGAATCAGCTGAAAGATTCAATGACTCACTAATGAAGAGAGTTACTTTTTTAATTCTTGAATGAATCAGTGTTTTTGAGAAAACTGATTGAATGAATGAATCAGCGACTCACTGATGAATACAGGTCAATGCATCCAATATGCATAACATCCATCCTAAATAGTATGTGAGATTAGAGTAAGTATGTCCCAAAGCTTAGCATTTTAAAAAGAGTATGCCAAAAGTCTCCAGGTGGTCTACTATTCTGGCAGATTTTTGAAGAGTGGATCTTTGCACACTCTGATGGCTAATATTGTCCATAACCCATCATATTTTGGAGGAGGATTCAGTTCAGTACTACAAACAAAAACAAAAAGAACTACAAACATGGCTGATGTTCATGAAATTGATGGTTGAGGAGAGAAACACGGTTTATTAAATCACTCAAACGGGTTTCAGTTACTAATGAATAATATTTAATGTTATTTGTTTTATATTTCATTTGCAACAACATTGTAAACCTTCAACATACAAGCAGCATAACAGCAAAACATATGTTTGGCAACTATTACATAAATGATTTTGCAAAAACAAAAGCAGAGTTCTCTGCATGAAAGAACCAATACTGGCAGATCAATGTGCTACTTGTTTTCTCTCCAATAAGGTAGGAGGAATTCTTTGTTTGGTGTAAATTTAATTAAACACAATATGAATTGTGTATATAAGGATGTTAACAGTGACAGGATGAGTGAAAGGCCTGTTTACACTGACAGAATGAATATAACTATGCAATAGAGTACAATTTTATGACATAATTTGTTTTTAAAATTTAGCCAACTCTTCTACTACATGCTCAAATGTATTGACTTACTATTTACAAAAATACTACATGCTTTTTTAGGGCACAGTTTTAAGTAACAGTCTCACGTGTGCACAGCACGCAGAGTAGTTTCGTTTTGAGTGAAAACAGGGTGGAGAAGCTGGGAGGTTTTAAAACAGTGCTAAGAGAATTATACAAATGAATATGAATGAATTAATTACATGAAAATGTACCTCTGAAGGTTCTGACTGTCTTCAGAAACGATTCAATGGCATTTCGTTTTCATCTTTGCTCAATGTAATACCTAAAATAAGTGTTCTTAAATCGCAATGCTGCTTTGTCCACGCAGTTTACGGGAAACAGTTGTAATTCAGCTTTTCTATAAGCACCATCTAGTGTAAGAGAGTGGATTTACAGAGACTTGTATTTACATTCAGCCTGTGTGCAGTTTCTGTCTGGCCAAAAACAGACTGAATTTGCATGCCCTGCTGTAAATTTTGACCGGTTGATGAAAAACAAGCTTATGTGGATTCTACACATTTAAACAATTCAGATAAATTATCTAGAATTATTTATGGAGCAGATAAAATACATATAATAATTTATTAATCAATTATCATTTTGACTTAACCCATTTCTTTAAAAGGCTGAAATTTGAGGTTTACCTTTTTCTACACATGTAGAAAATCGCAACTTTTCATTTTCCGCCGGTATTAGTACACGATATAACTACAGAAGAGTCAAGTTTTAAATAGGAAAACTATCGAAACTCTTTGGTCATTTTTGAACACGATGCTACTGGTCTAATCGGATTCAATGATCTATGCTAAGCTATGCTAAAAGTGCTATCGCCAGACCCGGAGGTCGGCTGAATGGATTCAAAAACGGTAAAACTCAACTTATTAACTCTGGGGGAGTTGGAGAATGAGCCTATTTCCAAAAAAAGTGGAGTGTTCCTTTAAATTTCTCACTGATGAAGAAAGTCACTTATTTCATTCAGCCACCAGAGGGCCCCCAAGAGTAGCCTACAGTTTAGTTTATTTTAATTTGTGACATGTGTCAATGGACAGTGGTAACTATACGAAAGCGCAATATTAAATAATTAAATAATCTATACAAATAATTTTATTATTTCCATAGCGACGTGTCATGCAGGCACAATAATGACCATGATAATTATGCGCTGGACGCTGCTGTGTGGATCTGTTGGATTAACATCACGTAAATTCACCCATTTCTCCCGAAATACAAGAAAGTAAGTGTCCAGTTAGCTGGTAGAAAAACAAAGTAAACTTCATAGTAACCTACACAATGTGTATATTTAATAGGAATAAAATATGTTGTCCATTAATTTAAAGAATTATTATTGCCTCTTTCTATAGAAATCAGCGTGTAGCCTATTTAACAAACTAAATGTATATTTTTTACTTAATTGAAGCGTGTTTAAATGTCTGAAACCTAAAAAAGACTTTATTTGGTTGAAAACACTGAACAGTTATGAAATATGAAAAGCACTGAGCACATTTTTCTTTTTTCTGAGCTCGTCTTTCTCTGGCTCAGCGTCAGCCAAAGCGCGGTGCGTCAAAGGGTTGAAATCGATCATGATTTGGGGGCGGAGGGGGGACAAATTCAACATGGGGTTTTGTGGCACAAATCAGGGGTGCATTTCTCAAAACCTTCGTTAGCTAACTATGGTCATTATTTCCATTGAACTCTATTGGTAACGACAGAACTTGCGACCATAGTTTGGGAAACGCACACCTGATCAGATCATATGTATAAAGACCCACTGACATTCTGTGCGGTTGTGAATAGGAAAGTAAGTGCTCTGAGACTATGGAGTATGGGTAGATACAGACAACCATTAATGGCTTAAATGGACAGCTATGACTGCCAAAAACACAAGCAGCAATGCAAAAGCACAAGCCATCCATGGCACTGGTCTGCGAACGATATGCCAGCTCTGTGTGTCATCCTGCCGCCATACATACTCATGTGCTACTGTAACAGAGACACATGTGGACAGATGCTCACAGCATGGGCTGCCTGTCACCACACACACGGCGAAATTAGACAGCGAGACTAAGACGGCAAGAATCCTAGCAGGGAGCATGGCTATTCACACACAAACATGTCAGAGCTTGAGCTTCAGTCTGCCTTCTTTCGCCCTCTGTTTTCTGCATCAGTGTCTCCAAGGCTGTTATTATTTCTGAAGCATCCGTGACAGTGGATGAAGATGCAGAGCGGTTCCTCCAGTGTGCATGTGTGTTTAAAACCTATTGCTGTTTTTACCTCATCTCATTTCAGGTGTCTAAAAGAGGTGAAAAAACAACCTTGACAAACTTGTTCCATTGGCACATCAATAGGATCTTTAAAACTCAAGAAAAAAAAAAAACTGAAGATACACACACACACACACACACACACGTTCCTCTTCTATCTGCCTTACCTCAGTAAGACCAATAATCTGCTGTCAAAGCCGTTTTGATAACTTGGTCACCTGTAATCATTCTGCGATATCATCGTCATGACTAATACATTAGCTCAAGGTCCTCCTCTGATGTGTTAAACACAGCTTTTAAGATGGAAAGAGCAGCCGTTTCTTGACGCTCCCTTCAGAAGTCTTTGAATATTTCCTGTTGATCAAATAATTGGAACAATTTGGTGACCTGGGAGGACAAGGCAGCGATTGGGCCAGAGCTTTGGGAGGTGACAGAAACCAGTGATCAGCTTAGCTGTTACATCTCAATGTGAGATAAAACAGAGGTGTTTATGACACACACGAGGGAGATTGAGAGAGAAAGGGAGTAAAGAAAGAGAATTGGACCACAGATATACCATTTAATTTGGTAAAATGTGATAAAGTGAATGGTAGAACCAGTCCAAAGCCTTTCCTTTTTAATCAAAACATGAATAATTTCAAACAAAACTATCACTGAACTGAAGTTACAGTAGTCTGTTTA
Source organism: Acrossocheilus fasciatus (assembly GCA_036784905.1). Taxonomy (NCBI): domain Eukaryota; kingdom Metazoa; phylum Chordata; class Actinopteri; order Cypriniformes; family Cyprinidae; genus Acrossocheilus; species Acrossocheilus fasciatus. The sequence goes on from CM071949.1 coordinate 17,355,990, forward strand.
ATTGAGTGTGGAAGGAGTTTTTTTCCAGTGTGTTGGAACAGATCATTATTCACTCAACGAGGTTATTATTCATATCAATACATCATTACACACTCAACACTCTCTGGCTCATTGCGCAAGGCAAAGACTTTTTAGATATACATAATGCTTTCATAAAAGATAAAAGCAAAACAAAAACCAAGACAAAGATTTCTGTCAAATCCAATTAATAAAAAAGGATATTTCTCATATTATTCTAACTAATCTATTTGCTCTTATTAAAGCAAATACAATCTTTATCATTTACCCATGCAAATGACTGAAGTCCATTTTTTTTTTATCTCTTGGTGTAAGCGTGAGCTGATATTATTCAGGTGCAAGTTTGTCCTGTCTACCTCGGACATAACTGACTTCCTCCAAATCACACTCTGAGAGAGCCATGTTACACTAGGCTGACTACCCAAACTCATCACACAGGCACGATTTACCCATCAGGAACTCCACCTCTGTTAGTCATCCTCGCAATCATGCTCGCACGATCCTCGCGAGTGCAACTTCATTCTTGCAGTAAGGTCACTTGTAATAGGCAGCCGGAGGAAATGAGCAGGTTCTTTGATTGAGCATTTTCAAGGTTTTCTTATTTCCTCTTGTTGCTGAGGTCTGCCCATTAAAACACGCTCTATAAATAGACTTTAATGAAAAATTTTCCTCTGAACGTTGAGAGAGAGAGAGAGAGAGAAAGCAGAAACTGAGATGGAAGAAAAATTAAGCACGTTAGAATAAGAGGCCGCGGCTCCCTAAATTACTCATCAGTAACGTGACCCACGGCTGCCAGTTGTGAAGGTGATCAGCTCCATATGCTGAGACTCTTAGCACATAAATGCTTATGACTGTTATTATAAGGCCAGCCAAAAGTATGTGGCTTAATCTGTGCAGAGTTCAGAGCGCCGAGACAAAAAGTCATTCTTCAGAGACGGTTCATCCTTTGACAGATTGACAGACGCAAAAATCAAATGCACATCACCGCCGCTCATGACTTTGTGACAGTAACTGCTCATGTGTACGCTTACTCTCACGACGCTTACAATGAAGAAAACCTATTCTTTTATACAAACACACAAAGACCTACAAGCACATTAGATGTTAAACAGATGTTATGGGTGCCAATGGATCAAGGGTTGTGCCTGGTTAGGAAGGCCCAATTAGCCCCTGTTGGTTAATTTCTACGCCATTCGGCTAATATATATATATATATTTTCAGAAGTCATTACTCCAGTCTTCAGTGCCACACAATCCTTCAGAAATCATTCAAATAGACTGATTTGGTGATAGGTAACGTTTCTTATTATTATCTACTGTATGTTGAAAACAGCGACACTGCTTAATATTTTTTGTGGAAACCATGATACATTTTTACAGGATTCTTTGATGAATAGAAAAAGCTTTTATACAAAACATTTCCTGTCAATTTTGATAAATTTAGTGCATCCTTATGATGTATGTGCATGTGTGAATAATTTGCAGGTCTTTAACTTGTGGTGGGTCCACCTGTGCCAGCTAAGTAATGACCATTTAGATTAATGCGAAACCGATAGATTTCTTGAGGTATTATAGATCTCCTTGGTGCATAGTACCAACAAATTAAGATTTTTCGAACACACTCTCTGACATCATGACATAACTTTTTCAAATGTCATTGCAATAAGAGTCTGAGGTTCAGATCATTTCAGCAGAACCTAAGCTCTAGCCATCAAGGCAGACCTGAAAAAACAAACACAAAGACCCGGGCCATGACAGAACGAGTGTTTGACACACAGCCACTTAAACTGGCATGAAAACAAACAACGAAACACACTCTCTTCAACTCGCCGCTCTAATGAACATAAGTTACAGAGAACCAAATGGCTGTTTGCTGTAGATTTGGCAAGGAGAAAGCTGGGGAGGAAAGACAGCAAAAAGAACAACAGCGAGGTCATTAAAACACAATTAGCCACAATTATCACTGGCAGAAGATACGTTCAGATACGTACATGTTAACACGGTTATTAAACTTTCAAATTATAAATGCACACATACAAACCCATAGTGAGATTCAAAACAAACACAGTCTGTGATGTTTCACTCCCTTTATATATTCTGACTGTTATACTGACCCTTCAATGACCTGCTCAGTAAACACTCAATGTTGTTTTAACCCTGTTGCATTACAGTTCCATCATTAACAGGTATTATGTTGAAAAAGGAAAATTGGGTCTCATTAAGGTAATAATGGCTGAGGAATGCCAGGGTATGTGCTGAAAACAGGACAGGCCTGAATTGAATGGAAATAAATAAGAATGACAGGAAGGTAAATGGGAATGGGTGGAGGTAAAAAGGGAATGGACGGGAGAAGGAAGTCGAGGCCTGGGATAAAACGCTGGATACAATCGTTCATGTCTCCTGCAGTATAACCCTGAAGGCTAGAAATGGTCATTTTATATCCAGGTTTCCAACATCAAGTGATTTTTCCATCCAAGCTGAAACACTTTAATACAGGGACCAATTCTCACTATTAACTAGCTGCTTATTAGCAAGCATATTATTAACATACTGGCTGTTTATTAGTACTTATAAAGCATTTATTCTGCACGATCATATTTCGACATCCCTAATCCTACCCAATACCTAAACTTAACAACTACCTTATTAACTACTAATAAGCAGCAAATTAAGAGTTCGAGGCAAAAGTCATAGTTACTTGTTTGTTAATAGTCAGAATTGGACCTTAAAATAAAGTGTGACCAAAAATGGCAGCTAATCAGAACCAATTTAATATTTAAATATTATTTAATATGGGCTTTTGGACTAATGATTCATCAGTGGTTGAGGCTACCGAGTAGTAACACAAAAAAAGAAACAAACAAAGAAAGTGTTTTTTTGACCTAAACATGATCGATCACAAAAGCCTTCAAAAAATTGTTAAGTTAAGTATCAAAGACTGAAATCGATGTGTGTGTTTGGTTTCACACTGGATTATCCATAGGTTGTTTTATAAGTGTTGCCTGTGTACCCCACTAAGGAAACATCACTTTCAGAAGTCAGATCTTGTTCCTTCACCTACATGAGGAAATGCCTTCGAAAAGACAAGCAGACCTTACTACACAAAGAACATAGTGTGTGCTAATGTGTGCGCTCGAGCACCTCCTGTGCACTCTGTAACAGGATATAGACAGGAACATGGATACTTGGGAAAATCAGAGCACACTATGCAGAGGAAGGAATGAAAGATTAGAAAAACAGCAAAAGGTGAGGAGAGAGGCCTGAGCCCCACACTGACATAATGACCAGTGACAAACTCTAACCCTAATAACTCTGCATTTCAAATAATCTTTAAATGAATCATTTGTCTATTAATAAATGTATTCATTATAAAATTATTTTAAATAAATTAAATGCTTATTCTGTTGACAAGGCTGTAGGAATGTATGAAGGAACCTTGTATGAACGGTCTAAAATTTTGCCTGGTCAATGTACTGTATCAGTCTATTACTGATCTCTGCAGGTAACGTGGGAGATGAGTGACATTAGCTCTCAGGTCAACATTATCCTCTGATGGTGCATGTCAGCGTCTGTCCTCAATCTCTCACTGGAGAGAACGTTCTCTTCCATTCGGAGCCATCAGGGCCATAACATATTTCTCCTGAGCACACAGATGTATCGCAAAAGCGCTATCATGTGTGCTCCCGTCTTTCACCCTAACCTAATTTATGCGTCCATTATTTCCAGAAAGTGACATTACCTTAGTGCTTGGTTTTTTCATCACTAAACCACACGGACGACCTTATAATCTTCTATATGCTTCAAAAGAAAAGAAAGAACAGATGAAAACCTTAAGCAGCAAAAGCTAACTTCAAATTAAGGTAGAAATAGATACTATTTGGTTATTAGTTGGTCTATTGGTCTATCAAGCAATTTAATTTTTATGACGTGCCGAATAATGTAATTAATTACAAGTTAATCTCACATCAATTTTTGGCTGAGAATTTGTTTTAGTCCTCATATCTTGAATATTAGGGGCATTTAAATTTCATTTGATTTCAATTACACACAATGTAAGATGACAAAGTTGGGTTGTGTGCGTTAAATGCGTTCATTTTAACATGTTATTTTTTCATAATTATTTGAAGCAAATTAACATGTTAAATTGACAGTCATGCTAGTTATATAGCGATTTGTCTTCCTGTATAAATCCAGGGCTGTCTACAATTATACCCTTTCTGCATGCCATTTACATACAAGTTACCATATCTTCTATATATATACCCTATTGATATCAAGAACCAAAAGCTGCCATTCTTAAATATTCAGCATCAAAATAAATGTCAAAATACACATAAAAGGTTTCTAATGAAGCTGCTGGAGAGGAAACATTAATGAAGGCTTGTGTCATCAACCAGTGAGAGGTCAAAGAGGAAACGAGAACAGTGTGAACTTTTATAGTACAGAATGTCTGTTGGCTGTGCTTGTGTTCCAAGGCTCAACATGAAAAATCTAAGCTCAGACATTCAAAAACATTTTTTTTTTCCCTCAAAGTAGTAAGTCTTGTTTTGGCTTCACAGTCTCTGAGACTTGGTCCTCTACCACAGTATAGATTTCATTGACATGAACATTCAACAGGAATAAGCCAAAATAAAAAACAAAAACAAAAAAAAAACAAGTGTTCTAGGATGTTCCGCTTGCTTCACTGACATTGTCCTGGGGTACTGAAACTGAGGAGAAACACACAAACTTTGGTCATTCACTTTGGTCCCTTCACTTTCTTTACAAAAAAAAAAAAAAAAAAATGATGTACTGCACAACACATTTAACAAGCCTAGCGTCGGATTCTCAAAAATCTTAAAGAAGTTAAAAAAAAGAACATAAAAGAAAAATGTCTTAAAAATAAAACCACAGGCTTTCTTGCTATTTGATTGTGTGGTGGTTTTTGCTGAAGACTCGATGATCATCTCCAAGTAATACAGAATACAGTAATATCTATTACCGTAATAATGGCTGATGGGGAGTTCAGCACTAGGAGCCATTTTTTTTAATGTGCTGTGTATTTTAATAGTTATTTTTATAGAGCATGTATCAAAATGGATCTGTCTGTTGCGCTCATTTGAGCGCCATTTTTCTTGCACGCTCTCAAGAATGAATGCATCATGTGAATTTGTGCGTGCGAGTATATTCTATGCTGTTGGAAAAAATGTTGTAATTATAAAATTAAAAATGAAATCCCTATTTGACTAAAAAGTCACAGGATCATGACTTGTCATTTTTACATGATCTATGAGTGGTGTCAGACGAAATATAGAGAATTTTATTCTTAAGAATGTTATGTGAATCCTGAATTCTCGAGTCTAAACACATGGAATTTAAAGACAAGATGTTGATTAGGACTGTATAATCCCTGTACAATAAAATGAGAATATCTTTGCCTATTTAATGAGAAATGTGTTCCACAACAGACCTCTAAGGCTACGTTTACACTAGTGTGTTTTCGTTTTAAAACGCATAACTTTTGCTCTGGTGTTTTCGACTGTTTTTCGACTTTTGAAAATGCTGAAAACCCTGTTTTAGATTGAAACTCCTGGGTTGCTTTTCAGTGTAAATGGAGACTTTTGAAAACTATGGCGTGGCTGTCCACATTCGCTCTGCGTATCCTCGACTAACGTGTAAACAATAACATCATGCTCATTGTTGTACCCATAGATATGTATAGGTAGACGCCACACTCAACCACTCCAAGCACGTCCGCCATCTAAATAATAGGGAATCATTTTCAGTTGTGTAGTGTGGACTGAGATCGTTTCTGAAATGCAGTGAAAACGCCAGTGTAGACGAGAATCATTTTCATTTTAAAACGAAAACGCACTAGTGTAAGCAGGGCCTAACTGAGCGTTTGTGTGAGATAAATGAAGATAGAGACACTTGTGCTGCTGTCATTAAAGCAAAAGGTAGATATACCAAATTTGTGTCAACTTTTCACTCAAACTGTTATACTGACAATATAATTTGTGAATAAAAAATATATTCAAACAGAACAGAAGCCAGAGGAGGTCCTCGTTTTGGAGAAGGTGAGGGGGTAGATTACTACAGCCCTCAGGATGAGCAACATGGGGATTAAAGAAGACTACTACATCAAGAGACAAATTGTATAGTTAGGGATGAAGGATTTTGTTGGGCAGGCTCCATCTTAAAAGTGCAATAAGCACCTAGATGAGAATATGCTCGCCAAAACAAACCGTGCAATGAAGAGTGTGCACACAATCTATAGCCAAATCATCTTATTGGCAAATGTCTGTTCTGTCTACTCTTCTCCTATTACTCAGTCTGAAAATTTGGATAGAATATACGCGCTTTATCTATCCAACAAACACATACCCATAACACACTCTCTTTTGACTTCCTATAGACCTTTCAGTAACCTTATCCTAAACGACACATTCTTTCAATAAAATCCACCACTGAGCTCACTTCTGTTGCTGTTGCCGTCACCCCACATGTACGCTGATCCAAGCCCAATTATTTCAGCATCCTGCCATTGCTGCTAATAAATCAGCAGGTTAAAGTTACCAAATAGAACGGAGAGCATTTGAGGATTTGGGTCCCATCCCCGAAGTGCTTGAACCCCCTCCACTTTCTCCTCATTACTCCCCTCACTAAAATACGCATGATGTCATGGGCTGAAAAATGATAGCAATTAATCAGAGCTACTGAATCCTACCCATTCGACTAATCACAATTATACAAACCAATGAATCATCCACAGAGGCCTGCTAACTACCACACACCAGAGGAAGAAAGAGAAATTAAAGTTCAACTTTGCAGTACTTTTGTCATAATAACTGCACAGGCTGTCTGCACCTGATATATACAATTTCAAGTTCAAATCAGAGAAGAAAAAAAGAAAAGAAAGAATTGACATTTGACTTGTCTGAAAAACAGCTAGAGGTTTTGGAGGGGCAGCCAGCATCTAAAATTGCTGAGGACTTGGGCCACAGGTCAAACTATACCTAACCAAAGCCCAATGTTTATTGAGAGGAAAAGAGAGATTTATTTTGCATTTCATTTCACTAGGATTTCACTATAAAATCGAATGCTGATCGACCACAGATGTTAAATCTGAATTCGGAACGCATCTGATCTGGAACGCATTTGAAATCCATTATTAATTGACCACCTATACACGATATTTCAGGACTTATAAACATAATCCTGTAGGACCATTGACAAAAACTATGGAACTGAACAGGAGGTGTGTTTATTAAGCATCGTCTCTCATACATAATGTACTAAACATTTATTATAAATATGTGTGACATATAGAACTTAAAAAAAGGAAGTTTTTTAGATATTTTTGAACGAGGCAAACTCCTCAACCACCACCGGTGTGCAGCATTCACATGGATGGTGTGACGCAATGTGTGTGTCCGAATGCCCACCACACACCTGCTTATTGGTGATTCGATATTCGATAGTGGGCAAATTTGTCCAGGATGCCAAGGTTATACCACTACCTATAATTATAGCTTTTATGATTAAACAGGTCAGGATCTCGGTTTAACATCTCATCCAAAGGATGGTGCATTTTGACAGTATAATATCCCTATCACTAGAACACAAACAGACCACAGGGTGAGCACCACCTGCTGGCCTCCCTAGCACCTCTTCCAGCAGCAACTTAGTTTTCCCAAGTCACCTCCCATCCAAGTACAGGCTCAACCCTGCTTAGCTTCAGTAGGCAACTAGGTGAAAGCTTTAAAGTACAGTACCATAAAAAAGCCATTATTTGATCAAAAATACAGTAAAACTGTCATATTAAAATAAAAAAAAATAAAAAATAAACGGTAATACTTTATTATAGGGAATATAATCAAATTATAGTAATATTTTACTATATTTTAAAACGCAATTTATTCCTGTGGCCGCAAAGCTGATTTTTTTTTAGCAGTTATTCTCTTTAGTGTCACATGACCTTCAGAAATCATTTCAATATGCCGATTTGGCGCTCAAGACATTTTTAAAGAAAAATTCTCATCATCAATGCTAAAAACAGTTGTGCTGATTAAAATTTCTGTGGATTTTTTTTTTTTTTTCAGAATTCCTTCATGCTGAGAAAGAACAGCATTTATAAAAAAAAAAAAAAAAAAAAAAAAAAAAAAACTTGATCAATTTAAAGCACCACTGCTGAAAAAAATTAATTTACTGACCTCAAACATTTGGTGTTGTAAATATTGTGAACACAACATACAGTTACATAATGGCAATGCAGTCCATTTAGATGAAATCAAAAACTAGTTAGCCATCACGTGTATCACAAGTATAAAGTTAGGATAAAATCAGACATACCATCTGTCAGGCAGACAGACAGTATCTTAGGTCCAGAAATTAGAAAGGAGTGTTATGCTACACTACCACCTACAATAATTTTTCCTCCCCACAAGAACTTTAGTCCAGCATATTTGTTGTTATGTAGTAAAAGAAATCTAATACATTGGCAAACCACCCAACAACTGCTCAGCTAAATAAAAAGATTTAATATGTCATTCTGGGATTCTCGAAACTCGAGAATGCCAATAGATGTCAATGCTCATTCATTGTCACTTTCAAGTCCAGTACAGCCTCGAGCTTGAATCCAAACAGGTTTGGGTAACTGATGACTATACGAGTAAACAGAGGTCTTGATTCTGACAGCTCGCAGAGAAATGAGATGAAATGGAGGAGCGAAAGTTGGCCAGAAATATAGCCTAGAGAGAGCTGTGAACGACACATAAGGGAAAGAGGAACAGACACATACATCTAAACACCACAGGAGACCACTGGACATACAGCGGGTGAGAGCATCTGTAAGGTAATGCGGAATGTGGCTTGTGTCATGTTTAGATGGAGGATATGTGGTCACTCAGGAACTAGAGGATAAGGGTGAACAGGGAGTGCGAGCCAAACACATCACTGACACTATAGCGCAAGTGCGCTTGTATTTATGTGCTTCATGTTCACAAGTGTTTTCCACTACGTGAGCTTGAATTATGGGAGCCCCTGTGTGTCTGGCTTTGACAGCATGTGGAAATTTGCATGTGTTTGTAAGTGTGTGTGAGAAGGAAGTTCTCTCACCAAAGGCTCTTTATTCTTGACCAGTCGAATGATCTTGACAGAATCTTCTTCATCATCAATGTCGTCTGGCAGAGGAGGAAGTTCTGGATCGTAACTCTTCCTGGCCACGGTATCATGAACAGACAACAAACTCTGCAACGAGAATGAGTTGTACACATAAAAGTCCACAGAAGCTCACACAGTAAGACAAACAGTAGTCGTTTGACTGATTTTGTGTAGCTACTCGTTTTGGCTAATCATTCCAGCCTTCATACTCCAAGCATCGGCTTGAATCCTATAGTATAAATCATGAAGCTTTAGAGGTCTGCTTTAGATTACTACCTCCTACTGACAAATAAAGCTGCTTTTGAATTGATTACAGTCACCATTTCACTACAACCCTTTTTGGCAATGTTGTTTGTTAAAGTGTCTCCAGCAGGAAAAAAAAAAAAAAAAGAACTGAATCAAAACCAAGACCAATCATATTGTCATCTTTCATTTGATTAGATTATTATGAGTATTACGAGTATCCTGCTGGGAATACGGCAACATTGCTGTGAGCTTCCAAGGGGTGAGGACACTTTATGGCAGATGGATGGACAAAAAGCAATGAAGTTCTCAGCCATTTCAGATATTTCACACCTCAGCTCTCAGAGAACGAGGTATAGCAAAAGAATGACGGCATTCAGAGATTCATTACTGAACTGTTTTAACGATGCTGTGTGTCAAATGCAGCTGGAAACACTTTTTCTTTTGCTCCTTTTCTCCCTCGCATATCCAATATAAAACCATCTTCCAGTTGTGTGCCAGAGATAAAAAATGGGAGGGAAGAGAAAAGAAAAAAGAGAGAGAAAAGAGACAAGACAGAGAGGAGAAGAAAAGTGTCTGTTTTATGACATGGGATTAAGCTCCAGAACAACACTCAACATGTGGCTAAAGCAGAACAGATGGGAGAGAGAGCGAGCGAGAGAGAGAGGAAACAAACAGGGAGAGAGAATGAGTCATGTGTCTAGTAAGCGGGTCAATTTCAAATCCAGCGTTTTACTGAAAATTACATATTAGATATTAGAAATATCTGATAATTCATTTGTTTCTGTCAAAACACTTAAGTTTTCATAGATAAATTTAATTGAATTAAAAAAATAAGTTGAATCTGAATCACTCAGTCAGTCTACACCAACGCCGCCGAATTCCCTTTTTACCTGAAAGTGAGCTTGCAAGTCCACATTTATCATAAAAAGACTGAAATAAATATTATATATATATATATATATATCTTTCCTGTAGCTCAAATAGTAGAGCATGGCACTAGCAACGCCAAGATCATGGGTTCAATTCCCAGGGAAAACAAGAGCTGATAAAATGTAAAAATAGTAACATGAATGCAATGTAAGTCGCTTTGGATAAAAGCGTCTGCTAAATGCATAAATGTAAATGTAAATATATATATATATATATATATATATAAAATACAATACAGTGTTTTGTATTTTATTTTATTTTATTTATTTTTAAAACACAATAGTGTTTTAAAACAGATCTGGAGTGTGATCCGAACCCTGGACAAATGACTCCAATTAGCCGATTCACTAGAAAATGGGATCAAGTCTACAGCTTACTCATTTACTGTATGTGACTCACTTCCTGAACTGCAAATTAGCATTAATTTCTGTCATGTACATCTTGAAATTAATCAAGAAGTTCTCAGATATATAAAATCATTATTATCATGGACTAGCTCATCATTTGACAATCTGTAGTAAAAGATACACAATTGCAACAGTCTACTTATTTAATAAATGAAATGAAGACCTACCACTGTGATACAAATTTGCCTCTCATTATAAAGCAAACCTCATTTCTGACTGGACTATACACCTGCCAATCAAACACATCCACGCACTATGTTTAGAGATAAGCAGTGTATTATGAGATGTAAACAAATTAGAACAACCACAGACACAAAAATATTTTTTCACCATCCCTGTAGGGTACAATATTGTTTGCGTCTACACTAAACACAGCTCTGCAGATTAAATTGAATGGCGCAGTTGTTTTAAGCAAACTTGAAATGGAACTTTTTTAATTGCAACTGAGTTGCCATGCATTTCTTCTGCCCAAGTCCTCCTCCAGAAGACAAACAGACACACACATTGTGACCTGGATTCTTCCAGATGACCAGATGTATTCTCTCACCAAGTAAAAAAAACAAAAAAAAAAAACATATTGTGTTACGCTTGGACTTGAATAAAATGTCACAATATAAATATTATTAAAGCGTCAAGGCATTAACCATCTGCAACAGCATTTTTTTACCATTACTCTTTCTTTGTCTTCCTTTTCTAAAGGCCAAAATTAATGGCGTTGCATTTCAGCTTTCTTAAAACATGAGTGCAGCTTGATATCCCAACACAAAGCCACAAAGGAATGCACATGCATGCAGTAGGCTTGGGCGGTATCCAAATTTTGATACCGTCAAACCTCCTCCCTATTTTACCTCGGTATACGGTATTACCGTGAATAATAAAAAAAATTATGACATAAGGCTCAGACAGTGTCACCTTAGGTTCGAAGTATTTCCATCTCTCGCGGTCACCTTTTTGTTGCACAATTTGCAAATTGCCTCGTCCGTATTTACCGCCTCTCCCTTCTCGTTCGGTCGAAACCCGAAATACTGACAAACTGCAGAAGTTGTGTTCTTTTTCGAGGGCCGGTTGCACGAGCTGAACGTAAGTTACAACCTAGCCTAGTTTTGATGTAAATGGGGACTAAGTTACAACTTACGGACTACTAAATATTTTTTCGTTGCACCATTACACTTAGTTGAAGTGTAACTCTACGTATAAACTAAATATTTACGGACGCGTCTGGTCAGGAGTAACGGTTGGAATAAAATAGCAGACTGAGTGAATTGCATCAATATGCTCTTCTTTTACCTGACAACCTCCAATCCTTTAGGCATATATGATGCTGCTGACATTTACACTCACGTACATATTAAGAGAGAGAACAATATGTGAATAAAATAACTTTTTTTTTTTTTTTAGCCCGTCTTCAACCCCATCTACAGCGCGCCTCTGTGCACTTCGGTCCGTGTTTGCGCATGTCAGATGAAATAATAAATAAATGGCATTTCTTATGTTTTTTTTTTCTTTTAGTATTTATTGATCCTTATTTATTTCAATTACAGTTTCTGAATGTTATTTACATATAAAAATAGCTTACATATAGACTAATGTTATTAATGTATCGTTTTTAATGGAAACTTGTTTTACCGTTAGTATACGTGAGGCGAAAGAAGTTAGAATGAAGGATTAATTAAAATCAATAACATTTAAACAAGTTCTGCTCGCGTATTTGAAGGTTTCTATTGGATGATTTAGGGTAAACGTCATTTTATGCGACTACGCATTACTTTACGGAGAGCTTAAGAACTACTAGCTACGTCCTGCTTAATGAACAGCTGGTGCAACCGAAGTAAGTACAAATTTAGTTACAAACTAGCAAGTAGTTACTAGCCTCTAGTGTGAACTTAACATTCTAATTTAAGTAAGAACTTACGAATGGCTGGTGCAACCCTACCCTGCACTTGGTGCGCGACTCGCCATCTTTCCCCCTCTCTCTCTTTCTCCTCCACGCTGTCACGTAATGACAACCAAGCATACGCATTTTTAGGCATTAGATAAATTATATTTAATATTTAATCCTAGTCTCCTATATAAGTGCATTGTTTTTATGACGGTATAACGGTATTGAAACTGATACCGTTGCTATTTTTAGATCCCGCGGTATACCATATTACCGTATTACCGCCCAAGCCTAGCATGCAGAGCTGAAGATTAATTTGTACATGGATGTAACAATTCAAACACACAACATGGCTGAGACACCCTACACAGTAAAAATAAATTCCATAAAATTTACGGTAAAAAAAAAGGCAGGAAATGCCAGAAATACGGTAAAATACGGTAGCAACATTTTAGGTATTACGGTTTTAACTTAAATTTACAGTTAAATACCGTAATTTCATTAAGTGATATAATGCTAATATACCAACCTATTGAAGTACTGAAATCTGTTTTGTACCTTTGAAATATACTGATAACCACCAAATGCAGGTGGTGATGAGAAAGTCACATGATGAACCAAAGCCCATCACAAGCAGCTTTTAAATAATAACATATATAGATGGTGCACAGTGTCATTCACACAAGCACTAAACACCAACATGGTGAGACTGAATTAAACTGAAATATGCAATAAACATTAACATTAACATTAGATGTAACATACGACCCTAATAAACATAACTGATAAGAAAAAACTAAGAAACAGTTATTTCAAAGAAAAAACATAAAATTGAAAAAAAAAAAAAAAAAAATTGAAATGCAACTCAGGGAATTCTGGGAACGTCAATTTATTCTGGGAACGTCAATTCTTTTTCACTTCCAAAAAACGGTATTTCACCATAAAATTGCCTGAAATGTCTATTACAGTTTTTCACCATATATATTAGGGGAACTTACAGTTAACCATTTAACAGGTTTTTACTGTAGCATTTTCACAGTTTTTTACAGTTAAAATTACGGTCATTTTTTACAGTGTACGAAACGTCTACATCACTTTTCTCGATACTGGATACGTAATTGTTTGTGCACATTTCTACAATTTAGACTACCTTTGCTGATCCTCATCTAACACTCACTTAAAGTAAATCATTGAAAACACTAATTTACCAACACTTAAACATAATCTTCAGCTAATGAAAATGAATATCCATTTTTCATACTGGGCACTATAATGTTGTGATGTCACAGCATGAAAATAATTATCATCTCTATCAGCTAAGCTTGAACTTCAAGAACAGTGCATCCCTGATATTGCACACCACATAGCAACTACTAAAAGACTAATAAAAAAAAAAAACACCTTAGCAGCTGCATAGTAATACCATTAAAAAGCAATCTAGTCTCTAACCACAAATTCACTGGATAAATACATGATAAACAGTTCAAAATATTTAAACAATTCTTCCTATGTATAGAGGTCACAAGAAACCAATGAGTCAAACCATCAACCGATGAGTCAAAATATATTTTTGGATTTTCCAGGAACACCAAAAAAAAAAAAAAAAAGAAAAAAAAAAAAAAAAAAAAGGCTTCTTCCATTCTTCCATGAATTGAACTGTGTGCAAAAGGTTTTGTTTTTTTAAAGCAGACATTTCACTGACATATCAACCTTATTTTGACATTTTGAACCTGCCATTAAACATCAATATGTATCGAATACATGAATATGTACTAAATATAAAAATGTGTCTAAAAACTGGAAATTGATTGGCATTATTTACAGCTTTGAAAAAAGGCTGCTCACTGAAATCTGACTTTGCTACTATCTGTTCATGGAAAGGATTATTTCAGGAAAATTGTAGCTTTTCCCTGCCTCTTCCATTTGATTAGTCCAATCTAAAACACTGGTCTTCACATTTCCCTGATGAGTGAAATTGTGAGGCAGCGTAATAGCTTCACTCTGTTCCCACAGAATCTGTCTACAGTCCAACAACTCAGTCTAAATTCACTATCCTGCCATGCATAACACACTCAAACACATAGACACACACACACAGACAGACAGAGGTATAAGGGGTGTTTTGTGGAGCTAAACTCTCTCCTGAGGTTGGAGGAATAGGGTCAACATCAGGCCAGGTGGCAAAAGAGTGAATTGAGGGTCAAAATCAGTAACTCATTTCTTCAGGTACTCTTGCCGTGTGTCTGTGTGTGAGCATGTTAATTAGTTATACTGGGCCTCTTACAATAACAAATTGCTGAACTTGTTCAAATAAAGTCTGGGAAATGTAACTGGGCATGCAGCTCTCATTAGGAAAGAGTTTGTCATCCGAACAGTCATTATTCAACCTGCTGAACTAACTACCCATACACATGCCTGCACAAAATCTACACACAGAGGAGAAAGAAAAAAAGGGCGAAGTATTACACTTCTATCTATTTTCCTACACAAACTGAGAGCCACTCATCTCCTCTTTCTCGCTCAGACCAGAGCAGCTCTTTCTTTCCGCAACACGCGGATTGCCGTAATTGCCGCTTTCATCAATGTCTATATAAGTCTGTAAGCGGGTCTAATATGAGTAAAATGTGTTTTTTCATGTGTGAAGCATACAGGAGGGAGGAGGGAAGAGATCATTTAATAGGTTCTGATTTATATCTGGTCGAAGGGAATGGATCATTTCAACAGTAATTGAGAGTGATACTGTTACTATCGTACAGAGACGCCATTCTAGTCCCCAGGAGCCATCTGCTAGCGCTTTACACAGCACCAACAGACACTGGGTTATAAGAAAATGAGACCAAAGAAAAGAAAAATATAGAAAGAAGAGCAGAAAGTACAAAGATGGTGTAGTCAGACAAGTTCAGATTAAAGACTATTAAAACTACCATTCAAAAGGTGTCAGTACATTTTTTCCTTAACTTAACTTTTTGTTTGTTATATTTCAAAGATGTGTTACTTGATAGTTTAGATGACTAATATTACTGAAAAATGTTGAAAATAGTAATATTAAAGAATGAGTAGATGTCCAAACTTTTGACTGGTACTGTAACAACATTTAATGGTATATCTGTCATGTTGTGTGGTTTTGTTTACTCTCTTACCTTTATATGTGGTTTGGACAGTAGCTTGACAAGCTCTCTGATCTCATTACTTGCACTTCTTCCATGAAGTTCCTCCGTCAACTAACAGAAACAGACCAGAAGTATAGCGAGAGAAACAGAAACCACAGAGCGAGAGAAAATGAGCATCGATAACATCCGTGAAAACATGCATTGGTCATACAGACATGAACACACATATATTATGAATAATTGGAGTATAAATGTCTCCCTTGCGGCAGGTAGCAGGTGGAGAGTGTGTGTATGTTTAAGAGATTGAGAGATTTATAGCAGCGCAGACGCAGACTAAATGAGGCACAGAGACACGTTGCTGTTTCTCTGAGTGAAGAAAGAGACAAAAAGAGATGGGCTTGTTCCCCAGATCCATTTGATGTGTTACTCCTGGGCCACAACCTTATTATTGACCCCACTCACTCTGGTTCTGGGTGTATGTGTGGAGCGAGTCTGCTGAAATGCTGTAATCAAGTGTTTAAAGAATCACTCCCTTAGGATGTCAGTAGACTTTTCCAGTAACCAGCCAAATGGGAGGTGACGTTCAACTGAGTAATGGTGACAGTGACCCTTAGTGAGACATACACACACAAATTGCATCATGTGTACAATAGATACATACCATCCACTGCAGCTGATGTCATAGCAAGCAGAGGTCACATATGGAGAAAAAAAACTTGTGCAGATCTGGGATCAATCTTTTATGACTACGGACACTTAGTGCACACTTAAAATGTAAGTCTTTGAATATCTAATAATCATTTAACCACGAGCCTCACAAATGCTAGCAAATGCAGCTGTTAGAGCTTCTTTGTATACTACATAAAAACATGTGTACTCTGGGAGTGACGGTCCATCTGTTTGAATTGGAAGCGGACAGGACAGTTGTGCAGTCACTGGACAAGCATAAAAGATAAATTTTAAATGCCTGATTTCAAATTATGCTGTACTATTTCCAGTTTTCCACTATGTCATATTGGTATAATATTTATTGTGTGCTGAATGTAAAAAAAGTGTTCTGGTTATTGAGAAAATATGATTCCTGGTTCACAGACTTACCAGATTACTGAGTGCACTGTTGATTCACTTGCATTTTACCCATGTTTTTAACAGTTTATTTATCAGTGACAAAATATTGTGATAGGATTAAAATAAAAAAAATCAAGAAGCTGCTGCTTAGAGTATGGATCTATTTATTTTACAGTTTATTTTCTGAGTTAATTTAGTGAATATTACATAAAATTAACAAATGTCACTGCAGAAATTGTTACGTATGTGTTTAAACTGTATTATATAATCAGATTTATATTTTAAAAATCTCTACAAAATACAAAATATAAATGCATCATTATTTTAAAGAAAACACTTCAGTTTAAATTTATAAAACAATATACTGTTTAAGATTCATTAAAAAAAACCTTGACATTTTGTATCAAAAGTGCCATTAAGTGTCAACACTGGAAACTATTTACTGACAATTGTGTTTCAGTAGTTAACCAAATCAACAAATTCATCTCTTTCAAAACAGTCTCTTGATTTTTGATAATACAAAATCAATACAAAGATAACACAAAGTGGCCTGGTTTCGTTTTATAACAAAAGAAATCTTCTCGGATCTGCAACTATTTTATTTTTTAGACAGCAAGAAAAAAAAAAAACAGCACATCTGGCTTATGACATCTGTATTGTGTGTGGCAATAGAATGATCATCTAAAATAACTCTACAAGCGGTTTCTATTAATCAATCAGGGACATCGTTTCACTGCTATGGTGTAATCTGACAGTTATGCATTTGTTTGACTGACGTCTCCAGAACAGACTTCTGCAACTGAGAGGTATGAGCGGAGTGGAGTCTCATCCAGCAGGCTCTGCAGCGCTCCATTTTTCCACAGTCTAATGGAAGACACCCGGGACGCGAAGAGGACTGTAATCTGTTGATTGTTTTTATTCAGACTGAGACCTGCTTGTGGAAGTAGCATTCTTTACTGCCTACCCGTGGACAGAATGAGAACTGCAACCCTGCTGCTTAACTTCATACTGTTGTGTTTTTCACCTCTGCTAAAGCTTTCTGTGGAAATGTGTGTGAGGTACTTGCCTGCTGCGTCAGTGCTAGACAGCCTCTCGGGCCAGGCGGAGGTTAAAATGGCATTTTATGCTACACTATAAATTAAAGCTCCATTAGCGAAACTTTACACTCGAATGAGCGGCAGCGGCAAACCCGCAACAGCGTTCAAAACAGCAGCACGCCGTATATTCCTCACAGCAACGGATGAAAACGATACGTCTGAAAAAACACAGGAGGGGGCTCTGAGTAATTTGGTTGCTTTGGCTGTTCGACCCTTTGATGGACCTCATCCGCACGCACACGCAGATATTGGGTTCTCCGTGTGTGGGACCTTTAGGGACATCGAAGGAAAGTGTAAATCTACGGGGCGGATCTGAGCTGCAGGTTGAGAAGGTCCTGTAACGGAAGTAGAGATTTATGGAAACCCAAGATGGCTGATTGCCACCGCCCACTGAGACATGAGTGAACAGGAAACAGTTGTGGCTAGAAGGGATACAGCTCCCACCAGAAATTAACAATGAAATTAACTTTCTACCTATTAGATTGTGTTTCTAGCCTTAACCACAGGAAACGGACGTGTATCAAAGCTGATTAGCTCTTCTAGGATGTAGATTTGAGCACAGAAACAACACTCTGTTTAAACAGAAGTGGCATCTTTTATTGCAAAAATGCTTTGAATATCCAGACTATTCCAAGTCCATTTTTGCCCATCATAAAGTCAGTGATGACCCGAGATGCTCTTCCCTGAATAGCCTTTGTGTTCTTTCCTTCTGTCTTTCCTCTCTGTGATCATATCCAGAGTAAACTCTTCAAAGTTTACATAGGTTTGTGTGTGTGTGTATGTCTATGCGGCCATGTTGATATAGTAGTCAGTTTACATTATGCAAGCCGTTGAGAGTTTAAACGTTGAGTGTTTTATAATACTGATGACTAATGTCTTATACAGAGACACACACACACACACACACACACACAATACTCCACGCCTCATCTCGCACTCTCATCTGCAGCCCATCTACTAGTGTTCTCTGCCCCAGACATCCATCCATCTTTTTTTCTTTCCTTTAATGACAAGTTCCTCCTGGAGTCAGTCTTAAAGCTAGACATGCTGGGAGACGTCTGTGTATGTGTTTTCACAGGCACACATTGTGCATGTGTGCGTGTGTTTATCCATGCAGAAGTGTGTAAAGTTTATGAGCATAAAAGTGTTTTGGTTTTTAACAGGAAGTGTGTGCATGTGGTTCACTCACGTCTTGAGCCAATGAGCCGGCGCTGTCCAGTACTGGAGTCGGAGCACGGTCTTCATAACACTGTAACTTCTCATGGATCTAATAGGCAGTGAAACAGGAAACAGAGTGATCACTTAAAGTCATTGTGGAATCTAAACTGACCTCGTTTACTTTCCTAATGTTTACTTTCCAGTGTGCACTTTCCAATGTTCCTAGTCTTATTGTGAACCATTCATTTTTTTACCTAAATAACCAACGTAATTTTTAACAATCTTTATACAAATTCTGACAACAAATTACTTTTCCACTCACATCACAGAGATATCAGACAATGTTAACCAATAGTCAAATCAAGGACTTACCATTTAAATTCTACATGACACTGTTGAGCTAATAAAGATTTTCACTGGTCGGTCAATAAACAGATGGACAATGTGAAAATTCTATATAATTTTGCCTAAATATATTAAAAATAAAACACTAAAAAACTATTTCAGTTTTATTAAATTTAGACATTACAACATTATAATGTACAGCATGAAAATGTGATATTTATTTTGATATTTTGAATAAGCATCTGTAATGCCAAATAACTTCATTCGTTTCTTCATGATGCAATGGATACAACCCACCCAACTTTATGTATTTTTAATTGAATATCCTGTATGTATGATGTACACATCATAAGCAGGTTAAACACTGATGATTAACATACAAAATAAAAAGTAGAATGTGAAAGGATCGAAAGTATTCTGACAAAAACTAAAAAGTAAAGACTGTTTTCCGACATGTTTTTAACAGCTGTGTATAGCACTAGTGGTGTAATATCTGTTCAACCATTTCATTCTTGCTGAAATTGTGGTAGCAGGACAACATAATGGTCGGGAGCCCTGCAGAAGCTACCAGCACATTTAGACTGGAATTTGCCCTGTGAAATATTATGTAACGGCACACAGCAGTGAAAGAGAAATTCAACTGCTACCAAGGGGACTAAATATTTATCAAGACAAGACAAACGACTCCGCCACCGGGCTGGTTGTAATAGTGAAGTGGAGAGGGAAGGGAACGCTATGAGCTTGGATCAACTGGGTCCGAGAGAGCCAAAGATGCAATTTTTCTGGATCTCCTTCTCCAGAATCGTTTGTGATGCGGCGAAGCTTGGCCATGGTAAGAACTGTTGCCGGGACTCATGACAAACAATCTGTGCTTTCTGCATCACTCCGTTTGCAACCCTCAAAACGTACTGAACTCCGAATAGGGTCACCGTCTGTTACTACAGCAGCGGTGTAGAAGTGGAATCTCTCGCACACCGGCAAACACGCTCGCAGGCGAAGAAAAGAGACATAATATTTCTTATCCACTCAGACACACACAGACTCATACACACTTGGTGGAGGAGGAATGGAATGTGGGATCTGGTGAAGGATGGAACGTAACTGTCCGGTTCCTTAGCATTCCAGGGAGCGACATCTGTTTAGGCCGTCTGAGCCGTGGCGGAGCGGTTTTGCTCTGTACAGTTTAGATTCCATCAGAGGCTGAGTGAGATTCAATACCTTTATTTACAGCTCGGGCTGTTCTCCAGATACCTGCCTGTCCACACAGGAGCGCCAGAGAGCAGACATTTAAAATCCATTACAGAGCCCTTACACTGATCATAGCTCACGTTCCACAGTAAAGAGAGGGCAGGAAATGAGAGCAATGAATCAGAGTAATACCTTCAAGCATTAGTGCACCATTATTCCACTACATCACAGAGACCTTGCAGACCGATAAACAATCGCTTCATTTTTCAGACTTGAAAATTGCACAGTCGGATGAAGAACAATATGAATCGGTCATGGCTGTAAGTCTAGTTGATGAGTCGATTAGTGAGGTTTACCTCACTGAATTGACCACATATAGGGTAAACGTACCTATTAAGCACACTTCCATTTTTGAGATCAAGATTATAAAAATAAAAAGTAATTTATTATCCTACTTGATGTCTGAACCAATTGATAAGTTTGTTACTATATACCTCCTATAATTTCAAGTCAATCAGATCATCGCACACCGAGATATGAGTCTCCATGTGTTCACACTGTCTGGCAGCCATTTTTAAAGCCGTCTAAAAACTTTCACCAAAAGAGGAGCCCCTTAAATGTGCGGGTTTTTTTTTTTAGATGTTTAAGCCTTTATTTTGGGTAAGTTTCACTACTTATTTTAAAATTAAGAGATTAATGTTCAGACTTTTGCATATTATAAACCTGGAACTTAGATGTGGGAAATAATTACATTAGATCCAAAAGATAGTTTTAGCAACACAGCGCAGATGCTACAGAACACAGTTAGCTGACTAGCTGTATAAGATTGTGTGCTACTCTAATATATTACTTCACAGGCATTACTGGCTTGTACTTTTACATCCATAATATTATAAATTGACAGTTTACTGCTCATCTGTCATTTTAAAGTGCTGTAATTTTTAAAGATTTCATATTATTTTAAGGTGAGCACTACTATGAAAATCACAGCTTCAGTGTGACATCAATAAGAAAAAGTATAATTTCATAGATATTGTTAATAACAGTTGTTCATATTAAAATGTGCATGAACTTAATACATGACCTAGACTATTTATTTAGCAAAATCCTGTCATTTTAATAAATATTACATGAAATGTATTAAAAATTGTTGCTGCTCCAATTAAGCTCAGTGTGCTCTCTTTAAGCTCGTTCACATTGAACGTCAATGTAAATACTTCATAAACAGACTTTAAATATTAACTGATGGTTGTCACTTTAATTTCAGTTAATCGATTTTCTATGGATTCTGTCGACTCAAATCTGAAGACTGGCTCTGAACTTTGGCAACTAGCATCAACTTTTCCAGACTGTAAATCTGTGGAAAATCAGGGCAAAAATCATGTAGTGTATTCCAGCCTTAAGAGACTATAGATAAGTTGACATCCATTTAAAAAGAGGTTTCATAATGAGGCTAGTTTCTGTGTTCATCCCCATGAATTAAATGTTTTATTGGTTTGTTTTATCTGATTTTTGAATGTGTCATTTAGCTGAACGTGGACTAGCTTAGATGTTGCAATGTGCTTAAATGACACTTCACTATGAATATATAACTGATCGACTTGAATGCCTTGTTGCTTGATTTTAGTGTTCTGTTTTTTTGTGATTGACTTTGTACCTTCAAAAAAAAAATACATATTTTTACAAATTATTCTTTAAAAATTGCTTAAAATAAACAAGAATTTTTAATAAAACATGATGTGAGCTTAAATGGGAACAGGGGTGTGCTTAAAGGTACAAAAATGTACCCATTAAGCACAGCCGGACTTTTTGAATTTAATGATGTATCTTTTAATTGAAATGCTTTTGTTATTTAAAATAAAATTAAATATTTTTGTGCGAGAGATTAACATTTTATTTATAGGTTTTTATTTTATATATAGGTACGTTTACCCAAGTTTCAATATTTTATGCTTTAAAAAAGATGAAGACCACAAGATGTAACTAAAAACTAATACAACTAAATATAAGTTAAAACTGCTACGAGATACATGCAAATGGTAGCATTCTGTCCAACTGTTTTTGATCGGAATAATGCATCTGATGTGAACACCCCCTAAAACACAACATATAGGGCTTCCTTTGACTAGCCATCATAAAATGGTGTCATGTTTACTTATCTCTGGCTTGTCACTTTAGTAATTAGTATTAAAACACATGAATTAACAAAGCAATGCTTTGGTAAACACACTATGTTTTGTGGTCAAGGTTCAGATCACATGCTACAATGGTGCAGTGTCTAAATCCTCTTGGACCAGACGTTAAATACCCACAGGCCCTTGACAAAACACGAGCGGAGAACATAAGCAGGTGAGAGAAACGGCAGCCAGTCTGGCCTCCAGGTCCTCCAAGAGCATTCTGCAGCCAAACAAACACAGCTTTAAACATAATTACACTGAACGTTGACAGATACGGAGGAGAGGAAACTTGATGTGGAATTCAAAGAATATGACAACGGAGAGAGAAAAAGGGAAAAGAAGGGCGAGACGAGTATAGAAAGCATCAATGAAAAAGGCTCAGTTAATGAGCTGCCTTGCTGGGTACTACCTACATAAGCAGCTGCCTTCTAAGACAGCATTCTAGGCGAAAGGAAACCTTATTTGTGACTGATTTGGAACAATTACCCTAACGTTCAATAATTTCGGGTCAGTTAATTTTTTGAAAAAGGTTTCATATGCTTATCCATGGTGCTTTTATTTAGCAAAAAAATCTGTAAAAATAGTAATATTGTTCAATATTTCATTATTAGAATTTAAAATAATGGTTCTATTTTAATATAATTTAAAATGTAATTTATTCCTTAATAGCAAAGCTGAATTTAAAGCATCCATTTGTCCATTCTTTAGTGTCACATGAAATCATCCTTTGATTTGGTGCTCGAGAAACATTGTTTTTTTTTTTTTTAAGTTAATGTATAAGCGATATCATGTCACAATAGCCTGCTATCAGGACATTTAGACCAGCGGCCTTGGTGTGTGCAGTAAGCTGGAAATGGCTATCATAGCATAGTTAGGCTAAATGCTGCATTTTTCTCATTTTGGCAGTTTAAATTTTCTTATTGAGAGCATTTAAAGTTGTGTTTACCCAACTTTTAACGTAATGCCCAGTGCAAACGATTGTCATAGTAACGTTAACTACTATCTGTCGAAATAACTGACAAACAGCAAAATGTGTGAAATTTCATTTATTTATATGTTTTCAACTGTCCCATATTGATGTGACATCTTACTATAATTAGAAACTACATGTAAATGAGAAATGGTGTCTATTGCCACTGTAGTTGTACTCGACATTAAAGCTTGTCCGGGACAATTGTTTTAGTGAAAGACATCTTTACATGCCCGATTGGACAAGGTAGCCTGCCCCGATTAAAACTTGAGTGAAAAAAACAAAAACAAAAAACTAGGGAAGCATCGAAATGCAAGACTGATTCTGATTTTATTACATTCAACATCAAAACAAATAACCTTAACGGCATACATAAACTCACAGAAGAAACATGAGGTACATTTTCAAACTGTTGAGTTTATTTATAACATACAGGTGCATCTCAATAAATTAGAATGTCGTGGAAAAGTTAATTTCAGTAATTCAACTCTGAATTTATTTAATATACGAGTTTCACAATTAATGCACACAGACTGAAGTAGTTTAAGTCTTTGGTTCTTTTAATCATGATGATTTTGGCTCACATTTAACAAAAACCCACCAATTCACTATCTCAACAAATTAGAATATGGTGACATGCCAATCAGCTAATCAACTCAAATCACCTGCAAAGGTTTCCTGAGTCTTCAAAATGGTCTCTCAGTTTGGTTCACTAGGCTACACAATCATGGGGAAGACTGCTGATCTGACAGTTGTCCAGAAGACAATCATTGACACCCTTCACAAGGAGGGTAAACCACAAACATTAATGCCAAAGAAGCTGGCTGTTCACAGAGTGCTGTATCCAAGCATGTTAACTGAAAGTTGAGTGGAAGGAAAAAGTGTGGAAGAAAAAGATGCACAACAAACCGAGAGAACCGCAGCCTTATGAGGATTGTCAAGCAAAATCGATTCAAGAAATTGGGGGAACTTCACAAGGAATGGACTGAGGCTGGGGTCAAGACATCAAGAGCCACCACACACAGACGTGTCAAGGAATTTGGCTACAGTTGTCGTATTCCTCTTGTTAAGCCACTTCTGAACCACAGACAACGTCAGAGGCGTCTTACCTGGGCTAAGGAGAAGAAGATGAGCAAGTTCTGTATTTCATTTGGAAACCAAGGTCCTAGAGTCTGGAGGAAGGGTGGAGAAGCTCATAGCCCAAGTTGCCCAAGTTGAAGTGTTAAGTTTCCACAGTCTGTGATGATTTGGGGTGCAATGTCATGTTTTTTGAAAACCAAAGTCACTGCACCTGTTTACCAAGAAATTTTGGAGACCAGCTTTTTAAAGATGCTGATTTCATTTTCCAGCAGGATTTGGCAGTAATTAAAGCAAAAGGAGCCCCTACAAAGTATTGAGTACATATACAGTAAATAAACATACTTTCCAGAGGGCCAACAATTCAGTAAAAATGTTTTTTTTTTTTTTTATTGGTCTTATGAAGTATTCTAATTTGTTGAGATAGTGAATTGGTGGGTTTTTGTTAAATGTGAGCCAAAATCACCACAATTAAAAGAACCAAAAACTTAAACTACTTCAGTCTGTGTGCATTGAATTTATTTAATACACAAGTTTCACAATTTGAGTTGAATTACTGAAATAAATGAACTTTTCCACGACATTCTAATTTATTGAGATGAACCTGTATGATATTAAGTAGCATAACAAGTGATCTGTTGCTGATTATCACGATTGCAAATGTTACATAGTTCAATAAACAATTAGTTAACATTAAGTTAATTACTTTTTAGACACAATATTGACTGTTGTTCCATTTCACCATCGAAAATAGTTCCAAACAAAGATCAAAGCAAAACTCAGCGGTGTTTTTACTGAACGATTCAGCATTCTGAACTAATTAGTTCAATGAATGACTCAATTGACTGATTCATTAAGTTATTTGCTGCCAGCTAATGCTGGTTTAGTTTCAAGTTTAGTTTACGTTTACATTTCTTATTTGTAATTTCAAAAATTAATGTAAAACATTAATGTCATAACAGTTGTAATTTTGCATTATAAATTATTTAATTTGATTGGTTGTACAGTTCTACAATGTATTATTATAATTGAATTTATTAAATCAAATGTAAGAGTTTATTTTAAAATATATGCCTTTTTGGGTGTTCATTTTGGTCTCATTTATGTAAATGCATTTTTTATTATTTTCTTTTAAATCACAAGAATTTTCATTATTTCTTGTAGGTGCAAAGAATAGCAGCTGATGTGGAGAAATGTTTGATGCTTCGAGACTCTTTGAAGCTGATTATATTAGGTAATGTATTAATTCTTATTAATTCTGTTGTAAATCATTTGATAAACTTGCATTTTAGATTACATTTTATATTGAAATACAGTATTGTAGGTTACATTATTACTTAAATTTATTCATTTCAGGTGCACTCAGTGGCTTTTGACTAGGCCTATTCGAGGGTCACTTGGTTGTGAATTCATACCTCAACTTTGTGGCTGGATTTGCACTTGAATTATTTCAAAGGTAAAATGTTTTACTTGAGTAATTTCATTTGTGAAAAAAGGATACTTATTTAGTTTAAGTACTGGTAAATGCTGATTGTATTGTAAGTGGCATTTTTACATTTATTTTATTGAGCTATTGAGCTAGCTTTTAATAAGCCATTATTTACTAGTGGACCGAGCAGAGGCACACACTCCAACAGATGTATATTCAAACTTGACCAGTAAACAGGGCGTTATAGCATTCATTATATGGGACAATGTAAACTGAAAATGCTTAACTTCTCACCATAGAAAGTGACCGTCTGTATGGCCCTTAGCCAGAACGATGCTCCATCATAAACACTGTTGGCCTTGCTGTCTGACTAATTCAACAATAACTGAAGTTTCCTAAAGCACATACTGTCATTCATCTCAACACTGTAGTGTTTGCAGCAGCATGATGGCTTAGTGGTTAGTCCTGCCACCTCACAGCAAGATGTTTTTCTATAATACAAAGACATGCACATTTGACAAATTAAGGATTCTAAATCGTTCATATTTGAATGCGTGTTTTGCACACATTGCATGCTGGGATACATTCCAGTACTTTCAGACCCTTTTCCACATGTTCTGCTTTTTCTAGTTTCAAATGTCTCTAAGGTTTCTCTCAATTTGAATCAACTGGTGTGTGATTCAAACTGGTTTCAGGCAGACGCCTGAAAGTTTCAACCTGGACAGCAGTGCAGCTTTGTACTCTTAAAAACAGACTAGGTGTTTCTATGATTTTGAATGTGAAAATACCTAAATATAAAACTAATAAGACTGACTTTAAAATGATAAAGAAGAATATTAAACCGTTAGATACACCTTTAATATAATGAGTTACATATCTATATTTACAGATAACTTTTTATAAATTTTACATACACTGAACAAAATTATAAACGCAACACTTGTTTTTGCCCCCATTTTTCATGACCTGAACTCATCATTGTTCACAAATCTGTCCAAATCTGTGTTAGTGAGCATTTCTCCTTTGCCGAGATAATCCATCCACCTCACAGGGGTGGCATATCAAGATGCATGATCATTGCACAGGTGTGCCTTAGGCTGGCCACAATAAAAGGCCACTCTAAACTGTGCAGTTTTATCACAGCACAATGCCACAGATGTTGCAAGTTCTGAGGGAGTGTGCAATTGCTATGCTGACTGCAGGAATGTCCACCAGAGCTGTTGCCCGTGAATTGAATGTTCATTTCTCTACCATAAGCCGTCTTCAAAGGCGTTTCAGAGAATTTGGCAGTACATCCAACCGGCCTCACAACCGCAGACCACGTGTAACCACACCAGCCCAGGACCTCCACATCCAGCATCTTCACCTCCAAGATCGTCTGAGACCAGCCACCCGGACAGCTGCTGCAACAATCGGTTTGCATAACCAAAGAATTTCTGCACAAACTGTCAGAAACCGTCTCAGGGAAGCTCATTTGCATGCTCGTCGTCCTAATCGGGGTCTCGACCTGACTGCAGTTCACCGTTTTATTGATGGCATTTTGAATGCACAGAGATACCGTGACGAGATCCTGAGGCCCATTGTTGTGCCATTCATCCACGACCATCACCTCATGTTGCAGCATGATAATGCATGGCCCCATGTTGCAAGGATCTGTACACAATTCCTGGAAGCTGAAAACATCCCAGTTCTTGCATGGCCAGCATACTCACCGGACATGTCACCCATTGAGCATGTTTGGGATGCTCTGGATCGGCGTATACAACAGCGTGTTCCAGTTCCTGCCAATATCCAGCAACTTCACTCAGCCATTGAAGAATAGTGGACCAACATTCCACCGGCCACAATCAACAACCTGATCAACTCTATGCGAAGGAGATGTGTAAATAGATTTTTTTGCTGTAAACTATTTAGCTCAGCTTAAAAGCTGCTTTTGGTAAGGCTTTGATCTTACATGTGGCTCTCATTACCACCTGTGTTTTTATGGTATTTGTCAATATATTATAAAAAAATATATATATTTTTATTTTAGTACTTCAGTAGATTGGTATATTAACATATCAGTTAATGAAATGTGTTTTTTTTTTTTTTTTTTTTTTACTGTAAATATAAGTACAATCCATTTTATAGGGCTAACGGAAAACAACAACGCCGCTACGAGACCGAAATCATACAGGAATATGGGACTGAGGCGGTTTACACCTGGTATTAAGATGCATTTTTGTCAATCATATCACAAGTGGACATAGTCTTAAACATTATGGGACGGGTTTTTGAAACACGCAAACCAGATGAGATTTAAACTTTGCCAGCTGAAATTAAGTTTGGAAGGCACACTTTTGCAAAAGCTGCTGTTCTCTGTATTGTTTTCTGTTGTCTCCTTTCCATTCATATGTAAATTGCACATGCTTATGCAATATTAGATTTAAAGATCAGGAAAGGGCCATACGTGCACCGACCTATGGACCTTAACCTCAAATAAATCAGGAAATTGGTGGACAATAGAGATGGATTAACAATCTTAATATCACGTGTAAACAGGGTCAGAGAGATTTGTGAGTTGTAAAGGTATGTATTTGCAGTATAGTATAGTTCTACTCTGGGCTAGTGCTAACATCCGTAATGTTGAAATGATATTGACCTCTTCTCTTCCGCATGTCTCAAAGTGACCAGAGCAGCTGGATCATGTAACCCTGAAGGTCTGATGCATGGCCCAAAACCACACCAGCGGCCCTACTGCACCTCATCACCTCACACTTAAACTGATCGCAGACCTTCAGAGAGCAAGACAGGAAAGGCCTGCAGACAGATGGGCTTGACTGTGAGATGCCTGTCAAAGAGCGATGTTTACACAAACCCCACCATACAGGACGGGTGCGACACACACCTTTTTAACTCATCTTTCAACAAATACACTGGTTAATGTTCTGGTAAAAGGTACATGTCAGAACTTAAACTTCAATAACATTACCATTTAAACCAGTATATCTGTTCCAGAAATGAAGGGCAAACATCTTTGCAGTGATGTGTGGCATTCCCCATTTCTAATATCCAGTTTCACAACTCATAAAACAGAAGGAATGGCACTATTTTACGGTATGTGTGACACTTGAAATGTACTAATTTAGATTTATGAAAGCTACAGCAATGTGAACACAGCAGAAAGATCCAAAATTGGGAGACAGAGTCCTTATGAAAGAAGAGGAAAAAAAGGTGCCTGTCATGTAAAAGCAGTATATATGATCTCACATTGGCTTGTATGAGAAATGGTCCAACATTCCTCAGATGAGGGGTCTTGCCCTTGCCCCTTGTGTCTGTAACCAAGCATTAGTGCTCTAATTGTGAGTATAATGTAATACGTCAGTGGCTTTATGGATTAAACATATACTACATGTGTCTGCATTCCATCCCAAGCACATTTAGTATTCCTGACAAACGCACATGTGCGCGCACAAAAAAAAAAACACACAGTCTCACTCAAGCATATGTGTGTATGTGTGCACAGAGATATGCATTTGTTGACTCTGGAGCTTGCTGAGTCCAGACACTGAATGCAGAAGGCTTGTATTACTCTGGGAATTTATTTTGGATGCAGAATACGGATTATAAAGAATCGGAATCAGACACCAGCTGCTCTTTAAGAGACTTCACAAACATTAATATGGTGGCTCGGTGTTAAGTAGGAAAATGTATAGCCGTAACTGCCAGCGTCTGGGACTCCAACAAATACATTTTCAGCGTCTCAGATTCAACAGTCGGGCAGACATATATCCGTCTGTGCTATAAACTGATAAGTAGATAAGTGTGAGATTTAAACTGCCTGACTCTATACGGAAAGCTTTAATATGGTTAGAGTAGAACTTTTTTTTTGACTGGGCTTGCCAAGATCAAGTGAAATGGGGAAAATAAAAAAAATAAGAAAAAAAATCAGCAAAAGCCATACCTACATGCCAAAGTTCTCAGGTAGGTTTCCATGGACCTCATAGCAGACTCTGATACTAAGCTGTTACTATATTACCTTCCTGTAAACAAATATCCCACATCATTCCAATATGCTGATTTGGTGCTCATGAAACATCTCATACTATAATAAATGTTAAAAACAGCTACTTAATATTTTTGTGGAAACATTTTTAGTTTATGATAGTCCATGATACTCAAAACCAGAAATCTGATCTTATCAAAAGGTAATTTAACTATATTTTAGGTGGTGAGGACAGTATCCCTCTCCTTGGCCACCGATGTTACTGGATTATGGTTAAGGGGCCATTTTTCAGGTCCAGAACTACCTTTTCCATGGGGAAAATTAATGAAACAAGGCAATATCGGGCACTTCATACATGCGGTCAGTGGAAAAGCAGGTAAGAGTAATCATTTGTGCTCCATTACGTCTGCTTTAGTAAATAAAAGAGCAGACTATGGCAGGCCTAAACCTCAGACTCCTCAGAGGGGGTCACCTTTCCCCATCGCCCCACAGGTGCGTGCAGTGTTCCCTTGAGGGCTG
The DNA here is from genome assembly GCA_036784905.1 of Acrossocheilus fasciatus. NCBI lineage: Eukaryota > Metazoa > Chordata > Actinopteri > Cypriniformes > Cyprinidae > Acrossocheilus > Acrossocheilus fasciatus. The sequence continues at coordinate 17,386,734 of CM071949.1, forward strand.
AATACAGGAGTCTGTGCTGAATCTGGTTTCCTCTTGTAATAACAAATACAGAAATGAACAAAAGGTAAAAACCGCAGACTTTAGCATCTGATCTCACAGCTGGGTTAAGTTTACGATCCGAGGATTAGGTGTTGGTGGTGATGGTGGGGGGGGGGGGGGGGGTCTCAAAAAAAAAAATCCATATATGGAAAAAAAATAAATAAATTTGCGGAGTGTAAAATAAAAAATCTGATCAAACTTTATAGTAAAGACTAAAAACTTTTGGGAAAGAACAGTTTACTTCTCACTAGAACTATTTTATAGGAAAATGTCCAGATTATTACTCGCTTCCTCTATCTCTCTCTCTCTCACACACACACACACACACACACACCTAACCTAGGTGGAAATTATAGGTTGTGTCAGATTTCCTGTAAGGCTCTTTGGAGTGGCAACTTGGCAGAGGAACAGAGTGCAGCTGGACATGTGTGAAACCCTGCTTTAATTGCATAGAGAGAAGAGAGCAAAGGTCTTTGGCTCAGACTGCGGTCCGCTGTTCTGCCTGTCAGACCTCCTCTGCCTCTGCAGGTAATTGGTCATGTAGAGCACTTCTGAAGCACAGGCCAGCTCAGTCCACAGCAAATCCAGTGTACATCGGGACATATCCCTACTACTAGTGAACTTAATGCATTACAAATGGGCCCAAGTACCATAGTATCAATGACATCAGTGATTGACCATTAAAACACTGTGTGTGACAAAAATAATGAGGGGTAGAAAAATGGACAAGTCAAAGGAATTGAAAGAAAAAACAAGTGAAAGCTGATAAGCACACAGGCACAGCACAACCTGACTAAACTGATTTCCTACAAGTGGCATGTTAAAACTTCAACACTCAAAATGAACAAGCCGGATAATAAAACTAAGTAAGCAGAGAGAGAAGAATTAAAATTACAAATACAATTAAAACAGGCCTTTACCACAGATGTAGATTTATCATCAACATGGCATACGGCCTACATGCTGTTTGAAGTTCGAACAAAGTTCACATTCAATATAAATCTCTAATTTACTTTTTTTTGGATATGCCTTTAGATCACCACTTCTTATACAACCAACTATACAAACACCACAACACTTTCCCTAAAAAGCACAATCACAGATGCAACAAAATGAGAAAGATTTAGTGACCTATTGTGTCACACACACACACACACACACACACACACACACACACACACACTCACTCTCACCTTGACCAATGAATGTAGACTCCTCTCCCCAAACATAGCGTGTAGAAAAGAGTGGTCATCTGCGCTCTCAACATGAGGCTGCAACTGAGACGGCAGTACAGACAACAGCTCATACAGACCTGCAGAGGAAATACAGGAAACACATTACACACAGCCAATACCCAAAGAGAAAATAGACAAATAAATACAAGACCCAGAAAATCGGAATCAACACAGACACTTGAGGCATGTCAGATGGGCTATAAAGATTATTCTCCAGTGAAACCTTCTAACATGATGTGACATTATTATAGCCCTAAAACATCAGTACACTAATAAAATAATAATGACAACATCATGGTTTACTTTAGCATGCTCAATGGGTCAAACTGAGGGTTGTAAAAATGGTCCTCTCCCAGGCTGCACCTCACTTCCTCCCTTTGTTGGCTACTTCCTGTTTTTCTAGGAATCACAACTGGAACTGTGAATCAAATCCCTAAAGTTTCATTAGTATGTCTGTGATGTTTAAACAAGCATAAACACACCATATCTTTGTCTGACATGGTTATATACATGCAAAAACCACAGCAAACGGTAGATATGATGACCATTAAAGGGATAGTTCACCCAAAAATGAAAATGTGATGTTTAGCTGCTTACCCCCAGGGCATCCAAGATGTAGGTGACTTTGTTTCTTCAGTAGAACACAAACTAAGATTTTCAACTCAAACCGTTGCAGTCTGTCAGTCATATAATATCAGTCAATGGTACCCACGACTTTGAGAGAAAAAAAAAACAAAAAGCACAGATCGACCGTTTTGGGTCTAAAGACCTCAATGTATCATCACGAGCCACAGGTTTTAATTTGGTTTTGTCTGTGTTTGTTTGTTTTTTTCTCTCAAAGCCGTGGGTACCATTGACTGACATTATAAATCTTCGCCTGTGTTCTACTGAAGAAACAGTCACCTACATCTTGGATGCCCTTGGAGTTAGCAGATAAACATCACATTTTCATTTTTGGGTGAACTATCCCTAACAAAGGCTCTACTACAAAAGACAAGTAAAATGCTGCACAATGACAACAGTTCCATGAATCATAAATCCGGGAATCTTTTTTTTGAATTTTTTTTATAGCAGTTCTTTTACAGTAACTGTTTGAATAGATTCACTAGGCAAATTTGATTATGGCCACAGCTCACTCAGCTGCAATGGGACATTAAAAACAGCACTGTCTCTCACTTAACCACTTGTTGGACAAAGCAGCTTTGTTACTGGAAACACAACAAGCAACACTGCTTTGCGAAGAGCTGAGATGCTGTCACGCTACACACCGATGTTAAGCGAGTAGTGTCACTACTTTTAGTCAGTCACTCTACAACACTGTTCTTCCGACCGCTGACCATCTGGTCACAGGCTGAGTTTAACAGTCAACATCTAACCTTATGTCCCAGCAGCCTATAAAAGGATCCGTGTAAACTGGCCATTATTGGCTGCCAGGCCAAATATACCAGACGGGATGTGAAAGAATGCTGTGCCAAGCAGTGTTTCCTTTTCACACGCCTACACTTCCCAGCGGCCTCCAGAAAATAACAGCGTTCTTTAGACATCAATGGCGGAGCAGAAGGCCTTGCTTCTCAAATTCGCAACATTATGGGTCAGAAGCGCAGGGCATGGAGAGCAGCTTTAATTACACAGGCTGTCAGGAAAACAGCGAGGTCATCCAAATTGTCTGGAGTTAACACAACATGAACAGATGCGCACAAACCTTTAAGTGCACATGCACGCAAACATGGTGGTTTTCTGGAACAACACAGATATTTTAAGGCGCTCACACACGGACCTGTAAAAAGAAACAAGGATAGCACATGCAAACACACAAACACATGCCACAAGAGAGGCTGTCCACATGGGAAATATGCTCCGTTGGCTCCCTGTCTGGCTCCTGTCGGCCTCACACTAGCCAGGAAGAGGACAACTGGCAGAAAAAAAAGGACCAGATAGATTTACAACACAGGCCACATTTTGAAAACAGAAAAATGGCTCTCTTTAAATGTCTTGTTTGGATGAGTTCAAGAGTCAATAGTGCAAAAAGATTCACACACACTCGGCTCAGTGAGCTGTGTGGCAGGAAATGAACACTGGGCCGTGCTGCTCCCCTTCGAGCGCTGAGAGACCGACTCTGTGAAGCAATATATGTGTCAGGCAAACACACGCTCATGCATAAGACCACCTCAGGGGTCAGTATTTCAGGTGCTACTCGGAGAACATGGTTCATGCCTGTCTGTGAGAAAGCAGAGTGAGTGCATGGAAAAATGAAAACAAGAACAGCTGCACTCTGCGTACCTCCATTCATTTTCTCTTTGATTTACCACCTAAAACAGAAAAACTACATCCACAGAGAGAAAGCGAGGCCCTCGAGAGCTGACAAATTATAGTAGAGGAGAGAGAGTGAGAAAGAGAGAAATATAGATACAAAATAAGATGCATCTAGCCAGCTACATATCCGTTAAGTTGTAACCTTTGATCTGTTCTTGGGGTATCTGTGTCTCTTAACGGCTGATATGCATGAAGCACACAAAAACGCATGCTCTTTTGGCAGTCCGAGTCTATTTTAGGGTTTCATCGCTCTGTTCTCAGCTCCAGTCTCCTAAACCACAACACCACATCAGAGCTCTTGCCCAAGATCTCACAGATCTACTTGCATGTTCTGGACCATGTAGTCCAGTCACACACACACATAGCCACACACTAAATGGCATCTAGTCCTATACATCAGTACTGTATACACTGCATCTCCTATTATCCTACTAATCGCTTTTAGCAATAAACCCCATAATTTATACTATTTTGCATCGTAAATGGTTGCAAATTTGACAAAATATATAGATTTGTGGCAGTGATTTAAAGGGATAGTTCACCCAAAAAGGAAAACTCTTTCATTAATTACTCACCGTCATTTTGTTCCAAAAGTGTAAGACCCTAGTTCATCTTTGGAACACAAATTAAGACATTTTTGATGTAATCTGAGAGCTTTCTCACCCTGTATAGAAAGCAAAGCAACAGACACGTTCAAGGGCCAGAAAGCTAAGGCCATCATTAAAATAGTGACATCAGTGGACCAACCATAATGTTATGAAGCTACGAGAATACAATCTGTGTATTTCTTATATTACTATATTTACGTTGTTACTTTCTGTCTTACCTAAGATGAAGCAAATAAAAGCAAACAAACCAAAAAAACAATTTCTTCTCTTCCGTGTCAGAATTCGTTCACAAGGGTACCACGATGCATGAATGAATGCTTGAATGAATTAATGCATGCATGAATGGATGAATGAAGGTATTTATATAGTGCTTTATTGTGTATTGCTGTACTCCCAAATCACTTTACAATCATATGGGGGGTCTCTCCTCAACCACCACCAGTGGGCAGCATCCACCTGGATGATGCGACGGCAGTCACAGTACAACGGCGCTAGTGCGCTCACCACACACCAGCTACAGGTGGAGAGCAGAGAGAGAAATAGAGCCAAATATGTGGATGGGGATTATTATTAGGAGGCCATGATTGACAAGGACCAGTGGAGGAAATTTGGCCAGGACACCGGGGTTACACCCCTACTCTTTACAAGAAGTGCCAAGGGATTTTTAATGACCAGAGAGAGTCAGGACCTCGGTTTAACATCTCATCAGAAAGACATTCTTCTCTTTGCAAACAAGTCACAGGGCATGCAGGTTAAATGTCAGAACACTGGCTCCTGCATCAGTACTCATGTGAACACACGTCAAAGACTGACATGGAAGAGAATTTTTTTTTTTTTCCAAATGAAGTCATTACTTTTGTTTTCTTTGTGCACAAAAAGTATTTTCATAGCTACATAAAATTACAGTTGAACCGCTGATGTCACATGGACCATTTTAACAATGCCCTACTTTTCTGCTCCTTGAACATGCCAGTTGCGTTGCGGTCTATGCAGGGTCAGAAAGCACTTGTGTTTCATCAAAATATCTTAATTTGTGTTCCGAAGGTGAACGTAGGTCTTACTGGTTTGGAACGACATGAGGGTGAGTAAATAATGACAGAATTTTCATTTTTGGGTGAACTATCCCTTTAAAATCAAATCACTATTGGTGATGGACATTTATATGTGGCAATATACTAAAGACCATGTAAACAGGCTTTCATAAACTTTATCTGCACTACCATTCAAAACTTTGGGCTCAGTAAGGTTTTATGTTTTTGAAAACATCTACGCTCACGAAGATGGCATTTATTTGATTTTTAAAAAATACAGTAAAACCAGAATATTGTACAATTACAATTTAAAATAGCATTTTTATCTTAATGTATTTTAAAATTGCATTTATTCCTTTGATGGCTAATCTCAATTTTCAGCAGCCATCACTCTAGTCTCTAGTTACACATGATCCTTCAGAAATTATGCTGATTTGGTGCTCAACTCACGCAATATTATAAAATGTCTTAACTGGCGTGTTTGATCAATTTAATGCATCCTTGCTGCATAAAACAAAATATTTATTTTGAATGACAAAGTATATTGTGCAAATCTGTTCATTTGGTTCCTAAATTCCTAAGTCAGTCATTCCTGGGTCTTTTTTCCTCATTTCAGAGCCATGAAGTGCTTGTCAACATGTGGACACACAGAAAAATTGGCTTTTTTGCTTCTTTTCTGATCTAGCTGCACAGTAGCCAAGGTCAAACAATCCCTCAACACAAGCATCTCTGGAGTCCAGAATATCTGTTATTTTACTGCGATTAGACAGAACAGGAGGGAATGTGATCCTGAAGCAGCCATCTGAACACCTGTAGAAAAGATTTGGTCCAATCACACACTGATTCCTTGTGACAGTACACATTTCATGTCTATATCAGAGCTCAATCACAGCAGAAAAATAACAGAGGACTACAACTGACAAGTCTGAATTTAAAGTTGGGTTTTTGAAACTATAGCCATTACACTGAAGAAGGGACAGGTTCCATATGTGGCCAAAATATCACATGACACTGGGGCTCACTTTTTTGGGGACACTTTTGACTAGGGCTAAAATGTCTGTACTGTAAGTACTGTGATAAAGACTTCTGCATACCTACGAAAATAAAGTTTTTGTTGCAGCTGTGTATAAATGCGTTGAGATGCTTTTTACATTCCAGCAAGCAATATACCAGATATTTAGATCCGTATGCATTCTCCTCGTCAACATCGACAGATATCTTTATCCTCTGAAAATAGACATATACAAATAAATGAAATTCCTTGTCCTTCTGCTTTTCTCCCTCTCCTTTCTGCTGCATTTGGTAAAATGAAGTGGAAATTTTCATTCTGATGTAATTGGAAACAGGGAGCTATTCCAGTGGCAACAAATCCTTGTGTTACAGTTCTGTATCCCTGTGGCAGTAGAGAGAGAGAGAAAGAGGAAAGATGGAAAAGAGGAGGATAAATGGCTGGAAATCGATAAAGTGCTCCCAAAGCGCATGCTGCTGCCGCTACTAACGTTCCTCTCTCCCTCCCTCTCTTTCGTTCTGTCCTCTGCTCCCAGATGCTCTGCATTCTTGACATCAGAATGGAAAAATTTACTGTTAGCCGAGAAGAAATTTAATATGGCCATTCCTGTCATATCCCTCATTGCAGCCATATTCAGCCGGTGCTCTGCTGAAGCCATAAGAGAGACTCAGCACCTGAACGATAAACAATATGGAGCTTAATATGGATCTCGTTATGCACAATAGCATCATTACACCATACACTTGTTTCTGAACAGGACTTATGGAAATAAGCGTATCCACTCAAACTAATCAAAAAACTATTCCAGTTTCAAGTAGAATACCTGCACAGATAGCTTCATGCATAAAACTTGTCACACATCAATTCATCTTCATTAGAGGAGGCTGATCTGCTAAAGAACTTCTGTCCTAAAAATTTCCCACGTGTCCCTTTTTGTCTCTCTCGAGCCTACATGGCGCTCTTCCCTTTTTTAGTGACGCCTTGGGGAGAGTTATCATAATTGGACGAGCAGGCCAGCCCAGAATAACACAGTAAAACTTCATATGGCTCATAAAAACCTGGTAGGGGGCTATGATGCTCCAATCAAAGGGCAGATTCAAAGTGATCAGGCTAACAGACTGTGGGGAAGGCAGGTGGGAGTGCAGCTCTGAGGACCAAACCTCTTCTCTGAATGAGCTTTCCTTTCACTGCAGTAGAACTGAGAGAGAAAACAATGACAACTGACCCGTCTGAACAATCACTCCTGCTTCTGAAAATAATAAATTAATGACATTATATAAAAATAATATATAAATGATAAAAATGAAACAATAAAAATCTAATTTAGCAAAATAAATACAAAAACTCATTTTAAATGTATGCATTCATTTTAAATGCATGTCTGTTTGTTTTAATATCTCAAATAAATAAATAAATATTTAAAATTAATAAAATAATACAAAATAAAAGTAATAAAATTACAAATTATACAAATAAATGTAAAATCTATAAAAATAACGACTGCAAAGGATTTTTTTATTTTTTTTTTATGGGTATGAGCGTATAACTGAGTTGAAGTGCACATGAAGATTGAGTTTGCAGTTGATGCAAGAGGAATTACAGTAATTTATCATATGACATCAACACCAAATTCTCATTCTCTCACATACACATTTTACAGGTAGTGGGTGGATGGGTCTGTCAGCCCAAGGACACCCAAAGGTAGTGAAATCAAATGCAACCAGGAAGCAAAACACCCACACACAAAAACAGAATACATATGATAGGGTAAAAGAACAGCATTTTATGTCCATACAGAGGAACGAGAACAGAACAGACACTGTGTGATGGAGAGTTTCAATGAGAGAGAACCAGAACAGAATAAAAGTAAATAAAAATCCAGACCCAGAGGAGCCAAAAACAAGCTAATAACTTGGTGGCAATCATCCTTGATCAATTTATAGTGGGCTTTGGTGATTAAATCTCAATTTCCTGCCTTATGAATGAAACATTAGTGTGCAAGTGAGTGTGTGTGTGTGAGTGTGTGTGAGAGAGAGAATACTGTGCAAGTCATGCCAATAAAGCTCATTTGAACGAGAGAGAGAGAGAGAGAGAGAGAGAGAGAGAGAGAGAGAGAGAGTCGGGTTTATGTCAGGTCTCCAACAACAGCATAGCAGTCAATAACACATCAAGAGCAGTGGCATAATGTTCCGGGCACAAGAGCCCTTGCACACATCTTGACATGAAGTATGCAATGGTTCAAATCTATCAGATCCACAGTGGCTTACTGGGTTTTCAAAGTGTTCATTAAAAACCTGTTGGGCATTGTGCACAGCAGACGTAACCTAACCACACCAAATGTCTCCCAGCAACTTTGTGCTCGTCCATCAGACTTTTATACCCCAACTAGGCATTAGTTTCTAATGGATTATATTCACTCGGTAATCCCTTCTTTATAAAGGAAATGAGACCGAGTGAGGGCAGAATTTTTTTTGAAAAAAGTGAAAGAGACAAAGTGTGCATCTAAGTTACAAAATATATAGCAGTATAGTCTCCAAAAACCCAAATTGGGGTCAGTTTTTTTTTTTTTGGGGGGGGAGGAACTACTTTTATTCAGCAAGGATGGATTAAATTGATCAAAAGTGACAGCAAAGACATTTATGAATGCCACAAAATATTTTCAGTTCATATAAATTCTGTTCTTGTGAATTTTCTATTTAAAGAATCTTTAAAAAATTATCAGTTTCCAAAAAATATTAAGCAGCTGTTTTCAACATTGTTAATAATTACTAAATGTTTCTTGTGCACCAAATCAGCATATTAGAATGATTTCTGAATGAACATATGACACTGAAGACTGGAGTAATGGCTGCTGAAAATTCAGCTGTCATCACAGGAATAAATTACATTTTAAACTATATTCAAATAGAAAACAGTTATTTTCAATTGTAATATTTCACAATATTAGCATTTTTAATGTACTTTTGATCAAATAAATACAGTCTTGATAAGCATAAGAGGTTTCTTCTAAAAAATATTTAAAAAAAACAACATTTTTCACAAAAAGTTGACTGAAGACACAATTTTACACTTATTAAAATCATAAGCTGTCATTTGGACCTAACTGCTGTACAATGAGGTATGAGGTAAAGGATGAGGTACCTATCTCACTGCCGGTTCTGGAGGAGAGGGCCGGCATGGTGACTGGCAAATCTGCTTCCTTTCAACTTCACAACGTTACCACAAAAATCCAGCAGCGTCGGGGCTGGCCGACTCGACCCCAGGAAGAGTCTGCAAATCCTTGGTTATGTCATTGGCAAATCTATAAAAGATAATAAAAAGACATTTATTAAATGATAACATATGATCAGGCTATATTAAAATACAGAGGTTTCATTTAAGAATGCATGTACAAATAAAAGGTTTAAACAAGACAAGCCCTTCAAACCGAGCTTATGCTGTAATATCTAATGAGTTCAGAGATGGAAGATGTGAGGCAAAGGAACAGAGGAAGCAGCAAAAAGACAGATGCATTAGCCCCAAATGTTCCTGAAATCAATTCCAAATTCTGCTTTTTCCGTCCAGGGCCCTGTGCCTGCCCTGATCCGTGCTGCGGCACCGAAAGCACCTGAAACCTTTATGTCACCCCAAAGACCTGTAACCAGTGGCCCGAAAGAACAAATGAAAAACTGAGAGATGGAAAGGAGGAAGGTGGGGGCAACCATACTTGCTCTGCCTCTATATAGATCACACAGTATCAGGTTTGTGGAACAAGAAACCGTATGGAGAGGAGAGAATAAAAAAAACACCTGATCGCAATGAACGGTATGCTGGAGATTCAATCTTATGCTGCCATGCAATAATCATAAAGCGCACTGCTGCCATCTAGTGGTGACATTACGGCTAATTACAGTTTACAAAGTGCAGCCATCAGGTGGATCTGCAATTTGAACCAAAAAGGACAGAAGAGGAGAATTGAGCACAGAGACTTGTTTAAGAGGTAAAGTGACTTTACACACTTAAATAAAAAAAACACAGACAGACTCTCCAGAAAACTGGCAAGAGCACTGTTGAGATCAGAAGCTACACACATCGCAAGTCCCCGCAAGATCAGAGAGACAATACACACACAAAAAAAAACTAATAAAAAAAACACAAACACATGGTCAGTTTGATACTTTTCCCTTTCTGTTGTTTGCTACATTATCCTTCACTCTCTATTTCCTCTGTCAATCTCTCTGTCTCCCTGTACTCTTGTAACTCCTGCCTGCGACCGGCTCATGGCAGTCGTGCTGTCATTAAACGCATGGCGTGTCATTGGTTTGCACATGCTGTTTTAAGAGCACAAGCGCCTCGCTATTCCAATGTGCGCAAGTGTGTTTATATGTCTGTAAACTTCATACAGTGAAAAAAAAGAAAAATAATAATAAAAAAAAAAAGTTTAGTATTCCAGTCAATAAAACACTTGGACTAATATTAATGCTGTGCTGCTTCTGACAGAATAAGCAAACCACTAACACACTTTTGCACTTGTACACAAGTCAAGGGCAAGGTGAGGATGAGGGAACTTCTCATCACAAAGTAGAAACTACATCAAGCTATTACGTTCAATATATATATATATATATTAACAATATATTTTTATTCTAAAGAAATTTTCCAAGTTCAATACAAGTTAACTTGTACCAATAGCAATTGCCACAATGAAAAAAAAACATACACAACTTACAGTAAAAAACGAATAAATAAATAATAGTATGACACTTACACTGGATGTAAATTTCAAAGATTTTAAAGCAGAAATGTGAAAATCTGCGAGTATGTGAGTATTATGAGTATGTGTGAGCGTTATTTACAGTTTAGTGCTTATGGCACTGCACTGTCACAGACACAAAAAGGTTATCTTGTGGCTTTACTATTAAAACAGTGAGTATTTTAATGTTTACAGATTAGACCCAAATCCAAAACCCCCGTTCAGAGTTAAAAATATTTAAAAAAAAAAAAGAAAAAAGAAAATAGTCTATTTTTTTTTTTTTTTTTTGTTGTCACAAACAAGATTATGCCAAAAAATGCTTTCAATTGAGCTCAACTTGTACTGAACCCAGAGCATTAATGTGTTATACATACGGCGAAAGAGAAATTGTCATTTTGCCTTTAAGCTACTTTTATTACTGGCATGCAGCTTTGCAGTTTAAGCCATTCCCCACAGAACACAAGAGAAATGTCAGGACTTTTTACAGAAAATTATTATAGTAATTATTTTAGGTAATTGATACGGGCTCTAATATACTTGAGCATCACTGCTTCACAGAGAATACGTGAATCACTAAATCAAGGGCACCGGGAGATCACTGAATCATCTGCAGGTGCATTAAGAGTCTTATAGATCAGTAAATCAAGAGAATTACAGCATTTATGTTGGACTGAATGAGCCTCTAAAGCTCTAAAGATGATGTACTAGAAAAATGAATTATGACGAAGGGCTACTGGAAACGTGTGCAACGTCAGTGCTGTAATAAGAGCAGGTAAGGGCTAAATTCAGCTCTGCTGACACATTGGTTGCATTTTTACTGCTGAAATGTCATTTGAATAGACCCATATATTGTGTATATTCTGCATTTTGTGGTATGTATATTTAGAACTTAAACCTTGTTTATGTTTTTCACACACAGCCTCTCTCACTGTTTATCTCATGCTCACACACATCAGGTTTGCTGCAATAAAGGTCATAAAGGCCTAGTAGAACTTTATCCATAAAACACGCATACCTGTTTTATATGGAAAACTACAAAACGCTTCCCTGACTTCATACAATGAACCATTGGGAACACAATAAATTGCCACGTGCCAGTAATGCATCATAAGGCACTCTGACTGCGAGTGTGTCTGCTAAAACAATAATAAAATGAAGTCACTTGGATGGGAGCTTATCTGTTGCTATGCTGGGCTCAAGGGGTCAGTAGTTGGCTGGTTAGATTCAGCAGTTATCCCCTGCTGGAAGATCTTACACCATTATGCTGGCAAACAGCATATTTAACTATTGACGCATCAAAACAAGTATGAGTATGTTTTCCGTTTAAACCATTTCTATAAGTATATACACTGAACAAAATTATAAACGCAACACTTGTTTTTGCCCCCATTTTTCATGAGCTAAACGCAAAGATCTAAGACTTTATCGATGTACACAAAAGGTCTATTTCTCTCAAATACTGTACAAAAATATGTCTAAATCTGTGTTAGTGAGCACTTATTCTTTGTCGAGATACTCCATCCACCTCACAGGGGTGGCATATTATTGCACAGGTGTGCCTTAGGCTGGCCACAATAAAAGGCCACTCTAAAATGTGCAGTTTTATCACAGCACAATGCCACAGATGTTGCAAGTTCTGAGGGAGTGTGCAATTGCTATGCTGACTGCAGGAATGTCCACCAGAGCTGTTGCCCGTGAATTGAATGTTCATTTCTCTACCATAAGCCGTCTCCAAAGGCGTTTCAGAGAATTTGGCAGTACATCCAACCGGCCTCACAACCGCAGACCACGTGTAACCACACCAGCCCAGGACCTCCACATCCAGCATCTTCACCTCCAAGATCGTCTGAGACCAGCCACCCGGACAGCTGCTGCAACAATCGGTTCGCATAACCAAAGAATTTCTGCACAAGCTGTCAGAAACTGTCTCAGGGAAGCTCATCTGCATGCTCGTCGTCCTCATCGGGGTCTCGACCTGACTGCAGTTCGTCGTCATAACCGACTTGAGTGGGCAAATGCTCACATTCGATGGCGTCTGGCACTTTGGAGATGTGTTCTCTTCACGAATGAATCCCGGTTTTCACTGTACAGGGCAGATGGCAGACAGCGTGTATGGCGTCGTGTGGGTGAGCGGTTTGCTGATGTCAACGTTGTGGATCGAGCGGCCCATGGTGGCGGTGGGGTTATGGTATGGGCAGGCATATGTTATGCAGAACAAACAAAGGTGCATTTTATTGATGGCATTTTGAATGCACAGAGATACCGTGACGAGATCCTGAGGCCCATTGTTGTGCCATTCATCCACGACCATCACCTCATGTTGCAGCATGATAATGCATGGCCCCGTGTTGCAAGGATCTGTACACAATTCCTGGAAGCTGAAAACATCCCAGTTCTTGCATGGCCAGCATACTCACCGGACATGTCACCCATTGAGCATGTTTGGGATGCTCTGGATCGGCGTATACGACAGCGTGTTCCAGTTCCTGCCAATATCCAGCAACTTCACTCAGCCATTGAAGAATAGTGGACCAACATTCCACCGGCCACAATCAACAACCTGATCAGCTCTATGTGAAGGAGATGTGTTACACTGCGTGAGGCAAATGGTGGTCACACCAGATACTGACTGGTTTTCACAAAAGTGTTGTATTCATAATTTTGTTCAGTGTAAATAGGAAAAAACATCATTAAGTGGATGTATAATCATTTTTTTGTAGATTTTAACAGTGTGAAACAGACTTGTATCTTTCTTTGTCTGCTGCAGTGGGTTCATTTGAATGAGGTCGAGGTTTGTCTGGTTAGCATGGTCCTATTAGCCATCTTTATTATTAGGCATCTTTCTCCATTGCAGACTATGTACAATTAGCTTTCTATTCTGAAATACACCTCTTAATATTTAATTACAGTAAAGTACAGTAAAAAGTTGCACCTGTTTTGAGAACATCAAAAAGCCACAGTTTTTACACTCTTCTGTGTGGTTTAATTATAGTTCTCTTTGAATGAAGCGAAAATAGGAGAAAGTGCATTAACATCAAAAAATGTAACCTCAGCTTTGTTTCTAAATCTGCTTTCGTACATTAATTCAGTCTGCACATGCTGCATGTATCAGCTCACAACTTAACACCTGCCTACTGACAACACACACACACACACACCCACATACCTGAACAACAGGAATAACGGGTTTCTACAAGTGTTTTTTATTTTTTTATTATTTTTTTTCCCCAGTCGCAACAATCTGATAAGAGCAAAAGATAGGGGGAGAAAAAAAAAAGACATTAAAAATTAGGCAGTCATTTTCAACACAGCAATGCTGTATAATGCAACATTTTTTTTCTTATTTTTTTTAATGAAAATTTTATTTTTAAAATGTTAATATGTATACCATAAAATTATTTTATTTTATAATTTTTTTGTTGTTGTTGTGGAGTGGAGTTTTTCGCAGGGAAATAAAATATATTTTTAAAATTAAAAATAATTAAATAAATAAAATAAAATAAACCAAAGCAGAAGAAGAATCCTTAACGTTTGAGTCCTATAAAGCAAAGATATATGCTTACACATTGTAACCACCAGGTGGAGATATAGCATAAATCTACATTTACAAATCATGCACTCAAACATATATTGTACCACATAGTTGAAGAGAAGTTAGCATGGGTTCATTAATTTAACAAAACCTTTAAAAATGTCATAAAAAAATAAAATAAATAAATAAATCAAAACCTCATTCTAGAGAGCATGTCCGAATGTGCTGTTTTGTATCCAAATCAATCACTTTCAAGTTATTCTATAAACAAACACTGAAGGTCAATCAAAGTCTAAACGAAGAAATGGTTCAATAGTTTCAGCTAGCTCAAAGTTCATTTCTACAAGGCCTTGTGCACATGGTTAGGTAGGTGTAGGTGTGTGTGTGTGTGTGTGTGTGTGAGTGAGAGAGAGAGAGAGTGAGATCAAAGGTGCATTTGAGATTTGGAGCATTGTATGAGTCATTAAGGTGATGATTGGGGGTGTTTGTGTGAGAACAACAGCCCCATTCCTTCAATGAGAGTTGGGTTGAGTATTGTGTGTGACCGTCTCTATGGGCCCTCAGAGGCTGTGTGGAGTCATTAGGAGATGAATGATTTATTTAGGGCTCTTTTTGGAAGACAGCTTCCAGAGGCACTCTGCCACCTCACCACACATCAGTGCTTACTCCATTCATTCAATTTGGATTGGCACAGATACACAGACGGTACACCACATGTGAATGAAAGCTTGAAGCACACACCGTTGTTGGGAGAGTTACAATAACATTAAAAGAGAAGCAGTGACCCACGTGATTGAGCACATTTGACTTAAGGGAATCAGCTATTTGGCTGATTATTAAAACACTCCACACTACCTCATCTGATTATCACCACAAGCATGCTGTTTAATGATTTGGAAAAGGTGGCATGCAGGTGGAAATCAAGTTACAACACCGCTGTTGACAAGTTTTTGTTTTTTTTGGCAAAAGGGCAAAAGTTTGGGGTCAATAAGGTTTTTTGTTTTGTTTTTAAACTTGAAATTTGAATTGAATTTTTGAAAGATGTCTCATCCACAACATGGCAGTGTTTAAGCCCAGTTCAGACTACACGATTTAAGCCCAATTTTGGCACAATCTGCATGACGTAGGGTGTCATGGGGATTCGTAAACGACAATAGGCGTCAGGATGCAAGATTCAATCATTCATCTTGTGCACTGTGTCAGAGACAACAGCACCGGTCCTGCTAGGTGGAATTTTACAATGGAGAATTTAAATGTTTGTGGCACTAATGCAATAATACTCCTGCATTTATGATGTTTCCTCGAGGGACTATCGCAACAGAGTGAAAAAAAAAAAAAAAAAAACACTTATCTCAGTTCTCTTTGACAGTGCATACTGTCCTCTTCACGCAATCCAGATGTGTGTCCACTGTCAGATTCTTTTTCTTTTTTGGGCTTTTCTGACAACAAGATGCACGCTGTTTGCTAGCCATTGTTTGCCAACACTCATGTCTCCTGTCTAGTCCCGCTGTATCGATGCCAGCACGCACATTGTTGAAGACAGTAAGTGATAAACAGTCTGGTAGTAACATGTAGTCTGACGTGTTTATTGTTCACAGCACAAGATTTTGAGTCCAAAAATCGCATAATCCAACACAGTGACTGTCATAACCGACAAAAAATAAAAATAAATTGCTTACTTGATCAAAAAAAAAAATGAATAAAATCACTTCATCTGTTTATTTTGTATATAATTGGCCATGTACATGCAGTAAAGTTTAAGAAGTGACAACTGCTAAAAACTGCTTGTGTCTCACATCCTTAAAATCCTCTACTTTTGACCAAAGTAATTTTACATAAATTGATCTAAACCACCATCAACAGAGACATCGTATTCATGTTTGAAGGGCTGCTTTGCAGAGCACACTCTTGATGCGTTTAGCCATGTCCACTTATTATAGGCGACAATTAAGCATCTTTCAGCTTGACTCATAATGTTCCAGTTTACAGAGTTAATAAAGTAGGCAGGTGCCTATTTCCGAGAGAAAGCGTTTGAACTGAAGTTTATCAAGGGTTTGTTCTTATTTGCTGTACTTGTTTTTAGCAAATCTGTATCTGGCAAAACTGAGTCAAGACATACCTCAGTTTTACATGAATAAACCTTTTTTGTTTGTTTTTAAATCACAAACTATCACAGGTCAATGTGACTTATGTTTGTAGCATGTCAGTGTCTTGCTGTTATAAGGCAGGACATCATTTTGAAGGCAGAAACACAGATGGCTGCGACATGTGTGGACGAAACACAAGGGAGCAGCAGGACGGATGGAATTAGTGGGTTTCTACAGCTGTTTTGTGACTAACAGAGCTGCCACACAACTTTTGGACCTTTTATTACTATTAGGATGGATATATGTTACCATGGACCATGGAAGTTGTTTGAACATAAATGTGTGTTGGAAGTGTGTGTACACATCCATCCTATAATTATAAAAATCCACCCAGTGTTTTTTTTTTTTTTTTTTTAAATCCCCATTTTAAAATCCCCTCTCAAATCAGGCTGTTCTGAGATTCCTGTCAGAATGACGTAGTTCTGTACAGGTCCCTCCCACGATAGTTGATTGACAAGGCCGTCTTACCTTAGACCTGCCCTGAGTGAGCTGTCATCAGTCCACCATTGTGTCGACTCCGGTGCAGGGGAAGACAAGATGTCTCCGATTAAGCAATTGAGGTGTATTGTTGTTGGATGTAATAAATGAATATAGCAGTCATCAGTTACTGTGACGCAGAGGATTAAGGTTACTTTCGTTTTAAGTGGAATGCACTGATCTCCAATCTGCCTAAATGCATCTATGTTTGTGCGAATCATTCGTGATCCAGCCTCATCTACAGAAGAAGTGAGTATAACGTTTTTTTTTTATTTTTTTTTATGAATCTTTGCAAATCGACTTTCCTAAGAATGTGTTACGCCCGGCTCACACTATGCGATTTCGGCCACGATTTGGTCGTCTGGGACAAATTCTAAAAATCCTAAAAGATTCCTATAATCCTAGGCTAAAATCCGTAGTCTTTGATCGCTGGTTTGACATGTTCACTGACAGCCGATTAATGGCCGTTGCGATCAAATTTCACCTCCGACGAAATTCTGGCAGTGTCAGAAGATTTAGCGGACAGTCCTGCAGTGTGACTACCCCTACGACGAATATCAAGCTGTCTCCGTTTTTCAAGGCAAGCTATGAGCAGAATTAATGCTATTCTATCATCCATAAACTCCGGCGCTCCCGTCCTCCACTCAAGGAATTCATCTGATATGTTTCTTTTTTATATATAAACACTGGTTAAGTCGCTGTTTTCATGTGGGTGTGTATGAATACGTACACTATTCTTCTTAAACACGCCGGTGTTGCCGCCATTCGTATACTTTTCAAGACAGCCAACATTTCGGTCCCGCGTGCAATGAAGTTCGCAGTCTCTGGACGTGTATGGGTTGATAAAATGTAAAACTCCGGACAAGTTTTCTTGCGCGCACCCGTTTTTAACTCGTCTTGACTGTCGTACAGTCTGACATTAATGACAACTGAGATCCCATATTGTGACATGATCATCATGTTCGTACAGTCTGACAAGTACAATCCTAAGGACTTTTTAAAAAATAAATAAATAAAAATAAATAAATATATATTCGCACAGTGAGAGCCCAGGAGTTAGCCAGTTTCGCGGGTGAGGTTTACAGTCTGCTCGTCACTCCACAGAAGAGAGGGGCGGAGTCAGCAGAGCTCATTAGCATTTAAAGCAAAAAAAGGTGTTTTTTTACAGTACCATTGAGAAATTAACCAAAGTATGTTATAGACTTTTCATTAAGACCCTAAAGAATCATATCACCTTGTGGAAAATGGGCATCCGATGACCCCTTTAAAGTCGCTGGGGTATATTTGTAGCACTAGCCAAAAATAAATTGTATGGGTCATATTGATTTTTCTTTTATGCCAAAAATCATTAAGACATTAAGTAAAGATCATGTTCCATGAAGATATTTTGTAAATTTCCTACTGTAAATATAACAAAACTTAATTTTTGATTAGTAATATGCATTGCTAAGAACTTCATTTGGACAACTTTAAAAGTTATATATATATAAAAATATATATATAAAAAATATATATATATATATAAATAAAGACAGTTTTTATTATTATTATTATTATTATTATGAAAGTCTGTTGATCACTGGCTCTGAATACACATAGACAAGTCATGGGTCACAGGAGGGGTGGGATGTTGATCAGTACTGGCTTGGGATGGCTAAGCATCAACATTCACAAACCACTGTTCTTTTTAACAAAAGAATGCAACGTGCCCATAATCATGACTTCATAAGTGGGAAACAGGAAGATTCTGATAGCGTTGAGTTGTTTGAGAACGCGGTGACACACGGCCCTCTCACAATATATTGCTTTACAGATCTATCACTTTTGCTGCTCAGGAATGCACACGCAATCATGCTGCACGTATCAGAAGTTCAGCGCTCCGACACTACATGTGTAGAGCCCAAGCCCAACTGAACCGAGCTCTGGCCCACCTCCTCCAACCGAGACAGGGACTGCTAAACGAACTGCGCCCGAGCATGGCACGGAGCGATCACACTAGTCAAACGAACTGGGCTTTAGGGGTCAAACGCGCTCGGTCACGGTTAATATTGCCTTGTGTGAGTACACCCTTATTCTCCCGCATCCCGCACACATGAGTATCTACCCGCCTGCACCCCCATCAAGTGTTGTACCGTGCCCCATTCTATTGCGTTAGGTCCTGCAGGTCTCTACTCGGAAGGTGCCTGTTATAATTTTATGATCGAGGCTCTGGACTCGGAGCATAACGTGTCTTCTCTACAAAACCGATTCCAAAAAAGTTGGGACACTGTACAAATTGTGAATAAAAAAGGAATGCAATAATTTACAAATCTCATAAACTTATATTTTATTCACAATAGCATATAGATAACATATCAAATGTTGAAAGTGAGACATTTTGAAATGTCATGCCAAATATTGGCTCATTTTGGATTTCATGAGAGCTACACATTCCAAAAAAGTTGGGACAGGTAGCAATAAGAGGCCAGAAAAGTTAAATGTACATATAAGGAACAGCTGGAGGACCAATTTGCAACTTATTAGGTCAATTGGCAACATGATTGGGTATAAAAAGAGCCTCTCAGAGTGGCAGTGTCTCTCAGAAGTCAAGATGGGAAGAGGATCACCAATTCCCCCAATGCTGCGGCGAAAAATAGTGGAGCAATATCAGAAATAATATCATCCAAAGATTCAGAGAATCTGGAACAATCTCTGTGCGAAAGGGTCAAGGCCGAAAAACCATACTGGATGCCCGTGATCTTCGGGCCCTTAGACGGCACTGCATCACATACAGGAATGCTACTGTAATGGAAATCACAACATGGGCTCAGGAATACTTCCAGAAAACGTTGTCGGTGAACACAATCCACCGTGCCATTCGCCGTTGCCGGCTAAAACTCTATAGGTCAAAAAAGAAGCCATATCTAAACATGATCCAGAAGCGCAGGCGTTTTCTCTGGGCCAAGGCTCATTTAAAATGGACTGAGGCAAAGTGGAAAACTGTTCTGTGGTCAGACGAATCAAAATTTGAAGTTCTTTTTGGAAAACTGGGATGCCATGTCATCCGGACTAAAGAGGACAAGGACAACCCAAGTTGTTATCAGCGCTCAGTTCAGAAGCCTGCATCTCTGATGGTATGGGGTTGCATGAATGCGTGTGGCATAGGCAGCTTACACATCTGGAAAGGCACCATCAATGCTGAAAGGTATATCCAAGTTCTAGAACAACATATGCTCCCATCCAGACGTCGTCTCTTTCATGGAAGACCTTGCATTTTCCAACATGACAATGCCAGACCACATACTGCATCAATTACAACATCATGGCTGCGTAGAAGAAGGATCCAGGTACTGAAATGGCCAGCCTGCAGTCCAGATTTTTCACCCATAGAAAACATTTGGCACATCATAAAGAGGAAGATGCGACAAAGAAGACCTAAGACAGTTGAGCAACTAGAAGCCTGTATTAGACAAGAATGGGACAGCATTCCTATTCCTAAACTTGAGCAACTTGTCTCCTCAGTCCCCAGACGTTTGCAGACTGTTATAAAATGAAGAGGGGATGCCACACAGTGGTAAACGTGGCCTTGTCCCAACTTTTTTGGAATCGGGTTTGTATATGAAACAATCAAATATTTTCTATAAAACCGTTAATGCCCTGGCAGTGGCAAATTGTGTAGCTTTTATATTTAATTTGATTACATGAATGTTTAAGTTGAGTTTTACAAGAAATATTTTACCTGCTACTATGTAAAAGGAATACTGCTGTAAAAAAGCACCTTATTTGTTTAAAGTGTTTGCAAACCAAATATTATTGCACTTTTGTTCATTTAGCAGTACTTTTAAATGAAAAAAAAAAAAAAAAAGTGCACAATATACTACTTTTGAATTCATTATTGAATTTTGTGCATAATGCGATTAAATCGCAGAAAAATCATTCGATGAAAGATTGTAATCGTTGCCCAGCACACTAATAAAAAGAAAAATCATTTTATTTATTTTTTTCCCTTCTCTTTCCTGTGGGTCACCTGGGTACCGCTCACACTTATTTACTATTCAGAAGTAGAGTGTGCATGTCATGTAATTAGTAAATGAAACATGACGTTTGCAGGGATTCTCTCTTTAACCTCAAGTTAATACTGTGAGCTCAACAGTCATTTCCCATCACACACACAAGAGCCCTCAGGCTAATCCACATGCTAAGCCTCTTAGCATGAAAACAAACAATGGCAGCAGGCCATGTGGAGAGCTTTCTCAGGACGAATGTAAGACCCTCTCTCTGATCGATGAGATGATCCATGAGATGAATGAAACATTTTTAAACTCAAGTTTGACACCAAAGTTGGTCTCATTACTTCTCATTGCTTCTTTACAAGTCCTTCTATATTGAAACTCTTATCTTCAGCTCCTGGGTTTCAATAGAGCAGCTGTCCTCAACCAGGGAGGCGGGACTCAGTATGGGGCCCCAGCAAACTTCCATAGCCACAGGATGGGTTTAAGTATTTGAATTAATAAATTATTATATTATAATAATCCAACTCTTAGCCAAATTAAAATGCTAAAAGACAAAAAGTCACGTTTTTTTTTTTTTTTTACCTTTATAGCCATACTGCAAGCAACAATGCATAATTTTCCTCAGATCACATGAACACTAAACCTGTGATCAAGTGAACAAACAAAAATATTCCATGAGAAAGATTGCAATCAATCACTCAGCATGAATTGTTAATCCTTTTTAAGTGGTTTAAGAATTATAATTAGATTTTGTACTTATGTATTTCATTGCGAGTGCCTGAGAAAGTGCTTGCCCATATTTTGATTGACTGATGTTTGACTTCTGACTTCAGGAATTGTAATAGAAAAATGTTGTAATAGAAATTCAAATATGAAAATTAATTAACGCTAAAAGCTGTTAATTCACATTAAAGTACATTGTTATGCTAAAAGCCATACCTTGCAGAACAATAAATGTAGATGTGTAGATGGCGGGCACAAAGAAACACCGACACTGCATTACACATGAACCACAGAAATTCAAATGGTTATTTAACCCTACCAGCACTGGCCTCCTTTTCCTACAAGCAGAGGGACAACGAAGAGAGCTCAATGCAACAGGCATTTCTCAAAGTATCCTATAAGGACAAACATCTAGCCAGGAACAGGCTTTATAAATAAGCACCTCACATTTTTGTAAATATTTTATTATTACCTTTTCATGTGACAACACTGAAGAAATGACACTTTGCTACAATGTAAAATAGTGAGTGTACAGCTTGTATAACAGTGTAAATTTGCTGTCCCCTCAAAATAACTCAACACACAGCCATTAATGTCTAAACTGCTGGCCACAAAAGTGAGTACACCCCAAAGTGAAAATGTCCAAATTGGGCCCAAAATGTCAATATTTTGTGTGGCCACCATTATTTTCCAGCACTGCCTTAACCCTCTTGGGCATGGAGTTCACCAGAGCTTCACAGGTTGCCACTGGAGTCCTCTTCCACTCCTCCATGACGACATCGCGGAGCTGGTGGATGTTAGAGAACTTGCGCTCCTCCACCTTCCATTTGAGGATGCCCCACAGATGCTCAATAGGGTATAGGTCTGGAGATATTAGGTCTGAGCACTGACAGGCTGACCCCACCCCTTCAACCTCTGCAGCAATGCTGGCAGCACTCGTACATCTATTTCCCGAACACAACCTCCGGATATGACACTGAGCACTCAACTTCTTTGGTCGACCATGGCGATGCCTGTTCTGAGTGGAACCTGTCCAGTTAAACCACTGAATGGTCTTGGCCACCGTGCTGCAGCTCAGTTTCAGGGTATTGGCAATCTTCTTATAGCCTACACCATCTTTATGTAGAGCAAAAATTCTTTTTTTCAGATCCTCAGAGAGTTCTTCGCCATGAAATGCCATGTTGAACTTCCAGTGACCAGAATGAGAGAGTGAGAGTGATAACACCAAATTTAACAAGCCTGCTCCCCATTCACACCTGAGACCTTATAACACTAACAAGTCACATGACACCGGGGAGAGAAAGTGGCTAATTGGGCCCAATTTGGACATTTTCACTTAGGGGTGTACTCACTTTTGTGGCCAGCAGTTTAGACATTAATGGCTGTGTGCTGAGTTATTTTGAGGGGACAGCAAATTTACACTGTTATACAAGCTGTACACTCACTACTTTACATTGTAGCAAAGTGTACCAACTAGTGTTGTCAAAAGACCCAGTACTTCGGTACCAAGTCGGTACTAAAAAAAATGAAAACATCACGGTACCAGGTTTTTTAAAGTACCGGTGGTACCGAGTACCCGGTCAACCCGGTTCTTGACGTGTACGGCCCTATGATTTCCGTGATGCAGAAAATGCAGATGGAATCGCGGAATCCAATTATAAAAACGAAATTTACAGTTTAACACAGAATGTCAAAGTTTGGATGAATTAATCAAAAGTCCTAGTGGACTAGTATTTGTAAATATTAAGCCGCAAAAGCCGATTCAAATATGAATCCCGCATGTTCTGTGAGTGAGTGAGTGAGTGAGTGAGTGAGTGAATGAATGGCAGAGACGCACATTTTTTTCTACATACACTGAAGCGCGCGTGACACTCGCGGTGATTTCATCATCTGCCGTCTCAATGAGGACATAAATACATAAACATCTACAGAACTGCTCTGAGAGTCCCCTCGCGAGCATTTTACAGTTTCATTGAGTAAAACCAGCGTCATATCATAGCTACACACAGAAATTTAAAAAGGTATTCACGGCAACCCGTCAAAATAAAAGTTTCTTACAGCACCCCATATTGACAGAAAAACACAGAATTGTTGACATTTTTGCAATTTATTAAAAAAGAAAAACTGAAATATCACATGGTCCTAAGTATTCAGACCCTTTGCTGTGACACTCATATATTTAACTCAGGTGCTGTCCATTTCTTCTGATCATCCTTGAGATGGTTCTACACCTTCATTTGAGTCCAGCTGTGTTTGATTATACTGATTGGACTTGATTAGGAAAGCCACACACCTGTCTATATAAGACCTTACAGCTCACAGTGCATGTCAGAGCAAATGAGAATCATGAGGTCAAAGGAACTGCCTGAAGAGCTCAGAGACAGAATTGTGGCAAGGCACAGATCTGGCCAAGGTTACAAAAAAAATTCTGCTGCACTTAAGGTTCCTAAGAGCACAGTAGCCTCCATAATCCTTAAATGGAAGACGTTTGGGACAACCAGAACCCTTCCTAGAGCTGGCCGTCTGGCTAAACTGAGCTATCGGGGGAGAAGAGCCTTGGTGAGAGAGGTAAAGAAGAACCCAAAGATCACTGTGGCTGAGCTCCAGAGATGCAGTCGGGAGATGGGAGAAAGTTGTAGAAAGTCAACCATCACACTGCAGCCCTCCACCAGTCGGGACTTTATGGCAGAGTGGCCCGACGGAAGCCTCTCCTCAGTGCAAGACACATGAAAGCCCGAATGGAGTTTGCTAAAAAACACCTGAAGGATTCCAAGATGGTGAGAAATAAGATTCTCTGGTCTGATGAGACCAAGATATAACTTTTTGGCCTTAATTCTAAGCGGTATGTGTGGAGAAAACCAGGCACTGCTCATCACCTGTCCAATACAGTCCCAACAGTGAAGCACGGTGGTGGTGGTGGCAGCATCATGCTGTGGAGGTGTTTTTCAGCTGCAGGGACAGGACGACTAGTTGCAATTCGAGGGAAAGATGAATGTGGCCAAATACAGGGATATCCTGGACGAAAACCTTCTCCAGAGTGCTCAGGACCTCAGACAGGGCCGAAGGTTTACCTTCCAACAAGACAATGACCCTAAGCACACAGCTAAAATAATGAAGGAGTGGCTTCACAACAACTCCGTGACTGTTCTTGAATGGCCCAGCCAGAGCCCTGACTTAAACCCAATTGAGCATCAATGGAGAGACCTAAAAATGACTGTCCACCAACGTTTACCATCCAACCTGACAGAACTGGAGAGGATCTGCAAGGAGGATCCCCAAATCTAGGTGTGAAAAACTTGTTGCATCTTTCCCAAAAAGACTCATGGCTGTATTATATCAAAAGGGTGTTTCTACTAAATACTGAGCAAAGGGTCTGAATACTTAAGACCATGTGATATTTCGGTTTTTCTTTTTTAATAAATCTGCAAAAACGTTAACAATTCTGTGTTTTTTTGTCAATATGGGGTGCTGTGTACATTGAGGAAAAAAAAATGAACAAATTATTTTTGCAAATGGCTGCAATATAACAGAGTGAAAAATTTAAGGGGGTCTGAATACTTTCTGTACCCACTGTGTGTGTATGTATATATATATATATATATATATATATATATATATAAAATTAATCGTTTAGTAATGGACCATAACAGATTATAACATACTGACGCTTTTCTGACATTTGTCGCATACAGGCTCTGTCGCATACATGGCGGAGGGAGGCGAGACGCGAGAGTGAGTAATTAAAGATGCTCCAAATACTTTAAAAGCCGGCATCTGGGCACATTTCGGCTTATGAACAACCTGATAATCATGACCTGGAGAAGACACGCTGTGTGTAAATTGATACACATGTTTGATAATGTTTGATACATTCAAGAAGCGTGTTTTCTTTGAGCAGGTAAAATTAAAGGTTCAGTTCATATATCTGACTGCTTGTATTTATTGACAAAATTGTATACATGTGAAGTAAAAGTGAAAATTGAGGATGCAGTGCATCTTCAACGCATCTTGATATCAAATTGAACCAAATCGATGACATGATAATCGTAATCGAATCGAACTGTGAGACCAATGTAGGTTCATACCAGTGTTAATTTTGGCAGGCATTTTTGATTTAGTCTTAGTCTTTATCATGAGACGAAAATGCTTAATAGTCTTAGTCACATTTTAGTCATTTGAGTCTTTCATAGTTTTAGTCAAGTTTTAGTCGACGAAAAGTCATTGCATTTTTGTCAACTTTTAGTCATTACTTTTAGTCAAACTGCAGTTACCAACATTTATTTTGGTAGCCATTTTATACGTAGTCTTCAAACAAAAATAGTCATTAATTAATCTCTCTTTAAATCAATTAAGCTTATGAGAAATTTGAATCAAGGATTGAATCTGGAAAAACTGGAATAAATATTCATTTTTTGGTAGATATACAAATTAAACTCATTTTTCAGATACAGTAGTATTGTCAGTATTGTCACCATGACAAGTATACATTTATTTAATATTTTTCGTTGGTTAAAATTAATGACACATATAGGTATTTAATAGGAATGCTGTCCATTTAAAACGGATGCATGTAATACTGACACACATTCAGTTTTCACCCACCTGTTTATGCTCACTTAAGCCATATCCGACTGTATTTACGTGAGATATTCTAGTACACAATAGACATTTGGACTGCTGTGTATGTATTTGAGCACCGAGAACTGATCGCGCGCTGTATGAGAACTGAAGAAGTGGAGCGTGCGCGCGCGCGCGAGAGAGAAAGCGCGCTTCTATCAGCGAGATTCCGCCTTCACTAACTTTAAGTTAATCAACAACGAATTGTGACTCCCGTGAAAAACGGGACGGTCTGGTCACCCTATCGCTAACCCTTCAGGTGCTGAGGCCATTGTTTCAGATCGCTAGTTCGCGTTTTGGTAGCCAATCCGTCCGCGGCTGCCATACAGAGACTAGATATACGAACGCCCCTCATCTGATTGTAATCCAATGACAGGGACTCACATTTTGAAAGACAAGACAGTTAACTTAGCCTATAGGGTAGTCCTCAAATAACATTTCAGTCCCGTCTCGTCTCGTTAACGAAGACGCGGCATACATTTCGTCATAGTTTTTATCATCAGATATTATTTTTAGCTCGTCAACGTCTCGTCTTAGTCACAGAAAAAAGGTTCGTTAACGAATATTTTTCGTCGTCGTCTTCGTTGACGAAATTAACACTGGTTCATACCCTTAACACACACAATGGCTTTTTAAATATGTGAAAGTACACTCTTAACATCAGTCAGTCAAGCATTATAATATGTTATGCCATGGTCTGTCTGAATACTCGATTCTGATTGGCTGGCAGGTGTTGATTGTTCGTTTCAATTGGCTAGCTGTGCATTAAACAATTTGAATGCACTTCGCAGAGACTGCGTCGGCGGTTCTTCGCCTCCACGTCGTGCATTCAAATTGTTTAATGCACAGCTAGCCGTTGATTATCCCTTACATAATCAAGTATTGAATCAACTTTAGTAATTAGAATGAAAATTTGGTAACCATGTATGAATGCATATTAGAAATTTAAACTGGAAAATGGAAAAACGAACAGCACTGATGATAATGATAATAATAATAATAATAATTATTATTATTATTATTATACTAATAAGAACAATGTAAAACACACTAAGGATTAACGAGCTGCAGGATTCATGAATATTAACTCACATTGTCTGCTTTCACTTGAACTGATTTGCTGAAATCGAAACAGGGATATAATAGGTGAGCGGCAGCTAATGAAATTGGTATTGGGCGGAACTAATGAGTTAACAAAAGAAAACCCGGCAATTCTTAAAATCCTATTTTCACAGAAAAATACAATAAACAATATCGTTTACATGTAGCGCATCAATTCTGCATGGCATGTAAGACTCTCTAGCTCTCTCTCTTTGTGCGCGAGACAAAAAGTGACGGCGAGGTGTGCACCTTTACACTAGAGTTTACGGTACGTCAAATACAGGTGCGCTGCGCATCCATTCAGATGAACTGAAAAATAGCACAGATCGCTTGACAGTCAAACTCTGAAGCGCTCAGTCAGTGTGTTTGGAGAGTGAAAATATATCTGTGCTAAACATATACTGAGCCTTAAATTCACACACTGGCGAGTAAAATCAGAGAATTTATTAGCCAGTGGCTAATATTAGATATCATTGAGTCGCCCAGAGTGAAGATGCAGTCGCATATGTGAGTGATTTACTCACCATGTAGAGGGTTGAATGCTGCTGCCTGTGTCATTGTTAACTAAAAAAACAAAGAGACAAACTTTTTGAATAACTTGGGTATCTTTAATAAAAATCAGTTCATATTTGATTTATCAGGTGAAGACTATGCAATGTTTTAGTTTTAAACTTTAATCAAAATTAAAGCTTTAATTTCATTAGTGCTTCTTACTACATGTTAAATAGACCTAATATAGCTGAAAAACTTTTGTTTGAGTCTTTGTTTAATTGTGCTTGTTCTATTCTATTTGCAATTTACTTCTTTAAAAATAAAATAAAATATCCAATACCATGAAATAAGGCCAGGCACTAGTTTAGGCAGATATTAAGTGTTTGTACCAAAAGGTTGCTTTTAAATGATAATAGGCTATTATTAATTACTTCATTATTACGGAAATTATCAGAATTTCAGTCATTTTGACCCTTTAAAAAACTTCTGTATCTTGCCACTGGAAAAAATGGGTATGTCATTTCATAACTACCGAGTCATTAAGCCAAAGCCATCAGACATTGATCTCAACCTTTTTAGAGAGCAGCAGTTTGAGTTTATGGATTGGCCTTTTCAGCAGTTCAGCAGCACTTCATATGGAACAAACATTAGTGCATCTGAACTAAAGCCAGTAACTGTTTATAGAAACACCAAAACCAGAGTTTAGTTGCAAGTGTATGTGTGAGAGAAGGAGATACCACTCGGCACCCAATACAGAAACAACAACATACAGTTTCCAAATAATTAGGCAAGATCAGACGAGATGTCTGATGACTGGTCACCTATATCATCTTCTCAAAACTGACACACACAGTAAAGACAAGAGGTGGTTCGTTCAAGTCAACAAGCAACCCAATAATAAGGTTGGTGACAGTTTCACTGAAATACTACACACCTTTACGCATCTTGGGAATAACATGCAATGATCATCACAAATCAGTAAGACAAATGTAAATGTAAACGGCAGCAATTTTGATTTAGTGTTGACTTCAAAAATTGTGCAAAACCCAGAATCGTGGGACCAAAGGAAAAAGTAGAAGATACACTTTAGATAACTAGCTTTCTATCATAGTTCTGCACAACAATTAACTGGTCTACAGTGAAAGAGGGACGTAATTTAGTTTCAGACCCACTGAGGGCTTAAACTGGAACTCAGCTCTCATGTGCCATGGGAAAAGCCCACAATAGTTCAGAATGCATAAATGAGGTCAAAACAGCTACATAACCTCTCTGACGTTGTAAACTGGGACAGCGGTCTATAGTGCGCTCTTATGAGGTGACTGTTTGAGAGCCTCATTGTCTAAACTATGAGACAGAAAGGGAGCAATAGATGTGTGTGTGTGTGTGTGTGTGTGTGTGTGTGTGTTAGTCCCCCTTCTTTATAATGGGCTCCTTTGTCTCAGAAAGGTTTAAACAAAGCGAGCACTGGCTGCAGGGAGTTTCAGGGCCACTGTCTTTTTTTTTGAATGAGAACTACTCACCCAAATCTGAGTGGAAGAGTGTAACACAATCAGAGCTTCTCTTCAACTTCACTTCCTTTCCCTCCCTTGCTATCCTCTCCTGCATTCTCTCATTTCTATCGATTTTAATCTGCTTTTACAAGTATAGCATTGTCTTCTAGCAATTCATCCTTGTCCCCCCCGATCAGAGGGCCTGGCCTTCCTCACACCCATACTATCATTACACCACAGTCACATTCATGCCTTCCTTCTCTACATGTGTATGTGGAGTTTGGTGCCAATAAACCTCTAGACCGATTAAATACACTCCATGTTCATAGGAAACATTCATGCTCCACTCAACCAAACCCAAAACTTCTTAGAGCGTTTTGGTTTAGACACAAACCAGAGTATGGTTGATGTGAACTTGTAAATTGTGTCATAATTTCAAAGCATCAAAAACATTAATAAAATACTAAAGATATGAACGTCTAGAGTCATAATAACCTTTGTTGCAGCAGCAAAAAGCAGTCGCTAGTATTCATGTTGCTGATTTCGAATAGAAATATTACCAAACGTTAGACAGTATGCCGTTGATCACAGTAAATAGAAAAAAAATGATCCAACCGCATGTCGGCGTACGTGATTAACCGCTCACATGTGACGCGCCCATATCGCTAGGAGCCGTTCACACAGAAATCGGACTGAATGCACTTTTGTGTTGCCAAAGATGCAACATGGGCAGTGGAATAGGGGGAAAAAACTTGAGCGCTGTGTTTTTAGAATGCCGTTTCATGAATGAGACGCTGCAACAGACACGAGTACAACAGTCAAACAGGTCCATGTTTACATAGAAAAAAACAATAGAAAAGCATCACAATTGGGGAAAAAAAAAAAAAAAAAAAAAAAAATCGGTAAAGAACTACTACTGTATGTCTAATATTTCTTGTTTGCATCATGGTGACAGGTTGAAAGCTGCTGTTCATTGTTTTCACAGAACATTTATTGTTAATAGTCTACTGGTGTTATACCTTTGGAAGTCAGAAAGAGCTATTACTAAGTATGTTTACACACACAAGGAATTTGACTTGGTGACAGAAGCTTCCAGTACAGAAGAAAAGTATGTATATAGTGCAAACTAGAGCAGCAGACATAGAAACTACACATTAGAGATGGAATATAACACTAACATAAGAAAAACAGAAAATAAAATGTAACATGATTTTTTTTTATTGAAAAATGAGTAGTGCATTATTTAATTTTAATTTACGAAAAAATAAAATTTAATTTTTTTGCCAAATCGCCCAGCCCTACTTTAGACCAAACAATTGAATCCAGTGCAGAATTTGGCAAGGTGTGTTATAATCAAGGCTGCTATGCTTACTATTGTAGGAGTGATGCCTTTACATGGTCAAAACAAGCAAAGAGAGTGAGGGGAACACTAATCCTGTTGTAGTGTAAAGGGATATTCAATGCTCAGCATGCCCCATGGAGTCCAGACT
This sequence comes from Acrossocheilus fasciatus, assembly GCA_036784905.1. NCBI lineage: Eukaryota > Metazoa > Chordata > Actinopteri > Cypriniformes > Cyprinidae > Acrossocheilus > Acrossocheilus fasciatus. Next base: position 17,417,762 of record CM071949.1, read on the forward strand.
TCACACCTCAATGGAAAGCAAAGAGATCACTCTGTGGAATTAGAATCACAGTTTACTCGCAGCTCATTTGACATAGCTGGATGTTACTTTAAACTCCTATCTGGGTTCAATCTCTACAAGAACATCTCCAACTGAAATCAAAATAGGTGAAATAAGTAAAAATGAAGAGAGTTCAGAAATGCAACCAATAAAACAGACTTTGGGGCAATACTGCTAGCATAATAGTGCATAAAACATAACTTATTCTGTGGGACTTAAAGTCGCTCGTATTAAAACAGCAGCAACTTGCATCCATTTAAGAGTATTTTAAGCTATTTTAAATGTATGGCACAAACTTAAAATGATAAATAAATGATACACTACATACCTCTACACACACCCTGGCAATAGAAATCACCATTTGGTAATAATTTTCTTAAGCTTCCTTGTCATACTTTCTCATATAACAATGCTGATAAGATACTACTACTACTACTACTACTACTATAACAACATCATAAAATGTGCTAAGGTCAAATGAGCTGCTGGATTAATGAATTTTATTTATCATGTTGTCTGTGTTTGCTAAAACTGATTTGCTGAAATCAAAACATGGACGGTAATAGTTGAGCATTAGCCAATGGGATGGCCATGTGCACAATATTCCCGCCAACTACTGAAGGAACTGGCAATGGCGTCTAACATTCTTAAATGCTGAATAATTCTAAACAAACTCCGTTATTTTGACAGAAAAACTTGAGAAAGAAAAACATTTACATGTTGCGCATCAATTGTGGTAGGTAAAACTCTCATTTACTCTTTCTTTGGATGTGCATGAATAATGCACTGTAAAGACTGAGTGATATATATACTGTGATAAATATATTGTGCTTCCCTTTCACACCAAGGACTATAACTATAGCAGAGGAATGATATCGCTGGATCGCTTTCAGAATGATTTTTTTTTATCCTACTGATGATGAAAACATTGACACCCAATCAGAATCCATCTTGCTTTAAAGAGCTTCCTCATTTTTAAAGAGGAAAACTGCAGTGCATGCTTATAATAAACAGAACTTTATTGTGCGTTGCCATGGATGCGGTTGTTTTAATTACCTTTACAGTTATTGTTCTTGGAGTAAACGGGTCTTAATGCTAACAAATCATGCCTTTTGTTGCCTGTGCCATCGTCACCTGAGACTTGAGTACTAGAGTGTCCTGAAATTACCTCAGCACCCATGAGGCACCTATAGAGATAGATTTCCATGTATTAATGACCGTAGCACTCCATGAAGGGCCCTGACCAGATTAAACCCTGTGAACGGATATCCGACTGGGGAAACCCTGCCAGGCCTTTCCCTTGTCCTCTCCACAAACCAGGGTTACACAATCAGCTGAAAGAATCCTTTCCCTAACAAAAAGGTAAACTGAATCAAATTTAAGGTCATTAACATTCCAGGTGAAGTCACAGTTTAGTCTCTTAACGCATTAAACCAGAAACCAAAGAATTACAGCCCTCAACACAGCCAGTGTGTGACATGTAACGTTGACCATGACACAAAAATCAGGAACAGTTTACAAAATAAAACATCACGCCTGTGCAGTGTGTAATAACATTTAAAATCACTCAGAACAATGGATCATTTATGATCTGGAATTATCCTGGAAAATTCATAAAAAGAAACCTAAATACCTGGCAAAGACTAATCTAAGTCTGTCCAGACTGATCCAATTAGCTCTGCTCTCTTGAAGACCAGGAGTAGAATTATCAGGATCAGTTAGTAAGGTGCTTACCAGGAAAGAATAGGCAGCTGAATGCTCTTCCCATGCTTACATCAGCAATAGCCAAAACATGCCAACAGACATATAAAGGGGTTAGACTCCGGCCTTTTTTAGGACATGTCCTGTGTCCAAATATGTCTCTGTCTCTGCTGAATAGAAGGTGAAAATAACTGTCGCTGTAGGTCATGACAATGACATGAGGATATAGTACATCTGGATTGATTTCATAGTATATAGAACATAACTTTTTTTAACAGTCAAAGTTCATTCCTCATCAAATGTAGTAGCTACTCAGTATGTAATTTAGTTAGAATGTCAGAACAAACTCCCAATTCCAGCCAATCAGAATCCTTCTTACTTCAAAGAGCTTAAGCATTTAAGGTAACTATAGTTTAAAAAAAAAAAAAAAAAAAAAAAAACCTTGAATATTCTGATGGTGCACTGCCTTCTAATAAGGCAAAGGTCTTCTGTTTCTTAGCCACGCTCTCCAGACACATCTGTTTTGGAGTGTTAGCTTGGCTAGCGGTACAAATTCTGTGAAAAAAGTGGATTGCTTTAAGGAAGCAAAAAATGCAAGTATTCACTGCAATTCCACTCTCCTAACTGCTGAGGTGCTCCAAAGTCACAAAAATACACACAGCTACATGCAGTTGTTTTAAAGCAGCAGATGACGTAACTGCAGCATGCAATTATACAGGATGTTATCATAGATTGGTGTGCATGCTAATACAGTTATAGGCTAGTTATCATTCTTGGTGCAAAATGGGCCTTAGAGCAGGGCTTTGGTTTGTAAAGAAACCGAATAGCAGAGGCACACACATACTTACTGTTCGCCATTCACATTCACTGCTATAACCCTTTCTAGTTTTTATAATACAATAGAGTCCCTTTGTCTGAGATGCATAAAAGGAGAGCATATTTTTGCATGCACCTGGCAAGAGTGAACCAGAAACATTACCATAAAAGCAACTAGAAACTAGAAAGGGCATGAAAACAAATCATGTGATTCACTCTCACACATAATAGTTGAATATTTCAGAACAGAAATAAAATGAAAAAAAAAAGTAAAAAAAAAAAAAAAAAAGTGCACATTTCCAGTCACTGTCAAGCCTTTATATTACAATTAATCCTATAGTGTTTGTCAGTCACAAACGTGTGTACAAACACACCTGCCACCTATTAGGCATAAATGTTGACTTTAAAACATCAAATTTCTCTGAAAAGCTCAGTAAACAAACAAACAACTTGGCTCATTCAAATCCTAAACTGTATTCAAATGCATAACCAGACAACCATTAGTGGGCATGTGTCCAGTATTTCCAACCATTTCATCCCATGACGTTTTCTGCAGTTTGAATTATAATAGCAACAAGTCAAAAATCTATTCATCTATTCATGAGTTAATCATCCACAAATAAGCAGACATCATGCAAACTAATCTAAAGAAATCCTTAAAGAGTCCAGCTGAGAAACAAGTCATGCTAAAGAATTAAACAATCTGCAAAGTATGGCTAAATACACAACTAAATGCCTATTTAACAAAGTAACCGTAGTACCTGGATTAAACTGCTCGATCAGCGCATTCCCTTCAAAAATGAAAGTTACGTTAATCCTCTGCGTCTTCAGTGGCTCAGATGTCGGGAGTAAATGCCGACTGCTATGCTCAGTCTTCCCCTGCACCAGAGTTGACACAATGGTGGGCAGCTCTCAGCTCACTCTAAGGTAAGACGGCCTTGTCGATCAACTATCGTGAGAGGGGCCTGTGCAGAACTACGTCATTCTGACAGGAATCTCAGAACAGCTGGATTTGAGAGAGGGGATTTTAAAATAGGGATTTTTAAAAAACCACTGGGTGGATTTTTATCATTATAGGGTGGATGTGTACACACACTTCCAACACACATTTATGTTCAAACAACATGTAAAGTGAATTTTCATTAAGTTTTGGTTACCAAGGGTGTATTCCAGAAAGCAAGGTTAACTTGCCATCTGCTAAACCCTGAACTCTCGGTCGATTAACCTAAACATTGTTTAGTTGAGGTATGTTGGTTCCAAAAACGCGTCCGAGAGCAAGTTCATTCAACCCAGGGTATGTTCCTGGTTAACACGCAAGACATTCTCAACAGAGTAATGAATCGACGAGTCACCATGGAAACGGACGCCAAGAAAAAGCGCGCCATACACTGTAAAAAAAAAAAAAAAAAAAAAAAAAAAAAAAAGATCTCGTATTTTAGTTGTTTCAATTATTTTTTTTAAGTTGACAACTTGCAGCTTCTGAATTTGTTCATTCAACTTAACATTTTAAGTTTTCACTGTCTCAACTAGTTTGTAAGTTCACTGAACTAGAGTATTTGTCCTCTCAACTTAAAAAAAAATGTGTTGAATCAATAGAGTCTGGGAATGTGTCGTCACAGCGGCAATGCATTCTAAGAATTTAGGTCACGGGAGCTATAGCGGAGACTGAGTGGTAGTGAATGTAGATGTTTTATATTATTGAATGTTTATATTATACTACTTAAGATCGCGTTGCAGTGGTTAAGGCTTACTGTATCATCAATTGCCATAACCCTTTGCACAGCCGGTGTGAAAAAATGTGCATTCTTCACGTTACAATGCCGAAAAAGCAGAGGTTTTACCTGCAGACTTTGATGATAAGGGCTATGGCAACTGATCATTCCAACACGATCTAAGTTGAATCATATAAACATTAAATGTCTACATTCACTACGGAACTCGGATAAAAATTAAACTGAAACTCGGTATGGTAAACATCTAAAATAAAATGTGGCTTTATAATTCATCTCTGTAGATTTAATATATTATAGATACAGTGATTTGCATTAAACTGTAAGCCCTCACACCACAAATAGAAGGAAATCAGATATGGAAATGTTATTTGCGGCAGCTCGTTAATACCCGGCCACTTTTTGTACGGATTAACCATGTTTAATTGTCGTAAATGTTTTAGCAGTTAGCCTCAGTACCACTGTAGTGAAGGAGACTGAATAGTAATGAATATTTGCAGCGCCTCAGACAAACAGAGCAATTTTTTTATTTTTTATTTAAAGAGATAGATATTAGATATTATACATATTAGTCCGTTTTATTCTAAGCGTATGTAAGATGTTTTACAAAAAATATGAATGTAAAACGGTCAGCTTTTTCTGTGTTGATCTGCATTTGTTTAAGTTGTGTGCTCCTGAGCGTGACCTAAAACATCGCGGAATCCGACGTGGCGTGACGTAGGTTCCCATTCTCTATTCAATAACGATGTCGCATTCTCAACGTCACTTATCGCGAGAACTTGTGAAGACCATAGCAGACAAAACACGTTCGTCAGCCATCTTGGTGAGCTTCTGCACAAAGTTTGGAAACTCTCTCAAATCAACAAATTTGGTAAGTAAATTTTTGTATTTATTGGTTTAATGTGTGTACAATTACGCATGTTGTCTAATAAGAATACAAGTATGGTTTAAAGCGCCATTTTTTTTTCTAGTTATATGAATGCCAGTGTTACTTTCGTGGCACTATGAAGCCTCAAAATACACACGGTTCCACAGTATTTTCCACATGACGTTAGATATTATATTCTTCCATGCGGTACTGAGCTGAACCTAACTGGAGAACGATAAAAATACAGTTTGATATGTATTATTTGAGCCCAGTGTTGTGTTTTAGACCTCAGAGCTTCCTGTTTCTGTGTCCAGACTAAGAGGCTCTCTGAATAGGTGAGGTTTGCTTGTATATAACTCTAGTTTGTAGCTCTTTGGTCACAGTAGTATTTCTAATGCTAAAATACTGTATAATTGTTGTTATTCAATCCATACATTTTTCACATTTACAAATTAGTCCCTGCCTCCACTTTTATTCCGCTTTATTTTTTTATTTTTTTGTTATATAAACGCAATTTATTCAATGCCATTGCTATCCATTTATGTTAGCACATACACATTATTTAATTTATGAAATGCAAAGTAAATGACATGTCTTCATGCCTAACAGATTGAAGCAGAGTTCACTCGTCTAACTTTTAAGGACCTCATGAAGTAATTTCTGTCAGGTTTGGGCCAGTATATAGCCAGATTTCTTCAGATGTTTAGAGCAAAAGATAAGCAGCATTTCACAATTGGAAAGTCTTCTCAGCAAGATTAACAGTGATGTGAGCATTTTAGTTTTGTGCTTGTTCAAATTAAAACATTTGTTGTTGCGTTTTTTTGAAGCTGTTTGGGTTTGTAGAGTCGCACATCACACAGAGCTTACGTGTCATTTTCTGTCCACTGTTCCATTCTTTTTTCTCCCTCTCTCTATAAAACCCAAAATGTGTCCAAATGTCATCTTTTAAGGCATTAACTGTGCACAGGCTCCTGCTCTCCCTCCGCTTTGCTATAAAAAATGATCTGTGGGGTATTTTGAGCTAAAAACGTCACATACACACTCTGGTGGACTTCAGAGACTTATTTTACATCTTGTAAAAAGGGATATAATAGGTCCCCTTTAAGTCTAGAGATTGACTTTTTTCTTCTTTTTTGGAATCAGTTGAAGTTTCCTTTTCAGTATGATTTTTGCCCTGCTGGAAGGTCCACCTGCGTCTCATCCTTCAATAACATGGATTCTGACAGTACCGTGTTAAGAGAAACTCCCCCCACACTATGCTGCTTCCACCTCCCAAGTTTACTGTTGGTATGGAATCAAGTTGAATTTGGAAATTTGAATGTGAAACACGTTGAGTTTGGGGGAAAAAAAAGGGCTGCTCAATTTTGAATGGTCCTATTAAATGTTGAATAGGGCAGTTCCTCCGCCTACGTCCAGCATGACCTTTTCAATGTGATATCGTAGTGCATGTGGTCGGAGATTACGTAATGCATATCGCAGAGGCAGATCTAGGCGAGTATTATTAACTAAAAAGTACATAAATAGTATAAAAGTATATAAATAACATTGTTTCAAAAGACAAAATCCATGTTTGTCTGGTGGTATCATGTAAAGCAATTATAAGCTGCAATGAAACCTTATTTTAGGACCCTCATATACTCCACTGAAATACTTCAGTCTGCTACACTTAGACTAGAGACAGTTATAAAGCATTTGCATTTTTGTCAGCCTTACCCTAAAGCTACCTAATTTTTTTTTTTTCTTTTATTTAAGAATTCCATGCCAATGAAAAGGGCCGTTGTTCTTCAGGGACTTCCACATTGCCTCAGTGAGGATCCATCAGATTTCTTTAAGTCAGCAGAAGTAGACTTGCATGTTAATATTGTACCTTTGCTTAAAATAATGGTCTGTATATATGTTTAATGACCCCATCTGTGAAATCTAGGATAGTTTCATAATCTAATTATGATAACGAAAACCAAAGTTTGATTTTAGCTGTTAATTTCACTGTGATTTTCAGTATTTAAGATAAAGGTTATATTGTCATAGAATCTTCTTTACATTATGAATGATGATTTAATGTAGAAAACAGTAAACTACAAAAAAGACCAGCATTTTGCAAGCAGGGTCTCATAATTAAGATACTTATTCTCCCTACATAATTTTCTGCAAAAAAAAAATGGGTTATACACTATTTCAATAAATTCTGAGTAAATATTTTGATAATGCAATTACTGTAGGAAACCAACATTGACGAGCGTGTGACGGCAGGAATGGATGTGGACATTCTCAATGCCTGATGGAGATGATGCCTTTGACTACTCTGTGGTGCTGGAACAACAGATTGTCCTGAGAGATGTCAAAGACCTCCCTCTGTAGCTCTACTAGTTGGACTAATTTTTGTGCTTAATATTGATTACCCCCCCAAAAAAAACTACACTACACATTTGAGGTCATTCAAAAGATTTTTTATTGACCTTGTGGGTGATCCGTGTTCTGTGAAGGTGCATGGACTGAAAAATAGACTCCTTCACAAAACTGTGTAGTGTCCTAACTGAAAAGTATATGATGTGCACCTTTTTGTTGTTAAAGTGCCCCTATTATGCCTTTTCGAATATTACCTTACCTTTCATGCAGTGTGTCATGTAGCTGTATGTTAACAAACAGAATAAAAAATAAAAAAAACATCCCTTTTGTGTGCAAACCTGGTGGCCAACTAAAAGAAACATCTGACCTCTGTGATTCCCAACAAGGGTTTTGCCACCAAGTACTAAGACATGTTTTGCGAAGGGATCAAATACTTATTTCACTCATTAAAATGCAAATCAGTTTAGAACTTTGGCGTTTTTTGTTTTTTTTGGTGTTATCCTGTCTCTCACTGTTAAAATAAACCTAGCATTAAAACTATATATTGATCATTTCTTTGTCAGTGGGCAAATGTCCAAAAATCAGCAGGGGATCCAATAATATATTATATTATTATACACATATACACACACAAAAATTTGGGATCAGTAAGATTTTTAATGTTTTTTTAAAGAAGTTTCTTCTGCTCATCAAGGCTGTATCTATTTGAAAATATAATTAATTTGTTTTCAATGCTGAATTTTAAGCATCATTACTCCAGTCTTCAGTGTCATATGATCCTTCAGAAATCATTCTAATATGCTGATTTATAATCAATGTTGGAAACCATTGTGCTGCTTCATATTTTTTTTTAGGATTTTCTGATTAATAAAAAGTTAAAAAGAACAGCATTTATTTAAAAAAAAAAAAAAAATTGTGTTACAATATACAATGCCATTCAAAAGTTTGGGGTTATATATATATATATATATATAAAAAAATCAATGATAATATTGTGTGCAATCCATCACGCCCATTGAAATCTTGTCAGTAGGGCTGTAAGATTCCGAGAAACGATTCCTCTGTTGTTTTCGATTCTTTGTTTTTTTTTTTTTTTTAGATAGAAGGAACCTAATCTCGCCATGACTGCAGGACATAAAGGTCGTAGAAAGTATCCTTTTTAATAATATGAAGCTTTATTTGTAAAAAAATGACAATAAATTTCTATAGCTATGATTGATTCTTAAATTGTAATTTTGTCTGCTTTGCCCGTGAAATTAATCATAGCTCACTTGCTCAGCAAGGACATGCATTTAATCGCATGAATTGAACAATTGAACACATGAAGTGTCTAAAATAAATGTGCACAGTTCAGCTGAATGATGAAGTTTTCTTTGACTGTATGCTTTGGATAAAATTAACAAACTGTACATTGAAACAAAATAACCAGAACATTAATAACACTGATAGCGCTCGTGGTTTATCTGTCAATCTGATGCGCTCTCGGCCACTGATCTATGCTCGTGACATTTTCTTTTAGAATTATCATTGGCTGATAGAAATAAAAAAATAAATAGTATTTTAGATGGAAATAAGATCCTCAATCACGTCATGATCTATTCTGTCGTGCAGCGCTCAAAATTGTGGACAACATAAGCCAGCTCCACCGTAAAATAACCCCTGAATATTTTTTTTTTTTTTTTTTTTTTTAACTGGTTCATTAAAACTATCCGAAAGAAACTTTGTGGAAACGAATCAGACTTCTAATCACTTTTAGTGAGCATGAGGCGAAGGGTAAATATAAAAATGAAATAGATCTTTTATATATAAAAATATAATCTTTTCTCACACAACTCTCGTAATTACCGCTTTTATCGAGCATGAGGCGAATGGTGCTTCTCAAACGGAAGGCTGCATCCTCAAATTATGATGATGCAGTACCGACTTGTTTTCTTTCAGTTTATTTTCGTGAATTTAAATGTGTGCAGCCTTCGTAGGATGCAGCCTTCCGTTTGAGAGGCTCCCATAGATAAGCTTTGTTGAACTGAAAATAGCTCTGAATGAGGAGTCGATTCCTCTTGAAGGAGCCATTCCTCTTGAAGGAATCGATTCCAACCTTTGGATTCGACTCTCGATTCCCAACGCCTCGGAATCGATTCTTTTTGGAATCGATTCCCAGCTCTACTTGTCAGTAGGTCACGCATGCACTGATAGCGCTGAAGTAAGCAAGCCCGGAAATATAACCTACTTTAGAGCAGGTTATGTTCAGACTCAGAGAATAAGTTGCTATGGCTACTTACAAACTCTGAAAGTTACCTCCGTTTTTGGAACTGAAAGCAGAGTTTATCCGCTTACTTACCTTAAACATACCCAGGTATGTCACATAACCTGATTTCTGGAATACCCCCCTGGACTTTCAATGGAGGGACAGAAACTCTAACTATCTAACTGAATTAGAATCTAATAAGTGATGGATTTGGAATGCTCTACATTAGGTAGCAACTCTGTTTCTCATGTAAATATAGCTCTGCATGCAAAGTGCACAACTTAATTGTAGAGTTTGTCATTAGCATGTAGCTAACAAAGTGAAACTAAGCATAAAACTGCACAATTTTTGGTTCAAAAAAACAAAAACATTTTAAATAGATATGACTTTAGTGACTTGTCAGTACTGACTGACTACCATCTGTAATTTTCACTGAACATGTAGTATATTGTGGGATTGCATTCTCAGCAACTGATACATGCATTTACAATTTTATTATAGATACAATGCATCTTTATAATGTGGGGTCTCTTACAAAGCAGGATAAATGTGTGTCAGGTGCACACCTAAGATAACTAAAAATGCTGCCTATATAAAGCACAGTAGGATTTTTAAGCAGTCTAAGACTGGTAAAAATTATGTTCTTCATATGCTCCCATTTCATGGTACTGCAGTCTCAAGCACTTTATGAACTACAGGAATTATTATGGGAAGATATAAAAAAAGCTATAGTACAAGTCTATCTGTCATTAATATGGCACATCTGTTAACCAGAGACTCTAAAGACGTTATGGATTTGTGGATGTTTTCAGCCAACAAGCCATAAACGGCATCTAAAAACAGGGTGATGGGATAAAACTAGTTTCAAATTACGCTGTGGCTCAACATTTTCAGCCTCTTCTCGGAACAGAGAGGAGCCATTTGTGCTCCCAGTCCTGAAGGAAGCTCAAATATCACATAAATAAAGCATTACTCTTCTTTATATTTTTGGAAGGGAAGGTGGAAAATGGTTCAGACCAGATGATAAACTGCTCAAAGAATCTGGAAAATATAAACTTTGGTGTATTTGTGGGCTTGACAAGACATTTTGTCTCTCAACACCTTCTGGCTACAATTCCAAGTTCTTTTGAAGCATGTGTGCTGCTTGTCAACTTTTATTAGAATAGCAAATGGAACACAAATTGGCTTATCAAATCAGATAAACTGATTCAGATTAATAAACTAATTAATCAAATAAACCAATCGACTTTAGAGCCACTGACACTGGAGAAGCAAGCTAATGAGAAATTCCCAATCTTGTGGACTCCTACTGAAATTACCTGTAAAAAAATAAATAATAATAATAATAATAATAATAATAATTCACTGAACAACGTTAAATATGACCACACCTTATGCTGCAAAATCTCACAGTGAGAGGATACATTTATGTGCTATTTCATATTTTACACAATCACATTATCAAAGAAGTACATTACATGTGGAAACGATGCAAGAAATAATTCAGTATCACCTTAAGAAATCACCTTTGATCTGAATCGCTTTGACATCATAAGCAAGTCATTGGCATGTCTACATAATTGACCCTGAATGCCAAGTCCACCCTCACAAATCTTAATAATCCAGTAACACACACCAACAATCCCTCATTTCCTCTCGCAGATGCCATGCTCAATTCACAAACAAATAACACAGCGTAGGCATCATGTGGAAAACAGCGAGAAATTTGGCAGCAGCAGACCGAGGGTCTACAGCACTGTTTTTGGCCTGGGGGTTTGGCTACTGTTGAACTCAAACCTGGGGTCTAGTGTGGGGGGTCTGGAGTGAGCCCCAGTGTTTTGAGTGAGATCTTAAAGAGCTGAGGCCACAGCCAAGAACCACTTCAGACAGCTGCTTATAACGAGAGGATTACTGACTGGCAGACAGAAAGGCACACACTAATTGCACAAACTTCCATACAGGAACCTACACAAAAGACACAAGACACACACACACAGTATGTCTAAAGATTCAGAACATGAAAAGACCCAGCAGACCACAGACGTGGATGAGAAGAATAAGACAACGTTGCCAGTATTATAGCCAGTATTCCAAAGGAAGCGCAAAGGCAGCCTGCAAACAATAGTCGTGCAGGGATAATTGTTGAAGACAGAAGAACATAAAAAATACAGACAGGACTATAGACATTACTGAAATATGTAGAAAAACATACCGTCACAAAATGCATACAAAATTAATGCTTCAAGCATTCATGCATGATGTGGTGGATTTACATGCACCATTTTTGCATCACAATTTTTAAGTAAATTCAACTTGAGGCAATTCTAACAGCAATGTCATTGTGTTGACTCTGGTACAAGGGAAGACAAGACGTCTCCGATTAAGCGATTGAGGCGTTTTGTTGTTGGATGTAATAATGAACATAGCAGTCATCATGAATTTTGGGCGGGGTCAACGGAGCTCATTAGCATTTAAAGCAACGTGGACTAAAAACGTCTTGCTGAAAACAGCTGATTTTGACTGGGTAAAAAAAAAGGTGTTTATTTTACACTACCATTGAGAAATTTTAACCAAAGTATGTTATAGACTTTTCACTAAGACCCTAAAGAATTACATCAACTTGTGGAAAATGGGCATCTGATGACCCCTTTAACTCTTTCCCCACCAGCATTTTTAAAAAAAAAAAAAAGTTGCCAGCCACCGCAAGCATTTTTGATGATTTTCACCTAACTTTGACAGCCCTCAGAATATTTTCTGCTATAAATATATGAACATATTATATATCTCAAAATAAAGAACCGAGCCTCTGCTTTTAAACGAAATAAACTATTTTATTCTATCTTCATGTGTTCATGTTTCATCACCACTTGAATGCAGATAGGTTACATCAGAAATACATTTTGGACAAAAAAAAAAAAAAACTGAGAATAATGCATTTCTCTCAAAAGTAGTGTATTTTAAAGCAAAATACATTCAGATGTCATTCTTTCGTAAATATAACCTTCAAAAATACATAAACATTGAAAATAAATGAAATTGTAAATACAATTTAGGCACTGTAGTAGGCACTTGCAGTAGAGCGAGGTTTCACTCCACAAATCGTTACGTGCACAAACCCTGTATCTTCTCGTCGGTGTTGCTTTTTGGAAGTGGACGCAATCGGAACAAGTGCATGAACTGCAAAAAGGTCATTCACCCTATTTCTAGGGTCAGTGTTGTATGGTGCTCTAGGAGTGTTTTCAGTTGGAGGGTCATCTCTTTCTTCCCCACCACCAGCCTGTTCTTGGCTGGTCCATGATTTTATAACCTTCTGGATGAAACAGAGGAGAGTTTTACAATTACCTTGTAGGTATTTTGCTTTGTAAACGACAAAAGCATTGAACAAACTGATCTGCAACAGATGTGTGACAAAATTCTTTGTCCACTTGTGTGACTTCCTGACAAAAGGGTAGTACCCAATGTTTTGATCCAATTTGTAAACTCCATTCATTGCATTATTGTATTCCACAATGCATGCTGGTTTTTGCTTTGCAATTTTTTCTTGGTGGCCTCTCTGCCATACCTCAACTTCTTCCATGTTGTTCTCATGGCATTTTATGACCATTTTCACTGTTTGGTTGTCTCGCCATGCAAAGACCATCACATTTTCAGCGTGATGCATGACTGTTTCCCCAATCCTAAGGTCAGTATTTCTGAGATCTCAAATGACTGGTGGTTCACCTGTGTTTTTCCTAATTGTACCACAAACATGGGTTTTCAAATCAAGTAGGTGCTTACACAGTGGTACAGAGTTGTAAAAATGATCAATAAATAATCTGTAACCATGACCTGCTAGGCGATCAAGAAGAGAGGCAACCGTGTCTTTCAGAGTAGCACTTTCTCCACAATAGGGCCTCATGTTAAAACAGTAACCCGTTTCAAAATCGCACAAGACGTAGGATTTTATTCCATATTTGATGGGGTTTTGAGGATTGTACACCCTGAAAGCTATGCGCCCACGCCACAGAAGCATACCCTCATCAGTGCAAATGTTTGTGTTAGGCTGATACATTTCATGGAATTTGGACACGAGGTGATCTAAGACAGGGTGGACTTTGTACAGCCTGTCAGTGTCATTGGCTGGTCTTCTCCATATGATTTCAAACCTGTTGCGAGACATGACCTTGCTGAAGTAGGGGGTAGCTAACATTTTATCTGCAGACCAGTACATATCAAGTTCAGGCTTATGAATGATACCAGTGAGGAAAAACAGCCCCAGGAAGACTTTCATTTCTGAAACTGTGACAGGCTTCCATGCATGAATTCTAGCATGTTGTGAAGTACCGCCTGAATACACTGCTCTGCATAAAGGTTGGTCTGATCAACAATGTTCTGAATCAGTTAATCAGAAATGAACAGCTCAATAAAGTCTTTAGGTTCCATTGAATCAAGAGCAGCAGCATCACCGACAGGCCTGGGATTCTCAGTTAAGGGAAGGTTTTTTGGCTGACAGTTCATTCCATGCCACTCATGAACCGGTTCAGTATCTTTAGTTGGATGGTTCACAGCGGCCTGTGTCTGGTCACCAGCAGGACCATGTCGATGTCCTTTACGTGTCTGACCTCTGCCTCATTGCTGTGTTCTACCTGTAAACAATTATATTATATGAATAATTGAAACTGCATTCAATAAACAGAACAGACACACAAACACATGTTTATACACACACACACACACATAAATATACTAGGGATGTAACTATTACCGGTTTCATGATAAATCATGATAAAATTCCTCATGGTTAGTACTACGGTTTCATATTTTAATTATCATTAAAAACTTATTTGATTACAGCGATTTGAGCAACTCACGATAAATAAGTACTGTGCAGCATAAAAGCACAGCTTTAAAGTCGGCATGAAATCAAAATTGAAAATTATAATGTATCCGTGCACTTCATTATTTTTTTTTAATTCATGTGCCTTTGTAATCTTTAAATCAATAATGTTAACCTCCCCTCCCCCACAAAACTACTCATCTTCTCTTCCGGTCACATGCGATGGCGGAAGGGAGGAGCCAGTGACGTAGGGGGTAAACGCTGGGATAAAGGACAGGGGGTAAAGCTGAAGCTGATGCTTCACTTTATAGAAATAAATGCATTGACCAGTTGACGCGAGCCATGGGGGAGTACACTACTCTTAAAAGTTGAAAGGATATTACCACAACATTACTCTTAGGACATCGCAAACTATAAATTTTTTTATGAATATGACTTAACCTGATGGAGGACGCGCTCAGTCATTCAGGCAGTGTCTCTCTCTCTCTCTCTCTCTCTCTCTCTCTCTCTCTCTCTCTCTCTCGAGCTGTTAGTTATGTTTTGTGCTGTTGATTGTGCTCGTCGCCGTCATCCTTAATAAATAAATTGTTCATGCTAGGGTGTCAGCGGTGAATCCCGTGGAGAGAAATCCCCCCACAACTAACTGCAAACTGGCATTCAGATCTGCCTCCATTTTGTTAGCAACTCCCCAACTTCCAATGATCCAATCAATTCTTGAAGGATAAAATCAAGTCCCGCCCTCTCATTTCAGATTCCGTTTCACTCAGATAGACGTCACAGTAGAGAAAAAGACAAATCGCTACTTCAGTTTCATACCAACTTTAAGTTACAGTCTCACGCGCCTATAGCATGCAGAGTAGCTTCATTTTGAGTGAAAACAGGGCAGGAATGCTGGGAGGTTTTAAAAGAGTGCTAATTGAATTATAAATGAATACATGAATGAATTAATTATATGAATTTACCTCTGAAGGTTCTGACTGTCTTCAGAAACGTTTACGCGAAACAGCTGTAATTCAGCTTTTCTATAAGCACCATCTAGTGTAAGAGAGTGGATTTACAGAGAGTTACATTTACATTCAGCCTGTGTGCAGTTTCTGTCTGGCCAAAAACAGACCGGATTTGCATGCCCTGCTGTAAATTTTGAGCGGTTGATGAAAAACAAGCTTATGTGGATTCTACACATTTAAACAATTCAGATAAGTTACCTAGAATGTATGAAGCAGATAAAATACACAATCATTTATTAATCAATTATCATTTTGACTTGACCCATTTCTTTTATTTAAAGGCTGAAATGTGAGGTTTACCTTTTTATGAAACTTTTTCAAAGCTTTATTTTAACATTTATATTAGACATTTGAACGTGCTATTAAACTGTTGTCAGTCAAGTTGTCATTTAAAATCCGAACATCATTGGTAATGTTATTGTTTTAGTGATTATGCAAACAGAGAGTCATTTTATTTGTCGTTTGCTGATTTTTAAATATAAGACTTGGTGAAGTGATTTATGTGTCGGTACTTTTTGAACATCTCCAGCACGTTTTAACAATACCGTGATAATACTGATAACCGTGATATTTTTGTCACTATAATTGTGATAAGAAATTTTCATACCATTACATCCGTAAATTAATGTTTATATACATATATAGATCATGCACACACACACACATATACAATTATGCTTGCACACATATATATATATATATATCACTATATGTATATGCACACTATATGTAGCCTACACCAAATTTGCACAAGAAAGAGACACTTTTTTTTGGCCATTCCTTATCTGTCTTACCTCTATTGACTCTGGCACATCGGAAAGGAGAATGAGACGGCCATGAATCTCTCCACGAAGTATCACCGTCTGAACTATCAGTGTCCACACGTAAAAAGGCCGGTGCACTTAGTCTTCGTCCAGATCGACGTGTTATTGGTCTCTCCATGACCCGAGACGTTTCTGTGTCAGTAAAGGCATCTCCCTCACTGACTTCTTCCCGATCAGATTCAAAATGATCAAAACACGATCGGAGTCAGAGTCCAACACCTCCAGTGCCTGTATACCTCTTTATTTTTATGTGATATGATCTACAATTTCCGTTTACGTTTTACGACCCAGAAGTCCCATAACTCGTTCAGAGCACACGCTAGAGCTTTCCTTACCGTAATACACCTAGAACACAGATTGCCGTAAAAACTCATCTTTGGCAGGGAAGCGTTGTCTCTTAATTGACGAGATATCTCGTCAATGGCGGGCAAAGAGTTAAGTGATTTGGGTTAACCGGCTCGACGTGCATCCCTACTAATGGAAGACTGTCATCAGAAGTGTTTAAAACTTAAAAGGTTTAGTTAAAGGTGCACCAAGCGATTTTAGAAAAATGCTTTTGACCACAGCGTTGGACCGAGTCCCAAAACACTTGTAGTTAATCAGCAGTAAGGGAGAGTGTCTTGCAATGATAGAGAGAAGAGAGCGCTCAATTTGAGTGCACAGGACAGATATTAGCAGATCGACTATAGACAGAGAGAGATGGCAGATAAAAAAAAAAAAATAATTTAAGAAAAAAGGACCTGCGTAAATATCAGAGCAGCTTTCCAGCGGTGGAAAGAACTCAAGGAACAGGAAGGCTTGGAGTTGGACACAGAGGTTGCGGTGTTTCTTCTTGATAGGCGAGTAACGTTGATTTTGCTTTGTTTCACACAACTTATCCATGTTGGCTTTTGCTTGAATATGCTTGTTTACCATCTTCACTTGTTTCAGCAATCGTCGTTGCCATGGTTGTGTATGTACATGTGGGGCAGAGATTTAAAAATGGGGGCGAGGTCCTGTTGGGGTATGGGCATGTTTGTTTTGGTGCTTTCAAATCTAGACATCATTTGGCAAAAATTGCTTGGTGCACCTTTAAAAGGAATAAATTAAAATTTTCAACTTGGTCAAAAACAGTCATTATATTGAGACATTTCTCAATTTCTTCATTTATGTTCTACAGAAGAAAGTCATACAGTTTTAGAATGACATGAGGATGATTAAATGAGAATACTTGTTTTTGGGTGAACTACTCCTTTAGGCCCTCCTATAAACATACAAACGCAGGTTTACAGAGTAACTGGGTTATTTTAGTCTTGTTCCTCCATACTTCATCACTAAATTATTAAAAGTAGTGCTGAGCAGAGAGGAGGTTGGTTATGATGTATGAACCAGTTCATGGGAAATCTCTCATCAATAAAACAAACTGGGATACAACCACATGAGAGATCTCCACCAATGTTACACAAGCCCGTCCAAACATACTAAAGTCTCCAAAAGCTTCAACTTCCTGCAGAAAGTGGTCTCGAACTTGACAATTAGAAGAATAATGCATCAGAGGCTTCACAATATACTGCTTTCCTTTTCAAGAACTTATGGATTGTATGAGTTGCATCAGCCTCCATGTCTCAAAAAGCACTTTCTTTACAGCCTGCATGGGCTCAGCTTTCACAGGAAGTGCTGAAGAGGCAAATACATGACCGGTCCGCAGTACAGAAGTACAAATATCAAGTCAAGTTCTAGTGAAGACCTTATAAGAGGTGAATTTTGTATGTATGCTGGTTATTTTCTTGCTCTCAGTGTTTGAGCTGACAGTGATCAATCTGAAATGGCTGTTAAACAGCAAAGGCAGCACAACATTTTATGATCTGTAAGTCTTAGTGTACAATGAATAACAGACATAGGATGGCCAGATGGGGAATACACAGTAGATCTGTGGTATAATGTACATGTCAGCAGAACTGAACCACTGATTCAGATGCTGTATAATCTAAAAGCAGCAGCGCTCTTTGAAATGAACACCTGAGCTTTGATAAACTGCAAGTTATAGTGATGACAAATGTATTATTGCTAACAGTGCTCGGCTGAGTATGACCTTCACATCACATGGTTTTAAACGACTGATCTGCTCACTTACTTCCCCCTCAGTTAATGATGGGGAACCAAGGCAACCGTATTTAAAATTTAAAACTTCCTTTAATAAAGCACCAAAATTCAAAGAATTAGACCTTAACATTTTTCAGACAAAATCAAAGCATGAGTTGATATCTAATTTTAGAAATAATTCATAAACCAAAAAAAAAAAAAAAAAGGAAAAAAAGAAATATAAAATAAAACTATGTTTTGTAATGCTGCATATTAAATATATTGATAATAAAAAAATTCAATGATAAGAAATTGCCTGAAAAGACACACACATTTGAAGGTTTTCTAGGTTTGATATTTCTAGGTTTTCTGGGAACATGCAAATGGTTAAACAATATTATCATTTTTGCAAATCTATCCAAAAAAGTTAATCAGTTAATCTGAATTTGCCAGAAAAATAATAAATATACACTTATTATATTTCTAGTTCTGTTATTTCTTATTTTGAAATGTATATCTATATATTTTTTTTAAATATGTATATTAAATATGAATATATATTGCATATAAAATTAGATAAATATTATTTCAATAACTTTTACAGGCCTGAAAAAAGACACTCTTGACATTCCTTGACATTTCTAGGGTTTCCAGGACCATGGAAACTTTAAACTCACATTTATTTTGATTTTTGTAAATCTATCCATGAAAAACAGTATAAACTGCCATTTAAAGTGGACGATAATTACCGTATTTGCTGCAGCTCAAAACTTCTCACATAACATTCCAAGACCTCTCTTCCCTCAGCTTCGACCTCACCATTACAGAAACAACAGCACTGGAATGCCAGTAATGCCAGGCCACACACTGTGCCAGCTAACACCCAGACATTAGACACCTGTTCTACCACTGCAGTTTAGAATGACCCCCTGCACAAACACACATACATGCACACAGACAGCAGTTAGCTTAACAGACTAATGAAACTTGCTACTACCGACTTCTGCCAGCAACATTTACTACATCAATATGCAATCCATCCTCTGCTTCATCTTTTATTTTGCACAGAGTAGGTTGTCTGAAAACCTCATTAAATTAGCTAGTCCTGTTGCTCATGCTCTGCTTCCTGTTGAGAAGCCGCATGGTTAAACCAAACTGCATGTTCAACTTGTACAAGGACAGTTCAATCCTTATTTTGATTTTTTATTTATTTTTTTAATAAATTTAAAAAAAAAAAAAAAAAAAAAAACTTAATTCCCTCAATGCTTCTTGTCATGTCTTTGTAGTTGTTAGGAATTTCTGAGTGAAAATTGTTTCTACACTAAGTTTTTTCAGTTTAGGTAAACATCGGAACAGCTCTTTGGCAAATACACAGCATGTTAGCAAAACATCTAAAACAGCCTGTATGTTACATCTCTGCAAAAAGAATACAAAATTTAACCTGCTATGCAACTAGAGTAAACGTACCTATTAAAGGTTACAAAAATGTACCCATTAAGCACAGCCAGACCTTTTGAATTTAATGATGTATATTTTAATTGAAATGCTTTTTCCATTTAAAATAAAATTGTAATATTTGTGTGAGATTAATATTTTATTTTAACATAACTTTTTGTACTGAAACCAATATCTTGTGCAATAAAAATGTCTCTATGTAGATTTTGGTGAGCTTAAGCACGCCCCTGTTGCCATTAAGCTCACATCATGTTTCATTAAAAATGTTTGTTTATTTCAAGGAAATTTTTTAAAGAATAAATGTAAAAATATATTAGTTTGAAGGTACAAAGTCAATCACAAAACAAACCAAAAAACAAGCAACAAGGCATGCCATTTGATCAGTTATATATTCAGAGTGAAGTGTCATTTAAGCACATTGCAACAACTAGGCTAGTCCACGTTCAGCTAAAACATTTCATTCATGGGGATGAACACAGAAACTAGCCTCATTATGAAACCTCTTTTTAAATGGATGTCAACTTATCTAGTCTCTTATGGCTGGAATACACTACACGATTACCGTAATTAACGGTAATGACAGTAACTTGCGATTGAGCCGTATTAAGTTCATACATATTTTAATAACAAATAACAAAATATTATTAACAATATCTATGAAATTATACTTTTTCTTATTGATGTCACACTGAAGCTGTGATTTTCATAGTAGTGCACCCTTTAAGCTCACCTTAAAATAATATGAAATCTTTAAAAATTACAGCACTTTAAAATGTCAGACCAGCAATAAACTGTTAATTTATAATATTATGGATGTAAAAGTACAAGCCAGTAATGTCTGTCAAGTAATATGTTAGAGTAGCACACAATCTTATACAGCTAGTCAGCTAACTGTGTTCTGTAGCATCTGCGCTGTGTTGCTAAAACTATCTTTTGGATCTAATGTAATTATTTCCCACATCCAAGTTCCAGGTTATTATATGCAAAAAGTCTGAACATTAATCTCTTAATTTTACAATAAGTAGTGAAACTTACCCAAAATAAAGGCTTAAACATCTAAAAGAAGCACATTTAATGGAGTCCTTTTTTGGTGAAAGTTTTTCAACAGCTTTCAAAATGGCTGCCAGACAGTGCGAACACATGGAGACCCATATCGGAGTACAATGATCTGATTGACTTGAAATTATAGGAGGTATATAGTAGCAAACTTATCAATTGGTTAAGACATTAAGTAGGATAATAAATTATTTTTTCTTTTTATAATCCGATCTCAAAAATGAAAGTGAGCTTAATAGGAACGTTTACCCTATATTGGAGTTCGAGTCTATCATAGAGCCAGTGCAAGGCAGCAAAATTTTCTGTTAAATGGTCTCTTTTGCTTGCAGTTTTCTTAAATTTCCGTATGCTGACATAATTGTTAAAATTGATCTAACCTAAACACTAAACAGCCAGATGCACTTACACTTGGCTGAGCCACATCTTGTACGAGTCTCAAACCACCTCCTGATGTTTTCCACGCTCAAATGCATCTTGGAGGGCATTTAAACATGGTCACAATAGCTACCCAATCAGTAAAAATGCATCAAGCACCCAAGTGTAAATATTCCCTGAGTGTATGTTTGTATTAAAAGCCATGTGATCACAGTCTGACAATTACAGTGGGACCAGTTCATGTGTTTACAAGACATATGAGCTTTATTTTAGACCCAACAGGTAATGACCTAAAATGTTCTAATCCCAATCACATTACCTCGGTTCAACCCACCAGTGATTTCTTCTCCACTTCAAATTGGTATGTTAAGCATCTCATATTTCACTAATCCCACAGGACCTCCAAATGCATTCCCTACTGTCAGTACACATTAGACATGGAATTCAAAGGGATGTAGGGAATTCTCTGCATTCTAATCTCAGAAAAGAGCTATGATACCTGACCTCTGAGGACTTCAGTTAAAACCACACATAAGACATTGTGTTCCCTCTCTTGTGTTTAATTACTTGCACTCTAAAAGGTTACAGCCGTAAAAAGAGGGAATGATCAGGACATGGATCGTAACATCAGGCTGTCAAATGACACTGTGAGACGACGAGTGAGTGTGTGAGTGTGTGTGTAAAGAGGTCAAGAAGAGGGGAGTCAGAGAGAGTGCAGACAGGGCACTTCTGAGCAGTGATATCTGACACAGCAGATCACAAGTCTCAAAACAAACCACTGTCTCCAGAGTTTCCCACAGGGCAGCAGGACTGCGAAAACTCACAGTACCTATTTGAATGAAGGTTAGAGTGCATTCGTAATCATTTCATTACTTGAATACTTTATGATTTCACCAAAACATATTTGCCCTGGGTTAGAGAATAAACTATCACACTGCTTTTACATTTCAATGGACTGTTGCTAAGGAAGATCCCAGAGGGCTGAACCCATCGAAGCCTCAAGGCCAAGTTATAAAAACATGCCATGAAATGCATAAGTTTATTCTGGTTTCCACCATTTCTCAGTTTTGCCAAGAGGCCATATCAACTAGGGTCAAGAAATGTTACAGACCACAGCATGTCCAATACTAACCATATGCACATGATCAGGAATTGCAAAACATACAATCTAGACTATAACATCTAAATTTTATTTGAGTATAAAATGTATTTTTGCTACACAGGAATATGGTAATGTATGATATGCAAAATAAATAAAAATAAATAAACAGATTTGAATAAATAAAGATATGTAATTTAATTAACATTAAAATTAACTTTGTGTTTTATTGAATGTTTCATATGTATATGTACGAAGAGTTCATTTGCAAAAACCGATAACTTTTTTTTTTTTTTGCGCATTCCAAGTAACAATCAAACTGCAATTGGGTTGTTTTGTTTGGCAATTTACAAAATTAAACTTCATTGAATGTGTGTGTTTTTTTTAATACACATTAAAAGTTTGTTTTATAGCAAAAGCAGATAACTCCACATTTCATGTTTTAGAGTTTAAAAAAAATAAATAAATAAACTCGTTTAATCTTTGTAATCTCCTCAGATGACAATGTAGATGCCTGACAAAGGTTGTTGTTGTGATCAAACTGTATGGATGTGATTACATGCAATACACAGAGCTTTTCCCTCACCATTGTAACGCGCTGTTTTTGCAAAGTTCCGTGAAAACGTTTCTGCTTTTATTTTCCTTTACGCCCTGAAGAAGATATCACAGGTTCATCAAGATCGTCAAAATTATCCATCCTCAATCACTTTTAGTCAGCTTTGACGAAACGCCTCTCAGCTAGCACGTCTTTTCAAAGTAGCCTTGTCACCTGACCTGAATACAGTGCGTTGATTCGCTAAAATGGACTTATCGGCTTCTGTTCGCAAACAACAAGGGCGCTCGTCGGCTTCTGCAGTAAAACGTAAAACTCGCAATGTCTTGAAAGTGGACAACACCGGCTTTTTTGACAAAATGTGTTTAGGGTTCAGATCGCGCTATATGTGGAGAATAATGCACGGCCATCAGCTATTTATTTTTTTTAAAGTGCCGTTTATCAGTTTTTGCAAATTAACTCTACATACATCTTACATATATGTGTATATATTTGGATATGTAGGGCCTACATGTATGTGTGTATGTGTGTGTGTGTGTGTGTGTGTGTATACGGAGTGTCTATTTACACTAAGTGCAAATAGCCCGCCTTGTTGGCAAAAGCTTTTTACACTAACTCCGCCCACCAACGGGTGATTGGGATATTCAACACTGCAAAAAGACGATCGCTCAACATCAGAAAGGCATTTATTTTCATTAGAAAAAAAATGAAGGAAATAATCAAAAAGTTGAAAAAGTATCGGGTAGGGTTAGGGTAGGTGTAGGGAGGGCTTTATTGTCCCATTAAGGTGGCATCCATTTAATAGCCTAATTTGAATTAAAACTATAATTTACACTCATTACGTTATGTGTACTGTTTTATAATGTACTACAATACTGAGGTGCAGATAATTGCCACTATTTGCAATAAGTAGCAGAAAATATTGCCATTTTAACAGTGTAAATAGCATCCATCACTATTTGCACTTTGTGTGTGTGTGTGTGTGTGTGTGTGTAAACATTTTGGTGTTTATGTAAATAAATTATAGCGAGGGAGAGAGAAATGTATAAACACTTACAAACTTTATAAAATAAATACATATACACATTTATATAATACATTTTAAAAATTAATAAATAAAAATAAGACACAAATTACAAAATAGTTTATCTAACATGCCTAATAGGTCTCGCAACAAAAAAGCCATAGGTCATAGGACGTAGAGTAGTTGCAGCAAATACAGCAGAGACCAGCACATGACTTCACTAGCGGTCAGCCCAGAAGCAACAGCACTAGGTGAAATTAAATAAACGATCGAATACACAGTCACTTTATTTTACTTAATTGAGCATGTCAAGCCAACCCTAACAGTTGAGCACTTGCGATGACTGATGAGTCTGCCCTGTTGCTCAGGGCGAACCCACCCGGTGATGTCAGTGTCAAGCTCCGCGTCAACACACTGCTGAAATAAAGCCGATCCCTTCCATGCATCGAGGATAGCAGCTCGTTTCAGTGTTTGTTTGTCCAGTTTAGCTCAACGGTCGGGTGCACTTGACACGGAGAGCTCGCGCTGTCAAGTGCACCGACCGTTGGCTCGAGCAAAACAGGACACACAAAAACAATGAAAGAAGTCGATACTCGAGTTTTCAAAAGAACTTCCTTTGACTCTCCCGTCAGAGACTAAACATTTAAGATTTTTAGTCATGTTTATGTATAATCAACGCGGTAAATGTTTTGCGTGCGGTCTAAGAAGAGAAATAAGTTGTTATTACTCACACGGGCAGTTTATTGTGTTTGGGAAGTCCAGTCAAGATGCCTTGAGGTTCTTGGGCAGTCGCTCTTGAGAAAAAGTTACCTCCGCTTTGCTTTTAAAAGGCAAAAATGATGAATTTTAAGTACAATATTCCAGGCTTGGTGTAGGTCTTCGCGTCCAAACTGTTTTTCTATTCAGGCAAAACGCGTCGTACAATCTGCGTTCAACGAGGCAGGCGGGCGGAAGTAATCTTTTACTTGATTGGACAGTTAACTAAAGTAGGGCGGGATCAAAGTGTAATCCTAAAATACCATTGGCGGTTACATAATCAATCATATGCCACACCTGCCCTTATTCTACGAAATTACGCTTTATTATAAGAGGTCTACCGGGAGACTGTGCGTACGTAAATAAATCATAATGACACTTTTCATTGTTGTTGCGAATAAAATGTTATTTTCTAAGGGGTAAAGTTTCCAGAAATGAATGAATCGTTTCTCTCTAGAGTTCAGACGACAGAGCACCTGTCTTTCCTGTTCTAGAAGCACATGACAGCCAGGTTTTTTCTATTTGAATATCTTGCCTATTTATCTCTAGTAACTTGATTTGATCCGTCTTGACACGCTAGTCCTTGTTGTCTCACTCAGTGGTTTTCTTCAGTGAGGAAATTTATATGGCAGACTGGTTTGACAAGTTTGATTTAGACAATGCCTCATGGCTGCAACTAAGGTTCAGTTTCTACACAACAAAATGAAAAATGATCAGTTGAACTGTTCAGAACAAAGAACTATATACATTTTATAGGTAGTGGTAAGTTAAAAGAAAGAAAGAAAGAAAGAAAGAAAGAAGCAATTGTTTGCCACTTGACAAAAAGGCAGTGAGCCAGAGCTGCTCTTCATTCTGACATGCGCACAGGGCCCCACTCTCAAACATAAATAATATACAATGTCGATTTAACACTTGAGTAATTAGGAAACAACGCAACACCATTCCATTAAGAACTATTGCTACAGCACCCCCTCGTGGTCGACATGCGAGATTGAAGACAATTGCACTGCTAAAAAGAACTACACAATATTTTCAAGTAAGGTTTGGTAAGTGGTCATTTCTACTTGTCCTTGATAACATAATTTAGGTTCAAGCATGAAATGCTATTGAAATCAAATTAAATAATAATAAAAGCACATCCGCTTGCAATTTACAAAGCCAGTAATCACTGGTCTTGGTTACGTAAGCACAAGAAGCAAAGGCTTACAGTGCTTATACAGGTATACAGTGCAGTTTAGCATGATTGATTATTTGAACCAACAAAAGTATTAGTGTAAAACAAAAATGAAAACATGAAAAAAACATTTACGCAACCTTTACGCCATCCAAGATATAAATGAGTTTGCTTCTTCATCAAAAGAGCTTTTGTGAAATTTAGTATTGCATTACTTGTTCACCAATGGATCCACTGCAATGAAATGGGTGCCGTCAGATTGAGAGTCTAAACAGCTGATAAAAGGATCATCCACAAGTAATCCACACGACTCCAGTCCATGTCTTGTGAAGTGAAAATCTGTGTTTGTAATAAGCAAATCCATTATTAAGATTTTTTTTTGCTTCAAACTGTTTCTTCCGGCTACAATATTTGTCCTCTATTCATAATATTGCTTTCTTTGGTGAATAAAAGTCTCATCTGAATCAGGAGAGAACTATGCACAGATCAAGCACCATTTACAAGCAAAAACAATCCAAGAAATTTGTAAACAAATATATCAGAGGATTTTAATGTGAGAGGACAACAGGGGATATTATTATGTTATTTTATTATTATAAGCTTGTATTTCGGACAGAAGCATTGGTTTAAAGATAAAACTTTAATGATGGATTTGTTTCTTACAAACATGCAGCCTTTCACTTCACAAGACATTAATTGATGGACTGGGTCAGGTGGATTACTTGTGGATTATTATGATGCTTTTATCAACTGTTTGACTTTGAACTCTCATTCTGATGGCACCCATTCACTACAGTGTATCCGCACTGGTGAACAAGTGATGTAATGCTAAATTTCTCAAAATCTGTTCTGATAAAAAACAAATTGATCTACATCTTGGATGGTCTGAGGGTGAGTACATTTTCAGCATTTTTTTTTACACTATTACTGTTGTTGGTCCAAATAAAACATATATGAGTGATTCTCAGCATATATAGCAAAACCCTCTGAAGAATCAATCATACTAAACTGCTCCAAATGGCATCTGATTTAGTCCCATAAAATGTTGAATATTATATCAAAGATCAGTTTGCATAATTTTCTTCTAATCGTTTGGAAGCCTTTGTAATACTTTCAGCAGATCTTTCAGCACATTTTTCATTTTCATTCCTTTAATCAAAGATTTATTGGTAATATTTTAGAATAGCCTATTATAGTAATAGTGTGACTTGTTGCATTTGCACTATTGCACAGGTAAATGAGTGAACTGATTCTGGAAAATGTAAAAAGCCACCAACAGTGCTCATAGGATAAAGGCCACAGACAATCACTGTGCTGATGCACCTGTTTCCATTGTTAGAATAAACAGTGTGCCTTTAACAAGTGAATTAACATGACATTGAAAGCTGAGAGGTCATGTAAAAGGTTCTTTCAGAGCATTAACAGACTCCAAAAAGCTTGTGGATATTTCTAGTATAATTTATAGCTTTGTTTAATGTATTTGTAATAATTGTCATAATGAACTCATCATTTTAATAAAAGCTTATCATCTAATCATAAGTAGAGTCAGAGTGCATTATGTCTTTTCTTCTTTTAAGTGGAAAGTGAAATAAATAAGTGAAATGACAACCATTACATTTAATTCATTAGCAAGGTACCTAATGTGTTCATATAAATGCACCTCTGGTTAATCATTTAAATACACAATAACTTAATAAAGGTAACTCGGGTCTCCCGACTAAAATCAGTGCATTTCTGCTTGACCAACATAAAGACCAGTATACTGCTTTAAAAAATGTAGGCAAAAAAATAAAATAAAATAATAATACACTTTTTATTTAGTTTTGTCATATGCGGAGAACTACTAAAGACCAACATTATGTCATTATGTCATTGAGGATCTCAAAGTTGAGATCTTTGGCCTTTAAAAGCACAGAACAATAGGACATTCACACAAAGCACAAGCAAAGGCTTTACAACAATGTCTTAGGGGCATAAAAGAATAAACATTGATAATAAAATAAAATTATTGATTTGTTTATACTGATATTATCATGAGAAATGAGCTGAGCTGAATAATGACACTGTTGTCTTCTGTAGAGCTTCCTATAATCCTTTCATAATTGAACATCTTTGCAACATGGACAAATTGAACTGAATTGAATGAACATTGACCTATTGAGCTGAATAATTATATTATTGTATTCTGTAGAGCTGCTTTAAAGTTTAATTTAATTCATTTAGGAATTGATGAAGTTTGCAACACTTTCATTGAACTAAAGATGAACAATGGTACTATTGTCCTCTCTAGATCTGCTTTATGAATGTTTCAGCTAAATTAAAATTGAATCAAAATTGAACTAAACTGAGCTGAATAATGAAAATTATATTCTGTAGAGCTGCTTTAAAGATTAAGTTATTTCATATTTAAATTTTTTTGTTTTTTTTGCTTGAATATTCACTCTTAGTTTCATGTTTATCTCTGTGATGCTGCTTTGAAAACAACCTGTATTGTATATAAAGTGCTATGCAAATATATGTAACTTGACAGGCTTTGAAATCTGGAATAACTCAGATTTTAATGCAACTGAAAATATGTATGACCTGCATACAGACTGCTGTCCGCCACACTCTCCATCACATTTGGCAGAGCTGGCACAAATTTGCATAGAAAACCAGACAAGAATCCGGTCTAAATGTGGAGAGATATATACAACCCCCTCAAATCCCCACAGCTGTAATTGCTGCAGGCAGTGTTGCTGTGTTTAAAACTAGTTCATGCTAACTTCGTTTTAGGTTAGATGAACAAAACATGGAATTTGTACCATTTTAACAAAACATTTTTCAGTTAGGCCTATGTAGCCTATCAACCGAAGAGAAGGCTCTGTTTTTCTGAAGGTTCTACTGAATAGTGTTCTGTTTACTTGGCCATTCAAAAAGTGCGCGCACAAGTATCTTTTCCCAGAATTCCCCAGACTCACTTGTTTCAGTGAGTCATACTGCATCAGGTCCTTTCTGCATTCATCTCAGTGACATGCACATGCACTGGCTCCACATGTCCAGTAGATGTCAGTAGATGATTGGGTTTAAAGTCCAGCCACTGAAATGCAATATTTCTCAACAGCTGTAGTAAGGCGCGAAGTGAGAATCGTAAATCAGATCTTTTCTGTGAGTACGTCAAGCACATTGTATTTTTACTCAAAAAAAGAAGAAACAAACAAAAAAAACCTGCCAACATTCACAAAGATCCCTACTTCATGCGCTACCTCAAACCAATACAAACCAGTGGCCGGAATGACCCGACTGTAGCCGAGTCGAGCCGAAGCGAGCCCCGGAGTAACCCGGATTGAGGTGTGTGAGGAAGGCTGAGCTTCGCTGCTCTGTAGATAGGGGCAGAGTTTTGGTGTATGTGTGAGTGGGAGATGGACCGAGGGCGCTCTACTGACTAGCAGAGGCGAAGAGCGACTCCAATAGCCCAGAACTATTGAAATAATATACGCGATCGGGTCGTCGATAGCCCACTCCAAATACAAAATAAGTCGCCCGTCTTTCACATCTACTTCACACACACTAACACGGCATTGATGGTAATGTATGCAAGGAAACAACCGAGACTCGGCGATGGGTAAAGAGCTCTATTTTATACTCCGATTTTCCTTCTCCGCTTTGACAATCCGCCATTTTTAGCCAAACCAAAATAAGTAGAAACTTAAGGAAGCCGATTCAGCTGTTGCAATTTCTACAACTATCCGTGCAGATGGTTTTTAACTGTTCCTCTGTCTCTTTTTCTTGTTTTATTTTGTAGGTGCACCGACCGAAGGGATTCTCAGCCCTATCAGGTAGATCTGAAACAAATAAGATTAAAATGGGGTAAATCTAGTGCAGGCTTTTGAAGCAAGTTAGGCCTCTGTGCGTAAAACACAGCGAAAAGTGCCTCATTATCACCAGGTTCGGCTTAAAATGACACACAAATTTACATTAAACTGTAAACATAAATTTGTGCTGTCATAAGTCACCTACCCGTCGAATTTATCATTTTTTAAATGCGCTCAGTGCGCTAGCGACTTTAACAGGCTAACGTTAGCTCGCTAGCGGCTACATCACAGGCCTGTGTGTCACAGCGATTTACTTCGAAATTACCAACATAATAACGTTTATAATCATCAATTTAAGGTTTAAATTATGCTACTTTAAAGAAACGGTTGCATACGTAAATACAAATTAAGTGGTACGAGGTTGTTTATAAACAGTCGTCTTGATAGTTGACAGTGCAACCAAATCCCAATAAAACGATTCTAATTAAAATCTAGAACATCAAGAGATGCTCAATTGTATGTAGGACTGTAAGAATAATGCCTATAGGCTTTCCTGTGCTCGGTTTAGTCTTGAAGTAATGTACAAAATATGTTATGACAAACATTATCGTGCTATGAAGTATTGTCGTGTTTTGGAACATGTTAGATGAATGCTAGCTGGTCAATAGCTGGTATATCATCTTAGACCAGCAATAAATGAACTGGTCAGGTAGCTAACGACCATTGTAGACCATCTTTAAACCAGATCCCATGTACACTGAATGTGAGAGAAAGTACTTGTGCAGCAGAGTTCAATGTAGGAATGTCATGTTTTGACAGACTCTTAAGTACTCATCCAAGAGTCACCCTGATCACCGACATGAGAAGATGCGTGACAGTAACGACGCCACTCCACCGTGCAAAATGCTGCGGCGATCAGACAGTCCAGAAAACAAACACATGGACAGCACTGGCCATGGCAGAGCAAAAGCCATCCATCCACACCGAGGGAGAGACAGAGAAGGAGGTAAGAGGGGAGACCTGGAGTCATATTGATCATTTGATAAGAGGCACAGATCTGAGGCTGATACTGATGCTTAGATCGATAACGCAAATCTTACCACAGTCTTAATTAGTCCATAAGTGTTTCTGTGTAAACGCTAGTCAGATAAATTCTGTATGAAGTGATTGCTGTCTTTAGGGTAAAAAGACATTAAATGAAATCACACTTCTGGTAGCGACACCAGCTTCAACCATTTACAAGCACCCTGTAATCCAACCTTATGAAATATGCCATTTCAGAGAGGAAAATATAATGCTTGGTCTGCGAGCAGAGTGTGCTTTTATCTCTCTTCATGTTCAGGTTCTATACATTATTTATTTATTTTTTTTAATCAGGTCAGGTACATGCATGAGCTTTTTTTTTTTTTTTTTTTTTTTTTCAGGAACTTTTTTGCTTTCTACATCTGAAGAAGTTTTATTGTTCAGAAAAGATGAGCAGGCTTGGATGAGCAGGCTTGAAAGACCACAAACTTCTGAAATCAGAAGTTGTGCTAGATCAAGAATGATTTCCATATCATTAAAATAGTTGTTGTTCAGAATTCTTTTTTGCTTCTGCAGCAAGATCTGCCGAATGTTATTGGTAATGGCAACATTATAAGGACATATTTTTTTCAGTTTTGCTAGATTGATTTGTTTAGTTTGTTAAATATTTAGAAACATTTATGAACAAAAATGAAAATTCTGATTTATTCACCCTCAAGTTATTCCAAACCTGTATTTTTCTTCTTCAGCAGAGCACAAAAGATAGTATTTTGAAATATTTTGCTGGGAACCAAATATTTTTGGTCAACATTGACGTTTGTTTTATGGGAAAAAAAAAACACAGAGAACTTAGTCAGAAAATTAGTCTTAGTCTTTTTTATGTTTTGGGTTCCTTATCCTTGTAAAACTCAAGCCTAGAGTCTTATAGCCCATGCTTTTAAGATTGATTTTGCAGTAAGATTAGCTGTAAATAGAAAATATGGTCATAAGATTTTCCCACACTACCTCATATTTTTACCAAATGTTGAGATATTGTCATCAACAAACTAATGTATGAGAATTGCCAGAAGAAGCCCAAGTCGTATTTTACAAGATTTCAGTAAAAAATTAAGGTTAACTGTGCCACCAAATTTAAAGTAAGATAACTATATTAGCGTACACACCAACAAACGATAACATTCTGTATATTATAAGCAAGCACTGCAGTTATGTTGTCTGCAGCTTTAAATATTTGAGCTTGTCAAATTCAGATGGACTCTGATTGTCCAACTCTGATTGTTCATCAGTTGTTAACAAATAATTTTGAAATTAATTGCAACAATATTCTTCCTGTGCTATTATTGTTATTTTTATATTGTCATTAGCCAGGTTTCCATCCAAAGTTGTGAATTTAACTTATACACAAAATTGAAATTTGCAAATAAGCACCGTTTCCATCCAAAATCGTCACTTCCTGGTAGACTGGCACTATATATCACTAAGAAAAGTAGGAGAAGCCACTGAATATAATTATTTTCATATATAATAAATTACTTTCGCCTCAGAGTGAGCAGACGAAACAAAACAAATTGCGGTCATTGCTTTCGGTGGTGGAAGCCTGCTTTTTAGGAACGCAGTCGTGTAACAGTTCTGGCAGGCAATTATACAGAAATACTTAAGTAGACTTCTGCTCGTGCATTTCAAAATGACCAACATTTCAGATGCTGTGGAAAAAGATCGGTCTGCTGGTTAGTCGGGTTTTGCCGTCCCATCGTGCAAAGTCAAATGACTTTTTATGCGCATGGAGGAATTTACTCTGCAAATGTGTTTCCATCTCCTGTTATTCGCATTAACCCTTTTTCGCATAAGTCAGAAACCACCTCAAGCGAGCGTAAAATTAAGGGATTTTTATTTGAAATTTGGCATTTCCATCACTTGTTTCTGATGCGATACTTCAAAATGCGCATAAAAACAGGGTGACGGAAACACCTATTGTCATTTAACATTCTTTATAGTTATCGTTCCTTGTGTGAACCTGCTTTTAGTCCTGCCTGATATTGTCACTTCAGATAAAACACTGTCATTCCTTTTCAGTCAGTTTATTAGTTTTTATCTACTTGCATCACAAGACGTCTTGACCAGATACTGCTACTACATATAAAGGCAGTTGAATCTAATCACTACATGCTGATTTGCTACTCTTATCTAGATACTGAGTAGATAATGAGGTTGCTGCCAAATAAATGCATCCTCTAACTGAACAGTGACAGCAGCATACGTTGAATTGAATCGGACAGTTGTGGAAGCTGTACACTGCTTCAGATCTCACTAAACTAGGGACTCTAGCCTATTTAAAATTTAGATGTTGTACAAGGGAAGTTGCATTAGTTAGGAGAATGTTATTCTCCGTTTTGAAGTTTTTCAAAAAGACTTTTGGATTTCATTCTTCAAAAGTGATGAATCTACTTCATTTGATTCCTGGCTCTTTGCTGTTATAGAATGTTTTCATTATTTTTTAGTACTACATCTTATGAATCTTGGTGGTGTAAAAGATTTGTATCCATCATTCATATTTACCAGATCTGTTATGTAGGTCAAGTTTTGCATCTTGTTAAAGAGCCACTCGAAGCGGTTAAAAAGGTTAACTGTTATATAGAAGTATGCTGACATGTTGCTGTGTAATTTTATGTGCAACATTCAACACTAAAACAGCTCAAACATTGTATACAAACATTTACATTGCACATACAGTTTTTGTATCACCTTTCTAATGATACATTTGTTTCTTCTCCAATTTGTTGTTGAAATAATA
The DNA here is from genome assembly GCA_036784905.1 of Acrossocheilus fasciatus. Taxonomy (NCBI): domain Eukaryota; kingdom Metazoa; phylum Chordata; class Actinopteri; order Cypriniformes; family Cyprinidae; genus Acrossocheilus; species Acrossocheilus fasciatus. The sequence goes on from CM071949.1 coordinate 17,451,315, forward strand.
TAAACAGTGGCTGTCAAATAGTTCTGTTGACAGATTTAAGCAAACATACGTACATTTAATATGAATCATTTCTGAGGCCTCGCCAACAGGCAAAAATGTAATGAATATACAATGTAGTGTATAGATGTTTAATGTTTGTCTGTAGCACTATTTTTCTAGCTTATGAGGTATGGACATTGAATTACTTTCTTGATGTAAATGTAGCATTATGTGACTTGTTCACAGGATGTTTTGTTGGTGTCTTTTTGTGGTTGAAACACAGTGACATGAGAAATGATGCTTTTCAGTGAGTTCTGTATCTTTCCTAATACCTTCTCTCGTTACATTTAAGAAAGTCAAAATATTTGTTGAAATTTGTTTGAATTAGGTGATAAAATTGGCAGAATTTGAAAGCTGAGTCTGTTTCTTATTAAAAGTAACAAATCACAGAGCTCTTCCAATTATTGAATGGGAGGTGCTCGACAAATAATGTTTAGTGTTTTATTCACACAGACAGCTGAAAATGGCATAAAGGTATGGTCTTGAGATCTACAAATTGATATTAGCCAGATTAAAATCCAGCCCAGTGGATGGAATGGAGTTAGGTGATTTGTTGATGTAAGTTAAGCAGTATGAGTAACCTACAAAAAAAAAAATGCATCGTTACTTTGATTAATTTGATCAAAACCAGAAAGAAGCAAGCTTATGAATATTCTTAAACTTTTGTCAAGCAATCGCGAAACAAGGTTTTCTAGTTCCTCCATAAGGGCTAATGTAAACAGTAGCTAGTTCAGACTTGTTCTACCACTCCAAAGTTTTGTTTTTGAATGTGTACGTGTCATAGCTTCACACTTTTTTTTTCTTTTTTTTTTGTAAAATTCTTTATGAAAAGGAAAGCGGTGGTTCAGGATGTATTTCTTATTCACAGGAAGTATGGGTGGGACTAGGGAAATATCAGTGTGCTTTTTTTTTTTTTTCCCACCATTTTTCTTAATAGATGAAAGATTTGCTACATGCTCATGAGATGCAGGTGTTATTTAGGGGAGGGGACAGTCTCTTTATAAAGACTATTTGATTGGACAAATCGTAGTGAGTCATCCATATTGTTGTTTATGTTCCTGGATCAGAGAGTCTGTTGTTTTTTTGTGTGTGTGGTTTTTTTTTTGTGCCTATATCTTCAACAACAACAAAAAAAACATTCTCTGTCCATTTTAAGGAGTACATAAACTCAAAGCTAACGTGAATGGACCAACAGCCCAAAAAATTGAATCTTTAAATGTATATCGAGAGAGAGTACATCAGTTGAGTATTTTCCACATTCACAGTGAGTATACTCTTGTTCCTGGAACACATTAGACACATCTTCTCTGAGGCTGTGAGGACTGTCTGTACCCTAAAGGCTGTCTATATGTAGTCTGAGAGCACAGCTAAAATGCCCCGGTGAGGGTTTGTGGTTTGGTAGGGGTGATTGCAGGTCACTTAGGGCTTGCTGTGTGAATTTCTTGACCTTTCTTGTACATTGAAACACTATGGGCCTGTTGACACCTGGTCACTTCATGCATTTTCTCTGATCAGAGTTATCTGATCGTGAAAAGACCAGGTGTAAATAGGGCTGGGCGATAAATCAATAACGATAATTATCGCTATATAATTGTCCTCGATAAAACGATATGAAGAGTTCGATATAAAGTGCTTGAATTCGGCAATGAACACCAATGACTCGGTGATTTAAAATAGTTTAAAGCTAGATGAAACGGCGTTGACAAACAGGAGAAACAGTGTGCACAACTGAATATAGTCAGAAGGCTTTTCAATATATAAATTGCCATCATATACCATGGATTTACTGTAGGAACTGCACCATGGTATTGTGAGATTTATATTGAATTTCATTTTAGGAGTAATGGAATATAATTATAGTATTTTTCAGTGATTAAGCTATAGCATATGTGCATTTATTATATTAAGTGTTATTAGACTACTGTTATTCATACAAATACCTAAAAACCATGTAGTTATATTTTTACAGTGGTATTGAGGTGTGCTATATGTGTGGTTTTAACAGCGTTTATCATGATTTAAATGTATGCTACTATGGAAGACCAATGGTTAATTTAGAAAAAACAAAAAAACTTGGTCAGAATTAAATTATTTTCACCATTATAAAAATGAGGTTGCTACAATTTTTACATATGTTACCAGTTTTGATAATGAACAAAAATTGACATCTGCGTCCTAACTCAAGCTACTACTATCAAATGTGCATTTCTAAGAGACAAAAGTAATATTGTTATTAATATTATCAGACAACACAAACCTGTTTCTTAATTTGAAGCAATATCACTCATTAGATTAGAACATTCAGAAACTAAGAAATTAATTTTTCTATTAAGAGATTTATTTTAAGGAAAATTAATGGTCTGGTTTCTACAGCTTTCATGTTGGAACAAAAATCTGCCTTTAAACTTGAAGGAAATAAAGATTGGACATTTATCGTGATGATTATCGATATTGACTGATATAAAAAATTTTAAAAAAATTATCATTTTTTTTTTTTGGCCATATCGCCCAACCCTAGAATGCCTTCCGAAACGCTTTTGATACGTATTTAAAGCTGATCGCTCAAACCCTTCAGGAGGTTGTCTGAGACGCATTCCAGACAAAGCTGGACAAGTGTAAATGCATCTGGTTGTTGAAACCACATGTGTACATTTTACTCCTGCCAAAATGTTAAAAACAGACGCTCAACACACAATCATTCATTAAAAGTAGCAAGACTAACTTATCTTTCCAGTGCTCCTGTTGAGGTCTTTGATTTTGAAATTAGCTGATGAAAAATGTAGCGCATATCTGTTGATTTCATTGATGTGAACTGTTGAATTTGCATATAGCGCAGGAATTTAAGATTGGATTTTATATCCATTTTGTGGAAACATATTTATGTGGCCAAGTGTAAATGGAGCCATTTTACCAAATATGATATCTATCCGATTAGAGAAAAAGCATGAAGTGTAAACAAGTTCTGTCTTTTCTACCTGAAGTGAGTAAAGGTAATTACCTATTAAACTTAAAAAAATAAAAATAGAAACTATTAAACATTATCTAAAGTTATTAGTGTACTGTGTTAGATCATCGAAGACACATTACTCCTAGAGTAATCTGGTAGCCAGCGGTCTGTGGGTCTCGCCTAAATGCCGCAGTATCATAATAGTCAGATTCTCATCGAACTGGTCATCAGTTAAAACCTAGTATGTGTTTGTTTACCATGAGTAATCTTTTGTGGGTAGTTACTGATTTATGAGTGTGCCGGAGATATCATTAAGAGTTTGAGTCTGGTGTATTATAAAATCATTATGCTGTTCTTCATCCCTCCCCAGCTCTGCTGATTATTAGGTTTTTGTCAAAATGAGTAATATTACTGAACACTTCAATTCATCTGAAAACACTCATATTTCACTGTTTGTTTTACTTCAGAACGTGGTAAGACCTTTTAGTTCACACACTTCTGGGTGCATTATAAAGAACTGACCTCGCTGGATATTTAAACAGTTCTGTAAAACTCATTTAATGATCAAATTCGTTCAAGTGCTAAAGATCATTTAATTGTTTTTTTTCTTCACAATATGTGTCACAGTACATTCGTCATCTCTTTTTGGCATTGAAATCATGCTATATGAACACTTGCCAGATGAGTCTTTGAGGGCTTGTATTGTCTGTGAAATTGAGTTTGTGCAGATCAAACTGAAATGACTCTAATGAATCAAAGTAATCCAGGAACAGATAGAACGGCCGAGAAGTGTTCATGTCGCCGGCATCTTTCAGCCATAAAAAGCTTAAGTGCTGTAAGCTTCATTGATATACATACTTGATTTTGCAGAAAGTGGAAACTGCAGTGAATTATGGCGTCATTGTCTATGAAGCTTTATAGTTGCAGGTCGCAGTGGAATATCAAGGTGTCCGCAGGTCCTTAAAAAGTCTTAATGTCTTAAATTCAGATTCAATGGGTCTTAAATATTTTTGGTCACATTACAGCTAAAATATATTTTTCAGTCTGACGAACCCAGTAACTGTTTACAATCTCTGGACAGACCGAAGGTTTTTTTTTTTTTCCTTCCCCCCCGTGCGTAGTTACTGCGTCATGAGAGAGAATTGCAGAAGCAGAATTCAGTCGAACTACCCTTCTTTTTTTATATAATGTTCTCAATAATAATATTGGTCGAGCTACAGCTAGCTGACCAGCCTTTTAACTAGTTTAAAATGTTTTTTTTTTTTTTATTTATTTATTTTTTTACTTGCCCGACCAGACAAATAGCCTTATTTAAAATTTAAGTGACACAAAAAATAACCAGCTAAGCATCGAAACGTGAGTATGATTCATCTGATTGTTACAATCAGCATAAACAGCGGATAGTGTATTTCTGGAATTAAGGTTGCGCTGTCGAGGCTCATGCTGCCTCTCTCTTTGTGAGAGACGTATATACAAATGGGCAACAACAAACTCAGAAGAAACACACTGAGGTATAAATTCAGAATGCTTAGTTTATTCATAACGTGACAAGGGGGCTATTTAGCTGAATATTTCACTATTGTAGATGTCACCTTGATTTTAGTTCAATAAACAATTAGTTAGTTAGTTATTACGTTACATTTTAGACACAATATTTACTGTTTTGTTCTATTTCACCAACGAAAATAGTTCCATGTAAAGATCAGCACATTCCGCAACATTTTGTTACTGAATGATTCCGCGTTTTGAACGAATCGATTGACTCACTCATTGAGTGACTTACTGCCACCTACTGGTGGTTCAGTACGTTTAAAAATATGCATTACACCCCAGCATTTCTTAGTTGTATATCCAAAAAGTTAAAATATTAATCTCATAACATAATTTATGGGAGTTGTAATTTTGCAGGGTAAATTATTTAATCTGACTGGTAACAGCCCTGTAGTATATATTGAATTTGATTAATTGTAGGGCTCGAAATTTACTTTTTTACTTGGTAGCACTGGTGCTCCCAACTTTAAAAAGTTAGGAGCACCAGCAAAAATTTAGGAGCACCCACCAAAAATTAATGAGCACCATAACTACAAATTACATATTAACAGATTTCATTTTTACATTCTTAACTTTAATGCAGATTGGTTAATATATTAGCTGTCAATCACTCAGTCACTGCTTTCCACTGTCAGGTGACAGGGAGCTATAACTACCACGAGAAATGCAATGGGCTGAAGAAGAGAGAAAATGAAAAGAAACACTGACTGATTTCTTTTGTAAACCACCGGAGTTAATCTGAGTTTGGTTAAACACAGAGAGAGAGCTTCGGCGAGGGTTAGGATGGTGTATGCCGTGTTAAATTTTACATTCAGCTCTGCAAATTTTGCAGAACGGCTGGCAGCTAGGGGTGTGCAATATTGACAAAAATGTATATCTCTCTTTTTTTTTTTTTATCGATAACGAGAATTAGATGATATTTTGCTTGTGTTATTGTGCTGGTAGTCTTAAGGACTACCGTGGACAGCTGCAGTTTTTGATATTCTTCATATTCTGTGTGGTGGTCAGTTCACAGCAGTGATAGAAATTAATATTTTCCAATAAGTTTAAATTGATTTTTACCTTTTATGGTCATTTTCACAATTAAGCCATTTTTTTTCTAAAAGTGTGCATCATCATTTGAGTCAAATTCTTACATCAGTCAATTAGAATAACAAGACATTTGGGCTGTTATCAAGCAAATGAAATCAGTATCAACAATTCATCTTTGAATTTGAATTTTTAATTTCTGAAGTGCCATTTAGATGCACTTACACCTGCTTAATGCAGGACATGAATGCATTTAACCTGCAGTTACACATGCATATATAATGTTCTAATACTGTAAACATAAAACGTTGAATACTGATATTTGAAGTTATTTAAAAAAAAAAAATTAAAAGATACCTTAAATGTGAAATTACAATCGCCAGTAGGTGGCATCAAGTCACTGTTAATAATGAGTCACTACGATTGAACTGAATCATTTAAACGGTTGATTCATTCAGGAACGAAACGAAACACCGTCATGTTGCTCAGAGACGTGAAAGTGTGTGGCTTTGTTTGGAATTATTTTTGTTGTCGAAATGGAGCAAAAACAGGAAATATGGTGTCTAAAACGCAAGTCTCTTAATATTAACTTCTTGTTTATTGAACTGTAACGTTAGTACAATCAATATCACATTTGTAATCATGCTGATTTTTGGAGGAAAAAACGGCACTCTTCGTGTGATATTAACTAACTGAATCATACAGTGAAAACGCACTGTAAATGCGCACGCGCACTAGTCTAACCTACTAGACTTCATCACGTCATGTATGCGTGCATTGTCTGTAGGTGTTTGGTTTGGTTTTTGCAATATACTCAATGTCAAATCGCACATCGTTAAAAGAACAATTACGATATTATCGCAGCTGCTTACGTGAGCATCCTGACAATTAAAGGCCTTAACGATTGAACCTGATGATCCTGAATGTTTTGCCACACACTTGTCCCTGCATTTCTTGTGTTTGGCACTCTCTCTGTGTTTAACCAAGCTCTCGAGCTTAAAATGTGTAGATTCGGTGGCGAATGCTGTTAGTGTTACCTGCAATCTCCGTCCCACAGACTTCAAAGTGAATGCAGTGCATAGAGCACAGTGCATTTTCATAGCGGAGCCACTCGAAGTCTTTCAACCATTCTCTACGAAAACTGTATGCCGCCTTTTCGGGCGTTATTAACCAATCTAAAATCTGCATTAAATTTAAGAACGTAAAGATGAAGTTATGTAACCTTTGATAGAACGGCAGACCTGTCACCGTATCAGCACACAGAAGGCACATAACTGTGAACGTTTTTAGAGAAATGAAAACAGGTCGCACTAAAACAATTATATGCACTCGCACAAATGCGCCCAAATATATTTTGAGGTCGCACAGATTCAATTATGGGAGCATATGCGACCAAAATGGTCGCAATTTTGAGCCTTGAATTATAATAATTTGACATGAAAGATGCATACATTTAAAAAGGTTGAAAAAGGCCTTTGTAAAGGTAAATAAAATATGCAGATTTAAGTATGTAAAAGCTGATAGAACACTGATAAAAATAATACATCAGAATAAATTGTTTACATCACCAAAAATCTTGGTGGTGCAGTACTTTTGTGGGGACATTTTGTATGGAATATTGTTTGCTGATATGAAAAGTTAACCGTATATTATTGTAATATGATTTATGATTGCAACAATATTTTCTTTTTACATTGAACGCATGAAATATTACGTAATATGTATGTAATATGTGCATTTCCATTACGGGTTTAGGTCTTAAATTTCATTTAAGGTGGTACTAAAAAGGTCTTAAAGTCTTAAATTTAACTTGTTCATATCTGCAGAAACCCTGAATATTCTAGTGGAGTTATTTTGATCAACCAGATGTGGTAATAAATCTTTTAGACATGTATAGATTTTCCTCCACTAATTTTAAGAAATAACCCTGACTGGTTTACATGTTCACGTTCGATATTTTTCTTTTTTCAGGGACCAGTATATCCCCTCAAGAGAACTCCCATAACCACAGCTCTCTGCACAGCTCCAACTCTCATTCAAATCCCAACAAATCATCAGACACGGTAAGTCCCATAGTCTCTAACTTGTCTGCACCTTGAAATGAGGTAGCGATCAGCGCACACACACAAGAAGACATTTATATACAACAATAAGCATTTGCCCCTTTGGCACAAACAGCCTGTTATTGAATGAATCAGACAATTTTATGATAACCTAATAGCTATATGTGCTATTAGTTTTGCATAAATCATCTTGAATAACTGCCTTACTGGAAGTAGCAATTAAGATGCTTTAATTTTGCACCAATGCATTCAAAATGGAAAACATTTACCTTGGCAGATCTGCTAAACTATTTCAGACTTCTAATAAGTGGTATGTTATTTTATGGGCCATTATTTGGGTCTGACAAAATTATCCCTGGCTGAAATTCGGCTTTGCTGTTAAATGTGTTGTCTGGTTGTGTGGCAACCCTCCTGTGTGCAGACCATCTGTCCCCTTGCTGTAGATAATATGAGCTCTTTTGGGAGATGCAAGGCACAGCTTACCTTTAGCAGAATACAGAAAGGAGAGCTTTTGCTGCCTTCAGCATTACATCATTCATTTAAGGCGTTGAGTCATTGATGTCTTATGGTTTGATTTCAGTAAAATTGTGATTTTAAAAATAGTTGCAGCATTGCAAATCATTTACAGACTGCCAAGCCACAGTCATATGAGTGGTCATTTTGTGAGTTATGTTGGAAAGTATTTAGCTCATTTCGACAAACTTGATGAATGGATCTAATATATGTGCTATTAGCTGTCTTTAAAAATCCAGGATAATTTTGGTGAGCCAGCATAAAATTGAAATCTTTTAGTATTGAAATGGCACAGAAACTTAATTTTTATCACTGTCCTTGTGCCTCTGTTGGTGTAAATTGGCCTTTTATGCTGTATGTTACGGGGTCACTTTGGATATGCTGTGTAAAATCTCTTCCACACTTTGAAGATGGTGAGATGCTCCACCTGCTTTATGAACTTATTCATCAAACCCTTTTCATCTGCTCAATTACCTTTCCCAAGATTTTATGTTTTGTATTAAACCTTATAATTATGTTGAAGGCGAGAACTAGCTGTCGGCAGGCATACAGAGGTGAATTTCTTCATGGTTTGAAATATGTACTACTTAATTGCGGTGTCTTCAAGGACAGAGTTTAGTGTGCAGTGAAGTGAACATGGTTCTGCAATGAACATCATTGTATTCTATGAGTCACATTTAAGAGATTGACTACCATTCAAAAGCTTGTACTCGGTGAGATTTTTAAAATGTTTTTATGCTCAAAGTCTCTTATGCTCACCCATGCTGCATAGTAAAAAAAAAATTATATTAATGTAACTTTTTTTTTTTTCTCTGATGGCATGAATTTTCAGCAGCCATTACTCCAGTCTTCAGTGTCACATGATCCTTCAGAAATCATTCCAATATGCTAATTTGATGCTCAAGAATGGTCTAATTATCAGTGTTGTCCACAGTTCTTAATTTTTTTAATTTTTTTATTATTATTTTTTTTTTAAATCATGTTTCCACAGAAATGTTAAGTTTTAAAATATTTTTGTGGCATTGTACTCACACTTCATATCATTTTAGTGCATCCTTGCTGAATAAAAGCATTAATTTCTACAAAAATAAATAAATAAAAATTACATAAAAAAACTTTTGGACCCCAAAACTTTGAATGGTAATCCATATAATATATTGGCTGTCCAGGTCTAGATTTTTATTTTTATTTTTTAAAGTGGCATCTGTCTACAGGGTTTCCCATACATTGATATTTGTGGCGGCCCGCCACTATATCCACATTGACTGCCACAGTTCAGTTGGATGATATCGCCAGTACTGCTTTCCCGGCGCAGTGTCTCTCAGCGTCTATTCTGTACTGTGAGCAGGAGAGAAGCAGCAGGCCGTACTGCAGCCGACTCTTCAGTAAATGAGTACAAAACTGTCACTTACTGACTGTTTGGATTAAATATGAACATAGTTCATCTGTTAATATGCACAGTTTGTTACTCAGACGCAGGCAGTGCACTGCATGTGACAGAGTAATATAGCCAAAACCACCGAAGACCGCTGCTCTTTAGTGTAGATGTATGATGATTTTTATCAGATGATGTAGCAATTATAAATCAGGATTTAAAGGGATAGTTCACCCAAAAATGAAAATTCTGCCATTAATTACTCGCCTTCATGTTGTTCCAAACCTACGAGACCTTTACTCATCTCCGGAACACAAATTAAGATATTTTTGATGAGCTCTCTGACCCTCCCATAGCCAGCAAGTATACTTGCACGATCAAGGCTCAGAAACGTAGCAAGGAGATTGTTAAAATAATCCATGTGACATCAGTGGTTCAACCATAATTTTACGAAGCTACGAGAATACTTTTTGTGTGCAAAGAAAACAAAAATAACGACTATTCAACAATTCATCTCCTCCTTGTCACCCTATACCGGCATTTTGGAGAGCATCACATACATGAACAATGTTCTGTTCTGTGTCGGCAGCACCGTACGTGGATACACGGTTTACGTTGTTTACGCTTTGATCTGAACGTAAACAATGTATCCTCGTACATGCGTTGCATATGTTGTTTATGTATGTGATACTCTCCAGAATGGCGCTATAGGGTGACGCAGATGAGACGAATTGTTGAATAAAGTAGTTATTTTTGTTTTCTTTACGCACAAAAAGTATTGTCATGGCTTCGTAAAATTACGGTTGAACCACTGATGTCACACAGATTATTTTAACGATCTCCTTGCTACATTTCTGAGCCTTGATCGTGTTAGAATCCTTGCTGTCTATGATCAGAGAGCTCTCGGAATGCATCAAAAATATCTTAATTTGTGTCCCGTGTGAGTAATTAATGACAATTAACTATCCCTTCAAGGGGTATAGCGAGAGTGACTCCTTGTTAACGTGTAGTACTAATGGGTCGTGTTTAGTCACTATTTATACTATCTGTCTTGTCTGTTGCTGTTAGTTTGGGCTGGGACTCTCTGTTTGTTCCAACTGATTTAACAGTCTCTAACAACTGGACAGAAATACCCATTAAAATTCTGGTACAGGACCCTGATAAATGCGTTGCTAGCAAAAATTAAGTCAGACTACATGTCTTATTTTGAATGACTATCAAAGGGAGAAAGATTTTATCTCTAGGGAGGCGTTAACTAGGCCATGCTAACCAACCGTACTGTGACCCTTTGGCCGACGAAGGAAGCGTTCAAGAAAATTGTCATTATTTTTGCAATTCCGGGTGGTGACGCTAGTGTCACAGAAATTGCACACTTCAGCTTTAATGATCGGTACTGTCTGGTGTGGTGGTGTGAGGATTTGACAGTCAGACTGCTAGTAGGTGGAGGGTGGACTCGGGCAGATTAAAGAAGCATCCTGCAGGGGCGATGCGCAGAGATCCACCTCATCAAATATTACACACGCTTGCATCAGGATTCAGCTTTCTCTCTCTCTCTCTCTTTCCCTTGCACGCTCCGTCTGTCTGTCTCTCTAATGTTCCCATTCCTTCTCTTTTCTTCCAAGTCTTATTCTACATTTTTAACTTCCTGATGCTGTTGCTCTGGGTAGCCTTTCCTTATGTCAGAAGAAAAACAACAAACACCTGGATTGTCTTCCTTTTTTTCTCCCTTTCAGGTCTTTCCTTTCGTTGTTGCTCTACCCCTCTCCTTTTTATCTTCCTTCCTCTACCTCTTCCTCTCTCATGCTTTTAACAGCTCCCGTCTCTTTAAATGTCAGCGTTCACACCTGTTGTTTTTATTTTATTCAGCCATATGAGCCGGCAGATGATTGGTCTGAACACATCAGTTCTTCAGGGAAGAAGTACTACTACAACTGCAGGACGGAGGTGTCTCAGTGGGAGAAACCCAAAGAGTGGCTGGAGAGGTATTAAACGCTCGCTTTCACCCCTGGGCTCAGATTCATAGTACTTAATTATATGCTAATAATACACTAATCTATACACGTTGCTGGTGATCAGTGCAAGTGGAAAGTTTAATCTAGTATGTTTCCACAGAAGAAACATTCCCTGCAATAATAGGAAAATTCTTTTGCAGTCTTAGACCTGTTTCACACATCTTGCAGCACTTCAGCGAAGCCGTAGCATGATGGAAACTGCATCACACTTTGAGCTTTCACACTGACATTGAGCTTTCATCAAAGACCATTTATGACCTTTCAAAGCTCCACATTTGCTGTGCTTGTTTGAACTGCACAAATTGACATAAGCATTTGTGATTTATTTAACAATTGCTATAAAGTAATATTAACTTATTAGAATTGTTAGTATTTTAAAATAAAAATGTTAAACAAATGAGAAATTAATATTCTAGTATTTCACTATAAAATAAGTTAACAAAAATGTAAAAAAAAATAAATCATTTATTTTAGGGTACGACTGTAAAATCCATAAATTTTTGTAATATCTTAATTTATTCATTTTCAAGACTTGTTAAAAGATTTTAGATTTTTTTTAATCATGCTGATTTAAAAAAAATATTGCAATATAATTGCAACTCTATTATTCCTTTTAAGTTTTTACCATGAGATAGACTTAGATGCTGACATGGCAATAAAAATTAATAACTACAGCTACTACTTCTACTACTCTTCATTTTCAAACAATCAAACTTTTATTTCGGAGGAAAACAAGCCCTTAAAAAACCTTCAAAGTTTCTTTTGTTGACAACAGATGGTTTATAAGTGCTTCTCATTACAGTTTTGGAAGATCATGTTGCATTCCCATATGTTTGTTAAGGGTGCTTTCACACTTGGTTCGATTGCCTGGTCTGAACCAGAGTTCGATTGCTCCCCCCTCCCCCTGCCCCTGCTGGACTGTGTTCATATTATTTTATTTGGGTCCGAACCGCTGTTCGTTTGCGTTATCAAGCCAGCAGCTGTTTACCCCGTTGCTTAGTAACGACAGCGCAGGAGAAGGCAGCAAAATGCATAGTTGTTCTCTTTATTTTTTTTTTTATATATTCATGTTTTTAAACCATTGGTTTTGTTTCCAAAGCTTCAGTACATAACGACACTTTCGTCTCTCTTACGAATGTACTGCAAATGCTCTAAAGAATGCTGAAGGTGAACAGAAATGAGATGTACAGCTCTCTGCTTGAAGCGTGTCAGTCACACTCGTCAGGAAAGTGAATGAAGCACACACTCACAAGCACACGTTTTTATCAAATAATACGTCATTAATAGCGGCTCACTTCTGCGATTTGGTACGATTGCGTTCACATCAGCAGCGAACCGTACCAGAGTTCACGTGAACCAAACCCCAGACCACCCTTTTTAAGCGGACTCAGGTACGGTTCTTGGTTGCGCACCCGAGTTCGGAAGACAGCGTTCGCATCATCCAAACGAACCAAACTCTAATGTCAATCGAACCTGGGTGCACACCAAAAGTGCTAGTGTGAAAGCACCCTAAGTGACCTCAAACTCACCAAACATGCAGAGATGTAGCAGCATGTAGCAACCAAGCTGCTCTGAGACACTGAAAACACAGGATCATGAGCTGCTCTCACAGTGCAGTGCTACACTTGGAATGCATATGTAATGAAATTGCAGTCTTTGTGATTTGATAATCACACTGTCATATCACGATATACTTAATGATACATAATGAATGCTTGAACCATTTATATGTGCGCTTAAATTAAAATGTGCTCCAAATGCAAAATGAAATGGGCCTAATTCTACTTATCAAGTGACTTGCGGAAAGTTGAGACAGCTAGTCTCATTGTGAGGCTTTTTTCTGCTGGTCATGTGTGTAAAGCTGATGTGGTTTTGTTGTCTTTTAAATGCCAGTACCATTTGGCTACGTTCACTGTCAGTTTTTGGGATTGACAACCGCATTTTCTTTACAGGTGTGAGTCTCAATGTCTCGTTCACACAGCAGCTTACAGTTGTGTTTAGTATATTGTCTGTATGAACTAGGGGTCGACCGATTATCGGCCTGGCCGATTATCGGGGCCGATATTAAGCATTTTTCTGATTATCGGTATCGGTCATTTTCAAAACCGATGTGCCGATAAAATTAATTTAATTTTGAAACGCGCTATTTGGTTCTGATGCAGCCTGTCAGAACTCACCACAGGCCAGACTGGCCTCGAGCAGTCTCCGCCCACCGCGCATCTGATTTGTTGGGAGTCACGAGTCCGACCAATCAATGTGGAAGACCAAGGCACTCTCACACTGAAAGCGCTTGCTACAGTTTCAGTGATCACGCATCAGTTGTCTCTCAAAGGCAGCAGCAGACGTTGCTCAAGTTGCAATAAATCACAATCCACTACACTATATTATTATAATATTATCTATGTATGGTTTCCGCGATGGGGAAAGCGCGGACGGAATCGCGGAATCCAGTCATATAAAGGGAATTTACTGTATAACACGGAGTTCGTCAAAGTTTGGATGAATTAATCAAAAGTAGGTCAGTACACTTAAATCGACTCGCGGTATGGACTAGTATCTGTAAATATTAAGCTGCAAAAAGACTTATATACAGAGACACGCAGAATTCATATTTAAATGTGAATGGCACACACACACACATACTGAAGTGCGTGACGCTCGCGGTGTTTTCAGCTTCTGCCATCTCACTAAATGAGGACATAAACACATGAACAACATCCCCAGAACTGCTCTGAGAGTTACTTCATGAGCATTTGACCGTTTCATTTGAGTAAAACGATCGTCATATCATATACATAGGCTATACAGAAACTTAAGAGGTCCTCATGGCAACCCGTCAAAATAAAAGTTCGGTTTATCTACTAATACTACTACAACAACAACTTTTATTTAAAATAATAATCACACAATACGCTATTTGTTCCATGTTTTAATTTGAATGGTAAACCCATTTGTTTGCCAAAAAATTGAGTTTAACACTCATTTGATTAAAAGATAACTGAAATTAATGTTGTATGGCTTCATTTGCACTGCACTGTAAATTAAAACTAATCGAAATTACTGTCACATAGGCCAAGATTAGGACGACATAAATTGTGACATTTCAATAGGCTATTGAACCAAGTGTGCCTATAACAGGCTATTAGTGTTATATTTTAATTAAAATAGTTGCAGTCTTCTTCACAATTTCTACAATGGATCTATGAAGACAATTAAATTATTTACACTTATTATATTATAATTATGAGAGGTTATGCTATTACACATACATTTCTAACATGTAAATTATTGAAGCCAAATACGTACATTTCCCCAAGCTGTTTAGCTGTAGTAGAGTATTCATAGGCTTAATTATGAAGCATACAGTGGCCCCACTTTTAACTCTCTCTTTATATTACCCTTATTATAGATGGATGCATGGAGGATGACAAGAGTAAGAAGTGCAATCAACACCAGGGAAGGCAGTTTTTGTCAGAGCCCTTGTTATTCTTAACTTTGACATTAATTTTCATTTTTACATCAGATATAATATATCGGTTAAAAATATCGGTTATCGGTCCACTTGGTCTGTAATAATCGGTATCGGCATCGGCCCTGAAAAACACATATCGGTCGACCCCTAGTATGAACGTGTAACGGGAATCAAGCCCGTATTCCTTACCAGTAACCATAGCGACACTGACCAAAGATGGCGACATCTATAATACTGAAAGTTTTATCACTTCTAACATGTCAAGAGTCCAACCTGTTCCGTACACACAGTGCGTTTGTTCTGAGAATGTGGTTGTGAGTCCTGAAAATTTACAGGTGTGAGTTCGGTTACAGAATGCGGTTGTCACGCCTGTAAATAACCGTACTGCGTGTGAACGTAACTGAATTAAGGACTCAAATAAAGGATTGAAAACCGTATTCTGCTGCTGTGTGAATGTGGCCTTTGTAAATGCCTTCCTGTTTCAGAGAGCAAAGGCAGAAGGAGGCAACCAAGATGGCTGCAGTGGTCAACAGTTTCCCTAAAGACAGGGACTACAGGCGTGAAGCCATGCAAGCTGCGCCCGCCAGCTTCTCCAGCACTAGTAAGTGTCAGTGTCTGAAAACCCACATTATTTAGCTGTATAAAGTGAATGCAGTCCAGTTTACTTTGGTAGTCTTAATGTATAAAGCATCTTTAGGACCAGCATTTACTTAATCTTGGTAAACCATGAAAATACTTTGTGATCTGAATCAAAGGCAAGGATTGATATTTACTGACTCTGTCTTAAAGGGGGTCATGAAATGCATTTTTAGGTTATGTTTCTGAAATGGCTTATGAAGTCAAGGAACCATCAAGGAACATAACAAGGGACAGACTTACTCAACACCAGTATCACTATTTTTGACATACACACAAATTTAAAGGGGTCATATGATGCGATTTCAAGTTTTCCTTTCTCTTTGGAGTGTTACAGGCTGTTTGTGCATAGATAAGATCCCTGAAGTTGCAAAGACTAAAGTCAAAAAGATATTCTTTATCAAAGTTAAGACTCCCACCTAAAACGGCTCATTCAAACACGCCCCCACATGTCTACGTCACGATGTGAAAATATTTGTGTAATGCCACCCAAATGTGCATGCGAGGAAACAAGGCGTTTGCTATTGACTGTTCAAATGCGGAGTTTTGCGCGTCGTGTGTGTGTGAGAGAGAGAGAGACAGGGTCACATCACAGCATGTCAGCTGTCTTAATCGCGGCGTGTGTGTGTGTGTGAGAGAGAGAGACGGTTACGCGACTGTTCCCCTTTCAGGCTTGAACTGAAGGTAAAACTAAGGACATTATTAACTGTCTTTACTTTTATTTTGAAAGCTGAAGCTTGCGATTTATGGAAAGAGGAATTATATTTCCGACGAGTGCTTGTGGTGTTCGGCCAATCACAATGCACTGTGCCAATTGGCCAATCAGAGCAGACTGTGCTCGTCGGGGTGTGGCATAGAGGACCTACAGTAATGTACAGTATTAAAAAAATGTGTTTTTTTTTTACATTAAAGCATGTTGACATATTTTGTTACACCAAATACACAAAATAATGATCTTTTAAAAAAACATCATATGACCCCTTTAAGGTATGTGTACATAGAGGAAAAATTGTGTGCTGTAACATTGATCTGCAAGCTGTAGATCCTTAGTTATAGTTTAGTTGGCCTGTCTTTGCTAACCCAACACAAAGAATGTAGTTTCCAGGCCTGAAAAAGTTTAAAAACTAGAAAGCCATCTATTTTTTTGGTAGACAGTTACAAATATTGCAGTAGTGGATGATACTGGACATATTTGTGATCTATATTAGTGCGAGGAAAAGTTAATGCCACTTAATTTGCAGTTGTAGAGTCATAACTGACATACTGTTTAATCGAGCCGCATAGCCGTTTTTCACAGACCATCACAGATTAGATTTGTATTTATAGAATGACAACATTTAGAGCTTTTGCAATGTTTTTATGTCTCAAACTTCTGCTTATCCACACCACCCACGTAAGCAGTGTTGGGGTCTGCTTGTCCATGCTGGTAGGAGGCAGTAGCAAGTCTTTGCCTTATGCAGCATGACGTGTTAATGCTCTTTAACACTCCTGTGCTGCATGCTGCTATTTTTCTTCATTTATTTTCCAGTCATCACAGCAGTTTACTTCTATTTGAGTACAGTTTTCAATGCTTGGCTATATCAAGGCAGTCGAAGGGTTGCAGGTGTTATGCAGCAGGTTTAAGGCACAGGGTTCCTTCCCACTGTCCTTGAAAACCTCAGAATATCAGGGAGTTTTAAAATTATTTTTCCAGGCCTGGAAAAAATGTCAACTTTCTTGACTTGAGTCATGGAAATTTCTATATTGAATAGTACATTTTGTTGGTATGCTCTGTTCTAAAGTATTTCATCACTTAGGTATGACTCTTGGTGAAGTAAAAATTGCTTCAAAGCCAAAATGTATGATTTTGTGTGACTAAGTATTGAATCTTTCTTTCCATTGAATGAGTCAAACCAGAAAACAGACTGGTGGGAATGATTGATTTAGCGAATTGTTGAATGGATTTGAATGATTCTTAAAAGTCATTAAGTCATACAAATGACTGGAAAGCAATTAATTTGTTAAAAAATGTGGGAACCCTGAGGGCAGTCCATCATTTTGCTGGTCTTCTGTCTAGAATTGTAATCATTCAATGTTTAATGCACACAGCGTTGTGAATGAATGCAGATTAGATTGTTTGTTTATTAAAGGGTTAGTTCACCCTAAAATGAAAATTATGTCATTAATTACTCACCAAACCCGTAAGACCTTCGTTCATCTTCAGAACACAAATTAAGATATTTTTGGAGCTCTCTGACCCTGCCATAGACAGCAATGTTATCAACTCGATCTAGGTCCAGAAACGTAGCAAGGACATCGGTAAAAGAATCCATGTGACATCAGGGGTTCAACCGTAATTTATGAAGCTACGAGATTACTTTTTGTGTGCGCAAAGAAAATAAAAACAACTTTGTTCAACAATTTGTCATCTCTGCGTCACCCTGGCTCCATTTTGGAGAGTATCCACTGAACCTAAACGGCGTATGCTGTTCTGTGTCAGCTGAGCCACTCGGATACATTGTTTTCGTTCAGATCAAAGAAAACCCATCTCTGTAACGCAACTGACACAGAACAGCATACGCTGTTTACGTCCAGTGGATATGCGCCAGTATGTATGGGGGAGGCTAATTGTTGAATAAAGTCATTTTTTTTGTTGTTTGTTTTCTTTGCTCACAAAAAGTAATCTCTTAGCTTCGTAAAATTACGGTTGAACCCCTGATTTCACATGGATTATTTTACCGATGCCCTTGCTATGTTTCTGGACCTTGATCATGTTAATTACATTGCTGTCTATGGGAGGGTCAGAGAGCTCTCAGAATTCATCAAAAATATCAAAAATATGAATTCATCAAATAAATTTGTGTTCCGAAGTTCAACGGAGGTCTTACGGGTTTGGAACGACATGAGGGTGAGTAACTATCCTTTAACACAAGTGCTCAGGAGCCAACAACTCCAATTTCTCAACAAGAACAGAAATTCAATAAGTGTCTCATGTGATGTCAAGGAATTATACGGTTGTGCTGAAATTGTGTTTTTTATGAGAAGAGAATGTCCCTTATCGCTATTAAAAATTAACAGCTGTGTTAAAAAAAAAAACATATGGAGATTGTTTCTCTAATTGAAAAAATTGCAATATGCATTATGCATCTCAGAACAAAAAAATCAGATTTGCAGAGATGAGCCTGTAATAGCATGCTTTGTACTTTAAGATATAAAAATCAGGCCGTGTTTTCATGAGGAACTGTGCGCGCAGTCTCTTAATTGTTGTTCTAGCTGCTCAGCGCGCTTGTTCTGAGGGCACCTGTTAAGAAATGTTCAGTAGCGTCTCGCCACGTTGCTAGCCTTGGGAATTGTGGGCTATTTTTAGATACTGACGTCTTCAGCAGCTATTAAACAATGAAAATTCGTACAGTTTAACTGCTCCATTTGTACGCTTATCATGTGTTTCACTCTAGGTGCTTAAGTGAAACTGCTAATTCTGAATGCATGTCGTATGAACATGCTCTCATTTCCAGTTTTTGAACAGACTGTCTCTCTAAGGTCTTTGAAATTTTTCAGGTGACATTTTGGCTGTAGATGATTTGGGTGAATCCTCAGGCAAAATCTGACATTGCTGAGACACTTTCAATAGGTTAGGGTTGAAGTTTGTGGATCTTTTTGCTGTCAAATTGAGGTTTTATTTACATCAGTCTTAAGAGGCCCACTACTGTCACATCATTTAACTCTTGTTTGAATTTTTTTTTTTCTTTGACTTTTTCACCCCTATAAACAGAGTCTTCGATTGCCACAGAGAAGCCTTCCTCACTCACACCCTCCTCTTCCTCTGCTGCCGTGTCTGGCTTAAGTGTGGCCAACTCTGCCAGCACCGCCTCAGGCTCTACAGTTCCAGTTTCTCCGGTGATGCAGTCTCCGGCCCCGCCCACTCTTCTCCAAGACCCCTCCCTCTTACGTCAGCTCCTCCCTGCTCTGCAAACGGCCCTGCAGCTTAACAACGCCAGTGTAGACATGGCCAAGATCAATGAAGGTAAGTGTATTGAATCTTAGTGAATAGAATCAGTCATGGACCACTGTTATGCCAAGTTCACACTGCATGATTTTAGCCCGATTTTTCACTCACCGACAGGTTTTGCGAAATCACCGACAAATGCCCGAATCGGAGGAAAATCAGTGCTCGACAAGCACGCAGTGTGAATGATCCGAGGGAATCGCCGATGTGTCGCCGACACCAATGAAATATTTGGCATGCTAAATATCTGGCGTTGTCGGTGATTCACAATCCTGCTGTGTGAATGAGTTCTGACTGAAAAATACATCGGCGATGACCTTCAGCCAATGAGAGGGCAAGATACAGGGCTGCGGGAAGTTCGGGGAGGACTTTTTTTTTTTTTTTTTTTTTTACAAAGTGATTAACGTTAGCCATTTACAAATAACGTGCCCTACATTGTTGTATTAGAATATACAGAACAGGTAGGCTACATGACGATGAAGGGGCTAGGGTTTTTCCTGTAAATAATATTCGGTCCCACTTTATATTAGGTGGCCTTAACTATTATGTACTTACATTTTAAATTAATTGTTTGGTACACTGCACTTATTGTGTACATGTTTTTACATTGTACTTATATTTTTTAATATACCTATATGTAGTTACAGCTGTAATTAATTTCTGTAATTACATTTATAATTATACTGTTGACCCATCCCTTACACCTTAAAGGAACACTCCACTTTTTTTGGAAATAGGCTCATTCTCCAACTCCCCCAGAAATAATAAGTTGAGTTTTACCGTTTTTGAATCCATTCAGCCGATCTCCGGGTCTGGCGATAGCACTTTTAGCATAGCTTAGCATAAATCATTGAATCCGATTAGACCAGTAGCATCGCGTTCAAAAATGATCAAAGAGTTTCGATAGTTTTCCTATTTAAAACTTGACTCTTCTGTAGTTATATCGTGTTCGAAGACCGGCGGAAAATGAAAAGTTGCGATTTTCTAGGCATATATGATTAGGAACTATACTCCCAGTCCGGCGTAATAATCAAGGAACTTTGCTGCCGTAACATGGCCGCAGCAGGCGCAGTGATATTACATAGCGCCTGAAAGTAGTCCCCAGCTATATTATAACTAGTTACCTAGCTGGGGACTATTTTCAGGCGCTGCGTAATATCACTGCGCCTGCTGCGGCCATGTTACGGCAACAAAATTCCTTGATTATTACACCGGAATGAGTGTGTAGTTCCTAGCCAAATCGGACTAGAAAATCACAACTTTTCATTTTCCGCCGGTCTTAGTACACGATATAACTACAGAAGAGTCAAGTTTTAAATAGGACAAATATCGAAACTCTTTGGTCATTTTTGAACGCGATGCTACTGGTCTAATCGGATTCAATGATCTATGCTAAAAGTGCTATCGCCAGACCCGGAGATCAGCTGAATGGATTCAAAAATGGTAAAACTCAACTTATTAACTCTGGGGGAGTTGGAGAATGAGCCTATTTCCAAAAAAAGTGGAGTGTTCCTTTAACCCACCCTTAAACCTACCCATACCACCAAACCTGTCCCTAACCTACCCGTATAACACCTCAATAGCAGCAAAAGTGTTTTGTAATACAATATGAACACAATAAGTACATTGTACTTATCTTTTGATGTGAGTACATAGTAGTTAAGGCCACCTAATATAAAGTGTGATCTAATATTCTTCTATAAAGGATAAAAGATTTATTGCATTTTTTTTCTTTATCACTTTGAGGGCTTTTATATGCTATAAGAAATAAACTCATTATAAAATGCAGATCACGGTGGTTTCACTTTCAAGTAGGCTACTTAGATTTGTGTATATAAAAATTTCCCAGCAAAAGTATGTTTAAGTCATCTTTTGTTAATTATTGTGTGTTCGGGGAGGACTTATAGACCATAATATCAGCGTGATCTTGCATTATTACCTTATCACTTCTTGTGTGCGTTTGGCTGTAGTTTGCGGAGCAGACAGAGCTGTCTGTGATTCTTTCTATTGTAAAGTCATGCAGTGTGTAACCTCCTGTTCCAGATCCATCATGCAATGTGAACACAGCAGCGACTGAATGATACCCCAGATAGTCGTGCAGTGTGAAAACAACGGTGATCCGACGACTTTGAAAATCGTGCAGTGTGAACTCTGCATTAGCAGATGTTTTTATCCAAAACATTACAGGGAAAGTCCCACTTGAGGAACCTGAGGTTAAATCCTTGTTCTGTGGTAATGGCGGTTACCACCTTTGAACCATACTACACCACTATAACTTTGTGATGTTAGCAAGCATTCGGTTTGCTGTTTTATTCTATTTGGGTTTCTTGTACCACTCAAGCAGTGATATAATTGCTTGTTATGTTCTTGTGCATGCTGGGCTTGCGTCAGCTTTCCTCTCTCTAACTTCACATCTCAGGCATGAATCATAGCTTTGCTGCTTCCTGAACATGGCCTGTGTGAATTGCCATTTTTGAGCGTGTCATTGCTTCTTACTTTCCATCACTGGCTGCATTTGCAAACTATGATGCACAGTTACAAACTGATTCTCCTAGCCAGAACCAGGGTGAACGAGAATTGCCATCCAGAATGTCTGAATGGATTTTGGCCAGTCTGCTCTTGTACCACTGCATATGGCAGATGTGTGTAAACAGTGAAATGCAAAAGTTTGCATGATCCAGTGCCAGGGCTGCTGCATCATTCTTTTAAGTGCATTAATATTGGATTCGAACTAGTTGCAGGGAACGTTTTCTCTGGTTTAGGCTCTGGTATAAAGTGCTTTGCTTTAAGGTGTTTGAGTTTTCAAGTAGATCATGAATGTTGTCTTAAAGGGGACATCGGATGCCCATTTTCCACAAGTTGCTATGATTCTTTAGGGTCAGTGGTAGTGTAAAATAACACCCTTTTTACCTTGTCAAAAAGAGCTCCGTTCACAGCGACCCCCTTTCGGTGTATTTCCCTTTAAATGATATTGGGCAACTGCTCACCCTGCCCCTCCATTCTTATTCAAGCTATTATAACTGCTCAAAAACTATTTAAAATGCATTTGTAAATTACTTTAGTCATTAACAAACACTTTTATAAACCCTCTACATAGGCAACTGTAGTGTAGTGAACGTGATAAAACGACTGTTGCAGATCATTTGAACTTTGTGTCAGCACGTCATAAATGGAACAATGCTCGCGTCCGGTGTAGACACGGTGTGAGACTGTTAACATTAGCCGCATTTGTCGTGGAACTTGCAAACTAGCATACATTATTAGGAAAGGCAATTTGCAAAGGTTCGTAAAAAAAAACATATACTCACTTTTTCTGGTTGTGATGCTACCGATCCATCCTTCTAACTTTTTAGCACAACCTGCTTTGTACTGACCCTCGTTTACAAAGCAGTTTGGTGTAAAATGATTTGCGCAAACATAATCGCATTTAGGTAGATGGGGAGACACGCTCCCTTCAAAAACAAGTAATCCACTGTGTCTTCAGTGGCTCAGATGTCGAGAGTAAATGACGACTGCTATGTTCATTACATCCAACAGCAAAACACCTCAATCGCTTAGGAAACAATCTTGTCTACACTTGCTGTGGCGTCGAAACAATGGCGGAGGGGGGGGGAAGGGAACTGGGTGGATTTTTATCGTTACAGGGTAGTTGTGTACACACACATTTAAGTTCAAACACCATGTAAAAGTAAATTTTGCATCCGATGTCCCCTTTAATGATGCACAAGTTCTAAATCACTCCACGAGGTTGATTGCAACATTGTTTAACCTAGGATTGTAACACACACACAAAAATGCTACTGAAAAAGTTTAATTGCACTGTTGAAAATTTTAGGGTAAGATAAATATTTTTTTTTTTTCCAGAACATATGCATTAAGGTAAACAAAAGTAGCAGGAAAGACTTGCATTGTTACAGAAAATCTATTTTCTATTACAGGAATAAATTTGATTTTACATTACAAATAGAGAAGTTACTTTATGTTAGAGTTATATTGCACAATATTACTTTACAGTTTACTGCATTTTAGATCTAAAACAATGCAGTCTTTGTGACTTTTCAAAAACGTCCAAAAAATCTTGTTGGCTCCAAATATTTGAATGTTAGTACAGATATTTTAAATAAGGTTGTAGCTGTAAAGTATTTCTTAATGAAGTAAATATTGCTTCAAGTTTTTCCAAGTAATTTTTAAATGAACAGTCTGTAGTAAACTAATTTATTTAATGATCCAGTATTTTGACAGGTGATTGGGATGTGCAAAATCAACTAGTCAGTACATTATCTGAAAGACTAGTCAGCTAATTGGTCTTATTTCTTTTATATTTATATCATATGGACTAATTTCAGCCCCAATCAGACTCATTTCTAATGGGATGTGACATAAGCGTGTTGGTGGACACTTGCACTGAGATGCTCATCTTTTCAGAGAAATCTTGCAGATTTTCTAACTGCTCACCAGCGACTGAAAAGACCTTAATGTTACCAAAGCATTTAGTAAAGAAAGGGTTTTTCCTGTAGACTCTGATTTCAATGTTAGGTTTTTTCTTTTTTTTTCTTCCTGTCTTCACCTTTTTGTCCTTGCTTTCTTGCTTCATTCTGTGTTCTCTGTGTCTCTGTAGTTCTCACGGCTGCAGTAACTCAGGCTTCGCTGCAGTCCATGCTCCATAAGATCCTGACTGCTGGTCCGTCTGCCTTCAACATCACAACTCTGCTCTCCCAGGCTACTCAACTGTCCAGCCAAGGTACATACACAAACTCTGCTATCTCTCTCGTACTACCTTTTACTTTCAAACCTGCTGTGTTTTTTATTTGTGCTACGATGCCATCCAAATGATGTCTATGGCTCTGTTTTGTGACCTGATCTTGAACTTCATAACTTGAGCTCATGGTTTTGATTTGTTTTTGGCGTGAGCTTGTGTTGCCGACTCATGTCAGCTGTGGGGTTCTGAGTCAGCTTCCTTGAGTTAGCAGATGGGGTTGGTAGCTGAGCACACACACACAGACTTGGCTGCTGCTGTCTGAGCAGATAATGGTGGGCCACGTGGGCCTCAAAAATGATTTCTGGTTTGAACACAAGTAGCTCTGTATATGGATTTGTCATGCAGCATCTGTTATTTGGCAGCATCTAAATCACATGTTTAATTGCATGTTCACAATAAATGATTTGCTGTATCTTCATAACCAGTAGCTTTTATGCAAATACTTGGCAAGACAGGCATTTTGACTCATTTGTGTAGTTGACCATTCAAGCATAGTAATCCTTGAAAGAGAACTTGATTCTTTTTTTTTTTTTTCTCTTTTGGATATCAAGTCAGTGTTTTCCATAGGACTTTTGTGAGACTGTGGTGGGTGAATCTCAGACCATCAAGATTTAATTAAAATTTGTTTATTTTAAGTTAAATGCACCAGTTTGGTACACTTTAAGAGCAAAATTAAGAACTCCAACCCTTTTTCAGTCACTAAAGTAAACAGACATTAAAGTGTACTCTAACCTCTTTAGTTGTGATGATTTCTCAGTCCAAATTACATTTACACTGGTGTTTTTAGAAAGCAAAACAATTTGAATGAAATAATTTATGTATTATTATTAAAAACACTGCAAATTTACTAGGATATTAATAGGAAGCTCTTTTTTCTTTCTATTTTTTTGGTTCTTTGATTTGCTGTGGCAATTATTAGTACTGTGCTGCATTGATAAATGTGCATACTGCAATATAGATGATATATCAAAGTCTATCGAATGACACTTCATATTGTTTCCACAGTGTGTGAATTTTATATGAAATGGGATCAGACCTATTCTGGCATTAATTTTCAGATATTGCATAATGTAGTCTAAGGATAAAATTTTTATATACTAGTAGAAACTAGGAGACAGTTTTTCTGTGCTTTGAGGAAGTTGGTGTTTCTATAGTCCTCTGTGCATTAGTAAGAAAAGTTGTTGATTATTTTTCACACCTTCTTATTTCTGCTATAAAGTAATGTGTACACAACTCTGCATATATGAAGGCTTTTGTTTTGCCCACCATTTTATACAGTGATGGCCAAAATTATTAGAACACTAGTATTTTCACCAGCTAAAAAAATGGTTTTATATCAGTAGAAAATATCACAAAGAGATCTGGGGTCAGTTGCATAAACTTAGCCTCCATGTTAAGACAGTGTCTTAAAAACTAATCTGACCAACTAGCAGTTAGCTAAGGGGTAATCAGTCTTGCTTTTTAGATTCAACTTAGACTAATCTGTTTTTACATAGCTAAATAAAAAAATTGACCGTTCTTAAAGAAAAAAAAAATAGATGACTAAAATTAAGACTAGTCTAAACCTTTTATGTAACTGGCCCCGTATCTCATCATCATCCAGCCTGTCTGGAATGACATGAAGAAACAACAAACTGAGACTGACAAAGTCCAGAAGAACTGTGGCAACGTCTCCAAGATGCTTCAAGAAACCTACCTGCAAAGCTACCTGAAAAACTATGCGCAAGTGCACCTAGAGCTCAGTACAGTACTGTTAAAAGTTTTAGGCACTTGTGTAAAAATGCTGTAAAATGAGGGTGCTGTCAAAAATAATGTCATAAATAGATTGTCTTTATCAATTAACTTCTATTAAATAAATTAAATCAACATTTGTTGTGACCGTCCTTTGCGTTTAAAGCAGCTTTTGCTCTAGGTGCACTTGCGCATAGTTTTTTTGAGGTAGCTTTGCAGGTAGGTTTCTTGAAGCATCTTGGAGATGTTGCCACAGTTCATCTGGATTTAGTCGGTCTCAGTTTGTTCTGTCATTTCAGACAGACAGTATGGTGATGAGATCAGATCTCTGTGTGGAGCACTGGCTGTTGTCAGACTCCTTGTGTAAACAAAAATCTCATTGGATGATTATAAATAATGGCAAAATGAATGTTTGGAAATGTAAACGGATATTTCCTGACACACTACAGCAAAAGGTAGAAATAACTGACTTGAAACCATTTTTTTAGATGGTGAAAATACCAGTGTTCTAATAATTTTGGCCACTACTGTATTTAGGAGAACAGTAGGTCAGAGTGAGCTTCTTACTGTTAATGGCCTCAGTGAGATGGATAGATATTAGTGTAAATATTAACTAAACTTTTCATTTAGTTGTCAAGGCATCATTTCAAAAGTTTATATTTTAATTTTCTAATATAGATTTTATTTCAGCTTAATTTCAGTGTTTTGAATAGATTTATTAACATTAACAACACAAACTATAGATTGAAATCAGAGCCAGAACCACATTTGTTAACCAAGTACATGCCTGTTGTGATTAGACACCATCTCTTCACCTCATCTCAGTCTTCTCTCTCGTTTTGTCCTGTGGAGTAGCCCAGCAGTCCAGCCAGTCTCCGATGTCTCTGACGTCAGACGCTTCCTCTCCTCGGTCGTATGTGTCTCCTAGAATCAGCACACCGCAGACCAACACAGCCTCCCTCAAACCCCCCCTCAGCACCACACCAGTCTCCTCACAGAGCAAGGTATACTGCTGTCAAAAGAGATGACAGATGTCACAAATGAAAATATAGCTTTGTAACACATTCTCCCTTATCTTTCTCAGATAAACGCTATGACAGTTAAGTCCAGTTCTCTCCCTCCACCATCGTCCCAGCAGTCCCTCCCCACAGACAAACATCACGACAACGGCAACTCTCCACGGACGCTGCAGAGACAGAGGTAACTTCAGACATTTGAAAATAACTGAACTTATTTATCAAAATATTCTAAATAAAAAAAAAAAAAATTGTGCAATATAGGCTTATGGGTACTGAACTGCTCAAAGTATGCCTCAGCAGCCATATTTGTAGCTCAAAGTGGCTTGTTTTGTGGTGTTTGACTGCCATCTTCTGGCTGTTTGTGATAGTGCTGATTTTGTTGTTCTAGGTAGGATCACATTAAATGATTGGATTTGCACTTAAAAGTAGCTGTTTCTTAAATCAGGTAGACATTCAAACATCCACTGTTTGTGATTTGCAGCAGTCAGAGAAGTCCGTCTCCAGGTCCAAACCACATGGGCAGTAACAGCAGCAGTAATAATGGTGGTGGTGGTGGTCAAGGACCAGGTGTAGTCAGCGGAGCAATGCCCCCGGGCTCAGTACCTGCTGGCACAGCTCCAGGCAGAGCAACGTGTACCTTTACACCCACGCTGGCCGCACACTTCAATGAGAACCTCATCAAACATGTGCAAGGGTGGCCCGCAGAGCACGTGGAGAAACAGGTACACATGGAAACACACATGTTTTTTTTTTTTGAATAATGCATACTTTTATTCAGCAAGGATGCAATAAGTTGATCAAATGTGACAGAGAATTTTATAATGAAGATTTCTATTTAAAATAAATGCTGTTCTTTTGAACTTTCTATTCATTAAAATCCTGAGAAAGAGCATCCCGCTTTATACTGTGGCTTTAACTAACTACTTACATTTACATTTAATAATTTGGTACAATGCACTTATTGTGTACATGTATGTTTTTACATTGTACTTATTTAAAAAAAAAAAAAAAAAAAAAAAAATACCTCCATGCAGTTTGATCTATAATTAATTTCTGTAATTACAGTTATAATTACACTGGTGACCCATCCCTTACACCTTAACCCACCCTTAAACCTACCCAGACCACCAAACCTGTCCCTAACCTACCTGTCTCCCACCTCAGCAGCAGCAGAAGTGTTTTGCAATTCAATATGAACACAATAAGTACATTGTACTTATTTTTTTTGATGTGAAGTACATAGTAGTTAAGGCCACTTAATATAAAGTGGGACCAAAGAAAGTTGTACAGGTTTGAAAAATATGAAGCAGCAATGTTTTCAACATCGATAACCAAAATGTTTCTTTTTCTTAAGCGGCAAATCAACATATTAGAATGATTGAGGATCATGTGACACTGAAGACTGAAATAATGGCTGCTGAAAAGTCAGCTTTGCTGTCACAGGAATATGAGATTTTAAAATATTGAAAAACGGTTATTTCAAATTATAATATTTTACAATATTGCTGCTTTTACTGTATCTTTAATCAAATAAATAATACCTTGATGGCTATAAGAGACTTCAAAAGCATTAATAAAATCTTATCAACTATTATCGTTTATGGCTCAAAAGTGAAAAAGCAAATAAAGAAACTGTGGAAAACAAAATGCAGAGTTTCCATCTGATAACTCAAGGGGTATTACCAGGGCCTCAGAAGACATTTCAGGAAAAGGTTAGCACCATATACAGCCTCAGTGGACAAAAACGCACAGCATTGGGCTGCTGAACACACATCATTGGCATCCACCTGTCTGCTGCCGAAATAGAGAGATTTTTGTTGCATTGCTAACAATTTGCATACGGCTCTCCCTTCCAGGCCTCGCGGTTACGTGAAGAGGCTCACACCATGGGCAGCATCTACATGTCAGAGAACTGCACAGAGCTGAAGAACCTGCGCTCACTGGTGCGAGTGTGCGAGATCCAGGCCACATTGCGCGAGCAGAGGTCAACGCATTTCACTTTCTCATACCAGAGCGTGTGACTCCCATGTATTATAATATACATTGTACTAACTTGACTCTCCCTTTGTTGTTCTTGACAGGATACTGTTTTTGAGACAACAAATTAAAGAACTTGAAAAGTTGAAGAATCAAAATTCCTTCATGGTTTGAGGAACTCTGGGTTTGCGATGTGGTCTTGAAACAGGAGGAGAGAGGGGTGGGTGAATGAGTGGGCAAAACCCATTTCGTGCGCACGGAACCCTGGAGAACCAAAGTTCTGTTGCGTTCTGCTCTGGGCCCAGTCTTACATTAAACGAGCTGCAGCGAGGTCTTGCTTTGGACCGAGGTTGGGTGGGTGGGGGTAGGGGAGAGGGGGGCTTAGAGGTTTTCGGAGGAGCTGCCCTCGCCCCGTCCCTGTACATGTAGATTATTTGTAGATGTTATTTCCATGTTGTAAATATATTTTGTAGATGAAGCCATGGGAAGCCATGCCTATCAAAGCTTTTGACATCCAAACGTTAAACTAATCAGCACCAAGGCAGACTGGGATCTCAAGTGCCCTCATTGCCACCATATGTAGAACTCTTGACTGCAGATTTTTAAATGACATGATTAAAAAAAAAAAGACAAAAAAAAGAAAACAAATGCTCTTCAGATATACGATCGGTGAACCATTGCCTTGAGCATGTACCAGACCTGCATGGAAAAGGTGGACTAGTCGACCGGGACATTTAACAAGGACGATGACGTACACAACTTTGTCTTCTCACAACTGTGCACACGTATCCACCGGTTCATTTTTCTCTCGCTACATATGAAAAATTGTAGTAATGCTACATGGTTTATTGGTTAGTTTACCTATTTCTTTCTCTGGTTGCACTATAATGGTTTCATTCCCTCACCCCATGCCTTTTGAGGGGGTTTACATCATGTTTGTCCACAATGGTTCAGTGGTCTCCTACCTGCCCCTAATGGCCCAGCGATATGCCCATGGTCAACACCAGTGCCTGCTTACGTGATGGAGTGAATGTGAGCAAAAACGAAAGGAGAGAAAGAGAATCATTCCTGCAGCTCAACCCATGTCGTTCCCCTCCCTCACCTCCTTTAGCAGGAGATGAAAACTGGTTGTCACCCAGAATCCCCTTTTTCTTTTCTCTTAATCTTTCCAGGTTATTTTTTTTTCTGTTTCTTTTCTGTACCCTTTTTGTTTAAAAAAAGAAAAAAAAAGAAAACTGTACTTTAAAAAAAGAAAAAGGAAAAAATGAACAAGTTGCTATGGCAACTTGCATTAAAAACCAGAGTTCATTCCTATGTACAGTTGCTAAGTAATAATGAAGTTAAAGTTTTATTAAAGTTGCAGTGATTACTAGTCTATCAGATATGTTGTATTCATAAATTATTACCACACATTTTCCTTTGTACCCTGATTGGATGGAATGGGGGGAAAAGTGCTACTGGAAAACAGAGGAAACCGAGGGTCAGCCAAGGACTGGACATCACCAACCCTGTTACACCAGGGTGAGGGCAGGGTCACCTGGGGTCAG
Source organism: Acrossocheilus fasciatus (assembly GCA_036784905.1). Lineage (NCBI taxonomy): Eukaryota > Metazoa > Chordata > Actinopteri > Cypriniformes > Cyprinidae > Acrossocheilus > Acrossocheilus fasciatus. The sequence continues at coordinate 17,481,970 of CM071949.1, forward strand.
AAGGTCAAATGTGAAATGTATGTATTGTAATAAACATTCTAAACTAAAATTGTTGTACTTTTTCGTTTGTTTTGTTAGTATTCTCTTAGTATATCTTGGTTTCTTCTATGAGATGACTACAAAACATTTAAATTGGTCAAAATATTTGCATAAAAGCTAGGTTTTACACTGTTTGGAGGACATGAAGTGTATCAGTTGGTTGTCAGATGATGTTGGATATTTTAAAAGTCCGTGTTCTGTACCCCTATTTCCACATTTAGGTTGTTTGCTGTCATCTACCACTCTTCATCTTTAACAATAATTTAATAGCACTTTAAAAGCAATCTCAAAAGGAATATTTATTGTTCATACAGTGTTGACAACAACTATTAAAAATTATTTAACTGAAATAAAATATATGAAAGACTGCCAGGCACAAACTTCAATATTAAAATGACTAAAACTGACATGTAAATAAATCGAGGCTAAATAGAAATAGAGAAAACACTGAAATATGACAAGCCTGTAACCAAGTTAATAAAATGTAAACAAAAATGTAAAAAAAGTTAATTCTAAATATTAATGCTATAAATATTACATAATACAGGAATAACACATACTATCAATTATGCTGTGATACCTCGCTTCACTGACATTTAACATGAAAAAAATTAAGGTGTTAATTTATCTAGCTAAAATAGTAAATACAAATAAAACGTATAAGATTTTAATAAATACTTTTGGGGGGAGTTTCCCCGTCATGACCACTAGGAGTCAGTGTTTGCCGATTACAAGTTTGTGAATATTTGCTGTCTTTGTCCCGACAAGACGAATTTCTTCGGTTTTCCGTTCTAAACCGCATCAGATCTGGACAGAAGTTACCTGGCCTGTTATACGTCTGACCTGATATTTCATCTGAAGGTCCAGCCGTGGATTAAAAAAAAAAAAAAAAAATCAGATTACACTTTAAAATACAAAAACACACCGTAAATTCACAAAAAAAAAGAAAAAAAAAGTCATTCTGATTTTTGCGAAGTGGACCGGTGAAAGAGAAACGAGGAGTTGGAACATGGATATGGCCTTTAAATGCCTCTCGACTAATAGCGCATCAACCGCGTGATGTGTGCCATCATTTAAAAGCAGTTCAAAGCCGAGTTCCCCTACAGGACTCAGATGTGCCTCAGCTTGAGGTCTAGAGATGTGAAGAGTAGGTTATGCTAGCATGCTGAGTAACTCGACATCAAATGTTCTATGATTTCAGAAACGCATTTATAACTTCTTTAAAGCATGACAAGGTTGGTGAAAGTCTAAAAATACGCTGATGATAGTTTGCTAGCTGTTCTGCTGGCATTCAAGAACAAAAGCGGAATAGCATGTGCTAATAAACTTAATTTAACTGTAAAGGGAGAAAAACGCATGGCATTTGTTTATATTCCTTTTTATTGGTGTAGTGTATCGTATAGTTTAAGGGTTGGGCCATTTTTATTTTATCAGCTGAGCCAAATTAGCATAAAGTGGCCCTTGTAATCATGTATTTCATGTGCTAGCAAATGTCAGTACAGTTTCTTCACCAGCTCTCTCTGTTTTGGTAAGCGATTGCTTTGGAACCCTGACATGGACATAAAAGTGGACATTCTCACAAGTGGACACAAGAGGGCAGCACGTGACCATTCTATGCAGTTGTTTGAAATGTTCATTAACAGATGTTATTCGACACGAAGTTGCATAAACATGTTTGCCTAAAAAAGTTACAAAAATAAAAAGTCGGTGGCCGACATAACTACCTTAAGTACTCCACGAAAAACGTCCCATTTGCTAAAGTACTGTAATGTGCATGAGAACATTTAGACTGATAGGCTTATGATGAAGGTCATGATTACTGCGCCACTATCTCCTGCGCCCAGATCATTTCGTGAGTCCTCATAATTAGGAGAATAAACTGTTCTTTGGAGTGAATTACTGCTGAATAGTCATTATTCATAGCGAAATTAGTAAACATTAATGATAATGTTCTGAATTAGCTAGGTGCGTCAAATGAAGAATGATAGAAAAATGTAGCTTTTTCTTCAAACAGCTCACCGGAGCAGTAGAAGTATCGGCAGTGATGTATCGTAGGGCAGTTTCTCAGATGAGTCCGTGGAGGTGTGAATCTAGCCATTTGAAGGGAGGACTGGTTTTGAACTGGCGCCTCAGTGAAATTACCAACAATTAGGATAATTGCTGTCAATCCGGTAATTTCTGTAGGTCTCTGAATGTGTCCCCTGAAGCGGAATGGCTTGTCTTTAGCCTTTGACACTGAATCGATGGCCGTCTATCAGATGTGAGCGTCTCCCAGTCTGTCTCTCATCATCAAACACTTCCCTATCTCCTGAGCCACTGCCGTCCGTCACTATACCTTTAGCTATAATAAACCACAGCAAAGTCCACACACACACACACACACACACACACACACACACACACACACACACACACACACACACACACACACACACACACACACACACACACACACACACACACACACAACAATATATATATATATATATATATATATATATATATATATATATATATATATATATATATATATATATATATATATATAGTGTGTGTGTGTAATGTTATAGCCTATATGTACAAAATCTGTTTTGATTTAGTTAACTAGCCTATTATATCCACTAATCTTGCCTCAGTAAATTAATAATGAAATAAATTAAAGTATATTTCATCTTAATTTTCCAAAAGGGATCTGGCGATTTTTTTTAATTAATGTTGTGAATTTATTAGACAGATTAAACGCCCGGTTTTATTTAAAAGAAAAGGGTGTAAGGGCAAAAATTGTAACCCAAAAATGGTGACATCTAAATTATGATTATTTTTTTATTCAAGTCAATTAACCCTTTAGCCTCCTTTTCACTTTTCAAAAATAAAAAAATAAAATAAATAAATAAAGAGAGAGAGAGAGATACGCAAAATATACACGCAGCAAAATAGTTAAATGCACAACAGGTAAATAAACCGTATTAGCCTGTAACCTCACAGATTTTGAGATTTTTCAAATCAACGACATATGTTTTTTTTTCCCCCCAAAAAAGTGGTTTAGCCTATACTAATTATGAATTTTTATTTTATTTTAAAATAATTAATATAAAACACATTGTAGCCTACTGTTTGATGGGTGGGTCTAAATGTTTGTATAAATAGCCTACTGCATCACTATACTTGGTTATATTTGTAGAATATTTATTTGTTTATGGTTCAAGGTTGTCCAAAATGCCTTCAATTGTGAAGCACATGCCCTGACCAAAGTGCTCAACACATTAGGGCGGGTAGGGCAGTTGAGATATCGATCGTTGTGCTCTGTGTGTTTTGCATGGGATTGTCTGGGGGGTAATTGAGTGTCACTGTCTGTCTGTGTCGTCTCGCTGGCGCCATGTGCCTCTTTGGATTGCTAATTTCTCTAACCGACCCGCCTACATCCACTCTCTAGTGCAGGCCTGCAGTATCCACCTCCAGCAGCCTGGGAAACACTGTCATGTGGCTGACAAAGCACTGAAACAGGGTTTAACGCGATTCTCAAAAAATAAAATAAAATAAAATAAAAAATAAAATAAATAAAATCCATTATTATTTCTATCCTCAGGGACAAACATTAAAATCTTAATGGTTTTGATAGGGGTCTTTAAATCTTGAGGATAGAATATATTAGGTTTCTGTTTCGTAATCAGCCACACCAGCTCCCATTTTAATAACCATTATGCTATTATTATTTTTTTTCCCCTTGCTACCTGCCTCATCATGCGATTCTGTCTCAGCATCTGTAGGCGGAAAGACAAATTGTATGACCGCTGTGTGAACCAATACCAATGCCAATAGGACGGTGTATGCAAATGAACCAACATAGCAGACCAATGAACGTTCAAGTGGGCGTGGCTACCCTGCTCCCAAAAGTGATCCAGTGAAATATCTCCGGCCAGTGAGCCGCTGCTCCGTGGTCGAGGATAGTTGTCCAAATCTAATTTCTTTTGGATTTTTCTTTGTATTATTTCACGAATCCGTTTTGTGTGTATATATTCGGCTTTCTTACGTATGACGGATTGGTTTGGTTACGCGCGAGGAATGTTTTTGTAGTTCGGATCTCAGCAGGTCGGCATTGGTCTCTGATGGAACAAGACACAGCCTTTCTGTTCCCGTTTGTTTTTGGATACAGCGCAGTTCACGGATCCCTGGGAATGCAATAATCAATGTAGGACATATGTAACAAGTCCTCAAACCATTCGGAGGGTCTTGCCACGGGGTATCAAGACAAGGAAAAGCAGTTGTAAATGGATCGCCATTCCAGCCTTGTTTCTCTCTGGTTTCAGCTGGAACTTTGTGCGATGGCTGTTCTTCTCACGAAAGGTAAGACTGAGATTATGTACGTTAGTCGTTTCTAAAAGCGCTCAAACACAAAAAGTCCTTATATACATTTCTCAACTAACTTACTGTCCTTGTTTGCTGAAGAACAAACAAAACATCTCAACGCGGGGCTACAATTTATATTAATGGTACAAGTTAAACTTGTTAACAATATGTAAACAATTCATTATAAAATGCTCATTTCATTCTTACAACTGTGCACTACCTTTATAACTTTATCTACATTTGGCTTAAGTCCATTTTCAAATCAAGCGTTTCATAAATCGTTTCAGTAGGAAAAAAAAAACAACATTCGATCAAAAGCCTGTTCCAGTTTAAAATGTGCTGCTAAAGTCTGGTTGCTCCGCTAACGTGTTCCAAAAACCATCTTAATCTATTTTGGCTGTTCTAATAATGCTTTATAAACCAGCTATTATGCTCCGAAACACAGCTATATAATTTTCTGGGCATTTGTTAAACTTTGATTTGCAACACTCGCCAAGAACAGGGTGCTATGGTTCGTTTCTATGCATTATTAAATAAGCACCACCATCAGAGATAAAATAAATAATAAACCCATTTAGCCGAACTGATAAGAAGAACTCGAGCGATAATGAGATGACATGTAACTCCAGCTTTAGACAGTGTACACAAGCAGCTTACAACAACACAAAGGCCGTGTTTATTTGTGTTCGTGTCATGGTGTGTGTTTAGTGTTCTGTTTCACATCCACGCGCAGTGGTAGTTTGGCGGTAGGTAATAACGATGAACTGACTGACCACTGAAATATCCTGCAGTTTAACCGTAATACACAAACGCGAAATGTTAAACAATCAATACTTCGTGTGGTCTTTCACGTTTTTAATCTGTATGGCTTTTTTGGCGGACAAAATTAGATGTTAAGTAGAGTGAGAGTTTCAGTCACCATTCGCCTTCATTGTATTGATAAAAAAAACGCAATAAAAATGAACCGCGACTGATGCTGTCGGTCCTCAACATCTCCTTTTGTGTTCTACACATAAAAGAAGGCCGTACAGTTATAAAACAGCACGAATGCGAGTAAATGAAAGAATTTCCATTTTTGAGTGAACTGTCCCTTTAAAAGTTACCCTCCGACTTAATGCCAGGTTTGACCACAAGTGAGTTTGCGTGCTAACTGAAAAAGGAGTTCTGCTCTCACCCCCCTTTACAAGTTTCCATTTGGGTTGAAAGAAATTGACTTTGGCAAACAAACCACTAATTATAAGCTACACGGTTCCTGTTTTATAAAAGGATCCCTTGCATGAAAAGCCATGACAGAGTTACAGTGTTGAACAGAAACTGCCACATATTAGTGTTCAGACACAAACACTAGTCACAGCGTTGTGTTAGTCCTGTCTCTTTTTGCCTTCCTCTAGCATAACATGTAAGTTGTTAAGTTTTAGTTGCTCATTTTCCCTAACATCGTCTTTGGTAAAGTGAAGAATGCTATCCTGGTAATAAAAAGTTAACCAGTGCTTGAAATCTTAGTAATAAAGCACAGTTTAATTCTCTAATAAAATGCTCAATTTCTGTTGGAATGGATGTGATGGGAATTTCAGCGTTCCCACGCAACACCGGGCAAATTTTCAGTTGCAGTTGTTGGTGCTGGTCTAAAATGTTAACAGAATTAGTGTCAAGAATCCTTGGCAAGTTCAGATTTTCCTGGAAGTACATCAGAACAGTTGATTAATGATTTAATATATCCAAGATGGTGCATTAATGTCAGTGGTATCAATTATTACATCTCTTTTCTGACTTTTCTGTTTTGCAGGAGAGATCAGGTGCTACTGTGACGCACCGCACTGCGTTGCCACTGGATACATGTGTAAATCGGAGCTCAACGCTTGCTTCACCAAGGTCCTGGACCCACTAAACACAAACTCACCTCTAACACACGGCTGTGTAGATTCGCTATTAAACTCAGCAGATGTGTGCTCCAGCAAAAACGTGGATGTTTCCAGCGGAAGCTCCTCTCCTGTAGAGTGTTGCCACGATGATATGTGTAACTACAGAGGTTTGCATGACCTCACGCACCCTCGAGGTGATTCAACAGGTAAGATACACAAATTTGACTGAAAGCAAATGCTGTATGAGTAAATTGTATTGTATGTTAGCTGTTTGTTTTACATTTTAAAGAGATAGATTACCCAGAAAAGAAAACATTTTACTTGTCATTCCGATCTGTATGTCTGACTTTCCTCTGTGGAACATAAACATATTTTTTAAAATATCTTTTTTGGTCCTTACAATGAAAGTCAGTGGAGTCTTTTCATTGCATAGGCAAAAGCAGTTGAAACCTTCTTCAAAATATATTCTTCTTGTTCTACAGAAGACAGTTGGAAGGACTTGAGGGTGAATAAATGATCAAATAAATGGTCACAGAATTTTCTTTTTTGGGTAAATTGTCCTGTTAACCTTTTATAAGTTTTCCTATTTTAGGACATACTGTCTGGCATTGAATAGGACACAGTGATTCCTTTTATGCGTTGATATTTTTTATCTAATCGAAGTAGGTTATAATCTTTACTGATGTCTGACGTCAATCCTGTGCAAACATGGACCCTTGTGACACATACATTAGTATCAGACATAGACATGCACACATTGACTTTTACTGTTCTCACGCCTCCAAACTGCAGGCTGATATTTAATGGTTTCCAGTGCAGCGCGAGTTTGCGGGGAACTGGCAGTTTACCTTTTAGCACTTGGATTCAGATCACATACTTTTTATTGCACGTGGATCATGAAACATTCCCACTGTGCTGGAATGTGCTTCTCACAGCGTCCTTTGACAGACGGCTCAAAGCACATAAATATAATCCTGTTTAATGAAAAAGGTGCGCTGAGATATTAAAAAGAGTGGAACAAGTATAAACGTAACACGTTAGCGTTAAACCTCATGCTGTTTTTTCATTCCCTAAGCTCCAAATCTCACTTTGTTCTCACCATGCTCTCTCTCTCTCTCTATCTAGACCGATACTACAGCTCCAATCAGAACCTGATCACAAGGGTGCAAGAGTTAGCATCCGCTAAAGAGGTGTGGTTCCGGGCGGCGGTGATAGCGGTTCCCATCGCGGGTGGGCTTATCCTGGTTCTGCTGATTATGCTGGCCTTGCGAATGCTTCGGAGCGAAAACAAACGTCTCCAGGCCCAGCGCCAACAGATGCTGTCTCGCCTGCATTACAGTTTTCATGGACACCACCACGCCAAGAAAGGCCATGTGGCCAAGTTGGACTTGGAGTGCATGGTGCCGGTAACGGGACATGAGAACTGCTGTCTGGGCTGCGATAAGCTGCGGCAGACAGAGTTGTGCACGGGAGGAGGAAGCGGAGGCGAACGTCTCCTATCTCTTGTGCACTGGGGGATGTACACGGGACATGGCAAGCTGGAGTTCGTATGACTACTCGGAGCTTCCTTTTTAGGGCACAAATGGGTAACTGTGTAGTTTGTTGTCGTAATTTTATTATCGTCCCGCCCGGCGTGTTATTTTATTGTCTCCATGGAGAGCGAAGAAATTTCAAGGACGCAAATCTTTGTGTTTTCTCAAAAGAGCACTTTACTTGAATTAGAATGGCCGGTCACTGTGGGGCTGTGGTGAATATGAAAGGGGCGGAGCTAAGGACTGCAAGCCCCGCCCCTTCCCCACCGAGCCGTGTCCTGTGGATCCTGGAATGACACTGAAGACTGAAGGATTCGTAAAGACGGTCTTATTTTGCACATTTGTATAAAACGGACTAGATGACTATGGGATGGTTGGAAAGTTGCATTCGAAGCAGCTTTTTTGAAGAATTTTACACTGACACCAGGGTACAAATAAGATTTGTTGTAGTCAAATTGTATGAATAAAGGAACCAATCTTGACTGTAACAAATCACATGCCTCTGCTTATGATTTCATTATCAAACACATTTGTGTAATTGTGTTTTTACCACTATTTAGCTCTCTGTGTGTGTGTGTGTTTGAGTTAGGAAGGTCAGTCAGTAGCAGGGAAACTGACACAGGGGCCTTGTTCTAAAGTAGTGCCCTTCATCTGACTGCGTCATCTCTGAAACCCCTCCAAAAGGGACACATTACATCTCTCTGGCTCTCTCGGCTGCTCTCTTGGGATTAATACTGGAGGTAGAGCGAGTATTTATTTAGTCAGTGAGGGAATGTCGGTAAGCTGTGAGTTCAGAGTCCTTCGCCTGCACTCGCTGAACACAGTAATTCCCTTGTATGCACTCTGGCTTGACTTTACAATCCACAAATCACAGGCAGATTTGAGAACTGTGAAACTTTTTTGACCTACTTTGAAAATACGTGTGCAGCTTTACACACTAAAGTGTCCTTAAGACCAGCAGCAATTGCTAACATTCCTCTGTGATACTGTGCATTGCAGTGGACGTTTACAGCATTTGCTCCTTCTCTTATTCAGAGGACAGTTGGTCAAATCGACTCCTCGAGATGGATAAGAAACAAATAACATTCTTAAAATAATATTTTAACCCTTGTGCTGAAAATCCTTAACCTAATATGGTGTTCCGAGTTAATCTCCAAATCTCGGATTCAGTCTCTTTGTCAACATATTTTCTTTCAATTAGCTCAGGTTTTATATAATTTTTGGAACTGACTGATCATAGGTGTCATTGATATGAGCTTATGCATTTCAGTTTTGAGTGAAAAAAGCTTTATTTGTGGATAATTTTGGCAATGTTTACTAAAAAACCGACATGCATAAACTCAATCAGTTATAAATTATCTGTCAAAAATGATTTTGGGGGGAAGTTGTTGTACCATATGTGAGCAAAGTCATTAGGATTTGTTCCAATGTAATAACATTAGCATTTTTGGGAAAATAAATCTTCTCTAGGTCAAAATGACCACAAAACACAGCATAAGGGTTAAAAGTTCTTTAAATCATAAAATCAATTTGTCAAAAAGGCGAAAAAAAAAGAAGTGCTGTAGGTTTATATAAAGTGACCGCAGAGAGTATTTAAAAATTAAGACACACGTAATGTCTGAATGCATTAGATAACAAAATACAAACTATATTTGAAAGAAACAAAATACAAGCACTGTTTTTAAGCAAAACGCTTCACAAAAAGAAATTTAAAAAATAGAAATAATGTTCAAAAATTAATACATAGAAATTGTGACACTTTCTGGTTGTAAAACATTAGTGGCACATGTGCATAGTTACTGTGATAAATGACACCTGGAAACACTTGAAAATATTTTAGTTCAAAGGCATTGCAATATTGGCTTTGAAAAGTGAACTTAGTTCTAAGAAAAAAAATTTGAGGTCACAGTATATGAACAGTTCCAAATGTGTGGGCTGAAAATTAATTTGCTGAATCACACAACTTGAGTTTAACTCAGTATATTTCCTTAATTTTGAAGATCTAGATGTATAATGTTCAAGTCAAGTTCAAAGCATTACAGAAAGCTATATTATAATAGAAAGCTATACTGTAGTATTAACAAGTTAAAACAAATGATTGAAAACACATTCCTTTGAAAAGCTCTATAACAAAGCCATAAAGACATGATAATATAATACACTGAACTGAATTAATTGAATTGTTTCCATTATTACCCTGTCCCTAACTAAAGCATGTTGTCCTGTCTGCAGCTTCCTCTCACGTCTGTTCTCTCTCTTTCTCTCTCCCACGTGTCTTAGCTGACCTTGCTGTATATCAGTACCCCAGGAAGACGCCATTAGCTGGCAGACCACTTAACAGGCGCTAGCATTAGTGAGCTTAGCCTCCCCCTGGACTATTAGCGCTCGGTTAATGATAACAAAAGCCTGAGAGTTTGGACGAGCTAATGATCTCATAGTGTTCTCAGCTTCACTCTGGCCAATCACCTGCTTCTGAGATGAAATGTGCTTTACTTAAATGTGTCTCCAAATAATTTACTTAAATGTTACTCACTTATTGAATTATTTATTTTTTTTACTTTTTTTTTTTTTTTAGTAATTGCAGTCATCTGGCTATATTTACATTTTATTAAATGAAGAATCAGTGAATACAGGTTGTTTTGAATGAGATGCTGTAACTGTAAAAAAAAAAAAAAACATAAAAGCAGTATGAGGTGTGTTTGCATCACTCATTGCCCTGGCAGTAGTCAGTCTGGCCTTTGTATTGACATGCAAATTTAACAAGGGCACCGGCTGAGCCTCCTTTACAAGCTTAATTTGTTTTGAATTGACTTCAAACTGCCATTGCTTTCTTCCTATTCAGCAGTGCAGTTTTATTGAGGCCCCCTCCCCATGTAGCCTCTGGACATAGTTCCTTTATTCGATTTTAAAATGTAAATTATTTTATGGCCTCGAGCCATTGTTAGAAACAATCTGATAGTTACTGTATGTCATTAGCCAATCAAGTTAATAGCTCATTTGATTACATCAAGTACATCCGTCAAACGCATGCATTTTCTTTGTCTTTGGAATTGTGCTGGATTGTCATAACCATCAAATCATTTCTCATATTCACATATTTATACTGTACGGCTTTAAAAAAAAAAAAAAAAAAAAAATCCAGCCGAAGATCTTCTCCTTACCGCGTTTGATTATTTATTAGTTCTACCAATGAAATAAACCAGGCCACTCCCAACAAACAAACACAACATGTCATCCCACGTTGCTTATTTGCGCAAGCAGAATTTGGAAGAAACCAGTTGTCACGGAAAGTCAAGTGACAGTCGTGTACTGGACACAGAACCTAAATATTTGAACAACTCAAAGAGCCGAGAGACACGCTTTGAAGTTCACAAAACTCAAACCGGAAAGATGTCCTCATCTACCTCTCAACTCTAAACATTTACACAAACGTCAAGACTAGGTTTACATCTAAAAATAATAATGCAAATGTTTATATCTGTCTGTCTGTCGGTCCGTCCGTCCATCCGTCCGTCTTCTTTTCCAATGATCCCTCTTCTTTTTCTTTACAAAAGGCCTTCTAAAGATGGCAGTGACCCCACTCAGCGTCTCTGGACTAGCGGACCCAGGTTAATCTCAGTCAAGCTTAAGGGGGAGATTTTGGCCCGTGGAATCGAGTGTGTGGTGATGTTGAAGAGACTGTGGAAGAAAATCCTTCAGAAATTGCACAAATGTAACTTTCTCATATGATCTTCACTCAAGTTATGAGTGTAAATGAAACTAACACCTTGCTCTAGTTTAACTCTGAACACAAAGATCTGACCTCACCTGGATTTTAAGTCGGGATGTTTTCTTCGATCAGGTTGTTGTGAAGATTTGGCAATACTGTGTATCGTGTCTTTATAAATGTAGACACACTGCCAAAATGGTTGAAATGTCCTCTAATGAATTTGAGTGGGAGGGAGGAAGGAAAATCATCAAAACAAAGGTGAGAATGGAAGAAAGAGTTCGAAAAAAAAAAGCTAAAGGTTGCGTGCATGCTTGAGACTAATAATGGATTTCACAGACAGAATTGGCTCCTGGCCCGAAAAGCCTCTTATCTTTTTTTTTTCTTCTCTTCTTTTTAAACTGTGACACACACCCTGATTTGGCAGCCGTAGCCTGAGGCCTCCTGCAGAGATATAATGTGTGCGTATTGTGAGTGCAGAGCCCTGGATTACAGCACTGAAAGAAGAGCAGTCTGTGTCTCTCAGTCTTCTTTCTTTGCTATGCTGCCACTGAAAAGCGCCGACATTGATGCACCCCAGCGCTTCCTTTGGCCTTTCCTTTCAATACAAGAGGTTAATAACATGAAAATTGACTAAGTCTATAGACTAGGCTTGTTAACCATTAATATATTTTTATATTATTGATCATTGCAGCAAGAGTACATTAATGTGATCGAACAAGACAGCAAAGACATTCATACAAAACATTTTTAGTCCAATTCTATTCGTTTATACTTTCTATTAATCAAAGAATCCTGAAAAAATCATCACGTTTTCCACAAATATTTTAAAGGGATAGTTCACTCAAAAATGAGAATTCAGTTATCATTTACCTTCAGGCTGTTCCAAACATGTAAGAGTTTCATTCTTTTCAAAAATGTTTGGAACCAAACAATTGCCGGTATCCATTGGCTTTCATGGTATAGGGGAAAATGCCTTGAAAGTCAATGGCTGCCAAAAACTGTTTGGTTACCAACATTATTTAAAATATACAGTATATATTTATATTTTTTATGTTGAACAGAATAGAGGGTTTTTAACAACACGAGGATGTTAATTATGACAAATTTTCAGTTTTAGATGAACTGTTCCTTCAAGCAGCACAACAGTTTTCAACACTGATCATTTATAAGATGTGTTTCTTGAGAATCAAATCAGCAAATTAAATTATGTGCTGAAAATTCAGCTTTGCCATCACAGGAATAAATTACGGTAACACTTTAGTATAAGGACCAATTCTCACAACGAACTAGTCGCTTATTAGCATAACATATTGGCTGTTTATTCATGCTTATAAAGCACATATCCTGCATGACCATATTCTACCTACATAATCTTAACCACACTGTAAAAAATTACTGTGATTTTAACGGTAAAGAACTGCAAAAATCCTACAGTAAAAACCTGTTAAATAGTTAACGGTAAGTTCCTGTAAAATTTTCAGGGAAAAAAACGTAAACTGACATTCCCAGAATTCCCTGCGTGGCATTTCAAATTTTGTTTGAATTTGATGCTTTTTCTTTGAAATTATGTTTCTTCTTAGTTTTTTTCTTATCAGTTATGTATATTAGGGTTGTATGCTACATCTAATGTTTTTAAATTAATGTTTATTGCATATTTCAGTTTAATGAGTCTCACCATGATGCTGTTTAGTGCTTGTGTGAATGACACTGTGCACCCTCTATATATGTTATTATTTAAAAGCTGCTTGTGATGGGCTTAAGTTCATCATGTGACTTTCTCATCACCACCTGCATTTGGTGGTTATCGGTGTATTTCAAAGGTACAAAACAGATTTCAGTACTTTAATAAGTTGGTATATTAACATTATATCAGTTAATGAAATTATGGTATTGAACTGTAAATTTAAGTTAAAACCGTAAAACCTAAAATGTTGTTACCGCATTCTTTACGGTACAATTCCGGCAACCACAGCTGCTGGTTTTTTACCATAAATTTTACAGAATTTTTTTACAGTGCAATGCCTAAACTTAACAACTACGGTACCTTACTAAATGTAAATGTAAATGTAAATACACATACATGTCTGTTTATTTATACAGCTGTATATAGAGTTAAATAATGCACAAATCTGTACATAAATCTACTGTTCCAGATTCATAGTTTTATTATTATTATTATTATTATCCATTCTTAAGTCTTACTATTTAAATGTTTTTTCTGTTCTCATGTCAGATGTGTATGTATGTATGTATGTACCAGGAGCACCCTAAAACCACAACAAATTCCTCGTGTGTTTGCGCACACCTGGCGAATAAAGCTAATTCTGATTCTGATCTGATTCTGATTACTAACTATCAATAAGCAGAAAATTAGGGGTTTATTGAGGCAAAAGTCATAGTTAATGGTTTGTTATTGGCAAGAATTGGACCTTAAAATAAAATGTGACCTAAATTACATATTAAAATATATTAGATTAGAAAACATATGTAATAATAATTCACAAAATTACTGTTTTTACTATATTTTTCATTGAATGATGTTGCCTTGGTGAGCATGAGCCTTTTTTCAAAAGCATTAAAAAATCTTACCAACCACAAACGTTTGAATGGAAGTGTATATGTAGTGTGAGATGTAATGGTTTCACTAAAAAGGGCTTCAATCAGCAGCTCAGTATGTATCTGCATTTTATTCTGTGCCAGCTCTTGGTTTTGATCAAGATGAAAGCCCATATTCTTGTGGACGTGACCTTTCATGTGCGTCTTATCGAAACACTCTGCCAGAACTGTATATTACAGGTTGTAAAGGCAATTATCTCTTAGTCAGGCTGGTGATAACTGAAGAATGCCATGGGCCACACCTGTAACCACACCTCCTGAGCAATTATTTAAAGGGTGTGGTTACAGAGCGCCCTATATGACAATGAGTCTGCTGGCAACAGCTCCACTTCTGAGAGACATGTTTGCTGAAGTATTATGTCTTTTGAGAAGGACTTAAAATCACTACGTTTTTAGCATTGTGTTCAGCTCTGCTTTGAAAATAAATTGATAGCGTAACACCTTCGCCAGGTGTTTGAGTAGTCAGACTGAAAATTCAGCTTCAAACAGCACATAAAACCCAACTATTCAAAATGAAATACACATGACCATTCAAACGTTTGTGGTCAGTATGACTGGTGTTTTTTGGAAGAGAAAAAAAAGGGAACTTTTATTCAGCAGGGATGCATTAAAATGATCAAAAGTGACATTAAAAACATTTATAATGTTACAAAAGATTTCTATTTTAAATAAATACTGTTCTTTTCAACTTTCTAGTCATCAAAGAAAAAAAAACATATCACTCTTTCCACCTTCGCCAGGTGTTTGAGTAGTCAGCCTGCATAGGTAGGGACAGAAAAAGCCAATATGTTTTCTTAAAGATCATGTCTTTTTTAAATTATTATTTTAAATGCATTAGAAAGGTGAAATATTGTATATATATATAGAGAGAATAGTAAATATAATTCAAAAGTTGTGCATGGTAGAAGAATCACTAAGCACTAAACCTCATCTTGTCATAAATCCGACTGACAAAATCAATTCATGTGTTTATTTATATAGGAGGACAACATCATTGCCACCACGTGTTGAGCATCATCTGCTGAGAGGGAAGTGAATTATGACAGTCGCTCTGCTTCGGTCCAAAACACAAGGGTTAAATGCTTGGTAATTATTCTTTTGAGATGTTTTATGGCAGTTCTCTGGCTAATGTTAAACGACAGGGATTGTTTGAAAGCAGAGTCGGGCTCAAGAGGAGCAGAGCAGACGCCCTGAGAGAGAATGAGTAATTGAACTAAATGCTGTAGCACAGATAGACACACAACAATACAACAAGACAATGTAATACATTTAACTTCCTAAATCAAAGATGAAATGCAGGCTCTATTGTGCTTATAATACAATGATGTAGAATTGCTAACATTTAAATACTGATGACAAATTTGGGCCAGAGGTTCAAAAGGAGAAGGATAGGGTGAGGTGAGTCCAAAAAAGCAGAGGAAGTGAGATAGGAAGAAAAAGGAAGGACTGAAAGAAAGGTACGTAGGGGAGTGGAGCTGTTTACTGCAAGGTCAAGGTCCTAGTGACATGTTTACGAGTTCTCTTCGAGCAGCTATTGCTGTTAAACTTATAACTTCACCTTCTCCCTACCACACACACACACACACACACACACACACACACACACACACACACACACACACACACACACACACACACACACACACACACACACAGAGAGAGAGAGAGAGTGTAAAGACTGCTGCACAAGGGCTTTTGAAGAGGTTTCATTTTTCCTACATTTTTGACCTGTGCGTCTTTGTTGGGGTGATTTAAAGGAACGTTACAAATGTCTGCTGAACATTAGACAGACTTTCTCCAGTGTGTGTGTGTGTGTGTGTGTGTGTGTACATGTGCATATGCATACATGTTTTATTGCATGCTGCCTTTAAAATTATGTATTTAAATTATTTGTTTATCATAAAAAAGCACACAAAATTGTCATTTAGGAGACAAAATTAATAATATGATGTATTATATTGTTCTAAAACCAGCTAGGGGTCCATAAACATACTGGAGGTCCATATTTAAAACATGTGCTAAAGACGGAATTGAATAAATCTAAGAATCTAATAAAGATAAATAAAGTACAAAATAAAATTACAATTTTAGGTTTCCAAATATTTCAGATATATTTTGTCATTGATTTCTTTCAGATTATTTTAATAATTATTCAGTTGCTGCTGTAAAACCACCAAACGAATATAAATAAATTCAATAAATACTGTAAATATAAGTTAGCAGCAAGTTTGTGTTATTATTAGTATTATTTGTAAATACTGTATTTGTAAATATGGTTAATTTTGTCCATAGTTGATTTAATTTTTAATTTTTTTATTTATTTTTTATTATGTAACATTACTAGAAAATCTTAACCTAATTAAATTTTTACATTAAGGGGTGAACATACAGAGACAGTATAATCTAATAAAATACAGTATATACAGTATAATCTAAAAAAAAAAAAAAAAAAAAAAATATATATATATATATATATATATATATATATATATATATATATATATATATATATATATATATATATATATATATATATATATATATATATATATATATTTCTCAGCACAGTATCTGAGCTCAAAGTGGCTTTTATAGAGAAAGGCTGATGGGAGATGACGTGATGTTCTTCTGACACTTGGTGCTAGAGGTGAGACCACATCAGACACAAGCTTATTCTGACAGCTTTATTAATAAAAGAAATGATAAAGGGTCTGTTTGCCAAAGGGTACGAAAAGTTTAAAATCCTTTGAATGCATTGTACAAAGAAATCACAAAGAAACAAAAAACACAAATCTGTTTGCATTTCCTTGCATTAGCTAACTTTTATTCAAAACAAATGGTTTTATTTATTAATAACTAATATATTGTGAGGACAAATGTCATTAATACAAGAGATATCAAACAGCTTATATTGTGTGTGTTTGAAACAGACTCAGCTCGCAGGACCCAGCTTATTATACTATCATGTTGCAACCCAGGGAGGACACTCATAAAAAAATTAATCCTTTTCCTGTCTATTCTTCTTTACAGTTTAATTGTTTCCCTGTGTTCCTTTGCTACTTACTTGCCTTTCATGTTGTAACCCATGTTCCACCTTAAATAATTCGGTAATATTCGGTAAAAAATAAATAAATAAATAAATTTAAAAAAATTGTTGTTCTGAAGTTTTCAGTGAATTTTGAGTCAGTCTTTAAAATATAATTTCTGTTAGTTTTTCTTGGTCAACTGTATGTGGTGTTATCGGAATGAGGGAGCGTTTAGGAACAGCAGTGACTAAAGTAGAAGGTCATGTAAAGTCACAGAACATGACTTATTCCAGCATGACTATGCACCAGTGCACAGAGCAAAGTCCATAAATACCTGGTTGGATGAGTTTGGTGTGAAAGTGAAATTAATTGATTGAGAACTATAGTATTGATGTGATAATGCTTCCCAAAGAACAAGCCAGTTTAAAGCCATAAGCAAAATTTCACTTAGCACCTTGTTCTATCATTCCAACCAAACCACACTTTGATAGACTGTGTCTTCACATGCCTCACTATCATGCCTTATTACTGAAGTATGGTAAGTGGTGTACACTTGCTACCCAATTACACAAACCAAGGAACTCAGCAGCAGGGAGCTGGCATCATTTATATTGAGTGACAGATGAAATGAGCTCTCTTTGCAACCAAAGCTTTGCAGCACCCCTCAGAGAAACCAAACTTTAACAAGCTATAAGCTGAGACTGTTAGACGTTCACTGGTAGTCAATGTTCAGCAGCGAGGGCTGATAGTTTCACTCGGCTGATGGAAAAACAGCCACTGATGAGGTGAAATGAAGAAAGAGTGTAAGAACTTTCTTAACAGTGACCACAAGTGCTCAAGAAGCAGACGGACCACACAGTAGGAGCATTTTATAGAGAGGGAACCATATTCATGCTATTTTTTTTTTTTAATTCTCATTTACTGTACATTTACTGCTGATGTACGTCTGGTGCAAAACAGGAGTTATTGCCATTTTCTGTGTTCTCCTGCCCAGCACCTGAACTTACACATTTACAGTTCTTCCTGAGAGAGAATGTTTTAGCTCAACCAAATCTAATAATGTTCATGTTTATGAGATGCATTTGGTGTTTAACCCTAAATTAAAGCGAGACCTCATGGAGCCAGTTTCTCAAACCCTGGTCTGCTGCATGATTTGCCATAGAAAAAGTAAACAAGGCTTGCTGATCTAAAATAAAATGCTCACATGCATACACGTGTAAGTGATCATGGTTATGTGTGTGTGTGTGTGTGTGTGTGTGTGTGTGTGTGTGTGTGTGTGTGTGTGTGTGTGTGTGTGTGTGTGTGTGTGTGTGTGTGTGATTTAAAAAAAAAAAACTCTATATATAATTTAATCATATCTACTTACTAAGATATCTAATTATTATAAGCCTCTTATACAAAACACAGTATTTTATAATTATATGTTATAAAATTTATATATTTGATAATTGTTATAATTAAAATATACACACATACATACAACTGTTATATATAACAATTATATGTACTCATATACATGTAGACATTAAAAGGATGACAGTAAAGAGAGTTATAATTTAAGGATTTAAGCATATATATATATATATATATATATATATATATATATATATATATATATATATATAAAATAAAGGTTTTGTCATCACAGGAAACTTTTGTAAAGCAGCGTAGAAGGACTGAAACATATTGATGCCAATAACTGTAACATAAATTTAAGAGCTGTACAATTTCAGATCTGGACCCCTGTACAATCTGTTTTGAATGTGAGTTCAAATTCAATTTTTTGTTATGACCCATCCCCCCCCCCACCCAGGTTTGATATCATGGCATCATACCAAGTTGTAAAATGACATGATACAGTATCAGTACATTGCTAGGAAAATATGACGTACAAGTATGATGAAATCATCTCACAGCATTTCCTTATCATTCGCTCATTGAATGATAATACAAATAACCTCTCTGACTCCTTGGACTGCAGTGAGACTGGGAGCGTGTTTTCTCTCCCATGTGAATGTTTTCCAGAGTTTGTAAATACCACAGACAGAATGTTAACATGCACCTGGAAAGTTCTCAGAAAGGACAGTTCTCAAAGACGACAGGCTCACATAATCACACACCTGCTCGAGGAAGAACAGCTGTTTAATTACTATGTTTGTGCCACTGTAATCTCTCCTTCTCCCTGTCCTGTGCTGCGTGGAGCCTGAACCTGTGGCTGTATGACCACAACACATGGAATCTTGACTCACTGACATTCATTATGATGCTCACAACCTGAACAGCATTTGTGGACCTAGAATGGCATTCGACATAAAACATTTTTTATTATTATTATTATAATTATCAGTAACAAATATTTTATCACACATGTCCACAATTAATTCAAGTAAGTCTGACATTACACAAATATTTACCTTATGTATGTCTTCATTGACTTATCTGAGCTAACTTCTTGTGTTTTCAGAGAGCACTTATCCATTTAATTACCAGCGACAAACACGGGCAGGTCAGAGTTTACTGTAAGCTCCAAACACACTTTGTAGTCTTTAAGTCGGAGTGTATGTGTGTGTGTGTGTGTGATTGTGAGGGAGAGGCCATTATTTACGCAGTGTTTACATTGGCTGCAGGGAATTACCCCTCGGGATGCGGAGGAGACCTTTGGAATAAATCTCAGACCAATCTGACAGAAAGTCCTCTAGAAGCACACACAAGATCAGCAGCACCAGCGCCAACACCAACCAGACATACACAGGTGCATCTGTATGCCACAGCACCAAAACGAAGACTGACACATGTTCAGACTCCAAATTCACTACAGATCATTTCTACCATACATAAGTTACATGCACACAACTGTTCAAAAGTTTTTGATGTCAGTAAGATTTTTTAATGTTTCTGAATAAGGCTGCAAATAGGCCTTTGGGCATTTAACCGAAAATGCACAAACCAAACAGTGATCTGATGTAGTTCATTTGTATCCCTCATTGGTTATAGAAGAAACAGTGTTTAACATAATCCTACTTTAAGTGGACTCATCTGGTACTTCAACATACTGAATTAATTAGCCAGGCCATGTGGCTTTATATTAGAAGAGTGTTTGTGTTTATAAAAAAGCAGATATGTATGAAAACCAACACCCTTCAGTATCAAGCCGTTGGCTTTAGGTAACAGGTCTCATTAACCTCTTCCTATAAACTGAAATTATTAGATCAGAGACATATGTTGTAGGGGTATAGGCTGGGTTCAGCCATGTTTTAAAATCCACCTGTGTTTTAAATTTAATGTTACTTGGATGCTTGAGAATTAGATGCTCCAGAAATAATTTTTAGGACCCAATATTCAAATATCAGTAATCAAATAATGTTTGTCATGGTGATTATATTGTGTTAACACTAGTTTTAAGTTGCACATACTGTAGGCCTATATTAAAGTTTTTAAAGTGAGGGGATTTTCACAGGATGTCCAGAGTGACCAGTGCTCTGTCTGATAAAACAGATTATTTGTCAAGTGCTCCACCCAGAACAAACATATACAAACATACACACAGGTTGTGGTGTGTGATAGTTTACATCACCCCTTGAGCTCATTATCACTCTGGCCCTTCCTGTCTGGAGATAAGAAACTCTTCCAAGCCCAAAATCCCCTCTACACCCCTCTCTCACCCTCCTGTGTCCATGCTTCCTGCACCAACCTCACATTCCCCCTTTTCTCTATTGAGCTGAACACTGTCCCTTTTCCATCTCTGTCTTTTCTTTTTGTGTCATTAAATCAACACAGTCTCATTTACTCTCAGAAAAAAAAGGTACAAAATCTGTCACTGGGGCGGTAAAACCTTTCAAAAGGTATATAATATATACTAATATATACAATTTAAGTACTAATATGTACATTTTAGAGACCAATATATACTTTTAAGGCACCAGTTTCCACCGTTTAGGTGTAAATATGGTACAAAGATGTACCTTTTGCTAAGGTACTGCCCCAGGGCCAGCTTTTGTACCTTTTTTTTCTTTTCTCTGAGAGTGTAAGGAAGCATCACTCCAGTTACTTTTATCCTGCACCATCAAAAAGCCTTTCTTGTACTGTATTCAAATCATTTTTAGACATCCCTCTGCTGCTGCATTTAACTTGTCTAGGATCTCTAATTAACCAAGGTAAAAAAAATAAAAATAAATAATAATAATAATAATAATTAAAAAAAAAAATTAAAATGATGTCATTAGTTACTCACACTCATGCTGTTCGAAATCCATGATCTGTATTCTGTATTTTTTTTTCTTCTCCATACGATGAAAGTGGACACTGATATTTACTGTCTAAAAGCAGTATAAAAATGCATGCAGAAACATATTTTGTGAGGAATGGACTAATATTTAAGTTCTTCACTATAGCTCTTAAATCTAAAACAAAAATCTGTGTAAAAATAATTCCAACGATATCCTTCTTTGTGTTGTTATAATCATAGGCTTCAGAATGCTCATAAAATTAGAATGAACAGGCCTCAAATTGAAGGACTAAAATTACTCAAACTGAAATAAAAATAAAATAAATTGAAATAAAAATACTTTTAAAAACCAAAAGTAAAATAACAAAACTTATTAAAATTATAATATTAAATTTAAATAACAAATAATAATAAAAATTACAAAACTTAAAAGCAAATTCAAAATATCAATAAATACTACATTAGTAAATTCCTTATTTTTATTGTTGTGAATTTTTTTATAATGATTTTAATTCCTTTTATGTAAAGCATTTTGAATTATCATTGTGTATGAAATGTGCTATATAAATAAACTTGCCTTGC
This sequence comes from Acrossocheilus fasciatus, assembly GCA_036784905.1. Lineage (NCBI taxonomy): Eukaryota > Metazoa > Chordata > Actinopteri > Cypriniformes > Cyprinidae > Acrossocheilus > Acrossocheilus fasciatus. The sequence goes on from CM071949.1 coordinate 17,503,908, forward strand.
CTTGCCTAGTACTAAAATAATACCTGATCCAAAACCTGTGGTGGAAAGAATGGTTTCTCAAGTTCAACTCACTGACCAGATAGCATCTTGGAGGGCATGATTATCAGTCGATAATAACTTATATTTCAGAACACAGAGCCATTGTATGATTTATGAATACTTGCAATATACTGTATGAATCAAATAGACTATTCAAACATAGTTTATCTACATCCGTCTTTTAAAACACATGCCCTGCATATAGCAGACTGCTATCATTTGGATTAGCAGTCCAGATCCAATCATTTGGATTGCTATCATTAGGATTAGCATTTGGTGATATCTAAAACTCATGAATGTTCGTTAGCCAGCCTGTCCTTCATCAGTAATCTACAGTATTCACTCAACCCATCAAAAGTTCGATCTAAATATAGGCCCATCTGAACCAGTTTGAAGTTTCCTTGTGTTTAAACTGCAACATCCTTCTCTGATATTTATAGTTTTCTGCAAAACAGGCCATTCAGCAAGCAACAGACCAAACAAAAACACTCTCAGACAAGGCGAACTTTGGAAAATAGAGGAAAGAATGTTTGTTCAGCGATATCAAAAGATTAACTCTCATCTCTCGAAAGGAAAAAGCGGGAACATGAATTGGGCCTTTGGCTTCACAGGAATTCATGACATTCTCTTCTCTATTAGGCCTATTTATCTACTAAAGAAAATATTATGAAGACCCCTTAGACAGGGATAAGGGTTTTTGAGTAAAAGCAAATGTCTAAAACCGTTTGGATGAAAATCCGCAGTTTAAACCTGAACATAATACCCAGAAAGCACAAAGAATAGAGAAGACTGACCACTCATTCTCTCAATAGCATCGAGGGCCAGTTCTGCTCCACTGACCTCTGTCTCACCTCTCTACTGTGTGTGTGTGTGTGTGTGTGTGTGTGTGTGTGTGTGTGTGTGTGTGTTTGTGTGTGCCTTGGACTCAGAGAGAGTAATGAGATCATTACCACTAGTTAATTAAATGCGATGTGTCTTCTCAAAAGTTTTCTCGTTTCACATTGTGTCCTAACAATCGCCTCCCTTGTGGACCTCTGAGGATGAAAGAGGGGGAAGGCGAACGGAGGAGAGTGCCTATTGTCCTCCTCCTGAGAAAATATCCATCCCTTGCTTTTTCCTCTCTATAATCTCATTGTGTTTTTCTCTTTCTTTTCATTTTTTCATCCGGTATTGGACCCGAGATTGTGTGAGGAGGTGGAAAGGATGGGCAGATCAGAAAATGAAAGAATGAGTGGATGGAAAAAGAGAGATTAAAAATATTTAAGAAGGATCAAGAACATAAACCATTTCATGCAAGTTTACATAAATTTATAGTTTACAAATACATTTTTACTCACCCTCATGTTGTTCCAAAATGGTATGACTGACTTTCTTCTGTCGGAGGCAAAAAAAAGATATTTAGTAGAATGTTCGTGCTGCTCTTTTTCATTCAATGAAAGTGAATGGTGACCAGGGGCCGGATTCACGAAACATTCTTAAGAAGAAATTTCTTCTTAACTGCCATTTTCTTCTTATTTTTTAACTTAAGAAAAAAGTTAAGAATATTTTGTATTCCCAAAAATTCTTCTTAAGAATATTCTTATCTTTTTCATAAGATTGTTCTTAAGACAAAACCTAAGAAGAATTCAAATTCTTGAAAAGAATCTTCTTAAAAATCATCGTAAATAACTTCTTAAATTTAGGACAGCCCCAGACTTGTCTTAAATCCAAAACAGTAAGAATTATTTAATAAATTGATTGAGTTATTTCAAATTAATTGTTATATTTAAGCATTACAACAACATTAGCTGCATATAATACATAGTAGGACTAATTAATAGGGATGTGCACGAGTTTTCTTAAGTGACAGCGATGACTGATAATGTAAACAATCATCGGTCATGAATGACTAGCCTTTTTTCTGACTTCAAAACTCAGTAGCAACTCTACAAAAACGAGTCAGATAGGAAGCTTTAATTGGACGCTTTTATTTTAGCCTATAAATACGACAATCTTTGGCAGTATGCAGCGCATACAAATGCGCCGATACACAGGACGCGTTCGCTTGTAGCAGCGCGGAAACATAAACCGGAAGCGTTCACTCGGATGAGAGCGCAAAAGCACAGCACAAAAACGAATAAAACAGATCGCTGCAGCTTGAGAGAGACAGGCTGTTCAAAAACACGCTGCATTAAAAACGTGAAGCTGAGCGCCAGTCAAAGTCGCGACAAAAAGAGTGTGCGTGCTTATTATGATTATTATACGGTAATCTGCAGGAAGCGCAGTGAGTTTATCAGTGCATCATGTTCTCACTCAGAGAAAGACTGTCATTTTCTTCTTAAGAAAAAAGTTAAGATGTTCTTAAGAATATATTTGAGAACTTATTAAGAATTTTTCAAGAATTGCACTTACGAACATTCTTACGAACTTCGTGGAATTTATCTTAAGAAATTTCTTAACTTATTTCTTAAGAAGATTTTCGTGAATCCGGCCCCTGGGCTGTAAACTGCACAAATGACCCAAATGCACAGTAAAAGTACCATAAAAGTCGTTTTAACAACTTTTAGGGTATTTTATAAATCTTCTAAAGTCATTCAATAGTTTTGCATGCAACTAAAGATTGTCTGAGGAAGTAGAAAGGATGGGCAGATCAGAGATTGAAAGAAAGAGCAGATGGAAAAAGAGATATTTTAAATATTTAAAGAAGGATCTAGATTCAGCAATATAAATGTTACATGTTACAAGTTGTTATATAATCTCATAGTTAATAGTTACATCTTTATTGACCCTCATGTTGTTCCAAAATGGTATGACTAATGTTTTTCAGTGGGAAGCAAAAGAAGATATTAAGTAGAATGTTCATGCTGCTCTTTTCCATTCAATGTAAGGCAATGGTGACCAAGGCTCTAAACTGCAAAAAAAAAAAAAAAAAAAAAAAAAAAAAAAAAAAAAGACACAAATGCACAGTAAAAGTACCATAAAAGTAGTTAAAACAACTGTATATAAGTTGTATATATTTTAGTGTATATAAGTCATTTATAAATACAATTCACTCAAAATTGAAAATTCAGTTGTTATTTACTCACCCTCATGTTGTTCCAAATCTGTATGACTTTCTTTCTTCTACTGAACATAAAAGAAAGTATTTAAAAGGCTCATTGTTGGTGTGTTTTTTTTCATACAACAGAAAGTAGTCACCAAATCTATTTGTTATCAACATTCTTTAAAATATGTGTCTTAAGTGTAAATTTTTCGAAATGGAGATTTATACATCATCTGAAAGCTGAATAAATAAGCTTTCCAATGATGTATGGTTTGTTAGGATCGGACAATATTTGGGCGAGATACAACTATTTGAAAATCTGGAATCTGAGGGTGCAAAAAAAATCTAAATATTGAGAAAATGGCCTTTAAAGTTGTCCAAATGAAGTTCTTAGCAATGCATATTACTAATCAAAAATTAAGTTTTGATATATTTACGGTAAGAAATTCACAAAATATCTTCATGGAGCTTGATCTTTACTTAATATCCTAATGATTTTTGGCATAAAAGAAAAATTGATCATTTTGACCCATACAATGTATTTTTGGCTAGTGCTACAAATATACCCCAGCGACTTAAGACTGGTTTTGTGGTCCAGGGTCACATATCTTCATTATTCACACACAATTTTCCCTTCCTGTTTCCCTTCCCACAAAAACGTCACGAAGGACAGTAAATTATGTTTTTCTGTCAGGCTTAAGAAAACACTTGCTTTAATGGACACAATGTCCATTGAAAAATATGCAGTGATAAGCAAATGAACATTGTCTTTCTTTTGTCTTTCCTTTTTCCTGTCCTTGGATAACGAGGAATAATAGATGACGTACCACAAACCCCTTAATCATACATGTGTTAAATCCAAGAAAAATAAAACCCAGACAAGTATGCATAGATATCAGTTTGTCCAGTGTCATGCGTTTATCTCTGAAAAAATACTGTCTGCAACCATGCCCGTGTGTGTGAGCGAGTCTAAATATGGGACATTGTCTAATTTCAGTGGTTACAAGAATAGAACAAAGGACAAAAGCATTAGTAAAAGATAAAGATATTACAGAACTTGCAAAAGACCATCAAGACTTTTTCAAGCATATAGCCATAAAAATAATCACTCCATCACACACACACACACAAAATTCTCCTGTCAGTAGTTTGCTAAGCTTCTGATATGCTTCAAAGTCTCTTCAGTACGTTCACAATGAAGAGAAACACTGGACATTGAACAAGAACCAAAGAAAACAGTTTAGTAATGAGATTTTAGGATGAATAAAACAAATGTCTTATGACATTTGCAGTTTTCACAGAAAATGAATTACACTATGAGCGAGTTACAAAACCAAAAACAAAACAAATGGTCAGAGAAGAAAATATATAATCCGGAAACCATCCATTGGGCCTTTTGGATATGAACTAGAAGTAATTTTTTTATTGCCTTTTTTTGCCATTAAAGCCATCTCCATTCCCGAATCTCCATTTTGCCCTGCGTGGAATCGTCCAGCCGCTCTGTATAATCACACACACAAAATAAGCAGCATCTCTGTCTTTGTCATAACCACTGTGAGCATGTCGGTTGATATTTTAAAGACTATCATTTCCTCTCTCTTTGGGAACTTCCCAATGTGAAGAAGGCCTTTGAAAGCCTTCCAGTGAATCTTATTAAAGAAATGTCATATAATTCAATTCTTTTTTCCCCTTTTTTCTCTTAGCAAGATTGGTCTGGTCATAGATCTCCGCTCCCTGGTTGGCGGGAACATCTGGATGTAATGTGCATTGATGCTGGGCACTCTTTTTTGCTGTCTGTTTTTTAGGGCAGACTCACAGAAAAAGAAACAGAGAGAAAACGTTTGTGCTCTGGAGACATAAATATAAATCTCTCAAGCATGAACTCTGGGGCAATATCAGCTTCTCCCCATTTCTATCTTTAGGACTTCTGTCAGAGAAAAAGCAATGACGCCTTTGTTCCGAGTTTAGAGAAGTCTTCATTTTTTCCCCAATAACATTGGATAATAAGAATGCAAATGACAATGTATTTATAACCCTTATAAATTAAGAATGAACTGCCTTTTGACCAGCTTTTGAAAGGATAGTTCATCTAAATACGAAAATGATGAAAAGATTCTCATGTTGTTCCAAACCTGTATGACTTACTTTTTTCCATGGAAAATCTGTTTTCTTTCTCTCTCTTTCTCTTTTCCTTTTTGCCTGTTTGTTTAATAGACAGATTTGCATGACATTGGTCATACTGTAAACACTGAGTTTGTTCAGGGTGGTTGGTGAATATGACACTGTACCCTCTGGAGTGGATTATGCTGTCTTTGTGATTTCACAGTGTGATTCATTACGGACTTAGTGAGTGGAACAGAGGATTTAATGTGTTTCACTCATATAAACAGATACAACGAACAAACCACTACCATAGAGAAAAAAAAGTAAACTGGACAACTGGTTTCTCTTGGGAATGTAAATAAACTTTGTAAATTGGAATTGACAGTTGTCCAGAGTCCGGCAAGTCAGTGTCACTGTTAAAAAATAACCTGTTTCCCAGAATGCCAGAGTCTACCTGTCTGACTGCCTGAGAGAACACTGACAAAACGGGTTACACTTCATCAGGTCTGCAATGAACAACATTTTTTCCCATGTCTTTCACTCACAGTAATCATACAGCTACAGGCCATGAACTATTATGACTTATAGGATAATTCTTCAACTAGGGGCCTGTTTGACTACTGTTCATCTGCATTAAAACATCAAATCATGGCTTTGTGGCTTTGATAAATTTATATCTATACACACATAGTATATTAATTACTGCAATTAATGAGAAACAATAAAACGTTAAATCTATTATATCCTGTACAGCTAGAGAGTACAACAAAACTTTAAAGCATTTACATTTAATAGCAGATGCTTCTATCCAAAGCGACTTATAATTGAAGTGATGATGAATATAACATTCACTTTAAAATGATCCTATATAGCATAAACATTTTCCCAATTGAAGATTTATCCATATAGGAAAACAGACACCGATAAACAAGGCTAGAAACTGTAAAAAAAAACGTAAACAATGAGGAGATAAGCAACAAAGACAGAGACGATGAGCTGATTCTGCCCATTTGTTGATGGTGAGGTAAACCAGTTTCACTGGAACGGCAGAGACACTGAGGCTACATGGTAATGTCCCTGGCTGGGGTAATGAGTGCCCTCAGGTCAGTCTAGAGCACTGGCACCATTGTCCACACACACAAATACGCACACATGTTTTTCTCCCCCTCTCGTGAGCTCAGGTAATAACCGTAAGTAGTCAGGCTGTGATTATGTTGCAGAAAGACTCTAAATTAAAGGATAGGGAGCAGCAGGCATTTATGACAGGCTCTTTTTATGTACTCCTATAGAGGACTGCCTTTACAGTTGCCCTTACATTAAAGCCTTTCTGATAACAATGATACAACTGGTGCCATTGGGCTCCTCTAACATTTCAGCCACATTTAGTAGACTACAAGACAAAAAAAAAAGCCATTCTTTGATAATCATAACTGTGTTAATTAGTTTTTAATATCCTATCTTTAATGTGAACATACAAATTGTGATATATTCTTTTTTCAATTTTTACTTGACACATTCAGAAAAGCCAACTTTAGTATGCTGAGTCACATGCATATCCAAATAGGATATTAAGGGGTTGCCAAATACTGTTTAAAAGTGTATCAATATTCCAGATATTGTATCAAGCTTAAGTGAGTAGCAAGAAGGAGTAAGCTATAATTTACTCCCCAAATCTAACTTCTCTACAACCTCAGTTTATGGAAAGGGGACATGAAAAAATAGTAGGGTGTGTCATTTGAACTAGATTATGGCTGAGGAAGATTATAGGTTCTTCTGAAGCAGACGGAAAGATATAGACAGTGGAAGATGAGGCGAAAGAGAAAGGAAGCAGAAAAGAGTGATAGAGAGATAGCGAAGTGGGAAAAGTAAAAACACTGAACATTTGTGTCTGTGCCGAATGCGAAGGATTTTAAAAAGAATTTGAGGAATTAAACCATTGCTGTCTGCTTGCTTATTCATGTTCAGTGTTATTATCGTGGCATGAGAGTTGACGGCATGATGAGAGGGATTTCCCCTCAAACACACACACCACACACACACACACACACACACACACACACACACACACACACACACACACACACAGTGTGGGTAATAACAGGCAGACTACGCCTTATCTATGGGACAGTTTGACGCCTGTGTGTCTCTTGGTCATTGTTTTGATGAGCTAACTCGCACTTAGGTGACACAATGGCACAGAAATTTCACTCAAACACTCAGAAACAACCATGCACACACCTGCAGGTCTGTCTCATCCACACAATGGATATTTTTAGACAAGCCATTTACAGGTGTATTGTGTATAAGTGATTGATTCCGTACTGACAGTAATTTCCGTCCATCAGAGCCAGTTGCTGTCAAAAGCACATCTTTTGTTTTTGAGAATCATATGGTTTCCTCCTCTTTAAATGTGAGAGAGCATTTAAAATAAGAAATAAAGTTATATTGTGAGATATTCATATAGTGAAATAAAGTTATAATTACAAGAAATAACGTTGTAAATAGGAGCTATAAAATCACAATTACAAGACTATGTCACAATTATGAGAAATCACTGACATTTTTTAAAATTTTATTTGGTAACAGAAATGGTTTTTCATATAGAAACAACACACTGAGACACTGTATTAGAGAGAACGGTCAATTAATATTATGATGACATCATCATCGTTTACGTCTTGTAAATTTACAGTAAAGCTTTAAGATGACAGTTACAAGTTACTGTACTTACTATAGTAATAACAGTAAATTATGCATAATTACAAGTATCTAACCCCTAAACAAACCCTAATTTTGACTCTTCAGTAAGTACATATAATTAATTACAATCATTCAGTACCTATTTGTGTAATTACACTGTAACAATGTCACCTTATAATAAAGCGTTACCAAATTTAATCTTTAATATCTAAAAAATTATATAGTTTACAAAAACCAAAAATAGCTCACCAAATGCTGAAATCATCTATAAAACTAGAAGCTAAATACTTAGGGTTAGGAGTTTAGAATAAACCCAAACTAGAATGTTTGAGGAATATCAATATACCAAAGCACCACTTTTCATACAGTTCTACCAGGTGGAGTCTTGGTATTTGTGGATGCATGTATCAAAGTAATTATTATACAGTCTAGACTCAGTAAAACTTTGATCCAAACAGGAAGACATTGAACATGATATTTTTTTCAGAAGTGAAATCAAAGGCATTTAGATGAGGTGATTTGACTGCTACATGATGCTAATGGCAGTTAAAAACATTGCTTAGCTGTTTTACTATCATTTAGCAGTGAACTGTAAATGCTGGTTAAGATGGCTGTGACACTTTAACAGAGGTGAGAGAAGGAGGTTAAAAGCTTGAGGCTGACTGCTTGGGTAATTTATGAAGAAGTTGAGCCTTTCCAGGCATAGTTACAGACACCTCTCTTCAGACTTGACCAGTGGCGTCTCTCCTGTCATGCGTACGCGGGGCCCTGAGGATCACATAGGTACTGAACATCAATCGACTAGAATTGGCAGCATGACAAACACAGAAAAAAACTGGCGTAGGTAAGATGTTTTTAAAAGAAGTCTGCTCACTCAGGCTGATTTGATTTGGTGAAAATACATTATAACATTATATATTACATTATATCATTTTAACATGCTGATTTTGTGCTTGGTGTCATATTATAATATTCTTATTATCATCAACGTTGAAAAGTTGTGCTGCATAATACTTTTTTGTGTAAACCGTGATACATACATACATACATACACATATATATATATATATATATATATATATATATATATATATATATATATTTATATATATATATATTTATATATATATATATATATATATATATATATATATATATATATATTAAGATTCTTTAAAGAACATGTATAATATATATACTATACTAATTGTATATACCATGCATATATAAAAATGTAGAGAGTGAATGGATGAATAAAGCGGGGTAATGTGAGTGGTCTAAGGTTTGAGTTAGACCAGATGTCCTGACCTTTGGTTATAAGATACAGCTCTACTCCCTACAGGAAGACAGAGATGGATAAGGTGAGCTCAGAGCCACACACAAACACACACTATTTTGGAGCACATTTGAGCTCTTTCATCCGCTGTGTTCCCACCATTACATATTCTAATGACTCTCTTTAGCAGTGATGCTGAGGGAAGAAAGAAAAATTCATTTTTTTTTTTAATCTCATATCAATCTTTAACCTCCTTACCAAAGTTCCTGGTATGACTTTGATGTCTGTTTTCCATAGATCAGTGAGAATGATAGGCAGACAGACACGCTGTTTTAGTAATATACTATTTATGGCGATCATTTATGTTTTATCCACTGCCGCTTCAAACAAAGAACTCTATATTTAGCTCTTATGATCTGAACAGAGGTTCATACTCACAGTAGCTTGCTTTCCCAGCACACTTGCAAAGTTTAAACCTATCATTTGCTTATGGGTTACCTTGAAAGGCAAATTCATTACAGAGTGGGATGGAGGAGTTTGATGGACAAAGGCTCTAAACACAGTGTGTGTGGTACGTGTATTACCACTGGCCCACGGAGTTCCTCCAGGTGGTTTATTTCTTATTTTGGATCAGTTTTTTTATACAACTTTGTGCATCTAATCATTACAGTGTAGTCCGAGTGAAACTTCATCATTTTCATTCATCATTTGTATATAATAATCACCCACATTCAAAAAAAAAAAGACAGCATAGAAAAGCACTTATGGACCTAAGACTACATTTTTTCCCAGTTCCAGTTGGTTTAAGGCATTTTTGTTGATAACAGGTCCAAGTCCATTTAAGGCAAGTCGGCATATGTTGTATATGTAGTGTATAATGGATAGAACTGGTCTCTTATTTTCACTAAATATTTTTTATAGCATCTTCCTGTGTCTAAGCCTCACAGTAAGATTAGTAAAACCAAGGTCCTTTCATTTGTTATCATGCTAGAACAGTTAGTTTTTACAAATAAAACATAAAAACTGTAATCTCTGCTACTCTGAATACAGTGTTTAGAAATGCAATGTTTATGGCAGGCCTATGTTTATGTGATTATAATGCTATATGTTTCAAATGACTGATGGGAGTATAATTGTGTACCAGTCCACTGTGGTTGATCTGATTAGAAATGAAGATTTTGGGCTAACGGGCAACGTTGGTGGTTGCTTGAGCATTTCTATGTGTTTGCGAACTATATTCTTTGCTGTTGTTTGTTATTATTTAGAATTCTTATGAGATGCACCTTTTTTTAACTTTAACTTGTTTTAAAAAGGCAAAGTAGTAAATTGGACTACAGAGAGTTGTCAGAAGGTGACACTGAAGTCATGTGATCGTGTTGTAGTTAGTTACGTTTAGCTTTTTACTTCTGGTGATTCTCTTTAGGCTTCAAAATTTATAAAAGTTGTGTTCATTTGTGAAGATTATCATTATGAACAAAAAGTGTAAGAATGTTAGTCACAGAGCATATTTTCTGCAATAATCCAAAAGCTAATGGAAAAATGGTAATGGGTTTCTGTCAGGGTGCTAACTTCCTGTTTGGACTACAAGATATGTCATCCCTGCAGCAATCTATTGTCTATGAAGCAAATTCAATCATCCTAAATACGAACTAAAGAAAGATCTGTTTAAATTGCATGAAATGGAAAGGTTAGAATAAGGTCTATTTAAAATTTTTAAAAATACTACATATCAGATATTTTGGGAAATGTGCCACATGGATTATGTACAACTTGTTATATTGTTCTATTTAATGTGTTAGTAGTCTGGTCTTTATTCTTGTGTTTATCCTGTCAATACAACATTAAAAAAAATTACAACTGTAAAGTACGTACAAATGCATAAACAAACACATTACACAAACACATTATCTTGTTGCTAAGCTCTTAGGGCTTGCCTATTTCCTTTCATTCCTAACTATTATCCACTCTGAACATTAGATTCCCACTCCTCCATAGGGGTGAGAGGATCGATCCTAATATCGATAGTATCGATACCAATGTTGGTATCAGTGTCAGATCGATACTAGCCTGATTAGATCGATACTTTAGGTTAATTTTCTCTCCTCTACACTTAATATATTGCTTAATACATTCAACAAAGAATAGACATGTCTGTGTGTTTATACCTCTATTTTCACGTCTCATATGCAAACATTACTGCTCCTCCCCAGGTTTAGTGTTTTGTTATGCCATTATGTGACTCAGGGGCTCCAAGCGCAAGCGGATATTATTGGCTACAGCGAGAGATGGAACGGTTGAAATTCGCTACTGTGGCAACAGCACCAAACTTATTCACCTTTTTCAATGTGGAAGTAAGCTTTTTTCATAGACTTAGACTAGTCATATCAACATAAGTTATTGTTAATTTTCAAAGTGTAATTGGTCATTTAAATGTCTTTTATTATAAAGGAAAAAGTATCGGTATCAGTATCGGTGATACTTGCCCTGTATTTACTTGGTATCGGATTCATACCAAAATTTGCAGTATCGCACACCCCTACTCCTCCAGACCGTACGCCAGCCCCAAATGGGAGTTACTAACTCAAAAATTTTCTGAGGGCAGAAAGGAAAATGACTGGTTCACAGATTCAACCAATGAAATTGAAGCAGAGGCGGTATCAGGAAATTTGAACGTGTGGAGGGAATACTTCAGTCAGATACTGACACTTCATGGGTTCCTCTTTGGATAGATTCATTGAGATATAATCCATGCTGCATACTCCGGTACAGTAGGTGGCGGTATGCACATGATAAATCATGATTGCAATCCGCCATAAAACTAAGAAGAAGAAGAAAAAGAAGAAGAAGACGACGCTTCGTGGGAGGCATTTATTGCAAGGTGAGTGAATTTACCATGTATTTTCATGAAAAAAAAACAAAAAACATCTCTAATGTTTAGTGAGATAATTAGCGAACAAAGATGCACAAAACAAATAATCATCTACTAAATATATCATATAGTATCCATTTTCATTAGACTGATTCATCAGTCCATCGCACCAAAGCTGCTAATGAGGTAACTGGAGTAAAATTTTCTTTTCCAGTGCTACCGCGCTGTCTGTGAAACCAATACGAGCGACAACAGAACTCGTTCAAATCTCCTGACATTTCATCATCTCAGTTAGTGTTAGCATTAGCACTGCTCTCAGGGCAGGAGTACTCAATATTCATATCACTGGTCCATATTACTGTTATTTTTACTGAACTATGTGCTGCACTCAGGGCAGGAGTACTCAAAAGGTCCATATTACTGTTATTTTTAGTGTCATATGCGCTCCTCTCAGGGCAGGAGCACTCAAAAGGTCCATATTACTGTTATTTTTAGTGTCATATGCGCTCCTCTCAGGGCAGGAGCACTCAAAAGGTCCGTATTACTGTTATTTTTACTGAACTATGTGCTGCACTCAGGGCAGGAGTACTCAAAAGGTCCATATTACTGTTATTTTTAGTGTCATATGTGCTGCTCTCAGGGCAGGAGTACTCAAAAGGTCCATATTACTGTTATTTTTAGTGTCATATGTGCTGCTCTCAAGGCAGGAGTACTCAAAAGGTCCGTGTTACTGTTATTTTTAGTGTCATATGTGCTGCTCTCAGGGCAGGAGTACTCAAAAGGTCCGTATTACTGTTATTTTTACTGAACTATGTGCTGCACTCAGGGCATGAGTACTCAAAAGGTCCATATTACTGTTATTTTTAGTGTCATAAAATGTACCAACAGTGACATTGAAAAATATACACTTTTTGATGTACCATAAAAATAACAGGTAGAAATAACATCTGAATTATATAACATTTAGGCTATCCATCTCATAGTAGCCTACCAAAATTTTATTAACAGTAGAAGTTAAATCTTATTGCAGTCTTCAAATCTGGGTACTGTCTTATGTTTTAAAATCCCTTACAGAGGAAGTTTGTTCCCATCAGGCTAACGTGACAGTCAGGACTCGTGTCGCTGTAAGCTTTTCTTTTTCTTTTGTTTTCACTCGCGATCTTTACAGCGCACATTACATTACATATCTCATGGCACACTCGTTATATGTGTTTTTGTGGGTGTATTACTGAAATGTCAAAGTCTAGACCCTGAATATAAGACGACCGTGTTTTTTCAGATGCATTTCCAAGAAAAAAAAAACATCCTCTTATATTCAATACGTAAACTAAGCAGCTTTGTTTACCTCATGTAAATAAGAGGTTGCATTACCTTATTTCTGCTAATCTCCACATTTTTAATGACACCCATCATTTTGAGAGAGAAATTAAGAAAACCATTTCAACTGTAGTGGGTCTATTTTCCTATTTTTAAATCAGAGATTTAAATAAATAATGAATAGTATATTACATCTAAATGAATTTATTATTCCAAGAGTATGGCATTTTATTTATAGCAGACAACCATGCGACTGGCCATGTCAGCAGAACCTAGCATTCCTAGGTTCATATGATCACACATCTTGCTTCTCCACTGTGAATAAAGCATCAAATCCATGCGTTATCACTGAGGTGCCATGTAAATACATTTTTACACATGTTCACATGAGAAACAATTACCGTCTGATAGGACTTCTCTCAGAGTTGACTTGGTGATACATAAATGTGATTGCAAAAGATCCCAGTTTCAATCTACAGTATGTGCAACCACTTGATGTTCTCATAGTCTATTGCAGAGAAATTAAGACTTGTAATTTAAAAAATAGCCAAAATGGTTAGTTTTTTCTTCTTCTCCGTGCCGTTAATGTTGTTTCATTCAATGTCTTTTGTACAGATTGTTTGTGTAAGAACAAAATGAAAGAAATGTTGATTGAAAATAATCGGTTTACAGGTCCAAAATTACAATAAAATAATCAAGTATAATTATGACTTCTTTCCATTTTCATACAATTACAAACAAATCCAGAGAATTAAATGCATGTATAATACACAGGAACATTTCACAACAAAAAGGTATAGCAGGTGTCATCTCATAGGTCGCCTTGCCAGATATCTTCTCAAAGTCTCCAGAAGTGTTTGCAACGTCTTCCTGCATTTGAAATTTACAATCTGGTTTCATTTTACACTGATAGTCCTGAAAAAATATGTTTTAAAACAAAAAATGTATTTTACCTGAAGTGTTTTGGATACTGAATCATGAACATCCTCATTTTCTCATATTTCCTGGACCACTTTATTTTGTGGAGCAAAATACATCCTTAAATACATCCTTAAACCCTGCCTTTCCTAGAGCCTACTGTACTCTGTTTGGCCTCAGCTACAACTACAGTGATTGAGGGCAGATTAGAGTAGATGTTTGAGGGACAACCGATGAAGTTGGCTGGCATTATGTAAACAGGTTATTGGTAACGGGAAAGTTTCTGACAAATGGAGTTTCTGACACTCATTTCAGCACAGCAGTTCAGAATCAATTCTTACTTTTAGGAGACAAAACTTTATTTGTCATGCAATTTGATCTTTAAACCTTTGCAGACCTTTTACATTTACAAACAGCTATTTTACAATGAAAGAAAGGTAATATTTTGGGGAAAAAAGAATATGGGTATTTCAAATATCAACAAGATCCTCAACTAAAACTAGAGGGATTTACAAAGAAAGTCCAGAGATTCCCTTACTCCAAGTATGGACCAGTGATGGCTTCTGCTTTTTCAAGAATGTTATTCTGCAAAGAGAAGAAAAACTACATGAAACAGTTACAGTCAGTGACAGGTTTGTTGTCATTATAAGCAAAAGTAGTTTCTTGATTCTACAATGCAGCATACAGTGCATTTGTCAGTTCTCCAGGACTATAGACGGAAACAATTATGAATAATATACAGAAAACAGATACGAAGTTTGTGAAGTGTGAAGTTGTGAAGTTACGAGTGCATATTGAATAAGATAACAAATATTACAAAGATAACAAATAAGATAACATCTACTAAGAAATACTACAACTAATTCATAGAAAACAAAGAACATGGAAAAAGTACCTTGGCAAAAATCAATAAAGTTGTACAAATATGAATTGTAATAAAACCAATAATTTTTTTTTTTTTTTTTAAATTCACCTCATCAGGAAGCTGCTGATACAAAGGGAATATAGCCCAGATTTTTTTTTCTGCCCAATTCTTATCTCACTGTCCTGAAATAACTATATATATATATACATGTGTGGGTACAGAGCATTATTATTATTATTATTATTATTATTATTTGCAGGCAAGTTATATTCAACAAATCAGTTATAATATATAAGTTATATATAAGTTGTATTTTCTTAGACTACTGTATTTTCAGCTGCATACAGTTTAAACCAGGAGTGCCCAGTCCTGTTCCTGGAGATCTACCTTCCTGTAGAGTTCAGGTCCAATCCTGATCCGAATTCTGGGCTGTAAAATGCTCTTGAAGATCTTAATTAGCTGGTTCTTATTTGTTTGATTAAGGCTGGAGCTGAACTTTGCAGGAAGGTAGATATCCAGGAACAGGATTAGTTTAAACCAAGGATTTGAAAATTGTTCCTAAAGTCTTTCAAGGTAAACCAAGGAATAAGGAAAACATTCAAAATGTACAATGCTGTCGACTGGGGAGGCTCCAGGAAAAAATTAAAATAAAATTTCTCGAGGTGGTTTTTGACTTGTGTGATTAAGAGTAAATGCAAATAATGTGACATGGAAATGCAATTGCTGCATAAATTCCTCTATGCGCATCAAAAAAAGTCATGTAACTTTATGCAACACGGGGCGGCATAACCTGACTATAACCAGTGTACCAATCTTATTGCACAGCATCTGAAATGTAGTTAAGGTCATTCTTAAATGCCCAAAAAAAGCATAGTCATACAGAAATACTTTGATGAGAGTAGAGCATAGTACACTAAAAGTAACAGTGATATGAACCTATTGAGTACTCCTGCCCTGAGAGAAGCGCATAGTTCAGTGTAAACAAAAGGAAAAAAGGGTAATATAAATATTGAGTATTCCTGCCCTGAGAGCAGTGCATAGTTCAGTAAAAATAATAGTAATACGGACCTACTGAGTACTCCTGCCCTGAGAGCAGCACATATTCATATTACTGTTATGTGCTGCTCTCAGGGCAGGAGTACTCAATATTCATATCACTGTTATTTTATGTGCTGCTCTCAGGATCTGCAGCGCATAGTTCAGTAAAATTAACAGTAATATAAATATTGAGTACTCCTGCCATGAGAGCAGCACATAGTTCCGTAGAAATCACAGTAATATGAATAGTGAGTACTCCTGCCCTGAGAGCAGCACACATTTCAGTAAAAATAACAGTGATATAAATATTGAGTAATCCTGCCCCGAGAGCAACACATAGTACTGTACAATAAAAATAACAACAAAAAAAGAACAATCTTCTGGACAACAACCAATCTGGCTTCAGAAGCGGCCACTCTACTGAGACTGCTCTACTCTCGGTTACAGAGGCCCTGAGACTGGCAAGAGCGGCTTCCAAATCGTCTGTACTCATCTTGCTGGACCTGTCTGCTGCTTTTGACACAGTTAACCACCAGATCCTCCTATCCACCCTCAGAAAGATGGGCATCTCAGGAACCGCGCTCCTGTGGTTTGAGTCTTACCTCTCAGATAGGTCCTTCAGGGTGTCTTGGAGGGGTGAGGTTTCAAGGTCAACTTCTTGCTACTGGAGTTCCTCAAGGCTCAGTGCTTGGACTACTTCTCTTCTCCATCTACATGTCGTCATTAGGATTGGACATTCAGAAGCATGGCTTTTCTTATCACTGCTATGCTGATGACACTCAACTCTACTTCTCATTCCAACCAGATGATCCGATCGTAGGTGCTCACATTGCAGCCTGTATGAGTGATTTTTAGCTGGATGAAGGACCATCACCTTCAGCTCAGCCTTGCTAAGACAGAACTGCTCATGGTCTCAGCCAACCGCTGGGTTTGTCAACCATAACTCCTTCCAGGACAGCCAGGAACCTTGGAGTTGTGATCGATGATCAGTTAAGCTTCACAGACCATATTGCTACAACGGCCTGGTCCTGCAGATTTGCCTTATACAGCATTAGGAAGATTAGACCCTTCCTGTCAGAGCAAGCCACACAACTCCTGTCCAAGCTCTTGTTCTCTCCAGACTGGACTATTGTAATGGTCTCTTGGCGGGCCTTCCCGCTAGTACTATCAAGTCTCTGCAACTGATCCAGAATACAGCAGCCAAAGTGGTCTTTAATGAACCGAAAAAAGCTCACGTTACCCCTTTCTTCATCAGGTTAAACTGGCTACCAATAGCCGCTCGCATCAAATTCAAGGTACTAATGTTTTCCTACAAGACAACAACTAGCACTGCACCAATGTATCTAAACTCACTAGTTCAAATTTATGCACCCTCCAGAAGGCACCCGCCTTGTGGTGCCATCCCAAAGAGGTATACCAAATCTCTCTCACGGACCTTTTCCTGGACTGTGCCCAGCTGGTGGAATAACCTCCCGATCTCAATTCGAACAGCTGAGTCTTTAACCACTTTCAAAAATCATCTAAAGACATCTTTTTCGCCAGCACCTGACCAACTAATACTAACACTTTCCTATTCTATTTATTTAAAAAAAACTAGCTACATGTACTGTGCTAGACTAACTGAGACTTGTCATGGCACTTGTATACTGCTGCACTCTCGATAGTCCGATCGCTTCTATTGTTTTTATTTGTACGTCGCTTTGCATAAAAGCATCTGCTAAATGATTAAATGTAATTGTAAATGTAAAAATAACAGTGATATGAATATTGAGAACTCCTGCCCGAGAGCAGCGCATAGTTCAGTACAAATAACAGTAATATGAATACTGAGTACTCCTTCCTGAGAGCAGTGCAAAGTTCAGTAAAAATAATAGTAATATGGACCTACTGAGTACTCCTGCCCTGAGAGCAGCACATAGTTCAGTAGAAATCACAGTAATATGAATATTGAGTACTCCTGACCCGAGAGCAGCGCATAGTTCAGTAAAAATAACAGTAATTGAATACTGAGTAATCCTGCCCTGAGAGCAGCGCATAGTTCAGTAAAAATATGAATATTGAGTATTCCTGCCCTGAGAGCAGTGCTAATGCTAATGCTAACACTAACTTAGATGATGAAATGTCAGGAGATTTGAACGAGTTCTGTTGTCACTCATATCGGTTTCACAGCATTGGAAAAGAATGTTTTACTCCAGTTACCTCATTAGCAGCTTTGGTGCGATCGACTGATAAAGCAGTCTAATTAAAAAGCATACTATATGATATATTTAGTCAATGATTATTTGTTCTGTGCATCTGTTTTCGCTAATTATCTCACTACCTTAGAGATGTTTTTTTTTTTTTCTTCAGGAAAATACATGGTAAATTCACTCACCTTGCAATAAATGCCTCCCACAAAGCGTCAGTAACGTATCTGTCTGAAGTATTCCCTCCACACGTTCAAATTTCCATATCCAGCCTCTGCTTCAATTTCAGTGGTTGAATCTGTGAACCAGTCATTTTCCTTTCTGCCCTCAGAACATGTTTGAGTAAGTAAAACTCCCATCTGCGTACACACCCCCTTCATCCCTCAAACCCCGTCCCCTCAGTCCTACATTCCAGCATTTCACAGCCATAAACAACTATCAAGTTAATGGTTAAAAAAATCATTAAAAAGAGAACATCTGGGTAACACAGGCAACCAATCAGAAAGGCAGGGTGGGAGTGAAGCCCCAAACCGTGACCTGTGATTGGTCAGGCCCGGGCCTCGCACCTTGTTAAGTCAGTTCCTCTCATGTGCATGGGCTTTATGGAGCATTTAGAGAGGGTAAGAACCAGCGGGACGCGGATGGAAGGAGGGGGAAATGCGAGTGAGGGCTACAGGCCCTCTCAAACACACATGCACACACACACAAACAGATGGTAACAGTTAGCAGCGCAGTGGTAGCAGCAGTCGGCTTCTCTGTTCTTCAGTTCTTTATGTTCTAAATCAGAAGCAGCCTGTAGCCTGACCCTTAATTTGGAGCTCGCTACAGTTTTAAGATGTCACTGGAAATTGAGGTGGAAAAATTGTTTAGAAAATGAACTGAGGGAATAGGCTGCGGTGCAGGAAGAATTGCATAATTAAAGGAGAAGAAGAGTCTGGCCTTTTTCAATCAGCATCCTTCATTCTCTCTCTCTTGCTCTGTCTGTGTTGCTCTCTATTCCTCTCCCTCCCCCTCCCGTATTTGACTTTTCCAAATGTATGAATGTGGCTATTGAACTAGAGGGGTACGAGAGATAAAGCTGTCGAAAGCTTTCAGATGAAATGAATCTTTAGAGCTGAACTGAATGAGTGTGTCTTACAGCTGGCATTTTTTCCGGCATGACAGAAGATTCACTCAGGCATTAGACTGGCTTCATGTGTCCCATTTAGTGCTTTTAACCTCTAGTGCATTTTGACACCTGTTGCTATGTTTAAAGGCGTTTCTAAAAGACTAAACAAAATAGTTTGCTAGCATATTCACGCATACACACTTAATGTGACAAAGTTAGTTTTAAAAAGACCATTTCATGCTGCTCCAACTATTAAATAGTATCTTTAATTAAACACAAAATTTAGAGTTCACACACACACACACACACACACACACACACACACACACACACACACACACACACACACACACATACTGTATAGATAGATAGATAGATAGATAGATAGATAGATAGATAGATAGATAGATAGATAGATAGATAGATAGATAGATAGATAGATAGATAGATAGCTTAGGTCCTCTTAGAATGTAATACTTCCTCACCCTATATAATTAAATGTCTTCTTTAATAAAATTTCTTAATTGTGTTGTGCGACATGTCTAAAAAACTATTTTCAAATTGAACTTTAGACAAGAAATCAACAGAGAAGATTATTAGAGAATAAAGGCTTATTCTGTGCCTGTTCCTTATACAAAATTTATCAAAGAAGACTGGTATACTACTAAGTATACTACTATTATATTTATAGTATGATAAATTTTATTGTACTACTTTTATGATACTCTTATAGTGCTTTTTCCTTAATGCAATATAGCAGCATAACTCAGCATCCTTTTTGAATGGAAAAAAGCAGCTTGGATATACGTATAGTGTAACATCTTATTTTGGGTTTCAAGTCAGAAGGAAAATAAGTACAGCATCATAAATTCTAGTAAATAATGGCAACATATAATGACGTGTACTTTGATACTTTAGCTGTGTAAATATTTGAGTGTAAACGTCTATGCATTTGTGTATGTTTGCATTGTACATAGCTTTGTGTGTATGGTTAGGTAAAATATTATTTTACAATTAAAGAGCTGCTAGTGAAATGTTGAATCACAGTCATGGATGAAAAACGGGTCACAGTGACATTTCAGACTGCTTCAATCATTATACCCTGTCTCTCGTTTTACTTATTTCTCGCATAGCCATATATTTTGAAAAATTAAATATACACAGATCTTCATTTGTGTAGGGCATTCTATACACTACAGTAATAGGTGTGTATACAGTATAATGTGTGTAAAACAGTGAATGGAGCCCACTCACCTCCTCAGTAACTAGATGAATGTTTGGTGGGCTTTGTGTTCATAGCTGAATGGAACCTATGCTGCCAGGAGTAATTATGGGTAATTGGTGACACAATGAAGTGATGACAGCTGTGGGGCTACACACACACACACACACACACACACACACACACACTACCGTGGAAATGCAAAGGACAAAATTGAATATTGAGTTCCTCTGACTGGTCACTGACCTGCACTGCAGAGAGTCACTTAGGGGACACAATAAACCCATTTTTGAACCTTTACCTGCAAACCCATAGAAATGCAAACACTTACTACATAACATGAATGTGCATTGTAAGATACTTGTCAAACGTAAAGGCATAGTTCACCTAAAAATGAAAATCTGGTCAACATTTCACACTCAAGTTGTTGAAAATCTGTGTAAATTATGTTCTTCTTCAGAACACAAAAGAAGATACTTTGAAAAATGCCTGCAACTAAACTTGTAAGTACTTTTGTGATGTTTTGTTCTGTTGCATTCTTTTTTTGTGTACATTGATGTTTCTAGTTATCACACTAAATTAATATGTGACAGCCCTAATTAACAGCCTATTGTTCTTCCACTGGTGTCCTGAGGTTCTATTAGGTTCAATAATTAGCTACTGCCTCTGATTATTAAGTAAAGAAGAATGTAACGTATTCCCCAAAACACAGGCTTTACAGACATGTTTTGAATCCCTTTAGAAATGTGAATGAACTCAAACATCTTGATAAGCTGGGGGACCTTTCAGCACAAACTTTGAACACACGCACACTTTTGACGTCAGGCATGGTTGGTTCAGAGTTATCTGTGGCTGTCTGAATTCAGTGTTCAAAGATGTCTGTGGGAAAAAGACAGCAGTTGATGTGGGAATGACCCCTACGCTACCACACACTTTACTTACAGATAAGGTCTGCATGCACACACACACACACACACACACACACACACACACACACACACACACACACACACACACACACACACACACACACACACACACACACACAACAAACAAACAAACAAAAAGAAAGAATTATTTCTGGGGCAGTTAATAAAACAGTGGGCCTGGTTGTCACACTTTCATATTCAATTTTAATTAATAGCTATTAAACAGAATATTTTAAGATTTTCAGATAAATCTACAAGAAAACAGCAAAAAATGTCAAATGTAGCATATAAAAATTAAACTATTATTTAATTTATTTATTTTATAAATATAGCCATTAGAACTAATATTATCTTTATTTATTTTATTATTGTTTTTATTGTAATTTAAATCCATTGTTGTAAAGCACATTGTCCAACTTATGTTGTTTTAATGGTTCTTTAAAAATAAATGTTAACTTGATATAATTGTAACAACTTGCCACAAGTGAACTCTTGTCTGTCAGTTTACCTGCATTAAATAGTTGACGCTATCTGTTTTATTGTCTTAATTTATGTATCCACCATTGATTAAAAAAAGATAATACAATTTTACTTTGGAGGCCAATATACAAAAACCACTGAAAACAAGCATTTGTGCCAAAAAAGTCAAGACCAAACTCGGCATCCAGCATTTTCCAACACAAGTGCTTTCACAACTCTTGTATAACAAGAGCAAATACAAGCACTGAGCAAATGTGAATGGGGGGGGGGGGGGGGGGGTGTTAAAGGGGGAGAGAAAGAGCGTCAGAGGGGAAGAAAGCTGGAGAGAGAGAGAGAGAGAGAGAAAGACAAAAAAGAGAGAGGCCAGTGCTTGTCTTTCGAATCTTTGCACTCAACAATCATCCAATTGTTCTGGAGAACACAGTAACAAAACAGCGATAATTAGCAAGCCGTAACAGTCAGAAACGCCACATGCTGTTAATGTAGACGAGAGGAGACAGGGAGCGAATGAGGAAGAGAGAAAGAGGAAAAGCTGAGGGAGGAAGAGGAAAAAGCCATATCGAAAAATCGAGGGCGGGAAGAAAGAGTAATGCGTCTTACTTCACTCACACTCTTTTTGTTTATCTCTTATGTGCAAGTATGTGTGTTTACAAATGTTCATAAATGACAAAACACAAACGCGCATACAATCGTACACACGGCTACTCTGCTCGGCTTTCTTGTGTGTGTCCTGTTTCACACGGCTGAATGAGCAGTGCGTTAACCATCTAATGGGGCCAAAGGACGTGTCCACTGAACTACACTGAATACACACACACACTCCTCACTCACACTACACCTGAATGAGCACTGAGTTAACCATCTAATGAGGCCAAAGGACGTGTCTACTGAACTGAACACTCACACACACACACTGGCCCATTCTCCCTTGACATGTTCCTCTTCATAAAGCATCTGCTGATCCCTTTCAGACTTTAAAAGCATGGATCTGACATACATTTGTATTTCTAATCATTGTCTTTTTTTAGAGTAATCCAAAGTTTTGTGGCATAACATTATCTATGGAGCCTACTTATAACGCATTACCAAAATACTGTTTAAATACTGCAATAAAGGGATAGTTCACTCAAAAATGAAAAACTCACCTCCATGTTTTTGTTCCTCCACTGAAAGTTAGGTAACCAAAACTTGAAGGTTATAAAGACTGTCATGAGAAAAAGAAAGAAAAAATCCATATGAATCAAGCAGTTTACTGAACATTTGATGAACAGGTTTAATTTAAGCTTAAACGTGCATGTGTGATGTGCGAGAACCAATGAGGTTTGTTCTAGCATGTGATGCAACACAAGCTTCCACGTTCACCATATGTGATGCACTCCATGTGTGTTTATATGTGAATAAAAGGCTAAATCTGTTCATTATATAAAGCAATTATATCTCTTAACAAGACTTAGATCAAACCACTTGATTCATGTGGATTCATTTTCTTTAATTTTACAATAATCCACTTCACATTAAAATTTAAAAACAGAAATTTAATGGGATTTTTCAAGACACATTTTTCCTTAAAAAAAAAACAAAAAAACTAAAACTGTAGTTGAATTAATTTGATTAAAAACCTTCTCAAATGTATCAGCAGAATAAAACAATTATCTCAGAGTATAAATATTACAGTCCAATAAAATATGTTAAAACATCACAAATGTAGAACGAAAAAGCAGGAGTTGTGTGATTTCGCCTGAAGCAGCTGGCCTTTTTAATACTAAAGATTGTCAAATTCAATTTTATGGCCAGTCATTTTTCTCAATTTACCTGCCAATGGCAAAATTTGTTCACCATCCCACACATTACAGTGCATTATGCTCTTTAAAGGAGTTGCAATAAACAGGTAAGTATTATAATGCATTATAAATTTGTTTATACTTACACTAGCATTATATAATGGATTTTAAAGTGCATTATAACACATTATGAATATCTTCATGGTGCATTATCTACAAGCTACATCGAATGTTTCCATTTACTCAACAGATTCAATCTGACGTTTGTAAATGCCAGTATGGGATGCGCTGCTATGTTGTGTATACGTATAGATAAAACCTAAAGATGAAGATGGGACACCTGAGAGAGACTGCGTCTTCTGAATAAAGGCCATGAGTGGGGGTGAGATGACCCACTCAGATTAGCTTCATATGCACAGAGGTCTCTGCTGAAAGGCTCTGATCAGACTCTGCCCCCAGACTTCAGACAGACACAGAGGCCTGGGCTAGACTGACCTGGGAATGGCATAGACGGACAGAGGAGGGAGAGAATGAGATAACGGGAGTGGAATGGAGGGATGGTTGTTGAGGGATGGACCAGCTTGAATTGCACACAGCGTGTATGTGAGCTGAGCTCTTTACCTTGAACGAAATGAATGACTGAACTATAATCACAATGAACCCAATAAATTTTGCTGATTAAACTACTGTGAGGAAATGAAACACTACAAAATCTTGTCTGGCACATTAAATGCCCAAACTATTCACAGGATCATTTATTGTGGATTCTCTGTTGTAATTTTCACTGTGATTAAAATGTATTTGATACTTCTAGAATTGAGGTTTAACCCTGATGTAAACACACAAAGTGTGCTTATGTAGATGCATGTGTGTGTGTGTGTGTGTGTGTGTGTGTGTGTGTGTGTGTGTGTGTGTGTGTGTGTGTGTGTGTGTGTTTAATAGCATGAGTAGGGCAGGAGATCGGTGTTGGCTATAAAATATCTCATTAAAGCTGTCAGGGCTACAGTTCAAATCAACTACAGCTGTGCTGTGTCTGCCTGTTGAACTGCCTAACTGAACACTTCCCCAACAAACACACACACACACACACACACACACACACAGAGGTGCTTGACAATTCAGCATTTATCTGAAAGGATAAACTGACATTATTGCGTGTTTTAGAATGTGTAAGTTCTCAAACGAAGCTGGATCTGCCTCTTTCTACAGATAGTGGCATTCAGACCAACAGTGTGATAGCAAGTGACATTGCTTTTATAAAACAGTTCAATAAACAAGGTTAAAAAGAAGTAACTTACATTTTAGACACAATATTAACAGTTGTTTCTGTATTCAGTATGTTTCAATTTTGCACTATGAAAGTAGGCCCACATAATAACTTATAGGTTATTAAATTAGCTAACATGCTAAAGCTAATGGCAACAGCAAATGAGAGGAAGTAAAAAAAATAAAGAAATAAAAAGCAAATAACTTCACTCCCTTTACCTCCTGATCGCTATTCCTACATAATCATGATAGTTTGAACTGTTATAAAGACCATTAATTTCTTTTAGTTAGCTTAATAGCAAACAGATAGGCCTACCAGATTAGCCTGATATATTAGCTTATAATTACACCACACATTTGCACTTACCCTACATTTATTCACAATCTTTAATGTAATTACTTGTTTAATTTAGTGTTAAGGGTCCATTCAGTTATTGTTCGTGTTGTTTGCGTATACTTGGTATAGTAACTATTAACTGATAGTTGATGAAAACCTGATGCTGATCGAGGACCCGATTTGTCGAATTCACTTACTCATTTTCATTCACCCTCTTTCAGTGGACCATATTTGCAGAGTAATGCTGTGAATTGTGAATGAAGGTATAGGGGTTTTCTTATACAGTCATAGTCTAGATAGCAAAATACATAGAACAAAATTTGTGACACATTAATCTACTAATCTGTCAGTTGTTTAATTACTAGTCATTAAACTCTCTAACTGAGTCTGATGTGTCAACTTTCCTCCGGTCACCCCATAACAATTTTTTTTCTCCTTCCCAGTCCATTTATCCAGTGCTAACACCTTGTGGGCCACAGAGCATTTAGGAAGGAGGTGAGGATCATGGATGCTTAATAGACAGGATGCGTACCCTTTGACCTTAACCTGTAAAGCGAAATGGGAGAAATGCGTCAGTTACTTCTCATCCATATAAAAAGCCGTTGCTCATATCAACACAATAGCAATGGAGAAGAAAAAAGAGGAAGGGGGAATGAAGCGTTTTGTTCTTTGTTACACTCTGTAGCTGATTGCAGACTGGGCTAGGGTGTCACATGACTTGAGTGATTCGCTCTCTTCTAACAACCATGGCCCCCCTTCCCATCACCCCACCGTGGCCCTCATCAGGTCATGTCAGCTCGAGTTTGTTGCTCCTGTAGTTTTTAATTCTGTCTGATAGCTGGACAAAAGCAGAGTGGAGGAACAGAGGGGGAAAGAGGGGAATGGTGGTGCATTGTGGGTAATAATAAAGAATAAGAAGCATGTAGCAGGGAAAAATGGGGAACAAAAGCATTTTGTTATTTTTTTTTTATAACCCACCATAATTGCATTCTTTTTCAGTTTCTTTCTTCTGTCCTCTTTCTTGTCTTGACTGAATGTATGTTGATCCTTGTGGCTTTTTTTTCTTCTTCCTGCTACCCATTCATACAACAAGACAAATGATGTTTTCCCAAAATCCAGAAACTAGTAAGATCAGATTTCTTGACTCTGGATTCTCTCCAGTTTCTGCTAATAGCAGAATAGCACTTAGCTTTGACCTAAGGCCCTCTATGAATGACAGAAGCAAATGAAAAAAGACAGAGGGGGAGGGGGAAAAGCGACCACACCAGCCTACAGCGGGACCATTACGTTTGATGAATCTGGCCACCGGTATGTGTCATTTTGAAGTGTTCTGAAGGGGATGTATGCTTTACATATTAAGCGAGAGGTTGGCCAAAAGTTGTTCGGAGCCCAAGGAGCTTGTGTGAAGACAGTGGGAGAAACACAGATTGAGAAGAGAGAATCAACCCTCTCTCTCTTTCTCTTTCTCACTCTCTTTCCCACATGATAGAAAGAGCTCCCTCTGCTGAACTTACAAGAGGTCTGTCTCTCTTTCTCTCTGTGACAATCTACTCTAGGGCTGGTTGTCACAAGGGCTCTATCACAGTACCTAAAAGGTCTAATAAATAAAAAGAGCAGTGTTTGTTTTATATTTGCAAATGTTATGCATTTTGTATTATGTATAATCACATTATTTGTTGGATAAAACAATGGTTTGATGACTACCTTTTACATTTTGTGCTGATTTATGAATATGTTTTTTGTAAAAATTACTTTAATTATAAGTATGGCTGAAAGGCCTGTAAAACATTGTTTAATAGGTAATTCTTTGTTAACTTTATTTTAGTTTTTTTGCAGCCATGGTACTACGGCAGTAGTTCTCAACCAAGGGACCAGGTCTCACTTGGGGGCCAAAGCAAACCTCCAATGGGAAGAATAAAAATTGGACAAAATTGAAACAGCTACAAAATCAACAACTAATAGAGATTTAATAGAATTTCCACTGTCTTGAAATCAATGGTTCAAGACCCACTGCTCTACTGTGTACACCAATACAGAAATTAACTTCTAAAAAATAAACCTTGAGTCAAAAGGTTTCAAAAGACTCCTGGAGCTCAGAAAAGGCCTATTTTCTGTCACACTTCAATCAGATTTAAGTCTGAGTCCTAAAATGGATGCTTGGATTAACATGGGATTTTGACACAAAGGCTTTGTCATAATGAACCCAGAACACCTCAGCCTCAGGCATCCATAGATAGTCTCACAGTCAAGAGGTCAGGACCCCCAAAACCCTCTAAAAGGCACTTCAACTAATAAATAAGTGCTCTCATTATTCAAGACCATAACCTGTCGGTTAGTCCAACTTTCAGAAAATTGACTCATTTAATCGGTCTTAAGTGTCTGAATGACATTTAAAAAAAATAATTATTGATTTAGTACAACTAAAATCACATTTTCAAAGTGCATGTGAATGCACTTAATGTCTCTACCCCAGTGCCACTGACTAGCAAGCAGTTTCATGGTTGTGAAGTAACAAAAGTCTATATTAGCTGTTTGATTCCTTTTGTTTCGCTGAAAGAAAACAGTACTTGTCTAGTAATTTCATGGGACTTTAACACACAACATCGGCATTATAACAGACGCCAAGTAGTCTCTCTGAATGAATGAGTAGGGGGTGTTCTGTTCTCCCAGCCCACAGCTTCTTCATGAATCTCACAACTACAAAACAGAGGAGGAAAAGCTAAACCACAGAGACATTTTCATTATATGTGGTTTGCTACTGCTACAGTGGCCGGCCAGTAACCAAACTTAACCTGTGCAATTAGAGCATGTTACACCGTCTGAGGAGTCGCTTTGAAGCTGTCGGCACCAGACATAGATAATGAAGGGCTGCGCTTTGAACTGGTCAGATGAGGACTATTTAAATTGAAACTGTCATGCCTCAACATCTTCTGTCCCATGACATTAAGTGGTTGGTTACTTCTATAATTTGTGTTTTTGTCAGACAGTGAGAGCAAGGCCTCACCCAGTGCAAAATGAATCTAACTGTCATTGAACAGACATTACAAAAAATAAATAAATTAATTAATTTAATAAAAAAAACCCTATTAAAGCGAGACACTTCAGGCAAAACATTTTTTCCAGCTACTAGTCAATTGAACTTTTTCATATAATTTTTCTTTACTTTTTTTGACTTTGTAATCATTAATCAAAATAATATCTCTCTGGTGACATATGCTGAACATCTCCAGTCATTTAATAATCAGTCATTTAATATTGACTGTAACACACATCTTAAAATCTAGTCGACAACAGTGTTTAGAACCAAGTCCCTGCCCTACATTTTTTATTTTCCAATAAACCGCTACATTCGCACGTACATCACAATATAGAGCAAAAGATCTGTCACTACTTCCGTTACGCTTAATCATCAGGATTTGTGACATAATGTTGATTACAACAAAAACAATTGAAATGAAAGTTAATGAAGACAATTTTTGGGAAGGTTTAAAAGCAGTTCTGTCATGACAACTCTCAGAAGATTTCAGCATGGTAATGGATATTACAATGTTAATGTATTTGGTCTTGGTGGAATAGATCTGCTGCACTCCTGCTGCTGCTGTTAGTTATTGCTGTTGTTGTAGTTAACTGCTGCTGATGCAAGCAAGTACAGGATCTTGCTACTGCCAATACATACGCTGATATGATGCTGTGAGTATTTAAGACATACTGCTGCTGCACAAGTAGCATATATAATAACCCATAGCAGATTTATACAGGTGGAGCTGGGGAGGTGGAGGATTTCAGAGGAACTCTGAAAATGCGCTGCGAAATGCTCTAGTGAACGATAACCAACCATTTAAATGTAAAGCAGCAAGATTATTGGCTCTGTATGCAGCACGAAACAATCAGCTTGTGCCAAGTTTAACGCAGTGAATATCATCAGTTTGTATTAACAACCCATCAGCCTGTGCCATCTAGAGTTTCATGACAGAACTTGGCATAAATGTGAAGCTTATAGTTTTGTGAGAGCACAGTGATTCTTCTGTTAACTTGTGTATGGACCCTTTTCACAAACTGTGATGACATGTTTCAGCAGTCATCAGCATCGCATTGTTCTCTTTTCTGATTTCCATTATCAATCTCTCTTTCTATTTAAAATATATATTTGATGTAGTCTCCCGTTTACCTCTATAGAAGTTTATGGCAAAGTACAAAACTTTACAGAGAAAAGGTAAGTATTTTTTTCAGACTAAAATCACGTTAGTATGGATATTGTTTATGACTTGTGGCTGTGTTGCTGTATGCTGTAAGTACTAATATTCTTTAAAAAAGCAAATTTTAGTCAAAGCCTCTAAACTGCTATTTCTCCTCTCTCTTTCTCCCCCATAGTGCTGTTCACACTATCCTCCCCTCCAGGAGCATCTGGTCTCATTGATCCAGTCGAGCCAATGTCTTATCAATAATTACTGTAGGATGTGAACATGGGAAAGTGTTGTCATATAAACCCCCACGAACACAGGCACACACACCTGCCTCGGTCTAATAAAAATGGGGCTGCTGAGGAGATGGAGACACAGACATTGACTCATGGATAAAACTCCCTATACCTCCATCGACTTGGGAACCTGTATGTGTGTGTAATTGATTTGGGCAGGAGGTCTAGAGAGGAAGCAACACCGAAATCTATACCCATAAACCTGACTCTGTTTAGAGGATCAGGAATCTCAATATCACTGTTTCTTGACTGTCTCCATCTGTTTGGCTTCCTATAATGTTTGATTTCAGTGTATAAATCTATAAGTTCACTATTTGAAGATGCTAAAGCAAACAATGATGACACCTACTACACCTACTATCATTTTCAATCATTTTCTCAATCATTATTTTTGTTTTGTTTTCCAGTAAAAATTATCTAAATATCCTTAAAAAAAAAAGATAAATTTGTTTGAGAAGTAAACCGAAAGACTTGATTTCAAAGAGTTAAGTGATTTTTTTCTTATCACACTAGTAATTTTATTATTATTATTAATTAATGTAATAATATATATATATATATATATATATAATAAATATATATATATATATATTATAAAATGAGATTGGAGGGAAATGTACTTAAATGTTTTAGTGTTTTCAGTAGCACTTTGTTTTGATAGTCCCTTTTGAGCATTCTGTTGATTAAATAACTTTGCACCTACATGTCAACTAACTCTCATTAGAGTATTAGTAGACTGTCTGCTTAATATCTGCTAACACTTTATTGTGATGGTATCCCAAAAGACATTCTACTTACTATATGTAACTTTGAAAATACGTTAACTTATTCTAACCCTAACCCTAACCCTACCAGTCTACTAATACTCTATTAACACTCTTAATAGATATGCAGGTGCAATGTTATTTATAGTCAACAGAATGTGTTAAAGGGACCATCAAAATAAAGTGAAGCCGTGTTTTCTATAGAAAAATTGTCGTGTTGCCCGAGAAACTTTGCATTCACTCGCAAAACCTTTGTGTTGAAAATATGAGGTGGGAGGAAAAAACTGTATTTCAGTTTTGCAAATGAACGTGAAATTTTTAGCAGAGAAAAGTAGTAATTTTGAGAGAGAGCACAAAGTTTGGTGGGAGAAAACAAGACAAAAAGACTGATTAAGAAGTATTTTTTGAAGTTGTGAAGTCTGCACAGTATTCTATTGATTATTCTACTTACAATAAAATAATTAATCGTATTAAAACTTTTTTCTACATATATTGTCATAAAGGTATGTATATTGTATGCCATACAAATATACAAATACGGTGCCATGTGTGCCTGTCATTATTCAGTGTGGATGATGAATAGAGCAGCATATGGCATTGACTGATGTTGCCGTGTCGATACGGTGCGCTCGCTTGCTGATATGTTACCAGTCAGATAAAGTCATGTGTGGAGATACCTTATCTCTCACTGTGGACCAAATCAATAGACTGTCTCTCCCTCTTCGCCTCTCTGTCCCTCATTTTCCTATGCCCCCCCCCCCCACCTCACCCCACAACACATTTTCTCTCTCTGCTTGTTTTTCTGTTTCTGTTTTTTCCTAGTTTATTGAACGTGCCTTGCTAAGAAATACAGAATCATTATATTTACCATTTTTGCAACCGCATACAGTATACCTCGATATTTGTGAGGGTATCAGTTTACTTATTTACAGCGGACAAACTTTTTCAAGCTCTAGTTCCCATGTCAACTGACTCTCTCCATTCAAATCCATCCTTTGAGTAAAGTGAGATGGCTTGCTGAAATTATGAGGAAAAGTTATATTATAATTACCCCTCAACATTATAATAGATTATTTCACTAAAAAAAAAGAGACTTGCAGCAGTCGGCCTCACATTTTTGGGATCCATATCACATACTCTATTGTGCCGCTCCTTTAAAGTAATGAAGCATGTGATGAGTGACACTTCATTACTGTGTAAAAACCCAGTGATCATTTCTTTTGTCCGGCATGAAAACAGACCACTTTCCCTTCAGCTGAACTCTCTGTCACTGGATGGAAGTGTTTGCTATTGACCAACCAACCTATTTGATCTGGAGGGAGACTAAGCTAGCTTGAAAAGGTGATGATGGCGGGCGAAAAATGCATGAGAGGGCATCTTTTGTTGTAGTTGTTTTCATCGATGGTTTATAAAATTCTTATCTTAGAATTGAGCTTGAAGTAATTTTTACATTGGATTTGTTTTATCACTCTGACAGTGGTTTGGCTTTCGTGTTTCACTATTTCAGTTATATCCCACCATGCATTATCTACTGCTTGGGTCAAGTCATTTGAAACATGCAGCTGACTAAATACAACTCCAGATTATGTTTTGTGTGTGCGTTTTTTTATCTGTATTATATAGCTCTGTGTATCTCTTCTCCTCTGCCTGTAATCGATTGATAACTCTTGTAAATTCCTCTTGTGTGATTGCAGGAAGACAAACAAGGGTGTGTGTCTTCAAGCTAAACAGTAAAACATTCTTCTGCGGCTCTTTCTTTAATTGCATCTAACATCAGGTTAAAAATTAGGAATTTAAAGTTTTTTTAGATAAAGGGATCATGTCACACACAAAAAAAATTTAATTAGAAATTAGAAAGTCAAATTTATTTAAAATACATTTATTTCATACTAAGTATACTTCAATATCATTAACATATTATTGAGATATGAATTAAGATTTACTGATATAAAATTATAATTAAACTTCATTTGGAGTATTTCTTTATTGCATTATGCACATTTCTTAATATTATGCCTATATTGTGTTTTAACATCACTATTAATAAAGATTGTATGATCTCTGTATAATATCAGTCTTTAAAATATATAAGTGTACCCAAAGTATACTTGCAATAGTTCCACTTTAGCACAATCAAATATATTTCAGTATATCTTTAGTTGGACCTCAGCACTTCTGCACAATTAAAGTGCACTGAGCACAAAATCAGTTGTTCAAATTTCGCAGACTTTAAGTACACCAGTTTACCATACTAAAAGTGCAATTGCAGGGTATTTGTATTAAGCAAATAAATGTGTAAATGTATTTGTCGAATACTTTGCACAAAATAAATGTGTTTCATTAATACTTTATTTTGATGGTCCCTTCTGAGCATTCTGTTAATGAAAGTAACTTTGCACCTATGTCAACTCTCATTAGATTATTAGTAGACTGTCTGATTAATATCTGCTAACTCTTTATTGTGATGGCATCCCAACAGGCATTCTACTGACTATAAGTAACTTTGCGAATACATGTCAACTTATTCTAATCCTAACCCTAACTCTACCATGAGTCTACTAATACTCTACTAACATTATAATGGGAGTTAGTAGATATGTAGGTGCACTACAGTCAACATAATTTGTTAAAGGGACCATCAAAATAAAGTGAAATCTATATTTCAAATACATTTTAGTGCATTCATTTTTCACAAGGATATTATTGAAGTATGTTTTACAAGAATATACTATTTCAGTTAAAAAAAAAAAAAGTCATTTAATTCAATTAATTCAATGAGTTACTTGCCATTTATTTGTAGTTATTTGTGAAATATAGGCCAACTAGTGAAAAAGAGTGAAAAACGAGAGGAACATTTTCCACACGAAAATATATAAAGATTATATATTTTTTTTATACATTATAAAATTAAAATTTATCTACACCACACATAATGCAGATAATATTCAAATATTAATATTAAAGTGCCCTTATGGGTTATGAAAGGTTCATATTTTGGATTTGGGAGTCTGCAACAACAGGTTGACATGCAGGCAAGGTCAAAAAACACTTTCATTGTCTTATAATATTATACAATTTATTTTTTACCTTACTTGCTTGATGCTAATCTGCGGTGATTGGTCTGATTTTCATTTCATCTTGCCTGCAATGCCTGATAAAGCAGCGTTTGTGAGCGCAGTGCTGCTTTGTGTACAGCGTTATCACACTGTAAAAAGTTATAAGTTTACTTAACTTAAAAAAATTGACCCATTGCCTTACAATTATTAAGTAAATAGTAATTTAAAAAAAAAAAGTTAAATGAAATTGACAAATCCCTTAACTTTTTTAAAATGATCATTTACTTAAAAATGTAAAGGCAACGGGTTTCCTCAATTTTTTTTAAGTTAAGTCAACTTATCACTTTTTACAGTGCAGGGAAACCGCTATTTTTCCCACTCCAAAAGCGGCACCTAGTGGCAAAGAATGAATTTGCATTTTCATTTAGACCAACATGAAAAGACCAACAAGTGGGTGGCAATATCCTAATGTTTCATGTTGATATCAACATGAAACGGCTTGGGATTCGTTTGTTTCAATAAATCAGAGTAGACTTTCTTTTGAGAGACAATAACTTTATACATGGTGCACTTTCAGATTTAAAACTTTGCAGGATGTTTTCATTCACTTAGAGCTGTGTTACACACTGCATGAAAGGTCATTTTCAAAAATCCATAATAGGGGCACTTTAAAATTATAATAAGAATATAATAAATCTTTTCAACATGCAGGGACAAGTTATAAAAAACCCACACCAAAAGCAACAGGACCCTAGCAGCTAAAACTTATTTTTAAATGGATTAAATGAATTACATCGGGCAGCAGTTGTAATTCCTGTGTGACTCCTGCCTCATTTCTAAAAGTGCTTTGGACAGCGTATTTAAGCCTAGCTGGCCTGATTTTTTTTCAGTAATGGCTGTAAAGCAGAAGAGAAAGAAGAGGGACTATTGACAGGCTTTTGTTGAGTGCTGGCTCCAGGCATATTAGATTAAGACAGACAGACTGTGATAGAGCAGTCAGTAAAATATGATTAACCAGTGATCAGTGTTGGCCCATGAAACTGTACTAAAGATAAAGAGACCCATTGACGAGATGTCTTCAGATCTAAGAGATTAGCCAAATGCTAATGTCAAAGATAATTTAATAAGGAGAGAGAGAGAGAGAGAGAGAGAGAGAGTTTTCTTTCAAACTTTGCACCATTTTAGTTTTGATCCAAATGCCAATACAGGTGCCATTACTTAATTCAGGGGCAGATTTACAGGAAGATAACATTTGTGAGTGACTATTACGGAAATTCAGTTTTTATTCCAAAGATATGTAAACATATGAATGTATTACACATGTATCGTTTACTCAAATCCTTTAAAAGTCAATTTGACCTGCATGCAACGTGGGTAAATATTACATGTGTGTATGAATCAAATGTAAACAAATTCAGTCTGAGATAAAACTACTCCAAACAATGACTCAAACATTCAGCCAGGGAGGATACACGATTTGTTTGTTCAAGACGTTGTTTAAAAGTCAACTCAAATCTTTTGTTCGAAGTTGTACACAACCTATGTTAGCGTAATATTCAGTCGCAACCAGTCATGAATCAGATAACATGTTTATCTAACAAGTGCACTATGTGTGAGAAGTTACCTGTGGGTGTGAGAAAGTTAGAACAGCATTATAGAAAGCAAGCTGGCATGTCTTGGTTTCATTCAGTGCTATATGGTGAAGAACTCAACACATAAACACATCCACTAAGCCAGACTGACTCCTCTCCAGAAAAAATCCTGGCTCCTTTTCAATAATCAGAGTCTATAAATTAATTCTTATTGTTGGGGAGTAGCTCCCTCATGCTCTCTTTTCCTCCCTCTTTCTCTCTCTCTCGCTAATGTGTTTCATACACTCACTCAGCTGTTGTCCACATGAAGTACCAATAGGTTTTCCAGCAACCTACTGTACTTTCCCAGTGCTCATATTTCTCTTTTATAACTGACCAATCAGATGAGTTTGCCAACTGCCTTCTGCCATGTTAAATCAGCTTAAATTCAATGTTCAAATTCACCGGAATATGGGAAAAAAAGAGCTCATGGTTAATTGATCTTGATTATACATTGTTTCGTAAGCTTATCTTTCATTTTAATGAATGTTTTAGGGTGATGAATGTGATACTGAAGAAGGTCTATGAACCTTTAGGTCTTGAATTATACATACATAAATTGTATACTGAACGCAATTTAAAGACAGTTGACAGCTGTGCAAAGGGTGGCCCCGCAAAATGGCCTTTTACAAAAAGATAGACAAAGAATGTATGTGTGCGCACATGTGTAAAGAAAAAAGAGCACTTAGCTTTAAGTGCTTTTCCGTACTAATGGATGGACATTTTGTGTGGTTTAAGGAAAAGCTTCCATTTCGACTAATGAACCCAGGTCATGTAAATATTTAGACTTCAATCCAAACGATATCCAGACATGTATAGTGCCCCCAAAAGCCCCGACTATCACACATGCACACGGCCCAGCCTCCTCCAACAGCAGCAAACATACACAACATGCACTACATCCCTCATACAATATACAAAAAGTTAACCATTTAAAATAATAACTTTTAAAACATTTTTCAAACAGAACACATCAACAAACTGCATATGTAGCACAGCAGATGAGTAGAAAATGTACATTTAAACAATCTACATTACATAATGACCACTCAAGTATTAATGTAATGACTTTTTAAAAGGTGTTTAACCTCTGTGATGATAAATACTAAATTATTTTCTATTAATTTTTACTTTTTTTGTAACCCAAAATTTTCACTATCAAAAAATATATAAATAAATGTAAAAAAAATTCTAAGTCAATGAAACAGAGATGTAAAAAAAGTATGTAATAAAGTACATTCTAAAAAAGAAAACACTATTTCTTTTATGTCAAAATTTGAATTGGGAAATTTCTACATAAAAATGTTTTCAGTGGGAGATATATGAGCATTTTAAAATCCTGATTGTTCTTTAACTCAGTAGGTACTGCCTAGTTTGGGACTTAATTTTGGTTTGTAGTTTTAGGAAATAAGAAAAATGTTTGTTTGTGTGCAATTGTGGGATATGACTAGATATGCTTTTGGTAATTAAAATGAGTTAGTTAACAATATAGCATAGCAATTATTATTATTATTAACATGTTGGCTGTTTATTATTATTTATAAAGCACATATTCTGCACGACCATATGCTACATCCCTAATCCCACCCAATATCTAAATTTAACAACTACCCTACTAACCATTAATAAGCAGAAAATTAGGAGTTTATTCAGGCAAAAGTTGTTGTTAATGGTTTGTTAATAATGACTTTAAAATAAAGTGTGACCACGAGTTAATAATTGAAAAACAAACTACACTTAAGTGAATACAATTGGTGTAATGTTAAATATCATTCTATTGAATATCACATATTTGTGCCTCTAATGTTCTGTATAAAAAAGACAGGACACATACATAAAAAGCAGCTAGTAATATTTGTCAGTATTGCTAATAAAAGTTATCAAATCTACATATTCTCATTTATTAGACTTGAAACAAATTAGTTGTATGAAGGCTTTTCTGGGCATTGACGTGTATGTGAGAGCATGAGCGTATGTGTGTGGGAGTCGGTGTGTTATCGGGAGATCGGATGGCAGAGAGTGGTTTAGTGAGTGTGTAACAGAAGGTCTCTGTTGGTCTGAGGTTCCTGTCGCCTAAGTCTTGTGTCTCCAAACGCTCTGGGGGAAACAAGAATCTCCTGCAACTGCTGCTTCTAATCTAGTCAGTAACCACACAATATACACACACATACTTACGCACTGCATGTCAGGGCTGGTCTGGTCACCCAGTAGCCAGAAAGCTTCCTCATGCCTTATCTACTTCATCAGCCCTCTCTTCAAAGCTGCTCCTGCTCTGGAGAGGTTGGATCCACCAAAGAGAAAGAGGGAGGGGAGCTTTAGACGAGTGTCGAGCATCATTGTTCTGAGGTCAACATACACACGCACACAAGACTAAATGTCATGATACACTGCTAAAAGAATTGCTCTATTGTTCATAAGTTTGGGGTCACTAAGTGTTTTTTTTTTTTTTTTTTAATTCGGCAAACATACAATGGATTTATCATTGAGACATTTATGTCACAAAAGATTTCTTTTTCAAATAAATGCAGTTTTTTTTAATTGCTCTTCATCCAAAAAAAAATCACAATTTCCACAAAAATATTAAGCAGCACGACTGTTAATGACTAATAATAAGAAATATTCTTGAGGACCAAATCAGCATATAAAAATGATTTCTCAAGGATGTGTTTCTGAAGACTGGAGTAATGGCTGCTGTTTTAAATCACAACAATATTTAACAATATTACTATTTTTAATCTAATAACTGCAGTCTTGGTGAGCATAAGAAACCTTCAACAACATTAAAAACCTCTTACCACCCCCAAACTTTTGAATGTATATTTTTTTTGCTGTTATATAAAGGAATTTGTTTTTCTGTTAAAAACATGTCTTTTTGCATTTATTTTTTGGTCATTTTTCAGATGACATTTATGTGTAGATTTTACTGGGGGGAAAACAAAAGTATCACAAAATGTTACCAATCACAAGATTTTTACATATGGTGTAAAGTACTTTTTTTTTTTTTTTCTTTTTTTCCGGTCAAGATAATGATGACAGTTAAGAAAAAAAAAAAGAAAAAAAAAAAAGCAAACATAACAATTCTCGTTAGATGCATGTATATTCTGTATGCTTTGGACACTGTTAATAGATTGAGTGAAAATTTTTAAAAGAGTCACAGGCCAAATATTTTTACTAAGGAAATATTTTATGTTAATGTCATCTCTTGACATAAATGCAGGGTACTGTATTTCAGAATTGGTTGCCGAGTATTTGATGGCATGCAGCTTGTGCGCGTGTATGTTTCTATGTGAAGCGTAGAGATAAGACAGAACGGAGCCGTAGATTAGATACACGTGGCAAACAGTAAAACAGGCAGACATGCAGAGGGTTCTGTTATCATGATGGACAAAAATGAAAGCAGCTCTGGAATGTTCGTGTCATGTGTGTATTCCAAAAAAATAAATAAATAAATAAATAAAAATAAATAAATTATCAGGCTATATAGCCTGAGAGAGCAAATTTTTGACATTTTTGGTGACTTTTAAAAGTACTAATAATGTATAATGACCATGTTTACATTCCAGGTTGTTTACAGAAAGCAGCATTTTGAAATGTCATGTAAACTCTGCTGGTAATGGATCAAGTATGTATTGAGCTCCACTTTCCACTGCTTCCATTCCTATTCATGTTCTCATTTATAATTGTTGACAAATGGTAGTTTTGTAACATCACTGCTCTGTTCCATAAGTCTGAGTGCTCCCTATAGGCATCATAAAGTAGATAGATGTAATCCCCACTCAAAGGCTGTTCCAAAAGGTAGGCAACTAATATATTTCCTTCACAAAGACGACAACCCCAGAATGCACTGCAACACACTCAGTGAAAAAATAAATAAATAAATAAATAAATAAATAAATAAAATCTGAGATGGATGAGTCAAGAAACAATCATGAAAAGTATCAATAATAACAGTTTTGTGTAATGGAAAAATAGATTATTTTACTCAGTAGTTGTGCTATATATTTTATGGTTATAGAGTACTGTGCTGCTAGCTTAGCAACATGCTAATGTCAAACTAGGGAAGTCTTTGCTGCTTTGGTGTTCTGTTGATCTGCCTCACACGTTGCTTTGGAGAACTTTCTGTTGAGCTCTCATGTTTTAAATCTGAACAGATGACGAATGAATTGCTGGTGAAAAGGTTTGTGGTAGAGGTAGTTAAGTGTTCTTGTGTTAACTCAATTTAATAAAACAGGGCTTTGTTGGCTGACTTTTACTGTATTTAGTACAGGAACTATTTTACAAGCTTTTTGGAGTTTGAATGTAAAAAGAATGACATGAAACAGATCAGTAGACAAGAACATAAGTCTGGGCATTATCCATTTGGCTGTGTGTGTGTGTGTGTGTGTGTGTGTGTGTATTGAGTATGAGGGTGCGCTATTTAATGAGTCACACGCTTTCATAACCGAACGTTACTTCCATTAAATGTCTTTTTCTTTCCTCAAGCACGCTTTACGAGATCATTGCAAATATGAAAATTAGCTCATAAATACCAAAACAGTTTTGAAGGGAACTGAAACATCTTAATACTCTCTGTAAATTTTATGATACAGAGACAATGGCAAAGTTTGATTGAGAGCAGCAAAGGAAAGACGAAGCTCATGTTTGTTGTCAATATCTGTTCTGTGTATACGGATGTTTGTGATTTGACGTCCCAAGGCTGTGAGTCAGAGGATTATGACCACTTTAATTGTCTGATGGCCTCATTGTCTGCTTTCTCGAGCCATTTTGACCGTTTCATTCCACCCACATGCAGTTGGGACACACATAACACAGCCACGCACACATCCGTACACCTATTCATAGTGATTCCGGTAACTTACTATTAACTTTTCTTTAACTTCCCACTCTTACAGACAAACAATAGCAAGTTACACTGGGTTATAATTATGTTCTCTGGATATTTAACACATTATGTTTTAATGTGTCTCTATATATAAAGTTCTATTCAAAAGTTTGTGACCAGATATTTATTTATTTTTTTAAATTTATTTAGAAAAAGAAGTCTCTAATAATGTTCATCAAGGTTGCATTTGTTTGATTAAAAATACACTACAGCCATAATGTTGTCAAATGTTAATACAATTGAAACTTATTTTTGATTTCATTTAATTTTCTAAATGTAATTTATTCCCTTTATGGCAAAGCCGAATTTTCAGAACAGGATTTATTTTAAAACTTGTAATAGTATAAATGTTTTGACTGGCAATTTTGATCAGTTTAATGCATCTTTGTTGAATAAAAGTATTAATTTCTTTCTTTCTTTAAAAAAAAAATACTGATAATTCGAGCAATATATTAATTGATTGATTGATTGATTGATTGATTGATTGTGCTGTAATTGTTTTATTGCCATCAGGTAGAAATACAAAAATATATCTAATCTAGTCACTTACTAGCAGGTCCAGACAGAATCTAATCCGCAGACTTTTCCCACAATATT
The DNA here is from genome assembly GCA_036784905.1 of Acrossocheilus fasciatus. Classification (NCBI taxonomy): domain Eukaryota; kingdom Metazoa; phylum Chordata; class Actinopteri; order Cypriniformes; family Cyprinidae; genus Acrossocheilus; species Acrossocheilus fasciatus. The sequence continues at coordinate 17,544,771 of CM071949.1, forward strand.
TGGATTTAAATATAATAATATTTATGATATAAACAGAACTTTTAGTACTAGACACATAGTAGCTTAAAGCATATTTCATAAACCAAAATAATTACTTTAAGAACATGTCGTGGGTGGGGGGATGTGCCCTAGGACAGGTGTTCCAATTCTACGGAAATCTGTTTGAGTTTTTCTGCTTGAAATGAGTTTTCCGTGGAATTCTGTGGGCACAAAGACAGTGTGTGTGTGTGTAAACTAGTGAGTCAGTTAACCTTTGGTCAATATAACCAGATATCTTAGCCATTTTTTTTCTGTTTTGGGTACAATTAGTAGGGACATAAAACAGGGACATGAACAATTATACAGAGGAAAATTGAAATAAGATTTTTGACCCAGATATTTAAATTCTGTTATTGACTCGCCTTCATGTCATTCCAAACCTGTATGACTTGCTTTCTTCTGTAGATGAGACGATATTTTAGAAAAAGTCTTTATAATGAACAGTCAATGAAAGTTGACTGGTCTATTATAGAGACAAAAACAGTTCAAAAACAGTTCTTCAAAAAATTTTTCCTGTTGTGTTCTTCAAAAGAAATAAAATCATACAGGTTTGGAACGACATGAGGGTGAGCAAAATTGTTGACAGAACTGTAATTTTTCTGTGAACGGTCCCTTTAAGAAACTGTTTCTTCTTTTCTCTCTTGTTTTTTTTATCTGGCTTTTTTATATCAGTTTTTCATTTCACTTGATCTCGATTTCCTTTTCTGTTTACGTCTACTCAATTGAATTTCTCAGCGGTTCCGTCTCTCCCCGTGGCTGTTGCTGTCTGTCTTTAGTGTGCTGATTACTGCTGACACTGATGTCCTCATTAGATTAAGAGACAGGGGGCCATGATCTCATTGCTACTGCAATAATTACAGCTCTCTCCCGCAGTCCAATAACCCCTGAACCCCTCAGGAATTTTCACACACACTCACGCAGGAGAACAGCCATTAGCCGTTGTGGCGAGGCGCGTTGGCACCAGAATTAGGGTGGAGACAGGGGGCATTTCCAGGCTGACTTAGCATGCTGCCTAAATAGAGAGCAGTCATGCCATCTTCCCTCTTTTTTCCCTCTCTGCTTCTTCCTCTCTGAATGATGTGCAGGCAGAGGAAGTTTGTGGTGGTAAATAGCGGCGTTCCTCCCAGACGCACAGACGTCAGCGTGGCTTGGACGCTCACTCTGGAATGCTGGGAATTATAGCCTGTGTGGTGCTCTCTTGCTCTCAGAGCACTGCAGTTTCTTGCAATGTGTGTGTGTGTGTGTGTGTGTGTGAGTTTGAGTGCTAGGCATATGGTTTTGTGTTTAAGTTTCCGTTCATAGCCAGTCTCCTGCTTTTATGAATGAATGAAGTTTATTCTGGGAAATAGGAAAGGCAAGGCTTTCATGTCCAAACAGTAGATTTTCATTGATATAATTGGTGCTGTTCATTTATAACACACACACACATATATACACATGCCACATAGCGCACCAACAGTGGCATGTTGGTGACACATAATTATTTGCAGTTAATTTCTACTGTAATATTTTTATACGCACTGTATAATTTTAGCTATATGTACCTCTTTCCTGTTTTATACGCTGCAAAAATACTTTCTTTATTCTAATAAAGTTAAATCACTTCCCAAAATTTTCATAATGTAGTAAGACATATTTGTGTGTTTTAAATACGCTACCATTCAAAAGTTTTTTAACCCTTTATCTGTCACTCACAGTTTTGAACGTAGACATTATAGTGCACTATCCAAACTTAAATTTTTATAATTCATGAATGAAAACATTTTGTAACATGAGTTTGATGTACCATTTCCATGGTAATGCAATGTCTGATTTTAAAATGGGTTTCAAAGGATGAATTTTGAGATTTTAAGTTTTCAACTGATATATAATTTCTTATGATTTCTAAAACGTGCTAGAGAAAAAGGCAAAAAAGAAGACTTTCTGTAACAAAGGTCAGAACTCCTGTTATGATGTAGATTTTTCAGGTGCACTCCTGTCATAAATTAATCTATTACTTTTCCTACATAATTTTTTTTACAAAAAAGTGGTAAAATATCTATTTATTTTAAATTGTAATCATATTTAACATTATTGCTGTTTTTATTGTATTTTTTCTATGTAATCTATAAAGCACTGTTGATCATACAAGACTCATAAAAATGTCCCAAACTTTTGAATGGTAGTGTGTGTGTGTGTGTGTGTGTGTGTGTGTGTGTGTGTGTGTGTGTGTGTGTGTGTGTGTGTGTGTGTGTGTGTGTGTGTGTGTGTGTGTGTGTGTGTGTGTGCACTGGTTTGGGTGGCTTATGGGGAAACAAATTTGTATAATGACATGGATATGACAGAGGTGTTACAATGTGAAAGTGATTTATGAGGACACTGCCTATCGTCCATGTAATTCAAAAGGCTTACAAAACATACTAAATGTTTTTTTTTTTTTTTTTTTTTGAAAATCTAAAAAAGTTTTCTGTGAGGGCTAAGTTTAGGTGTAGGGTGATATGCACTTAGTTTTTTGAAGAAATCTATAGTGTGTTTTGTTTGTGTCACTGGCAGACCTTTTCCATTTGTTTTAAACATAAACCTTTGATTTACTGAATCTATTCATTTATTCCTTTTTTTATAGAGTATATATATTTTGCACAAATTAATGCACCAGATTACAAGTTACCCTATTTAAAATGCAATAAGTAGTGTAACTATTTCAATTACTCTATTAAACTGATTACATTTTATTACTTTTTGATTACTTTTCATTTACTTTACATTTCTAACGAATGTTTTCAACTGTTAATAATTCTGAAACATTGCAAACAGGCCAGGTTAACATTACAGTAGCACTCAACATTGAATACTGCCAGACTTTCAAAATCCTTCATCACTTGAATTAAGATTTTAATAATTTACTTTTAAAGCACAGCCACCACAAATCAGATGTTAACATCTCTTTTTACTTTGAGATCATTCTGAGGTTAAATACAGATTTAAAATCATAACAAGAAAATGTTTAATAGCTATTATGCTGTTTTTAAAATTAAATCTTTGCATAGCTACGACAGGAAACACTGGCATAATAATGCCTTGGAAAAAAACTGTTAACCTTTAAAAAAAAGCATAAACATAACCCAAATCAGAAGTAAAACAGTTATTAAATAAGCATGTGTCCCATTCTGTGTCCTAAACTCCTGAAACATTGGTGTCTCATATTTTAGAGCAGTCAGTACAATTTGGAAAAGAAATCAATTAAATCTATATGTGTGTGAAAAAATGCAGATGTAACCCCCTTTGTAATCGTTAACATTTTCATAAGTAACTGTAGTTTAATTACACTTTTTTTTTTCTCAGTAACTGTAACAGATTACAATTACATTTATTTTGTAGGTCACACTTTATATTAGGTGGCCTTTACTACTATGTACTTAAATCAAAAAATAAGTACAATGTACATATTGTGTTCATATTGTATTGCAAAACACTTTTGCTGCTTTGAGGTGGGATATTGGTAAGGTTAGGGACAGGTTTGGTGGTTTGAGTAGGTTTAAGGTGTAAGGGATGGGTCAACAGTGTAATTATAAATGTAATTACAGAAATTAATTACAGATGTAACTACATATAGGTATTTTAAAAAATATAAGTAAAATGTAAAAACATGAATGTACACAATAAGTGCATTGTACCAAATAATTAATTTAAATATAAGTACATAGTAGTTAAGGCCACCTAATATAAAGGACCATTTTTTAATTAAATTATGTAATTCTGTGACATGTAACCAGTTACTCCCCAACACTGATTATGCATGAAAACACACACTTGTATGTTTCATTTAATTTAAGGTCCTATTATTCCTGGGTTTTTTTTTTTTTTTCACCAAGACCATTCCATTAATCTCCATTGGTCCATCAGTCCATCATGCTTACTGCTGCCTTAATGAGCGTAGGTGTTTACTTCCTCTTGCCCTGCCAAGTCAAACAGTGAAAAACATGGCCTTCATGTTACACTTTCTGTTTGATTTCTCTGCTGTAGTGCCAAGGCTTCAGGCCAAAAACCCCACTCCCATGATGCAAAGTTAAAAAAAAAAAAAAAAAAAAAACTTCCTAAGCAATTAAATGTCACCCTGGAGGTTTCTCCTGGACCAGTATCTTCTTTATAGTTAGTAAAAGTTTGACAAGATTAATTGCACATGCATTTTCACATTTCACAATTCCAGATCATCCCTCCTCTCTCCTGCCAATTAGACCACACAAAGACCACACAAAGTTTTGAGTCCTGTCTCATGTTCCAATGTCAGATAGACTTAGTCTGCATAAAGCCACGCGTCTTTTTAATCATATCATCATCCCATCAAGTTCGAACAAATTACATTTAATTTAATTGTAGGCTATTATTTTATTTTATATATTTTTATTTTATTATATATATATATATATATATATATATATATATATATATATATATATATATATATATATATATATATATATATATATATATATATATATATATATATTTTTTTTTTTTTTTTTTTAAGACAGTCTTCACTATATTTGTTTCCAAAGGCAAACATCTTGCTGAAGAAAATCGTTAAACATGCTGAATACATATTTGTAAGATGATTTCATAGAGATTGGGTTCTGAGATATTTGGAAAGACCAGAAAAGCAAGAGAAGCAGGACAAAAAATAAGTGTGACTGACTAGAGGAAAAGGAGAAAAATTAGTGGGTTTGAGACAAATAGGAACAAGGAATGTAGCTTTTATCTACATCTAGGGATGAGCTTGATTCAGCAGAACTGTTCTATCTACAGCCTTGAAGAAAAATGAGCCCCGAAATCCACTATCTGTGGAAATGTCTGTTTCTGGATCACTGTGCTAAACACTGCATCTGGCAGGTGTGTTTTCATAATGTTTTCTGATAGTACACTAAACAGCCTTGACTAGCATGTGATACATGTGCGAAATTGCCATTACTGTCTTTGTGATGAAGACGAGCCCACCAGCTCACCTTCGGGGAATAATGTGAGTCCGTGAAAGGATGTAAAAAAGATGTCTCATTCGCAAAAGCACTTTCGTGCAAGGTGGAATTTACTTACAGTGCCAGAAAGATTGTCCACAGTGAAAAATATATACAAGTGCACCCAAAAATGACAAAAATCCAAAGTACCAAAGAACCAACAAAAGGGAAAAATAAACCAGAAAATAATCCAACAATTATATATTCAGGCAACGAACAGGTATCCACAATACCTGTTGATGCCGTATCTTGAAGTGGTATGGCTGCAGGGCGAGGTACCATCGTGTGACTCAGGCATTGTGCTCCTTCATGGACTGGATCCAGGTTAGGGCCTGGTGGTCAGTTTCTAGATCAAACTCTCGACCCAGGAGGTAATAGTGCAAACTGTCCAGGGACCACTTGATGGCGAGACCTTCCTTCTCGACTGCTGAATATCTTGTCTCCCTGGGGAGTAGCTTGCAGCTGAGGTAGACAACTGGCCTCTCTTCTACTGTGCTTCCCTGGGCAAGGACCGCTCTAATCCCTGTTGCGGACGTATCTACTTGCACCAGGAACCTCTGAGAGAAGTCTGGACTCCGCAGGACTGGGCTGGAGCACATCTTTTCTTTTAGAGTATTAAAAGCTGTCTCACAGTCATCAGTCCAGGGAATAGGGTTTGTCACCGTCTTGGACAGCAGGTTGGTCAGAGGAGCCGCGATGGAGGCGAAGTTTGGCACAAATCTCCTGTACTCCCGTCTTTGGTTGTGGGCTCCTTTGAATTGCCTACACCTTGTCCACCTGTGGTCTAAGCTGTCCGTTGCCCAGGTGATACTCCAAGTAGTTCGCCTCTTGCCTTTCCCACTCACATTTTGAAGCGTTTAATGTCAATCCTGCTTCCTCTATCCTCTTTAGGTTTTGCTGGAGATGTTGAAGATGCTCTACCCAAGAGTTGCTGTGGATTACCACGTCATCCAGGTACGCCGCAGACCAGTCTTCACAGCCTTGAAGTACTCTGTCCAACAGTCTCTGGAATGTGGCTGGTGCACCGTGAAGGCCAAAATGAAGGACCGTGAATTTAAATAGTCCTAGAGGTGTTTGGAATGCGGTGTAGGGTCTGGACTCAGGGTTGAGGGGTACCTGCCCGTACCCCTTACACAGGTCTAGCGTGGTGATGTACTGGGCTCTTCCAATCTTCTTCAGCAGATCATCCCACTCTTGGCATGGGGTATGCATAAAACTTAGATTGAGCTTCCAGAATTCGATGAATACACGCAGGGATCCATTTTTCTTGGGTACGATCACCATTGGGCTGCTCCACTTGCTCGTTGAAGGTTCAATCACTCCTAGCTCCTTCATCATCTTGATCTCCTCCTTCAAGGGTTCCACCAGCCTCTCAAGCACTCGTTAAGGACGTTGATGTGATGGTGATGGAAAGGTGGATTGAAAGGTTGATGGTGTGTTGGAAAGGTGGATGGTGTGTTGGGTCAGCTCAGTCCGTCCAGGCCTCTGACAGAACAAAGCAGGAAACTGGCTCAGGAGGTGCGGCACCTCTTTCTTTTTAGAGTCTTCTAGGTGAGTTAGACTCACCACAGATGGCTGTCTCTTTGCATCCCCTGATTCCTCTTCCACCTCCACATTCCTTACTAGCACTGATGTTTCCGGTCCCTTACCGGGTGACACCTTCCACTCCTTTAAAAGTTTCACGTGGTAGGTCTGCCTGGTCTTGCCCTTGTCCGGATGATGAACTTTGTACGTTACTGGCCCCATCTTGTGGACCACGGTGTATGGCCCCTGCCATTTAGCCAGTAGCTTTCTCATTGAAGTTGGCAACAGGAGTGTGTTTGTACATAGTGTATAGTGTGAGCCAGTAAAATCGTGAGCTAAGGCGTGCATATGTTTTCTGTTGGCCCAGGTGGCCAGCCCCTGGAACAGTGTGTGCAAGGTGCAGAACAAGAGGATGACAACAAGATGGTACAATTAAACACATCACATCATTGGTTTGCACATACAACACATCATTCATCACTGCATATTCTTCATTGCACAGATTTGATGGTTTGTCACACTCAGCTTTGACAAATAAAGGTTTCAGAGTTTCATCTTCCCTTTGAAGTTGTGCTATGTTCCTTGGGACCTTCCAGCTATTGACTTCAAGACCCTCCACTGAGGCATCAGAGGCTGGGGTACCCAGGTACTTCTCCAGCCGCCATTGGCGTCGTGACTTTTTAGGGCCTTTAGTCCCGCCCTGCAGCAGACTAACATCCAAGTCTGGCAGTGGCTGCAGACCTGCCCTGGCTTGAGCTCTAGTAAGAGCAGGACATAACAAATCGACAGTTGTGGTGGCAACAGAATATTCAGTGTCCTTGATGGTGGGTTGCAAGAGTTCATAAAACACTGGCAAGTCTCTTCCTAGAATCATATCAGCTGGTAAATTGTCAACTATGGCAACATTAATTAAGTACACTTGTTCCTGTACCTCCACCATTACCTAGCTCGGGGATACTGCTTTACGTCCCCATGTACGGATTGAACATAATTGACATTATTTACAAAGCATGATTTCAACAATGACAGAGAACTTACAGTGTCCAAGAATGCTTTCAGCTCATGTCCATTAACAATCACAATTAACTCCCCCACAGAGTCAAAATCACAGTCCCCTTCTCTAGGCACATAACAAAACCCCGTAAGTTTTGCTTTGTGAGTGGGACACACATCTGATTTGTGACCCGCCTGCTGGCAGTAAAAGCAAAGCAAGTCTTTGGCCACTGACTCTGGACCTTGTGCCATGTGCACCCCTTTCAGACCCAGAGTTATGAGAAACTCCACGTACAGTACCTTTGAGTTGTTGAGTACGAGGACCACCGCAATGAACATTCAGGTACTGCTGTGCCAACTTTGCTGCTGCCAGTCCTGACCTTGGCTTGTGCTCTCTCACCCAGGTGCGTAGGTTGTAGGGTAACACCCGAAGAAGCTGTTCTAGGATGATGGCCTCGCCAATCTCCTCTTTAGAGTGCTCCTCCGGTCGCACCCAACGCTTGTACAGATTCTTTAGCCGGTGGTAAGTCTCTGTTGGCGACTCTCCAGCATGGGACTGTAGTTGATTGGAAGCGCTGATGTTAGGTCTCTGGAGAAATGTTGAATTTCTCCAGCAGTGCTTCCTTCAGGTCATCGTAGACCTCCGCCTGCTCCTCGTCCATTGCCAGGTACACCTCAATGCTTGCCCTGTCAGCAACGGAACCAGATGATAGCTCCACTCCTCCTCAGGCCACCTCCAGGTCCTGGCCAGACGCTCGAACCGCTGAAGATAATTCTTGATGTCTTCCCCCTGCTGGAAGCTTGGCATCTTTGGATCAGCCCACTGCATTGGCTCTCTTGGCGCTGTGTGTATGTGTGTGTGTGTGTGTGTGTGTGTCAGTGCTGCTTCCCCAGTGGTGGCAGCTAATGTGACTTTATCACAGTCTTACACACACATTGTGTTCATACATGTACACAGACAACACTTTGAGGCTTAGAGACTTCTTTTAACTGTATATACAATTATATACCGTAGGCACAAAGTCGCCATGCTGATATAGAGTGATATTGCATGGCTACGAGTATGATATTGTGCTTATACAACAGTTCAATGGCACAAGTAAAGAAATAAAAAAAACAATGAGGGTTATAAAAAATATAGTTTTTGTGTGAACTACAGTACTTCCTTCCGCCACAAACTCAAATCTCAAGTTGACAGTTGAGCCCGAGCCTCGGTTACTAATTCGAAAATGTCACTTTAGAACTAGGAGGAAAGAATGTTGAGTTGCTTCATTGAAAGCCTATTGTATTATATACAGTTTAGTATTATGAAAGAGAGATGGATACCTGTGGTTACCTTCATCTAATGCAGCATTTATCCTTCAGCCCAATCTCATAATCAGAATAAAACATCAGTATAAAAGAGAAGAAAAGCAATATATTTGTCGTAATATCCTTTCAATTGTTAAGGGATTTCTATGATAACACTGGTCAATTCGTTTCTTGGTTGCATCTTACAATGTGTTATTGAACGTAAAAATAATGTCCTGTTTACAACCTTGTTTCAGCCCCTTTCAATATAAATGTCGGTCTCTTGTCGTCATCTATTGGCGTAACAATGTAACTAAAATCACCATTGTGAAAATATTCACCTTTCTCAATACCAGAATACTATTATTAATTAAATACTACTATTATTTATATAAAATATTCTTCATTGAACAATAATATTTAATAAACAACAACAGCAACAGCCATTATAAATGTCGCTAAGGAATTTAGTCAAAATATGAAGTTATGAAACTTTGCCCTCAGCCAAAATTATTTGTTCTGGAACAAATAATATATTAACACCAAAGATTGCCCATTAGATTTATCCAAAACAAATTATATCTCATTATATCTCTTGTTGTAAGCACTATAGAAACATCAGAGCTAGAAGCAAATTCTGGAAGATCGGTGATGCGTTTCCCAAAAGCATTGTTTGCTAACAATGGTCACAAGTTCCACTGAACTCTATTGGTAATGACGAAACTTGAGACAGTAGTTGCTTTTGGGAAATGCACCCCTGACCGAGGTAAGGCTGCTCTTGGCGGTTTTATGAGCGTTGAAAATCCATTGACACCCTGGAGATTGCATCTCTGAAAATGTTGGAGCAAATTTTCAAATAGGCACAGTCTTTATAAACAAACTACATGCTTGAAATTTAAAGAACTAGATTTTCACCTTTAAAAACTCTTAAAGGTCCCATGAAATCAAAATTGAAGTTTGTTGGGTGTTAGTATCAATATGTTAGTCTTAAGGTTATTTGTATGCCAGTGTGCTCCAAAAGAGTGAAAAAAATCACATTTAGAAGATACAAGCATTCAAAGCTTGCAGTTCGTCACAAAACGGCTCAACGATTTTTTTGACGTCACATCGTACTTCTTCTCATCAAACTTTCTGTCCAATCAAATGCTCTGTAGAATTAGAAGCGCCCGCCCCCTACACTATAAATAAACGCTGAAGCCACGGCTGAAATAGGTCACTTGTTCACAGAATTAGTATTTTCTGTACGGTGAATGGCTCTATATAGGGGACAGGGAACAATTCAGACAGTGTAAATATGCTTTCCATTGAGGAAGGAAAGAAGTCTGGTTTCACACTTTGTCACACTAACCACCACACTGCACACACACTCTACTCGATAGCACGGAGCGGATCACATGCTCGAGTCGGCAAAGACCACATAACATATCGGACCTATTTGAAATCTACACAGAATACTATATTTTATAGCAATATGGATGAGATTGTGGCTGTCATACCCTGTCAAATGTGGCTTTACGGAGCTCAACGGCTCTGAACGGCTTTAGCCAAGCTGTGATATAAAAGAACACTATTGGCTATTTTAAAAAGGGGTGGGGCTGCTTGATATGTCCCGCCCTGTCTTCCTGTTTCAGTTAAAATGATGTCAACACATAGAATAATGCTGCGTGTTTCAAAGCATTTCAGGGGACCTTTAAAACTAGATTCAGTGACACAACAACAGTAGTATTTTTACAATTACATTTGGGTGTCCACCATGACACTTGCTGTGAGAAATGCTTCAAGCGGAGTGTTACAAATGGTGAAACGGTTCCATTGGCGATACTGGGTGAATATCTCATAGTTGGAAAGACCTCTAAGCCAATCAGTTTTGAGGAACAGAAAGAACAAATTGGCCAGCAGGCACATGCAGAAAGAGTCTTTGTAAGCTGTTTCCATGCCAAAGTAAACAGAATGGCATCTTTTGTGGTCCAGCATTACAGGTGGATAAAATCTTTGAGAAGGGTGATGACAGACAGTTCTGGGTCACTCTGGCATGTCCCCAGTACGTAGGCAGTGTGATGGTTTGAGTTGGCACAAATTAAAAACTTAGTAGTGACACATAGTCCTCTTGTCCTCCTATGACTGAAATCTGTTTCCTTAGCCTGTTACCGGTAATCAAACTAAATTACTTGACTTCTTCCCTGCTCTCCAAGAAAAGCAGTAAGGGCAATTTAAGTTTGAGTTTAGACGGTTTCATTTGAAAGGTCCTAATAACCGAAGAAAACAGTACAAAGAGTTAAAATGCTGTAATGTGCACTCAGATAATTTCCAATTGCCTTGATTCAAGTGTAATTAAACAATGCATTTATTCATGCAATAAGTGTTTCATGCTGTTTTGGCAACTGCAAATTGGATACTGTAAACCCAAAAGAGCTCCAGGGTTTTCATGTTTTATTGTGCTTTGAGGAAAGTTGATGGTAATGATTTTTAAAATTTCATTTGGAAAATTACCTAAGAACTTTATTAATGCATGTTCATTTGCCATCACTGCATGACTGCACTGCACAAATACAAAGCCATTTTAGTTGATAAGCCAAAAAGAAAAGACAAATTTCATTGCCTACACATTAAAAAAAATTTAAATACACAAATATGAGTTTTAATATAATTACAGATTGCATGAATCTTGACCTAAAATGTACCAGTCCCAAAGGTAAAAGCTCAACTACTGGCAACACTGAAAGCATTGACCTCGGTTTGTTGGTCTTAGTTTAGATACAGATCTTTGCGGTCTTGGGCCTGACATGGATCCGTCCCAGTCCCAGATTCCAGAGGGTTAGTGAGTTTTAGTCAGTGTGGCCAGACTTCTGATTTTAGCCTGAAGATGAAATATGATGATAGCTTGCACGTCTGTACGTTAACCAGCTCTTTTTCAGCTGTGTCACTGTGTCAACACACAGAGTCTTGAGAAGTTTACTGATAGACCTGCATCAGTAATTGGGTCTAGCCTGGTATTTCACTACCATTAGCATGCTTTTTGATTAGCATGAAGCTAATTACTGTTTTAAAGGAGACGCAGATGGAGGCTGGTCCATTACACTTGTCCATTTTAATTTGGGCTCCATGCTGAGAGAATATGACTTGCAGACACCAGCCTTCAAATTGAAACCAGGTCAAAATACACTGAATTACAGGGTACTGTGCATGCTTTAATGTTAGGTTGAAAAAGACATTTTGATGTTCAGTTCAACTCTGGAACCGTTTTGGGAGGCCCATGTGCCCCTTCAGCACATATATGAAAAGACACTTGAGTATACACACATATACACACTCACTGCATCTATTCTCAGCTCCTGAGTGTAGCAAACACAATGAAACAGCACTGATACTTGAACAACCCAACATAACCATTTCATCCCAAATGGATTCAGACACAGTCGGTAGTGGGAGCAAAGACCCAATCATAGGCTGTAATTTCAGCACATTTATCTCATTTCCTGCTCGCTTTGTCTTTCTCTGCAATAATGGGGTAAGTAATTGGAATAGACTCCAGATAATGGGGAATTCTGACCCTGCCATTCCATTGCAAGACTGCAAGGATGCTTTGTGGCGACAAGGGAGAAAACTTGGGCAGTTTGCGGTTTCTTACACAAGCACTTGGAGTCGGTAAATGGGGTAATATTGTATTCTGTACTCTCCTTGTGCTCTGATTGCATTTGAAATAGTGCTGGATCAGGCCAAGCATGGTTTCATCTCATGGGAAATCAGACCAATGAGGACATGTCTAATAGGAGATTAATGTACCTTCTGACAAATATAATATAAGAATACATCGATTTTGTGCAATTTGTTTTTCATCATTTACAATTTACAAATTTACAAGTTTTTTCTGAGGTATGGATATTACACCAATGAAATCAAGAGACGATATGGAGTGCTCGTGCAAAATAATATGTGCAAATGACAAAATTTTCCAAATTTCACATGAAAGATTACATAATGTCACACTTTTGCCACATCACTGACTAACTGAAAACAGATGAATCTTCCATGTAAATACTACTGTTCAAAAGTTTGGGTCAGTCAATAATTGTTTTGAAGGAAATCAAAGCTTTTATTGAGCAAGGATGCATTCAATTGATTAAAAGTGGCAGTAAAAAACTATATTTAAAAAAATGTTGTTCAGAGAATCCTGAAGAAAATGTTTCCACAAACTAATCAAGCGGTACAATTGTTTTCAACATTGATTATAATAAGAAATGTTTCCTAATAAATAAACCAAAAATTATATTTGAAGGATCATATGACACTGAAGACTGAAGCAATTTTCCATCACAAGAATAAATAACATTTTAAAATAGCTTATATTCAAATAGAAAACAGTTCTATTAAATAGTAATAATATTTAATGATATTACTGCTCTTTACAGAATTTTAATTAAATAACTTCAGTCTTGGTGAATATAGACAAAAACTTACTTTTTAATGAGTGTAAGTGTCCACTATACATAATTCTGTAGCAATATACATACTAATAATACCAGATGATGATCCAGACGTTAATCAAGGGCATAATAACATGCATCAAAAATAAGAATTTGAAACAATAATATGTATCTAAAGAGGCACTAATTGTTTGATTGTTATATTAGTCTTGTAGCACAAGCTTTTATAGTTTTTGAATAGAGTCAATGCTGAACAGCTCTTTATGTTTGCGATTGCATGTCTAATAGGAATAATTGAGTCTTTTTGTGAATAGCTGAGTTTTCTACTGCTATCATTGGTGCAGCAATTGACACTAATCATGGATGTCAAAAATCTAATTTTAGGTACATAACTAAAATACAACTTAAGATATTTTATATATTTAGATTTACTATTTTATTTTAAATGATAATTTCATTTATGACAGGGGTGTCAAACTCAGTTCCTGGAGGGCCGCAGCCCTGCAGAGTTTAGTTCCAACCCTGCTCCAACTCACATACCATGTAGTTTTCAAATAAGCCTTAATGACTTGATTGGCTGGATCAGGTGTGTTTAATTAGGGTTGCATCTAAACTGTGCAGGGCTGTGGCCCTCCAGGAACTGAGTTTGACACTCCTGATTTATGATAAAATGCACACTGTGTTCCCACACCACAAATGTATAAATACCAGCTCTTGGCAATCATATATAACATAGAGCATTGTGATTTTGATGTATTCACATAAGTGCACATCAGCAACTGTTATTCCAACCAGAGAATTTTTAAAGCCCCATTAGATCGGTTTTTACTGCAATGAAAATAAGCAAACACATTTCCGCGCTCCACTGTGGTCTGGGAAATTAGGATTTTATGCAGCTACAGTATTTCCACTCAGTTTCCCTCATTCCAAACTGTAAACAACCTCTTAGGAAAGATTTCTGAATTTCTTATCATTCGTTTGAGATGACAAACGGAGTCATGAAGCATTATCTCTGAAATAAATTTTGCCTGTTAAAAACCCAAGTTTCCTCCTAAACTTTGCTGGAATCAGAGATCCAGTTTCATTCTTGTTATTGTGTGGATGAGGCCATCTCTCCGTATATAGCCCATAAACATCACATTCAGACGCAAACATTTCCTCCCACTGTATTTAATGAGAGTTGAGTTTGGAAATGGTTTGGTTGATGGGAAACACAACCATGCAATTACAGCGCACAGGCTGAAATGAGTGTAACCTAACCTTGGCTGTAGTGTGTCATACAGCTACGAGTGCAGGCCAGAGTGACTGCATGCATTTACAGATTGAGATGTGAATTTTAGCCTTTTGATTGTGTGATGTCATTTTTAAACTAAAACTGAAATCAGAAATGACAACAAAAACACCATTACGTAAAGTGTCTGCTGTTATTGGTTGTCTCTAAACAAGCTGTCAGTGTGCTGCTGTCGTTTTGCCGTTCAGCTGGGTCATTTTCTCCCCCCTTTTAAAGCCATATGTTATTTTTGGATGAATGGCCCCAAACCCTGCCAGCCCTCTAACACAATGGAAATGCCAGAACACTCTCAATCCTGTAAGAATCCCAGTGATTTGAACTAATCCACCTCTATGCCGGGCAATTTACCTTCTCCCATAGCATGACAGTGTCTAAAAAATAAATTGTAACTCTGTATCCCTTTACTTTTATCTGCTCCTTTTTTCATTCAAGATACCACCATGCCACTTCAATGAAGGTGCTGTGTGTTCAAATATGTTGTGACCTCCAGACATCAGTGGAGAAATCTCTTTAAGGATGAAACAGATAATAATGTTTCTGTCTGTTGCTGCTCTTCCATGGTGGTTGTGGGTGTCTACTGACACGTGAAGGACAGACCTTTAGTTGAAGAAGGAGGTGGGGACCATACAGACGTGTCCTGGAGATGAAATGAAATATTTTGTAGATCCTTGTAAAAGTGTGGAGCACTTGGTAATTTTTTTAACTCATTAACTCTTTTTTTTTTTTTTTTGACCTCTGCAGAAATGAATATTACTTTTGAAAAATAAGTTTAAATCATGTACAGTTGCATTCTAACGTTTGGGGTAAGTAAGATGTTATTTATTTATTTATTAATAAAGGAAGAATCAGCAAGCATGCTTCGAAATGATCTGAAATGATGACAGTAAAGACATTTATAATCTTACAGAATGTTATTTAAAATAAATGCTGTTCTTTTGAATTTTCTGTTCATCAAAGAACCCTGAAAAAAAAAGTTTTCACAAAAAAATAATAATATAATAACATATTAAGCTGCACAGCTATTTTTAACACTGATAATATTAAGAAGAAATATTTCTTGAGCACAAAATCAGCACATGGAGTAATGGCTGCTGAAAATTTTGCTTTGCCATCACAGGAATAAATTTAAATGTATTGTAAAATAAATAAATATATTTAATAAATAAATGTTTGAAATAAAATGTTAACATATATATATATATATATATATATATATATATATATATATATATATATATATATATATATATATATATATATATATATATATATATATATATATATAATGTAAAACTGTGTAAGCTGGTATATCAGATAATGCTGTGAATAATATTATTTCAAATATAACAAGCAAATAAAAGCTGTTTTATTTTACCGTACATTAAAAAAAAGTTGCCTCGTGGGAACTGTCATTTTGAGATCACACGACCAGTTAATTTCTTCAGTCTTTATCTCATTAAACCCGGTTATTGGACACTTTACAAAATAAATGAATATCTGACTGCGACTAGCACATTTCTACAATGATATCAGAAACTTAATACTACTGTATTTGCATAATACTATATCCACACCACTAGGTGTCAGTATAACAAACATGGGCAGCCATTGACCAATGAATCAATGAGTCAAACAAGAAAGTTCAGAAATTCAATTCTAAGTTTTCTTGCATGATTTCAATTATCTCCATGGCCTCAAAAAAGAGCTTGCGCATTCCTATCCATCATGCACTCCATCAGAGAACACCCTTAAAGTAAGTGACCATTTAAAACATTTTCTTGAGAGGACATCATATCTAATTCCATCTGCTGACTTCACACAGGCCAGGTCTAGACCTGTTCTCTCTTCCTCTCAGTCTCTCTGCTCTTCATTGTTTTGTCCTACACTCTGCACTGTGCTTGACTAAAACTAAAACCATGAAACACATTTTTTGTTACTTGAAATAAAATAAATGCTAACTGAAATAAAATATACAAAAGTATACTTATTTTATTTCAGCTAGTAGCCAAAGCAAGATTTCTCAGTTTCATTTAGTTTAACTTCATATACTAAAATAACTAAAACGGAAAAAGAACAGAAATACAAATATAACCAAAATATTAATAAGAACTATAACTGTATCTCAGTGATACTAAAATAACACTGGTGCCTGAAAGCGAGCTGTTTGTGGGTGTTCTTGGCACAAACAGAGGGAGGAAGTGGATGATTTGCTTGGGGGAGTTGATGGTTGGAGTAGGTAGAGCAACTTTGTCCTTCCAAACTAATTATCCTGAAAACAAACAGCAGTAAAAGTAGGCCACTTATACTTACTGCAGGAAGATATTTGGCTCCGCATTTGTATGTGAATCTAACCTCCTGGCTTTCTTTGTATTTGTTTATATATATTTAAGACTTTCGTCTTTGTGAATCCAGTTTTAGTCTGATTTGTATGTCCAGAATTAAGATTCACTGTTGTTCATTTTAGGCATTTCTTTTGTATAATTTTCACCAGAGGACTCATAGTTTGAAAGACAAAGTCTCCACACCCCTACCCACCCAAACAATTTCTGCTCTCGCTGTCTCTGTCCCTTCTGTCTTGCAATCTCTTTTTCTCTCTATTCTCCTTTTCTAGGATAAGTATTACAGTTAATCAGATTATCACTCTCTTCTCTGAAAGGACCCAGTAGTCAGGCAGATAAAAGGGCAACCCAGAGTCCCCAGGGGTCCTGACAGACAGGGATCAAAGGAGTAGCTGATTAGCCAAAGCAATGTCGCTTTGATACCAGAAAGAAAGTGAGATAGAAAGATGGAGCGACAGAATGAGAGAGAATTCAGATGGATGACAGTGTTTCATCCCATGTTTCAGCAAATGTCTTAGTTTACCAGCTACAGAGTCATCTCTTTGTCCTCTCTGTGGTAGGTCATACCTTGCTTTTATTCTTTCCTACAGCGGCAGGAAAAGACACTCTTGATCTTCCTTCTATTCAGTGTTCAATTAAAAATGAGTGTGCGTTTGTGGAAATTTTTGTACACACGATAGGCTAAGTGTCAGTTATGAACCTCACCCTGTCCTGTCTTGTTTAGGCTTTACAGGTCAAAGTTCATATTGCTCTGATAAACTCCATTCCATTAGTCTGATTGTGACCGACTGGCAAAGCTTGGCAGTGGATAAAGTCCAGAGTAAAAATGTAATCCTCTCACATACACACATTCAAGCTTACATAAATCACAAGTTCACGACAGCGCTTTGTGCCACCCGCAGGTTTAAGAAAGTCAGTGCACTTGAACTCAGAAACTTCAAGACACCCAATAGCCACATACACTGAAGCACTGAAGGACAAACTCTTTTTCTTGAAACATTTGTAGTCTCTTTACTAGCAGAATGTGTATATGTGTGCTTAAAACAATGCATTAAATGAATAGATCACCTAAAATGAAAGTTATTTTAATCTTCACCTCCAACAAGATGTTAACCACTGTGACTGAATGAATGAATAAGTGAGCTAAAAAGGATCAGCATACAATTATTTTAAATTAACCTGCTGATTTGGTTCACCATTTGATCTTAGTGATTTGATAGCAGCAGTTTACATGTTTTTTTTTTTTTTTTTTATATTTATTTATTTTATTTTTTTTTGTCAATAATTCAGTGATTCATGACTTAAATTTCAGGCTATTGTCACACAAATCTGTGATATTTTATGGCTTGAGGATACTTGGAGTTTTATGCTTGGATACTTATGCAAATGTATTACATTAGGAGTTTTGGTATGTTTATTTCTAACATTGTTGTGGTGTTAAAAAATTGTGTATTTGTTTTACAAAAAACAAAAAAGTCAAACCACTTTAGAATGAGAATAAGAATCAGAAAGAGCTTTATTGCCAAGTATGCTTGCGCATACAAGGAATTTGTTTTAGTGACATAAGCTTCCAGTACACAGAGACAAGAACACACAGACAATAAAAATAAGATGAGAATAAAAAATACACATATGTAAATATAAATAGACAAAAATTGAAAAGTAAATAAATTGTATGTACAGTTGTGCTATAGATGATTGAATGGAATGGAATAGAATGAGATGCAGGGATGTGCTAGGATGGAGGTGGTAACAAATAAATATAAGGTTATTGCACATTTTTATTGCATAATGTCGGGAACTTTTAACAGTTCATAAGTTAGATTGCCTGGGGGAAGAAACTGTTCTTGTGCCTGGCTGTCCTGGTATTTGGGGCTCTGTAGTTCCGGCCAGATGGCAAAAGTTGACTTGGATGTGAGGGATCCAGAGTGATTTTCTGAGCCCTTTTCCTCACTCTGGATGTTTACAGTGCTTTGAGGGAGGGCAGGGGAGCACCAATAATCCTTTCAGCAGTCCGAACCATTCTCGGTAGTCTTTTGATGTCTAATTTTGTAGCTGAACCAAACCAGACAGTTATTGATGTGCACAGAACAGACTCGATGACGGCTGAGTAGAACT
This sequence comes from Acrossocheilus fasciatus, assembly GCA_036784905.1. Classification (NCBI taxonomy): domain Eukaryota; kingdom Metazoa; phylum Chordata; class Actinopteri; order Cypriniformes; family Cyprinidae; genus Acrossocheilus; species Acrossocheilus fasciatus. The sequence goes on from CM071949.1 coordinate 17,563,777, forward strand.
GTTTCAGCAGTTCCTGTGGCAGGTTGAACATCCTCAGCTGGCGAAGGAAGTACAACCTTTGTTGGGCCTTTTTTACAATGGAGTCGATGTGAGTGTTCCACTTCAGGTCCTGAGAGATGATGATCCCAGGAACTTGAATGTCTCCACTGCAGCCACAGTGCTGTCAATGATGGTGAGTGGGGAGAGTGCAGGGGGGGTTTCTCCTGAAGTCCACAACCATCTCTACTGTTTTGATTGTGTTCAGCTCCAGGTTGTTAAGACTGCAGCAGACCTGCTGCTCAACCTCCTGTCTGTAAGCAGACTCGTCACCGTCCTGTATGAGGCCAATAACTGTTGTCTGCAAACTCCATCTCTTTACAGTCTTTAATACAGGTTTAGCAGATTTAAGTTTTTGCCTGTAGGTTGGTATAAGGTGAACCAGGCAGTGGTCAGAGAGCCCCAAAGCTGCCCGTGGGACAGAGTGATATTAAGCGTAGCGTTAGTCAAGCGTTCATCAGCTGACTCTCAGCTGATCCCCATCTTCCTATAGGTATATGACACCTATCTAAGCATCCATATATAAGGTCCCTCAGTTTATCAGCAGTTTTCGCATTGCTCAATAGCCAATTACCCTCCTCCATCCCCAACTCCTCCTCTGTCAGTCAGGATCCAGCCTTCTGATTCTCCTTTGAATCAGACTAATTCTAAAATGTACAAAATTTACTGAACTTTAACGATATCTGCATACTTTCATTGGTTCTGTTTACCCTGGGGGTTATCACTGCTCTCCCTGCTCTCATGTATGCTAGGCAGGCTGCATGGATGCGCAGGGAGTTCTTGCCCAGAAAAGAACCATACTGCCAATCCAAACTGTATGCTAATTGTCCATCATCTTTGACTATAGTGGGCCTGACTGAAATGCATCTTTTATTGCTGTGTAACAGTGATCCAATATATTACTGTCTCTGGTGGGACATGTGATGTGCTGTTTGTATTTTGGTAGTTCACGGATTGGCTTTATTAAAGTCCCCGAGAATGATTAAAACAGAGTCCGGGTGTTGCTGTTCTGTGTCTGTAACCTGATCAGCCAGTTTCTGTAAAGCTGAGTTCACGTGTGCTTGCGGTGGAATGTAAACACTCACGAGAATGAATGAGTGAAACTCCCGAGGCAAGTAGAAAGGCTTACAGTTAATGAAAAGCGCTTCTAGATCTGAACAGCGCATCTTCTTTAACACTGTTACATCTGTACACCACCTCTCATTGATGTGAAATCATGTCCCGCTGCTGCACGATTTCCCGGTTGATTCTGCATTGCAATCCACTCTGAACAGCTGAAAGCTCGGCAGACTTAACGCACTGTCCAGAATGGACAAGAGCTTCATGAGCACGCCGGCTCGCTTCCCCCGTATGTGCTTTACCCCTGAGCAAGAAAAAAAAAAAAAAAAAAAAAAAGAACTTTGCCATGACTACACTGGGGCCTGTACTGCTTTGTTTTAATTTTAAAACATGATATCAGTTTTATATAACCAGCTCATTACTGCTGTTGAAGTTGTACACCAACATCCATCTGGCATGCTGAAAAAGCATTTATATGCTTATCTTTGTGAGCAACTGTACGGCAAAAGTCTGTTTTCTGTGTTATTGGGTCTGTGAGGCAGACGCTACAGTCTCTCATATGATCACACCGGCTCTGAATGCATGACCATCTGCCTTCATAGTAACCGCAGGACACACACATTTATTTCAATGATGTCACATGCATCCACCCATACGTAGACACATATCTGGCTGTACGTCTGTGCTATCTGGTAGTGAGCAAATGCAGAGGAGCTGGAGAGTGTGGCTGAGATAGGAGCCTCTCTCCTGGGCTTTTAGAGTCTGGCCTCAGACAATCTGCCTGGAGCTACTGAGTGAGACTGAGATACAGTTCAAACTGAAGCACACCTCTTTACTTAGTCGCATACTTGACCACCAATAGTGAATGGAGGGAAAGACAGATGGATAGAGTAAGTGCATGTGTGATTGTGTGTATATTTGTTTGTCATGTATTTTCTATCTTTTTAAAACATTAACAAATCTCAGCGACCCCAAATTTTAATGTTGTAATGCGTGTGTGTGTGTGTGTACTTGTTTATGCTACATAGTAAAAACTGAACATTTTGACATTGGGGTGACTGGCCTGCGGTCCCCAAGAGGGGAATTTTTTTTTTAAATTAAAAATAGTAAATGATGTTTATCTGAAAGTGTAACAATGCAAACAGGTTTTCTGTAAGGGGTAGGTTTAGGGTGAGGGTTTGGTTTGGGGATAAAAAAAAAATATTGTTTGGTCAGTATAAAAGTAATAGAAGTCTATGGAAAGTCCCCACAATTCAGAAACAAACGTGTGTGTGTGTGTGTGTGTGTGTGTGTGTGTGTGTGTGTGTCCTTGTTTATGCTACATTGAGGGGACCAAATGTCCCCACAAGGATAGTACAACCAGTAAATGTTGACCTTATGGGGACATTTTTTAGGTCCACATGAGGAAACAAGCTTAAAAATCATACAGAGTGAGTTTTTTTGAGAAAGTAAAAATGCAGAAAGTGTCCTGTAAGGGGTAGGTTTAGGTGTAGGGTTGGTGTATGACAATAGCACATACAGTAAGTACAGTATAAAAACCATTACGCCAATGGAAAGTCCCCACAAGGATAGCAAACCAGACGTGTGTGTGTGTGTGTGTGTGTGTGTGTGTGTGTGTGTGTGTGTGTGTGTGTGTGTGTGTGTGTGTGTGTGTGTGTGTGTGTGTGTGTGTGTGTGTGTGTGTGTGTGTGTGTAAAAAAACAAATTGGGGGATGCATCAAAACAAGTTTCTTAATATCTCTCAAATGCTCACTTAAGATACCATGACCCTTCTCTGGCAAGTGCAGCTACAAATGCCCTTGTCTCTAAAACTATTTTCTACTCTGTCGAGGAATGTTATCTGGTGCCCTTCTCCTCCTTGATGGTTCCATCTCACTACAGATTGAACAGACCATTATCTGGATACAAGGGGATTTTTAGTGGACTGCAAGAATATTGGAATTCAAGAGACAGCTTGTTTCCGTAAAGTAGATAGTGACCAAAAAGAATAAAAAAAACCCCATCATATTTGTAAGTCATGGAACTTGTGCACTTTATTCCAAGTCTTCTGAAGTCATACAAGAGCTTGTGTGAGGAACAAGCTGAAGTTTAAGTTTAAAATTGTGGTCACTATTTATATTCATTATATGGAAAGAACAGCTTTGGTATTCTGCTCTATATAAGTCCTTTACTGTGTGAAAGTCATGCATGTTTCAAATGGCATAAAGGTGAGTAAATGATGACAGTTTTTATTTTTGGGTGAACTTTTGCTTTAAGCATAGTAATGCAGTTCCAGCCAAAACACATACTGAACATGACCACCAGGTTGCTATGTGACACATGCAGAAACACACACATACAAACATCACTGAAAGCCTTAATAAGTTGCAGAAGACATGCATTACATAACGCCCGAGACCCTAAGAAACATAAACCGCACACAAAGATGGTTAAACAAACACGTGCACTTACTCAAACACTGACCCTTAGAAAGCTTTTAGGACATTTTATGAGCACTCTCCCAAGATTACATGCTTATGACACACCCTGTAGAGACATGTTCCCTGAAAGTTTCAAGAATGAATGCTAGCATACACATGCACACCAAAACACAGGCCAGGCAGAGAGTAAACACAACCCCACTGTCCTTGAGCGTTTGTTTGTGGCAGCTCTTAAAGTGCTGACATTTATTGGTGTGGTTTTTCTTTCATTGGGCTTTTAGCAGCATTTGAATCAGGCATTGGTCCCTTTAATCTCTTTCAAAGTTTGTTAATAGGACTCTCCTTTGTCCACACTTGTCTCGGATGAAAGTGTTATATACAAACTGCTGACTTCATATCCTCTCATACCTCAAATATCTGCTTTAAAACTATAGAGTGCAATTGCTTTGCCATTAGTGTACAAATGTTGCAAATGTCTAGTTTGGTGTCAAAAAATGCACATCAGATTTAAAAGAGAAAATTTGTACATTTAATATACAGTAGTGATACAATACCATAACCACTAATATGGTAACATTTGTAATTATTATCAATGTTGAAAATGGCTTAATAATATCCTAATATAAAATGTTTTGCTGCTTAATATTTATATTTATTAACATCAATCAATATTTTATTCCGCAAGAATACATTCTATTGATCAAAAGTGACAGCAAAGATAAAAATCGCAAAATTGTAACACTGTTTCCACAAAAAAATCAAAAGAAAAATTTAAAAAGAAAAACAAAATTACATTTTAAAGTACATTAAAATAGAAAAGTTATTTGAAATAGTAAAAACATTTCATAGCATTACTGTATTTTTCTCAAATAAATGTAGCCTTTCAAAAAATGAAATAATGTTAATCTTCCAAAGTTTTGACCGGTAGTGTATACAAACGGTCCTGTTGCACAACAAATTAAAACCAGATTTTAATAATTAATAATAAAATGCATGTGTGTGTATTTTGTGTGGGTGTTTTTATGTGTTTATGCTTGTAGTTTTGTGGGTGTTGGTATGTATGTTTGTATGTTTTGTCTTGTACTCGTTTGAGGCCTGCAGTTCTGACCTCTGACTTCTGTCCTTTGTTCCCTCTCTCCAGTGGCAGAATGAAAGCGAGCAGCGCGTCTCTCCTGCCGATTATTTCCATCTCTCCAACTGTGCCAAAGTGACTGTGTAGATTCGTGTTCTTTTGTGAGATTAGCAAAACATTGGTTTAACGTAATCACATGCAGCTCGAAGTGTTCATTGGCCTGTGAATATACATAGATATTGAAATATATATATGTATATAACATTTCTGAAATATAAAATGGGATGTGTAGAAGGATATACAATGAAAGTGAATGTCCTGTGGCTGTCAAGCTCTAAAAAGTACCCTATTACCATAAAAATCTTCATAAAAGTGCCATAATAGTAGTCTGTGACTCTTGTGCTATGTTTGCAGTCTTCTGAAGTCATATATAATATAATATGAAGTCAGTATAATAGTCATGTAATTTAACTGCAGCAAATATGAATAGCAACTTTATTTAGCAACTAGCAACTGCATTTAAGTCTTTTCCTCACATAAAGCTATTGTATGTGTCAATTACTTAGTATTATTTATATACTAATATAGTATTTATTAATAATTTGAATTATTTAAATATTTTCATTTTTTAGTCATTTTATTAGTATTTCTATTTAACATTTTTATTTAATGTTAATATAAACATTGTTATATAAACATTAATATATTTTAATAATCTTAGTACTTCAACTTGAACTTATTTCAGTTATTTTTCAAGAAAACATTTCTGTTTTTAAGTATTAATTTAGTGCTAATATTTATATTTTATGTTATTACAGCTTTTTTTCAATTAGCAAAAACATTTAATAACACAAATTCCAAAAAATAAAAAGAAAGGCCAACTTTTTCCACTGTCGTTGAATAGAAAAGAGCAGCTTAAACATTCTGCTAAACTTCTTTTTTTTTTGTTCCACATTAGAAAGTAAGTCAAACGGGTTTAAATTATGATCAAATTCTCATTTTAGGGTGAACTACCCCTTTAAAAACAAATCAATTAGTCTTTTTCAAAATGTTTTTATAAATTCACAAGTTAAACTCTGTTACCGTCCCATGTGTACCTAACAAGACCCATTCAATGACCTTTGACCTGAGCTGAGTAATCGTAGCCCAAACATGTCTCCTCCTGTGCCAACAAGCCTGGTTCGAGTTACACCTTTAATAGGCAGGTTTAAAGAGGGCAGGGGGAGGTGGAGTGTGGAACAGATCAAAAGTTCTTTCCTAAATGTCCTTTGTCGTGACTTTGCCGTGTTTGATGTCTACACTGTTGACTCTCTCACTGTTTCTCTACCTCTCTTTCGCTCTCTCTCTCTCATTTCAAAGAGAGGGAAGAGTCATCTGCCTCCCGCGGTCTGCCAACGCACAGACCACCATGGGAAGTGAGGGAGCGAAAAAGAAAGAGGAAGAGAAAGATAACTGGAGAGATTGGACAGTCGGGAGCTTTTGAAGAGAAGAAAGACAGAATTCTGCCCCAAGAACAGCGATAACGGACATGGGGTCCCACTGGGGAATGAGCCGGAGGGGTATCTATGAAATATGAAAGAAGAAGTGAGCGATTCGAGAGTGATAGAAAGCTTTCAAACAGATATTTTGGTGAACACCCATTTAAAATGCTTATTTCATAATAAATGCTCTTTCTTTCTTTCTGTTTACACTGGCAGGACAGTTTTATCTGTTTGCAGAACATGTGGACAGTGTAGACTGTTGTCCTTTCACCTGGAGCCAAGGCTCATGAACTACATGGTTGAGAGTGTTGGGAAATCTGCATCCTGTTTTACGGTTGGCAAACTTCTGTTGACTGAATACATCAGTTAAGAATCTGAGGCCTTTTCAGGCCATCTGTGGTTCTTTGTATGGCAAAGGTAAAATAAAGTGTGTTCCTGACAATATTTTGGTGGTATATGTACCAGTTCTAAACAGAAATGAGAGAGAATTGGAGAAAAAGATCAATAGATGAATAGGTGAAGTGAGTCAGTGTACAGCTATTCACTGTCCCTGTGCCCGTTTTGTCCTCTCTGCGCTGTTTGGATAAAATCTCTTTTATCTCCGCTGGTGCCAGCCTCTGATGCATAAACACTCCAGAGTCAGACTGACTCCTTTTGCTTTGATAGAGGGACAGAAAAAGAAAGGAAACAAAAACCGCATTAGCGTTGGAGCATCAGTAAGAACATCCCGTGTCTGCCCTGTCGTTCATTTCATTTTACACTTCTTCATTTCTTCTTACACAGTTCATTTCCTCCTTGAACTGTACTGAAGTCATCAATACTCATGTGCTTGTATAAGAATTTATTGTATCCTGTTGATTTTCTGGTCAACAAGTTTTTTTCTCATTAAAGTATGTTAATTAATTTTTTTAGATTAAATAACAATATATGTTAATGTGTTTGGCATTGTTACAAAAACGTATGGGTCCCATTTTTATGGACATTTTATAGGCATCAGTAAGCACAGTAACATTTTCTTGAGAAGAAAAATAACATTTTTTATACATAATAGATCTCAATATCATTTTTAGAGAATACAATACCGTTCAAAAGTTTGGGGTCGGTAAGACTGTTTAATGTTTCTGAAATAAGCATCTTATTCTCACCAAGGCTGCAGTTATTTAATCAAAAATACAATAAATATCTAAACAGTAATATTGTAAAATGTCGTTACAATTTAAAATAACGGTTCTTTTTAGAATGTTATTATTCCTGTAATTGCAAAGCTGAATTTTCAGTAGTCATTACCCCAGTCTCAAGTAGTGTTGTCAAAAGACCCGGTACTTCGATACAAAGTCGGTCAACCCGGTTCTTGACGCGTACAGCCCTATGATTTCCGCGATGCAGAAAACGCGGACGGAACCTCGGAATCCAGTTATAAAAACGGAATTTACAGTTTAACACGGAATGTCAAGCAATTTGTCAAAGTCTGGATGAATTAATCAAAAGTAGGTCATTGCACTTAAAGGGATAGTTCACCCAAAAATGAAAATTAGTCAAAGATTTACTCACCATCAGGTCATCCTAGGCATGTCTGACATTCCTCTTTCAGATGAACACATTCGGAGTTCTATTCAACATTGTCCTGTCTGGAACAATCTGTCTAATTGCAGTGAATGGATGGGTACTTTTTTTTCGGATTCAGAAACAGGGGCACCATTGCAAAACTACTCCACACGGCTCCGGGGTGTTAATAAAGGACTTCTGAAGCGAAACGATGTGTTAGTATTAGAAAAATTTTGATTCTTCAAACTTCATAAACAGTTTAGTCCAGCTTCCTGTCTCTCGAGCAGGAAGGGTACTTTTTTTTCGGATTCAGAAACAGGGGCACAATTCACTGCAATTATACAGATTGTTCCAGACAGGACAATGTTGAATATAACTCCAAATGTGTTCATCTGAAAGAAGAATGTCAGACATGCCTAGGATGACCTGATGGTGAGTAAAGCTTTGGCTAATTTTCATTTTTGGGTGAACTATCCCTTTAAATCAAATCGCGACACGCACTAGTATCTGTAAATATTAAGCCGCAAAAGTCGATTCAGATATGAATCGATCCCCATGTTCTGCGAGTCTCTGTGTGAATGAGTGAATGGCAGAGACGCGCGGTTTTATTTATTTATTTATTTTTTTACTACACACACTGAAGCGCGCGTGACGCTCGAGGTGATTTCAGCATCTTATGAGGACATAAAAATGCATAACATCTACAGAACTGCTCTGAGAGTCACTTTACGAGCATTTTACCGTTTCATTTGAGTAAAACCAGCGTCATATCATATAGCTACACACAGAAATTTAAAGGTATTCACGGCAACCCGTCAAAATAAAAGTTTATCTTAAAGACATTGTGCCAGCAATATATTACTATTATTTAGTAGAATGTATGTGATACTAGTACTACTGTTGAAAAAAAAATTCTATTTATTTTTAAAGAAATAATCACACTATTTCTTCCCTATTTTAATTTTAATAGTAAATCCCCTTTATTTACCAAAAAAATAAAACGTGTTTAAATTTCATTAATTAAAAGACAAATTAAATTTGTGTGAAACTTTACTGTTTACTGCTTTTCATACTTTTATAACTTGCGGGAAAACTTGAAACAATTTAAATAAGTATAAAGAATGGCATTGATTTTTGTATATTTCATTTTTGTTTGACTTTATTATTAAAAATAGTGTTTTTTAATTAGCATGTGGTACCGAAATTGGTACCGAGAACCGTGGATTTTCGCTGGTATCGGTACCGAATACTGAAATTTTGGTACCGTGACAACACTAGTCTCAAGTGTCACATGATCCTTAAAAAATCATTTTATTATGCTGATTTGGTGCTCAAGATAATATTTCGTCATTTTTAAATTCTGAAAACAGATTTTTTAGTTGTGCTACTTTTTGTGAAAACTGTCAGTCAGAATTCTTTTATAAATATGAAGTTCAGAAGAACTGCACTGATTTGAAATTGATCAATTTAATGCAATTCCCTTTCCTTTTGAAAAAAAAAAAAAAAAGGTTACAGACCGTAAACTTTTAAATGGTAGTGTATATCTTGAATGGAATTTATTCTTAAAACAAGAAAAAACTTCTTACCAGTAGCAAAATAACCTTAATTTAAGACGTGATGGTGGTTCTCCTGGGAAGCACATTGTAAAGCTGTTTCAGTTTGTCATCACATTTATTTTCTGGTGACTTTGTAAAAAGCTGTTTTAGGTATATGAACATGTCACCTGCCATCACGTCAAACCGTGTGTTTTTCATTATCATTTCCTCTCCTCACACTCGTGTCCTCAAACACAAGAATGTGTGTGTTTTGTTAGATGTGTTATCTGCAGCACTAGAAGCAGATACTTTATGATACAGCTTTGAAGAACTTTTCATCTCTTTCGCACACTCACACACTCTGTCTCTGTCTCACTCGGCAGGGTGGGCTTTAATCTATTTTCACCCCTGGCTTCTTAAGAAAGTAGATCTAATAAGTCAACTTCCTGCTGCGAGAGTCACTCCTGACTAAACTTTGTGTGTGTGTGTGTGTGTGTGTGTGTGTGTGTGTGTGTGTGTGTGTGTGTGTGTGTGTGTGTGTGTGAATAGTGGTTTTCCTAAATCTTTCCCATCTCTAATTTAAGTTTGATTTAAAGGGATAGTTTACCAAATAATGAAAATTCTGTCATTATTTACTCACTCTCGTGTAGCTCCAAACCTGTATGAATTTATTTCTTCTGCAGAGCACAAAAGATGATATATTTAAGAATTTTGATAAACCAAACAGTTTTGGTGAGCACTGCCTTTCGTTGTATTAAAATAATAATAATAAAAATTCTCAAATGATCTTTTATGTTCCACAGAAGAAAGATATAAAGTCAGTTGCAAGTTTGGAATGACATGAGGTTGAGTAAATGGCAGATGGCAGAATTTTCATTTTTGGGTGGACTATCCCTTTAAAGTGGATAAACTATATCAAGAACACAAGAATGACCTTTTAGCACATTATTAATGATGATAACATGTGACCCGCTCATTACATGCTGCTCATGCTGTAACCACTCTGTGAAATGCATTTGGAATTAAATAACCCTAATCACAGCCGAACAGAACAATGAGCCAAATCATCTCTGCCCACCTTCTCATTCCTTCAAACCCGAATGAGAGAGAGGAAGTGGAAAAACAAAAAAGGTCTTCCTCAGAAGCGGGTATAAAACTCCCTCTGTTCTGCATTAAACGAGTCTCTTGGAGACTCTCATCCTGTTTCCATCCTGCCGCTCCTAAAACTCATTACCGGCCCCAAACCCCCCTATTCCTCTTTCTTTATTCCCCTCTTCCCTTGCTCTTCCCACTCACTCTTCCACTCTCTTATCCTCTGTGCCCCATCTTCCCTTCCTGTTACCATGGTCATCAGCAGAACAAAATGGCCAGGGTAATGGTTGGTCTTCATAACTTTGGGTTGGGCTGGAATTGTCTGAGTTGTCTGGCAGTTTCTATGCTTTAGACGTCTATAGATATAATTGTATTCATGCTTTTTTCAAATAAACTCTAATGATGTCTTATTTATAGTGTTGACTGTTGCAGTACTTCCACACAGAGGGCAAGACACTGGGCATTTATTGGATAAACTAAAGATGTCATGCATTAGAGTTTCTGTGAGGGAAATGTTGGCCTACTTATTTTTTATGACGGTCAGTCACATTTGCTGATCCCATGTTGCAAAATTGACTGTGACTTCTCCTATATATAAAAAAGTGATATCTTTTGGTATTTTACCGCAAATATAGCTACAATGAATGTGTCATGGCAGACATGTTGAAGATTACCAGACAGTCATTCAATTTATTGTGCCTAACTTTTTCCACATAAAAGTAGTTTATTCAGCTTTCCAATGCATCTCCTCTATTGACTTCCATTCAGACAGTACAGTGTTTTGTCTCCTTGACAGAATTACGGTTTGTTTTGTGTTTTTAAGCTAACCTTGAACGTTTGGAGCTCTGATGACACTGCAGTGATGTTATGTATTGCACACCAAAACTTTTGTGATGATAAATATGGTTTGGTTTGGTTTGATTTGTTTCCTTGAGGCTAGTCAGTCAGGTAGTGCAGCTCTTAGTTTGGGAACAGTAAGTTTTTTTTTTTTTTTTTTTATGTTTTTGAAAGAAGTCTCTTATGCTTATCAAAGCTGCCTTCATTTGATCAAAAATACAGTAAAAACAGAAATATTGTGAATTATTATCATTATTTTTTTTTTTTACAATTTAAAATAACTTTCTTATATATTAAAAACAATATTTTTCTTGTGATGGCAACATTACCCCAGTCTTCGGTGTCCACATGATCCATCAGAAATCATTATAAAATGCTGATTTGGTGCTCAAGAAACTTTATTATTATTATTATTATTATTATTATTATTATCAATGTTGAAAACAGCTGTGCTACTTAATATTTTTGTGATACATTTTTTCAGGATTCTTTAATGAATATAAAGTTCAAAAGAACAGCATTTATTTGAAATAGAAATCTTTTGTAACATTATAAATGCTTTTACTGTCATTTTTGACTGATTTAATGTATTCTTGATAAATAAAAGTATCAATTTCTTTTGAAAATAAAAGTTTGTCCTAAACTTTTAAACGGTAATGTATATTGTTATTTTATAAATTAAACAATTTTGTATGTTAGCTTAGCAACATATCACGCATATCTCTTGAAACAGGAAGCACCTGCCAATGTTGAGCAATCCAATTCGGTCATTTGTGAGATTCCTTACAAAAGCAAGCTCACCAAGTTTTGGAAAAAAGAGTAAATAAATTTCAATTCAAGACATAAACCAAAGACGTCAAGCATTAGAGGAAATAACTGTCACTCACGTACCCCATTGAATTCTATAGACTCACATGCTTTAATTCCAGGACCATGTGTTGGACTCCTAATTACAGGTAATGTTTTTAGAAAAGTTTCTCAGTGCAGTGTGGATTGATAGCTGTAAAAAAACAAAATTCTGTAAAAACATCCCAGATGTTTCCGGCAGGCTGTCTCCTGAACAAAACTAACATCAATACACTGTGTTATTCAATGTTCAATGTTTTTTCTGCCTGATTTTATCACTTTGCGTCAATGAAGGCTCTGTTTGGAAAGACCATGTGTCTGCCGGGTCCAGTGGGTCACTAAATAGTAAGACTTACTTCCTTTCAAACACGATGTGTAGGTAATGTCAGTGAACTTGTGAAGACACCAGCTAACCCATGTAAGAAAGTGATTCAAGGACACGTGTAACCAACCAATCTGTGAACACAGTGTAAATGAAGTGTGCTTTTCACACAGTAAATCAAACAGATGAATGGCGTCTCTGTCCATTTGTCTCAGACAGGGACTCCTTAGCGATGAATAACACTCACAGATTTTTTAGCATTTGCGTTCCTCAGAGAAAGGCTGTTTTTGTGTGTGTACGGGTGCATATGCGTGACTGCGTGTGTGTGTGTTTTTTGGTCAGGGAATAAATGAAGATGAAGACAGGCGCCACTGTTTATTGTGTTTGTGTATGCGTGTGGGCCGGTGTGTTTGAGGAGTGTCTGCTCTACACGAAAGCCTGAAAAGAAACTGAGGGCCTCGGAGACACACATGGAGACTGAGTGCTGAGCAGTGTGTGCCATCTAAACAAAGAACAGCTCTGTTTGCTGAAAACACTTTATGCATATGCATCTTTGCTGCTAGGGTTGCTGTCAGGATGACGTTCTCAAAATAATATGCCGTGGTGTCTGCATTTCCTGTTACTCTTAATGCAGGGTAAACTTCCCCAGGCCTGCGTTTAATATTAAAATCCAAATGATTAGGCAAATAGAACCTGTCTAAATGTCTTTAGATGTGTACATGGTCTCAAAAATTAAGATTCAAACACACAATTGCTGCATGCTCTAGCAATTCCTGTTGAAGGAAATGCCTTTTCCATAAACAAATGTCTGGAGGTCTTAACTGACATCAGAAAAGTCATGTCTGCAGCATTTTATTTGCTCCGTAAGTATACTGTTGGTGGTTTTGTGACGTGTCCTGAAATCTTCCAGTCTGTAGGCACGACTGGACTGACGTCTCAGGGCACTGAGTGTTTGTTGTGCCAGACTCTTGGCTGAACTTCTCTCCTTCTGTCAGCACTCTGTTTTAATTATCGTCCTAATTTACCCCCCTTATTTTTCCAGGGTTGCTCCACTTCAGTCACTTTCCCAGGTGGAGCGGCATCCGGAACGCTATCCGGTCTGGCACCAAACTACCATGCTGGCTTTCCAGAACTTTCTCCCGTGTCCTCTCCCTCTTTCTCCTGTTGGTATCCAAATAGTAGGATGCCATATACGTCCTTTTTTCCCATGAATCAGAGTCTGATCATAATCAACAGCTGAATAAGAAATATCAATACACCACTACAGTGTGCCTTAAAAACATGAGAACACACACCTGCGTATGGGTGTTTCTTCAACCGTTGACACTTTTATGTCCCAGGAGGAGATTTTTATTAAAACTAACAAATTTTTGTCCAAGCTATTATAGGCTTTTGGGCAGTACTCTGACATATGGCACAACAGCAATAGTAACACTTTTTTTTTTTTTCTATTATATGAAGGTCACACTAAAACTTTCATGTCTTTGGGTACTTTTCTAAATTACATTTATATATATATAAATGTTACTGTTTTTCTCTTGCCCCAGACCTTGAGTTTCAGTCATGAAAATGTTATTAATAAATTAAAAACTTATTTTTAAAAGTAGAATAAATAGTTTAAATAATTATGTGAATATGATTTATATAAATTAAAAAAGACTGTTTCATGCTCTTGTTATTTACACCACAACCAGCATTTATTCTCATGTACTGTAACTTGAGATACTACTTTGTTTATCAAATAGACAACAGCGTTAATGGAAAAACATGACGTGAAAATTTAATTGATTTCATTTATATAAAAGACCAGCTATAAAACTAGCCTTTGAAAGACCAGGAGAGAATTTGTAAACAATTTGTATTTTTAAAAAAAGCAACTTTTTGTTTTAATAAAATTACCATTATTTATTTATTTATTTATTTATTTTTTCCCTAAAGTTAAAAATTAAATTCTATCTATCTATCTATCTATCTATCTATCTATCTATCTATCTATCTATCTATCTATCTATCTATCTATCTATCTATCTATCTATCTATCTATCTATCTATCTATCTATCTATCTATCTATCTATCTATCTATCTATCTATCTATCTATCTATCTATCTATCTATCTATCTATCTATCTATCTATCTATCTATCTACTCTATAGTTAGAGTGAAAAGTTAAATTACTTCAGTCCACATAATAACAAATCTTTCTTTAGTAACATATCAGCATATTAGAATGATTTCTGAAGGATCGAGTGACAATGAAGACTGGCATGCCAGCACAGGAACAAATGATGTTTTAAAATATAAAACAGTTATTTTAAAACATATCAGAATATTACAGTATATACACTGTAAGTTGACTTAAAAAAAATTGAGGAAATCCGTTGCCTTAATTTTTATGTAAATGGTAATTAAAAAAATAAGTTAATTGAATTGTCAAGTTCACTTAACTTTAAAAAAAAAAAAAATTATGTACTTAATAATTTTAAGGCAACGGGTTTCCTCAATTTTTTTTTAAGTTAAGTCAACTTTCATTTTTTACAGTGTAATATGAATTTATGTAGTAATAGCCTACAGGTCACACTTTATTTTAAGGTCCAGTTCTCACTATTATCTAACTATTAACTACAACTTTTGCCTCATTAAACTCCTAATTTGCTGCTTATTAAAAGTTAGTAGGGTAGTTATTAAATTTAGGTGTATTCCTTGAATAGGATTAAGGATGTACAATATGGTCATGCAGAATGTGTGCTTTATAAGTATACAATAAATTTCCCGGTGTTAAATCAACACCGCTTGGGAATTTGCTGAGTACTAATAAACAGCCAATATGCTAGTAATATGCATGCTAATAAGCAACTAGTTAATAGAAACTGGTCCATAACTAAAGAGTTACCATTATACAGTATATAATGTATCTTATTTCGGTAACACTTTAGAATAGGCAACACTTTATTCACTATTAGCTACGACTTTTCCTGGTTTCCTGGTGCATGTGATGTAAAAGGGTATTGGATTTTTTAACTTCCTGTTTCAAAAGGAAATACGCCAGCACAGGACAAACAACTGTGCTCATCAAGCCATTTCATGTGACATGTAAGGATGCAAGCAATTCAAGAGTATGATGAATCATGAGTGTGGTAAATAAGTAGAAAGAGAGGAGGTGCTCTTCATTAATTACAGTAAGTCGTGCTGGTGTGGCTGTTTATACTGTTTATACTGCAGTGCAGAGAGCAACTGTAATCTGCCCCTCTCAGTAAACAGTCTGTCATAGTAATGGCTCTGAAAACAAACGATCAGCTCGCTTCTGGGGCCCCACCAAAGAACTTTAACACACATACACCCTCTGGAAGCTCTTTTACCAGGGGCCTACCTTCAGGCGAGGTGGAGGACAGCTTCCTGCATCCCGTCCCTAGTCTCTGAGGAGTGTGTGTGTGTGTGTGTGTGTGTGTGTGTGTGTGTGTATGTATTTGTGTGAGAATGAATGTTTGTGTGTGCCTTGGGAGCAGCAGCGGACACCAGAGACACATAGATTCAGGATCTCCATGGCGATAAGGAAGTCAGCAGGAAGGAGACATCCCAGACCCCTTCTAGCACCCAGACTGACAGACTCCCCCTAAACACGCTCGCACAAACCGACGTTCGACGCACACCCCGCATAAACACACACGTACGCATTCCATCTCTCTCTGCCTCCTTAAATGACAGAGGCGCTATTCATGTTTCATGAAAAAGAGGAGAAAAATAACATCAGCTATATCCGATGGCTTGATAAGTGAGATGAAGAGAGGCCGGAGCTTCAAATGGCCGTCCTGACTAAATTAGGATTTGCGCTCATTTTCCCATAGAGAAACCCACTGTTTCATTCCACACACAGCTGCGCATCGGCTAGTTCAACGCTAATTGCTATTCTTGTTTGTATGGCTTTACCAATGTTTGTAATCTTTGTTTAAAGTTATACGTGTCTTCATAGTTTTAAAGTGCAGGCATTTTGATATGTACTTAAGCAGAGGATGTTTAAAAATCTACCTCATAAACGTCTGCCGCTGTTACACATTGTGTATTGTGTTATAGTGGTTGATGTTCCTTTAGTTTATCCACAAATGAAAATTACTCGCCCTTGTGTTGATCCAAATCTGGGTGACTTTCTTTATTCTCTGGACCACAAAGCAAGATATTTTTTGTCCATGCAATGAAAGTCAGTGGGACTCTGTATAGACAATTAGGACAAAAAATAGGTCCAATTCTCACTATTAACAAACCATTAACTATGACTTTTGACTCAGCAAACTACTAATTTGCTGCTTATTAATAGTTAGTAAGGTAGTTGTTAAGTTTAGATACTGGGCAGGATTAGGGATGTAGCATATCACCATGCAGGATATGTTCTTTATAAGCACTAATAAACAGCCAATATGTTAATAATAAGCAATTAGTTAATAGTGAGAATTGGTCCCTATACTAAAGTGTTACCACTATTTCTTTAAATCTGATAATGTAATTTTAGAGCGAAGCAAAAAAGTAAATTCAGGCTCATTGGAAAAACATGCCTGTGGCAACATTTCATGACACTTTCAAGGCTAATGTCCAGTTAGTGGCCCTAAATGCATGTTTAGTTTAATCTGAAACCGATAAAAATTTTATAACATTGGTTGTTGTATCTATCACATCAGTTCAGAATTTAATTGTCCGATGAGTGGGGCTCATTTGGAGGTTAACGCAACTGCATTTGAAAATACCTACATTAAACCTGACCCTAAACCATTATTGTTAACAAAAGCAAACATGGAATAAAAGCTATGCCATTTTAGCTTGATTCTGCAAGTCACTGAATGCTGTACAGTGCTGTACCAGGTGAGCTACTGAGCAAGTTTACTGAAACAGAAAAACCTTACATGCAGTATGGAGCCGATTATGTGATAGAAACATCAAAATATTTTGAAATTTTACAAATGATGCGCAATGGTCATAGTATTTTGCAAGAAACTGCAAGAAAATAATTATTTATAAATCGATAATCTGCCCAGTAATTGTAAATGGTGTGAAAAGGGCTACAACTTGTTGGTGTTTCACTGCCTCTATACTGGTCAGTTCATTTTAGTTTGAAACTGCAGTGAATTTTATGTATGTGTGTGTGTGTGTGTGTGTGTGTTTTGAAGTTTTCAATGAGCTTATGTTAGAATGTTTCTAAAACTAGCCTTATATTAAAGAATCTGTATTTGATATTTCCTTGTACTACTGTATCTGTGGTGACTTTTGGGAGATTATCCCACAGACGCTATTTTAAACAATGTGTTTAAAGCTGTCGCCGCGTATGTAAACATATCCATCTTCTTTCTCATGCTTCTGTGAAAAAACAGAAGCCCCTTGGACAATAGACAATAAACAGAGGCCGTGCTTATGTATGTTTGCACTGTGGCTTTTCACATTAGTCTTCTTCGCATATTTTTGTGTTTGTGTGTTCAAGCATACACGCATCCGTTTATCATTCGGTCATTAGCCATTAGCGGCAGTGTTGTGTGTCAGCGTGAGCAAACAGACCTGGAAAGATTGGACAGGTTAGAGTGAGATAAACAGCTCTACCATCTTCTCCCTCAAACTCGCACACAGTCGTAAGCAAACATAGTGGGGAAAATGAGAGGTCAAAAGTCACTGCAGTAGTACATCTATGCCAAACTTGACCTTTATTCTTTGTTGTATGATTTGATTTTCTTTGCTCTTCTTTATTTATTTTCATTAACAAATTATTTTACAGTTACACCTGTTAGTTGCTTATTAGCATGTATATTACTAGAATATTAGCCACGTATTAGTGCTAATTAAGCACATATTAATGCCTTATTCTACATCCCTAATCCTACCCAATAACTAAACTTAACAACTACCTTACTAACTATTAATAAGTAGCAAATTAAGAATTTGAGGGAAAAGTCGTAGTGTTACCTATTCTAAAGTGTTACCAAGATAATTCCTCAAAACTTAACTGTTTCATCTGTTAAAACATATCCAGTAGTAAAGATTTTTGACCAGCCTTCAACTGGATTTTAGCATAATGTGTGATCATGTGTGTAGCATAATGTAGATCCTAGTGAAGGATAACCCCAAAACAGAGATTTTTTTAAATGGACACAATGACAGCTATTACAGCTATTGTGATTTATCATTTAAAACTAGAATGACTGAAGTATTTTTCTAGGGGACAGAAAATAGCCTCTAACATCATGTAAAGAATGACCCCATTGGCTTTTCAGACCACTAGATTCAGTTCTCACTGGAGGATACTTGGTCAAATTAAAATTGTTTTCATCATGATAAGGACACAAAATAAGAGGGAAACACCGAAGCAGAGAAATAAAGAGCTGAATAAAGGAGTCATAGTAGGAGACAGATAGACATGACGAGAGGAATAGACTATATGTTGAGGACTGTGGGTGGGCTTCACGGATTAGCCCAGAGGACATAGAGACACAATGGCTGCCTACCGACTGGTTTCTATGAACACACGCTGTCTGACAGGCATGAAAAAGCCACCACCTTACTGAGAGGTCAAAGGTCATTAGGCATCAGGATGCTCACTTACTGATGCAGACTTAATACTATAAGACTTCAGCTTCACCTTTCACTTAGCTTTCTTCAGTTTTTCCAAATGTCTTATTTTTATAAATAAATAAATACACTTAACGAAAGTTAATGGAAATGGAATATATTAGTGCTGTGAAACAATTAATCACATCCAAAATAAGTTTTAGTTTACATAACATATGTATGTGTACTGTGTAGATGTGTATATATAAATACACACATACAGTATATATTTTGAAAATATTTACATGTATATACATTTATATTCTTATATTTTATATTATATACAAGTATATTAATATATAAACATAACATATTTTTCTTAAATATATTCATGCATGTGTTTGTATATGTATTTTATTTATTTATATATATATATATATATATATATATATATATATATATATTTGCAGTATATTTTGAACATTATGTATATGTAACCTTTGTTATTAATAATAGTAATATTCCAATAAGCAAATAATATTGAAAGAAAGCCTTGAATACATGCAGAATACACACAATAAATGTATGGTTAGGGTTTTATGTTTATATTTTATGGCACTCTCATGAACATCGTGCTTGCTCTTTTTGTTCCTGCAGATTTTCATATTACTTTCATATTTCATGTTGCTAAAATTGATTGGTTAGCATTGTATTTTTGTCATTGAACAGCTATTTACTATTAAAATGGAATATTTTACAGTCCAATATACAATCCTTTTGTCAGGACTGTGGTGCAGCAGTAATGTATGTGCTGTTGACACAAGAGGACTTCAGGTTTGATTCTGGCCTGCAACATGTTCTAATCCCAGACGCAACCTGTGTTTCCTGTCCTGTACTGTCAATATATAAAAAGAAGCTCAGCAATTAAAAAAAAAAAACTGATGCTATTCTTAAAGTTTAAATATAATTTTGCAACTTAACTAGGGATTTCTATCGTTTTAGCTGTACTTTATGTTTAAGAATACATAAATATCGCAGCCTTGGAAAACAAAATATAATCAAAACAAGTGTTTGAGTCTCTGGTAAGGAGGTTTGTTTATGTATGAATGAGGCCCTGAGTTTCTCAGAGGCCTGCACACTCTATTGATCCCTGTTACCACAGTCTCCTCGGCTCCACGTCTAATCCTGCTTAGATACACATCTACTGTAGTTCTGATCAGAGCTGGCTGAGATGTTTGCAGTGTTACTGTGAGAAACACATGACGACGGACCTCGTAGCGGCGCTTTAGAACTCAATACCTCAGGAATCCACAGGTAGTGTTTTAGTCCTGTCATTATCCTGCCTCAGAAACCCGCTGCACCGTCAGCACAGACAGCATTAAAATACCGCAGTTATTAAACATCAAACTTCAGCCCTCGGCCCGTCACAGAAAGAGACCTTTGTACCTCTGTGTGTATGTATCTGTAAGCGTGAGTGAGGAGAGAGAGAGATTCTTGTTAGCCAGTGTGTTAGATGAACGTCTGTTTAGAGTATCCCATTTCTCTCAGGATCCTGCGGTGGGTTTTTATGTCAGTGGATGGATTGAAGTCCTGTAATGTCTCATAAGCTTAAGTCAATACGTGTGGAGGAAACCCAGTTCACTGTTAGCTTGTGTTTCTAAGACCACCGCGGCACCGCTCTGCTCCGTGTCAGGCTGGTGGGATGTAAAACATAATGCATTAGTGAACTGAGAGGATTTTTTAATCCTGAAAGACCGCTTAGAGCTGATGAACAAAGACATATAGGTCAATATAGAATATGTGACATTAAAAAATGCACACACCAAATAAACCTCAGGCTAGTTTTTTGTTCTTATATAGGACTTTTTTGCGAAATTCATATTGCTCCAAAGCAGCTTTACAAAGAGATCTCTTATTTTTGAGCATGTTCAGACATTTTGAAATGAACAAATTCCCAGGTTTAGCATCTTATCATGTCCAGAGATGATGATGATGATAAAAATGGTCTGTTTAGAGAATAAGATTTAAGATATTGTCTTGTTATTTGTGTGTTTAAGTGAATAGGAGAAAATAAAGCGGGTAGATAACGGTGTGGGGAAAACCATCTGCAGTTCCTGATGTGAGGAAAAGCAGCAAGACAAAGAGTTTGAATGGTGAGTTTCCGTCATCACTGAACTGACAACGCAGTCGCGCTGTACAAGGAAGTCCATAATAAACTTTACTTCCTGAGGATGCCCCTGTCTTTCAATATGTGCATTAAGCTGATTTTCTACCAACCTTTAGTGACCATTGTGTTTTACTGCACTGTAGTCTGTACGGTGAACCAATGTCCACTTAAGTGAAGCCCGTCAAGAGGTTCAGCAGCAATACTGGAAGCAAAATATGCATAAAATACCATACAAATTAAACCGGCAACTGCTGGCCATGCCAAATCTCTGTCCAAATGTGAACAGTGCCAGGAATGATGCCATTACCAGGCTGAGAGGGGTGCCATGCGTGTGTCATGGCCTGACTCACTGAGAACTAAATCAACAAGCTCACAGCGCCAACAAGCTCTGTGTCATCACATAAACTGTTTCCAGTAATATATGATTAATCCAGAAATTACATACAGCACACCCACCAAACTATACGAATTCCTAGAAATCTAATAACCTTCATACAGAAGTAGATACCCAAATAAGCAGAAAATCTAATTCAGTATGGGAGACAAAAATGCAATAAATATAGATTTGCTGTAACCAGATCGGCATTTTGTTAGATAGGCGTGAAAGTGCATCTGTACACAAGCACATGTTTCTGGACACCATGACTGCAGGGTACTGTGTCTCAAAAAAAAAAAGGACCATGAATTATGAAAAGTAATAACTATCATCTGTTTGTACAGTCTGGAGATGGGAAGATTAGAGGACAGCGCGTCTCTGGTTAGCTGTGTTTGTAAAGAATGGCCCTTTGTATACAGTAGCGCATACTAACATTAGTGGTGCCACACCAGAGGCTATCTGTCTGAGTCCTATTAGAAGGGGGAGACAAGTGGTCTTTCTCTTTCATTCTGTCTGTCTGTCTGTTTTTTTTTTATTTTAATTTATTTTCTTTCTGTCTTTTCTGTCTCTCAATAAACTAAACAATTGAGCTTGGTTCATGAAATCTCAACAAGCAAAATATTAAAATGTAATTTATGTAAAATGGTAACATACTGATATAAACATATAACACATTATACTGATGATAAATATAATATTAATAATTATATTATATTATTATACTCTAAATATACTACTACTACTACTACTAATAGTAACTAACAATATAAATAAATAATAATAATGATAATTTAAGACATTAAAAATTTAATGTAATTTAGATTAATAATATACTGATATATTATTATATTATACTCTAATTATACTACTAATAATGATAATCATAATGACAATTTTATAGGCTTTTTTTCAGTGATTTGAGGATTAAGAGGTATCTCTTTAAGATCTTAATAGGTTAGTGTGCTAAATCACTACATTAAATTGTTCTAGAGTTGTGATGATAATGAACATCTGGACTGCATAAGTCACTGCAGCAATTAAACAGTCTCGTTCTGCCCCCTTCTGGACATAAGCTGTAATATTTTGAGTTCGATAAAGTTTTATATCATTGGTTCCCAACTCCGTTCCTTGAGGTCCCACTTTAGTACACATTTTGGATACTTACTTAATGAGATGCACCTGATTCAATTCATCAGCTTGACAGCAGAGACTCCAAGACCGGAAATGGGTTGGTCAGGTAAGAGAGATATTTGAAATGTGCGGTGTATTTGGCATCAGGGGTTTTATGTGCTACTGATATTTTAATTTTATTAATGATATTGTGGTAATTTAGTGTTTATTAGTCCAAATAAGCTGATATAGGCTGTAATTATGGATACTAAAAAAAAAGAACTATCACTTCACTGAAAACCTTTAACAATTTATTTTCCATGTCATACGAGGCACATTTCTTTCAAAATTTTCTTTGAAATAACTGCTGACATATCCTAGGATATCAATGGACTGTAACGAAAATAACCAGTCAATAAATAATCAAATTACTGTACCAAAACTGACCACAAGGTGTCGCTATAGTAAATACATTCATATAATTGCTGGCCGAATGCAGCCCTATCAGCTTGAACTCCACTGATTTCTTCTTGCAGCTGTATTTTTCATTATTTTATTCAGTCCCTTAATGCACAAGATCAATAACACTCTCAGAATTGTATAACCTCTGTTCATTAGATTCTCAAAGGCATAAGAAAATATATTGATTATGTTTTAGAAATTGTGTGTGTGTGTGTGTGTGTGTGTGTGTGTGTGTGTGTGTGTGTGTGTGTGTGTGTGTGTGTGTGTGTGTGTGTGTGTGTGTGTGTGTGTGTGTGTTCAGGTTTTGCCTATACTTTTATCTTCATGAAACACAAAAGTTTATTGAACCTTTAACAAATTAAATGAATACCAGGCATTAATGGCTCATATATAGTATAGAAATGGGAAAATAAGCAGCTCATATACGTGAGGAGGACAAAAACACCTCGGTTCTGTAGTGTTATTGTAGGGCAGTAAATATTCTTCTTTAGAAACATTTTAACCATGCTTATTTAGAGTGGGGGTCTCCAACCCTGCTCCTGGAGAGCTATCGTCCTACAGATTTCAGATCCAACCCCAATCAAACACACCTGAACCAGCTAATCAAGGTCTTCAAGGCTACTTGTTAATTTCAGACAGGTGTGTTGGAGCAGGGTTGGAACTGAAATCTGCAGGACAGTAGCTCTCCAGGAGCAGGGTTGGAGATCCCTGATAGTGAGTGAGTGAAAGAAAAATATGATACAGGCTTTATAGGGTTAAATAGTACCTTGATGTCAGTCTACTGCAAAAAGCTTAGGGTTAGCAGACAGAAAATCTCATTAGTTTGGTATCAAGTGCCCTTATTTTGATAAAGAAATACAAACAAGCAAATATGTTGGTATGCATGAGCGTTTGGGTGTTGATAAGTGAATGTTTTAAGTGACATCTTTACACAATGTGGACATTTATGTCCCTTTACTGTAAGGTTTAATCTCTCACTGTGCATTATAAAGGTCAGGGAATACAATCTCTGTTGCACCCCCTCCACCTTTCACTTCAAAGGCAGAACCTATCTGCAGGGGGAAACCCACTTCCTGATTGAGCTCTGCTGACCATGCTTTTTCTCAAGAAATGGCACTTTTCGTTTTAGTGTCACTACGTGGAAATAGTTATGCACGTGTGATTGCGTTGCTTCCTGTGAAGTGTGGGGATTTCAACTTTATTGAAGCTCAGCAGCAACTGGCCACTCCAGTGAAGCATGTGTCTCACATAATCTGGTGTCCACACAGACTCAAACTACTTGCACGTTAGTATATGTGAAAAAAAATAAAATAATTAAATGTACTGATTTCTTTCAATCAGTAAATAGTCCTATTTCAAATCATAATTTCTGATTCGTTGTGTCATAGAAATGGTTGTGCATTGCCTCTTAAAATAATTTAAAAATAAAACTTTTTTACTCAGAACACCTTTATGTTTTCCGTACTGAAAGTCGTAGATCATTTCCTGACCTTTACTGCACACTAAATTTTCAGTCCCCTAAAAGAGTTTGAATTTACCCAATTAATGGCATAAGCCTAGTTATCTTTATCATCAATCAAATTTTGCATTTTTATTTTACGCTCAATACTGTTGGCTTCATAAATGTAGTCTCAACACTTCCACCACACATGAAATGCTTTTCCAAGTGATGAATCACACATTATTCATCTGTTTTAGTACATTTATTTATTTTATAATTTCCCCCAAGTACTGTAAAAACAGAGGTCAGTTTTCATCTTAGGTGATACTATCATTATCACAAACAGACTCTCTGGTCTTTCCAGAATGACTAAGAAACTTCTGAAGAACTGTTTATTGATTGAAACAGCCAAATGTATTTTTACCTTTGTTATCTGAAATTGCAACCTTAGATTATAAATTCTGATAAAATATTCATCAAATAAAAGCAAAATTTAAAAAGCAATATTTATCCAATGTATCAACACATGCTGCTAATATGCTGATTTGAGCAAATATAAATAATGTTAAAGCAAATATGTGCAATATTTTTCATTTTTGGATAAAAATATGCAGACTGGAGCTTTCAAACAGATGTACAGACAACTAAATTGCTTTGGTGTCATAACATGTTTATGGAGTCGCTTTTTATTAATTAAAACATTATGTTTATACAGAGGATTGATTACATTTTTGTCTGGGTGCACATTTCATTGTCTTGCATTGCAACTACTCAACAAAAAAACATTCCATGGGAATAAAACCCTGAGATTATTTTCCGTATCATCTGAAAAAAAAAAAAAGTAGTGTGCTTTTTTGGCAACTCTTATTTTTTACAATGATTGCATTATCAAGGGATCTCAGGTAAACATATTTAAAGACATGGCACTCACATGGGGATTGCAAATATACATTAAACTGAAAATATTTACTGAAATGAGTTACTAAAGGGCACAGACAGACTAATGTCCGTGGTCAAATATTCAAATTCAATAGACTCACACATATTATGATTAATATTTCACAAAACAAACCCTACAAATGTAGGTCAGAACGCATATAGTTTCCGATAACACAGGCCAGCCTTTGTAGTTCACTGGAGATACATATGTTGTTAACGTACATAGCACTGCTATGGTCAAAAATCAGGAAGAAACAAAACATTAAACAATGATAATGTAGTATAATATTAATAGTTTTCATGAATATTTCAGCATATTTCAAAGCATAGATTTACTCTCATTAGGGCCTGCCCCTTATGTGATCAAATATGGAATACATAATCAATACACCTAGCACAGCTACAGTGATCTGCAATTATATATATATGACAATATATTAGGAAATATTAGTCTGTATTGTAGGGATGCACAGTCCATATTAGATTTTTAATTGTTCATGCACATTTCCTTTGTTTTTGCATTTCGATTAACTTTAGCATCAACTATAGCTTGCTTAAAGTTTATTTATAAAAACGCTAATAATTTTGAAAGTTGCTTGTAGTAAGTCTTAAAATGAATATGCATTTTCATACTTTACATTATAATATTGTGATGCCTAGTTTTTTTTTTTGTTTAAACTATGTGTATGATTGTAAAATCAGCCATTTATTTTTTAGCATCTATAACAAAAAGATAATTATAGGCTTTTCTATATTGGCCAGATTTTAATATTGGTGCATCCCTAGTATGTATTTCATATACATATGATATATTCACGCTCTCCTAACACAGACAAGGAACTGCATTAACAAAACCACACCTCACAAATTGTTCATCAAACAATAAAAACCACAAGTCTGTCTTCTCTTCAAGAAGTCCATCTCTAATTGGACAGCTCATGTCCAATCACTGTCCAATCAGCGTAGACTGTCCTCATTTAGGACACCATACAGTATATGCTGAATCATTTTATGGATTAATTCCGCTCCGCAGAACTGATCCATCTATGCAGTTCTGATAGCATGTATATGAATGTAAACTATACAAGTACCCCACTGTTCCTCAGCAAAAATCCACCTTAATTAGCCATATTCACTAGATGGTGGCCCTCTAACCAGATTGTAGTAGCCAGCCAAGGCGCCCAGGTCTACATAGAGGGATCCTTTCTTCTTCGAGTGCCCAGAATCCTCAGTGTAAAAGGAAGAATCTAAAAATAGAAGAGTAAAGGATCTCAAGTATGCAATTAAATGAATTTGACGTGGTATACTGTGTGTGCGCGTGTGTGCGTGTGATGTACCTTGGGTGCTGTCTGAAAGCTGACTGTGCTGTCGCAGCAGTGGATGTGTGCCTTCTTCCAGTGCAGAATCCAGACTCCAACAGCGTGGCTGGTCCTCCCGGGAAGGATGGAGGGCCTCCTCGTTTAGTAATTCTGTGGCAGAGCTCCTCTGTGCAGCGACCCTATCGAGTGCATGCTCCAGGAGCCTCCGCATCGCAGGGCTACAGCTTTCAGGTATGTCCTCCAGAGGAGGAGCCTGTTTGTGGATCTGCAAACAGAGATTGTGAAAATCAATGGTGGCACAGGTGCATTCACAAGCAGCCACATGCAAAGAGACACTGTACATGAATTTACATTCATTTACATAAAAAGGAACTGAAGTGTGTGAAAAGGGAACTGAAACCAGTTGGGCTGCAGTATAAATGTTGAACACAAAAATAATTTTTTTATAGAGCCAGCTTTCTATCTGCTTCCATTCCATGGCCAGCTCTTAAATTGAAACATGCAAACTAATCTGCAAAGCATAGGGGAAGCTTAAACTGCTGATATTAGTTTAAATGAAAGTTTTTAAAAAAAATAAGAGATATTTGGAAATTGCCTGCAATGGAAAGAAGAACTATACAAGTTCTCTCTTGTGATCCTTTGCTTTATAGTGTCTAAAACAAACAACAAAAAAACTTTGTATAAAAAAATGTTTAGAGAATGATTACAAAATTAGCATCCTTTGCTATATAGCGGTTTAAAGAGAAAAAAGAACAGAAAAAACTAATAAAGCAAAAAAATTTGAAATAATAATAAATAAAAAAGACTAAAAATATTATAAAGAATTGTTATTATTATTACAATTATACAGAATTAGCATCTTTTGCTTTATAGACGTTTAAACTGGAAAAAGAAAATTAAAAAAGGCTATAAATAATATTATACGCAATTATTAAGATGGTATAGAAGTACCATAATTTTCAGTGGTTTAAATGATACAAATAAATAAATAAAAAAACTAAATGAGAAAAAAAAAAGGAATTAATTAGTTAAATGATCTAGAATCAGCATGATACATACTGTGCTAATAGAGGCCATTATGTCATGAAGTTATGACATCAGCCTGCATGGCATTTATGTGTTTTGCTCTGTGGTCAATGTATATAGTCAGATTCATACGGTGAGGTTTTGCCACGTTCAGGGACTCCCCCTATACTGTTGCAGTTAATTACATACAAACAAAATACAATTAAAAGAGCAAGCAGTTCAATGCATTTTGATAAAATCAAATAAGCACACTCACTATGTAAAGGTATGAGGGGTAGGCTGTTCTGGGGTATCTCCTAACCCATGGAGGGCTTCCACTCAGCATGTGTATGATTGTGGTTCCCAGACTGTAGATGTCAGTCTTGGTGTTGTGTCCTCGACATAAAACCAGCTCTGGACTCATATACATCTGTACAGGAAAAAAAAACAATAAGCTCAGAATTCACATATGCAGAGGCTTTCAACCGAATTTGCAATAAATGGTTTTTATTTCAATTTTGTGCAATGAATACTGGACTGGACTGGCTGTTTTCTACTGTTCAGTCACTCTGAATAATAAAAATATGAAAAACAACTTCTGATGTAATAGGCAAATGACTACTCTGCTCACTATACTGCCTTACAGTAAACAACTTTATTTTTCTATGTGGGAAATCTTCAGTGCTGGTCAACAAGGCATGCTGGACTTTCCAAATGGGGCAAAATGTCAGCACTGAGGCAGCTAATGTGCATGTGTCCTTTTGGGCCTTTCCCAGAGTTTGTTAGGGAACAGAATATCAGCTAAGGGGGGAGGTGAGGGGGGGGGGGGGTGTTTGTGCGCACACATGCCTTTTGGCTTTTCAGATCTCCTTTCAGAATCACCATTTAACTATTTAAAAAATGTACATAGCACATGACAATGCATATTTATGACTTTCTAAAGGAATCAGTACAATCAGGAACTACCAAATTCCGCATTCTCTCAATATAGACTAAACTAATATTTAGTCACACAGTGGCAGACCAAATATGGAAAAATTTAAGTGTGCAAAGTGACCTCAAACATGCTCACCTCTGTGCCACGTAAGTCCCGAGGAACATATACATCATCCTTCATCTGTACTGTAAGCCCAAAGTCCACCAGCACGGCTTTTGCGGACATCAGCACAATATTACTGGCTGCAGGGACAAAAATGAAATAGGTAAGATTAAATTAGGTAAGATTAAAAAAAAAAAAAACATTCAGAAGTGTGTAGTAATATTTGAGAAGTCACAATAACTTCTGCAAAATATAGGTTGTTCAGTTCTTGTTTGTGCTGCATAGCGAGACCAACGCAGCAAGGTGTTGTTTTCCGGAAGCAGAGTAAGGTCATTACTCATGGGATAGCTTGCATAGTTCATGAACAGATCATCAGAAGTCTCAAAACCCCCTTTTCTTGCTCTCCCTCCATATTTCACACTGCTTGAAATAACATGTCTCCTCTCCAAGCCAAATGTCAAAAAGCCAGTCCTCAAAACCACAAAGCAGACTACTGTGATTGGTCACTCATTTCATGTTACTCTCTCAGTCTTACTGAAATTTGAAAACACTGGTTAGATGGATTGCCTGTTGAATAAGCCCTTGAAAGTAATACATTTGTGCAGTCATGTGTGCAGTCTGTCTCTTCCTGCTCTCGCTCTCCTGACTGGAAATTCCAGACGCTTGAGAAATCATGAGCTGCAACACTGATTGGCTCCTGTGTATGACTAAACAGCAGCAGAATGTTGTCAGCCACAACCCTGCCATATTAAATTATATTGTGTTCCTCATCTTTGATTGGGCATAAACTAAAAAGACTCTAGCCTGTGGCCAATTCTTTGTCAATCATTTAACATTGCTGTTTCCTCTTGATGGCCTCATTTTAAGTTCTGTCAAATAAGCAAAATACCTTCCTTGACCACATAGTCATTATCTGATTTACCTACAGAGCACCTCTGTTGCATTTAGGGGGGAAATAACAGTGGTTTGGTGTGTCTGTGGTTTGCAAAGAAAAAAGCACTGAACTGCTTTTGACCCTTCTTTTGAAATGTGTTTTGAACATTCAATTCAGAGCAGCTGAGGTAAAGTGGTCATAAACAATCAGTTTGGCAGGAAACTGCAGTGATATTTCAGAAAAAATCCTTTATGATGCAATCCAAAGCTCTTACGTTTGATGTCGTGGTGTATGATCTTGTGAGAGTGCAAGTACTCTAGGCCTCGCAGAACCTGCTGAGAGACCCAAATGATCTCGAACTCTCTCATTGGACCACAGCTATCCAGCTTCTCCAGAACTGAGCCCCCTTCACCCGCTTCCATGAACAAGTGCACTGTCTGCTCCCACAGCAATGCCCCATACAGCTCTGCTATGTTCTCGTGACGGAAGCGGGCTTGGATTTCCACGTCTGCTGGCTTGAAATGTTCCACGGGAATCTGGAGAGAAAGTACACCTAATTTATAAATTCTGACATTTTGGAAGTGCACCAAAAATGAGCTTGCTCATTATACTTATATGCATATTTAATCATTCGTATATGCAAATAATTTGAAAAGAAAGACAAAATGCAGATGGCTTAGAGAAGTTGGAACCAACACAGTAAAATATGTGCATGATCTACACATTTTTCCATATACCTTCACAATATTAATTACTAGAATCACACTGCCACACTGATTTCCAAAGTACTGAATTATTAGTAGTTAAGGATTAATATATGCACCAGGCTTATTATATATTTGTCTGTTTTGGCTGTTTATTATATTCATGCCCACTTGAACAATTAAGTATTTCCAAAATCTACCAACATCTCTGTAACGGCCTGTTAAATTGACCACAAGTCTGAAATGTCTTCTTCCACTAGACATCTGCACTCTGCCACATAGTTGAGACACTGTCTCTGTGGGCTGCATGTTTCCACGGGGGCGTTCCTGTCAGCTTCCTGTGTGCGTTAGAGCCATTCTCAGTTTCTGTTCAAACACTGCATGCTGCACGCTGACCCTCTAAACATTTTAAGGAAATTGGGTTGTTTCCCAAAAGTGCTCTTCCTCATTTCAAAATCTTCTCTTATTGCTGCTACAGTTTCTACAAGAAGCGTTTCTCTTTTCAGAGCCATTATTTTCCACTGTACATAAAGCCTTGTGGCCTCACATGCTAGTGCATAAGATCGTCACAAGAACAAATCATGCATTATCACATGTTTTCTGTCTAATATTTTCATGTGAGAAGTATATGTTTACTTAATGACTGACTTCATGTTTAAAATGACTTCTTTTTTCTGCTTATTAAATTGTTTTCAACATAGTATTTTGAACAAGCTGTACAAAATTTGTTTTTGCTTCACTTCACTAAAAGAACACAGATTCCCAGAAGGGAAGTCATGTCAATTATATCCTCCTAGTGGAGTGAAAACAACTACCTTTGCCAAAAAAAAAAAAAATGTTGAGATTCCTGAAAATAACATTCTCTGGATTCCCGGACTTACTAGTTTGCATGCCATTCTCTTCCGAGTTTTTGTGTCCTGAGCCAGATGGACCTTCCCAAATGAGCCTTTGGGAATGTGTCCAGGGCCTAGGGGCTTGTAGGTTAGTTTCCAAGGAAACAGAAGGACGTCCAAGTCAATGCGATAATGCCCCTCCTTAATGACCATGCCTGTCTGCAGGAACAAAGCAGGGTGTCCATGAGAGTAAGGCTATGACAACTTATAAAACAAGTTAACACTCCTTTACTTATCATGCACAAATATGAGTTGCTTTGATTGAGCCAACAATCTCTGAACTGTACATTGCAACTGTTACTGTATACATTATGCATCTGTTATGTCATCAAAAAATAACCACCTATAGAGCTTACCTTGTTTAGCAGAACCCCCATTTCTTCACCCATCTCCAATAGAGAGGATGACGGTGTGTTTGAAACCATATTTACAAAGTCCAGGAGGTCAGATGCAGTCCCGTAACGGACCTTTCCAGGATTTTGCACATGTGAGATTAAATCCTGTGGTGTCTCCTCAATCTCGTCCATGTCTTCTTGCGAGAAACTTTCCTCAAATGAAACTCCTGTTTCCACCTCCTCGCCAACACAGTAGAAATTCTCTGCCTCTTGGATGAAGTCTTCAATGTTCATGTGAGCAAGAAGCAGTTCTATTCCAGCATTTTCATTCTCGTACTCCATCCTTGATTGAATCCTACAACAAAATGCTCGATCATTAGAAACAGGACGTTAACTAAAGTAATTTAGTGCATGCATCCATTTGTTTTGCACGCACGTGTATGTTTACAGTGTGGTCAGGCATGTTTCCTGATGTGCTTGCTTGCTCTATTTTGCCTGCAAGTGAGGGGTGGTTTTCAGGGGGTGGGAAACCCCAAGATGGGCTTTCTTCTTCAAAACAAATGGCAGTTAAAACTTTTACATTGAAACTTGATCTTTTCAAGGTCCTTAAGCACAAACTCACTGTCTTTTTGACAGACCCCCACATATACACAAATAGACTATACAATGCTGAAAAATTCTGACAACCTCATCTTCTAATACATAACCTACCTCAAGTAAAATCATTAAATAATAGTAAAAACATGTATAGCAACAACAATAATTTATCATTATTGATAAAAAACTGATGCTCAGAAACGCTGACTAGAAATAGACAGCCGCAGTTGACAAGGCTTTCAGTCACAGCCAATAACCAACTCGCTTGACCTGCTATGAACATTTCAAACTATGATAATATTAATAGCTGCTCGAAATATATAATATACAACGATATAAAATATGTATGAAATCCCAGTCGTCTGCTTACCTTTCGGTCAGTGTGTTCACAGCAGGGCACATGCTCACTGATTGTCCATAGTTCCAACTGAGGTTCTCACAGACTGACGCGCGCAGATAAGAGAATAAGAGCTGCGCCTCCGCTCAGCGCCTACGTCAACTGCGGTTTCGTTTTCTCTTTTCAATGAGAGGTATTTTCTCATTGAGAGGTCACGTATCTGCTTAAATTTTGCCACAGTCCCCTATCAGAATGTTCCGTGGAAGAAAAAATGTCATTCGCTTTCATCCTCATGATACGCAAGAGAAAAAGTTTTTGCGATGGCAAAGAAAAGCATAAATTAGTATGAACCGGTATAAAGAAAGACCCGGACGTTTGTGCTCTTTGATAAACGAGGTGATAAACTTTATCGGTCTTTTTCAATCTCAAAACGTGTATGCAAATTAGTGAAGGCTGCGCTGACCTTGCACAATACCGCTTTTGTTCATGAACGAATCCATGTTTTAAATGAAACTTTTCGCAGTCGTAGTGAATGATGTCTAACATCATAATTTGCACACTTTCAGAAATGATCGCTAAACGAGTCAGTGAACGAATCTTTTCAAGGGAATGAATTTCCCTGATAGCACATCATGTCCATGCAATAGGCTATGTCTATAGGACGTTTCCTATCAGATGTCATATAGTTTTTAAGATGTTTATGATTTAGAAAATAACTGACATCTTACAGACATCTGTCAGATTTGTACAGAGCAGATGGTTTCCAGATCACGTGATCTTTAACAGACATCTTGCAGACATGCATGTGCTATCTCATAATAATGTAAGTTGTACAGGTGATAATGTATGAAAAGTAAGATGTTCATGAACAAACCGATGTTTATAAATTAATACACTTTGGACACTTAATATCTAGCGATTATCGTCGATTTGATTGCACAGATACTATTTAAACTAAACTGAGCTAGACAATGACATTTCTGAATTCAATAATGAAATGCCTGAGTGTTTAATCTTATCATTATACTGACACTGTCCTCCAATTTGATACTGTTAAGTGCTTTGACAATCTGTATTATTAAAAGCGCTATATAAATAACGGTGACTTGACTTGACTTAATCTTTTAGGCATGTAAATCGTTTTCGCTCATTTCGTTCGTGAATGAAATGAATGGACTGTGACTCAACTGGCGTGACGATATTTAGGCTACAGCAACATGTAAACCTGCAGGAAAAGTCACTAAACGGGTCAGTGAACAAATTCAACGTATTGGGAATTGAGTCAAAATCTCCAACACTATTTTCAAGAATGTATTTTCAAATTTGGTGATCTCCAGCCTGGCATTTTCGGTTTTTTCCAAATGCGGAACGCAGCACTGCACAGGTCCATTCACAGCCACCGTAGAGCCTTAGTGTACGCACGCGCCCGTCTCAAATCAACAATGGCGGCCTCCTTTGGCGTGTGTAGGTTACGTTTCAGGGCTTTAGGGGGGCTTGATAAATTTTGTTTTGGATTGGAAACTCAAACGCAAGTAAAATTCACTTCGACTACATCAGCAATCAAAGCCCAGACCGAGAACAAGGCAGCGAAAGCCGGTAACATTGTTTTTCTGTAGAACTGTAGGCATGACATTTATCAAGTGTTTTCAGTTAAGTAACACTAATGATAGCTGTAAAACGTGTTCATGTTTTTCTGTTAAAAATAAATACCAAGTTGTCGTCTCATGGTGAAAATCGTGATGGAAATAACAGGTGCATTACATGTCCAATAACTCAAACCTCTTTCCTCTTGCTCCACTTTCGTTTTATTCACGAAAGCCAAGGAGAGTAAAACATTTCAAGTAATCCAAGAGGAGAGAAGAGAAGAAGCTGAAAGATCTGTTTTAATCAGCTGTCCGCCTAAGATCAACGAAAATAAGTTTTTAGATTACCTGTCTAAACATGGGACAATCAACAAACATTTCTTCTACAATAGCTACGTAAGTGTTGCAGAACTATAAGTTATAGGAATAGTGACAAATTTAATATCTAATGCTTGATCAAAAATTGACACAAGTGTTGTGCTTATAATGTGTTTCTCTTTCTGTAGGGAACATATGCAGTAGTTGAATTCTCCAGCAGAGAGAGCATTGCCTCATTGAAGGAGAGCACAAATATACCAGCTGTTGAACATGAAGCTGCAGTGCCTTTCAAATCTCGCCTGCTGTCATTAAAATGGCCAGGCAGTCAGTCAAGCAATCATCCCATGCCCAAGTTCAAAGAGCAGTCCCCTCCATCCATCAATGGAATCACCCAGCTTCTCTCGGAAAAGGACACTGTAAGTCCTCTCTGAGTGATAGGTTCATTTTTAAACAAAGACATATGATGGAAAAGGATAAAAATTGGAATGGGAGATGTTTAGCTGTTTTTTTTTTATGTCTGCTGGTTGGAGCTTCAATTATGTATCTTCTCTTCACATTTCTTCTACAGATAGATGAACAACTGCATTGTCTGACAGAGACCTTACAGCTCACAGAAGAGAACATCAGTCTGCGCTTCCTTGTTTGTTCTCTGCTTCGAGACATAGCTGGAGCATATTTCCCAGAATGCATTATCAGGCCTTTTGGCTCCTCTGTCAACAGCTTCGGTAAACTGGGCTGTGATGTTGATATGATTCTGGATCTTGATGGCATCTATGCAACAAGCCAGAAAAAGGTCAGTGCTGTGGACTACTTAAGTAGATTGAATCTAAATAGGATAGTTTACACACAATTCTATCTTTTATTCATCCTTGTGTCATTGCAAACTTGAATGCCTTGGAACATGACGATATTTTGAAGAATATTTGATGAGTTCATTTGCAAAAACGGATAACTCCATTTTTAACAATATTCAAAAATCATGTTTTTTCATTGTGCATTCCAATTAATCTCAATCAAACTGCAGTTGGGTTATTTTGGTTAAGTAAAATAGCTAAAAAAAAAAAAAATACAGCTAACTAACAATAAAAGACAATAATAACTGAGTTTTTTTGCAAATAAACAATTCATTTGTAACCAATCAGTTTTGATTTCCATTGTATGGACAAAAACACTGAGACATTTTTCAAAATACCTTCTGTTTTGTTCTGCAGAAGAAAGTCAATCATATAGTTTTAGGAATTTTTGTAGTTTTAGTTTTGGAATCACAGAATATTCATTGCTGGGTGAACTATCCTTTTAAATACTCTATTAGTATGAAGAGTGAAATTCTAATTTATTGTTGTTTTTGCCTAGTTATTGATATGATTTTTGAAATACAACTTTTATAGTGCAGTTTTTTTTCTCCTCTGTTTTTGGAGGTTAATAGCTTTCATTGTATTGAAAATGTATTTAAATAAAAAAATATTACAATTAAACAACTAAATAATATAATTTGAATGTTCTGGTCATTTCTTAAGGATTATGTCTACAGTTAAAAATATGCATTACATTTCTACAATAGCAGTGATATTTTTCAAGTTTATTTATTATACAGTAATGTTTTAAACAGGGCTCAGGACTGTCTCTGGAGTACCAGGTGAAGAGAGGAGCATCAGAGCGGGCTGTGACCCAGAGTATCCTCTCAGTCATTGGGAAATGTGTAGACCAGTTCGGCCCTGGATGTGTGGGAGTCCAGAACATTCTCCAAGCTCGATGTCCTCTTGTCCGCTTTGCTCACCAACCTTCTGGCTTTCAGTGTGATCTCACTGCCAATAACAGGTAATGTTAGCTGAATGAAGTATCGCTTAATTAGCCATATTTAAACTTCATCTTGAAATAAGACTTTGGAAGCTGAGAGAAGGTAAGCAATAGTTAATCTCTGTAAGTCCCATAGAATGACATTTAAAGTATTGTTATTTGGGCTTTAAGGGCTGCTAGTGTATTTTCTCACTTTCATTTACACTTCCCCAAAACAAAGGTCACTCTTATGCTTCCTTTTAGAACGTGACAAATTAATAATGCACAGAAACCTGCGCAGCAGTTTTTGTTGCACTGGGACCCCTCATGGGGCAAGCTGTGGGTTAGAGAGGGGTATTCCCAGATGTGTACAGTGTACACTGTATGTGCATAATGAGAGAAACAGACCTTTATTTGCCCTTGATGCGTTTATGGTGGAGGATGTGTGAACACGAGTAAAAACACCGAGGAACATGAAATGCATTTATTTAATATTATTAAAGTTTGTTGTTTTTTTGTTTTTTTCCCCAACTGATGGACAATGATGATTTGCGCATTTACATAATTAAAAGCAAAACAGATTTGGTTTTCAATTCTTTTGACAATTTCCTGGTATGTGGTTGTTTTTATTTACTTATTTAGATATTTATATACTTATTTATTTGAATTGCTCATTTTGATATGACTTAATCGTTTAAATATGATATGACAGTCATTTAAAGGTACTGTGTGCCCCTAGTGGCACCAGATAGAATTACATTTTTTTTTTTTTTTTTTTTTAATTTGGTTTTCCAAATATTCTTCAATTTTTTGGATCAAACTGATAATCCCGTCCTAAACACAGGTACATGTTTTGTTTTGTTTTATGTTGTCATGTGTGCAGGGTGGCGATGAAGAGTTCAGAACTGCTGTTTCTGTACGGCCAGCTGGACCCTCGTGTTCGGCATCTGGTGTTCAGTGTGCGGTGCTGGGCTCGGGCTCATAGCATCACAAGCAGTATTCCAGGAGCATGGATCACCAACTTCTCTTTAACGGTCATGGTAGTGTTCTTCCTACAGCAGAGGAATCCTCCCATACTGCCCACATTGGACAGACTGAAGGAGCTGGCAGGTATACAGCCATGCTTTTCTGCAGTTTCTTGTCTATTGTACTATTCTGCCATACAAAGGTAAAGGACAGTAACTACACATTTGGTCAAAACTGAGTTATGACTGAAACAGGATCTCTTAGATTATGTTCTGTTCTGTGAAAGATGAGTTTAGCTCTGAAATCAAAGTGTGAAAATTAATATTGAAAGAAGAAATAAATAAATAAAAGCAGAACTCAATTAAAAAATCAAAAAGCAATTTATTTTCTCAGCTCCAGTGTTGCTTTTAAAAATAAGTAGCACAACCATTTTCAAGAGTGATATAATAAATGATTTTGAGTATCAAATCAACATATTAGAATGGTTTCTGAACAATCATGTGACACTAAAAACTTTTCCTTCATGTAAATAAATTGCATTCTAAAATATGTTAAAATAGAAACCATTGATTTTTAAATATTTCACAGTATTACTGTTTTTATTTTACTGTTTTTGATCAAATAGATGCAACCTCGGTAAGCATAAGAGGCTACTTTCAAACACATTAAAACATCTTACAGACCCCAAACTTTTAGAACGATAATGTAGAAAGAGCCCATCATATAAATAAGTAAAAAAAAAACCTTTGCATGTCTAAATAAATTTTCTATATGGCTTGGATTATTTGCTTTGAACTAACATTTAATTGCCCTTTTATAAAACCTTGTAAATTATTTTCCATAGCCTCATAACTCATAGCCGTGAGTCATTACTTGAAGCATTTTCTCCAAATGGCAGCTGTGAGGTAAAGTGTGTCAGATGTTTGGGAGTGATTTTCATCATTGGCTCAGCTAATAGTGATAGTGATCTCCAAATGAAGAAAATACTACTACAATTATTACAAATGCTATCACATTTCAATTTTTTACACTACAGTCGGATATTTAGAAATAATACACAGAAATTTTTGAATGGGGTTGTGCTTTTTTTTTGTTTCTGTTTAATTTGTAGAATGTATAAACTGTTTTTATGTGTTTGTGAGTGTGTGTATAATACATGAGAGACACTGCTGTCTCATCATCCGTGACTCCAGTAAAGTATAGTGGCTCAGGATACGTCACACTGTATGTCTCTCCTCTGAGCTGATTGTCTACACACACAATAGGTTTCTTGTCTGCCAGGGTCAAGGACAGTGATACCACAATAGTGATACAGAATCCATCTCTATATGTAAGGCCACTTAAATGATATTTATGTTTTGTATGTGTATGCACTTTCCAGGACCATCAGATAAGTGTGTCATTGAGGGTAATGACTGCACTATTGTCAGTGACCTTAGCAAGATTACACTGCAGCAGAACACAGACACATTAGGTGAGTGGAGCTCATGCATTGTTTTCATAATTTACACAAACTTAATGAAATGTTCTACCTTTTCACCTTTGGGCAGATGGCTCGTTTCTGTAATGCTTTTGTTATGCATTACATTTTTACTGAGTGCCAATGACACTGCAGTTTATTTTTCAGTTGTTGTAATTTTTTCATCCACAGAGAAACTGTTGCAGGAATTCTTAGAGTTTTATGGCAATTTTCCCTTCAACAAGGCATCGATCAATATCAGGAAGGTGAGTCATCCACCATCAACACGTGCATTCATGCGCAAACTCCCAGAGGACACTGCTGACGTCTTTACAGACCCTCCACAAATGCCCACCAGAGGGCAGTGTATATATAGTCAATTCAAAGAAAGTGTCTGTGTCTGCAGTGGACACAGATATACAGTGGCGCTCAAATTTATTCAACCCCCTTGACGATCTGTTGCCATAAACGAAAGATTATGAAAACAATTCAACCAAGCATCAGAAAACTATTATAGAAAGTTTATTAATACACGTTTGAGTGATTCTGAGATTCATAAAGTTGATTTAAAAAAAATATATATATTTTTTTAAATTGGCTCAAAATATTGAAGTACAATATTAATTAACCCCCAAAAGCAAAATTTTTGTAGAGAATATTTTATTTATTTTTTATAATCTCAAATAAACGTTGCTTCTAAGTGCTTACGAGCTTCTGCTTACAGCAGCTCTCCACTGGAATCTTAACCCATACCTCATGTGAAAAATGTTCCAGATCACTGATAATCTTTGGTTTTCATGTTTCCACTGCTTTCTTCAAATTCCACCAAATATTTTAATGAGATTTAAATCTGAAGACTGAACAGGTCACTCAAGAACATTCCACATCCAATCCCAAAACCAAGCTTCAGTAGATTTGGATGTATGCTTTGCCCTGCTGGAAAGCCCAGTGATCATCAGCTTCAGTCTATGCATCAAAGGCATCACAGTCTTTGCCAAAATTACCTGATACTTCAAAGAATCCATGACATTCTTCATGCAGTCAAGTTTTCCACTTCCTGTAGCAGCAAAGCACCCCCATAACAAGACTGGCACAACTGTATGTTTGACCATGGCGATGATGTTCTTCTGCTCATACACCTTGCCTACATACCACTGATACATGGGTCCAAAAAGTTCAAGTTTGGTTACAACCATACACCCATTCTTCCAGAAAGTGGAAAGTGAAAGTGACGTGACACGTGGCCAAGTATGGTTACCCATACTCGTAATTAGTGCTCTGTATTTGTATTTTGTGTGGTTCTAATTTAAAGGGTTAGTTCACCCAAAAAAGAAAATTCTGTCATTAATTACTCACCTTTATGTCGTTCCAGACCCGTAAGACCTTCATTCATCTTCAGAATGCAAATTAAGATATTTTTTATGAAATCTGAGAGCTTTCTGATCCTCCATAGAAAGCAACACAACTACCACATTCAAGGCCCAGAAAGGTAGTTAGGACATCGTGAAAATAGTCCATATGACATCAGTGGTTCACTCTCGTGAACACGCGTCGAAGACCAAAACAGAAGAGAGGAAATTGTTGAATAAAGTCATTCATTTTGTTTTCTTTGTACACAAAAAGTATTCTCATAGCTTTTTTTATTAAATGTCAGTCTCATTACAGCCAGTATTCTCGTAGCTTCATAAAATTAAGGTTGAACCACTGTTGTCACATGGACTATTTTAATCATGTCCTTACTACCTTTCTCAGCCTTGAACGTGGTAGTTGCGTTCAAGGTCTTACGGTTTTGGAGTGGCATGAGGGTGAGAAATTAATGACAGAATTTTCATTTTTGGGTGAAATATCCCTTTAATTTTTGTTCTTGTTGTTGTTTTTGTACATTGAATTAACAGTATAAGAAATTGAGAGAAGATGCTGATGCAATTGATGTGTTAATACTGTGTGTTTAAGTGTCTGAGGGCATAAATATCCTGCTTTATATCTCTTTCACCAGGGAAAGGAGCAGACTAAACCAGAAACGACAGCTTTGTATATCCAGAATCCATTTGAAACCACTCTTAACATTAGCAAGAATGTTAATGCAACACAGCTAGAACGTTTCGTGGCACTTTGTCGAGAAAGTGCTTGGCTTCTCCAGCAGAAGGAAATTCTTAAGCAAAGTTCGGACTCACCATGGGGGTTCACCGCACTTCTCCTTCCTTCAGTCACCTCAGGAGCAGGGGTGAAAAGTCGCAGGAAGAGAAAACTGGAACCAGCTAGTTCAAGAATAAAGAACCTCTTAGACTCTCTGAAGATTAAAAGTGGTGAAACTGTTGCAAAGAAGGGAAGTGCAAACACTAGAAGGTGATCTGGTCAATAAACTTCACTTACCCTGGAGAACATGGGAAACATCTTCTGAAGAACGAATTTAAATGACCAACACACCAAAAGAATGGAACAAACGTCAAGTTTATATACTTCTACAGTCAGAATCTGTAAGTCTTTTAAGAAATGTTTAAAAAACTAAGCTCAGTTTCCGGTCTACTCAAGTGTTTCACATGAAAGAGTAACTTTGTAGATTCCAATGTGATATAACAATGGAAGAAGAGGTCCACTGCGTTCTTGACTCCTAAAAAATGGAGTTTAATGGTTGTGTTGATCTGATAACAACAATCATTACAGTTTCCAGAGAAGTGAAGCAGAACCTCTGAACATTAAACTGGTGCATGGAACAGTTGTGATTGTTAGATCACACACAAACTCCATCTTCTCTGAGTTGCCATACTATTATAATTGCCTAATGATTCTGTGGAAACAGTCACTGTCACATAATGTTTTATAAGATATTAAAACAAAGTAATGTTCAGACCATTACTGTTTGCTTCTTCTTGAGCTTCTTTATTTCTAATTTTTCCCATTCTCCTTAAAAAAAAAAAAAAGTGTCTGAATGTTGCATTAACTATGGTAGCCTGTTTCTGCCACAGACTGAAATTTCTGAAAATTTATATATCAGAATTGTCACTTAATTTCCTTAATTGGGACTTAATCTCCTCGCAAACATAACCACAATGTGACTATCTCACAATAACAACTTTATTTCTCCTGATTGGGGCATCATTTCCTCGTTATTGTGACTAAATCTCTCTTGACCTAACATGAGCTAAAATCTCTTTTATTTCACACAGTTTCAACTTTATTTCTTGTAATTGTGATTTTAAATCTCACAGTGAATCTTTGTGACCTTATATCTCACAATTGTGACTTAATTTCATTGTTTCTCACAAAGAAGCTTGATATCATGCAACGTTACCTTATATATCACAATTGCAGTTTCTCGTCATTGTGACTATATCTCAATATAAGAATGGCTTTTATAATAAACTGGAAGGTAGTGTGAGAAGATGGATGGAACAAGACATGGGAAAGGTGAAGAACTACAGCACTTTGGTGGGGAGGGCAGGAAACAGATAGTGAGTTGATGGAAAAAAGTTGTAGAGCATTGGCAAATAGAGAGGAAATAAGTGTTTTGAGACAGGACAATTAGTAGCGAGAGAAGAAAACTATAATGGAAGATGAAAGAGTGTAAAGTCTCCTGGGAGAGCTAGTTAGTTGTTTTAATGTTCATGATGGTTTTACCACTCAACTTGATGAGGTCAGAGGTCAAATAGTATAGTGGAAACCATTTCTCTTAACCTTACCCCTTTTACAGAGAGCCAGAGAACAACATCTTTGTCACCTTTAAACCATCTGAACTGAATTTGAACTTTAGTGGCTGTTTGAGAACGTGAGGAAGGTCATGGGCTCCTAAAGACGGGCAAAGGATGGAGTGATAGAGTAATAATACTCAATATCCTTATGCAATTTCACAGGTGAAATCCCACCCAGAGCTGCTTAGTGGTGGATTTATCCAAACAGCTGAAAGACATTTGGGCTTTATGAGCTTATATCTGTGTGGCATTAGACTGTTTACAATTGTTTATCTGCTCACTCATCTCTCTCTTCATACCTCACAAGGGTTCTTACTGTCACAGTATACAGCTTAGGACATGCAGAGCTGCTGATACTCTCTTTGTGCCCCTTAAAAGGTATGTTTTTTGTTGTTTGTATGTATCTGTTAATATAATGTATTTTGTGGAGTTTAAAATGCGGTTAAAAAACCTGACCTAAGGTTGGAGATCGGTTTCTATGTTTGTAGTACAATTCACTAAAGTGTGTGTGTGTGTGTGTGTGTGTGGTGTGTATGTATGTATGTATGTATGTATGTATGTATATATATATATATATATATATATATATATATATATATATATATATATATATATATATATATATATATATATATATATATATATATATATATATATATATATATATATATATATATATATATATATATATATATATATATATATAAAATAATTAAATGGCAAAGCTGAATTTTCAGTAACCATTACTCCAATCTGCAGTGTCACATGATCCTTCAGAAATCAGTCTAATAATGCTGATTTGGTATTCAAGAAAAAAAAATCTCATCAATGTTGAAAAGAGGTATTATTATAAATTGTAATATTAATATTCTTTTTTTATTTTTATTTGGTTTGTTCCAATGTTAATGTCTTTGACACTTATGATGAATTGAATGCATCCTTGCTGAATAAAAGTGTTAATTTCTTCCAAAACAAAACATAAAAATCTTACTGGCCCTAAACTTTTGAGCAGGTGTGTGTGTGTTTAACCAGGTCTATCCATTTGAAATATAACCACATATAAACTATTGTTTTGATTCGGCCAGGCAGGGAGCTCAACCTCCTGTGTGTTTGTTCGGCCTCTGAGGCAGCGGACGGGTTGAGGCTTCCGCTGGGTGTAATACTCGTCAGGTTACGCTACAATTTTTGTTCTTCACCCTGCTGCCAAACTAAACAAATCCCTTCAGATATGATGATTATTTCCTGAAATGATGATTGTTATGACCCCTGCTCTCAATGTGTTTTAGTCATATTCTCCAACTGTTCCCTCTACTACCCATAGAGTATGTTTGCTTTTGAGTATGTACAAAATATATACTTTCATTCTTTCTTTCTTTCGCTCTCTCTGCTTATTCTTGGCTGTAGGTTTTTCCTCCTGAGCCTGAAAGAATTTCGGAAAGGTGGCTTGAGGGTTCGAAAAACACAGGGGGGATTTGCAGGAAAAACAACATGAAATGAAAATGGTCTTGGCTTTGCCGCCTTAGTGGAATTTCAGTCAAAACCCATGCTATTTACAACCTCTTCAGAGGATTTTGCTGGTTAGGTGCAATTTACAATTTTAAAGCCTTGGGTATTTATAAAATGCTCAAGGTGTTATTTTACACCTTTACAGGCAGTGATTAGTGTGGCGTTAAAATATTTGACACTTGTATGATACTTTAATAATATGTCCACAGCTGATATGCATCAATTATTTGTCTGACTACAATCACATGATCTCAATTTCTCATGTTATATCATTCACACCCAGGCGTAATCTAACTTCCTTTTCCTTTTCAAGTCCATTGTCCAAAGTGTGCAATAGTTCTTTTCCAACTTCTTTGCTTGTGCTTGTGCCAATCATTTGCCATGCAGTACCAAAACACATTGAGCGTCCTTCCCTCTGTCCGTGCTCAATCTTTCCTGTCAGTGAAGGGTCACTGTCTCTAAATCTGTTCTTTGCCTTTCCTCCTCCTGCCATTTATTTTTCCCAAAGCACCTTGTGGATCAAGGGAATCTGAGAAAGCTTCTGACACAGTTCTTTTCCCTATCGGAAGCACTGCGCCAGCCAGTAGCATTAGCTCAGTAAACTGGTGGAAAGTACTGCCCTTTTGTTGTTGTTTTTAGCAAGCTCAGGCGCGCACACACATACACACACACTGAAGTTCAGTTATCAGAATGGGCCTCTGTGTGCACCCACAATTCCCATTGTTTTAGTTCTCTACCTCAGCAAGGCTTAATTGAGCCTGGCACCAAAAGTTGACCTCGGTGGAACGATAGAGCTATGCTGGTCGATGCCATTTCTCTCTTGTCTGCTGTTCTGGTGCCG
This sequence comes from Acrossocheilus fasciatus, assembly GCA_036784905.1. NCBI lineage: Eukaryota > Metazoa > Chordata > Actinopteri > Cypriniformes > Cyprinidae > Acrossocheilus > Acrossocheilus fasciatus. Next base: position 17,608,279 of record CM071949.1, read on the forward strand.
AGGGCCTGTCTGCAATACAGGCAGTACTAACACAATATGAGTGTCTGGAAAGGCCTCTATTTAATAGGGCTGTCTCTGTTTAAAACTTCAGTCAGTTTACGGTTACTAATGATGGGTGAAAACAGCTTACTGGACCTTGCGTCTGAGTCTTGCTTGCCAGCTTTAAAAGGGATCAGAGTTTGGGTTTCTTATTAGCATTGTTCATACTTATTCTCACCAAGGTTACATTTTAGTTTTAATATTGTGAAATGTTTTTTGTTTTAGTGTATTTTATAATTTATTCATGTCAAGGCAAAGCAAAGTTTTCAGTAGCCATTAATCCAGTCATCAGGGTTGCATGATTCTTCAGAAATCATTTTAATATGCAGATTTGGTGCTCAAGACATTTCTTATTTCTTCAGAGTCGAACATGTTTGTGCTGGAAACCGTGATACAATTATTATTATTTTTTTCAGGATTTTAGATGATTTCATATTGCATGTTATTTTATAGGATTTTATTATTCTATATTGCATTAAATATCATTTTCGTTTAATTTTATATTATAATAATTTGAATTATATTATATTATTACAGTTTTTATATGGGTTTTATTTTTGTTTTATCTACAAGACCTGCATTAATATACATTACATTAGCTACTTATTGGTTAGCTTTTCATTGTTGGGTTTAATGTAATTCTTGTTTTCTTAGTGTCAACTAAGTTTTTGGCTTTCACATTTAGAGACTTTGCATTTGTGACTGTTTATGTGCTTCCTGCACAAAGGGAAAAAAACAGCTTTGCTTTGAGAATCCCATGTGCAATTTTTCTCATGCTTTTCACAAGTGCTGTGATGATCTTTTTTTGTTTTGTTTTGTTTTTGATGCACTTAATGCTCACTGAAATTAAACAACTAAACTGTCAATTTATTGAGGTCAGGATTTCTCCCCTGCCACCACAGTTGGCACACTTTTTCTCCATGGCTGTACACAGCTGCAACTCAGAGTTTTTGGGGCTTTGCTGTGCAGGGTGAGTAATAGACGAGATATTATGCTGAGTTCAGAGTTTGCAAGATCCAGTGTGCTGGCCTGACTGTATCTGTGGCCACTTGTTGAGAGGTGTCTTCATGATGCACTGTAAAAAAAAAAAAAAAATTCCGTAAAATTTACGGTGAAAAACCAGCAGCTGTGGTTGCCGGAATTCGGAAAATATACGGTAGCAACGTTTTAGGTTTTACGGTTTTAACTTAAATTTACAGTTAAATACCGTAATTTCATTAACTGATATTATGTTAATATACCAACCTATTGAAGTACTGGAATCTGAACACCTTTGAAATACACTGATAACCACCAAATGCAGCTGATGGGTGATGAGAAAGTCACATGACGAACCAAAGCCCATCACAAGCAGCTTTTAAATAATAACGTATATAGAAGGTGCACAGTGTCATTCAAACTAAACTAAACTCCATCATGGTAAGACTCATTAAATTGAAATGTGCAATAAACATTAATTCAACAACATTACATGTAACATAGAACCCTAATAAACATAACTGATGAGAAAAAACTAAGAAGAAGCCTAGTTATTTCAAAGAAAAAAACATCAAATTCAAACAAAATTTGAAATGCAATGCAGAGAATTCTGGGAACGTAAATTTACGGGTTTTCCCTGTAAATTTTTACATTCTTTTTCATTTCCAAAAGCAGTATTTCACCGTAAAATTGTCTGAAATGTCTATTACAGTTTTTCACCGTATATATTAGGGGAACTTACTGTTAACCATTTAACAGGTTTTTACCGTAGCTTTTTCACAGTTTTTTACCGTTAAAATCAAGGTCATTTTTTACAGTGTAGAAATTGGGAAATGGAAATTGTTTATTATTCAGCCCTGTGACCATTTGTTTTTAGTCACTTGTGAGTTTTTCTCACTGTATGTGTGTCTTATTACACCATGAAAACTAGAACCACATGCATGAAATTGATTACTTGGGCATTTGATTGCTGTCGGTTTGTGTAAATTAGAATTTTATTCCATCTCCCTACTCTTTCCCAAACACTCTGGGGCATCAGCATGAGCCTTTCCATGAATATTGGGTTCCATCAGTGGAGGTGAATCCATATGTAATGACATCCATTCCTGGAACCATCAACTCTATGATCTGTCTCTGCTAAAACTATTAGAGAGAAGCAGCAGCTCTCCTGTTTCATTACTGAAAAACACAACAGTAGGATCCTATTCCACTTATCATCTTTCAAACATCTTCACCTCACACTTGGAGAACTATAGGGACATTTTCCTCCCACTCTCCTCTTTCTACAATTCCTCTTTAGGTGTGTGAGATTATGTGGGTAGTCATTTGTGTCTAGCAAGGGATTATCTGCCTTAAAATCATTTTAATGCATTAATAGGAGCAGAGTTGACAGTAATCTTCAGAATTAATCATTTAATTTAGGATATGGCTATGAATTAAATAATTTTTGCTATGAATCCAAGTACGTTTCTCTACGTTAATGACACAATTTTTGTAGTTAAAGCACATCCTGCCATACAGCTGGAACAGGAGTGGCACTGTGTGCTATAGTAAATGAACTGATGTCAGTTTGAAATTAAATTTCAGTCTTAAGAGAGACTCTGAATTAGTCTATATTTGGCAAGGCGGTAACGAAGTTCTCTGTTAACGTGATTTAGGTGAATGGTGGATAGATTGGAGTGAAAGGAGATGAGATGACCTCATAGTACTGGAAAGCTCAGGTCAGAAGAATGACTGGACTACTGAAAACATGTAATGAACAGAACGCTAAACAATAACCAGATTTCATTTAGCGTGACAGCATTATACAGATAATCACAGATTTTTTTATTTAAAAAAACAACAACAATAAAACCAATAAACCATTACGATCATCAATGTTTAACTGCATGTCCAAAAATTATGTAACAGAATGACATAAAATGTCTGGAAGACACTTCTACAAAGGGCTTCAATTGACTCTGTGAACTTTACTGAATCAGTTTATTTAGATAGTACATGCAAATCAAACTGCTCATGAAAAATCATTTTATTTGCATGAACTCTCCAAACTAACTGACTTCCCAGCATTGCAACATTTTTATTTTTATAAGAGAACACCTTTTTGAGTATCTAAATGTAAGACACTAGGTAGTGGGAAAACACACACACACACACACACACACACACAGTATAGGAGGCACGTCTAATAAAAGTTGAACTAAAGTTGCATGTTTAGACCCTCTGCTGTGTCCCAATTCAGATGCTGCATCTTTTGAAGTCTGCATCCCAAAACCAAATGCATCACAGCAGCGTGACGAAAACGTGGCCTTTGCAGATTTCGAAGTCTGCATCCTAAGGTTGCAGCCCCTGAATTGGACTCATGTCATATGCTGCAAAATGTGCAGTGCAGTGATCTAACACATCCATCTGTTGCATGTTTACATAGAAAAACAATGGAAAGGCAGTGCAGTGGAACCAAAATGTATTTTAGATTTGCATGACTGCAATGCTACGTGTGCAATTTGAGTAGCATTGAAACATGACATGTTGATAGTAGTATTGCTAGTTGTAGTACAAATAAACACTGCTCCTTTCCTATAAATTGTCAGCAACAAAATATAAATATAATAAAAGGCCTAAAAGTGAGCTTTGTAATGATATCTTTCAGCACATTACAAACTTTATTTTTATTATGGGGGTGGGATTAAAGCGGTTTAGGATAAATAACAAAAGTTCAACATCATGTGCAGAACAGCTTTGTTTTTCAAGGGCCAGCACTCTTTAAAGTCCCATTATTTTTGCCGAGTTCATTTGGAGTGGATGAATTTGTGGGCTGACGCAGACAAAGCTCACTCTGTCAAAATGGCCTTTGTTAGGGATTCTCCCTATTATCCCACCACCCCTATGTAAAGACCCAGCATTCTCTTTGTCCTCAGAAACTTTGTGTGTGGTTGTTTGGCATTTTTGTGCACTTCAAACTGTCCTCTGTTAAAAAATAAATAAATAAAATACTGACTAGCTATAATGTTTTTATGTTTTCATTTTTCTATGTATGTTTAATTACTAGTTAGTTGCATTCAGCTGAAACTTAAATATTAAAACCCGATTCAGCTTGAATTCACACATGTAGACAGGTCAGTTCATTTTTAATTAGAGGTTGTTAAGGGGTAATGATGTCTGGCATGATAGCAATGAAAAACCCATCTGCCGATGTCATATGGACGGTAACATCTTTGATGCTGTCAGCATGGAACTAAAATAGAAAGACCAACATAAGGAGCAGTAAGTGAAAACACATTCATCTCAATTTTGTTTTCAGTTTAGGAAAAAAAAAAAAAACAGGAAAGGAAATGAACTCAGGATCCACGTAAGTCCATTGAGAGGTCTTGACAACTACAAGAATGTTCAGTGACCTGATTAGGTAAACAAACACTCTAATGTCAAATCTTTATGGCTTTAAAAGGTCAAAGTTCAAAGGGTGCCTTCTTAAGGCTGTGTTGCTGACCTGTGCAAGGTCACACGGCACATGCTCTACACGTGCATCCTGAGGTCTGGCATTAGTTGAGCTGTTGTTTCAAGGTGATGAGCTGGTCTCTGTGTCCTTTCCCTCGGGCAGTTTTTAGTTCACCTCTAACAGAGGTCACCTGTCCGAGGAAATGGTTGGGAAATTTGTGGAGTGATGTGTCCTAAATTCCTCCTCTATCATTCAGTGGAGCAAAAATAACAGAATTATTAACAGTTCCTTAGAAATAACTCCACTGAAGCAAGCGTGCTATTTTTATTGTTAGATAAGAGATAACAGCAATGATTGCATAAATAAGCAGCCATGGGCCCAGTGGCCAGAATCGCTGAGTGTACATGATGATGTTGCCATTTAAAGGTTTTTGATTTCTCTGGGCTCTTGTGATGTTCGTCTTGTTTGTAAACCCGCAGCTAAACTTGTTAATTACTGGTGTTCTTCCTCGGTGCCTTGTGGTAGTGATGTTTATGGATGACTAAAGCTCACTTGTTGTCTAGAAGATTCTTAAATTGCGTTCATAAGGTGACACAAATACAGAGCATCAGTAGTGTTACTCATTTCATCTCTTTGGTCTGGTTCCTCATGGTTTTCAGGGAAGAATATTGATGATAATTCACTAAATTTATAGAAAAAAAAAACTGTCATTAAGAAGCTCACATGCAAGCTAAAATTTAGACCGTGTATGTGCTCAGTATGTTAGAGCAGCTCTTATGAAAAGTCTGAGGACATAATAGTTAATAATTAAAAAGAAATGGGATTCTACATTATTTCTAGGTCACTAAGGAAATATGTGGCATCAAGCATGCAAGCTCCTATATGCAAAAGGTCAGATGTTGTCACTTTCATTGGAGCAAAAGATGTGAACATTCTCAAATCACGCTGGATTACATGATCATCAGTCCATGTCAGCTCGAGTGCTGCCGTCATTAAAGAGAAAGGAGGACATACAGAATTTTAAGAAATAGGCATATTTTATTTCAGTTTTCACTGCATGCAACTTGTAATACATTGTAAGGCTGCACAATCAATTTTTATTTGACAGTTTTACACAACTATGAACACAAAATATTACACACAAACCAGTTAATGGGATGATGTTGCTTTGTCTTGTTAAAAATCCCATAGTGTATTTTTATTTTTTTATTTATTTATAAGTGTGTGTGTAACTTTTAATTAATGATAAGATAATGTAATTTTAATGTATACCACTGTTTTTTATTTAAAAGATCAATAAATGCATAATATTTCCATTTGTGTTAGTAATCTTGATATCAGTATTGACCAAAATAATCATGATGATAATGATTTGCAGAGTAGAAAAGAAAGCAGAGTAGATGCATTTTCACACAAATTTTGGAGCAACCACTGGATATGCACACAGTCCTTTGTGAAATGTCAGTCACTACCTTTCCACTAGTCCAACAATTTATGTCCAGAGGAGATTCAGTGAGAAGCCCAAGTGAATATATCTCTCTCTTCATCTATATTTATGTAAGAGGGAATGACAAGGAAGAGGGTGGGTTTGGGTGGTACAATCCTATGTGACCCCCCTCTTCTAATTCCCCCTCTAGTGAGGCAGGTTAAGCTGGAGAGAGTTTGTTTTCTTTTTATTAAACTGGCATTTGGGCTATTCGCATCTGTATTAAGGACTTTTGAACACCCTTTCTTCCTCCCACTCCAGCAGCTCGAGCGAGAGAGAGAGAGGGGGCTGTACAAATGAGCAAAGGAGAGATACACATGGAGAGCTGGATAGGAAGCACATGTGCTGCTCCATCCCCTGGGAGCAGCTCCACCCTTCACTCTCCCCTTTCTCTCGTTCTTTAAACCATCTCTACTATTCTCTTTCATCCTCTGTACGTTATATCCTTAGAGAAAATCGTGCTCTGCTCACTCTCATCTGCTTTTAACTCCTATTTTTGTGTATCCGTTTTTTTTTGGTCATCCATGCTCTCGAGGATCATCTAATTCCCTTTCGCCTTTCCCCCATTCCCCTCTTTCCTTACTGTCAGAGCCTTCGCTCGAGATTCCACACATGCCTTTAATTTGAGAGGGAGGGAGCCCAGGAGTGCAGCTAGCTTACAGCTCAGGAATTTTCCACCCTCCTTCCAATCTGCACATACGTTGATAGACCGGAGGGAGACGGAGGTGTGGGGCCACCAGCGGTCCAGCCCGACCCTCTTTTGCTGGGATCCAAAACTGTGTTTAGTAAGTGGCCATCAAATGAAAGTGCCGGAAAGGCCATCAAAGCGATACGGAAAGTGAGATTGAGATTAAGAAATGTGGAAATGATTGGAAAAAGGAGAGCTTATTGAGTGATTTAGAAAGGAGGAGATGGTGAAATGGAACATGATGGCAGCTTGTGGAGAAGTGATGAGGGTGAAAGGGGGATGATGGTTTTGTGAGTTCATCCCAATTCTACGTACAAGAAAATGTCACGAACAATCAGGCGGCACATTGCACTGAATCGGAGGTGACCTTTTAGCTTTTCTAATAATTGCAAGGTCATAGGGTGTTACAATACATGCTGGTTGCAGACTACAGGCCATTTGCAATAGTCTCCGAGGAATAAATCAGTGCAGAAATCGAAGTCTAGACGTCCACAGAAAGTGAGTTGAGGTGGCAGACAGAACTAATAATATCACATCTAAAGTGCTGTGATAATTCCTTATAGGAGGTGGAGGTCAGACAGACTGGTGCAGTCTCAACTGACATGATTATGCTGTCATGCTATTTCTAAATGAATGTTTTAACTGAAATAAGTCATAGTTTTTTCACTCTCATGTCATTCCAAACCTAAACTAGGCTTATTGGAAAAATGTGTCTGTGGTGACATTTCTGCAAAATTACAAAAACATGCCTACACATACAATTCACTGCAGTTTTCAGCTGAATTGACCATGAGTCGCAGTAAAACACCTACAACTTCTATACCTATTCACACAAATTCTAATTTACATGGGAAGATTATCAATTAATAAAAAAGGTTTTTGCACGATTCCTTACACAATACTATATTGCGGCCTCAAAACACTTTTACCAAATGAATGATTGTATTGTTATTAACTAACGTTAACAAAGATGAATAAATACTGTAATACATGTATTGTTCGTTGTTTATTCATGTTAGTTAATACGTTAACTAATGTTAACAAATGACACCTTATTGTAAAGTGTTACCGATGCTTTTATATATTTCTGTAGCTTTTTTCTTTTGTCATTTTGGTGCTTTACAGACCCAATCCCCATTCACTTTCATTATAATAAAGCAGGCCAGAATATTCTTCAAAAAACTGTGTGTTGCCGAGAAGAAAGTAAATCATATGGTTTTGGATCGACATAAGTTTTAGTAAATGACAGAATTTGGATTTCTGGGTGATTTGTGATCTGTCTCTCTGCAAACAAGGGACTTTTCATTGTCCTCTCTAGAGTTGGTTTATTCAGGCTCCTCCAGGCTAAATATCTGCCTTCAAATAGAAAGACAGAACTAAGCAATGAGCATATATGGTGAAATAAAGCAGTTTTTGGTCAGCTTTTGAGTTTGAGAGTCGTGTTTCAGTAGATACTGAGGAGGGAGAGGAAAATCCCTGAGAGTTAAAATAATAATTACAGGGGGCTTTGATTTGCACGATATTGCAGACGTAACTGGGTCTCCCTTCTTTTCTCAACCCCATTGAAATGCAGCAAAAAAAAAAAAAGAAGTACATTTCTCTCTGGTAATGACTACTGCAGTCTTTGGAAAAGGCTTTTATGTTTAAAGAACCAGTATGTGGGACTGAGGGACTTGCTTTTTCTTCTTTTCACTTACTTGAGTCATTGTATACAATCATTATTTGCAAAATAATTAGTATATTAATACAGAAAGCAATTAATATCAGCTTCTATTATGCAGACAAGCAGTCTTGTTAATAACAACAGAGCCTTTATTATATTAACTGATGTTTTAGGCCTGGTGAATATTAAGTGCTCTGTTTTGTTCTGCGGCATAATTGCTAGATCATTAATTATCAAAATATTATCAGATGACTTACAGATGAATGAGTATTTTAACATAACAGCGATGCCATAGATTAGATCACTATTCCACCGTCTTCTAGAAACCGCGCGAATTAAACATGCACCATAAAATCAAGAATCTCAAAAATGCCCTGGTATCATTCCATTATGAGTCTGTTTTTAAGACAGCTCACTCTCACCAGTGGCCAAGGAATCAAAACATAGGCGTGTGCTGTGGAAATAAGGAAGTATGAAAGAGATTTTTTCCTCTTTTGGCTGGTGAGGATATCCAGAGCAGCCAGAACCCCATGGCTCTGATTAATCTCAGGTCCAGTAAAGTGAACAGCTCTCTGGAGCTCTTAATGACCTCAGGTCCGGGACGGAAAGCATTTGTTCATATAACTGTCAATTGTATTGTTTTTCCAGAGTTATTCTCAGTTTTAGTTGTATCAGTGCTGTCTATGTATGAAATCCATTTGAACTGTACTCGCAAGGCAGGGTGGTATTTATATTCCTCAGCCACTGTGGTTAGAGGTTTCTTCTAAATCAAAATTTAATTAGTTCTAAAATTATTCATTAAATCTATAAAACTTTGCAGTTATTGCAGTCTGAATTAGCCTTAACATCCTTTATAACAACTCGGCCTTAAGTTCGCTGTTTGTTAATTAATTTAAAGCGGTAGTTCACCTGAAAATGAAAATTCTGTCATATTTTACTCACCCTTATGTTGTTCCAAACAAGTGTGACTTATTTTCTTCTTTCTAAAAATTGCTGGGAATCAAACAGCACTGGAGACCATTGCCATTTTTCATCGTATGGACAAAGAAGTACTGATAGATTTTTCAAAATATCTTTGAAGTTCCGCAGAAGAAAGGAAGTGATACGGTTTTGGAATGACATGAGGAAATGATTTGGGTACACTGTCCCTTTAAGATTAAAGTTTAAATGTGCAATAGAATATTCTATACTCAAATCAGCCACTATGTCAACACAATATTTGCATACTGAATTTGAGTCTTGCATATCGAATCAACACTGCTCATGTTATCACTGTTCTGCCCTTATAAGCACTGCTTTTTTGTGCAGAAATGCCTTGTTTGCTAGTGATAGTTTGAAGTAGATATTGATTTATATTTTGAAAGGTTTGACTAGAAGGATGTTCCATGCCATATTATTTTCCATGCCAGTCATGGTCTCTCTCTTGCACCCATGGCCTTGATATTTTCAGTTTTTGGTTTTCCAAGATGGAAATTTGCAGCTGCAGTCCACATTGAAAGACTACATTTGGAGCATCTGTAAGAATCATGTGATGCAAGTGAACACACCGTTCAAACGTTTAGTGTCAGTAAGGTCTTTTTAAAAGAAATGAATAGTTTTGTTAAGCAAGGACACATTAAATTGTTCAAATGTGACCGCAAACACATTTGAAGAGTTCAGATGCAAAAGCCTCAAAAATGAGCATTTTTATCAGGCTACTATGTTTAGGTTCAGTAATTTTACACTAATGGCAATGTATAGGCCCTTTTCTATGCAATTAAAGTGAAATAACTGAACCTAAACATAGGAGCCTGATGAAAATGCTTATTTAAGAAGAAAATTTCAGATGGTACTTAGAGGATTTTGCATCTGAACTCTTCATTTATAAACAAAAAATTTCTGTTTCAAATAAATGTTGTTCTTAATATTCATCAGAGAATCCTGGAAAAGAACATAAGCAGCACAAAAATGTTTTCAACATTGATAACAATAACAAATGTTAGAAATCATAGAATGATTTCTGAAGGATCAAGTGAGGCTAATGAAGGCTAATGAAAATTCAGCTTTGCCATTACAGGAGTTTCTTTTTAAAATATAATGATTAGTGCTGGGCAACGATTAATCGCGATATAATAATATTTGTGTGTGTACGGTGTATATTTATTATGGATATAAAAAGACACACACATACACACAGTATATATTTTATGCATTTATGTATATATTTATATAATTTATATTATATATAAATATACTTAATATATAAACATAGCATTTTTCTGAAACATATGCATGCATGTGTATGTATTTTTATATATATACACATAATAAATATACACAGTACACACACAAATATTATGTAAACAAAAACTATTTATTTATTTTGGATGCGATTAATCGCGATTAATCCTTGCCTAGCACTAATAATGATATAGAAGAATATTTTCAGCTGCAATGATATTTCACAACTGTATTTTTGATCAAGTAAATGCAGCCTTGGTGAGCATAAGAGACTTTTTCAAACTTCTTTTCAAACTTTTGAACTGTTTCTCTAACTCTAGTGCAAGCACACAACTGGTGCTTGTATGTGCTGTGTCTTTTTAACCTCTTTATCACGAGTAATCCTAATGCCTGGCCGTCACCACACAGGCCTGACCCAAACCAACCAGAGAGGTTAGATATGAAGGTTAGGAAGGTTCAGAGGTTAATGCTGAGATCGTAGGTCACGTGCTCTTGTCTGGTTGGGCTTGTGTGGAAAGACTTGGTTGATTATTGCATGCTTCAGCAATGACATGCATTTCGCACTGATCTATGACTTTTTTTTTTCTTTCTTTTTTTTCCCCAGGTCTAGTTTGGGAGAGATGAAAGAGGCATAAATGAAAAGACATGATGTCCAGTTATAAAGATAGGAATGGGTGGGGAGTAGCAATTAATCTCCAGCATTTATCTTGGCTTTGATTGCTTCAAGTAATTGTTTCTACAACCAGACCTACCAATAAAACATAATTACATCCAAATAACAATTTGAGGTGATCTACAATCAAGATTAAATTTGTTGTTGGTCAATTATTGTTGATACAGAAATCCCTAGGGGTTAATGGGTGGCCCTCAAAAACTGATTTTCTACTTTTCAAACTACAAAATTACAATATATTACAATATGACTGGAATGTCAGATATTAAAATAAACGCATGCTTCTAGTCCGGTGTTAAGGAGCAGTTATGCCACTGTCCTGAGAGAGGCTCTATTTATAGTGTTGTGTTTTCTTGGTTGGTATCTGTGTTTATGATAAGGATGCAGATATCTCGTTTCCCTCGCTCATTATCTGTTGGAATGCAAACACATATCAGACACAGCAACATTTAGACACAACGGGTTGGAGATGAACTGGGAATTCTTTGGTTATAGGAGGGGAAGAGACTGTTAGCTCAGAGTTATGTAAAAGTCACACTTTGTCAGAGAGGAATTCCCAGACTCAAGGCAGTCACCGGCTGTTATTCCCACAGCGAGTATGTCAGGATGGGAGTCAGAATGGGAGGGGAGTGTTATGTGAGGTCATTTCATGAAGTGGAAAGATGGGCTGGACTGAGAAACAAATGCTTACTGTAGATAATGGAAAACTTTTGTGAGCGCTAATGTAGAAAATTGCATATTTTGCCCTTAAGTGGTTCCCTATACTAATAAAATGAGGTCTTATATCTTCTGTTTTCTCTCTTCGTCTTTCTCAAGTACACGCAAGCACACAGATGCAGCACTGTCTGTGAATTCTTTAATCTAAAGATTCATTGTACCCAGTTCCCATTCTAGGACTAATAAATGCAGTATTATTTCTCAAACTGGAATTTTTCTTGCAGACGGTAGGCACACAGTTCATTCAATGACATTGATGCATGTTGTGCACAAAAATGGTAATCACTGGTCTTATTGGCTTTTTATGAGACTTTCAGGACAGGCGGTCGGGGCTTTATATTTCATGTTTTTAAAATATTTTCAAACTTTTGCCTGTAAAATAATCAATACTTATTATTTTGGGATGCTAGAAATTTCCCCAAACATTTGTCTATTGTACAATAATTCATGAAAACTGCTGTTGCTTTTTTTAAAGTAAATATTTGGTCACACTTTATTTCAAGGTCCAATTCACGCTACCAACAAACCATTACGACTTTTGATTCAATAAACTCCTAATTTGCTGCTTATAAATGGTTAGTAATGTAGTTGCTAAATTTAGGCATTTGATAGGATTAGGAATGTAGAATATGGGCATGTACTAATAAACAGCCAATATTTTAATAAAAGGCATACTATAAGCAAGTTAATAGTGAGAACTGGTCCCTATACTAAAGTGTTACCAAATATTTCATGTAAATAATCATCCAATTACATAGCCATAGAATTATTTGTTATATGATCTATTTTTCAATATTTTTTGTCTGTAAAATTATCAATAATTATTCCCCAAAATTTGATTGTTTGATTTTATTGATTGTCATGAGTGTTGCACAATTATTTGTGTGTGTGTGTGTGTGTGTGTGTGTGTGTATATAAAATATAAGCTTTATCTATTTTTAAAGTTTTGTCTGTAAAACAAAAAATAATATTACTTTTGGATGGCTAGAAATCGCCCTAAAACACTTTCCACCACTATTTTTACTAGCAATTTTTTTTTTTTTTTTTACAATCAATCATGAAGACTGCTGCATATTTTTCCCCCCATATAAATAGTGCATAATTCGTAGAATTAAATATTTTCATATATAAACCCGCCCACTAAGCAGCACATAAAAGTGAGCAAATGTGACATGCCTGTCGGATCCTGTCTCCCTGTCTAAGTGGGCGGCACTGCAATGTGGACCAGACTTTAGTTTGGCCATTCAACACTACCGGCATCCTAAATACCTGACGTGCTATAAAAACAAGAGCGAGAAAGAGGAAAATCCATCTAAGCGCAGTGATGCTATTCTCTGTGTTGGTGGTCTGGCTGGAGTTTGGCAGGACCTCACTGTGGTGTAGTCTGGGTGACCCAGCAGGTGGGTCTGAAGTAGTATAAACTCATAAGCTATAATATAAGCTTGGCATCACAGCTATACCCGCTCCTGGGATCCGACTCAGACGTAAAAACGAAATCATAAATACCCTTACTTTGCAGATTTCAGTCTTCCAACATGTGGTTTTGATCAGTGATGAGCCCCATCTGAGTAATACCTATATAATTAGATGTTTGATTTGATACAGCATACGGTAGTAAACCACCAAACAGTGCTAACCTCATCTTAGCAACTCAAACCAGAGCTTTGAAGCTTGTTTAAATCCATGCAGGCTTAGATAGCGTGCCTGTGCCATGTGAAAGCTGTATTAAGGTTTAAACTGCGAGAGATAGCACTGCTTACCTTTATCTGTGTGTGTGTGAGATCAGGTTTTACAAGGACTCCCCAAATCCTATCGGTTTTAAGAGCCGCATTCCCACAGCTCAACCTGCCCATGTGTGTGTGATTACCACACATCACTGTTTATTCGGTTTAGAGTGCGAGGGTTTTTCTTGATCTACCTGTGTGGATGTTTATAGGTGGGAGTTCTAGAGATTTTTATGACCTCCAGGAGCGGCAGAGAGAGAGAAAACTCTTCCTCTGAACCAGACGATGTCCTGAAAGCCCATAAACTCATGCCACGCTAAACGAGCTTTTAAACACGCACCAAATATAAAAATTCCATAAAACCACCTCCTTTTTTTGAACAAAAATGGCCCTTTTTATAACTTTGCCAAAGGGTAAGATGTCAGGATGGAGTCTTTGTCTTTTTTTTTCTTCTGTCTCTCCGTCTTTCTCCATTGTTTACACTGTCTTGCTTAGCTGGAGGAGGTTTCAAACCGCAGACCGATGTGTTGCACTTGGACTAAAGCAGAGCAGCAACATATTCTCCCTCTCAGTCACATTCAAAACAATCCAGAAATCACTCCACCGGTGCTGATTATATTGGCAAGTCTTATAGCTCAGATCCACGCATAAAAAAAATGAATAATGCGATGATTTTAAAACAATGATGATTTCTAACGATGATATTATTTTAGATTATCATCACACTATGGTGGTAGAATTACTCTGATCTCTATCTCTCCATCTCGCTCACACACCCTTTTCTAAACTTCTCTCAGCTGTTCTTTACACTGTAGTTGAGAAATGAATGTCTGACATGGTCTTCTGAGAATGACTATGAGTTATGACAGTCCTTGAGCAGGCGAATGCACTGTCTTTAGTTTTTGCTCTCCCCCCACACACTGTCTATCTCATCATATTTCAGTCAAGTGCACGTCCCCACACAAAGACTCTCTCTGGATTGAGTGCCGTGGGGGGCTCGCTGTTTACCATAAGGCCTATTTTTGTTCTATTATGAACTTGACTTGTGTGTGATGCATACCAATGCTAATGTTTACTTTATGAATGAAACATCTTTTTGAATGAAGCAAGCTATTTTTGTTTGTTTTGAAATGGACCTGGTGATGTATTTTAATGCATTTTTATATAATAAGTGATATTATCTGCATAACTCTTTTGCTTTAATGACAGCATATGGTTAGTGTCATAAATTTATATATCTGATTAGTGATTTATTCCTATTTAAAAATAAATAAGTGCACCAAAATGTCATCTGTTTTTCATCACAAATTAAATATATATATATATATATATATATATATATATATATAATATTATTATTATTATTTTAAATAGATTTTATTGATAAATATAATACATTTATATACATTTTAAATATATTCAATATATTACAATTTTATATTATATATTTTGACAGTTAATGTACTTCAAATTAAACACATTAAACACGTGAAACTAAAATTATTAAAATGATACAGTTTTATATTTACATATTGAGATTTAAACAATATTATATTAGATACATTTTTGACAGTTAATTTACTTGAAATGAAACACCACAGCATTTGACATTTTTTTCAAAATTCTAAAACATAATTTCCAGGTTTAAATTAAAACATATCCTTTGTGCACATAAACACACACACACTCTCTCTACCGTTGCCTTACGTGTGGTGAGTGTGATTCAGGGAGTGTTTGGGTGTGGACTTGGAGAATTATGGTCAAGTTGTTTTGTAAGAGCACTTCCAGGAAAAGAAAACAGTGGCTGCAGAAAGACCGATTCCTGAAAATTAAGCACTCGGCCAAATGAAGCCTCGCTTGGAAATGTCTTGCGTGCAGACATGTATCATGCATCTTTAAACTGTCAAGTCCTCTGATGTGTGAATGTTTGATGTTCACTCAGGATATCTGCTTCTTTTTCTGTACTTCTCTGAAAGTGAAGGAATACTTCACACTCTTTCCTTCTCTCTTCATTCATTTAATGATGACAGAAGGAATGATGGTGATGTCTTGAGGTTCAAGGTTCAGTCCACCAGAGAAAAACCCATTTGTCACGGGTAACATACGGTTCAGTGCAAAAAAGCCACGGGGTTATTAGCGAGTCATACTAGCGTGTGTCATCAACCCTCCTGATGCTCAGGAATTTTATCTTCCGTTCTAAACACACAACTGTGCTAAAGTCCTCCAAAGTGTGTTTTTAACTTTTAAACGTAACATTCTTCATTTTTCACTGACATGGAATGCAATGTTTTTGTGTGCTTGTTTTGTTTAAATGAACATTGTTAGGCTCCAGATGGTGGTTATCTTAATGTCTTTTGGCTTTCGAGTCCTTCACAATGCACTCCCTTCTTTTCCCTGTGCTCACTATCTATCCTTCCCCTTTCTCTTACCCCCCTTTCTTATTCTCTATCCTGTTTTCCTTTAACCTGTGTGTAGGGAGAGACAGAACTGTGAGATATCACTCGCATTCAGCCTTGGTCAGTTTGACTGTACAGTAAACAATTGCACCATTACATTTATGTCCTTCACAGATACTGTCTCACCGAATAAGACCCAAAGCAGTATACTTATAGTATTTGTTAGTGGCAAATGTAGCATTATTACTCTCTGCTCTCATCAGTCAAGCACAGACCGACAGATCAGAGCTTAATGTTTGTATTTCACAGTCTGTTAACAGTCTGCACAGTCCATGTGTGAAAGTGTGCGTATATTTGTTCTTGTTAATAAGCTTTTGAGTTGAAGGGAGGCAGTGAGTGTGTTTTAACAGTGCAGTGGTACTGAAGCTCAGACTGCCTTGTAAACATGATGGTGCTCCGCACCCATACGTCAGAGCACACAAACAAAGGGCATGAACCAGATACAAGAGCACACACACTGCAAAGTCTTGTAAAAATCTCATAAAATGAATGTGGCTTGCATGCAAAGTGAAATTAAGCTATGAAACTAGGCCGCTTTTTCCATGACAGTATGTTTAGGGTGTACTGTGAGTAATAACACACAAGCTCTTAAAGGTAAAGTGACATTTCTGAACCAGTACCCGTTTACTTGAGAAGCTCAACTGGGCTCAACTGGGACAATAGTTGATGGTAGCAAATGACAAAGTATTTTTTTCATACTATGAAAGTCAATGGTTACCATTAACTATTTGTTTACCCACATTCTTCAAAATATCTTCTTTTGTGTTCAACAGAAGAAAGCAATTCATACAGGTTTTGAATGATATGAGGGTGAGTAAATGGTACCAGAATTGTCATTTTTGGGTGAACTGTCACTTTAATTGTTCATTTTCAATTGCTCTTTTTTGTTTAGGTAATCTTTGCAGTCATTGAATACACAATTAAAATGATTTTAGTTTTATTTTTGTTTTATTAAAATGTTATTAATTTATTTTATTAAAATTGTTATTATAATTTAGAATGGTTATTTTGTAAACATTGATGTAAGCTTGGTGCCTGTGATGCAGAAAGTACACATACCATTCACCCAAAAATTGTGTCATTAATTTCTCACTCTCATGTCGTTCCAAACCCGTAAGAAATTTGTTCATCTTCAGAACACAAATTAAGATATTTTTGATGAAATCCGAGAGCTTTCTGACCCTGCATAGACAGCAACGCAACTGACATGTTCAAGTCACCGAAAGGTAGTAAGAACATGGATCAGTTGTTCAACCGTAATTTTATGAAGCCATGACAATACTTTTTGTGCACAAAGAAAACAAAAATAACAACTTTGTTCAACAATTTCTCCTCTTCCGTGTCAGACTTTGATGCATGTTCACGATATGCGAGTAAGTAACTAATGACAGGATTTTCATTTTTGGGTGAGCTATCCCTTTAACTTCATAAGCCTGTATCTTGTTATGGTACTCAAATTTATTCAATTTGATATTTCTGTTCACCTGTATCCCTCCGCATAGTTCAGTTCAAATCCAGCAAGAATTATAGAAAACAAAAAGTGTATCAGAATGAGAAAGCTTATGGCATATATGCACTGATCTTGTTGTATCTCTAGTTTGTTATTGCAGTGGGGAAGGGGAACCTCCCCTTTTTATGGCTTTTATATTAATATTATACTTTATGTTGGCGGGTGGAGTCTGTGTGGGATATATTAAGTGAGCTGCACTGTCTCTGGTCAGTCTGATAGCCATCTATGCTTACATCAGGCCGAACTGCTGTCAGATGCTCAGCATTGCTTGCCTATTAAAACAGGAAGGATTTCGTAATCAGCCACTGGCACGTGGCTGTTGGTCCCATTCCAGAATCCTTTCACCACTGGGATGATTGTGTTTGCTTATTGCCTTTCTCTAAATGAACAGGCCTTTTTATCATTTTTCCATGACTTAGATATTGATAAATGCATCAAAAAATGCTAATCATGACATTTGGCAGAATGACGATAAGAGATGTATTAGTTTCAGAGAGTCTGTAATTGTTTTGCTCATATATACATATCACATTTTCATGCATACGATGCCTTTGATGTTCAGTGCTTGTCTATCAAGGACAGCAGTTGGGTTTTCATATTCCACGGCGGAATGGCAGTTATGTAATAACGTGCACCGGCACAGAATTTCACCGTGGCAGATGACGAATCCCCGAGGACTTCGATCACTCTCCTAGCTCTCAGTTCAATGTGTCTCTGCACTTAACAAGACATGACAAAGTGTGCTGAGGATCTAGGTCAGCTTTTTTGAGTTTTCTACTATTCTTCACTCTCTGTGTGCATTAGACATACGATGCGATGATTAATTAGATGACATTCGGCTGGAAATTCAACTGCGATTTGAGATTTTATCTTGAATTCCTTGTATAGATTCAAACTAAGCCATCTCTGCACCTCCCTGATGTGTTTCATTATAGAGTGCTCTTGAACAGAAGTTCTCAGTATGAGGTTGTGGGCTTGTGCTACATCAAAGTAGATCAGCATGAGCCCTAATATCAACAGCTGGCAGCTGTTCGCACAGGCAGTTCAGAGGTGAGTGGGTTCTACATGATCCTCATATGTTTAATGCAACCCCTCTGCCACACCAGTGGTCCATCATACCTCATGATATCCAGATGCCCCAGCTGAGGTGGAAACATAAACTAGGCCCCGCCTTTAGTCTCTGATCTGATGCCCTGGTCCACACCCAGCACCCCTTTTGTGGCTGAAGGGATACTGCAATTTTTCCCTTTAAGCATATACTTATTGCGTTTTCGTCAGCACAGGTGGTCGCCAAGGCTTCAGTCATTTTATAGATCTGTTCTGGTTAAGATGGAGAAAAATGAGTCTTTGCATTGGAGAGGATCTAACTATGAAGTATATGTTTGGAAAATACTGGTGTTTACATACCGTTCAAATCATTTTGATTATCCACTAATTGTGTGATAGAGTCTGATTAATAGATGATATTAATCTGTGGTTTCCAAAATCTGTTGTTTTTTTTTTTATTCTTTATTTAATACAATTCCCATTATATCCTAGTTACATAGTTTTGTGTCATTTTATCCCTCTATTAATACACATTATTTAAAACAAAATGAATGTATATGAATGCATATGTAGTGTACATACATATACATTACTGTTCAAAGGTTAGAGGTTTGTAAGTCTTTTTCTTTCTTATGCTTTTATTTGCACCAAAATACAGTAAAATTGTAATTTTTCTGAAATATTACAATTTAAAATAGCTGTTTTCTATTTTAATTCAATTTAAAATGTAATTTATTCATGTGATGGCAAGGCTGAATTATCAGAAATTCACTAATCAGACATTAATCCAGTTTTGGCTCATGATCCTTAAACAAACAAATAATATTTTTTATTTAATAAAATAAAATAATTTTAAAATGATAAAATTATCTAATTAAATTAAAAAAAATAATTCAATTAAAAATATTTAATGTTAGATTAATACCGTATAATACATTTATAATATGAATATAAATATTAATGCAATATTTCTGTGTTAAAATTTCCTTTAAAAATATTTTAATTGTTTACCCAGTTTATTTCAGTTTGGTCTCTCAAACAGACTATTGTGTCATAAATCATGGTTTTTCTCATCCCACAAGCTTTTTTTTTTTTTAACCTGAAGGAAAAATTGACTACATGAGATAAAAATGGGAGCACCATAACAGATGTGGAGCAAACAATGCCTGTTCTTCAGACAGCAGCAGTATCCTGCTTAATTTAGATAGAGGACTTTCCAAGTTTCCAGTGATGGACAAGTGGCATATAACAGCATAACAAGTTTGCCATTTAAAGTGACTAATAACTGGGTATTTTGTGAACATATGAACTGAAATGATTTAAATCTCCAATTCTAGTCAAATAACAATGATTAACCATTAAAGCCTAATGCGTCACACAAAATAAGTTCTGTCAACAATAACAGCATTGCCGCCTTCAATCATCACTCAAACTTTTATGCAAATAAACTAGGCCAAAATATCTCAAAAATGTTCCCCTTGGTTTCTCAATTTCCGTTTTAACAGACTTACGTGTCAACAACAATCAGTGTGGAGACAGTCAACCCGTTTCGGTCAAACAAGTCTGAGGAATGGATAACTCCACGACCTGGTATTTGGCTTTGCGGTGGCATGGGTCCAGTCACCACAGTCCATTCTGCAATCCCTAAAATAGTCACTCCAAATTATAGGTTCACTTTGGACCCAAAAAGTGCAGAGCCTGATTTCGGTGGATGTTAAGAATATGTCTACGAACACTGGTGGTTATTCCAGCAGATCTGCGTTTGGAAACTTTCTTTTATGCAATTAAGGAACTAGCGAACCCCTGCAATGTTTTCCAGCTTAAAACCACAAGTCTGTATTTTGGTGTTTCATTCAGTCTGGCAGAATGTCTATGGGAGAGCCACAGTATTGTAAGGTATGTTAGCCCACAAACACCTACTTTATCTTTAAAATATAAAACTGAGATTAGAGTCCATTTGCTTTTGTATTTAGTTTGCATGTAATGCAATTACAGATCGCAAATTTTCAATCTTTAACATTGTAGATGATACAGTTGAGGTTTTCATGCTTCATATGTATAACGGCGCCCCCTTGATCTATTTACAGATTAACTGGAAGCCAATTAAATAATCTGTCTGACAGTTTCTAGTTGACAGGCTGTAAATGCCAAGTGAACCAGATCAGAGCCGAGCAGACAGTCCAAGGTGAAGCACATTGGCCAAGAGGCACTGAAACCTTGAGTGGTAGACAATCTCTCTGTTCACCACGCCAAGTTGTGTATGTGTATGATTGAGCTAAAGGGGCTGGAGCTATGCTAGCTATCACAGCTGATTGATTGTCCTCCAAAGCCCATTACCTTGTGTTCTGTTTCAGGCTGCCAAGCGTCTCCCCTTTGCTCCTGTTCACACAGGCTAAGCAAAACATTAACACTTCAGCTGATATTAATTAGCAATCACTTAGTCTGTATGTCTTATGTAATTTAATATAATACATTGAACATATTCTACACACATCCAGTATTCAGTTTAATTTATTATGCTAAATATATATTTATAATGATGGTATGTCGTTTACATTTCTTAAAAATGCTATAATTTCAGACTGATATTTTCAATGAGAGACTGATCCACATTAGATTTAAAATATATACGTATATGTCTTGAGATACTGTTTTTATTGGACACAGCATTGCTTTAACTCTTATAATGGTTTCCAGGTGCACTAATATTCATTAATTATTAGACTTCTTGTGGTTGATTTATTCAATCCGTGTAGGTATTTATTCGAATTTCCACATATCCTCAAAGGAAAATTTTGTTTTGGAACTCGGTTTCACAAAAAGGACACCGGTACACCAGATGCTACCTCTTTTTGTACAAGCTATGACTTTCCTTAATGCTGTTTATCTGAACTTTAGTGGAAGGGAGGCGGACTTAAACAATGGCTAGATTTACAGGAAACAGATAAGCAGTGACTAGGTAATTTAAAGGCGGTTGGAATTATCATAAACATCGAAGCGGTTGAAGGTCCATGACCTTGAAAGTAACTTCAGCAGATGTGTAAGTGCAGGGTGACCTCACAAAACAAACTTAATGATTTCTCTGGAAACACAAGTAAACCACAGCTCAGATCGACTCTGGTGATTTCAAAATGAGAAATAAAAAGGGAGCATGCATTGAGACTCCAACAGCCCACTCCCATTCCAAAAATCTTGTGTGGATTCTGTTATATGTAACATCTGTGTCAATATTATTAGATCCGTCAGCCTTTTGCGCTTTTAAATTGCTCAAAGCAAACGGGTTTCCATCTGTGAATGGTCAGCCACGAAAACACTCAGGTATGGGGGAGTGTGTTTGTGTGTGTGTGTGTGTGTGTGTGTGTGTCTACATGCTACTGAACTACATGTAGCATCCAAGGAAATATTTTAGCCCACACTTTCCTGGAACTTGACTTGAATCAGTGAAGGGTTGTGAACAAACAACTAGAAATGCCTTGATTTCAAGGATTAAAGCAATAAATTTACTGATAATTGATCATGATGTCTATCCAGTCTGTTATCAAAGAAGAACCGACATGAGGTTTTCTGCAAATTTAGAGTAAAACAGAGTACTGTGCACTACACTGTAATGCTATTTACTGTTTACTACAGTGCTCAAAAAACAGTAATTTGCCAACTTCCACTTGGTAAGATTTTCATTTTTGCAAATGGCACTGACTTTATTTGATACATCCCTTTCCCTCTGATACTGACAAATCTTACCTTTCTGATGGGCCTCTTGTTCACATTGTCATTAATTGGTTCCTGTCCTTGGCAGGCCATATGTTACTGCATACAAACACTTTGTAAATATATATGGCAAACTTACTGACTTTAATATGAACTCACTATCCTTGGCAATACTATTTCAGATGTCCTACCTGATAGCACATGCATCACGGAGACGTGTATGGTGTCTGGATGTACATCTGCAAGATGTAATTTTTAGAGTGTTTGCTCATCTGCAATACATCTATAGGAAGCTTCCTATCAGATGTCAAATAAACGTTTGGATATTTATGAATAAGAATGTATGTAAAACTGACATCTTAAAGACATTTATCAGATGTTTGTACACAGCAGATACTTTCCAGATGAAACAATCTTTAACAGACATCTTGCAGACGTACGTGTGCTATGTTTTTTTTAAATTTTTTTTTATTTCTGATATAAAACTAATAGATATTCCGTACCAAATTGATTAACTATTAAAATCCGCTGGATTAAATGCTAGTCAAATGTATTAAATTGAATAATTTAATACATTTGACAAATGAAAAGATTTTTTTTTTACATGTTTTATTTAAAAATTCACCATTTACTTGCAAAGAGTGCTAAAATGAATAAAAATGTAATATATTATTAATTCAAAGTGTACCTCCTTAGGACCACCCAAAGACCAGAGTGTGTTGAGACCAAGACCAAGACTGACCAGAACTCCTCAAATTCATTTGAAAGATCCACATTTACTGTGAAATGTCTTTTAATAATAATAATAATAATAATAATAATAATAATAATAATAATAAGTCATTTTACAGGGGTGAATTTTATTATTTATTATTTTATAGGAATTTTCCTTTTAAATTGGCAAACAAATACATTTACAAGCTAAAACAACTTAACCATCTTTATTCAACACTTATTTTCTATGTTTTATCATAAGACTAACATACTGTATTACTATTCTAGTGTAAGCAAAAAAGCGAAACATTCAACATTTAAAATGCAGAAAATTGTAAATATCCAAGATATACACTGGGTGTCAAATGTTTAGAATAATTTAGAATAATTAAGATTTTTTTTAATGTTTTTGAATGTTTCTTTTGCCCACCAAAACTGCATTTATTTGATCAAAAATACAGTAAGACATTAATACGGTACAAATTTATTACAATTTAAAATAATTCAAAATTATTCAGTAATAATAATAATTGAGCTCTAAATCTGCATATTAGAATGATTTCTGAAGGATTGTGTAACTGGAGTTATGATGCTGAAACTTCAGCTTTGATCACAGCAATAAATTACATTTTAAAATTTTATTACAAGAGAAACCATTGATTTAAATGGTAATAATCTGTCACAATAATACAGTTTTTACTGCATTTCTGATCAAATAAATGCAGCCTTGGTGTGCAAGAGGTTCTTCAGAAACATGAAAAATCTTAATTATTCCAAACATTTGACCCCAGTGTATAAAACCCACAGAACTCCTTCAGCAAAACAACAGAACATAATAAATACAAGCACAACAGTAGCCTAACAAAAGAAATCAATATGTGTTATTTATTGCATTTGTAAAATTTACATCCAATCTCATGATGTTCACAAAGACAATTTAGTGATATCTATACACAATTGTGGTTTTGACCGGACTTGAAGTAAAATCCCGAATCCACTTAGTCTGAGACCAAGTCCAAATGCAGTCGAGACCGAGACAACACAAACTCCTCCTAAAAACCCTTAAACCTTCCTAAACTAGTCTCAAACTCCCAGGCTGGTTTTAGTGTGGCTGCCCAGCTTGAAGAGTAACACCCTTTATCTGGTTGAAGCATTTTTTTCCTTCTGGATAAAAAAGTGATCTAGTAAATTTAGATGTTTGTTTACACTTTGTCAACATTATTCAACAGTTGTAGTTATCAAATATCATATGTTCAGCCCAGCATGAATAAGCCAGTATGGGTTTGTGTAATAGTGGGATGGGATGGAGTGGGTGGGGTATGTTACAGTCTCGTCAGTAAAAGTTTACCCACACGCTGGGAGGAACCATTCCCCTCGCCAGCCGACCCACACAAGACACATTTGAGCTGAATTCTCCCTCTCCTCTGCACAACCTTTCCCTCAGATATGCTCAGCACAGAGCGGATTCAACACACTACATCACGAACTAAACACGGACCGCGAAAAGAGCACATCTCAGGTACGTGGACACTACATTTTACCGAAATATATGAACCTGTTTGAAAATAAGACTCGTTGACGAGGCTTTCTTGTGGACCCTGCAGAATTAAACGCGATTTCAGCTGCTGACGTTAGTAACACTGACCCGTTCAATAAACGCAGGGATGAACTTGCGAGATAACGGGCTCCTGCATCTATCGTCCCGTGGGCTAATGTCCCTGCATCTATCACAGAATAAATGACCGCGGATACCGCTGGAATGATATTGAGGACTGAGACGAATTGCATTGATGATTATCAGCTAATTTGTTGCTTTCCGCTGTGGGGAAAAAATAAATAAAAAAATACTTCAGAAGGCAGACAGCTTGCTGCTTGTCTGTGAATTGTGTGCTTAGGGGTCGGGCGCAGTGCGCAAGATGTGTGCTACATTAGCGAGGTAAAGGGTGAAATGAGCAGATTGTGTAGTGCAGAGGAGGGATGCCATTATAACTTTGATGTCAAGTTATGTGCACACGGATTCACTGTATCCTATTACAAAAGTGCTCAAATCCACAGCTACTAACAACTGTTTCTTTTTTTAATGCTTCAAACATTCATGTTTCATTATACACGCACGCGCCATTTATTTTGGTGTTACTGGTATAATCCAAAAATAAAATGAAAATAAAATGTGGGGTGTGGGGGTGTTGTCTAGCCTCCTAATTATCCTATATCTCTTACATATTTGACAACTTTTTTCAAACTTTTTAATAACCATAAAAGTTAGATTTATAGACTTTATGCGCCAGAGAAACCAGCACGAGCCATCTTTAAAATGTTGTCTTTGAACTTCCGTTTTTGAGGTAGCTTGCAGCC
Organism: Acrossocheilus fasciatus; assembly: GCA_036784905.1. Lineage (NCBI taxonomy): Eukaryota > Metazoa > Chordata > Actinopteri > Cypriniformes > Cyprinidae > Acrossocheilus > Acrossocheilus fasciatus. The sequence goes on from CM071949.1 coordinate 17,633,693, forward strand.
TATAGCATAATTAAGTGGATTTACTTGAAAGCTAGCATTGTAATATTTGAAACGGATGTCATAAATGTCAGTAGATCGGGAAGATCTTAAAACGAAAAGTTCATTCATAAATTCGTAATCTTACCTTCATGCTGTGGAAATGCAACCGGAAGACAGAAGACAACTAACACAACATTGAAAAGGGGCGTGGCTACATTATTGGCGGTAAAAATAGACATAATGCAAATCGCGTTTGTCAGGAGGTAACCATAGCAACAGTGGTCTGCGGGAACATTATTCGTTAGGAACATTAAAAATACAAGTACTGCCATTATTTGAAACTTATTAGCATACAGCCTACAAAGTTTAAAAATAAAAAGTTGCTGAATTGACTGGGGGCAATAAGAAACTTGTGTGGCAAGATGAAGCTGACATTCCTGAAAACAATGCGCTTATGGCCTAAATGTGAATGGAGATCAGGCAGCTTCTATTGGTTGTGTCAGCAGTTGTTGTTAAACTGTTCAGACAAACAGCCTCCTGATGTGTTGACACCGGCTGAATAGTGAATAACATCAAAGGGCATGTGTCTCACGTGCAGAGGAAGCGACCTGTGTGAGTTCACGGGATGCGAAGCGCGAGGTGCGAGGTCAACAACTCTGCGCCGGATGGTAACTCCACTCAATTGGGAAGCTACTGTTCAAAAGCAGAGCTGCTTTTGACCTTGACTTGTGTATTTGCCAGAAGAGTCTGGGTTAGAATGTGCTGTTATTTGTGTGAAGTGTTGTTTTGTGATCAGAATGGAATTGGTACAATGTATAAAAGGCTTTTTTATTGCCAAGGTCCTTTTTGGAGGCTGTTGGAAAGGAACTATTGAAGCAGGTCTGACCTCATGTGGTTCACAGATTTTTGTTTTCAAAAGCAAGAATTTTGTGGTTATTTAAAGCTGTGGACGTTGGAAGCTGTTGTAAAAGGTGAAGAAACAAAACAAATGGTCGCACACGATAAAAACTGTGAATAGGTCAAGTTGAGGCCAGAAGGATCAAATGTTCAAATGTAATTTTGGTGAAAGTTTGGCGGTAGACTAAAATACTAGAAACTAGAAAGATAACTATAACGATAATATAACCACACCAATGCATGTTATTGTTTGGTGGATTCTGATTGGCCATCAATGTTTTTATCATCCAGCAGCTGAAAAAAAAAAAATTGTTCTGAAAATGATTCCATTAGTATTTCACTGTGTTATTATTGTTATAGCTAATTACAACAATTAAAATGTAATAGTTATTGTTATAGTTATTGTCCTTGGTGAGAACGGGCCTTAAGCCTACATTTCATGTATATCAACATTCTACCACTCTCTAGTTATTGTTTCGTCCATTGAAAAATGCATACCAGATGACTACTAAAGATGTTTTTTTTACATAACTTCATCTTCACCAAGTAGCACGGAACTAGGAACATGTACATTCAAAGCTGTCTACTTAAGTATTCCTTAAGTCTAAAGAAACGAGGGCAACGGAAGGGCAAAAGAGGAAGAGAGCTGAATCACAGAGCATCACTTATCTAGTGGTACGTGGAGAAAGACTGGAGTCTGTTTCCTGGAAATGTGGAAATGTGCTGATACCGCTGGCGCACACATGCAGTTGGTCACAAAAGGGAATTTCGAATGAATTAAGTGGTGAGGGCTGTTCATTACTGAGCAGACTGATGACATTATTCTTTCCTAGACTAAAAAACTGCCCAGTTAGTCATTCAGATGTATTAGATAGTAATTTCAGTGGAATGTTTGGCCCTTTGCAGTTTTAATTTTAAAGTGTAATTTCATTTTGTGAACATCCATAGAGTGTACAAGTTAATGAATAGTTGTCTCATTCAGAAAACAGAATATTTTCACAATATCCTTTGTATTAGCATAGTGCAAATCATTGCATAGGTTCATGTGCAGATCGTAAATGATTTCACTTTTATTTCATAGTAAATATTTGGCCATTGCTCATTCAGAGAATAGATAACATCAGTATAAGTTTTTTTTTTCTTTTCAGTTCTTGCCTATTGGAAACAAAACAAAGAACTCCTGACACATATGTTTTATTATTATTGGAACGGTTGACCAAAAAACCTTTTTAGAAACCTCACCTCAGGACAATGAATCAGAAACTAAGTTCTATATATTACTAAACTACATGAATCAATTGCAGCAGTTTGAGTTTCTACATATTGGTAGACACAGCATTCCCCCACAAATTCCTTATATATTGCATAGTAATGAAAGATGGTGGACCAACAATTTAATTGCTTTAAGATCAGAAGCTTTTTGGTTGTGATAAACATTTAACAAGCAAAGTGCAACCATCTGCAGATGAAACAGTGCAATGAAATAGCAGCCAAATGGTAATTAAAAGAGATGCAGGGTAAAGGATTGGTATATAGCCCTTGCGTATGATGAAGTCATACATTAGAGCCCTTAAACTCATATGGAAAACAGATGGACTGCTGAACTTTCCTATATGCTCCTGTATGGATTCTTCTGGTCAAATGCATTAGCCAGAGATGATTAAGCTCAGGGGAGGAATAGAAACTGATAAGAATCACTGGTCAGCTTTTTTTTTCTTTTCTTAATTATAACAGCAACCTTCTGCACTGTTCAAGGTTTGAAGGGCATGAGCAGAAGTAGCACTGCATATCATGTGTTTTTACTTTGTTTATTTGTAAATACTCAATTGTAGGTAATTATTTTACCATGTGTAGTCACCAAGTTTTCTTGTCTGCGCTCTTAACACAGTGCTGTTTGTTGAAACGTCTCTAAGCTTCTTCCCCTTCATTTGAGATCATATTCTTTGGCAGGATAAGAGCGTAATTAGCAGAATGCTTATGTATGCCAGTCCTTTGATCAGAGTGTTTTTAACTGATAAACCTTGTCACTGTCATCTCTCTGTAAGTCAAGTCTCCTTACTCTAATTATGTACAGCCATGCGGGTTAGTTCATTTGGAACCCTGTAGTGAGTAAGTCTTATACTTATCGTCAGTGTTAAGAAAATATTGTATAAGTTGTATTCTGTGTTTGACTGTTGCTTTTTATAAGCATGCATTTGTAGCCGTCCTTGGTCAAATCATTGAACCTGCTATAAGGCCTAACACGACCATTTTTTCCTCACGGATAAATTGTTATAATACATTCTTGTTGGATCGTCTTCCTCAAGGCCTTTGTGCTTCCTGTCATAAACCAAGACGATTGGGGTACAAATCATGAATGTCTCAAATGACATTGAAAAATATCACCCATTAGTGACAGTCACAGGCATATATTTTAATAGACATATAAATTTTGATTTGTTCTATTGGTCATTCAAGTCCTGACCATTCTGTTCAGTTTAAATTGCCACATTACTAGCACAAGACACAGAGAAGCAGTTGACCTTGAAAGTACGTTCACGCATTGATACAAATATCCCATTTTGAGCTCATACATTTCAGGATTGGGAGAAGAAAAACGGCAGCTTATGCTTTTAAATGTTTAGTTAGGTTTAAATGACGAGCAGGTAAACTTACCCAGCATGGCCCAATAATCTAATTTCTTCAGGAAACTGTTTTAAATCGGATCAAAGAAATTTTATTAAGATGGCATGTGGATTTCGATTTTACACGTTCTGTTGTAAATAAGCTCTGTACTCTTTTAGTAAATTATGAAATTATATGGAGAACTGTGAACTGTACTGTAGGTTTGGCACTGTGGCTAGTCCCAGCCTGGAAAAAACATTACTTCCTGCTTTGATGATCCTCTGGTCCTCTTGCCAATTGAATTACCAGACTTTGAAAGCATTTCTTTAGTGTTGCCGGTGACACCATATACTTCTAGTCTATTGTTTGAAAACTCGCTTTTCAAAGAAAGCAAAATGACCCTCTCCATGGCCACAGCTCAAACAAAACAGGAGCTGGTTGATGTGTTTTTCCTCAAAAGATGCAGCTTAGGTCTATCACATGTAAAAATAGAGGCATGAATAATTTGACGACAGCTATGACCATCACACCCTTCAGAAAACACCCAAAAGCTCTGACATCATCTGTGAACACTAAATTAACTTTAAATACATCTTTCTTTACTTCCTCTGTTATTCACAGTACATCAGCATTACCTTCTGTACTGCTCTTAAAACATACTCTTAAAATCAGTATTTTGGTGCTAATAATATTGTTGACTGCTGTAAGACAAACTGCTTGTTTTTTTCCCATACTGTTACACTACCAGTTAGAAGTTTGGGGATTCTAATGCTTTTTTACTGTTTTAGAAGTACATCTGTTATGCTTATCAAGGCTGCATTTATTTGGCCAAAATATAATAAAATCAATAATATTATATAGCAAAGCTGAATTTTCAGTGTCACGCGATCCGTCACAAATCATGCTCATTTCAGTTCGGAAGAACAGAATTTATCCGAAACAGATTTTTTTTTTATAACAATGTAAAAGTCTTTACTGTCATTTATTATCAATTTAATATATTCTTGTTGCGGAGTGAAAGTATTAGTTCCTTTTTAAAGAAATTGTACTGAAACTTTTAAATGATAGTGTGATTTACGTGTGTACTGTTCTGTTAAATACTATATATTTATTAATTGTAAATGTAAAGCACCAGCACATTTTCATACAGTGGATTACTGTTGACCCAAACCTAAGCCTAAATTAGACTAAATATATTTCCACTCTAAAAATATGTCCACTCTAGAGGAAACCCACTTCAGAGATATGTTTCCTTCTCATACTGTACGCAGCCTGTAAGATTATATAATCGTATATATTGGTTTGTAGCAGAGAATGGAGACTACTGAAACTTATCCCACAGCCTACAAGAGGCACTAAGAAGGACAAATGAATGGGTGAACCGGAGATGGGAACAAACCATGTAGATGTTTGCCAGGCTACTTGTTTAGAACCAAAGTCAAATTCTGAAGGCCTATGAGTTATGACCGACAGAATGATGATATCTAGATTCCAAAAGATTTTCCCTCTGTTTTGGCTCTGTCCTCTTAGTATCAGTGTCTGGTTGACAGGCTTATTCAATCCCTACGCCCCATCCCTTGAAATGTGCACATCCTCAGGAAGCAAAGGTCAACTGTGGTGATGTCACATTGTTTACGATGAAGAGCCTGTTGTACAAGTGTGAACACGTGCTTGTTAAGGGACGGCGTAGGAGTTCCATGTGGATGGACTGAACAATGAAGGGGTGAGGCTCTGAAAGAACTTTTTATAGGACAGGGTGGACATTGTATTGTTTGTTATAAAAGTTGTTTTTGGTTAACCGTGGACACTCAGAATCCTTGTTTACATTCGACTCGGTGACAGAGATGATGCCGTGTCATGGTACAGTGGCTGTGCTCTCAGGCTTAATATTGCGTCGGCCATTATGTGCATGTTTATGGCAGTTATTAGGCATTCTGTGCGGAGACATTAGTCTGATGAGGTTGTTCATCATGAGCTTCATCGCAGTTGTTCTGTCAACATGAAATCAAAACTGACCTTATTTACTCTCTAATGCATGTTCCTGGTCTTATTATGTACGATTCATTGGTTCACGTTATTTGAAAGAAAACTAAATGTTGTCTCTGTTATCCTTCGTCAAAATGTAATGACTTGCTCCGCCTACGAAATGACATTCCTCCGGCTCTTCACTTTTACACTGTCCGGTCAATTCCCAGTTAATGGTCTTTAGGTTTAGTGTACATCTTAATCACACTTTTCCACAAAAACTTTGATAAAAGTTTAGCAAAACAATCTGAGTCTGAGTGAAAATATGCTGTGTCTTTGCATTAGGCTCTTTTGGTGTTTTTTCTTTCACAAACATACCACAAATCTGACTAAGTCTAAGAATAAAGAGTTGACACCAAACTGTCATGGCGGCAGCTCTGGGCTCCGCAGGCCTGCTGGTGAGGGGGGCGCGAGGCGGGCCAAATCTAAAAATGTGTGATTCATTTATGAGGGAAGGCAGTGCTGGCTCCACAGGCATACCTTACAGTCTGTGGAGGAAAAGAGTTCAGTCTTGTCTGAGGTAAGAGGACCAAGGCCTTTATGGGTTATATCTTTAGCATTTAGCTGCGAATAAAGGATTTCACAGGAAGTGAATGGCACAAAGAGGTGGTCTTCAGCATTTATTGCTGGAAAAAGAAATCTGAAGTTCTTGATATCTGAGTTGAATCAGATATCAAGTGGCGTTTTGGCTCAGAAAACCTTATGACATCACTTGTCTGCCTTGCGATTGTTCATTTTTAGCTTGCGACATGTGTTAGCCATAAAGCAGGTCATTAATAAAAAAAGCAAAGTAGTCTAGATCACGTATCTCCAATTTTATGAATTTACTCATGCTCTAAGAGGCAGTTTGTCACTGCTAAAACTTCAGCTGTGCTCTGAAGCAGGCAGACACTTCTTCTATGCCATTTAAAGTCTCCATGGACCTGGCTTGAATCGTTTCCACTTTTTGCCCAAGTCTTAGGCTTTTGAATTTTGTTATGTTGCTATGGGATGAAGAGGCAAATAATGAGACCCAGATTTGTTTTATACGTTATATTATCAAATATTCTGAGTAAAAAGTACTGTAGAATTGAATTTGAACAGTCTAAATTAATTTTTAAATATTTTAGCATGCAACGGAAATTGCAATTATCTTTCCTGTTGTGACGTAAATGCAGGTTGCTGGAGAGGAGGGATGTTATTGCAAAGGCGAGGGGAAGTTTTTAATTAAAGATTACGATGACACATTAATTTAGAAATAATGATGTGCACAAATAAATGATTAATAATAAACACTGCAATATTCCATAAAAATAAGAATTTTGTTTTCATAGGGATTTAAATGACAGCGGCATGAACAATTGTGTCAGCACATCAGCTGACATGAACCACACAAGTTTGTGTAAAACCTGGTGATCATGTTATCCAATCCATGTTATTAAACAAACGTTTCCCTTTTCCCTTTTTTAATATGCTATTAGGACCTTAATATGCAGTATGGTCAGATTTTTCCTAAATTGTGGGGCTCAAATATGCATGTGTGTATTTGCAGTTGGACTCTGAAATGTTTCTGAAAGACATAGCTAATGATAACGGATGGCACTGATAAAACTCACATTAAGGGTTTTCCCTGTGGCAGTACAGATGGGAAATATACCTCCCTCATTTTTTTTTGCATGTGCTGAATTTGTCTGTGTGAGTGTCTGCAAGAGGATACATGAAGAGCTAGAGGAAAGAAAAAAGTTGGCATTATTTTTGGTGCTTCTTTTGACCTCTGTGTGTGTTAGAAGATGCTGTGAGAGGACGTTGTCTCCAAGGGCCTTTAATGGTGAATGTGGATCAGTCTGGAGTATCTGGGTTGGAAAGTGTGAAAATGTGAAAGTCATACCTCTGCTAACTGCTTCCTTCTACTTCTGACAAACATCATTTAGATCAAAACAGACATGACAGGTTTTTTTTCCTACTTCGCTTTTCAGTAAATATAGCGGCATGAAAATGTGTATGCATTTGTTTCATCATGTGAACGTTCAATGCCATCAGTAAAATCTCAACCCGTGACTTATCACAACATGTAAGCTGTCACCTCATTTGTTGCCTGTTTCACTTTCAAAAGTCAATCCTCCAGCACTAATGGGTTTGAGAAAATCATATTTGCATTCTGGCATTCTGTGAAAGAGAGCTGTGCATTTAAATAAATGGTCTACCCTACCAGCCTCACCTAATCTTTTGATGTACTTCCTGGTATTTAAATAACTATTATAAGGTTAATTTGAAACTAAGATAATAAGTCATACTGAAATTAATAATTAATTTTAGCAAAGTTGTGGGTGTTGATAATTGTGCATTGACTCTTTTATAATGAAATAATGCAAGATTCTGCTTTGGCTGGTTTTAGGGAGATTACAGAATCATTCAGCTTGCAAAGCAGGGAGAATATTTAGGTATTGTGGAAGTCTAAGCTTTAGTTTGGACTTTACCCTTAACAGATCAAAGAAATAACTGTAATAGCCTACTTAGAATGGTGGGAGATTGCAGGCAATTTTGTTTTGTCTTTCTCTCTCTGAGTGTGTGTGTGTACGGAGCAGGTTAGGTAACCTCTCTTTCCTTAGTCTTGCTCAGACAGTTCCATTTCTGTCTTTTCAAGGCAGGTTTTGTTTTTGTTGCTTGCTACTACACTAAGTTCTTGTAAGTCTTCACTGGTGGGCCTGCTACTGTTTATTCTAACGCGATATCTCACGACCAATGCATACATATTTTATGAGGTGGCTAATTCGTACAAATTATTTTGTATGATTTCTGTGAGTGGTAGATTTAGGGCGGGGTTATGTGTGGTCCTTCGTACGAATTTGCCACCTTGTAAAATACGTACACTTTTTCACAGGTGGCTAATTCATATGAATTCGTACAACCTCACTCGTACGAATTAGCCACCTCATGAATACGTTGTGACATCAGGTTGTAAATTCTGTTGCATGTTCGAATATAAAGCTGATCTATGAAATTATGTTTCATTACACTCTGGATTACTACCGTTGTAATATGGATTTTTAGCAGTGTAGTTGATTTTTTTCGACCCTTAACCAAAAACATAACACTCACACTTCATATTTTTTGCATTTAGATATTCATTAAGGAATTATTTAATAGTTTTATTAACCTGTTTTCCTTGAAGGACCAGTTCTGTCCAAATTGTAAGTGATTTCAGGATTTCTATCCTTGTAAATTCAACAATTCACACAGATTCAAATATCCAAACAAACTGCTTCAAATAATTACGTATTAGAATTGACTGAGGTTTATATATTTAATCAATGACATTGCTAATTGTCATTTTATTAAAATGGTCAATTGCCACAAATCTCATCAGAGTCTTTATAACTAATAGTCTGGATTGTGGCTTGAGTTTTTTCACGACATTCCACACCTGGGTAATACGAAGTTTCTGAGCGTGAGGTAGTCAGTCATCTGGAGAGATTTTCATTTCTGGATGGAGAACAGAGGAAAGAGGAGAAGAGGGGGCAGATGGGAGAAGAGAAGACTGGGTCAGTGGATAGACAGACCGGAATGGTTTCTCTCGTGGTTCTCTTGTTTTGTTTTGGCTGTGAGCAGCAATCCTCTTATGAAAAAGACTGTGAGAGAGAATCATTTTAACTTCATCTGTTTCTCTCTCTCTCTCTTTCTCTCTCTCCCTCCCCTCTGTCCCGTTTTCTTTCACAGCGATGGCCTCTCCTGTGCAGCTGTTCATGAGCTTGCCTCATCTGGACTAGGAGCGGAATTCATCTGACACTCACACAGACAGACAGACACACACACACACCACTAAAAGCAAAAACACACCGCTTAGCCATGTACAGCGTGGAAGACCTTCTCATCTCTCATGGATACAAAGTCCCTCAAAGGAACAGCAACAATGTCCCTGTCTCACATTCGTCTTCCCCCCACCCCGCAACCTATGAGAAATGTCTGCCGACGCGAAGCGACAGCCGGTGTGAAATCGCTGAGAAGCGTAAAGGACACAGCGGCGTGAATGGCTACGAGGGGGACCATGTTTACAGCGGCGGAGGCATCAGACAAGCTCCTGCCAGGGGATTCCCCGGTGACGCCGAGAACAGGGTCAGGAAGCAGAGGACACAAGACGTGGACAACGGTAACCTAGGAGATGGACGTTTGCCAGAAGATAGCCTAACCACGGACAGTGGGTGAGTTGTGCTGATGAGTTGTTTTTGACCTCTTCGTCTTCTGCCCTGCGCTCTTGTACTGCTGCTGTCTTTCCTTCTTTTTCATTCGTCCCTTTGATCTGAGGTTTAAGCTGTCTTGCATGATGAAGAGTGTTACGTAAAGGTAGGGGCTGTCAAGGACTTCCCTTTCGCACCAGGACAGATCCCAGTTTTTGCCTTTTTCTTTTTTTTATTCCTCCCCTGTCGCCTTTCTCTCTCCATTTCTTATTTTTGTTTGCACTTTCTTTCATCCTCTGAAATCTTTGTACTTCCTACATTTTCATGTACTCCGTTTCCTCCGTCTCACTCATTTCCCAGCACTCTCTCCTACTGCACTCCCCCTGTAGCCGATGAATTCATTAACTATGTTTAGTAGATTTTGCAGTGCGGTTTTCATTTCCTCTCATTTCACACGGGACCATAGTGGAATAAACACAAATGTTGTCAGAAAGCCCGCAGCACCCCCTACTGAGCATGCTTAGTTCTGCAGGCAGAGGCAGCAGTAAACTACATGTCCCATGAGGCCATTGTCAGATCAATATTCCATTCCTTATAACAATCTCTTACATAACACCATTATTAATAAAACATGATGAATATAAATGTGAATATCTGCATTTGCCAGCCATATTGTCGCAGAGCAGCTTCAGAGATTTAATTTGCTTTAAAAAAAGGTTACGTGAGAATGTTTCATTTTTTCATAGGAACAGTGTCATTTTTTCTTCATGTATGTTGATCAGTAAGTCATAATGTCCTTGTGCCATAGATTTTTAATGTAACAGATAGATAGATAGATAGATAGATAGATAGATAGATAGATAGATAGATAGATAGATAGATAGATAGATAGATAGATAGATAGATTAGATGCCAGTTTCTTGTGACATTATTATTGGCATACCATCAAGCTATAGTGGATCTTTGCACTTTAAATTAATTGCATGTCACATGGTTTGAGACTCAGCAGTTCAGGGCAGGAAGTACCTCCACTGCTGTGACTGTTACTAAGCTAGATTATCCTTCCATGAGTGCAGGTCAGGATTGTTTAACATGCAGATCATATGCTCTCTGCTGCCAAGATGTTGGATGAGAGAACAGACCTTCAGTGCTGACTCAACGGTTTGCACCACACAAGCTAGTCGTGTTCCTGCTTAAGAGAAAATGCTCATTTATCTTGGTTTGTTTGCACCATTAAAGCCTCCCAATCTATTGGGCCCTTTGAGGTGCTCTGCTTTGTTGACAACACTGTCGGCATACTTTTCCCCCTCTTAGTTTAGTGTTTGTGTGATGTTACCTGTGTGCTTGCATAATGGGATTTGAACACAATTGTTATCCAGTTTTTGTTGTCTTAACTAATTCAGTGGTTCATATCTTTGCTTCAGGATCCAGGATATGAAGTATTATATACAAGCAAATGCAAAAAGTAAAAAAACTAAAAGTCAGTGTTGACATCTGCCCGATACACTAAGTGAAAAATACATAAATTTAAATTAGTTTGATTATATGCATGACCTTTGATATCAACATCAATAGATAAGGACAATATGTCGGAAGCATTTTCTCCTCCCTTTGGAAAGTTGCTATTTTAATCTATTTACAATTAGGTTTACACATTTTGTTGCAAAAATTTGTATTGTCAGTTCCAGTTTATTATTTGCATTTATTATTTCGGGTCATTACTTGATAAAAGTTGAGAATCATCAACATAAAGAATAAGTATGTGATTAATAATATTTCTTATTAATAACAAGAAATGTGTAGTTGTTTGAAAACTAAATTAAATCCTTCATCCTACATCCTCAAGTCATATAGATAGTGTCTATTATGGCTTATCAAATATAACAACCGACCTCTATTTAATTGCATCTGTATGTTTTTGATGCAGGTTTTTTGAGACCCACAGAGGAATACATTCTCAGCCTAGATCTGAGCAGGATGTGTCCTACTGGCGAAGAAGAGGTCAGGACTTTAGTGTGCTTTTGGATTATGCAGACTTCAGGGACCCACGTGGAAGTGGAGGAGGGGTTCCCAACAAACCCGAAGGCATGCAACGGAGACCAGAATCTGCCTTAAGCACAGAGGAACATAACCGTGAAAGACAACGACGGGCAGAGAGTGCACGTGCCAGGGAGAGAGAGATGGCCCTGCACCAGTGGAGAATTGCAGCTGAAAGGAAGTACCAAAGTTTGGGCACAGAGGAGTGGCGCCCAATGACCAGCATGAGCCGTCAGCCATCTGAAAATGAGGTGGCACAAGAGCAACGCAGGCCACGAACTGCAGAAGGAGCTGTTCCACCCAGAACCAAAAACAAGTCCCAGTCACTGCCCAGAATGGCTCTGCAATCTGAAAGCCTCCAGTACTTTAGCATACCAACTGCTGGGCAAGATTCATATGGAGGCTATAAGTTAAATGGCCACCATGCACGAGACCCTCATGGACGGCATCTTAATGATGGGGAGAACAGGCAGCGGTGGACTGACCGATCAGGTGCGCAGTCCGCACCACTATCAAAACCCAGATTCAGCCGACCTCTCAGACCTCCATCTTATGAAGTGCACCAGCAGATGCGTGGGAGTGCAGAGATGCTCACAGCGGAGCCTGCCCCTCGCGCAAGAGACAGAACTCCACTGCCCTTCTCAAGGCAAGAGTACTTTGTACAAGAACTTGCTGGATCTGGTGTGGAGCCCCCCGGTTATATCCCTCCTCCATCCTACAGGAGGCAGCCTGTGGTTAATAGAGGTCACAGAACTTATCCTATCTCTATGGGTAACCACCAATATAGAGGTGACCCATTTATGCAGGGTTCTGCAATGACAGAAGTGCAGGAATGGTTTATCAGGCAGACTGGGATGGCTTGGCCAGACCATTACAGGGATGGAAGAAGAAGTATGCCCTGCAGGAGACAGGCGTATCCAGGCTACAGTGAAGAACGGATGGGTAATGTTCAGTATATTCCCTTTGACGACCCCCGTGTCAGACACATTTCAGGAGCAGGGATAGATGGAAACTCATTGACGGATGCGGACAAAATCAGAAACATCAGAAATGAGATTCCAGTCAACCTCTTATCTGAGAAGTCTAACGACAGTGCCTTTCCTCTCACAGAAAAATCCTTTGACCGCACTGAACCAAGTAAAAGCAATATTAGTGACTCTGTTAATGAGGACAGTATACACAAGGAAGTGCTGAAGGGGACAGAAAGTTCAAACACAATACCTGACCAAAACTGCAACAGACATCCAGCTACCCATGGAAATATAGTTGCTCTTCAGATGACAATGCAGCAGAACTCAAACCAGGGTTTGATTGAGACAGTGACACAAGTAAAGAAATTTGAGGCAAAAACTGTGTCTGAGAACAAGAAAAACTCAAAGAAGAAGCTCAAAGAGACAATGTTTTGCCTGGTATCTGTCCCTATTAGTATGCAAGCTAACAAAAGTGTCTCTGACCCAAATAACAATGAAAAAGTGACTAATTCAATAGAAAACACAGTGGTGCAACATGACAACCAAAACCTTTTAAAAACATCAAGCAAAGAGAAACAAATACAGTCCAGCAGCTCCCCATCCATTAAAAGTTCCCCTCTGAGGAAAGAGATTGTAGATACTAGGTCACTTAATCCAAGCCAAGACAATGAATTGTTCTATGCAGGATCCTGGCCTGGAGATCAGTACAGAAACCAGGAAACTCAGACGGGTTCTCCAGAAGTTTCCAGAAATACCCATCCTCCAGCAAATGACCATTCCTCCCCTTACACAATCACTGATAATGAAGGTGAAACCAACTGTAGTGCCAACTACGGATATCCCATGATAGGTCAAAAGGATCTCAACCCTTCCAGCAACAGTGCGTTCTCCAGAACTAGGACTGGAAGTAGTTCAAGTATAAGGAGCCCAACTCTACCCCAATCATCATCAATTCCACCATCTCCAGACCGTCAACCTTTGCTGAGAAAGACAAACCAAACAGCAGATGGTCAAGAAGTTTTTGGACAGTTCTTGCTAAAGCCGGTGAACAGACGCAAATGGGATGCTATTGGGGAGCTTGAGTCTTTTAATAAGGAGATACAAGATCATACTGGGAAGTATCCAAATGTTGATCAGAATATAGAGGAGCTGGATGAGGCATTGAACTGTATTCTGGAGCTGAGTGACTCAAGCAGAGAAGTCAATGATACAAGACAGGAAACCACCCCACTTCACATGAAGAAGGAAACTGACCAGCAGTCACATATAGTACAGGTCACAGAGATGCAAATGATAAGCAATAACTTAAATGTAATGTCTGATTCAGGGAACAGAGTCCATCCAGAATACAAAGGTATAAAAAGTTCCTTGTCCAAAGCAAAGGTGAACTTGGACAGCCAGATACAAGAGATACCCGTCACCAAAACTGATAATTATGTCAACTTTGAGATTCTGCAGAGGGGGCACACTGATCCAGTAGTACATAGGCAGGATATCCCAGTCCCAAAGGAGTGCTTGCTTAAGGATGTTGGTTTAACAGTATACACTGCCATTCCAGACACTGTGACCTCTGGATCCCCTACATGCTTGAGTCCTGAGTCACCTATGTTAACCAGCCCCTCAGACAACTCAGAGATGTGTGAGACTTTGCAGATTACATCATCAGACAGTAGCGGAGATTTGAGCAGGCACAGTCCTGAGTTTGCTGAAGGTACTCAAAGCTTGAACAATAATAATGCCTTCAACTCCAAAGCCCTCAACAAGAAGGAAGCTGGGAGAGAAAACACAGATGCTACTAGATCAGGGAGGTCATCGCGTATCCATGTGATCAAGAGTCTTCATTGTAGGTTTAAGGCTAATTATGAGGATGACGATGATGACAATTGTTATTCAGATTATTTAAGCTGGAGTAATGAAAAGACCTTGGCAGATGAACATCTTGAGACTCTTCTGAGTCAAGAGAAGGCCAACAGTATGCAGACCGAAGACCTTAGTAAGCTGTACCAAGTCCAGTGTGCCAAAGGTATTCCTGAAAATGAATCCATTGAACAACGGGCCGCCAGAATACTTGGTATTGCAGTGCCAGTTGAAGCCTTGGTTGTTGATCAGGTTGATGACAAACCGGTAGAAAGAAATCTGAAAACCACAGATGCTCCAGAATTGGGAACACAAACCAAAGAGTTGAGTTTAAATGAGGAGAAACAGAATGTCAGTAGACAGTGTGAGGAAGTGCCAGATAGGTCTATGGAAAGTCATGAAGATATGTCAGAGGTAGGATTTGGAGAGGATCCAGAGTCTGGAGAAGATACACCTAGCACTGAAAAGCATAGCCAGAGAGCCTCCTCGGTGTTGGAGCTGCCAGAGTTTCCTCCAAGTAACTTGTGTTTGTCGCTTCCTCTGACCGAGGATGAGGAATTGACTCTTAGTGTAGGTGGGGGAGACAGGAAGGAGACGGTTAATTCTGAGATAACACAAGCACCACATAACTTGCAGGCATATTGCCAACCTCCTCTGTCTCCCTCATCCACAAATGATCAAGCATCCCTGGAGTACACCGTCTATGCAAAGGAAGAAAGCTCTCAGTCATTAGTGAGAAGTATCACCAGGATCACCTTGGCCAAAGAGACAGACTCAGAAGAAAAGGGAGGAGAACTAAAAGAATCAGCTAAAGAGGATGAAACACTAGTGGAAGAGAACCAATACAGTGAGAATGTAGTCAGAGAAAACAAAGATATGACCAGTTATATGCAAGAAGAGGATGAACAAGCTCAGGAGGAAGTTTCAGCTGAAGAGGTGACACTAGCAAGATCAATGCAGCCACCAAAGTCAATGGCACGTCCAATCCCACAACCCCGCAGTGGCATGGTAGCAAAGAGGGAGATCACTCTGCCACAAGGATTCAGCATGGATAATACAATGTCTGCAGCTGAGGATGATGACAAGCTGTTTATTTCAGGTCAGTACATCGAACTCCAACCAAGTTTGTAAGTCTTGCAGACTGCACGTGTAGTAAAAGTGCACTCCTGTGCAAAAAAAAAAGTAAACTAAAATAATTAAAAAAATAATAATAAAATTATATTAAAAAGCTTTTAAATGGCATACATTACTTTTAAAGAAATTAAGAAGAATTAAGCAAATGCACTCCCTAAAAAACATTGCTTGTCTCGGAAAAAAAAAAGAAAAAAGACAATATTAGGTTTTTTGCAGAATACGGGGTGTTTGATTCAGAGTTGTTCAGCAGAATTGTTTCGACTGATGAATCACATTAAAACACACGGTGATGCACCAGAGCGGAGTCACAATAATGAAGGCATCTCTACCACAGTGAGTCATGATGTGGGGAGCCTTTTCAGCTCTTGGTACTGGTGAGCTGCTTCACTGTGAAAAGTCAAGAGATGCTTTGGAGTGTAGAAGAATATTGCAGAATGGCTTGTTCCCACAATTGAAAAGTTGATAACTAAAGAGGAACAATCAGATGTTATTGCAAAGACAGCCAAGAAGTGACTTGAGAACAAGTCCATTAGGCTCATGTTTTGTCCTGGTCAGAGTCTAGATTTAAACCCTATAAAAGCACCAACTTACTGCGAGACATTTTTCAACTACTCATGAAATGTTTGAAACCATCAATATTGAAAGGAATAACATTGACTCCTGTAAAAAGTAGTCGGCAACAAAACAAAGGGAAAGGCTATCCCGTAATAAGTTACATAATCTACAGTATTTGTGAAATTCTTTCTAATGTCTGCACCAACTTCTAGGGAAAATAGGGATTGTTTTTTTTTTTTTTTTTTGTTCCATTACATATTCTGTAGCATTATGAGGTGCCAAGCCACAATAACTGGTTTTAATACTTGAGGGTAATGAGCAATGAGGTTGTTCACCACAAGAGGGAAGCGTGGTCTGATTTATCGTTGCCATAACAAATCAGCATAGAATAATGGATCAACAAAATCAATTCGTATTATATTATATTATATTATATTATATTATATTATATTATATTATATTTCTACAAAAATGTTTAGACTAAACTGATATTAACAATCTGCTTATCTGTTATATTGTACTATATTGATGGTCCTTTACATGTCCATTCTCTTTTGGTTTTGAATTAAAAATGGCTAATATAACTTGTGTTTGTTTTCAGATGCATATGACCCCAGTCGTGTGGAGAGAGTCTGATCTTGGACACTGTCAAAGCAAACTCTTTGACCTTACTGGAATACACAATGACAACAAACACTCATCTGATACTGGACATGATGCAGGCTTGGACTCAATTTACTAATACATAGTCACAGAAGTTCATAAGCAGGCAGATTGACTTCATGCCACATATTAAGACTAATTTTCAGAACTTCTATGCTGGTGATGGATGAAGTAGCTAAGTTGTTTATCAATGAGATATGAATGTATAATGTATATCAAGTAAAGCTCAGACATTACAGAAATAGCTACAAATCAGTCTGTATAGACTTAATTTTCTAAAGTTTCTCTGCACCAGCAAATGCTGGAGTTCTGTCGGACTTTCACAGAACACAGTGTCATTGTGCCAACAGCGACAAGAAAGACACAAAAGCTTGCACTTCTCATTTTCTGCAGTATTACCAATGAGAGAAAGGAAAGAGGCCTTGATGTATTAAAGCAATGAATTGGACTGGTGAGGTAGCAGCTGAATCGGTGACATTACACTGTGCTTTTAATCACAGAGAAATATTTTTGTAAGAAATGTTAAAAGGAAAGTGTAATTATCTGTTTTACAGGTGGGAGAAACCATGTATGTCACTGTGGTAAAACTGCAATATAAAATCATATTTTTTGCAAAGGAATAGGCTGCTTTTACCCAAATGAGGCAGCTAAGAAGAAAGCTACACAGAGGCAAAGATTTAAGAATATTTTGTGTGAAGTCTTGGTCTCTAGCAACTTTAATCTTAACTGCAGTGTCTTCAATAGTCAGTTCCCATAGTTCTTGCTTTAAAATGACTTCCTTCACTAAAGTTTTTTTATATATCTCATATGCAGTTTGAGCTTTTCAGTGTAGCAATCTGATAATGTATCATCTCATCACGAAATGCAATCGAAAAAAGAAAAATGTATTTATTTTTATCAAGCTATCAGCTGTCTGTACAGATGAAAATATATTCAAAAAAGTGTTTTTATTTTACCTTGTGAGTTTGTTTGCTTGCTTACAATCATTATGGATATATCATATCTGAATATGTCTATTAATCCTGTATTACTCGGACAATGAATGATTCTTTTATTGTGCCGTGTGGCGTGCTTTTTGTTGCACAAATGTCAGAAAGTGTTTCTTTATGCACATACAAAGTATTCTGCATTTTAAGTCTAATATCAATTCTGAAAGCTTACTCATATTGTGAGTATATCTACCCTTGTAATTGCTTGGTTGCTTTCTGTTATGACTTGGACTGTGTCCAAGTTGAGGTGTTATATGTTATAGTTCAATGTTAAATCCATCACATAGTTTTATAAATGCAGTCCAAAGTGCACTAAAATGAATTTAATATTTAGCACATCCAAAAACTGGCAATAGTGGCCAAAAACTCAAGAAGAAAGTCATTGCATCCATTTACTCTGAATCTAGTTATTGTTATGGATAGAGAGTGCAATACCATAATGTTATAGTAATATTATTGTCAATATATTCCATAAGAATAATAATAAACTATGAATTCATGCAGATAGATGTTCTGTAATCAGTGGATGGTTAGAAAAAAATATAAGGCATAGCATTCATCACACTTACTTTTTGTAAGTTAGAATCAAATAATTGTTGTAAGTAGTTCTTGATTGTTTCTACCATTTTGTACAATTTTGTTTTTCAAAACGGATGATTATATTGTTGCATATAACGCATATGGCATTTAATATCTTTTTCTATTTTCATACAGAAACTGTACATGATTATTTTGTATTGGGTTGGAATTGATTTGCTTCTCTGCATGATATAAGAGATGTAAACTGGGGTCAGGAAAATGTTTTGCATACAACTGCATTTGGTACTACATTAAAATATATTCATTATATTACATTGTGCACATTTTTATCCTGCTAAAAAAGCTTTGAACAATATTTAAATTCAAAACAAGCTATTTTTTGAATATTTTACAGAAAGGGAAGTATTTACTGCGCACCTCAGTACTTGTGTCTTTGAAGTATTGGGTGAATGTGAATGAAATGTTTGAGAGGAAACTCCTTTGTATATTATAGCAGATTGCTCATTAATAAACTCCTTGCATGGACTGTTGTTTTTATTTTTAGCTTTTGGTTAATTTCATGTGTAATATGAAAAGGAGAAACAGTTTGAATGCTTATTTCCTCTTTAAACGTTTTATGAAGACAAAACAAAACCATTCACATGTCAGGACTAGTAACTTATTCTGACACAAATATGATGATTCTCTCTTACAATGCATTCAATTAATGTATTAATAAAGTTGAATCCTTTCTGGAAACGAACCTTTAAATGATAATCAAAAACATTTGTTGAACAAATGGCAAGTAATAAAGAAAACCTTTTTCTCATTATCCTCTCTCATTACTCTCATTTCTCATTAACCCCTTATTTTGAGTCATTACCGTATTTAAAACTGTTCCCCACTTTCACTGAGAAGCTGGTTTTGCCATATGTGGCCCTGGACCACAAAACCAGTTGCTGGGGTATATTTGTAGCAATACCCAAAAATACATTGTATGGGTCAAAATTATAAATTTTTCTTTTCATGTTCCATGAAGATATTTTTTCAATTTCTTACCGTAAATATATCAAAACTTCATTTTTGATTAGTAATATGCATTGCTAAGAACTTCATTTGGACAACATTAAAGGCGATTTTCCCAATATTTTGATTTTTGTGCACCCTCAGATTCCAGATTTTCAAATAGCTGTATCTCGGCCAACTATTGTCCTATCCTATCCCCGTAGATCAATGGAATGCTTATTTATTCAGCTTTCAGACGATGCATAAATCTCAATTTCGAAAAACTGACACTTAAGACTGGTTTTGTGGTCCAGGGTTTATATTGTGATAAAGATTAAATTTATCAAACATTCTACCCCTCTACAATTTTTAGACATCTAATGTTATTCTTTGTAAATGATGACTGTTTTAAACCTTGTCGCTTGACATAGGATATGGGGAATGGATCTCATAAGACCGTTATTCACCCATGATTATCAAATTGGCATGAGGCACAAAGAGGATGTGACACGGTGAAATTAAATTAGCAAATTAGGACTTCAGCTGAGAGCTGTTTTGACATTGCCTCCAATTTGCCAACACTTAAATATGAAACATATAATGATGTACAAATGCTTAAAATTCTCTGAAAATTCTGGACAGATTTTATGAACGGAATATGCATGTTTGGCTCATTGTAAATCTTTCAGCTCTCTCTCTCTGTCAGTCTGTCTGCCTCCCTCTCATGCCGCTCTGTGTTATTTCAAAAGGTCAGAAGCATAAATCACCAGCCAAGTTCAATTAAAGTCACAGGCAAAATTGTCAGTTGATGAGTGTTTGTGGGTGTGTGTTTGTGTCTCCGGTTACAGAAAGAAAAGGTTAGGCTAAAGAATTACTCTTCCCCGAACTGAAGCAGAGCCAGTGGCCTTTTCCAAGACTGACCCTTGGTTGAGCATTCAGTCGGTGGCAAACAGCCATTAGCTCATTCCAATTAGACAGACACAGAAAAAAAAGCTGCTTATTGTCAGCATCTAACTAATACGTTTGATCTCACCACCTAACCGACCTTTCAGAGCAAACTCAGATCACTCACTCACCACTGGCAATTGAGGAACTACTTACTGTCAGTACTTCAATCCAGAGATATGCAACTGAATCCTCATATCCTACCCATCATGTCCAGGGTGATTCAATCAGATTCACTAACAAAATGCATTTAATGTTGGATTACAGTGCGGCTTCTTTTCCCGAGCCCTGGATAAAGTTTAAAGTGATTGTACTTGTGACAAGGATAGATGGTTTACTGTTTACCCCTGCCAGATATTTACTTGGTAGCCTTCAGAAAGTAAAAAGATCAAAAAGTGTGCAGTTGACTGGTGACTCTTTTCATCAAAAGCTTGTTTGAAATCAAGCCCAGCTCCATAGGAGGGTTTGGCCAACCTATTTATGAGCTTGGCCCCATCACTAAACTAGAACCCACCATTTAGCTAACCAAGAAAGTCTATGGACCACCTCACATCACAGAGCTGAGGTCTATGTGAAATATAGCCATTTCTAGCACTTTCATTTCATGTTTTCTAAATCTTTTTCTGTTGCAGTCCCTACCTTCTGCTGATTTCCCCAAGGTGTCAATCAGTATACCATCTTTACTTAGTTCCGGTTCATGAATTTCACGGTAAACAGTCCAAAAGCACTGCTACGTTTTCTTAGTTTGTATAAGTTTACGTGTTTGCTCGTTCCAGTCAGACAGCGAGACTATTCATTAGTGCGAGTTTTTAGTGACTCTTTCTGCAGACATCACTACACCAGTAGGCGGCGGCAAGTGACTGTTTTTATGAGTAAATTGTTTAACCAGTCAACTGGTTCGTTCAAAAACAATGATTCATTCAGCAACGAAATTCAATGGTTGAGTAAGTCATTGAATCATTCTGTCAACCAATTGTTCAGAATGACACACCGATATGTTGCTCGGAAATAGGCCTATGACTATTAGGTTGTTGTTGGATTTATTTTATTTTATTTTTTTTAGGTTTTTGAACATATTTTCGCTGAACGGGGCAAATGCACTAAGTAACTGGCAATAATTTGTATAAAATGTAGGATACTCAAAATTAACTTCTTTCTTTATTGAACTGTTGTAGGCTTAATGATGGATAATAAAATGTGTTACCAGCTTACATGGGCTAAATTTATTGTTCTTACTATAGGCCTACAGTATATATATTGTAGCCTAATGTATATGTTTTCAACCTGTTACCAAATAGTCACATTGTTTTTTGCTAAACACATTGTGAATATAATTGCTATAGATTAAATGTGAAACTTACAGTTGAAATCACCTTTTAGTTTGGTTTGTTGGATGTGCTTTACTTCTATTAATAGATCACCAATACCTTCAACCATTTCAAAATAGACAGAGGTCACTTATCTCTCACTCATTTGCTCTGTTATTGGGCCTATTTGTCACTTTCTCTCTCTCCTTCTGCAATGTTTCTGTTTATATGAGTAACTGGGTGGATGTCTTTAAATTATTTAGTGAGAGTAACCGGAGGCAACATACAGGATGAGATCTTTTTGTATTCATCCTCTCAATGGGCTTTACTGAATAATGCATATCTGAGAGTCATATGAAAGTAGAAACTGGATGAGAACATTTGACATAAACACAATACAGCCACAGGCATATTATAGTTGAGAAATAATGTTATTATGATGTCTAACTCAATGGGTGGGGGATGGTGGTCATATTTGAGGCCTTTTGTATTCTTTTCCTTTGCTTTCTTTTAGGTAAACACAGGCTTTGTCTCAGCAGGGGCTAAAGACATCTGACACTGCTCAGCATGAGCATAAAACATTTACAGATACAATTTTATCAATTTGTATTATTATAAAGATCATGTGATGCACTGTAAAAAAAAATCCAATTAACCAAATGTTGGAAAGGCAAAAATATTTAAGTTGAACTAATTTTATTGCTTGGGCTTACATATATTAAGTCTGCACAAATATATTTTAAAAACATTAAATGAATGGTTATTTTCAAATCCAGTCAACATTCAGAATGCTAAATGTTGACTAAACTAATAAAAACAAATCCAGCCAACACTGAGATCGTTCTGCACGTGCAGGTACCTGAGTGACTTCGCGGGAGAAACAGCACAGCCATCTTGTCAAGTTCATGTGTCAGGTAAGTTGCACTAAATAAATGTTATTTTTTTAGACTAAATTTAACGAGAAAATCTTAACGAGATTTTTTTAAGTGGACATATAGAAAGTCTTTTATGAGTTGTATATCCGAAGAAAAGTGGATATAAAGCCCAATTCGGACGGTAATTGTTTCTCATATGGACGTCTGTAAAAATAAATGTACATATTACCTCAGTGATGAAACTCATGGATTCGGAGGCGATTTATTCACAGTGGAGGAGCGAGTTCTGTGATCTACGAACCCGGGAACGCGCTGCTCAGGTGACCAGTCACATGATTGTCTGCTGCAAGTTAAATAAAATGAATTTTATTTACAAATGTATTCTTATTATTGTATAAAATACATGTAAATAATACTTATTATTATGTAAAATGTATTCTTATTATTCCAAGCATATTTTGTAATATATAATCCTATTTATTATTTGATTATTTAAATCTCGTTTAAAAATAGGAAAATAGTTATATATAATTATACACCATATATAGTCCATGGGCCCAGGCCACATTTTTCACTAATTGGTACCACCCAAGGTGGCAAATTCTAGTTTGATTTTTTTTTTAAGTCCATATCTCTAGATGATATTACAACATGATAACCTTTTGTTAGTGGTAGCTTTGTCACAGAAATCAGCCTTTAATGACACTAACCGTTGAGTCAAATAATGAAAATATCTTGTAACTTTATTTGAACAGAATGTCATACAAAGAAAAACAACATAATTCTACCTTGTTCATGAACTTATTTGGTCATTGCAAACTGTTTCTGTTTATTCATCATCATCTTCATCATCATCATAGAGGTGCTGGTCATATAATTAGAATATCATCAAAAAGTTGATTTATTTCACTAATTCCATTCAAAAAGTGAAACTTGTATATTATATTCATTCATTACACACAGACTGATATATTTCAAATGTTTATTTCTTTTAATTTTGATGATTATAACTGAGAACTAAGGAAAATCCCAAATTCAGTATCTCAGAAAATTAGAATATTGTGAAAAGGTTCAATATTGAAGACACCTGGTGCCACACTCTAATCAGCTAATTAACTCAAAACACCTGAAAAGGCCTTTAAATGGTCTTTCAGCCTAGTTCTGTAGGCTACACAACACATTAATAGAGAGGCAAAGGGAAGGAAAAGATGTGGTAGAAAAAAATTGTACAAACAATAGGGATAACCGCACCCTGGAGAGGATTGTGAAACAAAAGCCATTCAAAAATGTGGGGGGGATTCACAAAGAGTGGACTGCAGCTGGAGTCAGTGCTTTAAGAACCACTACGCACAGACGTATGCAAGACATGGGTTTCAGCTGTCGCATTCCTTGTGTCAAGCCACTCTTGAACAACAGACAGTGTCAGAAGCGTCTTGCCTGGGCTAAAGACAAAAAGGACTGGACTGCTGCTGAGTGGTCCAAAGTTATGTTCTCTGATGAAAGTAAATTTTGCATTTCCTTTGGAAATCAGGGTCCTAGAGTCTGGAGGAAGAGAGGAGAGGCACACAATCCACGTTGCTTGAGGTCCAGTGTAAAGTTTCCACAGTCAGTGATGGTTTGGGGTGCCATGTCATCTGCTGGTGTTGGTCCACTGTGTTTTCTGAGGTCCAAGGTCAACGCAGCCGTATACCAGGAAGTTTTAGAGCACTTCCTGCTTCCTGCTGCTGACCAACTTTATGGAGATGCAGATTTCATTTTCCAACAGGACTTGGCACCTGCACACAGTGCCAAAGCAACCAGTATCTGGTTTAAGGACCATGGTATCCCTGTTCTTAATTGGCCAGCAAACTCGCCTGACCTTGCCTGGTATTGTGAAGAGGAAGATTCAATATGCCAGACCCAACAATGCAGAAGAGCTGAAGGTCACTATCAGAGCAACCTGGGCTCTCATAACACCTGAGCAGTGCCACAGACTGATCGACTCCATGCCACGCCGCATTGTTGCAGTAATTCAGGCAAAAGGAGCCCCAACTAAGTATTGAGTGCTGTACATGCTCATACTTTTCATGTTCATACTTTTCAGTTGGCCAAGATTTCTAAAAATCCTTTCTTTGTATTGGTCTTAAGTAATATTCAAATTTTCTGCTTATTTTGTTCTACTTGCTTATAGAACAAAGATGGTCGGAGTAATCTTGATTTGAAAATGCATCAAATTAAACAAAGTTGCAATCATCGGCCATTTCTTTACTCATTTTCACACAGCTGAATAAGTCACAAAGTGCTTGTGGCCTCCAAGGGTAACATGTATCAAAATAAACAGCAGGACTTACCTTTTCAGATGATGCTAGTGGCTTATCAGTACAACAACGTATGGTGGAGTAATCTGGTTTTGAAACTAGCACCAGTCGTTGTTGTTGCATAAAATACTATTTCATATACGGTTCATACATATTTTTTCAAATTGCTAGGTCATGGATTGTCCCACCATCATGGTTCTGATATCACCAGATTACAGACAGTCTTGTCTATCCTTATCTGAAAAGATATCCCCCCTAACATCAATATCTTTTGAGATAGATATACAAATATAACAATTTAATAGATGCAAAAAATTGTTTTCTTTAATGTGAAGGCTAATATAAAATGTATACAACAAATATCATGTCAAATTATGGCAGATCTGGATATCCCTGACTGTCCTGAAAAAATCAACATATAGCATGTATGGCTACCTCTTACAATAGACTTCATACAAACCTGCTGTGCAGATACTGTAGGACAATAATGGCAAAAATAATGATTGTCCCAAAAGATTAGTAAAGCTACTCATTTGAAATGGTTACCGTGTTTCAAAGTACTTATATGGACTCTACAAACAAACTGGTACCAAAGTGATTTTGCCACCTTAGGTGGTACCAAATTCTGGCTTGGCCCATGGACTAATATATCTGTTTATAATATTAACACCTTAGTTAGTTGCCTAGATAGTGAATCACTAGGTCTTGCACACTGCACTGGGAAAGACCGTGGCTCAGTAAACACTGGGACAACTGATCAATCATTTTTTGTAAAACATCATCACTGGTATTTATCAACAACAGGCAGGACCATTATATTTTGATATTATTTTTATGCTATTTGAAGTAACTGAAATATACATGTTCTATTACAACCCTGCTAAAAAACAAAAAACAAAACAAAAAAAACAATAGAAGCCCAATAGAAACCATCACAGAAATTTTAATGGTTTCCATTAAAATACCATTATAAACCATTAGCTTTTTCCAGTAAAACCATTACAAAATTCCTTTTTGTAGTGTGTTTTGGGCATTTTTCCAATTGGATTTAACATCCCACCAATAGAATCCATCACATACCAGTAGACACCATTATAGTTTACATTAAAACCAATACAGTTCCCATTATAGCCATTAAAACCATTACATTTTCTATTGTGTTTTGGGCAGAGTTCTATTGATTTTTTCAGCAGGGAAATCCAGTCAGCATTATGCTCCCTGTTGAAAAAAAAAGGTTGCAACTTCTGTTTCATCACAAATTTAATTAACTGATATTAATATATTGTAAATGATTTAAAAGGCATCATTTCATTTTTTGAACTTAAAATGTACTTTTCTTTCTTCATCAGGGTGTGGCCAAAGATTTCATTGGTGCTTTGTCATCGTTGCAAGACACTGGCTCGTGACCAGACCGCTCCACTGCAACTACATACTGTGTGTGTGTGTGTGTGTGTGTGTGTGTGTGTACTTTCAAGACTAGGAGTTTATTGTTTTCATTCCAGGTAATACGTGTAACTGTTTAGAGTTTTTACTACAATTATAATGTGCTTTACTGTTCTCAGTGGCATCTATGCTAATATTAGTCTGTTTTATTCTTATTCTGATGTGAATGTAGTAGGGCTGGGCGATATGGCATAAAACAAATCCCAGATTTTTTCACAAAAACGTCTGTTCACAAAAAAATCTGATTTACGATTTAAATCGATTTTTTCCCCCCTACTTAAAATCAATCTGCAGATGACAAAGAAATTGTTCAAAACAAGTTTTAACTTTATTTTGTTTTGCTTTTCCCTTCTGGGATTTGATCTGGATTTCCCCCTTGGGGTTAAAGTTCAATCAGAAACAACAAGCCAAAAAGACAAGATGGCAGGCACTGCCATTGTAAACAGTGAAAATGTAACATAACATAACATAACATAACATAAAATGTAACATTACATAAAACATAAAATTATGTGACCCTTTTTGATAAGTTTTCTTTAAACACAAGTTTAACATCTTGCTAATCAGTAACTGGATTTAACATCCCGGATTTAACATCGGAGGTAGTTCTGATAAACAATGGACGATGACATTGTGGGGGTTGGGGGTGTGCCTGAAGTGTGAATCCGTATTCAGAAAGGCACGGAAAACAAATAACGATTGCTAACGGTTGCCTGTTACAGTTACATTACAGTATATAAAATTTCACTTACCACATAAACAGAGTAAGGAGAGATGACTCAGGATGATGATGAATGATTTGCAGATCATGAGCAAAACTGACAAACATCTAATCTTGTAAAAATGTGTGGTAAGTACTGCCGCTCTATAGTATAAACAGAGGACAGGTGATCCTGAATCTCAAAAGTGAAAGTGAAACTAAAAAGCTATCGTTCAGTCAATAGCAGTTTCAATGCCAGGCATAATAACGGCTCCCTGATTCCCGCAATTTTATATACAGTATGATGATCACCCAATGATAAAACTGCAGGGAAAGAAATATATATTTTCCTCCCATCTCGTATTTATTCCCTTTAAGGGATCCTCAGTACACATCATTTTCTTTCTGAACACGTTGGGATGCGGCGGATTGCTAGATGAGCTCCAGAGACAGATCCCCCCCGAAGACCCCGTCAGCCATCGAGACAAGACCACGAGAACCAGACTAGTCCTCTGCTCAATCTGACCTGTGTTGCAGCCTAGAATTAAACCACACCATGCTGGTGACAACTGCCCCCCGACTGAGACTGGTAGCTCCCAAGGTTTTCTACTCAGTTTCTGTCACCGATGGAGTTTTGGGTCCTTGCCGCTGTCGCCTTTGGCTTGCTTATTTGGGGACGCTTGTCTGATTGCACAGACATTATTGGAAGAGAGCTGAACTGGATGATGTCAACACTGAATCACCAATGAACTGACTTTAATTGGAAAAATGACATGCATTATTGACAAACTGGTTCATTTTATTTTTTATTTTATTTATTTTTTTGACTTCTTCCTCATTTTAAAGATGTAATTGGGAACAGTAATAATATTTGTAAATGTTTGTTTGCTAACATTTTGTTTAGCTTGATTAGTTTTTTCTAAGTTCATTAAACAAAGTTTAAACTGAATTTTGCAGTTGTATTACAGATGTAATGTATGTCAACTGGAGCTTTAAAGGGATAGTTCACCCACAAATTAAAATATGCTGTTAATTTACTGACCCTCAGGCCATCCAAGATGTAGGTGACTTTTTTCTTCATTCCTGTATGTTTAATTTGTACGAAATTTTTTATAAATGGAGATTGTTACTAAAAAAGGCTATTGTGTGTTGTAAGGTGTGTTTTTAGTGATTTATAAACACCAGTTAACAATTTTTAATAATTTTGTTAAACTATAAAAATATGTTTATGTAGTTCCCCAGCAATTTCTTATTATGCCCAAATAATAAATCTTAATTGAGGTAACATAAAACACATGGAGTAAACGGCTACATTTTAATTGATGTAACTTGCTGTAGTTTTCTAAATGTTTGACCAATTAAAACATTTTAGTTGAATGGACTATAAAACTAGTTCACTAAAGGTTGAGCCAACTAAAAAATAACAATTCTGATAACACTTTGAAGTCAGAAAATGACTGAATGTAAAATTTCTATGGAAATACTGTAGATACTAAATAATAATTAGTTGAAACTGCTTGAAATTTTTTACAGTGTGTGTTTT
Organism: Acrossocheilus fasciatus; assembly: GCA_036784905.1. Taxonomy (NCBI): domain Eukaryota; kingdom Metazoa; phylum Chordata; class Actinopteri; order Cypriniformes; family Cyprinidae; genus Acrossocheilus; species Acrossocheilus fasciatus. The sequence goes on from CM071949.1 coordinate 17,662,192, forward strand.
ATTACAAATTAAGGCCTTTTAGTCATCTGAGATATTTGCTGTTGTACGTCTGTTTTAATACATTGTGTCAGGACTGTTTTACATGTCATTTCACTAATGTTTTGCAGTGTTTCTATTATATTGTTTCTTCTCTGTAACTTCTCTGAAAACTTTGTAGCTATAGCTTATACAGAGTTTTAGAATAAAGGGCTTTAATTTAAGATCCAGTGTAAACTAGGGTTCCTATCTTATTTTCTCTACAAAAGAGAACCAAAACAAGCAAAGCCTTTGCACCATGTGAGATTAATGGATCATAAAGTTGGAGATGAGTGTGCATGCAAACTGCCAAGGACAACCGGTCAGCAAGAAATACTCCATCAAGCTTTGTAATTCTCCGGTCAACTTGAACCTATGATTCATGGTTTTCGCTCTCAAAAGACACATTTTCCCTATTATCTGGATATTGTAGTACGGTGTAACGTGGCTCCATTGGGTTTTTTATTAGGCTTTTTTTTCTTCACACTTCCAAGTTATGTTTGATCTAATAGCATCTAGCTCCCATAAATCTGTACTGCATAGAGATTCATTGTTGTAGGCAAAATAGACCTCCTATTGCTCACACTCAATATGGCTCTTGCTCTCTTCTCTAACCCAGAGACTCATCAACATGATCCATGTAATAAGTTCTGTTGTTGTCACTCTCATTTCACTCTCCATGTGTGCTTCTTCATTCCTTTCTGTTTAGATATGTTCCTCCTTGTCCCTTGTGAACCATCCATCCTTCATTCTCTGTCTCACGGCCTCACAAGAAAAAGAAGAAAAAGGCCTCCAGAGCTTGGGCTTTACAGAGTGTTGTGTTCAAGAGGCCGTCACTTTGATTATCACAGTGCACAAAAACTATTGAATAATTCATGTTATTTTTATTCCATATATGTTGTTCCCAATCGACAGCATTCATGCTTTTCCCTGCTGATCTGTTCTATAAAGATCTGGCTTTTGTATGTATGTATTTAATATAAAACCTACATAGGGGAAAAAAAGAAGCAGTGGTTCTAAAGTTATATCCTATGCTACATATTTTTAATAGTGATTTGCCAGTTTAATGTTTTAAGTGCAATAGGCTTTATCTACTGAAACGTAAAGATGATGTGCTTAAACAATACATTCTTTAATCAAACTGCATTAACATATTCTTTGACGTCAGAGTTGAAAATTGCCTTCAGATTCACAAAGGCCAGGATAAAGAGGTCTTCCTCTGTATAATTAACATAGCTGACCTGTTTGATAGCGTCCTCCTTTACATAACATTCTCTTGTTGTAATCTTAAACTGGGTAATTTTATTTCAAGCGTTTACACCACTGCTTAAACTGAAATAATACTGATTTAGTGAACATGTATTCTGTGTGATGTAATTATAAAGCATTTTCCCCTGTTTTGTAACAATTATGTACTTACGTTGTCTTAGTCTTCACATTTATTCATGTCTTTTGTTGAAAACTGAGGATATGAGACACTGCTGGGACCAAGGAACAGAACCTCTTTGACCACCTCGGTACACTGGTAGCATTACAACAGCCTGAGTCAAAAGAGCATTGTTGATCAGTCATGGCTCAAAAGCAAGAACTGACCTTACATATCCTTTTTTTATTTCTTCATTTCAAAAGGTGGCAGTTTCAGTGAGTTTTGTTTGTTCTCATTCACCCTATCTTTGTCTTCTTAGCCTCAAAAGAACATTAGAATCAGTGTTATTTTATTAGTATTCAGTATTCATAAATATTTTTATATTTTTAGTTTTCATTGTAATTTTAGTTTCAGTAATTTTATGTCATTTTGTCATTTTTTCCCTAATATTCATTAACATTTTTAAGTTCTTTTTGTAATATTTTATTTTATTTCATTTAAAATAAAATAATATTTACTTCATTTGGTAAAATTTGTTTTATTTTTATTTATTTTTCATTTCAATTGTCAGTTTTCAGTAACACGTTTTAATAGTTGTAGTTTTAGTAAGCAATAACAACAGTGATTAGAACAGAACACACACACACACACACACACACATATATATATATATATATATATATATATATATATGACCACCCTGCTACGTAGAGTTTATGTCATAAAAATATTAAATTATTTGTATATATTTTGTTATGTATGTCTATTCCTATTTACATGTGTATATAAGTTTAATTTAAATTGAGAGAGTTGAGAGAGAGTACAGTTACCGTGACAACTGCAGCGCATCCTCAGACAGCAAAGAGGACCGCTTGGGCAACCACTAACTCTTGTCTCTGTCTGTCTCATTTATTGTTAAGGTTAGTTAATTTTATCAAAATTTACAGTTTACATGCTTTGATGTGTTAATAATGTGTTTAAATTGATCATTTGTGTAATTGTGTAATTTTAATACCTGTTTCATAGAGAAGTTTATCTGAGTCATTTGCGTACTGTAACACTTACCAGTTGATCTGAGATATTTATGAGAAAATCCAGATGTGTGGAAGATCTACAACATTTCTGTATATATGATTATCTATTTATTTGTTTACTGTGATTTAATTTAAGTATTTATATGTGTTAATAACTATTGTGATTCAAAGTGTCTTAATGAAATACAATGACAACAAAGAGTTAGCAACCACTAACTCTTGTCTCTGTCTCTCTCATTTATTTTTAAGAGAGTACTATATATATATATATATATATATATATATATATATATATATATATATATATATATATATATATATATATATATATATTCAGATTTATGCATTATTTTCAGATGAAGTCCTGCAAGTTTTGCATGAGACTTGAAATGCGATATCAAGACATAAAGAGCAAGATGCTGAGGAAGGTCACATCTGTTTCCTATGTATCAAAATACCAAATGGATTTGCAATCAAATTTCCCTTCGGCTGCATGTGAAATGACGGTTCATGGAACATTATTTAGTGTCAAACATCTGAATTTTGCTTCTCTTCACAATGAGGATTGAAGTGGGTATTATATTAGTGAAAACAAATGTCTTATGTAAACTTCACAATTAAATTAAGATTTCATATAAATTACTCACAGAGAATATATTTGACTGTTGAGCAAAAAAACTGATGCATACAATGCATCAATTTGTTTGAGTGTGTGTCAATTTGTTTGAGTGTGTGTGTTCATCCAACACAGGTGTTTAACTCATAAACTGGATGGACAGATTCAATACACAGATTCAATGTATTCAATCTCTGGCTTCTTCAGAGCGACTTTTCTTGGAGTTGGAATGACAAGTGTTGGAACGATTCCAGCTCCAGCTCTTCTGGATCCATTGTCTCATACGTGGTACCCACATATTTTCCCTGTTTCATATTTGTTTCGCTGGCATGCTGTTTCAATTCATGTTGTCCGCCAAATAATCATTGTCTTTTCAAACTTCAGCTCTCTGAATACAAAGATGTCTTTATTGGTGTAGCTGAATTTGTATCGCGGGGAATTTGGTTGCAAACCACAATGATGTATCTGACAGTTTGTATATTCATTCAAAATAATGAATAATGGAACAGCTGATGATAAGGGAACAATTGTTATGTCTGTCATGGTTTCATATACGATTTCAATTTAGTGAAATATTTGTTGGTTATATATTTCATTAAACATAAAAAAATATTTATTTTAGAAAGTTTATATTTATATAGTATATAAATATATTGCTCCAAAAACGTAGATGTTTGGAAAAACTAACTCAGTCACCATTTCATTAATTTCAATGAAAGTGAATGGTGACTTTGTCAGTCCCTAAAATTTCCTTTCCACAGAAGAAACAAAGCAATACAGGTTTGAAACGTTATGATGGTGAGCAAATAATTATATATATGTTTTATTATTATTATTATTCTGGGTGGATCAACTATGCCTTTAAGATTACACTCACGTCGCCCGGAAGCTGCCGCTGAGGACAAATGCAAGTTCGAGGCGCGCGCTGGTGAGCGTGAATGACAGACGGACGCGCGCGTAGTTCCCCTGCACTCACGCAACTCATTCGTTTGTCAAGATATGTTTGTTGAGATATTCTTTGATGCCGCTTTTGTGTTCACGAACTACAGTTTGGAAATAACTCCTAAACATCAGTGACAAGTACCTCTCGGTAAGTTGTTAAGTTAATTAACTTGCTTGCTTATGCACAGTTCGTTGGGTGTTACGCCTTTTAAACATTATTTCGCTTTTGCGTAATTCCCGAAGTGAGTTTAGTCTTGTTTTCAGTAATTAACAGAACAATAAATACAACATAAGTAGGTTTGTGTTTAAATACTCTTGAGGAATTAATACATAGCGTTAATGAGCTAAAGCTGCTTCTCCTCAAACCTGTTGGTGGTTTGTTTTTGTCAGTTTGTTTAGCGATTTCCGAGAGAATTATTTTTGATTCGTTTTTATGTTCTTATTTCTTTAGTTTTACTTTAAGCGCTGCAGTTAGGCAGTACGACTATCATTTTGTAATGTTTCTTTAGTTTACATCAAGGTTTCTTGAGTTAAAGAGCGAACGGGATGCGCGCTCCCGTGCGCCAGCAATTGAATGATGTTTGTGCTCACACGTGAAAAGTGTGCAAAATAGACCGTGGACTGAAGTATTGAACTTTATTGAAGTGTATCCGTAAGATAAGAACAGGCCGAGGTTTCGAAGCGCCATGCAAAGCATATCCAATGGTCTGTTTATCCTTCATTGTGGCTAAAGGAAGGGTCGCTCCCGTTACTTGATACACTGCATGTTTCCCAGCTGGGGTGCGCGGTCATGAAGCGCGCTCCTGGGGAGATGCATCTCACAAAAGCAGAGAAATGAATGTGACACCTGATGACTGATGATGCTCGTATGATATCACGGACTCTGCATTTGGGTGTACATTTTTATTACATTATAAATCATGAATCTTACTCTTATTAGTTGTACACAACTAATGTAAAAGTTAGTTGTATCTATGTAAAAAGGGTTAGGGTTAGTTTAAACTACTTTATAATTTTAAGAGCTCTATGTACATACAGTTAGCACACAAACAAAACCTGTCTTTGCTGTGCTGAACTGGATTATTTTATGATCCAGTCTCATTTGCATTGATCAAATATAACACCACCACTGATGCAGCTTTATGACTTTGTTCCTTTTTTTAATTTAGTTCTAAATAACTTCATTTTTACATGTGGGTAGTTGGTCTGAATTGGTAATGGGAAGTTTTTCTGTGTGACATGCTGTAGACAATCTAAAACTATTTTAAACAACATTTGCATAATGAATTTATAGGCAATCAGTTTTATGACATCATATTGAGAGACTATGTATTTTACTTAAAAATAAATAAATTAGAAGTCAATGAAAAAGTGGACTAGTTACAGGACCTAAAATAAACTTTACCTTGTACCTTCAAATATGTTTTAAACTTAAACCTTATAATGATTTAAAAAAAAAAAAAATACTATACATGGTTTTAAATCCAAGTTCATTACTTTTTTAACACATGGATTTTATTATAAAATGTGAATGCATGTAAATGCATATGGCTGACAACGAGCATTTGTGATCTGCCCTGTCAAAGTGCACTTACTGTAAAGCGAACAGTAATAAATGCAAGTGTATAATCTCTTGCCATTACATTTGAATTCCGAAACCTTGTTTTGCATTTACAAAGGGTATGAAACAGGTTGTCAAGTCCGTTTGTTTGAGAAATGGCTAATAATCATATGATAAAAGTATACAATAAAAAGTGGCAAAACAATAATAGGAGCATTTTGCTATCAGGTCTTTTTACTTCTATTCAGGGTGTGCCTGGGTTGCATTTGGAAACCCTCCTGAGCTTTAACGATTTCCTGCTTGGCCTTTAAAATCTGAGTTTAATGGGTTTTGTAATGCTGGCAGCTATTAGCATAGATCTTCAATCAGAGAGAGAGAGAGAGTGAGAAAATGAAGGGCTTAGATATTGGTATAGACTGAAACAGAGACAACTGGCTCATTGATGTAGGTTTGTTTTATACTCCAAAGACATTAAATGTTCAGCATGCTTTTTACGTGCCCATCTCTCCATTAGGGTGTAAACAGGCTAAAAGTTATATATGAAATCGCTCATCCATACTTTTTTTTTTTTTTTTGTCTGGATGTTTTTATTGCTAATCTTTCTTAGTCTTTTTCAAAAATATTTATTTTATTAAAGGAATAGTTCACCCAAAAATGTAAATTTATTCCCCCTCGGGCTGTCTAAGATGTAAATGAGTTTATTTCTTCATCAAAATGCATTTAGAAAAAATTAGCATTACATTATTTGTTCACAAATGGATCCTCTGCAGTGAATGGGTGCCGTCAGAATGTGAGTTCAAAAAGCTGATAAAAACATCACAATAATCCACAGTCAGTTCGCATGACTGTAGTCCATCAGTTAACAAGCGAAAAGTAGCATGTTTTTAAGAAACAAATCTATCAAGGCATTTTAACATTAAACTTTTGCTTCTGGCCAAATATGAGTCCATGATCAATCATGATAAACTGAAGAAGTCCTTTACCTGCTGTCCTCACATCAAAATCCACTGACATATTTATTTAGTAGGTTTTTGTACTGTTTTCACTTGTAAACAGTACTTGATCTGTGCATGTTTCTCCCCTGATTCCGACAAGATTACTTTTTTTTTTTTTTTTTTTTTTTTTTTTTTTTTACTGGAGAAAGCAAATCATGGATACAGCCAGGACTCATATTTTAGCCAGAAGCAATGATTTGAAGTTAATGTCTTAATAATGGATTTGTATGTTACAAACATGCAGCTTTTTGCTTCACAAGATGTTATTTGATGGACTGGTGTTGAGTCAATTGCTTTGTGGTGTTTCAGCTGTTTAAACTCTCATTCTGATGGCACCCATTCACTGCAGATGATCCATTAGTGAACAAATGATGTAATGCTAAATTTCTCCAAATCTGTTCCAAAGAAGAAACAAACACATTTACATCTTAAATGGCTTGAGGTTAAGCACATTTTCAGCGAATTTTCATTTTTGGATGAACTAAGTGCAAATGTTTTCTCCATTATAGGAATGGAGAAACTAGAGTCAAAGGATCATCCTGTCCATTCATATCTGTTTTCATCACAGTGATCGGGGGAGCTTTGCCTCGTGACTGATCATAGCTCTTATGTTTCATAACAAAGCTGTCTTTCCATAGGCTGCTATATTTTGCAACATCAGGCAGTGGAAGGAGCATGATGTGGATTACAGAACAGGATGTCTAGTCTAGTAAGTTTATGGTTAACCTCACTTTCCGTCTGTGGTCCTTGAGTCAGATGACTGCTGTAATGTACACTTTATCAAAGCTCATTCCTTGTCTGCCTCAAATCATTTTAAAACTATAATTTGTATTAACTGGTTCACTTCTTAATGGGCTGTGAATTAGAGACCCAGAAAACCAGACTGCGATGGTATAAAAGTATGTCAGTAGTTTTTAAATGTGTTAAAATGAATTTAGGCATCACTATAGTATAATATACAGTATTAAAAATTGATGTTAAATGTGATATTTGCTAAAGATTAAATTGAACAAGTTTACTGAATGTTTTTATTAACTTTATATAGATTACAGCAAAGATAATTAAAAGTAAAAATAGAACCAAGCATGCACATTTAAATACCTATATGCATGCAATATTGAATGCAGTGTTATTTTAGTGTTGTGTGTGTGTGTATATGTTTTATTTAAAAACCTTTTGCAAAAATTGTACTTGTGAATATATAGCTTAAGAATAAATATTTATTATCCTAAAATATTTTGCATGTGAAAATAAAACAGAATAATACATCTGGTTCATGTTGCTTTGATGTTTCAGTTCACACACACTTCTCATAATGGGGGAATGACCATGTGTCGAGGTTGGCACAGTAACACCCTACCCATCATTCAGCAGACATAACCCTCAGGGCCTTCTGAAGCAACTGCTCATTAATCAGAATAAGGATCAGCTCTCTGAACAAGATAATAGCAGCTGTAGTCTTGCTCTGGCCTAAGCAGGAAGAGACTATGACATCGCAATGAGACTGGATTGTTTTCTTGTCTCCAACAGTACTTCTCGTTACCCTTGATTAATATCGTTATTTCCTTCACAAAGGATGTCATTGTTTTATTCATATACAGCACTGAGTTTCTTTGTGTTCCTTTCTCCTTTTTAAATATTACTAAATATAACCCTTCTATACTAGTCTCTGGGAAGCTATGTGGAATAAAATCCAAACGTGTACATATAAATATTTCCATTAAGTGTGCCTACAAATTTATAAAAACATAACAGGCACATATAAAGTTACAGAAAATTGATCTTTCAACAATCATCTAATAAATGCAGCTTATGAGAACATTTAATGAGAAAAAGGTCTTGATGTTCCCTTTCTAGTGCCCCTGAGCTTTCTCTCACACAGTCCCAGTGTTGTCCGAGAGAAGAACTTCCCTGTAGACCCTCCTGCTTTCTCTCTGAGTCATGGCTGACCCTGTTGCATAAGTGCAGGGGCTGACATCATTGTTAGAGTCCCAGCACTGGGGTTTGAAAGCAGTGTGAACCGGTGTGGGGCCTCAAATCTCCCCCTGCACTGGGATGAGGAGCTGCTGGAGCTGCTGGGGCTCTAGAGGCGTGGCCCTTACTGTTGAGAAAAGATTGTGAAACAGCTCCTCTGTATGTACTGTAACACACGCACCTGGTTTTTGCATTTTGCTTGTAAACGATGTAGGCCATAGCTTGGTGTCTGTGCCTTTGTCTTTGTTTCTCCATTGAAAGATTTTGCCTGGACATAACCTTTGGGAAATTTGTAGAGAAGATTTTAAACAGCAGGGAAATGTTTAAAATGCTATCATGTGCACATGTGGTTTAATAATCACGGACTAAGATGTGTAACAACACTAAGTATATTATCAATAGTGTTTGAGCAATCAATAGTCATTTATAGCCTAAATAAAGTGCACATTTTGAAAAATGTGTTTTAGAGAGGTTACTTTATGTTGGCGCCAATAGGGCAGCACGCCGACATATAGCGCCGGTGCAAGTTGTGTGCAGTTCAGTTTCTTTTTACACTGGGGAGGAAGTTTTGAGTTTTGAAAGTTACAGTGTTTTCGTAATACACTGAACTCGTCCTGGAAAGTTCAAGGAAAATTTGATTCCTCATGGTATGACCCCTTTAAAGCTTAAGCTTGGAGAGCATGTTTTCTTAGTTTAGAAAGAACGGATGTGTCACAATTATGAGCTGAGAACATCTCTGACTCACTGCGAAGTATAAACACACACATACACATGAGCTCCTGACCATGGACAGACTTTGCACCATATTTACACACCGTCATACCTTCTGCCCAGACGCACATAGTTAAAAACGTATATTTAGTGCTCGCATGAGGATCCCAGATGTGTCGATCGCTCAGGATGTTCTCTGGCAGTGGGCCACACAATCCTGGAGTACACTGGGAAAAACACTCTGTTTCTAAGGCCTAATGAAGACATTGTCTGCTAATGGAGGCCACAAGTTATTGCTCTTGTGTGTTTTGATTGTTTAAATGTATATGTGTGACGGTAGGAAAAGCACATCCAATTAGAAGTTAGAAGGCTCATATCTTTGTTTTTCATGCCCTCGTTCCCTTTGCAGCCATTGTAACTTCATTTAAAGACAACAGTGCTTTTTAGGTTGATTCTTTATGTGCACCATCAGCTGTTTGGCTGCTTGCTTATTCAATCTAAGATGCTTTGAGGAGGTTTAAATTTATGTAATTGCATTGGTTTAAAACATTGTTGCCCACGTGATGGAAGTTAACAACTCCAGACAGTTGTTAAACTATGTGTGGTTTTCAAATTGCATTTGGTTAGTCTCTTAACATGGAATATGCAGGCACAGTTGTCCATTTTTTCCTGGCTAGATAGTGTAGCCCTTTTTTTGCGCTCAGCAAAATCATTTGAATTTGGCAGGTAGTCAGCAGTAATTTTATTAGCGGAACTTTTACATGGATGATTTTTGTTTAAGTAAATGATGCCAATGAAATCAGTTAGCCAAGAAATACAAAATGAGAATGAGATCCTTTATTGCCATTGTTTTGGTCCAAGTTTTTATTGAATTCACCTGAGGTTATCTAGTAATCCCTGGACATCATGAGGATGCACTTAAAAACAAATGCCAGCACACTTTAGACACATGCATCTTCTCATTTCTGGTTGTATGCTGTGTTGTGGATGGATTTGTCTTTCCAAAATGCTATTCTGTTTTTCATATCTATTTTTCAGATGGATCAGGAGTTGATGAAATGATTTATACGGCCTTGTCAGCTGCAAACTATTGCCTCTGCAAATGGCACTAAACTTCCTTTAGCACAGTGGATGTCACAGAGGAAAAGAGGCAAGAGGCTGTTTTTCGCAGAGGTGATGGGTTCAGCCTGTGGTTGAGCGAGAGAAAGAGAGCGAACATGATTTTTCAATTAAGCCTTCTCTCAGAATTTTCTTCGTAAGAGTGCAAAAAGCCAGATCTGGAGGGAGATCAAACCTCCACCCAAGTTGTGCATGTTAAATTGCATACACGCACTCACTTTTATATAGAGTAACAGAGAACCACCTCATCGTGTTTAAAATCTTACTCTTCAACATTCATTTGTTAGATGCAGTGTGTAGTAGATGGCCAGTAGTGTCAAGCCCATGTTAAAGAATTCATAGCTCATGTTGTGTGGTATTTTGACGATGTCTGTAGAACTTGTAAGCTCGTAGCACACACACAATGAATTTTGGATTATGGTGGCGCTAGTGAGTGATTTGTAGTTATCTACTAGGTCTACTATGCATGCAGGGTTGGATTATTTACTGTGTTTTCACTAAAAGACCAGACTGTGCAAATGCATGCGTCAAATGCACTCATTGCCAACAATCACCATTGGCCAAATGTTTTGCTACATAAGAATGAACACTTACTTTCAGTCATCCTGTCATACTGTACATCTGCCTACCTTTTACAGCATCAGCATTTTTGTCCATCTTGTGGATGTTCTGGGAACTGAAGTTCACTTGAAGTGGTAACTGATTGTCTTTACCAATTTAAAAACTATATACATTTTTGTTTGTGTATAAAACAATATATTATAACAATGTGTGTAGAATAATTTTTTTTTTTTAGCTGCTTCTGTTCTTTCTCGTCATGTAGTTTGCATGCACAAGACACTGCACAGCATTCTTTGCGATTACATGGTCACAAGCATTTAAAGCTTATGACAATCACTGTTTTCTTACGGTCTATTTCTCTGATATTTTTCCAGTGTTGAAATCATGTCTCTGTCCGCTTTGGAGCAAATGTCACACAACATGTTCTGTGTGTGATGATCGTACCTAATCTATGCAAACTCTTGAATCTAAGAAGCTTTAAAATGCCATTCTTCACTTTTACTTGGCTGTTCATTGATTGACATGGAAGGATGATCCTCTGTGTTACCGTCATTTTCTCTCTCTCTCATATGCTGGCACATCTGCTTTTTTTTTTTCTTTTCTCAGCAGGTGTTGCCATCAGCGTTGGTACTTGACATATGATGATTGTTTGAACAATCTGATATTTTTCTATTTTGACATGATTGACATGACAGTATGCTAATCTTTGCTTTTCCTGTTCGTATTTTGGCACGTTAAATGCAAAGACACTGTATGCAAAAACATTAAATGCTAAAAGTTGTTTACGCAGTTATTTCTACCCATTGTCGAAGGAACCAGTGGTAGTGGCTTCTGCTTGGTCATAAAGACCATATCATAAAGGATAAAGTAACTAATTCCAAACAAATTCCGTCATTTTGACAGTAAAAAAATAAGAATACAACTAACATGTAGGGTGTCAGACAGACAGTTGCGAAATTTAGTTGCATTTGCAAGTCATTTACCTGGAGAGGGTTTTGTTGATTCACATACCTTCAATTTTGTTATGTAGTAAATACACTGTTACTTTAAAACAATCAGTTCCTTGATTCCTTGAGTAAAAGAAAATCTTGCTACTTGACACTCCAGGTGCTCATGCATAAAGCGTTGCATAGTTTCCATAAAGTTTATTTTAGCAATCTGTTTGCAAAAAAAATAAAAAAATAAATAGTGTATGTAAATTGGGTAGTTATGTAAATATATCTGTACCCAATGCCCTCTTATTTTAGTTTTAATTTGAAGTATGAGACTATTGCATTTTCTTATAGTCTAATACTTTTTCATTATATGCAAATATATTCACTATGGTCTCAGACTTTTGGACTCTGCTGTATGTGTGAGTACTCATCCAACCATCCTTAAAACACCAGCCAGAACACTATAATTTGGTAAAATGTATTATGTTGACTTCAGTTTACCAGTTTGACACCAGAGTAGCTCAGAAGTGTATAGGAAATAGGGCACTTTTCTAAATGTGTGCCTAGGAAATGGGGCACTTTTTTGTTACAGTTTTACTTGAGACCGCTGTCTTTTCTTCCAGTAGTGCTTATCAAAAGATTAGGCATTATCTGTGTGCAATATATCTGTCCGACATAATGCAGTAATGGAGAGATAAGTCTCCATGGTTTATTTGATGGATGGAGTGGTGGAGATAGAAAAATTGCCTGAGGAGAGACATGGAAAGAGGACGGGTGGATGCAAATGTCTTTTTCACACATTCTCTTCGCCTTTAGAAAAGCGTTCACACAGATACCCAGGGACGCCACATTCAGCTTTGTTAGTCTGACTCTGCCCCCCACTGTCTATAATAATGTCAAGCTGTATTTTACCTGTCTTAAGCTAGTAGAAGAATAGGTTGCTAACATTTAAGCATGAAACACTAGTGTGTGGGAAATAAAAATTAAATCCCCACATAAAGGGGATAATAATTATTAATCATATAAGTAGATACAAGACTACTTTTATTTCTTGCAAAGCTTAAAATCTGAAGTGTCTTAATGTGACCAATAAAAATATATTTTTATTTAACATAATTTGGTATTTAAGAACTAATTACAATTGGTTTGATTGATATTTATGTTTGTTGTTGTTTTTTTTATATGGGTCAGCTGATAAATGCTGATGATTCTCACCCAGTAGATTATCAATTATACTGTTGTCTCTTCAACCGAAAACAATTTTATTTTCATAGTCTAATAATTTTCTAGTTGTTATTGTGTCAAAAAGCAAAAATAAACAATTAAAAATCAGTTATCAATAACAGGATGTTTTGTAGAATTATCTTTTTGGAGATTATTTTCTTATAATAATGGCTTGTCATCAATGCAACACACTCAAGTCAGCTTTAAGTTTGCCCAAATACAACAGACTGACAGCTGTGATATAATTAGTCATTTGAAATGTTTTTTTTTATTTTTTTTTTTATATTTCTCTCCGTACAATATGTCCAGAATAACATTGACCTTTCTTTTACGATTATCACATAATTTTAAACTAGCTTAACTGTCCATGTATGTATGTATGCATGTTTATTTGTAAATGTCAAGCTTTTTTGTTTTTGTTGTTTTTGGCAAGAACTGAGTTTTCAGTTTGTTGCTGACACAGGAAGACATAGATGTCCTAATGAATAAAGAGGCTACACTCATTGTGTGTCTGGCCAGATGGACCAACTGGCATTGGTCCATGTTATTTATATGAAATGTTTTCCTACCGTGACCCACTTGGTACCCTCATTAAAAGTTTTTTCCACCATGATTTATGTTTCTGTCAACATTGCAGCACTCTAATGAACTGTTATCTCCATTCATTTGAGTTCTTGATGAGTTGGCCAGCTTTTCGTTATCCTTTTGTGCCTATGGTTTGGGGGCAGCCGTTGTAACTTTGGCAAGGTCCACTGTCTGTATGTGGCTACTGTACTTGATTTTCTTCCTGCTGGCCTAAAACCCTCTTCCAGATTTATGCTTCTTGCACCTTACCAGTCGTAAAGCGATAACCTCTTACAAAAACACTCTGTGGTAGCAAAGCTTCTCTGGTGTGAAACCACATCATGGTTATGGGTACATCACGTGTTTCTCAGTTCACTGGGCTGTCCTGTCCTTCCCAGACCATCCCATTTGCCTGTCTCTACAGTGTCTTCTTCCCAGTCTTTGCGGGATGGATCGTCTTTCTGTCAGTTGTACATGGTCTAAAGGCTCCTAGATTTCTCTCTGCTGTCCAGGTGCAAAGAAAGAAATGCTAAAGGGAGAGATCATGTTGAGAGGTAAAGTGCTTTGGCTCAACGTACAGTGTCTTTCTGTTTGTCATATGCAGATATTTTTGTTATGCAGATAAAGCTTATCCAGAAATCTCTATCTCGGGCTGTTTGTTGTTTCTTTGGTCTATATTTTAGCTCACAATATGAGTCTGTGTTCATGTATATTTGCACTCTCTGCCTTTAGTCTGGCTTCTTTTTGTCAAGCATGTCAGAGAGGATTAAGAAATATTAAATAGCCTCATCTGGTTTTGCCCATTTTAATGAGGCATATACAAGCATGTTTGTTTCTCATTTTTCTCTGTGATAAAGTGAGTGTGTGCATAAAGGAGGTTGGGGAATTGTTCCCTCTCTCCTATAAATATGCATCCTCTGCCAAACTTGTTTTGCCTAATCTTATATTTCAATTTTTTTTTCTTAGTAACACAGAGAAACTTGATTCAGGTTGCTGCAGAAATACATTGCCATTAGTATTTTGAATTTTTTTAAACTTTTTTTTGAGCCACGAAAGTGAAGCAGAATAACATGTTAATTTCATAGCGCTGATGACTGACTTCTGTACAGCTACATTTTTAAAACCTGTTTTTGTGCACAAACAAGGTGTTGATTATGCAGTGGTTGAGTGTTAGTGTTTATTTACTAGTTGGTTGCAGCATGTACAAGCACTGTAGTTATTGGACTGAAAGTAAAAATGTCCTGTGGACACTGACACAACACATTCTCGTTATATTTGATTATTTAATATAAAGTTATGAGGAGTGGCATTTTGAACCAATGAAATTTTACAGTGGGTGGGGTTATTTAGTTCAACTCCACAAAATGGAAAACAATTGACTTAAAAAATTTCCTGCAGCTTGTCGAAGTGTTAAGACAAAAATCCAAATGAATGTGGAAAACTGGACTCCACTGGTGTGCGTTGGTTTTCACCCAGTTGAAAAAAGTTGTCATCATCAGTTTAATTACTATTTGATGGCATCTACAGAAACTAAATGAGGACATTCTGTATACTTTTATATAGTTTAATGTGCTTTCTAAAAGGTTTTTGTAATATTAAAATAATAGGAAATAATTATTTCTCCTATTGAGGGTGTCCACAAAAGAAAGTTCTGCCCACAAACAATCTGAGTTGTAAAATGCTGGATAAATGCCCAGGCTGTTGACTAATTCAGTCCAAAGTTAACTTTCCTCAAAGGTTACTCATGAATTGTTTACTTGACCTAATTGCGTAAGTGCATTATGAGCACAATGGGGAAATGGAAAGAAAAATATTTTTGTGCGTGAGGGTTTGAAAGGGGGCACTAGGTGGAGCTCTGATCTCTTTCAGGAGCTCAGCACAGGTGAGGATCTTGGATTTTTTCACTGTTTCTCTTTGTTGTTGTTTTTGTGTGTGTGTGATGTGTCTATCTCTCAAACACTCATTTGCTGTTCCTCTTTACTCCTCACTCTTACAGAATGCAGTAATCCTAAACAGCCATGATCTGTTTTATCTCACCCAGGCACCTAGACTCTGTCCTGCACACTGTCATTGTTATCTCCAGAGATCCCTCTCTTGGTTTAGTGTACACGGCACATTGGTTTTGTTTAGAGAGGAAACAACTTGGACATCTTCCCTTCACAATTTTTTTTATTAATTAATTAATATTTTTAAACACACTTGCTTTGATTCTTTTTTTTTTTTTTTTTTGCAGCATTAAGTTCCAGTCTAGTGATTGAGATTGAATGTCGGCCAGGACAATTAGTCAGCCAGTATTTTGCCTTAAAAAAAACAAACAAACAAGGAAACTTTGTCTCTACATCAAAGAATCCTGACAAAAGGTATCCTGGTTTCCACAAAACCAGTAAGCATATTAGAATGATTTCTGATGGATCACGTGACACTGAAGAGTGGAGTAATGGCTGCTGAGAATTCAGTTTTGCCATAATTATATTTTTGATAAAATAAATGTTGACATGGTATGCATAAGAGGCACATAAAAAAATCTTGCCTATCACAAACACAGGAGACACATTTGTGACATTTGATTTGTTAACTAGACACGTATTCTGAAATTTCTATTCACTTTAATTCAAATTTTCAAATTTGTGAATGTTCTCTTATTTTCATCTAGACCTTGTATACCTGCAATGTTCCGTTCCGTTCCGTTCCATTCCATTCTTCTATTACTGTGATCTGTATTCGTGCTTTAGCTCACTAACACATCACATCAGTGTGTCAAACTTCACTTTGTCCTTGTGCTTTCATGTCTCAGGATCACATTTCCACAACTCTCCTCCCTGCCAGTCTGTGAGGCCTGCTATGGCATGACTGTGGTGGGAAAGCACCGTGCTATATTTGAAAACTTCTGATGTCTGTCTTCACATGAAGCTTTAGCTGCCGCACAGTACTCCTGTAGAGGGGGTGTGATTGACAGTAAAGGGGAGCTTGTGTGTGTGTGTGTGTGTGTGTGTGTGTGTGTGTGTGTGTGTGTGTGTGTGTGTGTGTGTGTATGCCAGTACCACATGGCCTTCTGCTGTCCTCCCCTCTTCCTGTTGCTTGTTCGCTCTCTGACCTTCTCCAGAGCCGATACATCTCTTTGGAAGAGCAGCGAATACATCTGTCCTGAGTATTACTCTGTATTTAACCCTTTCGTGATTGAAATGCAGTGAACGTAGTCCACTTTCCCCAGTGAAGCACATCTGATACGAGCATTACTGCTACAGTAAGTAATTTGGACACTTTTTTTTTTTTTTTTTTTCATTCTCATATTCATTCTGTTATTTAAAGTTTTTGAGTTTCAGAAAGCTGAAATGTGAAAGCATGTAATTTTAATGAATTGTGTGTCCTCTTTAGTCTGTGTACGTTAAATGAACTCAGAATCCCAGTATGTCTGTTTTGTTTTTTTTACTGTAAGTAAAGTGGGTCAGTATCAGTGACCGAGTTCAGAGAGACTGTGCAGTGTCCATTAAGACTGAGTGATCTTTGATATGAGACAGACATGGAAAGACAGTGACAGAAAGTGCTTATATAGACTGCTGAACTAAGTGGTATTGAATCCTAAAGGGCATTTGTTACCTCCCATTCCTGACGAATTCCTTAAACTCTCTCAATAACTCATTCTTACTATTCTAGGAAAATCGTGTGTATTAATTGATCTGCTTGGAGTTGCTGTGAATGATTTTTAACATCATAGTATTTGTTGTACTTCATTTTATTTGTTCCATTGCGTGTAGCCTAAATGATCACATCTCATCTGATTATAGCATAATACAGAATAAGTTCAAAATCCACAATGTATACAGATGTTTGCGTAACATACTGCCTGATTAGATGCCTTCATCTGATCCTAGATTTGTCCTGTACTACTGATGATATTGCTGTTCAGTTCGGCTGTTTGGTGGAAAGAATAAAAATAGGGTCTGAAGGAGTGGCTTAAGGAGTAGATTATGACATGCAAACTAAAATATTTATTGTGGCCACAAATTAAGAATTTGTCTGCTGGTTTTCTTTAATTTATTTAAATGTAATAATTAAATTTAATTGATTTTAGTTTTAATTGATTTTTTTTAGTTTAATTTTTTTTTTATTTAAATCATAGCTAACAAATAAGAATTGATTTCCACGACTTATTCATTCATTCCATTTTGTATTTGAGATAAGCTGACTTTTTAAAAAAGAAAAAAAAAAGCTGAATGTTTCCTAGATCATTAGGCATGATGTGCCTTGAAAGCTTGTTTCATTAGAAGGTGCTTTCGTTTAAAAAAAACAAAAAACAAAAAAAGCACTGCTTGTGAAGTCATTGATCTTAGGTTTCAGACACAGCCATAGTGTTTTTCTGAGCACTTTCTGTTGCTGAGTTGTTCATCCTTTAATGGTGTGTGCGGGCAGTAAGCCTAAATAACGAAGCCTCATGCTCAACAGCTGTCCAGTGACCCCCACCTGCTCTCTCTCCATCACTTTGACCAAAATAGACCCCCACAAATGGCATATACACATTACAAAGAATATTTTCTGTACAACATGAGGTCAGAAGAGGAAATTAGGCTTTTATGCTTGTATCCATATGCAGTCAGATGTGATTAGGACGTGAAAACACATTCTGTACTGCTGGATAAGCTTTTAAGCTATGTAAATATTTTAACTCCATTTCCACACCGCAATATCATTTTCCATTGGATGAGTATTTGTGTCTGTAGTCCTTAATAGTATGACAGGCTTACGTGTTTGCTGTAAATGAACTAGCTCAATGCTAAATATACTCGCTCCAGCTTTAGCTAAGCTTAACTGGCTAACAATGACTTATTATCTGGCTTAAGGATGATTTTCTGTGCTTTCTGTCACTGCATAATAAAATTCACATGCGTCACGACAAAGTGTTTAGCTCAGAGCATTTCTGAAATTTGTCAAGCCTTGTGATATCAAAGACTGAAAACATCTGAACACATTTTTGTATTCAAAAGAGATTGAACGCATTGAATGGAACAGATGTTTTTTAGAAAGTTGAACTGTTTTTAAAGCTGCAGTCCGTAACTTTTGGCGCTCTAGCGGTTAATAAACAGAACTGCGTGCCTCTTGCGGAAGAACATTGTAGCTGGAACTACTTCTCTCTGTTTATGTCTATGACGAATCACGCAGGTACTGGGCTACTCCGCAGCGGTACGTACCCAAACCAGTCTAAATGGTCCGAATACACATCAATTTATTTGAGCTACATTTAAATAAACAAATTTAGTTGAAAGTTAATCTAAATTTGTTTATTTAAATGTAGCTCGAATAAATTGATTGCAACCACTTACCTTAAATTTAGTAAATTCAATGAATCATTTTTTTCAGTGTAGCCTATAAACACTTATTATAGGTGTACCATAGCGATTCAGCACAAGCCAAAAACACGGTTTGGAAAATGGATTCGTGGTGTACTCCCTTATTGTATACATTTTTGTAAATTTTTAGCAGCTATTTTTTTTTCTCTCCATTCTTCAGTGTCACATGATCCTTCAGAAATCATTGCATTATGCTGATTTGTTTCTTGATTAAATAGTTCAAATGAATGGCATTTATTTTAAATAATAGAAATATTTTGTAACAGTTCGTCTTTAGTGTCACTTTTGGCCAATTTAATACATCATTGCTGAATAAAAGTATTAAAATAAATAAATCTTACTGACTTCAAACTAGGGATGCACCGAAATGAAATTCTTGGCCGAAGCCGAATAATAATGAAATGCTTGGCCGAAGGCCGAATACCGAACGCGGTGTTTCGCATTTTTTCCATTTATTTTGCCAATTTTTTCACCATTACAATAATTAAATTAGTAAAAATTTGCTTTTTACTATTTTGTGTTGCTTTTCAGAGAAATAAATCAAATAACAAAAATATAATTTCAAAATATTTATTTAACACTGAACATTTTTTTAACATTCCTGCAGATATTATACAAACAAAGCACAATATAACTTAAAATAAATTAGTAAAATAAAAAATATATTTTTATTTGGCCGTCTTTGAAGCCCCCCTTCTTGAATAGCCTATGTTAGGCCTATAACTGACTGCTGAAAGAATGCAACTCTGTATGTCTACAACAAGATGGAGTGGGTGTCCTAGGACTGGGGGGAGCTACTTTCCTTTTCAACGTGATCTCACAGAATTCCGTGTAATGTTCACGGACTTAATTAACCTCCGAATCTGTGGTGGCATCACGGAATCGCCGAAAATTCCGTGACGGGCTCACAGAAGTGATACCAATGTAAGTCAGTGACAGACATCAGCCGTGCTCCACGCACGGAAACCCTAGCATCAATATGCCGACGCGATACTGGGAAATTTATCGTCATCATTATTGTTCAGAACTGGGTAGGTTTAGGGTAGGGGCTGTCAGGTACTCCAGTGAAAGTATAACTGCTTCGGAGTCACTCTTTTTACGTTGAACCAGTGAATCCGTGCATGGACCACGGCTGATGCCTTCTGTGAGCCCATCACGGAATTTTCGGCGATTCCGTGATGCCACCACAGATTCGGACGTTAATTAAGTCCGTGAACATTACACGGAATTCTGTGAGATCGCTGCTGCTGTTGCCGTAGCCGCCGCCGTGTCTTTCTCGTACTCTGCATGATGTTCGGGGTGTCTTGATTTTAAGTGATAAATTAAACTTGAAGTGCTGTACGTTTTTGCAGATGCACCCCCTCTGGACAATTCAGCAGAACAGTGTCTGCAAACGGCCGTTTTTGCCTCTTTCTCTGACACTTTAAAGTGCTTCCACACTGCTGACATGTTTGCTGCATAAAGCGCACGCCTCTCACTCTACGCGGGTTACTATTTGATCGCGTCATTAAAAACGTCATTGTTCGGCAAAATTTATTCGGCCTTTTTACTTATTCGGCCTTATACCAAAAGTGCTTTTTTGGCTATTTTCGGCCGAATAATTTCAGTTGCCGAACATTCGGTGCATCCCTACTTCAAACTTTTGAACAGTAGTGCCCTTATAGCAACAATCAAAAAAATGCTTTTTGTGTGAGTTAGTATTGTTCTGTTTATGTATATACTGACACTTGTTTATAGTTTCTGTAAGCTGGGTTTGAAAGGCATGACTAAATCTGTTGGCTTTCTTTAGAAGGTGACTTGTCATTGTTGCCCTAGATACTCAGTGAGGGTTATGCACTGGGCACACACACAACCTCCTATTGCTTTCAACATAAAGGTACAGTCACCTCATTGACACAGCCCAACCATTCAGACAAGGGAAAGAAAAAAGCGGTGACCCAGAGTCAGCCACTCAGAAAACACATTCCCTTTTTAGGACCGAGGTAGGTGTGTGTGTGTGTGTGTGTGTGTGAGTGAGTGAGTGGTAATTTTAGGTAAATGTGTTGTGGAATGAGTGGACAGTTTTCTGACCTTGTCCTGCTGCATAGGACTGACCCAAATCAGGTGACCATTGAGTGGATGAAACAGGACTCCATGATTGTTTACCAGTCACCTCCCAATCTTGGGAACTTGATCATATATCAAGCGCTGTAGTCATACTGCTTAAATGGAGCAGAATGCAGCTATGGGTCATCAGTTCATTCTTCTGTTACAATCTGAGATTTTATTCTGCTACATCAGTTACAGGGGCGAAGCATTGATTCACTGATGTAGCCTGATTCCTTTTGCATATTATTCACGTACTGCTTCAGGTTCTGCAGCATTAACATAAATGGAATCTTGAAGTCCCAAAGTTTCCAGCCTTTAATCAATTCACATATCATTTTTATAGATGTTCGTCATTTAGTTTAACATTGCTCCTTTTTGTTTGAGTCTCATTACAGCAACCTGAAATGGCATCCACAAAATTGGCTACTTTGGATATGTAGAATGTGGTACTTCAACTCTGAATGTAGCAGGGAAAATGTTATATTCATATTTCTGAGGCCCAGCACTGCTGGAAACGCAACTCTCATAGTCTAACATTCAAACAGCAAAGGCGACGACAGACTAAAAAGATGCTGTTCATCTTACTTCATATTATCCAGCACAAGATAAGGCAGCACCTTCAGGGTTTTACAGTACATCTGAAAAGAATAAAATGACACATTTATGGAGAATATTTGTTTGTTGGTTTTATTTAGCAGATCATTTAGTTGTATTAGAAAACCAAAAGTCAGAATAGCTTAAACTCCTTGCCAGGTAGTGTTGTTCTGGCACGGGACCTTCTGAAAGTTGATATGTTGGAAAATCAGGGTCATTTTGAGGACAAGCTGAACATGAGTTATAACCCAGAAACACGGCTAGATTTCTGCTAGTCATATTTGAAATATCCAGACTTGAATTAATTGCTAAAATGGATCAGATTTTTTTTTTTTTTCTTCTGGCTTTCCTACATGTTTCCATTCATTTATAATCTGTTTATTTGCCTTCCCTGGGACATCTGACAGCACTGTTTTACAGATGATAGATGCTAAGAAATTCAGCAAACCAAACTGTGGCCAAGTCTCTTTGCTTAGATTTATGAAAAATTTTTTGGTACACAGGAAACGGTTCTTAGGCTAACATGCGATTTTTAAACTCTGGTTTTAAGCTTAGACCCACTGCATGGCCTTTTGGCTTAATTTGTCTCATAATTCCTCTTTATTTCTGTTTGCTTGAGTTTATTGTCACCATTTACCACTTGAATCTTTATTTACTACTGTAGCGTGCAGATGGTGTTAATCCAAGCCCAACAGTTTGAGCTGTAAATACTGAGCACATGTGCACAAGACCATATCATTAGATGGTGTGTTTTGGATCAAGGGATGATGTCATATTTGTGCTATTTGTTATCTGAGAAAGCGAACCACTCTCCGAGGAACTAGCAGATTACATTTATTTGTAATGACAAGGCAGTGCACATGCCCTCCTGAAGTGTCACGCAGTGATGTCATCTCTTTTCGGCTTTTAGTTAGATCCGGACGGGGACTCAAGTACTGATTATTTTAGATATTCAGTCTCTGGAATGTCTTTGATTTCCTAATCATGGTCTGTGATGAAGGCTGATCTCTGTGATTGTGTCAAGAGAAACAGCAGCTGGTTTCTCTGGCCGCTTGAGAAACTCATTGACACATTCTTGATTTTTGATTGGTCTCGGTCTCAAGCCATCCTTAAGGGCGTTTGTTTGAGTGGCGAAGAATATGATAAGTATTGCTGTTGAAACATTGCAGTCAGGATAATAAGCCAGAAATAGTGCAGGGCAAATGCCATTCTGCATGTACACGAGTGCTTAAATGCCCTGCTTGCTTGAATGCACACTGATGTTAAGCTCTCTCTACTGCTCTGTACTCTCCCTATGTTACACACTGGCCTGTTTCTTATTGTTCAATGTCTTGTAAGTTTCATACTGCCTCCCTCAGTCCTTTTTGTATTCTAATGGCCATTTTTTTAACTTTTTTTTTTCCATTATAATGTTATTTATAATGGCCATTTTATAATACATTCTCACAACCGCAGAATGTGGTTTAGAAGCCCCTGGTTTAAAGGTCTAAATATGGATATTTAACGTTTAACGTTGGGTTTACTGTAAGCCTTTCCTGTGTTATGGAAGTTGACGTCTTAGATTGTTTGCCACTATCGCAGAAAAAGGTTAGTTCACTCCAAACGGTTACATTTACAGGAAAATTCTAGAAAAAAGCATGATGTCCATTTGGGGTGTAACGGTTCTCAAAATTCACGGTTCGGTTCGATACAATACAGTGGTGTGTACGTTTTCGAAACAGCAAAAAGAAATGCCAGAGAAATTTCCTTGATTTTTACATTTTTTACTTTGAACTAGGGGATGTAACCATTAACCGTGAGCTGGTTGAAAATCGATTCAAATATCCATCTTTATTTGTCCCTCTAACTCTAGCACACTCTATTTTATCTATCTGTCGTCTTTTTATTTTAAAAAAACCAAAAAAAAAAACCACACACACATTTGACCCTCTATCAATTGCATATTTATTGTCTAACTGCTAGCTTTTCTTGAAAAACACTAGTTGTTAGTTTTTGTACTTGTTCCTTTTAAAAAAAAAAAAAAGTTTAGTTTTTCTATATTCTATCTACTTGTTTTCTTAAAACATTTTTAAAAAAGCGTCTGCTAAATGACTAAATGTAAATATGTGACGATTCAAATCGGTTGAGATGCTAAACAAATTGCAATTCAATTAGGGGTAGGAGTTTATATGGATGTATGTCTGAGGGGAACTTACTGTCTTTAGAAAAGTTTAGATGGTATTTGTTCTTTTAATCTTGCCTCTGTATAATGCATATAAAGTTCATAATAGTGCAGCACTGCTTTATTTACAGCGGAAACCAAGGAGACGCTTAAAGCGCCACCTGCTGGCAGACAGTGAATCTGTGTCTCATTCAGCTCGCCTGCTGTTTCTGTTTCATGCAGATATTTTTTATTTCTAGTTTCACAAAACTGAAGTTAAACCATTCTGTTTTTGCTTGAAATTTCGAAATTATACAGTCTAATTTAAATTAAAAACTGCTCCTGTTGCATGTATGCAGCATCTTTGTTTGGATCGTGATTAAAATGTAGTGGTTGCCTCTAATTTTAAATGGAAAGAGCATAGACAAAGCCTTATTTTGTTTATATGAAGAGATTTCTTTTATTTGTTACTTATTTATTTGATTGGGGCTTGTTTTAAAATTTAAATTTAGTGTTATTTACGTTCACATATTTCAATTTTGTTATTTAGCAGATGTTTTTATCCAAAGCGACTTACAAATGAGGACAGCAGATGCAATCAAAACCAACAAAAGAGCAATAATATGCAAGTGCTGTCTTAGTATATTATAGTGTTATATTTCAATTTCCCAAAGAAACGTGCAACATTTTGTCCAAGCAATAATAAAAGGACGCATTTTAGTTTATATTTTGTCTTTTAATCTCATTTTGCTAAAAAAAAATTGAGTGAATCGTTACATCCCCACTTTGAACAATGATGGAGCTATACTTGACCCATCTTCTGGGGTGTCGTCTTATCAGCATATAAAGCAAAAACAACTCCGATTTGAAGTATTCCAGTTGATGTAGCCTATTGTCATGTAGCAGATTAATCTTTTCCAATAAGCTTAAATAAAAATTTTTTTACGGGCATTTTTTACTTTCATCTTTACACAATTCATCTTTGCAATGCAGAGGAAACCTAGAAGTTGCATTTGAATGGCATTTAGATGCCTTTACACACTGTTTAATGTAGCTCAGAGGGACGTGTAATGCTTTAACCTGCAGTTACAAATGCATAATGTTTTGATATTTTGAACACAAAACGTTGACAACCTGATGCTTGAAATTTAATTTAAAAATTAAAAGATAATTTAAATGTGAAATTAAAACTGCCAGCAGGTGGGTGGGTGATTAATTCAGGAATGAAACACCATGTTGCTCAGAAACTCAAAACTATGGTAGCCCGTTTCCGGGGTAAAAAAAGGTTATTGCGACTTTAGCTCACAGTTCTGACTTTTTTTCACAGAATTGTGAGTTATAGTCAGAATTACGATTTATGAACTATTATCGCAATTCTAACTTTTTTTTCTTGCAATTGCGTGTTTATATCATGCAATTCTGACTTTATTTCTCATAATTGCGAGTTTATATCTGACAGTTATGACTTTTTAACTCACAATTGCAAGTTTATATTACGCAATTCTGAAAAAAAAAAGTCAGAATTACAAGTTTGTATCATGCAGTTATGAGAAAAAAAGTCAGAATTGTGAGTGTCGCATCATTGTGGTGGCATATATGCAGATTCATTCTCTGCCAGCAGGAGGCACTTTTAGAGCGCGAAGAAATAGCGGTTTCCCCGGTAACACTGTACACAATGCAGTGCTCCGCTTACAAACGCTGCTTTATCAGACATTACATGCAAGGTGAAATGAAAATGACATCCAAAATTTTCCAAAGACAGTCGGTTTCCTTCAGAAATACAGTGATATAAAAACACCCGCACCGGGTTTCGATTTTGAAACGTGCAGTTGCTCATGTTTATTCAACAGTCAAAGCTTTTTGAAAAAATCTATTTGTGGTGGTCAGTTTTGATATTGTGGCAGGCCGCCACGAATAAATCAATGTATGGGAAACACTGAAAATATATTCAAACAGAAAACAGTCATTTGAAATTTTAATATTATTGCAGTATATAAAAATATAAGACTTGCTTTAGCTTTTCCTACTGTCGCTATAATTAATTCATCATATATTTTTTCTCCTTACACTTTCATCTTTTCCTCCATTCCTCAGCAGTCAGTGTCTTCCTCACAGATGGGTGACTTTATTACACAAGAATTTCTGAGTTTGGCTGCTTTTGAATATTTTATCCCATTTGAACCCCGGAGCTAACAGGTGCGCTTGGTCAGAGTCATTCTTTTCAAACTCATCGTTATTCCTAAGAAGAAACTCAAGCAAGGAAGTTTGTTTTTTTCCTACACCACAGGGACCAGGATGGTAAAAATGAAAAATCTAAACCTATTTAACACACAGCATTCTCTATTGATATTGGGAAGACAGAGTGGGAAAGACCTGATGAGTCCATAAATCCATTTTTTTTTTTTTTTGTACTACACACGTCGTCAATTATTTTGTCCCTCCTTTGAGCACTTAGCACAACAATATGACTTGGCAAGTTACGTTCCCTGTGGCAGAAATCTTGCTTTTCCACTGTTTCTTTCTCTCAGTACCACACATATGTCATTGCTCAGAGATGAGTGGAATTTCTAGTTCCTTTGAGACACTTATCTTCTCTTTCTTTCTCACCCTTTCAGCTGTCCTAAAAGCTAAACACACATTCACTGTATGCAGCTGCTAGTGCACACAACCGCTACTGTCTGACCACTGTTGTCTTCCCTCTCACCCCTTTCTATACATTTCTCTCCCTCCCCTCATCCTCCAGCCTCAGTATTGTTAATCTGATTAACAGTGAGCAGCATTAGCTCCGTAGTTACCTTGCTAGCATTTAGCAGTAGCCATGCAGACAGCAAAAGGCTCTCCGTCAGCATAGTGTTGGAGAGAGACTGTTCTCCTCCTCCTCTCGCAGCGTTTTTTTTCTCTCTCTCTTTCTCTCCACCTCTCTTCTCTGGCTGTCCCAGGACTGCTGCAGCGAACTCTGCATCACCTTGCAGTTCAGACACTGCTGCCTTTCTGCAGTCCTCTCTCACTCTCTCCTAATTTCCTCCTCTCTTTGGTCCTTCACAACCCCCTCCCTCTTTTCTGATCACTTTCTTTTCTTATCTATCATCCACTCCTTATTTTATTTTATCAATATGTACCGGAACCCTTGGATCTCTAACTACATCAACCATGTCAAGTTGTGCCAAGGTGAGTAAATGGTAGTTGGGGTGGGATGAGATGGCACAGGCCCACCAAATGCTGCTTGGGTTTAAATGGTACTAGAGCCTCCAAGGACTTAAGTATTCAGGACAAGGAACTCGCTGACTCAAAATGAAGAGAACTGAGGCATTATAAAGCAGAATAAGTACTGTGCCTTTTGCATTTTGTGGTTTAGATGCAAATGCTTTAAATAGTTTAAATTCTGCAGATGTGTCTGTTAGTCAGTTTAAGAAAGTTCGACTTGTGGTATTGCCTTTTAATGGTTTTGTTTTGGTCTGTGCACTTGCGCAACAGCACATGCTTTTCCATTTATCCTGTGCGTTCTTAGTTAAGTGGTGCATTTGCACATTTATAGCAGGTGTTTGTCTTTTAGATATTTTGTGCATCCAGATGAATATAACTTATTATTTTCATTTAAATGTTTCATTTGTTTTCAGTCCTAGTGGAAGTATTCTGTTATAATCAGTGTTTAGACTGCTTTAAATGTCAATAGGTTAATGTGTATATGTATGAATGGGTTTTAGAGATTCCTTGTCACCTAATTCGCCCTTTCCTGGAGTGCAGACACCAGCTGTCTCATTTAAGACTCTTAAGATCTTTATCTCTGTCTGTGAATCTGTAAATGACAATTTTACACTCATTTGAAGGTATTGAAGAATGTTTGGAGTTGAATTAGTATTAAAACATAGCATTAAACATCATGATTTAGTGTAATTGTCGCCATACCTATGCGTGATGGCACACTTCCTGTGTCACATTTGACTAATCCTTTTCCTCTTGAAGACTAATCCTTTATTAGATGCGACAAGTCCTACAATAGCACCTGACTACCACATTTTGGTCCTGTGTTTTCCAGTTTAACAGGTTTTTTGAATTAATGGCTAGCGTTTTCTACTTGCTGACTTTCATAGTTTATCGCTTTAAGTGATTAGTTGTCAATTACTTTGCTTTCTTAATTGTGCTTGAATGTTATAATTAAATATTCAGATTTATTATAAATATTTATTAGATCATTTCAAAACATTTGGGGTCAGTAAGTTTTGAAAGTGAATTAATACTTTTATTCAGCAAGGATGAATTCAATTGATCAAAAGCATTTATTTGAAATAAAAATAAAATACTGTTCTTTTCATTTTCTGTTCTTTTATACTTTGTTCATTAAAGAATCAAAGAAAAAAGTGTCTCTATTTCCACAACTGTTTTCAGCATTGAACACTAATAAAAAATATTTCTCAGAAGGATCATGTGACACTGAAGACTAGAATAATGGGTGCTGAAAATTCAACTATGCAATCATAGGAATTAATGGTTTTAAAATTATATTCAAATAGAGAAGTTATTTTAATTGTAATATTTTATAACATTACAGTTTTTACTATAATTTTGATCAAATAAATGCAGTCTTGGAGAGCACAAGAGACTTCTTTCAAAAACTTTAAGAAATCAACCCAAACTTTTGAATGGCAGTATGTTGAAATGTGATTGATTTAAACCTTTCTACATAGTTACAATAATTATTACATTCATTTTCAGTTATTTTACTTTCATTGAGGTTGATCATTTCTAAATGTACCTAAATGGTGACCGCGTTTAGGAGCCTGAGAGCATTGGGGTTATGATCTCGTCATATGACCAAACAGGCTGTGACTTGCTTCAGCTGTATCTCCTCCATGTGCTTCTACTCCGACTAATGCCAGATATCAGTGACTGAACCCTACAGTCATGCAAGTTTATCAGTCACCAAATTATGACTGTGCTGGGAACAGGTGTGTGATATGCTGGAACATAAAATTAACCCGAACAAGTTTCAGAGCTGTGCAATCAGCTTCTATATGATGCTTGTTGTATCAGAGAGGTATGTTGGTGTGTCACAGGCCTGTGGAATAACAAGCGTGCCATTTAAAGTGCTGTAAATGTCACACTTGACTGTGTCTGATTAGCATCTGTACTTAAGCGGGCACAGAGCCAAGGTGTTGTGGATTTCCATGCATGTCTGTTAGCAGGGGGTGCTCTCAACAAGACCATGCAACGCACATAATTAGTGCTTAGGATCATTTTAGTGATCAGTCCAGTTTATCTGCATTACGAACTGTCAGTTTTCATGATGGGTTTGTGTTGTTGTTCCTGCTTGTAGGAAACATTGTCATTAACTTTTTAATTTACTCTGTAGTGTTAATTTAGTGAGGACATCGGAAAATCTGTCAATGCTTTGTTTTTAACTCTGGCATCATTAATTACTTGGTTTGCTTGAACGGCAATGGCTTTGTAGTTGAATTATCCCAGATGCAACATCGTTATATGGCACAGAAAGACGTCCTCAATGCAGGGTACCAGAACAGAGGAGCTTCTGTCATTTGCTGTGAATTCTCTGTTCTTTTGAAGCTAAAAAACATCTTGTATCAAGCATAGCATCACAAATCCACTTTATTTTACCTCCACCCAGTTTCTAAGTGTATCATTTCTCTTTTCTTCCAAAACTTTCCTGTTCTCTCTTTCCACCCCCCTCCGGTTGATGTTGCCTTGTCTGTTGGCCCTGTGACTCTGAAGTGAGAGGAGATTTTTAGGCAGTGAGGAATGTTTTTTGCAGATACTCGTCCCAGCTGTGAAAACTCACTCCGTACCAAAACACAGTCCATCAGTTGGCTCTCTCATTCACTTTTCTTCTCAAATGGTTTTTATAGATGGAGAAGGAAGGAGGTAATGACATCTAACCACAGTCCTTATTGTAGATGAAAATATTTAAAACTAGAATTTTTTTAATGTCAAAGAGGGGGTTTGGTCTGTGTGGGTGAATGTGTGGTCAGGCTATTGATCTGTGGGTAAAGTGGAAACACATGTTCTCCTCTTCCAATCTCTTTGTGAGTCTCAGATGTCAGATCTCATGTGCTTATTCACAGAATTGATGCCACACCTGGATAACAACACTAGTACAAGTCATTTAATTGCATTAATCAAGTGAATGTTAACAAAACTGTTAAATTAGTCCCATCAGAGTGAATGTATTTTTATTTCTTTCTAAAAGGTTTCTTGCGTCATACCCAGTATTGATGATTGTATTTTATTTTTTTATTTTACATTTATATTTATTTATATATATATATATATATATATAATTTTTTTTTTTTTAATTTCTGCTAATTTAAAACATTTCTAGTAATTTAAATTACTGCAAAGATTTAACCTAGTAGGAGTAACCACATAAGCATCAATGACATTGACAAAACATTTTATTTATTTATTATAAGTAGCAATAGTATTAATAATTAATATTAACAGTATTCATATAATTCATTATCACTGCATTGCTTTTTTTATATATCTTTGCTGTTGCTGATAATGGTGCATTTCCACTCAGGAGATCTGTGAGTGGGGAGAAAAAAAAAAAACAGCACTAGGGCCCATAGGCAGTTTACTCTCTGCATACAAATGTACCTATGAGTGTATGTAGAAATATGTCTGTTCAACTATGGACACAGCACCATGTTGACATCCATGAAATGGATACTATTGTTTTCGTTCCTGCCCTTCACATGGGGCCTTTGAAACATCTTTTGCTGATCACTCCTGTCACCAGCAGGAGTATTTGTAGTCTGAAGGCTGCTCTCTTTTGTGTGCACAGGCTTCACAGGAGAAACAGCTCCTAAAGTTGGCAATACCAAACTACAACGGAGAGCTCTTAGGTAAGATCCTCATTTTTATATAACTTGGATTTTGAGTGCTTTTATAAGCTCAATGGAAAAGATCCACACCAACAGAAATTCAGTCTTTTTAAATGTCTTGTATAAGGCTTGAACAAATTTAATAGGACTACATTGTGTACCTCCAGATGTGGGATGTTTGTTTTTAATAGAATGTGGTATATTTATTCTCCCAACTAATTGTTTTTGTCCTGTATGGTGCTTTGGCATTATTTGCTGTTGGGAAAATATTTCTTAACCTTATTACCCTTGTTACTACTTTAATAAAAATACTTTTTCCATTTGTGGAAAATCACATTTTTATGTGACGATATTGCATTTCACATTTTTTGGATAGAAATGTGTGATTTCTGCCAAGATTCAGATCCCTTTTCAGGTGCTGCTTCAACAAAAGCAGGCAATTCTGAGGCCTCTTGTTTCTGTTATAAACATTATATGCAAAATATATTGAAATTTCAGGCTGGTTTCTCTTTCTGTCCAGCTTCCAGAAAGAGTTCTTGTTTGAAGAGAAAGACGAGGGAACTAACAAAGAATTACATGTCAGTCTGCTGGGAAATACACCCAAGGGTAAGTGCAATATACACCAACGTTTCAGCTCTGTGGTTCTTTTATCATGACTCTTATTTCAGTTCAGTTCAGTTTAGTTTGACTCTCTCTAAACCAGGAGCCATGAGCTCTGTCACAAACTTAGCAAGATTCACTTGACTTGATGTGAACACTAAATGATCTGTGGCTCTTAAGCCGTTTAGTTTTAGGGTGTCTTTCCCTGATATAGTCACATTAGACATTCTGTATTCGCATTAGACAAGAACAGTCTGCTAAAATGGCAAGTAAGAAAGTATACAATGCTAATGCCTTGATCAAAGTTTACTAGACTGTATGTTCTTTCAATTAGCATTGTCTTGATGGTTCCTGGACACATGGAGGTCATTGGGTTGGGGGGATGGGACGCTGATGACCTATATTTGGTCTGCTGGGGGCCACCTGTTGTTGGGCAAGTTCTCTTGCTTACTGGCCCTGAAAATGTGACAGTTGTGTGAAAGAGAGTGCCAAGATACTTTGTAAAAGGGTTTGTACTGAAAGCCAATATAGAAAATGGGTGAACATGATTTTGTGGAGCTCTTGCAGGAGCAGCCTGCTTCTGGTAAGCTCCAAAAGACATTTTTGTATTTTTAAGTCGTAATCTGTCTTTTCGTTTTTACAAATTCTGCCAGTGGGCTAATACATGTTGTCAGTCTCTTAACAGACTTTTTTATAGCATATTTTGAATTGAAGTTGAGCATATTTTTATTGCTTGACTATCTAAATTGATTTCTAAATGCATGTTCCTGGACTTATTGTGAAAAATTCATTGTTCTTGTAATTGTCCGTTGACGCCACACGGGCTGTTTATGTATTTGATAGCCAAATAGCAGTTTAGTAAACTCACATTTGGTTTGGCTCCATTCTTGTGCATAACACCCACTTTTCACGTAAAATTAATTCCTGATGGATGAAATCAAGTCTATATTGTTTCCCTTTTTGTGTGTTTTGTAAATTTGCAGGTCACTGTAGGTGTTCACCTTTCTGAAAAACTCATGACAGTGATTTATTCTTTGCTAAAAACTTTGTATATTTCAGTTATTTTATGTCCCCCATTCATTTTGCTGTCATGAAGCTCTTATAGTTGTGTAATCCTGGCTTGTTAGAATCAGGTCTGTCTAATGTCAGATTCATACTGCTGTTTGTTCTGCCCCACTTTCCAAGTGGGAACTTGATTTAAAGCATGACATAACAAACACTCTCGCTGTGTTACTTAAAATATATTGAAGTGTCTGGTAAATAAATAAAAATAAATATAATGAATTGTTCTTTGACATTTTTATATCTTTGTCCATATGTCCACTTTTTTATGGAATTGATTAAACTAAGCAAGTAAGACACACTTGACCTTACTTCAGGGTGTCTGTAGGTCTTAAAAATCTTAATTAGCCCTTCCACAAATTAAGGCCTAAAAAGATCTTGGATCAGAAACTGTGGCATGTAATTAAATGTAGCATACACTGCAAAAAAATGAATATCTTCCTCCAGTGTTTTTGTTTTGTTTTCCAATACAAAAATCTAAACATCCTTGAATCAAGATTAAGAGAGTTAATGTGTAAAACAAAAGAACAAGCATTTGAAAATTAAGCTGATTTTTAATATTTAACGTTTTAATCATAAACATTTCATTTTGATAAATTTTTCATAAAACAAAAGGTTTACACTTTACTTGAAACGGTGTGCATGATGAGACTGACATGACACCTTCATAATCATGACAGGAGGAGGTTTTATGCAGGTTTATGGCAACTGTCATTAAGTGCCATTCGCTCAGTTAATGCAAAGATGACATTGTTTGTCTTTGTTATGGGCTAGGGTTAGGGGTAAGGTTTGGTCAAATAATATCATCTTTGCATTAAAAATGACATAACTGAGCGAATGACACTTAATGACAGTTGTCATAAACCTGCATAATACCTCTTTCATATTCATGACTTGTCATGTTTATGAAGGTGTCATGTCAGTCTTATGCACACCCCTTCAAGTAAAGTGTTACCAACAAAAGTTACTGTTTCGTCATTTTGCTTCTCAAGTTAATTTAAGAGTCTTTAGACATTTGCGCTGGAAAACAATACAAAAATGCTGATGAAGGACATCTCTTTTTTGCTGTGTGATCTGAGGCTACAGTAAAACTATTTTTATGTAGTGGTTGGGAGCAGAGATATTCAAAAATTGAATTAATAAATGAATAAAAAGGGAAAATGAAAAGTTTTTTTTTTTCGAACTTCTACAAGATATTCAATCTGCTACATATTTACATTTAAAGACTATTTTGAAGTATTGTGTTCTGTTCTTTTAATTTTCTTTACTTGGTCTTAAAGTTTGTTACTTGACTACATATAACAGAAAGAGAGTCTTCATTGCATCGCTCAGATCTTTGCTTTGAATCCCAGAGAGACCAGGCTGAGAAAGCATTGTTAGAAACAAGTGTGCCGTGTGTACACACTAGCCCATGATGAGTCTCCTCTCAATCACTTCTCAGTCTCCTGGTGACTGGACACAGTTGAGTGTCATATTTCCATGGCTACAGCTGAAACAACATTCACTGAGGATGCACCTATGATTGGCTAACTTTTGTGGAAAGCCAGTCAGCCATGCTCCTAGCTAATGTCAGACGACTCTAAGCAGCTTTTGTTTTAGATAACACACTGGACTTTTGTCTCCTCAACTATTATTGGAATTGTCACTGTAGCTACGTGGCAGTATACTTTAGTGACACAGGAAGCAGTACTATATAAGGATCATGAAGGATATTTATGTTGTTTGGAAAACAAATACAAGGGATGGGGTTGGCATTTTTATGTTTACCACTCATTCTTGGGTCTTACTGTAGGAAAATGTTAGTGTTGCCAAAGAGCTCTCAGAATTGAACAGGTTTATGAAGCTGCTGGATTTGACCCTGAGGGTTAGTGTGATACTGTACTTCAAAATCATCATGAAACAAGACTTGGTATTAAACACCAGCAAAGCTAAACTATGTAAGGATTAGACTGTCCTCATGTGGTGTGAAATGTTGTTTATCTCGGAGCATACAGGAAGCTCTACTTGTGTTTCTTTTCTTAGTTTAAGAATATAACAAATACAGGATACTGTTTACTATGTTTTAGTATTTGTAATGGTTTTGATAGATTTACTACTTACTCTGTCTCTCATTCTTTTTCTTTTTTTAGTCTCTGAATTAAGGAAACGTTTTGAGAGTGTAAGCTCAAGTCAGAGTTGGGACATGAACAGGTGAGAAGTTAAATCATTCAAAGCATGCACAGCCAAAGTTCAGTTAATGCAGGTGTTCGGCAACAATAACAAAGTCACAAAATTGTCAGCACACTTTAATTTCCCTTTCACCACACGTTTCAAGCTCTTCACCAGAATTAAAGTAGCATACGTATCCAAAAATACCACAATAACTGAATGTATAATAAATGTGTACACTATCATTTAAAAGTTTGATGTCATTACTATTATTATTTTTTTTATCAAATAGACATAGCCTTGGTGAGCGGCACTAAAACCTTCCTTCAAAAACATTAAAAAATCTAACAGAATCTAAACTTTTGAATGGTACTGTATAAATGTAACAAAAGACTAACTAATGAACATTGTGTTTTTTTTTAATTGGCAAAAGTTTTTTTTTTTTTTTTTTTGGTTCACTTTTATTTTCAGGTCCAATTCTCGCTAACAAACCATTAACTACAACTTTTGCCTCAAATTCCTAATTTGCTGCCTATTAATAGTTAGTAAGGTAGTTTTTCAGGTTGGGTATTGGGTAGGATTAGGGATGTAGAATATGGTAATGTAGATTAAATGCTTTTATAAGTGTTAATAATAGGCATGCTAATAAGCAACTACTTAATAGTGAGAATTGGTACTTATACTAAAGTGTTACAGCCCCCCCCTCCCATATTAAAGGATTACTCCACCCCAAAATGAAAATTTTGTCATTAATCACTTACCCCCATGTCGTTCTAAACCCGTAAAAGCTTTGTTCGTCTTCGGAACACAATTTACGATATTTTGGATGAAAACCGGGAGGCTTGTGACTGTCCCATTGACTGCCAAGTAAATTACACTGTCAAAGCCCAGAAAAGTGGTTCAATCTGAATGTTATGAAGCGGCAAGAGTAACTTTTGTACACAAAGAAAACAAAAATAACGACTTTATTCAACAATTCATCTCATCCGCTTCCCTGTAGCGCCATTTTGGAGAATATCCGCTGTTCTGTGCATATGCAGGTTGCGTCCAGCGGATATTCTCCAAAATGGTGCTACAGTGACGTAGAGGAGACAAATTGTTGAATAAAGTTGTTATTTTTATTTTCTTTGTGTACAAAAGTTATTCTTGTCGCTTCATAACATTCAGATTGAACCACTGATGGCAGATGGACTATTTTGACAATGTCTTTCAAACTTTTCTGGGCCTTGACAGTGTTATTTACTTGGCAGTCAATGGGACAGTCACAATCCTCACGGTTTTCATCCAAAATATCTTAAATTGTGTTCCAAAGACGAACAAAGCTTTTACTGGTTTGGAACAACATGGGAGTAAGTTATTAATGACACCATTTTCATTTTGGGGTGGAGTAACCCTTTAAAAATTATACTGTTTAATATGCCCTTGTACCACTCCTGTTTATAGGAAAGAGCGAATTGCAAGACGTCTGGAGGGAATCGATAGTGACGTTCTCCAAAATCTCCCAGGCTGTGACGGTCTAGTTACCAATCGACTGCTAGAGGAGGACACTCCGAGATATACCCGTGCAGCAGACACCTGTGACCCCTGTACAGGTGAGAAATGTGCTTAATATGTTTATACTTTGAATCGTTCACTCACCTATAACATGAATGAGAAATAATGTGCATTTAAATATATTTATTTTAAGGTTGCATATCAGAAAAACAGTGATAGGTTTGAGTTGATTAGAAAAGTTTAGACAAACAAATTCTGTGAAAACTTTGTATGATCTTTATCTCTCTCATTGTAGTTTCTCTTCAGCACTATGGCAAAAATGACCCAAACTTCCCAAATCCACACAGTGCAGAGGTTCAGTCCAGAACCCACACAGTCCAACCGGAGACTGTCTACAGCACTGGCTCCACTCATGTGGCAGAGCTGGACTCTAAAGCTGAAAGGATCGCACGCTACAAGGCAGAACGGCGCCGTCAGCTAGCAGAGCGCTACGGCATCTCTCTGGACCAGGAGTTGGAGACCGACTATACGGCTCGCTACTCCAAAACCTCCAGAGAGCCTGACGGCTCAGACCGACAACATAGGTCAAAGGTAGAAGGAGGAGATGGAGTGGAGCATAATGCTTTCACCCCTAGCCATCATGTAGACAGGGCCAGCTCACACATTCACAATGATCCAGAGTCCATCTCCGAGCGTGAGAGGATGATGAATCTGGAGAACCAGAGGAGGGCACAGGAGCGGGATAGATTGCATGGAGGTGGAGGGGTGGCACCTGACCCATCTGCATATATGGATGTATCAGGGTCTGTCAGGGTCCCAGGGAAGGAGCCAGGGGCGATGGGGGTTCCCAGCTCGCCTAATGCAGGTCGAAGGACCATGATGCCATCTTCAAAACAGGGAGCATCTCCTGGTGATCTGTTTATTGAGCAGCAGGCTCACAACATCCTCCAAAGACACGGGTGAGTCTTCTCAGCATGATAGATCTAGTAGTATCTTTATATATATCAATGTCTTATTTTCCTTCACTTACTCTTTCCTTTCTTGGAAAGAATGTTGGCTGGTATTCTCGTGAATCTGTCTTTCACAGGTATTTTCCCCAAAAGAAATCCGTCAATTTGCAGGATTTGGCTTGCATACTGTTAGGAGTGTTTTAACAGCCCCCTAAAGATGGGTGGGCTCTGTTCAGTATGATGCATTATCCATTAGCATTGACCTTTACTGTCCTTTGGCATTCGTTTCTTTACGGCATAGGTCAGTGCTCTGTGTGACGCATTGGAATTAAAGTGCGTGCCAAATTAAGCAACAAAAGATTCCAGTAGAATTAAAATTCCCAACATCAAGCCAAGCCAAAAAATTACAAATGAATATGATAAAGAATGATATTCAGGAAATACCCAGAGCATATTTATAATGTCAGTATAAAGTTTGATTGGTTAGTTAATGTGAACAAATGAGGACTTGGCCTTTAAAACCCTGTTCCCAGCAGGCCGAGCTCAATTTTCATAATTTATTTGAGGCCCTATTTTCTTTTCAGGAACCTAGGTTTTTTTTTCTGAAGTTTTCCCCCACCTTTTTTTTTTGAAGAAGAAGAAAAGAAGAATTGATTTTTTCCTTCTCTCTAAGCATAAAAACTAAACTGTTGAGTGGTTCACTCTTTTGGGCGTTTCTCAACTAATTTAGCTCCTGTAGCCAGTCAACAAACCAGTGGTCACTTCAGACTGATTCAGAAGGAGACACCCTCTCTCCGATCAACTGGCCTTCCAGGTACCATACATTTGGGATTTATGGGTGTGTTTGACACCCTTCACTTAACAGTGGTCCCGCCTAACCTCATGGCCCTATCTCAAACCATCTCTAGTCCTGTCCTATAAACGTCCTTGCTGGTATGCGAGGTAAGAATGACTGTGACAGGAGTCTTGTGTTTTCTAGTGGTTTATTGGATTGTAGTCTGGTGGTTCCACTTTACAACTTACTGTGGCTAGGAGCTAGTGGTTGTGCGATATTGACAAAATATATATCTTGATATTTATTGAGATTTTTTTAGATAACAATAATTAAACTAAATTTTGCTGAGAGTGTTTTTGTGCTGGTACCTTGGCTGGTTTAGGCCTGTCATGGATACATAAATATGACACTAAAACCACCAGTAGATGGCAGCAAATTTTTGTTTTTGTTTCTTCTTTCCAAAGTGAGTGACGTACTTGGTGTCAGCTTACATATTGTTAAAACGACAGTTGCGATATTAAGTCGCAGATGCTAAATATTGCACACCCCTATAAGGGACCAAACTTAGCCTGGAAGACTGGAACACAAAGTTGTAAATTGTGACCGTTTCTTACTTAAGGGATCATAGTAGCAACCTGGCTTTACAAAGGGATAATAAGGGCTGGTTTAGTCTGTCAGGTTGTTAGGAACCAGCAAGGCAGAGGGCTCAGGGTGTGGTTTTGAGTTGGGCCTATCATTTCAGTAACAAAGTGGCCATCCTCGCACACATTTCTACCACCCTTCCCATCCACGCTGTTAATGAGTGCTGTGGGTTTGAATTTGGTCAATCAACGTTTAGACCTCTTGCTGCAGTTTACCATTAACTCTTGCTAATATACTTCGGGCACAGTCTAGTTACTTTGTGTGTGTGTGTGGTTTATCCCTATATGGCAGTTATTGTCCTCGTATTGTATTTCAGTACGTGGCTGAATCAAGTGAGACCATGTTTGAGTTTTTGGTATTGTGTGGAAGAGAAAATTGTTGAGCTGTGAGTCACCAAACTCAACAAGAATGGAAATGCAGATCATTTGGCCTGCATTAGCTCAATATGCCAAATGGAGAGTGTGATAACTTGATTAGTCATGCAAAACACCAGAGCCAAGTTTGCTGGGAATCATTTCACACGCAAATTGTGTTCCTGTTTTGCATCTTTTTTTCCCCCCTCTATTCTTTCCCTGTTCTTTCATTCTCACTTCTTATTCTTTTAAGTTCTTCCAGAGACTATACTAGTTTAGTGTTTTTTTTTTCGTGGACCGATTTCTCTTTTGCAATTCCTTATCACTGAATGTCTGCTGACTTTAACAAACCCAATGTATATAGAAGAGCTGTGTAGAGAAAGATGGGCTCTCCACCTCCTCCTCTGAAGAATCTACAGAATATTTGCACAATCATTACCTTCTAAAAAAATATATGGTTTCCTTTTGTTATAGTGATCAAGTCCGAGATGTAGCTGATTTTTGAGTTAATGTTCAACTGCCATGATTTTGCATTTGAAGTCAACATGAAATTTTATTTAGATATTTAAATGCGTGATATTGGTCTTATTGTAAACACAGACTTTAAATTAAAAAACGTCTGTGTTTGTTTGCATTTACTCTTGGCTACATTTTGAAAGAGATTTTTCTAATTTAGCCTTAAATACAGTCTGCTTAGAGGAGGTTAAAATCAGTTCACATGACTCAACAATTACAGAGCGCAGTGCATGGTTTCACTTAAACAAGGGTCCAGAGGAGCTCAACGGAGTGCATGGTACCATGTGTGAGGGTATAGATGGCAGCCGTCAAGCTCGGGTCTGGAGAAACAGCTTTTATCAGCTAGAGGAGTGTGGGATAGAACTCATAAATAGTGATGTGTAGAGGATGGTTGAATTGTTTGCTAACTTCTGTTTTTAACAGTATTATGGCTCTGAGCTGATGGAAAGCCAGCATTAATGTAGGTGAACAGGTGGAGATGAAGAGGTAGACACACAAACAGTGTAACCCTATAAGAAACAGACATTTTTAAAAGGGTTATAGGAAGTTTTCTTTGATATAAGTCTCTTCACTGTTAGTGCACTGACTGCTAAAACTTTTGGATGAGAGTCTTTGCTTCCCCCTACTGAGAGCTTTGATTCTGCTGATCTAACATAAAGAACCAGTCATCACAAAGTAAGCTAGTTTATCAGCAAACCTTTCTCACCCAGCATGTAATGAAATGCTGTGTAGTGTGAAATTAGCTGGTCGTTTAGGTGTCCATAGCTATAAATCTATAAGATAATATATAAGGGGGAAACCGCCTTTATGTATCAAAACGGTTTTAACTTTTTCTACAGTTCACAGAAAAGCTTATTCAGACTGCAAAATCTCTTGGTTTTTCAGTCATTTGTCATCTGAAGCAGGGCTTTTCAAACTGGGGTCTGTGGAACCCTAGGAGGCTCTAAGGAAGTCGGGGGCCACGGTTAATTTGGAAAAAGAAAATATTTGATTTAAACTTAATTTTTTCTCTTTATATTTATTCATGCTACACTGCAGATATTTTCCATTTGCCAGTTGTTTAAAGGGATAGTTCACCCCAAAATTTTGTCGTGTTCTCACCCTCATGTCATCCCCATTGACTTCAATAGTATTTCTTTCCCTACTATGAATGTCAGTGGGGACCACTGTTTGGTTCTTCGCTCTTTTAATATATCTTCTTTTGTTGTTGGAACGACATTAGGGTGAGAACATGACAAATCTTTCATTTTTGGGTGAACTATTCCTTTAATGGTTTTGTAATTTGGCATAGTATGAATAAAATAAAATTGTATAAAAGCTAATTATTTAATTTTGCAATCCTGTTTTCTTAATTTTCACAGTTAGTGTTTTTCAAGACAGTATAAATGGCTCATACGTGAAAATATAGTTGCCTATAAACAGTTTGGGATTTGAGGATCTGTTATCATTGTTTGAAAGCCTCTGATTCAGTAGACTGACTTTTTGTTTATGATGTTTTGACTCTAATCACTATTTTGAGATTGTTTCAGTATGTTCCAGTTGTTTGAAATATCACAGTTGTTTTGCTGCTTGATTTTTGTTACAGTAAGCGCAACTTTTTTCACATGGTTCTCATTATTCCAACCACTGAAAACATCAACTTTGATACACACTATTAGTGTCTGTGTTTTATATTTTATTTCAAACACTGTCAAAGTTGCTGTTTAACCACATTCTAATAAGCAGAAACCATACTGAGTTACTTCTACTGGTTCTGTGGCTTGGGTTGTTTTGGTTGGATCAGAATTTCTTGCTTCCACTCACTTCCAGGGCCATGAAATGGTTCTGTTTTTTTCTTTTCTTCTTTTGCAGAGTCAGATAATATCTCATTAAAGTCTAAGTAACCAACCCTTTTCTCTTCTTCTGAAGAATCCGAGTTAGAGAGAGACTGACCCGTGACGAGCCGTTTCACAGGGGTCAAACAACAGAAGGACCTGCATACAACCAGTTTCCTCAATCATCCCCTAGGTATCTCCCTCACAATCGGAACCTCCCTGATGCTCCAGCCAAGCAGCGGCTGACCCACCCTGGACAAGAGGAACGCCATGACCTGGGGTGCCACAGCTATTTCTCTATGGGCAGCGAATCTGTTTCCAGGCATAAACTAGAGTTTCAAGAAGTGCTTGAACCAGAGGGAAAACAGGATGTGAGGACAGTGGGGCTCCTGCGGAGCAGGAAGGCAGTTTTACCTTCTGAAATTCGTCGGAAAGAACGGAGCACTGAAGACCCGTGCCAAGGAAGTACCGACAACGTAGAGATAAACCCAGGCATCAGTCTGCACAGAAGGGAGGATATTGCAAATGACCCCAGAGGGCGCCGTGGAGGTCAGTCAAGACGGGAAGTTTACACAGAGCATGTGTCCCGACTTCAGGCCACTGAGTCTATGCAAGCAAGAGCTCGAGAGGCCCATAGAAGGGCTGACGCTAGTTGCTACGCCCCAGTCCAGACCTCCAGTGACCGATATAAGCCAAAACCTCTGGATACTGGAAATGTCCAACAGAATGCCATCCAGAACCCAATCAGAGAGCCTGCCCCTCAGGAGAAAGTGCCTAATGGCCATCACCTATCCCACGATGCAAGGATTTCAGTTGCCCAACTCCGCCACACCTACCTGGAAAGTGTTGCGAGTCCCCGGAAAGCCGAACTGTAGGTGGTGGTACATTATCATTACGTGTCGACTTACTAACATTATCTAACATTGATGATTAACACGCAGTTAATCAAAATCTCATCTAATGTTACTGCTTGGAGAATTAAATGTTAGAAGAGACATTGTGATCTTACAGAGGAATCGTTCATTCAAAGTTGACCAGCAGATTTGAATGCTCTATTCTTTCAGCCATCATGCTGCTCGGCTTGTCTAGTGCGCACTTTGTCAGTAATAATTAACCATTTCTGCCTGTCTGTCTTCTTACCTTGGCTCGGCAGCTTTGTATTTCTAGTGACAATTATGTGTGTTTATGCTAGTTGTGCTGACAAAATAATTCTTAACCACTTTTTATGTTTGTTGGGTTTTCATTAGTTCGTTTAACCCACTATGAGGACGCTCTAATGAAATATTCATCCAGCATTAGCATTTTGCCTGTGCACCTGCCATTCTTCAATGCTGCCTTGTTTAGTCATGCTTTGTGACGTAATAGGGCAGAAGCGGTACCTCCAGATACACATGCACCCTGGAGAAGTGAGAGAGTCAAAGATCGCTCATCTCGTCGCCCTTTGCGGTATATATGTCCCACTGAGAATAGAAAGACATCTGAGAGGTTTAGAACACAGCCTATCACATCAACTGAGCGTGAACAGTCGGACCGGTAGGCATTTTGAGTAGTTTTATGCACGATATTATAGAGTTGTCCTGGAGTGCAAATTTAAAATTACACTTGATGTGCAGAAAACTAAACCCAGACTGGTTTGAAATGTATTTTTTAATTTTACCTTTTTTAACTGCACTGTATTTATGCGCTGATTACTTCAAGTTAGCTTTTAGCTCACTAAATAATTTTACTCCTTTAACACACTGTATACTGTTTTTATGTGTATTGGATTCTAATCCAAAGGTTTGGTCAGTGGTTTTAATGAAAGGCTCTTTTGTTGTCAATTTTTTTTTCTTCCATTTCTGTGGCATGTTGCGAAATCTATAATTCTGTCAAACGCTGTGGCTTAAGCAGGCCTGATTATGTTTTCTGCACTTTCCCCACTAGCTGCTTTATGTATTTTCCTGATTCTCTTTTTCCTAAATATGCTGCTGCTTTTGTCTGCTTACACTATTGCAAGTCAGCTGGTTGACCTAATCATTTTAAAATCCAAAATGATTTGATGTTTTATTTGTAATCATTTTTTAAGACTTCAACTTTTTGTTCTCTTTAGGTCTCATCAAAGCCCCGAACCACTGAGCCCTGAAGGTAAGTCTTTTTTTTTTTTTTTTTTTTTTTGCATACACAACACAAGGTTTAATATAGCGTATTTTTCTATTGTATCATTTTAAAATAGAAAGTTACTCTAGTCACCTTTAGTTGCTGTCTTGCGGTCTGACTTGTGTATACAAACTTTGTGATGGGTCAGGATGACACCGTAACATTACAAAACTTTTGGATTAGTAATACAAACTGACATGCTGATAGTACATACAATTATTAATATTTTTGTTTTAAACTATAATACATTTTAGTATTATTACACTGCAAAGAACAACATTTATTTGGGAAAATAAATCAGTCTAATGCATCCTTGCTGAATAAAAATGTGCTGAACTAATGCTGACCCTAACATTTTCGCCAGTTCTACCTTGAGCAAGATGTACAAATTAATAAATAGTATTTGACACTTTGACATTAAACTTTGGTTAATCTTTGAAACAATAGGTTACTTGCGTAACCCCGGTTCTCTGATAGCATTAAGTGAGGTGTCTCACTATGGGATACGCCCCTTCCGCGTATTCCTCAGAAGCCCTATTACATTACGCCAGCCCCAATTGGCTGGCAGACGTGACGTTGTGTCTGGGAGTGGCCTCCCCACCCTTCAGTATAAAAGGAGCGACACAACGTCACTACGACATTCAAAACAAGCACACCTCTTCCTCGCTTCACACAGCAAGGAGGGTGATCTGGTGAGACACCTCACTTAATGCTATCAGAGAACCGGGGTTACGCAAGTAACCTATTGTTCTCTTTCAAGCATACGTTTCGGTGTCTCACTATGGGATATCCTAACTCCCGTATTGCCAGATAGCCTGCCTAGAAGTCTCCTGCCAACCACCATTACTACATCCGGGGCTGAACGAGTCCCGACCTTTTACAGTCTATGGTCCCGACTCGTGACTCACATTCCTACGCTCAATACTGCATGCGCTAAAGTCTGAGCTGTAACATCCAGTTTATAGAACCTTGCAAATGTATGCGGCGAGGACCAACTCGCCGCTTCACAAATATCCTGTAACGTGACTCCTTTAAATAGAGCCCAGGAAGTTGACATTCCCCTTGTTGAGTGTGCACGTAAGCCAGATGGGGGCACAAGACCTTTACTGGAATATGCAAACGAGATCGCCTCCACTATCCAGTGCGATAAACGCTGTTTAGTGATCGGCTTCCCCGTACGAGGTTTCATCCAAGATACGAACAGCTGATCACTCTCCCTGAACCCTCTGGTTCTTTCTGTATAAATGCGTAAAGCACGCACTGGACACAATGCATTTAACTTTTGCTGTTCTGATGAAGCAAAAGGTGGTGGATAGAAGGCTCTTAACTCAAGAGGAATGATAGCCTTAACTATTTTGGGCATGAATGCAGGATTAGGTTTCAGAACTACCCCTGCATCCCCAGACATGAACTGCAAACACGCTGAATGCACTGAAAACGCGTGAATCTCGCTTACGCGCTTTGCCGAAGCTAGCGCTAACAGCAGTGCCGTCTTGAATGACAATATTTTTAAATCAACCTTATCCAGCGGCTCAAATGGGGACATGGAAAGGGAATCCAGTACCAATCCCAAATCCCATGAAGGGGAAATCGGTTTTGAAACTGGCAAGGCGCGGCGCGCACCTTTCATGAACCTGCATACCAAAGGATGCTGCCCCACAGTTTTATTATCGAAACCAATGTGACAAGCAGATATGGCAGCCAGAAACACTTTTATGGTTGAAAACGCTTTCCCTTGATCTATCAAATCCTGAAGAAATGATAGAACAA
This sequence comes from Acrossocheilus fasciatus, assembly GCA_036784905.1. NCBI lineage: Eukaryota > Metazoa > Chordata > Actinopteri > Cypriniformes > Cyprinidae > Acrossocheilus > Acrossocheilus fasciatus. The sequence goes on from CM071949.1 coordinate 17,707,075, forward strand.
CTGCCACTGAACACTGAAAGGGAATCTCATGTTTAGTTGCGCACCAGCGCTCAAACACGCCCCATTTGCATTCGTAAAGAGACCTAGTCGATGAAGCTCTAGCATTCTGTATGGTTCTAATAACGCTGTCAGACAGACCGGTTGTATTTAAATTGAACCACTCACAGGCCAGGCCCATAGTGCCAGGCGTTCTGGATGTGGATGAAAAATCTCCCCTTCTGCTTGTGACAGAAGGTCTCTGCGCAGCGGGAGAGACCACGGGTCTTTGTATAGCATATGTATGATCTCCGCTAGCCAATATTTCCCTGGCCACCTCGGAGCTATTAATATCAATTTTAGTCCCTCCTCCCTCACTCTGTAGAGTGTTGGGGATATCAACGCTATCGGTGGGAACGCGTAAAGGAGAGTGCGAGGCCATTCGTGCGCCAGCGCATCTATCCCCAGAGGCGCACTCTGATCTTTTAGTGAGAAAAACAGAGGACACTGAGCATTGTCGTGGGACGCGAACAGATCCACTGTCGCTCTGCCGTATATGCTCCAAATCTGTTCGACTACTTCCCTGTTCAATTTCCACTCCCCGTAGAGGGGATTGCCCCTGGACAGCAGATCCGCACCCTGGTTCATAACACCCTGTACGTGCGTCGCTCTCAGGGATAAAAGATTGGTATTGCTCCATAAAATCAGTTTGTGTGCTAACATGTGCAGAGGAAGTGATCGGAGACCTCCCTGTCGGTTTATGTAAGCCACAACTGTAGTGTTGTCCGTTCTCACGAGAACATGATGCCCTTTGAGAAAAGGAAGAAAATGCTTCAACGTCAGAAAAACTGCCAGCATTTCCAAATAGTTTATGTGAAGATTGGTCAGATGTTGATCCCATCTTCCATTCACTATCCTGCCCTCGTGTATGCCCCCCCAACCGGACAGCGATGCGTCCGTTGTTATTACTTGTCTGGCTCGCACCACGCCCATGGGTACCCCTTGAACCAGAAAGGTCGGGTGTCTCCACTGGCGCAGTGCCAAGACTGCCTCTGACGTCACTCTCACTCTCCTCCGGGAGTGACGTAATGGGTCCAGTCCCTGAGACGCTACCCAGCGTTGAAACTCTCTCATGAACAGTCTGCCTAAGGGAATAACTATCAGGGCTGAGGCCATCAGTCCTAATAGCCTGAGGCATGTGCGAAACGAAACACTTTTTCCCCTCTGAAAATCGGTGATGCACCGAGTGAAGTTTCTCACCCTGTCCTCTGACAGTCGCGCTCTGAATGTCACCGAATTCAGTGATAGTCCCAGATATGTTATAGACTGTGTGGGAATTAAGACACTCTTTTCGATGTTTAATTTTAACCCCAGTTTCTGTATGTGTTCCAGAAGCATAACTGTGTGTTCTCTCGCTTCTTGCTCTGACTGAGCTGTCACCAGCCAGTCGTCTATGTAAGTAGCGAGACGAATGCCCTTCTCCCTGAGCGGAGTCAGTGCTGCTTCTGTGCATTTTACAAACACTCGGGGGCTGAGAGACAAGCCGAATGGAAGAACCAGATACTCGTATGCCACGCCAAGGAAAGCAAACCTCAGGAATTTCCTGTGGGGTGGATATATCTGTATGTGAAAGTATGCGTCCTTCAGGTCGATTGACGTAAACCAATCGCCCTGGCGCACTATTTTTAAGAGTGTCGAATGAGTGAGCATTCTGAACTTGTACTTCCTTAAGTACTTGTTCAGTGCACGCAGATCTAATATGGGACGAAGAGCTTGAGTCCCTTTCTTTGGGACGAGGAAGTACCTCGAGTAAAACCCGTTGTGGCTCTGCTCGGGTGGGACCACTCTTATCGCCCTTTTGTTCAACAGAGAGGAAATCTCTTCCTGGAGAACATGCTTTAATTTTTCCCGCACCTGAGAATGAATTATCCCTTTGAAATGCGGGGGGGAAGCGGTAAACTGCAATCGGTACCCGAATTGTACTGTCCTTAATACCCACCGGGACTGTGTGCATTCTCGCCAAATGTTTATTTGCAGCGTTCTGGCGCCCTCGTGTGGCTGAGCCGCGAACGAGTCTGTTGTCTGTACTGCGCATGCGCGTGCATTTAGCGCTTGGACAGAGTTGAAGTGTTTCATCACCTCTAAGGGAGCAATAACTCCCCGAGGTGATGTTATGCTGTGTTCTGTTAACGTGTTTTGCAACATTTTTTGGGGAATTATGTTTTGCAACATGCTCTGGGAATACAGTGAAAACTTTATTGAGTTTTGAACATGAAAAGTGCTTGTGACTAGTGGGTGGGTGTACACCACTGCACCATCCCTCGTTCTTTTCACTGCTCTGGTTCCCCTGGCCCAACCGGGCTCTATTCTCCCACAGAACATCCGGGAACTTCGAAACTCGTCCCTTGTCGAACGCTGAACATCTGGGGTTCGGGAGCTCGCGAACAGGGGGGCTTGTGTGCTCCTTTCCCCGGGGAAGACCCCATCAAACTGCCTTCTTCTTCCTCCTCGCTCCCTGAGGATGGGAGTGAGGATGAGGTTGAGGAGCTGGCTGGACCGTCTGAGCTGTTGCAGGCGGGTAGTTCTTCCTAGGCCAGGCAGTTCTCTGTTCCGGGACTCCGCTGTGACCCGCTGCATTCACGTTCGGTCTCTGCCGTCGAGGAATGCGATAGCTGGGGGGTGGGCGGGCCGTAACTTGTGCGAAGGTCTGCCGAGGTGGCGGAGGGGGTGCAGACTGTGCCTTCCTAGGCATACAGAGCTGCAAAGCCTCGTCATCCCTCTTCTTTTCCTCGCATCTCTTTTGCATCAGTGTCAACGCCGAGCCAAAAATGCCCTCTGCGACCACCGGTGCGTCCAGGATAGCTTCTTTTTCCCTGTCAGAGAGATTAGCCAGGTTAAGCCAGCGTCCTCTCTCTTGAATGACCATTGTGGCCATGGCCTTGCCCGCGGCTTGAACCGCGCACCTCTGAAGACGCAGAGAAAGATCTGTAACGACGCAGATCTCTTCCCAGTGCGTCTGACCTGGCATGGTCGACGCTTCGTCCTGCAATTCCGCTTGGTACGCGGTTAGCATAGAGGTCGCGTTCAGCGCCCTGGCCGAGAGGGCAATTGCTTTGTAAGCGCGTTCAGTCATGCTTGACTGAAAACGGTCCGCTTTGGATGGCAACGTCGGATTTGCTGCCGCCGTGTGCTTTGGGTGCAAGTGCGCGGCAACTAATGGCTCCATGGGGGGCATTCGGAGAAGTCCCGACTTCTCCATTCCCTCCACATCGAGAGCGGACCCTCCCTGTACGGGTAACTTACTGGTGAACGGTCTGTCCTTCCAGGTCACCGCCAGCTCCTCTAGGAGCTCTGGAAACACAGGAAGGAGCTGCCGTGCTGCCCGTTTCGCTCTCGGCAGCCTCTTACCCTCGTAGCGAGACTTTGCAGTCTCTGCTACCACGGTCGGCCACGGAATGTTTAGTTTCTCTGCAGCGCGTTTGCACACGTCTTGCAGATCCACACTGAGCAGCGGGGATGGTGCCCCCTCCGCATCTTCCGTGGTCCCCGCCGCGGCGAGAGGTTGTGCCGTGTGCGCAGGGGGGAGGAAAGGGGAGTCCTCGAAATCTTCCTCTTCTTCAGAGAGAAGAAAATCCAATTGTCCCTCTTCCTCAAAATCGAGATCGTCTTCGTCCTCGTCCGTGCTGAACACACTGGGCAGAGGGACGCGAACGTCAAGCTGTTCACCCCATGATAAAGCTGCCGTGGCGGGCAGCTCTACAGGGATGGATACCTGCGGAGTGGCAGCTGGAACGGGGCTAGGTGACATGAGGGGATCGTGGCCTGACAGGCTAGCTTGGCGTGCTAGCCTGCGACGAAGGCTCTTCATAGTGAAGCGTGCGCAGTGTTCACAGGAACCGGGATTCTCGATAGCCATTTGGGCATGTTTCAGCCCAAGACATGCAGAGCAGACCTGGTGTGTGTCTTTGCAAGAAATCTTGTTCCCGCATGAACAAAGTCGCACAGCATCTCCCTCGCTAGCCGGAACAGTCTGCATTGCTGCAGCCATCATTGTATCGAACAATCCTTGCAATCAGCTGGAATGCAAAATTGAAGGAGTCTGGCGAAAAACGGCGTGGTGGCCAATCGTTCGTCCGAGAGTTCGTTAAAGGCTTCTGGTGTGAAGCGAGAAGAGGTTTTTGAATGTCGTAGTGACGTTGTGTCGCTCCTTTTATACTGAAGGGTGGGGAGGCCACTCCCAGACACAACGTCACGTCTGCCAGCCAATTGGGGCTGGCGTAATGTAATAGGGCTTCTGAGGAATACGCGGAAGGGGCGTATCCCATAGTGAGACACCGAAACGTATGCTTGAAAGAGAACACAAGTTAAGATATTTTTAATGAAGCTTAATGACACATGAATCTAAGTTTGAACTTTCAGTGGAGATATAGAAGTCTCTCTAGTTTCATTAAAAATAACCTAATTTGTATTTTGAAGATTAACCAAAATTCTATGGGTTTGAAGCAACATGAAGGTGAGTAAATGATCACAGATTTTCATTTTTGGGTGACATGTCCCTTTAAGTGTTGCATGAATCATGTCACACTTTATATTAGAGCAGATTTTAATATAAACGTTGCATTTGGTAGATGTACAGCATTTATTTTCCCCTGCTGTGTCAGAGTAGAGAAGCAGAAATTTGCTTGTGTAATCTTTCTGCCATGTGTTTAGCATTGTGTTTGTCCTCTGAAAGTCATGGGATTTCAAGAAATAGTTCTCATGAAAAGGCTTCTGACTCATTCTTTTCTTCTTCTCTTCCTGTGTTTTTCCAGTGGATGAAGAGAAGTTGGATGAGAGGGCAAAGCTGAGTGTAGCCGCCAAGCGCTCTCTTTTCAGGGTATGTGTGTGTGTGTGTGTGTCTGTGCTTCTGTTCCAAACCCTGAAAGTGAGCTGCTTCTCTTTCTACTGTCTATAAACAGAGAGCATCCTAACCAAAGTCTTTTTAAGTGGCTTATTTGAAACGCTCTGTGTTGGCCACAACCCTGCCAATGGTTATGCAGACCACACAAATATTGTTCTTTATCTTCATACATGAAGTGCACATAAGAATCGACCACAGCTCTGTTGATTCCAATGGAGTCTGATGTTAGCATGTTGCTAAGCTAACTATTTGATGCTGTAATAAACAACAAATGCATAACACACTAATATTGGGTGAAGTGCTGCATTTTAAATTAGATAGCACAATCTAATTTAAATTTCAATTGTTACTTTTCAGTGCTGAATAAAATATGCCTCTATCATCCTGCTATCTGAATGAAGATTAAAAATTAAAATTTTCTCAGAGCTTGTGGCAATGAGTTCTGGGATTACCCCCACCCCCCAATTCAGTTCTCTCTTTGATATAGTCCAAAACAAGATCTCTTTTGCTGCCCGTTGATAGAAACATGACATTTGGTGACTAACAATGTTGCTTAAGCTTTCGGTTTTCTTGTTTTTGGAACGGAACTTGTTTGTCTGTCGTTGTACATGCTTATTAATTTGGCATTCCAAGAATTGTGTAAAGAGGACACACCTCAGTCCATTACCCCTCAACTCTCACACCGTACAAACATGTACATTTTTGTTTATATTAATTTTGTTAGAAGTTATTGTGCAAAGCTTTCATATAAAGTCTTCCTGTTTCTTAGGAGCTTGAAAAGACTTCAGATGGTTCAGTTTTGAAGGCATGGAGCCATAACCCTGCTGTTGAACGGAGGCTGAGGAGAGGTCAAGATCGCTCCCGCACTCAGCCCGTCACCTCGGAGGAAGTAGTCATCGCTGCTACGTAAGTGTTATAGTATGTGACATGTTGAGGGCACAAAAACCCCCAAAAGTTTACATTTGTTAGCTTCAACATTTACATCAACATGAATATTTAAAAGATTTGTCAAGATATAAACTACAGTTCAGTGGTGGGTCTGTAACATTCAGTTTTTATTTGATCAAAAATACAGTAAAACCAGCAATGTTGTGAAATATTATAACATTAAAATAACTGTTTTCTGTTTTAATATATTTTATAATGTTATTTATTCCAGTCACTGCTCAATCATTCTAATATGCTGATTTCATGTTCAAGAAAAATTGTTTAAAACGGTAGTGCTGTTTAATATTTTTGTGGAAATCGTGATATTTATTTATTTTTTATTATTCTTTGATAAATAGAAAATTCAAAAGAACAGCTTTTATTTGAAGTATAAATCTTTTGTAACAATATAAAAGTCTTTACTGTCACTTTTAGTCAATTTTAAATTGAATAAATTTGTATCTTTTTTAAAAGAAAAAAGTTAATGACTCCAAACTGTAGTGTAAGCATCATATATGTATCAGTCAACAAATGAATCAGTCAGAAAGAGCTTTTTTGCCAAGTATGTTTGTTTTGGTGACAGAAGCTTACAGTACACAGAGACTACAACAACACACAGATAACAAAAGTAAAGATATGTGAATAAAATGCACAAACAAACATAGACACAAACTCTATTTACAAAGTTTTTTCCTTTAAATTCTATCCTTTCCTTTTCTTTCGTGTGGTGTATGTAGCTATGATCTGTTTTCTTCATTTTCCTTCAGTTTTGTCCTGTCTCTGTTTCTTTCCTTCTGCTCTGTGTGGTTTAAAGTGTCCCTGGCCATCTGTCACAGTCCGTGACTGTACAAACCTCTGTAACGCGTGTTCCTAGTCCCACTCTAGTCAGCAGCTCTGTGACCAAATACAGGTACCCAGGACACAAATACAGACACTCCCATGAGCGTGTGTGTGTAATACAGGCATGGTCACTCTTATCAGTACTAATGTTTGTCACTCAGAGCTTGCATGTTCACAGATTTGTCTTTACAAAAATGTCTCTATTTCTTTAGATTCATGCATCATGATGAAAGCGCTTGAAAACAATTGTATTGTGAAATATCATTACAATTTAAAATAATTGTTTCCTATTTTAAGATATATTTTAAAATACAGTTTTAAATGTCACACGATTCTTCAGAAATCATTTTAATATACAAATTTGGTTTTATTTACAACTTTGAAAAGTCAAATTAAGAACCAGCACCCTCTTGTGGTATTTTCAGGCCAATACAGAGCATTCGTTTAGTTACTAGAATTAAGAGTGAGAATTTCAAAAGCACACCCACAATTTCATGACTACAAATAAACGTACCGTGATCATCACTGACTTGTGTTGGGCTATAATATGTTGTTAATGATTTGTACATTCATGAAATGGTATGCGTTGTTAAATGGATCTGAATTACTTGTGAAAGTATGACACATTTCTTGGAGGGATTTGAGTTATGTCGCTTGTTTTTTTGCTTCATCAGTAACATGTTCAGCATATAAACTCTGACGTTTACCTGCACATGCTACTATAATCTTAATATTAAGAAAAGTTTTATTTATTATTTGTCCTTGAAAATGTTTAACACAGACATTTATTCATTTGTGTGGATAAATTGACTGCTGAAAGAACAGCACATCCAAAGTGTTTCTTTGTGGTTATCTTTGCAATGCTTTATTCATACTGTAACATGAATCACAATTGCTTGTATATTCTATGCATGCACGTGTGTTTAATCCAAGTTTATGTAAGTAGTTATTTACACAAAATGTTGTAATTCTTTAGTATTATCATAATTGTATATGATAAATACAGCCATACAGCCCAGCCTTACAGGTAATATAATGGAATTAATATGACACACTTTGAGCATTCCTGAAGTGTCTGTTGTTGATGTGTCCTACAGCTTGCAGGCATCATCTCAGCAGAGCTCCATGGTGAGGGAACAGGCCAGAGAGGTTCGACTGGCACAAGAGGCAGTGGAAACGGATCGAGCTCACCATGCATCTCCAGGGGAGGATGGCCAAGAGGAGCCAGACCTTTCCACGCTGAGTCTGGCAGAGAAGATGGCACTGTTCAACCGCCTGGCACAGCCGTCCAGCCACGGCCCTCGGGCCAGGGGAGACACTCGGTCACGTAGGAGTAATGCCCGCTACCAGACTCAGCCAATCACACTAGGAGAGGTTGAACAGGTACTTAACATTTCTTTGTCTCTTCATTAAACAATCAGACCATGCTTATTCATGCCACATTTGGGAATTGTGTCAGTTTAGTACATTACTCATAATGTAATTTAAATCATGAATCATGACTTGTCATTAAATTAAGCACACATGGGTGTGATCTTTGGGTGTGCACATGCTTTTGGCCATATAGTGTATGTCAGTTAAATACTGGAGTAGAAGAGAAAAGACTAAAACAATGAAGCTATAAAGCAAGTCAGGCAGAAATCGGGGGTTAAGATATTTCTGGCTGATGAATTACATTCTCCAAGTAGGTACTTTTTTTTTTTTTTTTTTTTTTTTTTTTTTAAATGCGTATTTTGCAGCCTTTAAAAATTATGTTCTGTAAAGTATTAATGTGTGTAGAGTGAACACATTAATAAGGATTTTTTTATTTTTTTTCCTAATCAACCGAAATGTTTAGAATATTGTTATTATATTTTTGTTCATATCGCCCACTGTTACCATGTACCCTGATTTAAGTTTGTTGGGCATATGTTGAAGTATTACATCCACAGACATGCAATCAATCTTAGTTCAACACACACAGACACATACGATTGAACATTTAAAGGGGTTTGTCTCTAATGCAGGATGATTCTGATTCTGAGATGTTTGACGAGGAATCGGAGTTCTCAGAGCTTCTGAGTGATCTGGAACATGTGAGGATACCAGAGTCCTCTAGAACCGTATGATATTTCATAGAAACCAAGGTTTTACTCAGCCTGCAGTAAAACCATTGTCCCGTGTCTTAGAAGCAGTTGTCCTAATGCTTCAGCATATACTTTTGTCCCTATGTGCCAGTAGGCTGAATTCAGGCATTTCTTTTAAGCATCTTGCTTAGATGATCGTACAGCCCCAAAGAAGGCATGGAAGTAAATGCTTCTGTTTGTGAATGTATTTCCATATTGCTGGTAGATCAAGTACAGGCTTCACAGTCTTTGTGCTTTTGAAATGGAGTTGAGAAATGTTAACAGATATGATGTTTTGTCTGTTCATAGTGTTTTATGTATAAATCTCATTAGTGCTGGGTTACTCTGCAAAGAAATGTGCTATAGCGTGTTTTGCTTTCTGTGATTTGATTCTGTGACAAAGCATGGAAAAAATGTGAAAATACAGACTGGAATGTGTCTTGAGTTAAGAAAATAACTATTTGTAATCACTGTGGGCTATAGATAACTATTAGTATAGCCCGTTTTTAATCGCTTTTTGGGCTTTCTCACATCTGGAACATTTGTTTTGGAACCTGGCGTGTTTTCTCCGTTAGTTCGGTTCATTTAGGCATATATGATCACAGTAAACGTTCTGTTACTAAAATAATCATTATGACATCATCTGATCGTGTCTTGGCCCGATTGAAAATTCTGGGGAGGTGGTTTGTGGTGAGAAAGCAATCCGACCGCTGCAGTAAGACGCTGCTGCTTTACAGTAACATTTCCCACATACTGCCCACCCCTACTCATTATTGTTCTTTTCTATACTTACAATTATATGAATATTTAAATTGTCACACTCCATGCATTGTGATCAAGCAGTTCTCTAAGGAAAGTCAGTTGTGTTTCAGTTGTTGTCATTGAAGATGTTCTGTGTTTTTGCCTATGAAGACTCCGTAATGAATGAGTGGGAGGTTTTGAGTGTTTTTAGGAGAAATGTCACTGCTGAATGCTTACTTTATTTGGAAATCAATGATCTTATTCTGAATGTACACCGCAACTCTGCCTAAAGCCCTGCTGACACAGTAGTGTTAAACTTAATTGATTGTATCTGTGACTCAGTGTGTCTGTTTCTGAGGGCATGATGGGAACAGACGGGTCCAGTATATAAAGGGCATGGCTTTTTGAATGGTTTTGTTATTGGCTGATTTGATGCTTGCCTTTCAGCTACAGGAAATGCACTAAGTCAGCCTCTGATTAGTCAGCATGATTGACGTGTGTCTGCTGATGAACTGTTGATGAATGTGCTGTTTCCTTTGCTGACTCACTTTTTGTTCTCATCTCACCCCTCTCTCTTTGCTCAAATCTTTCTTCTATCCTTTCCTTTTCTGCTCAAACTCTTCATCCTTCTCTTTTATTTTCCTCTTGTAGCTACAGCCTGCAGGTGGAGCTCGTTTTGCATCCACCTCTAACTCGGCCCTGAGATCTTCGACCGTTTCCACTGAACATGCTGGTGACATCCACCTGACCATGCCCAATGTATCTGGCCCTGCCTACTATGAGCAGACCCTCTCCCCACCTTGCCAACCTCAGACTGCTCATCAGAATCCAGAAGTGTTCCCGGTGGCCCAAGGAGAAAAGCAGTTATTGAACATGGGGAAGAGGAAGCTCCTCTCTCCAGAGAGCATGAAGCAGACACCACACACTCAACCGGAGTATAAAGGGCACAATGAGGCTCTGGTGACCCCTCAAGACCCTTCAGAAACAGATGGAGAGCACAAGTCAAAGGCAGCCATATCAGGTAGATGAATATAGGTGATGTATTTGTTTTCAAAGTGGCACATCTTCTCATACGTTTCTGTACTTCTAGGTAGTTATTTAACACTTTTCTTTTCTTTTTTCTTTTTTTTTTTTACCTGTTTTTCCTAGTTAATAATATGGCAAGATGCTCTCTGTAAGAACAGTGCACATTTACTGATATATAGTTAGACACATACAGTGAAACATGTACAAGTTGGTGACGCATCATCCAATACATTTTATTATTTGGGGAAATAGATGGACGCAGTTGTTTATTTAGTTAATTTAATTTTGTCTCACGGTTTGGGTAAGATGAGCCCCAAAACAGGACAGATGGCCCCCTGGGAGAGAAGTCAGGTCACAGCTGTCATTGGATATTTACTAAATATGCCATATATATATCTGATATCATTATAAATAATATTTCCAAGCAAACATTTAGTGGAGTCAGTAATATATATGTAATCTCAAAATCACAATCTTAAAGTTAAAGATGAGTTATATGGAATTACTAAATACTAATTCCGATTTAATTATTTAAAAATTTTATTTAAAATATTATTTAAATTACTTAAACTTTTTGCAAGGTTCTAATTTGACTGTTCCATTTCAAAATGAAAAAATATTCATGCATATTTCCATCTTAGACCTAAATCAATTACTGTGCCCATGATGCACATCTTACTATCTTGCTCTACAATTCACACGGTCATGTACTGTCTGTTTTATCAAAGATGGCTTGTTATGATGGTTTCCTGCAGTGTCTGCTGTACATGTGTTCTGTGCTGATATCAGTGTGACTTTACAAAAAGATAGGTGTGGATAGGATATGATGTGCGTTTGTTCTGTGGAGTCTTCCTGTTTGGTGTCTGTCATTCAGGCTGGTGGTTTTAAACTTTTCCCCATTTGAAAAGACAGAAAGATGTGTGTCTAAGCCACATGGTTGCAGCATGAACAACAAAGCTTCCCTTTATGCTTAGAAACTGACACTCATTTCCTGTGTTACATATTCATCAGTTTTACTATGCGTGTATTCACATGCTCAAGCTAGCATTAACTCTTGACAGTGTGTGTGAGAGAGTTTGGCTATGTTTGTATGTGTCTGTGGTGGCTCCGCCTGGCAGTGAGCTGTTATTGATTGTATCACTGGGGCTGCTCTAACCCTTTCCTGTGTCTGTGTTTAACAGATCTTCCTGTGCACACAGCCGCAGTACGTGCAGCGGCAGCTGTATCGCAGGGCTCATCCTCTTTACAGAGCGGCTCTCTCGCACCGCTCACGCACACAGAGTCTGCCGGACACCCCTCGGAGGAGAACAGGAGAGAAGACGAGCAGGAGACTGACTTTAAAACAGAGGAGGGAGACAAGCTCTCAGACATCATGTCTACCAGACAGATGTCCATCAAAGAGAGGTGAGTGTATGAAAGCATTAAATATCCAAAATGACATCTTTGAAGAGTTTGTGAATTATGATATGGTGATGGAACGAAAGGAAGTCAGCGGAATGTTGTATGTTAGTGTTTTCTCTCGCATAGGTAAATGTATACCTATAGATGTATATTGAAAACCGATATCTTTCTATCTCTGTATAAAGCAGGACATTGCTGCCTTTTCTGTGTGTGTGTTCCACTTCGACTATTTGGGGAAAGTGGGTTGCACTTGCACTGTGTGTCTTTTGAATATATGTCAGTTCAATCGTTCTAATTAGAATGAGAACTGAGAGAAAAATTATGTTTGAAATGGAAACATCAGATGCTCCAAGTCCTTACACAATATTTTTGACTATAAACTAGGTCATTGTCGATAGTAATGATGCTGCGGTAATGTCTTCGTGCCATCTGACTGCCTCCTTGTGTTGTGGTCTGACAGGAAGCACACAGATGGAGGAGGACAGATTGTAGAGTGTAAAACTTCCTGAGTGTAGCATATTCCAGTTTTGTGTAACGCTATATTGTGTATAACTCTGTATAGATTGGTTTGTTTAGTTTTGTAAGAGCTGTTCTACTGTGTCCGGTTTGAGATCAAAGTATTGTGTAACTGATGGGAACTGTCTGTTGCCATAGGAAGCAAGCTGACGCAAGCTGGTCAGATTGATTAATGACATAATGAAACCGACTCATCTGCATAAGTACAAAATATGTAGCCACACTTGAAAAGAGTTCAGTGCATGTTAATGAGCATGAAAAGTTACACACCTAACACACGTAATTGTTCTTCAATATACCATTTTTTTTAATATACATAAATATACATTTGGAAATTATGTAGCGAACAAAAAACTGTAAACGTAATCTGATATTTTAGCTCCTTTGACGTGGATGTCATTTGTCTAGATTACAGTACTGCACTACTTGGCTGAGGAATCCTTCTGGATTGCTTTTCAACAGTTTTGAAGGAGTTCCCAAGCATGCTTGGCTCTTGTTCTCTGCTTCACTATCTGGTCCTTCTCATCCATTAAATGTTTTTGTGAAGAAATTTAAAAGTCTACACAATTATTAATTAGTAAATGCATCTACAAAATTAATTTCAAGCATTTAAAAGTGTATATAAGGTTTTTAGATCATTAAATCATTCTAGAATACATTATGACATGATTCTGTCTCTCGCAGGCTGGTTCTGTTGAAGAAGAGTGGAGAGGAAGACTGGAGGAACAGGATAAATAAAAAACAGGATGTGGTGAAGGTTGCTGTGTCTGAAAGACACGCCCAGCTATGGGAAGTGGAGCAGAGCTTCAAGAAGAAGGTAACCTCTGAACCTTGAACTGTCTCAGCTGACCGTACAGATCATAGGTCATGGTGCGTTGTCTAATTTCATATACAGTGTGTGTTCAACAGCTGTTGTGTTAGATTGATGAATATATATATTGTAACATCTTGTATTATCAGCTCCGGTTGATGCAGAGCAAATATCATGCTACTGGTTGATTTTTGTGATTTTACTAATTAAAAAATGTGATTTACACATTTACAAAAATGTGTACATCATTTTTACATTTTGCATTTGTTGCATAGTCCAGCATTTCAGCTTAGAATTGGCCTTTGTGCAGTTGAGTAACTCTAAACAGAGAAGGGTTAATGCTATTTATTGTTTTCTTATCTTGTATCATTTCACTTTATTCTGTCCTTTCTGTTTGCATGGATTTGTGGTGTGCATGGGTCACTTTTCAGTTGTTTTAAAAAGATTATTTTATTTGCTTCTGTGACACTCAAGAGTTCTAATCTGCACACAATCTCTATATCAGACCGGTTTGCTCAGAGCTAGCAATTTATTTACTTTTAAATAGTGTAGTCTGATTGTTAATGATGTTTAGAAATGATCAAATTAGAGGTATTTATGCACTCTTAAATAATTGTGGCTGACATTAAAAAAAAAGTTTTAATGGGGCTGGTAGAGGTCACGTGGTCATCATGAATGTGTACATCATTTTTATAGCAAAGGGTTCTGGATTATTTGTATGTTTGATACAGTATGTGTTCTTAACTTGCTTAATCTGTCTTTCTGCTAGTCCACTACTTTACTGCATGTTTTTTTTTTTTTTATTATAATAAAACATTTCAAAACTTTGCACGCTTGATACTAATTCTCTAGAACTGTGGGGGGTGTGGTGAGGTTTCACATGCCTTTCTCTGTTTGGATTTAGTCTCTAGACTGTTTCAGTCACTTCACTGCAGGGTTTTGATATCTTCAAGTTGCATAAATGCTGTAATGTGATTTACTTATAACATCACTTTATCACAAAGTTCAGCATAGGAAATTAGCTATCATTAGAGCCAATACTCGGCTGAAGATCTGGCAGATCAGATTTAGCAATCGCAATTTAAGATTGCAAGATCTTCATTCCATCAGCATTAAAGTTGGCATGAAATTACAATTAATTTAATTTCTTTTGACCTCGGGGAAACTTTTTTTTTTTTTAATACTTGTAGATCGGAATACATTTATACAGTATTTCATGCTGATTTAAACAAATTAGTTAACTATTAATAAGTAGCATTTTAATAATATTGAGTTATTTTATTATTAGAATTAGTGCAGGTAGCATCTTCAGACTGCATAATAAACATGTTTATTCTTCAGTAACCAGATTCAAGGTTAAGTTCAGTATCCAAGCTTTTAGTAGGCGATCATTTCTCCCCTGTTCATTTTACCCCTTTTTGTAGGATGATGGGATGATAATTGATGACTTTGCCGTGTCTGATCAACTTTGGGTAAGGCTGTTAGCTGTTAGCCTCTGTGCTAACAGGCTTAGCACGGGTATTGCCAGTGTACAAGGGTTATGGTTTTGTTTGTGTTTAATCCTTGTAATCACGGTGACGTCAGTGTGCTGTCATGGTGTTTCGGATCTTGTTGTCAACTCAGGATTACCCAGTTGCTTGTGGTGGTGATTTTATTTGCTTGTTCCTCTCACATTGCTACCATGGTGACGGTATGAGTTCTGCAATGTCAAAATTTATTTTTTATTATATTTTAACAGCCATTGTGGTGGCTTTGTCATTTTACCCAATGGTGACTTCATGGTTATGGTGTGGTATTAATTGCCTTGTTCAACCACTCTTATAGATGGGCTACATTCGGTTAGCTTTAGTCGTAAATTTTACACACAGTGACCATATCAATTAATGACAGCCTGATGAGCCTGTGAATTTGCGATTTTATTTACAGTACTGTATCTGCCCACTTATTTCATTTGATTCCGGTACTTTCCATTAGGGTTTATCTTGAAACTGCTTGATTGACAGCATAGTTTGGAGAACGATTTCAGCATCATTAGATTCAGGGTGGTTGTACAAGGCTGGTGATTGTGTGTTGTATTTTAGATTTGACTATAGCATTGTAGCAAATTACTTTGTCTTGACTAGAGGTCATGTGGTTATTTAGGTGTGACATTTTGTCTAAGACCAGTATCACCTGCCTGCTGTCTTTCCCTGGGCTTCCTCTGCATTCCCTCCTGTTTTGTCATGTCTCTTTATCTTGTGTCTTGCTTCCCCTGTCTTGTCTGTAGGATCCTGTCTTTTCCTCCTCCTTTTCGTGTGCCTCTGAACCACTGGATCAAATAGCAATCCTCCCCAAGGTGAGCAAAAACACCCAATGTAAACTACCTCCTCATTCCGCCCTCTGATACTGACAGCCACCCTCTCTTGACCACTAATATTTTTTATTTATTTATTTTTTTCATTTTTGCTTTATACACTATACTAAATCCTTTTAAATTTATGATTAAAAAACATGTCAGACCAGAAGTTCACCATACGAAATACAGGGACAGTGTTTCAGGGATGGAATTTCATGGCCTGTATATTTTACCTGTGTTATACTTGCATGTAACACAAAATAATGTACATAAATGGTAACAAAACAAGTATTTCATGATGTCTGAGAAATTAATTTGATGAGCACTCTCAGTGCTCGTCGTCTTGACAGTTTCTTGTCTTCTAAGTAACTCTTAAACTCTTGATCTTTTAAATAACTGTGTAATTTTTATATACCTTTCATATACTTCACTTAAAGCTTAAACCTTTTGGCCTGTATATTAAAATCTTTCTACACTCTAAAAAGGCTGGGTTAAAAAATAACCCAACCTTAACCCAGCCGCTGGGTAACTATGGGACAGAACACGCGCTGGGTTGTTTTGACCCAAGTGTTGGGTTGAGCCATTTGACCCAGAATGCTGGGTTGTTTATTTAACCCAACCAGTGGGTCAGGTTAACTGTGTTGCTGGGTTAAACATTACCCAAACATTGGGTTATTTGTTGTCTCATTGCCTTGCTACGTTTATATTTACCAATATTACTAATAATAATAATAAATAACAATCACAAAAATCATAAAATTATTATTTTTCTGTAATACAATTACACAACACAAAAAAAATGCAACTGTAAATATCAATTTAATGAGTTTTCACTTTTCTTTTTAAAAACATTTTTTGAATGGGTGCTATACTGTTACACATTACACCCAATCCCTACAGACACAAATAAAATGTTTTTTGTAGATCAATTTCTTTAAAAAACAAAACTTTGTAAACTAGGTACTGTAGACTCCTATTCTTTGTCAACATTGCAGCATCATAACAGTATAAAATTGATTATTGCCACATGAGAATCAGTCCAAACATTGTGCCATTAAACCTAAGCCAAACAAAGAGACCTAAAACAGACAATACATGTGACAAAAAATTAAAACGTTACAAGTGGCCAGAAAAAACTGTTGCCCTCAAATACTTCACACATGAAGACTCATGTCCATCGATATGATATACTGCATGCTGGAGAAATTCCCAGGAAGGAAGATGTTAGTGTAGCTCACATCAAGCCCAAAAAAAGGACTTAAAAAAGATAAACAGCCTCAAGCAACAAGTCCATTTCAACGGCATGGCCCGAAACAATGGTGAAGGTGTGGGATGTCGTCTCGTCACCAAGGCACAAAATATGCAGGAATGCATCACCATGTTGGTCCCCACCTGTTAATTACACAACACTTAGCCTTGCAACATAACTTACATTTTTACAAGTTGTAACATTTAAGTTGACTTAAATAACGTTTAAGTGTATTTTATGGAAATCAGCCAAACCATCTGAGTTTTCCTGTGAACTGGGTCTGGTAAAGGTTGCTCAAACTAAATATTTATTGTGTTACTGATTTAGGTTTCTTTCTGCTTACTGGCACTTCTTGGTTGTCTACCTAAATTTCATCCAACCAACATGGCATAAATTATGGGGTATTTAAAGCCCCCAGTATATTATATAGTACTGTGCAAAAGTTTTAGGCCACTAGTATTTTAGCCAGCTAAATAAAAAAGTGGTTTTAAGTCAGTTATTTCTATCTTTTGCTGTAATGTGTCTGTAGGAAATATCAGTTTACATTTCCAAACATTCATTTTGCAATTAATTGTAATAATCCAGTGACATTTTTGTTTGATCTGATCTGGTCATCATCAGTCTGTCTGGATTGGAATGACATGAAGAAACAGAATAAACTGAGACAGACTAAATCCAGAACAACTGTGGCAACGTCTCCAAAATGCTTCAAGAAACCTCCTGCAAAGCTCCTGAGAAACTCTGCTCAAGTGCACCGAGGGCAAAAGCTGCTTTAGATTTAAAGGATGATCACACCAAATATTGATTTAATTTAGTTAATAGAAGATAATTGATAAAGAAAATCTATTTATGACATTATTTTTGACAGCATCCTCATTTTACAGCATTTTTTCACAAGTGTCTAAAACTTTTAACAGTACTGTAGGTTTGCAGGTAGGTTCTTGAAGTGTCTTGGAGATGTTGACACAGTTCTTCTGGATTTAGTCTGTCTCAGTTTCTTCATGTCATTCCAGACAGACTGGATGATGATCAGCCAGTGCTCCGATCTGTGTGGAGCACTGGCTGTTGTCAGACATTCACTGGATTATGACAATTAATGACAAAATGAATGTTTGGAAATGTAAACTGATATTTCCTACTGACACACTACAGCAAAAGATAGAAATAACTGACTTAAAACCACTTTTAACTGTTGAAAATACTAGTGGCCTAAAACTTTTGCACAATAGGGTACAACGGGGCTAAAGGCGCCCCGGGATAAAACGCACCTTTGATATTATTTTCATCTAAACCACTAGATGGCACAAAAACGTGGCTTAGCACTTTGCAAAACATTCGCTTTTCAACATGCACGTGTTTACATTTACATTTACATTTATGCATTTAGCAGACGCTTTTATCCAAAGCGACTTACATTGCATTCAAGTTACAGTTTATCAGCTCTTGCTTTCCCTGGGAATCAAACCCATGATCTTGGCGTTGCTAGCGCCATGCTCTACTATTTGAGCTACAGGAAAGCCCCCTTATAATATACTGGGGGCTTTAAATACCCCATAATTTATGCCATGTTGGTTGGATGAAATTTAGGTAGACAACCAAGAAGTGCCAGTAAGCAGAAAGAAACCTAAATCAGTAACACAATAAATATTTAGTTTGAGCAACCTTTACCAGACCCAGTTCACAGGAAAACTCAGATGGTTTGGCTGATTTCCATAAAATACACTTAAACGTTATTTAAGTCAACTTAAATGTTACAACTTGTAAAAAAAAAAAAAAAAAAAAAAAAAAAAAAAAAAAAAAAAAAAAAAAAAAAAATTTGTCTGATCTTTGACGCGATCGTGCGCAGCAGTGCAAAGTTGATTCTGTGCTTACTTGATCTTATATTTTATGTTTTTTAAAATGTAGATTTAAGTAGCAAATGAGAATCGCTAAAAATAATGCATATATTTTGAGACAAAGGCCTTCTTTATGATTTTCAGTTTTGTTTAAGATAATTAAAGCAACAGTTTTTAAATAAAGAAAGAATATGTAAAGGTATGGTATTTAGGGTAAAAAGCGCCTCTGCTGTTGGGGCTAAAGACACAGTAATTAACATGATAATTAATAGATCGCTGACTTTTCCATTTGTTCACATGACATGGTTAGATTCAGATGGTAAATATCATCTATTATGTTGTTATAAATATCATAGATATTATGTATGTATCCATATTAAAGATAATCACAATGTTTAAAAATAAACCATCATATTTAAAAACATGATATTTATCATATAATAAAATATCATTTGTTGTTAGCCTACTACTGTAAATATATTTTCAATTATTATTGAATCTCCTTCAATACTTTCAGAATCTTTACTTATTAAAATGACTTTATTTCTGTATTTTAAAATATATTTTTTATATTAACATATTTTAATGACAGTAGGCCTATATTTAATGAACACTTTTTTTCTTTTTCTTTTTTAAATTAAGAAGAAAACAGAACAAACTTTGCTAAAGTGATTGTTTTTAACAAGTATTAACTTTAAAAACAACATTATTTTAGCTGAAGTATTTGTATCAATATCGTGAGCTCCGTGTGTGGGGTAAAAGGCCCCCTTTGTCACCTCATACATTTATAAGATTTTTAAACAAAATAAACAACTTGAATGATTTATTCACACAAAATCTGTTGCTCCATTAATGTTCAATACAACGTATATATTTTTTCGGCAATTATACATTTTAATTGCGCAGCGCAGTGAATACCACATTTTTTCTTAAAGGAACACTCCACTTTTTTTGGAAATAGGCTCATTCTCCAACTCCCCCAGAGTTAATAAGTTGAGTTTTACCGTTTTTGAATCCATTCAGCCGATCTCCGGGTCTGGTGATAGCACTTTTAGCATAGCTTAGCATAGATCATTGAATCCTATTAGACCAGTAGCATCGCGTTCAAAAACGATCAAAGAGTTTCGATAGTTTTCCTATTTAAAACTCGACTCTTCTGTAGTTATATCGTGTACTAAGACCGGCGGAAAATGAAAAGTTGCGATTTTCTAGGCTGATATGATTAAGAACTATACGATACGTAATATCACTGCGCCTGCTGCGGCCATGTTACGGCAGCAAAGTTCCTTGATTATTACACCGGAATGAGAGTATAGTTCCTAGCCAAATAGGACTAGAAAATTGCAACTTTTCATTTTCTGCCAGTCTTAGTACACAATATAACTACAGAAGAGTCGAGTTTTAAATAGGAAAACTATCGAAACTCTTTGATCGTTTTTGAACGCGATGCTACTGGTCTAATCGGATTCAATGATCTATGCTAAGCTATGCTAAAAGTGCTCTCGCCAGATCCGGAGATCGGCTGAATGGATTCAAAAACGGTAAAACTCAACTTATTAACCCTGAGGGAGTTGGAGAATGAGCCTATTTCCAAAAAAAGTGGAGTGTTCCTTTAAGGTGGGCCTTTAGCCCCGTTGTACCCTACTGTGTATACAGTAGAAAAAGTAAAAGAAACTTACAGGTTGTATGTCAGATGAATGACTTCCAGGATTCTGGTTGTGGGTCTGAAGACCTTTCCTCCGTTCTTGTATATTGATTTGGAGAAGCAGAGCAGGCAGGACTTTGAAAGCACTCTCCCTTTCAGCATCTAAACCATAAGAATAATACAGTGCAAGCTGTGAAACTGATCTCACAATCAAAGATGTTAGTGACGTTCTGGCAGAGGTGCTGCTGCTGTGTACACTCACAGAAAACAATATGCTCAAATTTTAAAGATGTGGGACCGCTCCTGTAATATCGCCTTGACTATCGACATCAGCTCTCAGCGATATCTCTGACTATCCTCAATACACTATACTATCGTCTATCTGCACAACCCCACTAACAATTTAACCATTTCAAATTTCTGTAAACGAAACCATAAAATCTAAATTATTTCTTACCATGCCAAGTTTTTCTAGAAGCCTGGGGAACTCCTTCAAGATTTCTGGGATGCTTGTAGACCCCATTGCTGCGAATCCACCATTTCTCAAATTTTTTTGGAAGGCAAAACAAATTCTGTAAAATAAGGATGAAAAACTGGGTTAAAAGCTAGCAAAACCATACAGTATACAAGCCTGGAAATCTAGTGATCTGCCTATTATTCATCAATCTCAAATACAAATTGTTATTTCTAACAGTAACATATAAAGAACACATTACATGCCATGCGTCCCAATGTGCATCCTATCCACCCTATCTGCCCTAAATAGTATTGAAAATTACTACTATCACATAGAGTTTAGGATGGATAGTATGCACATTGGGACGCAGGCATAGCCTCTCTAACTTACTGTTAACCTGGATACACTTGTGTTCTGATTAAAGCAACAAAAGCATTCACTAAAACAGAGGAAGAAGGACCTCAAACACCATGAGAGATTAAGTCTAACTTTAGACAACATTTTAAGTAAAATATTTAAGAATATTACATACCATTTAAGAATAATATTACATACCTGCAATATTGTGGTTTAACGTTAAGGGTAGCTGCAGCTAACGTTACCTGAGGAAAAAAAG
The DNA here is from genome assembly GCA_036784905.1 of Acrossocheilus fasciatus. NCBI lineage: Eukaryota > Metazoa > Chordata > Actinopteri > Cypriniformes > Cyprinidae > Acrossocheilus > Acrossocheilus fasciatus. Next base: position 17,728,455 of record CM071949.1, read on the forward strand.
AGCGCGAAAATAAGTTATTGGCGCAGGCATTTACTCGAAAAAAAAAAGACCTTAAAAGATACATTTTAGTACGAAATGATCTAATTATGACAAAACATTACAAAGCCACACAGAAACGTTACACAGACAGTAAGTTAACTGAACTTACCCCTGTATTTCTGACCTAAGGATAGTTCATAACTTTTCCATGAGGCGTTAAAATATAAAGCTTTGCACACGCGCACGCTCGCTCACACACACACACACGCACGCACACACACACACACACATAACTTATAGCCTATATTTATAACTTTTATATAACGATAAAGAGATTGCTGAGGCCTTTTTTGTCAACAAAAAATGTAGGCGGCTACTTCATTCACAGAATAACGCTAACTTTAACCCGCACAGCTACAATCAAATAAGTCATAAGTCACCTTTATTTATATATACCACATTAACAGTGAAATCAGTGTGCTCTCACCACAGCTTATAAAAACAGAGGTAAATAATCATATTATCATATTAATTTACCTTATAATCCTGCTTGCTGCGAGTTGCTTGACCGTCTGACGACGAGACGAGTGAAGAACCCAGAAAATTCGATGAAGAGGAAAAATAAACAAACCGGTTGGGTCAAAATAACCCAACCCAGGTGTTCAGTGGTGAAAGAACCCCTTGCAGTCATTTGACCCAGCACTAACAACCCAACTATGTGTTTACAGTACCTCAAACAACCCAGAATTATGACCCAGCACAATTAACCCAACAATGTGTTTACAGAAATAACCCAGCACTTTTAAGAGTGTACCATCTTCATTATCTTGACCAACAGATAGGATAACAGGTCAGCGGTGCACCTTCCTACGTCTATTAATAGGAGCCTTTTTAGTCTAGCATGCATCCTCTCACCTTTTATCCTTTCTTTCCATTCTTTTCTCATCCCTCTTTCTTCCCATCTGTCTTCCTGCTCTTCCCTCTGTGTGAAGGCTACCCCCCTGCCCGTGCAGGTGGATGAGCGTCACCCCTGGAGACGGAAGGTGCCTCTCACCCCCAAACACACATCCATTATTCCTCCATAACACAACAATAAGACTTGTTGTAATGTATGTAAACGTATGCATGTATGTTAAGTGTTTTTGTGGTGTTGTATTTTGGTGCCTTTTTTGGCGTCAATAACTAGCTAGTTTGACTACATATAAATATTCAGTTATATAGATGCTTTCGATTTTGGTTCATTTCCAGGTTAATGCTAGGAAAACGGTGGCTAAGTGTGTATACTGAAAGTTATTTTCAGTTTTATTTGAGTTTTTCTTGGCTAAATATTTTATGAGATGTTGTTTCTCTCACTACTTTTACATACATAATGTTTACTAAGCATCTAAGCATCACTTTTAGATTAAAATGATTAAAAAGCTATTTAAATTAAAGTGCGAGAACATGTTTCAGCCTGACACTGATGTAAATGCTTAATTTTGTCATCTCAGAGGATGGGAGATGAGGTGGTGGAGAGTCAGCAGATCGAGCGAATCGAGATGTCGATTCAGGAGCGCAAGCAGCTCATCACCGCACAAGAGGATGCCTGGAAGGTCAAAGGTTACAGAGCATCCAATGACTCCACTCAGTTTACAGTGGCTGGACGTATGGTTAAAAAAGGTTAGTGAAAAATACACACATTGCTTCACAGCAGGGACACAAATTGAGACTTTTTAATGTAATTTTGTACTAGGCGGACATAGTTTTGCTTTGTAACAGTGTAAAAACTTTCTCCTCTGTTTTCTCTCTCCCAGGTCTGGCAGCCCCCTCTGTGCTCTCAAATCCAGTGCTGTCCCCTCTGTCCTCTAAAAACAAGAATGCCTCCCATACTATCTCAAAGCCACATGAAGGTGAGAAACCATACTGTACTCATATTCAAGTCCAGCTTGTATCATTTCCTGGTCCCTCTACCCTTTTTTCCAATTGTATCTTCTGTTCTCTTTCTACTATATCTGTCATATAGTTTTATATTTATATGTCATATATGCATACATATAGTTATATCACTGCTGTATTTTCTTAAGCAGAGATAGAAGTCAGAGAGGACATGAAGGTGGAGTCAGACAAGAAGCTGGAAAAGTTGGAGTCATTCCTTGGTCGGCTCAATAGTAAAGGTGAGTGTGATAAGAAAATATGTAATGAACTTTAGAGATGTTACATTTTTTCCTATATCAACTTTATTCGGTTTATTCTTAATGTTTTTATACATTTCTTAGTTTCAGGACTTCAAGAGGCCACGATTGCTGTCACAGAGAAGTCTGTTAAAGAGGTCATGACTGTAGATGATGAGATCTTCAATAAGTTTTATCGACACACAGAGGATATGGCCAAGATCACTAGCAGGGTGGAAATCAATGACGATTTTGATGACATTTTTGGAGTGCAGTCGCCCAGGTATAGCCAAAAGAAATATTGTGTAGCAATTGTGGTGCTATGAGTGGATGCTGGATTCGTCACTGTACAAACAGCCATATTTTTGTTTTAGAATATTAATTTGTTTATTTGCAGCTTGACAAATACAATTTTTTTTTTTTTTTTTTTTTTTTTAGGTTGACTTCAGACATGGTGCAGCACAAGCGTGCAGTACGGCCAACCAGAAACGTTCAGCCATCCAAAAACCCCCTGAAAATGCTGGCCGTTCGGGAGGACATCAGACATGAGTACACAGAACAGAGACTGAATATCGGCCTTCTGGAGAGCAAGAGGATGAAACAGGAAAAGAGTGAGTGATTTGAAGAAGGGTGTAGAATTGGACTACTCAGTTTATGAACCCTTTTCTTTTAAATATGCACATTTATATAAGCAATATCACATGAGTAGGCGTGAGCTATGGCTGTATATCGGCACGGCTGTGATGCAGGCCGAGTGCCATAGGTAATCACAGCGTGCCGATATACAGCCATATCTCATGTCTACGAGTGTGATATTGCATTTATACAACAGTACGACGGAATGATAGAAATAACAACGGAGTGTCTTTAAAGCCCTCTCTTGTGCAGAACTACTTTCTTCCACCACGGATTCAAATGTTGACAGTTTAACAGCTGAGCCCAAGCCTCCGTTACTAATTCCAAAAAGTCACTTTAGAACTAGTAATGAAGGAACGTGCGTTGCTTCCTTAAAAGCATATTGTATTATGGTATTACAAGTGGCGTATTGTGTATAGTACAGTTTTATGAGACAGACTGACTGAGTGATTGTGATGACCTGCATCTGATACAGCATTTATTCTTCAGATCAATCTCATATTCACAATTAATGTGACTGTTCGATAGGCTTATACTATCCTTTCATATGTTAAGGGTGATTTCTGATGACAGCGCAGCACAGTGCATTTGTTGGCTGCATGCAAGCTTTTTGAAAGAAAAAATAACTTCCTTGCTCAAAACTGTGCATTTAGTATTTTTCAACTTAAAAGTCTTTACTGCTGACTCGTGAAAAGTCTCTTGTTGCCATCCAATGGTGAAACAATGTAACTAAAATCACCATCACGCACAGACGCACCGTTTCCTAATACTAAATACTACTATTATTTATATAAAATGTTATTTATTAAATAATATTTAATAAACAAAAACAACAGCCATCATAAAAGTTGCTAGGCAATTCAGTCAAAAGTACAAAGGCAGCGCTCTGATATACAGCATTGAAGTTACATAAACATGATGAGATTTTGCCAAAACAGTTTTCTCTGGAACAAATAATAGCTTAATGAGACCAAAGACAACCGTTAAATTTGCCCAAAACAAAATATCTCATTTTTAACCACTATAGAGACGCCAGAGCCAGCTGTAAATTCCAGAAGATCTGGCTGAGGTGAGGCACTTATGAGCGCTGAACGACCGCTTTATGACCGCTGACGCTGACTTTATTAACAAACCGCATATTTGAAGTCCAAACAAGTACATTCTCACCTAAAATGCTCTTAAAACTACACTCTGTGACACTCGCTGTGAGAAATACGGCAACTTCGGCAGGCGGAGTGATACAAACGGTGAAGTGGCTGTTGGACTCTTATATCGACACTCTTTTTCTACAATAAAAAAAATTTTGGTGAATCATTTTTTGGATCTCTTGCCACCAAACTAACACAAACCGTTCCAAATGTAAGAGTGAGGATAGTGTAGCACAATACAATGAAAACACTGTTTTGAGTTGCTCTCTTTTAAAAGTTATGAGTTCATGCTCTTGCTGTCTCTGTTCTTTTCCTGTCTTTCTTAGTGAATAAGAACAGCGGTTTCTCTGAGGTTGCTCTTGCTGGATTGGCCAGTAAGGAAAACTTCAACAGTGTGAGTCTGCGAAGTGTGAATGCATCTGAGCAGAGTTCCAACAACAGTGCCATGCCCTATAAGAAAATCATGCTCATTCAGGTCAAAGGTGAGTGACAATAACAACAGCTGTTTGTGATGAACAGTATTTCAGCTCAGTGACGGGGTGAAGGGCTCCTTTTACAGATGGCTCTGCTGGTCAACATCATCCGTTCTGACCTTGTTTGGGCACAGCTTTATTTACAACTACGTTTCATGTAAAGATTAATGGTCTCTGATTAGCAGCTAGCCATATAGAGTAAGCTGTATCTGTGTGTTTCTGTGGAGACAGCACTTATTTGGCAGTGAGACAGCCATGAAAGATGCTGTTTACTTAAATGTAGGAGGGAGAAGCCATCTTGCATGAGACCTGCTGCTTTTGTTATGGGGACAGCTGTTGTAGGATGTAGAAGGGCTTTGGATACCTATTCCTCATAAGGCATCCCTCTCAATCTAAACCTATGCGCATGTTCCCAAAACAACATTCTATCCTTAATAAAAACAGAGAGAAGGAAACCAGATAGGCTTAATGAAGAGAACAACACACGAACAGTTCATGAACAACATATACTGCCAACTGCAGTAATGTTCTGTTTTGAGGGAAGTTTATGCTGATTTTCAGTGCACATTTTATGAAAATAAAATATCTCATTTCATAGTAATATATCATAACTTAGGTGTCTTCTGAGTTTAAAATTCAACCAAGATGAAGCTGTGCAGTCCAAGCAAATCACTTGGTGTGTTTGCACCTGACAACAGGGGGTTCAGCATATGACTCACATTGATGGTGTCCCAATTTCTCTGTGCATTTTAATCAGGTCGACGGCATGTCCAGACCAGACTGGTTGAGCCCAGAGCTTCCTCCCTGAACAGTGGTGACTGCTTCCTTTTGATCACACATCATTATTGCTTCATCTGGATTGGAGAATTTGCAAATGTTATTGAGAAGGCCAAAGTGAGTGTGGCCTCATGTACCAACAAATGCACATCACACTATCACGCTTTAGCATTGTTTAATATCCAGCTGTTAGCAGTGTTGTTATTGTTAATTAAAACTAATAAAATTTAAGCTTAAATAAAATAAAATATATAAATAAATATATATTAAATTAAACACTTTTTTTTTTAAACTCTTTTTATATCAGTTAGTGGTCAAGGTAACATTTCAGTTTTTAAGTTGGGAAAAAACGTAATAAAATGACAAAAACAACAGAATTAAAATGTAAACTAAAATTAAAATTGAAAATAAATGCTAATTCATAATTTTAATAAACACTGTAATAGTATATAAATAATACTAAAATAACACTGGCTGTTTAGTGCAAAATGTCAGTATTAGCCACCTACATAAAAAAATGTTCTTTTGGTTCTAAGGATTTGTTACAGTTAAATCTGTCACATCCTGTACTCAGCTGTGGTGTTTTCAGTACTATTCATATGTTGGTGAGTCCCCCACGTGCAGGAAGTAAACAGAATTAACCACAAAGGAAATGTCATATTGTTGTACAGGAAGCAGGAGGTGAATTGTAAAAGCTCCTGTGTCTCTCTTACAACTTTCTATTATTGTTCAAGCCAGACTCCAGGTCATTGAACTCTGAGTTTGACCTACATCTCACCAGTGATGAAATGGTCATTGTCTTAAACTGATGGAAAAGTTTTTTTTTTTAGGGGTTCAAGTACATAGCATAGCATTGTAATTGTTAAAATGACCTGATGATGATGCTACAGCGATCAAAAGTCCTCCTAAACCATTAGTGTGCAGGCTCAAGTGTCTTATATCATTGGAATCCTTGGTTCACAATAGACAAAACACATGTCTCGGATTTTCGGGTATTTTGAGTTTTTTTTGAAAAACCTACTTTTGCGAACTAGTCCTAGATTTTTCACTCAATTGGAACCAAACCAATGCAAAAAGATTCTCTGGAGAGTGAATACCAATAATTATCAAAAAAAGTTTAACTTTTGACTCACTGTCATAACATGACAGAAACGTTCGCATGGTGCGGAGCTGCTTTTACTAAAATGCCAAAAAGGCCACGAGTGTCTACGAGGACATTCGTGCATCTCAAAAACATGGCCGCCATTGGCCGATGAATTTTGAGCATCTACTAGCCAAGGTTAACTAAGTCCTAGTTTTTTCACTCAACCTTAATATAAGCAGTACAGCACAATTCTCTCTGGACTCTCTAAATCAATAATAATCAAAAAAATGTTCAACTTTACCCTTAGGTTGCTATAATGGTTTGTTTAGAAAAGAGGCATGTCCAAATATACCCAAAAGCCTATCATTTGTGAATGAAAACTTCACCAAACTACGTGAGCACATGCGGCAGACGATTCTAAACAAGCATGCAAAGTTTTATGGAGATCGGACTATAGGTGGCGATATAACAGTTATAAATGTTAATGAACATCATTCTATGGTAAAATTCTCTTTTTAATCATCAATTTTGCTGGTTACAGGCTTGTTAAATAATATACAATGTCTTTTTCCTTATGTGCTTAAATGTCTTAAAGAGCTTGAACCCCTTTAATTGATGCTTGCATAATTAAGCGAGCATATGTGTATTTCTAAATTATATTATATTTATTATTATATTCAATCATGCAGGCCGCAGAGTTAGCTATGTTCATTCAGACCAAGCGTGACCTGGGATGCAGAGCCTCGTATGTGCAGACCATTGAGGAAGGTGCCAACACTCACACTCCTGCTGCCAAAGAGTTTTGGAAGATTCTTGGTGGCCAAGCCAGTTATCAAGGTAAAGTAATCTGTAATTCCTTCTGTTGAAGGAGGAGTGTTTGAACATCTGTTTTTTGTGCACAAGCATAATATGCTGATGTTAGAGCAGTTTACCACTTTACTTACCACAGTCCCTGTTAATATGGCCCTCTCTACCCTACAGCTGCTGGCACTCCAGAAGAAGATGAGTTTTATGAGAGTGCCGTCGTAGAAACCAACTGTATCTACAGGCTCATGGACGATAAACTTGTTCCTGAAGATGACTACTGGGGTCGAGTTCCTCGCTGCTCCATGCTTAACCCTAAAGAAGTACTTGAAAATACTACATATTTAATTTTAGGGATGGTTTGATGACATGAAATAAGATTTGTTATTTAAAAACAAAAAGCTTGCATGCTTGAAGTTGAAAAAAATTGATTGATTTTAGGGTGTATGGTCATATTTGGTACGATTATCTTCTTTAAATATTAGCCTACTCAGACCAATACCTGACAATTAAATTAAAATAAATTAAATTCAGTTCAATTATGAATATATTGTACATCTGCTAAACACTCTATGCTAAAGTAAAGCAAATTCAAATTTAAACCAACTTTTTATTCTTGTTTGACATCTAGGTGCTGGTGTTTGATTTTGGTAGCGAGGTCTACGTATGGCATGGTAAGGAGGTGACGCTGGCACAGAGAAAAGTGGCTTTTCAGCTGGCAAAGCACTTGTGGAATGGCACCTTTGACTACACCAACTGTGATATTAATCCTCTGGACCCTGGAGAGTGCAATGCACTTATACCCAGGTACAAATTGGAGCAGAGTATGTTTGGCTGTGCTAATGCGTACTGTTCCATCATAGATCAAGTTTTGGCACTTGTGACCTTTTAAAGCTCATTCACACAGGCCTTTCAGGTCAGAATTGTGCTACTGTTGCTTAACTTACTACACCTGTCAAAACAGTAGCTTAGTATCTCAGTGTTCATAAACTGCCAGCAGAATTTCTGAGACCTGATGCATCTCTCCTTAAAATAAATAAGCGCTGTGTTCCCATCTCATGGTTTTGTTTTGTTCTATTCTTATGAAGTTATATACAGATTTGTATAAAATGTTTATGGAATTAAAACAATTATTGTATTTTCTGAATCTGTTATTCATAGGAAAGGCCAGGGACGACCAGACTGGGCTGTGTTTGGCAGGTTAACTCAGCACAATGAGACTATTCTTTTTAAAGAGAAGTTTTTGGACTGGACTGACTCCAAGAAATCCACTAAGAAGAATGGTGACTCGCATGCTGTTGAAAACAAGGTAGACTCACCCAAAATACTTACTAAATTAGAATTTAATACTTCAGAATACATTTAAAATGTTCCAAAACTTCAAATAAAATTGGTTGGTTAATATCTTTAGGAGCATCGGGTTGGGGAATGTCGGCCATACGATGCGTCACTGATGTTGACAACAGTATGGATGCCAGTCAAGACTGTTCTGGATGGGGTTGACGTTGGACGAGGTTATGGATTGGTGGAAGGTGACGAGGGGCGTAATTTTGAGATCAGCACGTTATCTGTTGATGTCTGGCACATTCTAGAGTTTGACTACAGGTAGGATGGATCATTTATTTGTTAAGGCTATTAAATTAATGGGGTTTCGTATACAAACACTTTCTCTCTTGCTTGTTCTAGTCGTCTACCCAAACAGAGCATTGGTCAGTTCCATGAAGGAGACACATATGTGGTCAAATGGAAGTACATGATCAGTACAGCAGGTGAGTTGTGTGTTCAAGGCGTGCATTATAATGTTGTTTTTGTCTAACTAAAAGAAGTTTAAGCACTAAAATTGCTAAAACTGGGAAAAAAATTAAACTAAATGAAAAAATAAAAAAATAAATAATGCACTGGATTCTTTACTTGCACCTTTTTAATATTTAATGTTAATTTAATTTAAATTAAACATCCTCTCCATGACCTGATATCATTCCCACTGTGGCCCACCATACAGTCCATCTATAATCAACTGCTCTCATATGTTAATTTTGTGAAACCACAAGATATAGTGTTTCTGAAAATGTTGTTTGACCATGATCCAAAACTCTCTGCTTTTTTTGTACAGTTGGCAAGAGACTGCATTCAGAACGGATCATCGGTCCAGGGAAGGAGAAATGTTGTTATTTCTTCTGGCAGGGTCGCAACTCCACTGTGAATGAAAAGGGAACCTCAGCACTGATGACTGTAGAGCTGGATGAGGAGAGGGGTGCCCAGGTATTCACTATGGATCATCATATACTTTAAAACTCATTTTTAGGGTGTTTTTAGGGTGTTCTTAGGGCTTTTCTGCACTGCTGTTTAAAAGTTTGGGGTTTGTAAGATCTTTTTAAATGTTTTCGAAGAAGTCTCTTATGCTGCATTTATTTGAATAAAAAATACAGTGAAACGGTAATATTGCAATAACTGATTTCTATTTGAATATATTTTAAGTTGTTTTTCTGTGATTTGCAAAACTGAGTTTTCACATGATCTTTCAAGAATTATTCTAATATGCTGGTTTGATTTTGAAGGAACATTTGTTATTGTAATCAATGTTGGGAAGAGTTGTGATGCTTAATATTTTTGACACGTTTTTCAATATAACAGCAGTTCTTTGAAATGGAAATCTTTTGTAAAAACAAGTCTTTTTAAGATTATGCTTGTTATGCAGGTCCAGGTACAGCAGGGAAAGGAGCCTCCTTGTTTCTTACAGTGCTTCAATGGAGGAATGATTGTTCACGCTGGAAAGAGAGAAGAGGAGGAAGAAAATGCACAAAGTAATCTTTTTTTGCAAGCTTTACCACACACTGTTTATTTTACATAGTTTTACATCTTGAAAATCATATTTTGAACAGATTACTTCTTATAGACTTGATTCAATTTCCCTTATTTTTACAGATGACTGGCGCTTATACTGTGTGAGAGGAGAGAAACCCATAGAGGGTCATCTGCTAGAGGTCGTGTGCCATTGCAGCAGTTTACGGTCTCGCATCTCTATGATCCTCTTGAACATCCCAAAAGCCAGCATGTACCTGTGGCATGGCTGCAAAGCACAGATGCACACACGTGATGTGGGTCGTACCGCTGCCAACAAAATCAAAGAGCAGTACGTCAACTCGCACGCAAACAAACCAATAGCACTTAACTTCAAAAAGGTCACAGACCCCTGACGTCGACTTTCTGGTCTGCAGGTGTCCTCTGGAGGCGGGGCTTCACAGTAGCAGTAAGGTGTCCATCGAGGAGTGTGATGAGGGAGCTGAACCACAGGGCTTCTGGGAGGCCTTGGGAAGAAGAGATCGAAAGGCGTATGACTGCATGCTGCAGGGTGAGCAAAGAAGCGTGTGTCTGTGTGTTTGCATGCTGATGTGCAGGTGATTTACAGCAATCCTGCGGGTCCTTAAGAAGTCTTAAATTCAGTATGATCAATTTAAGGTCATAAAAAGTATTAAATATATTAAATAGCACAACAAAGGTCTTGAGAAAATTCTGTCATCATTTGCTCACCCTCAAGTTGGAACTATTCACTATTCCTTTAATTATAATTTTAAGAGATCTTGCGTTTGGAGACGGAAAAGGAGGAATCGTGATACAGCCTAATGTGATTATTAAACTAAATGTGAGTGCTGCACATTTCAAAATAAAAACGCAGTGCTGTTGTGCATTTCACAGGCTCATGGTTTCAGAGGTCAGTGAATACTGCACATTCATGCAAAGCCATTGCTTATAATCTATTAGCAATTTTTACTTTATAGTGGTTGTTTTTAATATGTTGTAGATGTAGATACTGTATTTTATCTCCCTCATTTTTTTGAATGAGCAGCTGCTAGTAATGATGCATATACATTTCAAAATAAGAGTCTCAACTTCCAAAAATCTAGCATTATGCATACATATTTTCCTGCATATTGTTGCTATATTGGTTACACAATAAACTGTATCCAACATTTAGTTCAATATAAACTCTTACCTCTTCTTTCTGGGCCACCCTATGACAGAAAGATGAAAACTAACATCAAAACTAACATTATTATTTTTTTTTATCAGCGCAGTCTGTTTATTGTCTTTCTTTAAACATATTATTAGCAAAATTCAGCATTGATCAAGCTCTAATTTGAATGTACAGATATATTAGTACATAAACCAAGTTTAATACATAAGTACTGTATATATTAAATAAAACATAACTGTTTTAAACTTACCTTGTTTTGCGGTTGAATATGTGCCTGTTTACATTAAAGATATGTGATTTATTTTGAGATTGTTTGCATTATTTTTCTCTAAATGGGCATATAGTATTATTTTTATTTGTACATGTCTTAAAAAGATTCTGTGGATTTTATGTGTTTTGTCATGTTTCTCAGATCCGGGAAAGTTCAACTTCACTCCCCGGCTGTTCCAGTTAAGCAGCACTTCAGGAGAGTTTGTGGCAGTGGAGTTTGTGTATCCATCTAGGGAACCAAATTTGGTCAACTCGATGCCTTTCCTACAGGAGGATTTGTATACAGCTACTCAGCCAGGTGCTTGACATATTCGTGTTCACTAAACACTGTTAAGAGTGCTGTCTGATGTAACTTGTTAACTTGCACTGTTAGGTATTCTGGGTGGGTGTCAGTTACACTTTAATTAGGCTTTTCTACACTCGTTTCATGCATAATGTATAAAGGAAATTTGATTCTTCACACACATTAAAAAATCATGAGATATGTCAGTGGCAGTGTCATGATGTCTCTACTTGTGCTTGATTTTATTTTAGCCCTGTTTTTGGTGGATAATCACCATGAAGTGTACCTGTGGCAGGGCTGGTGGCCTCAGGACAGTGAGAGCACGGGATCAGCTCGCATACGATGGGACTCTGACAGGAAGTGTGCCATGGAAACAGTACTCCAATATAGCAAAGGTGACTTTAAAAAGACACCAGTCATTAATGGTGTTAGGGAAGAAACAAGAATGATATTGTTTATTAAAGCATGATATGTTGGCTTTCTAGTAGCTCCCTGTTTAAACTACTTAGAGGTGGGAAAAATGACAACAATAAGATGAAGATTTTGATTGAAAATTACCTATATTGTTGAAAAGATTTTGGTTGATAATTAATGTTCAACCACAGTGCTGAACAACGTAATATAGTAAGGAAATCAGAGAGATTTAATTTGAAGTTAATTCATATTAAAACCCTTTTGCCCGGTTTCACAGACAAGTCTTAGTTCCAAACAAAAATGCATGTTTGAGCTTAACTACAACACCTGATCATTTTTTCATAATAGTTTTTGAGAGTTGCTTGCTCTCCCTTATAACAAAACCAACCAATATTTAATTCTCTTAATAGAACAATACCGGCCAATATACATGTCCAATATGATACAGGTGGACAAGTATGAGCAACTTTCTGAAAAGCAGCTATGAAATGATGTGTATTGTAAAAAGATTTGACTTAAATTTTATAAATTTGGCTTTACTTAATATCATTTTGAAATGAATTTCTCTTTAACATATATGTGCATGCTTTTATAACATACAAAGCTGCTGTGCTCATGGGAATGTAAGCTCAAATCCGAACTGTATTATTTCCTAGTCAAAATGTTGTTGTTTTTTTTTGTATAATTTATATTATATTTTTTATTGTAATTTAATATTCTGACAATATAAAATACAATCGTGTAATAGCATCACTTTTCTTTTGTTTTTATAGAAAAAAATGAGAAAAAAACTCCCAAATCATACCTGATCCATGCAGGACTTGAGCCTCTTACTTTCACTAATATGTTTCCCAGCTGGGAACACAGAGAGGACATCGCTGACATCACAGAAAAGGTGAGAGAGACCGTTTAATCCACATACCATGTTTGTGTTCTAAGAATATGGTTTAAAGATTTAGTTGTTTTCTGTTGTTTATTTATAGGAGGCTGAAGTATGTCATCAGATCATTCTGGTTGAAGACGTCTTGACTAGACTCTGCAAGACCACTTACCCACTTGCTGATCTTCAAGCCCGTCCACTACCAGAAGGAGTTGACCCTCTAAATCTTGAGATCTATCTTTCAGATGAGGACTTTGAGGTGAGAAAAACACATTAACAGTTAAGTTTCTTTAGTTGTGCAAAAAAGCCTAACTTTATATTTATGGATGATTGAAAGTATTGTATGATTTTGAGACATTGGACAGGGACATTACTGAAGTGTATCTGTACTGTAACATCTGTCTGCCTGTGTGTGCTCATGTTCTGTCTTTCAAGTACTGTTTACTTTTATTTAGCCTTTTTTTTACCCTTCATCTATTTCATGTTTCTCCTTCTGCTCCCACTATGTCATCTTAAAGCAGCCTCTCTTAACCTGTCTCTCCCTGCATCTTTCTGCTTTTCCCCTTTTTGCTGGTGTAGTCTTGCATCTGATGAGGTTAATTTTTCCCTTCACATGCCAGGGTGTAGGGGCTTCTGGGAAGGTGAGTTTTGTTTCATGAGGAAAACACTGGTGTTTTCCCACTAATGCTGCATCCTCACTGTGTGAACTGCATCACCATGTGCTTGTATATCACATGCCATGGCACAAACCGCTTGGTATCTAGCAGCGTGTGGGTCACTGTTCACCAGTTATCTCACTGATACTCTAGGTCTCACATATGGGGTTGAATTTTTCTTGGGCATACACTATGGTTCAAAAGTTTGGGGTCATTAAGATTTCTTTCTTTTTTTTTTTTTTTTTTGAATACTTGAATACTTTTTTCCAGCAAAAATGTGTTAAATTGATCAAATGGACCACAAAACCAGTCTTAAGTGTCAATTTTTCAAAAGCTGAATAAATAAGCTTTCAATTGATGTATGGTTTGTTAGGATTGGACAAAATTTAGCCAAGATGCAACTCGCCTTTTAGTTATCCAAATGAAGTTCTTAGCAATGCATGTTACTAATCAAAAATGAAGTTTTGATAAATTTATGGTAAGAAATTTACAAAATATCTTCATGGAGCTTGATCTTTACTTAATATCCTAATGATATTTGGCATAAAAGAAAAATGGATAATTTTGACCCATACAATGTATTTTTGGGTATTGCTACAAATATACCCCAGCGACTTAAGACTGGTTTTGTGGTCCAGGGTCACAAATGTGAGCAGTAAATACAGATCTACAGTTGCAGAGATTTCAATTTCAAATAACTTCCTCTTTTAACTGTCAATTCATCGAGCGGTTCTGAAAAAAAGTATTGGAACAGAACATTTTCAATGGTTAATAATAAGAAATGTTTCTTGAGCACCAAATTAGCAGAATAAGTTCTGAAAGATCATGTGACACTAAAGACTGGAGTAATGGCAGCTGAAAATGTAGCTTTGCCAGCACAGGGATAAATTACATTTTAGAAATGGTTATTTTAACTTGTAACAATATTTCACAATATTACTATTTTTACTGCATTTTAAAAATAATAATAATAATAAAATGCATCCTTGGTTGGCCTTTAGAAAAAAACAAAAGAAATCATACTAACCCCAAACTTGGTTTAAAAAAAAATATGGTAGTCTTTTATTTTTTTATTTATTTTTATTTAGGCATGTGCTAATAAAATTTGATACTCCAGTAATTGTTTTCATAATATGGCCAATAACCACTTTTTTCCTAAAATACACACACACACACACACACACACACACACACACACACACACACACACATATATATATATATATATAATATTTTAAATGCTTCATGTGAATTTGAGCATCACAACAATATGATGTACAGTATAAAAAATATTAATTTTGATAAGATTCAATATTATTTAAATTATTTTATTAACTTTGAGTGTTAGACGATGACACACACACACACACACACACACACATGTTTACTTAGCTATCTAAATGGGGACATTCCATAGGCGTAATGGTTTTTATACTGTACAAACCGTATTTTCTATTGTCCTACACCAACCCTACACCTAAACCTACCCCTTACAGGACACTTTCTGCATTTTTACAATTTCAAAAAACCTTTGCTTACTTTATTTTTAAACCAGTTTTACAAATGAGGACGTCTCCAAAGGGAGGTTTTTGTATATTTTGTCAGGTTTAGCTCACTTTTGGGTACAAATTTGTGCCCAAAATATGGTTAAGTAGGTACACACACACACACACACACACACACACACACACACACACACACACACACACACACACACACACACACACACCTCTCTCTCTCTCTCTCTCTCTCTCTATCTCTCTATCTCTCTATCTCTCTCTCTCTCTCTCTCTCTCTCTATATATATATATATATATATATATATATATATATATATACACACACACACACCCACATACAGTATATATTTTGAAAATATTTACATGTGTACATTTATATTCATATAATTTATATTTTTTATATATAAAATATAAACATAACATGTTTTTCCTAAATATATACATGCGTGTGTGTGTTTATATATACATAATAAATGTACACAGTACACACACATTATGTAAACACAAACTTTTATTCTTTTATTTTGGATGTGATTTAATTGTTTGACAGCACTATTACAAATATTCGACATTGACTGATACCTGTAAATAAAAAAATCTAATATCAGCTTATAACAGAATATGGTTCAGGTAAATTGTGCATCTATAATTTAAATACTTTGTATTCTTATGTTGTTTACATTTTTTGGATTGGTGAATGGCAGTGACCAATATCCTTCAGCTCGTGTGTGTGTGTGTAATCATTCATCCATTTTGTTCAGCACCTCAGAGTCTCGAGTATATGATTAACACTTGTTTGTCACCTGCATGCGTTGTACTCCTTGTACTTAGTTATATATGTGTTGTATATTCTCTACAGAAAGCATTGGAAATGACAAGAAGTGAATATGAGGCACTGCCAGGGTGGAAGCAAGTGAATGTGAAGAAAGCCAAAGGACTGTTTTAAAGGAACTGCTGATTGGGATTGAATCTGAAGTGGAGACCTTCTCATTCCTTTTGATCCAGACAGGACAAACGCAAGTGAAGATCTTCCTGTGTCAAACCACACAGGGAGGTGAAAAGGGGCTGGATGAAGGAGAAAAGACACTGATGGGCAGGGGTTTAGCAGCCTCTTGTAGCACATTTCTCTCCCATTTTCTCCTTTTTTTTGTTTTTTATCAGTGAATTAGCAAGATTTGTTTTCTTGTTGAATGTTTTGAGTGCTCCCCAGCATCTTTTCTTCCCATTGTTCTGCATTGTTGTCCACATAAAGCCAGTCACCGTTCAACATGCACAAGGCAGCCCTCATGCACTGCCCAGCTTTATATAAAGACCTAATAAATGAAAAATGCCTTTTAGTCTAATTGTCTAGATCTAATTGTAAGAAAGCTCAAAAGAGCACTTTATGTAAGTACGTTCATACCTGCTCTCATAAATGGCCTCAAGATGTGTTTAAACCTTCCAGATAGATGCTTGAACTTGAGAACCCTATATATATATATGTGTGTGTGCGTGTGCGTGCGCATGGGAGAGTGTGTCTCTCTTCAAACAGGACTGAATGAAACTGTGGAATAAGAGAAAATCTCTTTCTATTCTGCATTTGTATAGTGCCTTGCCTTCATGTACAGTTTATATAAAGACAGATGCTAGTCTGCATTTTGAAGACATATTTGTGATATAAATAAATAATGGTGCAAATAAACACTGAATAATGTAGATAATGAAAATCTTGTCTGGTGCTTTGCTTGCAATCAGTTTTTTATCGTACGTTTTGAAATCAAACTCATAAAATCACGATTATACTCTGTATTTTTTGAGGTTTTAGCACTGCATGTATGATTTTGATTTTGGAAATGTTTTGTTTGACATGCTGTGTCCCAATCTGCGTATTATTAGTCTTAAATGGTATTCGAAATTAGAATTAGTGTGCCTCAAATTGCAGTAGGTTGAAATGAGTGTCCTACAGGTTCATTATTTTCAGTGAAAATTCAAAGTGCAGATTCATGCACCATAAATATATGAAACAAACCATATTTTGAACTTTAGCGGATAAACTTGAAGTTTCTCGCAGGAACGCAGGGTTGAGGCTTGTATCAAATATGAACTCATTTCAAAGATTAAAAAAAAAAAAGTCCATAAAAACATTGAAACAACAGAGGGCGCTGTTGTTCCACAAGGTGAATTTGTATTGCATCATCCCAGAATGTCCTATCATAAGGCAGAGTAAAAATGTCTAAATATACATTTGCATTATCTCTCTTTTCTTTTCTTTTTTTCTTCAACTTGCCATATTTCTGTATATATCCATAATTCACAAAAATAAAAAATACATAAAATGCCTTTTGTATCCATTAATCTTTGCTCTAACACAGTTCTTATTTTAGGAATACCCATGATAAATGACAAAAACTGAAAATAGTTACAAAAAACAAATGAGCACTGCCATAAGTCCTCAAGAGCACAATTAGGACACTGGGAGTGGAGGCTTTGAACTTGTCAGGTCAAGCAGGATTTATAAGTCACATGATCCAATCAAAGTCAGGGCTAAAAATGTTGTATGGCCAAGGAGTCGCTTCCTGTCTGTTCGACTGAGGATTGAGGACATACCTACATCTCAGACAACAACTCAGATGCAAATGTGCAGCCATTGTACACTAACCATAGTGTACAATAGCCATTGTTGCAATCCGTATGAACACGTTTGATAGTAACATTAACATGCATTTTGCATGCATGTTGGCAAAGTGTAATTGACTTCAAATGGTAACGTAAATAGCACGTAAATATTCTGTTACATGATATGCATTCACTTACTAGTCATTTCAGGTGATCTATTCTCTGTTACAACTGACATAGCACCATATTTTAGAGACTGGCAACAGGGCCTGGTTAATCCAGGATCTCATTAACAATACCCAGACAAATCTGCTTTACCTGGAATGCAATAAACCTCCAGGCAAAGAATCTGATTGGCTGAATGGTAAAAGGTCACTGCGTCTGATTAGCTGGAATTTCTATACTGAATTTCCTATTGGTTGGAAAAGACGTAGGGTGTGTGGTTGATGGGTAATAAATGACCTTGAGGAGCCTATCAAGCAATGAGCTGTGGGAATGTAGTGTACTTTTATTTTCTCTGCCATGAATCTGCTCATTTTGCATTGACCTGGAGGTCTCTGTCAAGATTAAATATCTGTGAGAAACTGGAAATCACTTGAGAGCTGAGCACAACATGAAACATGAGAAAAATTGAACTAAACTGTCAGACTAAAGGCCCATTGAGCTACAGAAATGCACACATCTTTGTAGAACTGAGAGCCGCTGAAGGGTGACTGCACAGAAAACTCTTCCCGTATTCAGCCGTGACAGTAGGTCAAGTGAATTGTAGTGCACTCGGTCAGTACACAAGGAAGGAACCAAAGCGGATTTAAGTTATCTCGTTAGTATCATCGCCTCGGATAAACCGTTTAAACAAAGTAAAGGGCCCTATATACAAAACAAAGCTCACATCATGCGAATGTTCTCAGCATTTCTGTGAAAGGACAAGTTCATTGTAGAAAACGAGAAAGAAAAGGGAAGGTTTTCCCAGCTAACTAAAGTGACACACTCAAAAACTTTAGTGCTCTTTAAATGATTTATGCTTACATATATATATACTATATATTATATACTATGAGCTAACTGCAAAAACTCACATTCCAATACCAAAACTCCAAGGACTATGATCCCTTTTTGCATCCTCTTTCACTGATATGTATGTAAAATAAATAAATAAATAGTCATTAATATTATGTGAATAAAAATATACAATAAAAAACAATTATAAAATTAGATATTACTAAGACATTATAAACACAACATGTTGTTTAAACTTAACTTAAAAATTAAAAGGACAAATTCATTTAGTGTCAATTCAAGTTGTCCTAATACAAGAACACATAGTGTACATACATACATACATACATACAACAAATACAATATATATATATATATATATATATATATATATATAGCCTACATTATTTTATGTATTGTTTTGCTTTTTATTTTACACTTGAAATGACAAATTTATTTAGTGTTAACTTTAAAATTTTAACGTTACATTTATTATTTTATTTTATTTTTACGCATTTGACATTTTTAACGGACCCGCTAGCAGCTCAATGCGCCTCCCGTTTGACAACATTGCTAACGGGCCATGTTGTTATTGATGAATGTGCAGGTGAACACCGGTAGGGGGCGCGCCGCTTACGGCTCATTGTTGCATCCGCCGGTGTGTGTGTATGTGCGTGCTTGTGTGTATGTGAGTGTGTGTCTGTCCGTGTGACTCGTAATATGTGTCAAGAGAGTGAGGGGAGACTTCTCTATGTAGGTGATTGAAGCTAATGTGTTTAACACCAGAGGTCAGAAAGACAGAGATTTGTCGAAGTAACAAGTTTTGATCTGAAATCCGCTCCACAACACCGGCACATATGCGAAAGTAGTGGATTTTGTGAATAAAACAAAGATTTGTCAAGCGAACTTCTGTCAAGAGGGGAAGGAAATAAGCCGGACACGTCAGAAGAGGATATTTCTTTTTGGAAATCGTAATATGAAAAAGGAGCAGGCCGAGATATTAGGTTTTGTCCCTCAGAAAGAGATCGTCTACAACAAACTTCTCCCGTACGCAGACAAACTAGACCGCGAATCCAATGACATTTTGGCCCAGATTAAAGGGAACTTGGGTCGAGCTGTCCAGCTCCGTGAGTTATGGCCCGGAGTTTTACTTTGGACTCGGAAACTCTCCACGTAAGTACAATTGAGCCTGTTTTTATTAATAAACAACAGGGAGAGCTGAATGACTCAGGTAGCTAGTAGCCGTTAGCTCGCGAGCTAAAAGCTAAGCGCTACATGAGTCACTCAGTTGTCCTTGCTCATATGTAAACATCACATATCTATCTGCTAGTACTCCATGATGACCTTTCATAATATCGAGAGTAATATTACTTCGGTCTGGTTCGTCAGCTTGGATTCAGTCGATAAAATGCAGGAAATGCAGGACCGTTGTAAGCTCATTTCTAAGCTAATCAGCTAACGGAGGCTACCATTAGTGCTGGATAAGCAGCTGCCACATGCATCACTGCAACTAGTGGTTCAGACATGGAGTCCTTAAAAAGACATTTTACTTGGAGGAGACTGCTTAAATATTTGTTTCTTGTCTTTATGGTTTGCCTTATTAATTTCGATCTATTTCAGTATGTTTCTTATTGGCACTTCAAAGTGATTCATGATTTTTTTTTTTTGACCATGTTGTATAACAGACACTTGCACATGTATATTAGACCTTATTTATGGATACAAGGGTTTATTGTTCTATTCAGATACTTAAGTTTTATGATGCATTATTTAATGACACTTAAAAAGTCTTACATAAGTTCATGCTGCATAACGTTACCTCATAACGTTAGTTGTGTTAAGTGTATTACTAGTGGTTTTGACTGCTGTAGAATTTCTGTAGAGTTTGTATTACACTAAATACTTGACTAGCTCTGATTAAATGGGCAGCGTGTTTACAAACTTAATTCTATTTGGCTTCTTACCTCATCATCAGATTAAATTCAAGGGATTTGTACTCATAGTAGGCATGTTGTGTAGAATTGAATATAATATGAGGTTCAGTGAGAGAGTCATTTGAGCCGATTCAGTGAAGAAGTCAGTGCATTTTTTCAATTGTAATAATTGTAGCTGTGTGTGTGTGTTTAAAGGAGTGTGTTTACAGATGTGTGCCCAGGTTTACAGTATATACTCTGCTCTCTCATACTATTTTCAAGGGTACAGTTTAATACTTGCAGAGGAATCTCTGCCAACTTTAAAAAAAAATAAATAAATAAACAAAAAAGACTCAAATGGGAATAAGTCTGAGTTTTTAACATTTAGTTGAATGTTTATAAAGGCTCTTATGTAATCTATTTTGAGGACCCATTTCACTATTTATGCCATGCAAGCCTGACTCAGCTTTAGTCAGACTCACAGCTCTCTCTGTTTGTCCCATGATCACATGGTGGCCTTCGCACTTACATATTTAGTGATAAGGTCAAAAGTTCTCCTACAGATAACTGATGGCCATATACTCTTCCCTCCCAAACTATATATACAGTTGAGGTCAAACGTTTACGTACACCTTGCAGAATCATTCAAAATGCATGTTATTTTTTATTTAGTATTGACCTGAATAAGATATTTCACATTAAAGGTGTTTACATATAGTCCACGAGAAAAAAAAGCCCCCGTTCAAAAGTTTGCATACACTTGACTCTTAATACTTACCTGAATAATCCACAGCTGTTTTTTTTTGTGTGTGTTTAGTGATAGTTCTTCATGAGTCCCTTGTTTGTCCTGAACAGTTAAACTGTACTAAATACCAAGTACTAAATAAAAAGTATATATATATTCTTTCACCCAGGCTTTCTGAATAGTTACTGTATTATCATTGTATTAAATATATTTGTATTTTAATACTACTTGTTATTTTGGGGTGGTGGATGCTCACTTTCATATTTGGTGGTTTATTACTGCTTTATTGTGTTGATTTAACAATAAACTTGAAATGAATGAAAAATTTGTTTTAGAAATAGTATGCAATCTCTAGACTTATAGACTATGCAAGTTTTGGTTTAGTGAATCATGCTGTTTCTCTCCTGCTCTTACCACTCTGACATGATATCTGCTCTTTTCCAGGTACCTTCGGCTGTACGGGAGAAAGTTCAGCAAGGAGGACCATGTGCTCTTCATCAAGCTTCTGTACGAGCTGGTCAACATCCCCAAGCTGGACATCAGTATGATGCAGAGCTTTGCACGACTCCTCATCAACTTACTGAAGTACGCAGAAGTGTCCCCGTCAAACACCTGACCATTGCCACACATTTGAGAATTACACAGTAGATTTCTTGTTGGATGATTAAAAAGTTTATTTACATGAATGAATGATTAATTGTTCAAAATAATTGTAGCTAATTGCATATATCAAAATAAAACATGGTAATTCAAACAAAATCAAGGTAATTTAAAGTTTGCTGTTATTATGTGAGAATATGTTATTTCCATATAATTGAACACAAGGCCTTGGCTATGATTAATGCATTATTAATATTAATGTTAATATATAATTATAATTTAGTTATATATTAATTATAATTTTTTATAAATCCTGAACACACTTTTCTTTTTTTTTTTAACATACAGGAAGAAAGAACTGCTGTCCCGGGATGACTTGGAATTGCCTTGGAGGCCTTTGTACGATCTCTATGAGAGTATCCTGTACTCAAAAACTGAGCATCTCGGGCTTAACTGGTTCCCAAAGTAGGCCTCTTGCTCTTTTCATCTCTCTGCTTATCTCTGCTGTAATCTCACTGATTTTAGTTTGTTGTGAACTATGAAAAAAATTCTAAACAAAATCTTCCATGTGACTGCATACTATGTTTTATAATGGCATGGAACCTGATGACCATGCTCACACTGACAGTGCTCTGCTGACTTTAAATTGCCATCATTCACAAAGTTTTACACACTGTTTTAAAGTTCTAGTTAATTTGATTATGCTTTCAGCAACTGTATATACTATATATTTATAACTAGTTTTACAATATTTAAAGGTCCCCTGAAGTGCTTTGAAACATGCAGCGTTATTCTATGTGGTGGGTACGTAATTTCAGCTGAAACAGGAAGACAGGGCGGGACATATCGAGCAACCCCGCCTCCTTTTTAAAATAGCCGATAGCGTTTATATCTGCTCGGGCCAGAGCCGTACTTGAGATCGGTAAAGCCGAATTTGACAGCCATACCCATAATCATGCTGAGGCTGTGTAGTTTTAAAGGGTTAGTTCGCCCATTTAAGACATGAAGTTGTATGCAATCCTTACCAGCACTATAGTGCATACACACTGACCCACCCTTTAGTCACCTCCCTGGTCAGAGTTCTGGCCGCTGGAAGTTTTTCAAGATAGTACTCCCGGTTAGTTTCCGGGGCCTCAAAACTGTGCGTTTTTACGTGAAAAAAGTATTTGCGTTTCAAAGCTTGAATAATTTACATCACAAAAAACACGCCTGACAAAATTCATACCTCAGTTTTAATCGGCACTATTTTCTTTCCATTTCTATCAATCCGCGCTGCTGTCAACGTCAACAGTGCGCACGTTCAGATCAGCTGTTCCATAGTGTTTACACAATCGAATGACAACGACATCAAAAGTAGAAAATGAACAATGGTGCGAACTTGTAAATTCCCAGGCTGTGACCACAAGAATGTGCCGGGATCACCGTTCAGATTCCATCGTTTTCCAGTTTCGGATATAGCTACGAGACAGCTTTGGCTGGTTGCCATCGGCTACTCTGCGGGAGCTAAAATATCGAGAATCAAGGATTTCCGTGTGTGCAGTGCTCACTTCAGCGAAGACGATTACATCCCCAACCAAGGAGGAAAAAGAAAAAAAATGATTTTATAGAGTTTTGCTGTACCAGTACCACGGGTAAGCTCTATTTACTAACTTTATGATCCAATGTCTAAACTGTACGGTAAACAAGCTGATGTTTAGACTCCAGTGGAAATCACGTGAAAAGAAGTCTAATATAAAAACAGTATATATACTCCGGTTCATAAAGGTGTCCCTTTGGCGTTGTGCTAAAATTACTTTCATCATCATCTGTTCCGTCTGACATTGTGCTAAAATTGGTTTCGTCATCAGAAGTTTCGTAGTCAGACATGTTGTCAGCGAGTCGCGCTATCAACAGCTGATCTGAACGTGCGCACTGTTGATGTTGACAGCAGCGCGGATTGATAGAAATGGAAAGAAAATAGTGCCGATTAAAACTGAGGTATGAATTTTGTCAGGCGTGTTTTTTGTGATGTAAATTATTCAAGCTTTGAAACGCAAATACTTTTTTCACGTAAAAACACACAGTTTTGAGGCCCCGGAGACTAACCGGGAGTACTATCTTGAAAAATTCCAGCGGCCAGAACTCTGACCAGGGAGGTGACTAAAGGGTTGGGTCAGTGTGTATGCACTATAGTGCTGGTAAGGATTGCATACAACTTCATGTCTTAAATGGGCGAACTAACCCTTTAAAAGTGTTTAATATATGCAGACTCATGCATATGATTCGCTCCGTGCGATCGTGTCTCTGGATCAGACAGTGCGCGCTGCCACGGTTCGCGTGACACAATGTGAAACCAGACCTCATTTGCCCCAATCGAAAGCATATTTACACTGTCTGAATCGTTCCCTATTGCCTACATTCTACAGAGCATTTGATTGTTCAGAAGATTTGATGAGAAACTGAAGTACGATGTGACGTCAAAAAAATCATTGATCCGTTTTGGCAGAAGTGACAACTGCAAGCTTTGAATGCTTATATCTTCTAAATGCGAATATTGTCACTGTTTTGGAGCACACCGCCTTATAGATAACCTTAAGACTAACATATTGATACTAACACCCAAAAAAACTTTAATTTTGATTTCAGGGGGACTTTAAACCCATTCAATAGATTTCCCTCCCAAAATCAGCACAGAAAATATGAAATGAAGTCTTTAGTTTCTTTGTGGACCTGTTCATGACACATTTCTTTATGGTGAACACACATTTGACATATGATTCATTGTACAGGTCAAGGTGAGGTTTAAGGGATTAAAAAAATTGTTAGTGCCAAGATTGGTTCATGGAAAAGAAGGACCCTGACGTGCTGCCTAAGATTTAGCAATTTGCTTTATCTTGTTTTATTTTTGTCTTCCCACATTTCAGGCCTTTTACTGAGCACTCTTGTAACATAACCATTCCCATTTAACACGCCCAGTATTCTAAGAAGAACTTATTAAACAATTACAACTGTGAGATTGATGTTATTGGTATGTCTAGCATTGGCTTATGCATTTTTCCTTTTCTCACATTCAGTTATCGAGCAGAAGCCTCAACTAAACAAAAAATGCTTAGTATTGTGCGCAAGCGGTAAGCACAGCCCATGTTTTACATGTTGCACTGTACCTTTCCAAGGGCAGCCGCTTATATTTATTTGCATGTTTCCAAAATGAAAAGCAAATCAACAATCTAAATGAAAATCCCACCACAGCTTACACCTGCATTTGTATTCATAATCTTTGTTTCTGTAGTAGCCTAGTCGAATCCACTTAATAACATGCTTCATAAACACATCAGGAAATGGTGCTCCTTTTAAAGTTTCTAATATTTCATCTTTGTCTGTCAAACACAATTCCTGGATGCTCAGAGGTGTCAGTCAACTCTTATATTTAGGCTAAGAACTCTCCTGACAAACTACAACAGCACAATGACAAAAATATTTGTTGTAAATAACTGTTCTGCAGCATACCTCCTCCAGGAATGGGATAGACTCATCGCTGTGACTTCATTCTCTTTATTTAAGAATCCTTTGTTTGATTGTTCTTACAGGTGGGCGAAGGGTTTATATTAAAAAAAGTTAGTATTCAAAGCTGTGTTTTCTAAAAGCATCATAAGCATATAGAGTGCAGCAGTCATGTTCTGGAAGTTCAAAATCACGTTTATTTTCTCCATAGGGAAATAATTCTGAAGTTTGTTGAAGCCATTCGTTTGCATGATTTCAACTGATTTTTAAAGGTACACTGCGTAACTCTTACTAAACAAAGCTGCACGCATCTTGCATACATGCATACAGTCATGGCCATACACCCTTGGTAAATATGATCAAAGGCGGCTGTGAAAATTAATCTGCATTGTTAATCCTTTTGATCTTTTATTTGAAAAATTCACAAAAATCTAACCTTTCATTGGATGATAAGAATTTAAAATGGGTGGGTGGCTGGGTGGGAGGGGGTGGTATCATTATGAAATAAACGTTTTTCTCTAATACACATTGGCCACAATTAACGGCACCCTTTTATTCAATACTTTTTGAAACCTCCATTTGCCAGTTTAACAGCTCTAAATTTTCTCCTATAATGCCTGATGAGGTTAGAGAACACCTGACAAGAGATCAGAGACCATTCCTTCATCCAGAATCTCTCCAGACCCTTTAGATTCCCAGCTCCATGTTGGTGGTGCTTCTCTTCAGTTCACTCCACTCATTTTCTATAGGGTTCAGGTCAGAGGACTGGAATGCAGCAGAAGCTTGGTTTTGTGCTCAGTGACCCATTTTTGTGTTGTTTTGAGGTTTGTGTTTGGATTATTGTACGGTTGGAAGATCCAAACATGGCCCATTATAAGATTTCCAACAGAGTCAGTCAATTATTGATTTTTTTATCTGTTGGTATTTGAGAGAATCCATGATGCCATGTGCATAAACAAGATGTCCAGGACCTCCAGCAGAAATATAGGCCCACAACATCAAAAATACAGCAGTATATTTCATTGTACACATGGGGTACTTTTTATCCCTGTGTTCACCAAACCTATCTTGAGTGTTTGCTGCTAAAAACTAATTTTTTTTTTTTAGTTTCATCTGACCATAGAAGCCAGTCCCATTTGAAGTTCCAGTCGTGTCTGGTAACTCAGTATGCTGGAGTTTGTGTTTGGATGAGCGAGCAGAATTTTTATTGAAACCCTCTCAAAGAACATGTGGTGATAGGTTCTGTTTGACTTTTTTTTTTTTTTTTTCTGACCCCGAGATTCAACTATTTTCTGAAATTCTCCAGCTGTGGTCCTTGGAGTCTTTAGCCACTCAAACTCTCCTTCTCACCGTGCATTAGGACGATATAGACACAGGCATATATTCCAGGCAGTTTCGCAACATTTTATGTTGATTGGAACTTCTTAATTATTGCCCTGATGGTGGAAATGGGAATTTTCACTGCTCTAGCTCTTTTCTTAAAGCCACTTCACTAATTTGTGAAGCTCAATTATCTTTTGCTGAACATCAGAAATATATTCTTTGGTTTTTCTCATTGTGATGGATGATTAAGGGAATTTGGGCTTTGTTTTCCCTCCTATTTATATTTCTGTGAAACAGGATGCCATGGCTGGATAATGTCATGTTCATAATCACCCTGGAGTGCTCAAAATTGTGAATATGAATGGGAATAAACTGCAGAGATATTTTACTCATAAAAATTTCTAGGGTTGCCAATAATTGTGTCCAACGTGTATTTGAGAAAAACATTTATTTCATAATATTTTCCCCCCATTTTAAATTCTTATTATCCAATGAAAGGTTCGATTTTTTTGTGAATTTTTAAAATAAAAGATCAAAAGGATTAACAATGCAGACCAATTTTCACAGCCGCCTTTTGTATGTGTATATATATATGTATATGTATGTGTGTGTGTGTATATATATATATATATATATATATATATATATATATATATATATATATATATATATATATATATATATATATATATATATATATATATTGTTATAAAATATATTGTTTTTAATCGATAAAGTCAACAACTTCAAATTTATAATGTTGCTTTAACAAAGTTTTTTTTTTTTTTTTAATTCCTATGGGAAAAAAAATGTATTACACACATTTCCTGAACCAACGCTACTGAAAAAGTGAGCATGCACTGTTGCACTGTATAGATTGTAGTGACCACTTGTACAAATTGCATAGTGTGATAGTTCACCTAAAAACACAAAATAAGATATTTTGAAGGTTGAGAACCAAACAACATCGGAGCCCAGTGACTTCTATTCTGTGGACAAAAAAATACTAAGACAATTCTCAGAGAAAATATCTTTGTTTGGGTTCCACTAAAGCAGGAAAGTAATATAGATGGATGATGTGAGGGTGAGAAAATGATAGAATTTAATTTAGAGTGGACTATCCCTTTAAGCTCATAGCGCTTTTGGGAAACGCAGTGTAGTCTGTTGTCAGTCCTGTTTCTTTTAGGTCAGGCTGTATATGTGGGTCGGATCACTTTGGCTAGCTGATTTAGAGGGCAAGGTCACCCAACTTTTGCCAATTTTTCCCTTGGGTTCTGGTATCATTGTGTTCTATTTTAATCTTGCCCGAACTGAGAGAGTGCTGAATGTGGAAGGTGTTTGTTTACACTTGTACCAAGAGGAAGATCAACAGCTGCTGTGTCTTGCTAAGTTTCTCTGGTGTGTATTTTTAGAACTGGGGATGTACAAGACAACATATTTTAATTATTAACTAGTCAGTGGGTTATCTGAACAACTAGTTGACAGGCCTGTCTTAAAGAGATATATTCCCCCCAAAATGAAATCCCACCATGTCATTGCAAACCTGTATGACTGACTTCTGCCGAACACAAAAGAAGATATTTTGAAGAACGTTGAAAACCAAATAACACTGGAGCCCATTGACTTCCATATTATGTAGTATGTGCAAAAACAAAAACACATTATCAAAATATCTTTTATGTTCCACAATAGAAAGAAAGTCATGAATTTTGGAATGACATGAGAGTTCATAAATGGAATTTTCATATTTGAATGAACTGTCCTTTTTAAGTAAGCCTTGAACGATCAGGATCAGTAGACCCCAGTCAGATGTGTTTTAAGGGGCTTAATTTAGTGTTCTTGCATTAAAAAAAACTAGCTGGATTGACCATATCAGAATGGAACACAATGCAGGTTGAATAAATCATAACTTCACACAATATGTAAAAAATATTGCAGAAGAGTTAAAATGAGGCAGAATGATTTATAGAGCCCTTCAATAGCATTATTTGATAGAA
The DNA here is from genome assembly GCA_036784905.1 of Acrossocheilus fasciatus. Lineage (NCBI taxonomy): Eukaryota > Metazoa > Chordata > Actinopteri > Cypriniformes > Cyprinidae > Acrossocheilus > Acrossocheilus fasciatus. Next base: position 17,757,154 of record CM071949.1, read on the forward strand.
ATCTAATAAATGGTTTGGCCGATTATACATTTTATAGTAAATCACTGTCATAGTCCTCAAAAAGATGCTGTGAGCAAAACAGACAAAAATGAACAATTCTTTCATTCATTACTCACCCTCATGTCATTCCAAAACCGGAAGATCTCCATTCATCTTTGGAACATAAATTAAGATTTTTTTTGATGAAATCCGAGAGCTTTCTGACCCTGCGTAGACAGCAACGCAACTACCACGTTCAAGGTCCAGAAAGGTAGTAAGGACTTTGTTAAAGTATTTTTGTAGCTTCTTAAAATTATGGTTAAACCACAGATGTCACATGGACTATTTTAATGATGTCCTTACTACCTTTCTTGGCCTTGATCGTGTCAGTTGCATCAAAAATATCTTAATTTGTGTTACGAAGATGAATGAAGGTCTTAGGGGTTTGGAACGATATCAGGGTGAGTAAATAATGACAGAATTTTCATTTTGGGAGAACTATCCCTTTAAGGCTAAAATCCTTATCAAATAGTTCATCATCTCTATTTACTAGTATAATTGTATTCATAAAAGTCGTAATCCACAGCCAGTGGTTTGCACATCTTGGCCAACTTTGACAAGGTAAAAAAATGTATACATTTAGGAGCAGCTTCCTGATTTGAATTTGCTGTAGATGCAGTGGGACTGTATTCAGCGTTTTTGTGCTCCCTTATTAAAAAGACCTTAGGAGAACCTGATAACCTGGCATGTTGCACTCATGTGCCCAGGCTCTGGTGTTGGGAAACTCATTTACACTTTCACAAAACGCACTGTAGTTGGGTTTCTGCTTTGCACGTGGTCTAATCGCATCTATTGCTTCAACCTCAAATGAGCCTAGTCTTTCATATTATTAATGCACTTCCTTTCTCTATCTTTCCCTTTTTCCTCCCTCTAGCTCAGTGGAGAATGTGTTGAAGACACTAGTCAAGAGCTGCAGACTGTAAGTACTTTCAGTCCTTCGTCATTCACTAATGTGCCTATAAATGTTCGACCCCTTTCACAAAAGAATTGCACATTGTGTTAATCAGCTTTTCGCTGTGCTGTTGAAAGAATCATGTAATCAGGCCGTTGTTAGACATGCCCACAGCTTCCACGCTGAGCCGATTACAGCTCTCTTAACACATTATACTGTTGACCGTTTCATTCATATAACAACCGCTTTTCATCATTTTGCAAGAGCTCACGTAACAAATAAACAACCATGGATCTGAGAAAATGACATGTGATTCGGTTCTCATAATGTTTGTGTGTGTCCGTGTGTGTGCGCATAGTTATTTCCCTGAGTCAGCCACACAGGAGATGCTTGATGAGTGGCGGCCATTACTGTGCCCGTTTGATGTCACTATGCAGAAGGCCATTGGCTACTTTGAGCTCTTCTTGCCCACCATCATGCCCCCAGAACAGCATGACAAAGGCTTCAAGTAAGACTCTCTTATGCAATTTAGTAATGAAATAAGAGGGTTGCAATCTAAAATAAATTACTCCGTAATCATAAAGTGCCACCAATAAGTCTGACCTAGTGTAATAGGAGGATTTGTGCATGTTTTAGGTTATGGTTTGATGAACTGATGGATCTCTGGGTTTCAGTGCAAAACCTGCCTGCTTGGGAGGGTGTAAGTACTTCTCATTCATGAATTCATTTGTTAAAGTGCTAAATATTATGTCACCATTGGCTTTCAATCCTCTGTTAACTCTTGTCTCCTCTTACAGAATTTGGTGAATCTTTTTGCACGTCTGGCTAATGACAACATTGGCTATGTGAACTGGGATCCATACATTCCCAAGGTACTGTCCTGCTTATATATGCTGCTGTTTAAAATTTTAGGGTGATGTTTATGAAATAAGTCTCTTACTAAGGTTGCATTTATTTGATGAAAAGTACAGTAAAAACAGTAATATTGTGAATTATTATTATTATTATTACACTAATTTAACGTAGCAGTTTTTAAAAAAATATATTCTAAAATATAATTTAGAAATCATTCTAATGTGCTGATTTGGTGCTTTTGAGACATTTATTATCAATGTTGAAAACAGTTGTGCTGCTTCATATTTTTGTGCATAATTCTTGTCATGATTGTTTGATCAAGAGTAAGTTCAAGAACAGCATTTATTTGAAATCCTTTCTGAATAAAAGTACCAAATTATTTCCAAAAAAGCTTACTGACCCCAGACTTTTGAACCATAGTGTAGTAGATGATGATCTAAAGACATCAGAGCATTTTATACTGATACTTTGTTGTATTGCTTCAGATCTTCACCAGGATCCTGCGTAGCTTCAATCTTCCTGTTGGCACCAGCCAAATGGTCGTTCCCAGATACTTAACCAACTCTTACGATATCGGTCACGTGGTCCTCTGGATTTCCTCCATGCTTGTAAGTCTCATGATTCACGCTCCTACTGTTGTAGGTTAGTTATTAAAGGGTGCATTTATTTACAGATCTTTATTATTTTTTTCAGGGTGGCCCACAGAATCAGGTCCAGAAAAAGCTTAATGGGCTCTTCAGTAGTATTGCATCTTTCTATCACCCTTCAAACAATGGACGCTGGCTGGTAAGGTGTTCCCTATTAGGAAAAGCATCCAAAACAATTTGTGCGGTGTGAGATCTTGTCCCCCTTAAAGTCCAGCCCACTTCTTAAATCCATTCTGGAACTGTCTGTGGTTTGTGTTGTCAAATGAGTTTTATGTTTGCGTGCAAGAGGGAGATATGCAGTGACAGATGGTCCTTTGACAGAGTGAGGTCACTTCACATTCCAGTTACTGAAACACCACTAACAACTTTCCAGTTACTGACCACCTATCATGCTAGACATGCATTCTTTTCTTCAACTCATGACTCAGTAGAGTACCATACAGTATCACAAGGATAGCTTGCAAATTTGATCTTTTAACTCAATATGGCAACAAAGACATTTTTCTTTGAAACTAAATGTTATTCAAGAGTGTTAATGTCAAAAAGTATTGCTAAATCTTTATGCCTTGCTACATTACTGTTTAAAAGTAGTGATGCACCGAAATGATTTTTTCCGAAGTGAAAAGTGGAACAGAAAATAAACTTTGAATAATACATTTAATACATAGCCAGTCATTTAAGCCAGTCATATTAAAGTTCTTCAGCCACAAGTGACCCCTCGATATCTCAGCCAAACAGTTTTTGCATATTGCTACTTTAGCATCCTTTTTGGTCACAATGAAGTACGTCCACACTGATGACATGTTTACCTGTTGTGGGCTATCCACATTGTGTGCATGAAATAGATGTTAAATCAATCCATTATTAATGTTTTAATTATGACACATGGCAGTTTTTAAAAAAAATTATTACTGTTTGAAATATCTCTGAGATAATTTTGAGATCATTCTAAAATTTTAATTTTGGTACCACAAACTTTTGAAAAGACTTATGGAATTTGAAGAAGTTTGAAAAGCCCATTGCAGTGTTTCATAGCTTTTTCAGATGTTAAAGTATTGACTTCATAATGTCTAGTTTTGGTTTTTAAATTGCTAAAAAGAATCTAATTTCTCTAGAAACCTTATAGTTTATTGTTCTGAAGGCTGTTCCATGTGTAAGTGTCACTGCTGTCTCAGAAGAAGATACAAACGTTATCTTGCCAGGACTGAGAGGAGGCGGCATTCTCTATAGTTGGAGAATCCAAAAGCTTAATTGAAAAAGAAAAAAAAAAAAGCCAAATGTTGGTTTCATTTGCAAAAAGTCAATATAAGACTGCTGGCATTTTAGATGGGTTTAAAAAAAAAAAAAGGCTGATCACTACTATGGGAGGTGCTACAGAAAACAGGATGAAACTTTAGTTGAATTTCTTACAGGATTAGTGTTTTAATGAATTTAAAAATCATTTGTTTTGGCCATCTGCATCAGTCATATCTTAATATCGCTGCCGTCTGTCTCTTATTTTCTTCTCCAGATGAAGTTGATGAAGCTTCTACAGCGTCTGCCTGCCAGTGTGGTGCGGCGGCTACATAGGGAGCGCTATAAGAAACCCTGCTGGATCACCCCTGTTCCCACCAGTCACAGACTCACGGACCAGGATGTGACCGACTTTGTGGAGAGCATGAAGCAGCCGGTACTGATGGCCATGTTCAGCAAGACAGGCAGCATGGATGCAGCTCAGGCCTTGCAGAACCTGGCCCTGATGAGACCAGAGCTGGTCATCCCACCTGTGCTGGAGAAGTGAGTGTGTGGAACTGCTGGAGATGTTCAGGGCCTGTAGGCGTTAATATCAGGCAGATAGCGCTGACTAATCAGCCTAATTTACATAAAAAGGTTATGATGACTTCAAAGCTAAACCAGCAAAGTGAATTCAACCCCACAGTCTTTTTTTAATCTATTCTGATAAATTTGTTAGTATATGATGATTTACAGCTGATTAAATGTGCTTAGTTTTGTAGCATTTAAACAGTTATTGAAGATGAATTGCCGTATAAATTCATGATTTAAAGTCATAAAGCTGTATCATAACCTGTATAGTGGCTTCTTTTATTCACTGTCAGGATTTACAAATCTAATCTTTGTAAATAGACTTTGTAAGCAGTCATCTTAGAATCCAGCGTAAAGCAGGAGCTGGATTTTTCGCAAAGGAGGAACCTACTAAAAGCAAATGTGTGAATGTGCTGCCCCCTGCAGGACGTATCCTGCTATGGAGACGCTGACGGAGCCGCACCAGCTTACTGCCACACTCAGCTGCATGATTGGCATGGCCCGCAGTCTTCTCAGCGGTGGCCGACATTATCCCGAAGGTCCTGCGCACGTCCTGCCCCTGCTAATGAGAGCATTGCCTGGTGTTGATCCTAATGACTTCAGCAAATGCATGGTGGGTAAACTGTGAAAAACATTTACAATTAAATAAAGAATTTTTATTCTTTTTTGTTGCTCTCTCGACTGATTTTATTCCTGATTGACTTAAAATAATGTTCACACATTTTGTTTTTAGATCACGTTCCAGTTCATTGCTACATTTACTACTTTAGTGCCTTTGGTGGACTGTTCATCAGCCCTCCATGAGAAGAATGACTTGACAGAGGTAGGGCTCTGAAATCTTATGTAAAAGACTCACTGCAGAGATTTTACATAATTATTCTTTCTGTATTCTCATAAAATCTTTTATTTGTTGTAGATGGAGAGAGAGTTGTGCTCGGCTTCTGCTGAGTTTGAAGACTTTGTTCTGCAGTTCATGGACAGGTGAGTCATTCAGTGAAATGTGTGTGCCTGGAAAAAGAATGATACACTATTGTTGTGGCTTATGCCCTATTTTGTGTCTGTAGGTGTTTTGCATTGATTGACAGCAGCACTCTGGAGCAGACGCGCGAGGAGACGGAGACAGAGAAAATGACTCATTTAGAGAGTCTGGTGGAGCTGGGCCTTTCATCCACCTTCAGCACCATTCTGACACAGTGCTCCATGGAGATATTCAAGGTTTTTTTTGTTCTTTTTTACATTTTCTTTAATGAAAACACTTTATTATAAAAAAAAAAAAGTCTCAGACCTCTCTGTTTTCTTTGCCTCTTAGTAATTAATTTTTCTAACCTTACAAATATATATATGTATGTATGTGCATTTATTACAACAGGAGTCTGCGTTTTTAACATTCTTGGTTTATATTAATCTGCGGCTCAGTGAGTAATCTGATCTGATTTAGTAAAGAAGTGTGAATCATCCCATGAGTCAGACCGGTGACTCTTTATAGACTGATTCACTGGTTCTTTTGACTGATCAATCAGTCAAATTTGACAGCATGTTGCATTTGCGTTGTGGTTGCATTTGTGTAAAGTCAGCAAGGACAGCAAATTTTTTTTGTCTCGTTTTTTTATATATAGTGGATATAAAAAGTCTACACACCCCTGTTAAAATGTAAGGTTAATGTAAACTATAACCTGTACAACTAAATTAAAAAACAAAGTGGAATCTTTTAGGAAAGGTGGAGTAAAAAAAACAAACTAAAATAATGTGGTTGCATAAGTGTGCACACCCCTAAACTAATACTTTGTTGAAGCACCCTTTGATTTTATTACACCACTTTTTGGGTACGAGTCTATCAGCATGGCACATCTTGACTTTGCAATATTTGCCCAGTCTTCTTTGCAAAAATGCTCCAAATCTGTCAAGATTGCAAGGGTATCTCCTGTGCACAGCCCTCTACAGATCACCCCACAGATTTTCAATCGGATTCAGGTCTGGTCTTTGGCTGGGCCATTCCAAAACTTTATCATCTTCTGGTGAAGCCATTCTTTTGTGGATGTAGGCTTTGGGTTGTTGTTGTGCTGAAAGTTCCTCTTCTTCTTCAGCTTTCTAGCGGAAGCCTGAAGGTTTTGTGCCAATATTGACTGGTATTTGGAACTGTTCATAATTTCCTCCACCTTGACTAAGGCCCCAGTTCGATGCCAACGTGCCACCACCATGCTTCACTGTGGGTATGGTGTTCCTTTGGTGATGTGCAGTGGTGTTTTTGTGCCAAACATACCTTTTGGAATTCTGACCAAAAAGTTCAACCTTGGTTTCATCAGACCATAACAGATTTTACCACATGCCTTTGGGAGACTTATAATTTGTTTTTGCAAAATTTAGCTGGGCTTGGATGTTTTTCTTGCCACCCTACCCCATAGCTCAGACCTATGAAGAATATGGGAGATTATTGTCACATGTACTACACAGCCAGTACTTTTCCGGAAGCTCCTTTAATGTTGCTGTAGGCCTCTTGGCAACCTCCCTGACTAGTTTTCTTCTCATCTTTTCATCAATTTTGGAGGGACATCCAGTGCTTGGTAATGTCACTGTTGTGCCATATTTTCTCCACTTGATAATAACTGTCTTCACTGTATTCCATGGTATATCTAATGCCTTGGAAATTCTTTTGCACACTTCTCCTGACTGATACCTTTCAACAATGAGATCCCTCTGATGCTTTGGAAGCTGTCTGCTGACCATGGCTTTTGCTGTAAGATGCGACTAAGAAAATATCAGGAAAAGCCTACTAGAACAGCTAAACTTTATTTGGGTTTAACCAGAGGCACTTTAAATGATGGCAGGTGTGTACCGACTCCTATTTAACATGGGTTTGACTGTGATTGCTTAATTCTGAACACAGCCACATTCTTAGTTATTAGAGGGTGTGCAGACTTATGCAACCACATTATTTGAGTGTTTTTTATTTTTACTCCACGTTTCCTAAAAGATTTCAGTTTGGTTTATTTAGTTGTACAGGTTATAGTTTACATTTAAAAGTGGAAAAAGTTCTGAAATGATTAATCTTGGTTTTTTACATCACAGAAACCTGCCATTTTAATAGGGGTGTGTAGACTTTTTATATCCACTATATATGTATATAAAGACACTGCTGATGTTTATTTTCTTTTATTTTTATTTTTTTATAATGTTTTTATTCAGCAAGTATCCTGAATAAAAATTTTTATCACAATTTCTTTTAAAAAATTACGCAACACCATTTTCACAATAATAATTGTGATGATAGTAAGCATATTAATAAGCATATTAGAATGATTTCTGAAGGATCTTGTGACACTGAAGACTGAAGTAATGACTGCTGAATGCACAGCTTTGGCATCAGAGTAGTAAATTGTATTTTACAATATGTAAAATAAAACATTCTTTAATCATTGACAATATTACTGTTTTTGCTGTATTTTTGATAAAAGGTGGACATAATTTCAAAAACTGGTCAAAAGTTTGAAATGGGTATCTTTTTACATGTGTATTTTCTCATATATACCTAAATATTATGTTAACAGCTGTTATCTGTCTATAGGTTGCTCTCGAGAAAGTCTTCAACTTTGCCACCACCAACATCTTTGAGACTCGTGTAGCAGGCAGGATGGTGGCAGACATGTGCAGAGCAGCTGCTAAGGTAATACTTTCCCTTTGCCCAACTTGTGCCGACACACACACAGCTGTGGGGCCACATTGATTCATCTGTCCTCTGCTTTGTTTCAGTGTCACCCGGCTGAGTCTCTCAGGCTGTTTGTACCACACTGCTGTAACGCCATTACTCATCTAACTGCCAGTACGTACAAGAACATAAATGACAGTTTGTGTTATCTTTAGTCTGTGTCAGCATCCTCACTTGTGTTTTGGTGTGTTTCAGATGAAGATGTTTCAAATGAGGAAGAACTGGATAAAGAACTACTCTGGAACCTTCAGCTGCTGTCTGAGGTCAAAATAACACTATATCACACTCCACACGAAAGATTATGTACAGAAGAGCTTAAAATGTATTACAAAATCATGATAGCTGCCTAAAAATTTACTCACCTCCTCATGTTGTTCCAAACCTGTTTGACTTAATTTTTTTCTGAAGAACATAAAAAACGATATGCTGTTAGTAATCAAGCAGTTTCAGTTCCCATTGACTTCCATGTTTTTTTCATATAATAATAGTCAATGAGAATTGAAACTGTTTGGTTACCAGCATTCTTTAAAATAGAATTTATGTTCCACCAAATAAGCAAAGTCATACAGCTTTGGAGCAACATAAGTGTGAGTAAATAAAGACAGAATTTAGGTGGTCTATCCCTTTAACTAGGTTAAACTATAAAGTTTGTATCACATGCACTTTCCATTAGGTACAGTAATGGAGTCACAGCTTATGAAGAGTCACATCAATCACCTTACATCTGTTTTGACACTAGACAACAATTGTATCTCACATTACCACCACTTCTTGTTTCAGGTGACTCGCGTGGATGGAGAAAAGCTCCTCCCGTACCGCACACAGCTGGTACAGACTCTACAGCTGACCCTGCGTTTGCGCTGTAAGCAGGGTTACACTCTGGCCTGCAACCTGCTGCACCATATCCTGCGCTCCACAGCGCTCGCTTACCCCACAGACTACTGCAGTGTGCCCGGCGGCTTCAACAAGCCCCTGCAAGAGTACTTGCCCATTAAGGTACTGTGAATGTGTCTGGTACATGTGAGGACATTTGACCAGTGGAGAGAACAGAGAACTGTATTCGATCATTGTTGATCCCATGAGTTCTCATTACCTCCCTTCTTGTTCTTTAAACAGGACTGGGGTCGTCCGGGGGACCTTTGGAACCTGGAGATCCAGTGGCACGTGCCCACCGCAGAGGAGACTGCGTTCGTTTTCTATGTTCTGGACCTGTTGCTGCAGCCAGAGCTCCAGCGTCTGCAGAAATACGCACAGGGAGAGCAGGAAATGAGCAGGTCAGGTGTCAAAAGTGCACTCTTTGATAATGGTAAAGACAAAAAAGCATCATTCTGTATTGGTTTTAAAAATCTTGAATATTTTCTTAAATTGCTTTTGCGAATTCTGACACGTTTCTGAACTTTAAACAGAGATGATGTTCTTCAGAGTCTGTGTATAGTCCAGCACTGTCTGCTGGGTGCTGGTAGCATGCTCCCCCCTCTCGATGGACCCACAGTCACCGGCCTGTAAGTCCTAAAACTCACTGTGATTATAGAGCAAAGTTTGCTCTAAGCAGCAGATATGTGAAGGGACACACAACACTGATTAAGTTGTATTTCATTTTTAAATTAATTTAATGAAAACTTGTATTAATCAAGGACACTTTAAATTGATAAAAGTTATAGTACAGATGTTTATAATGTTATAGAAGTTTTCGATTTTATTTAAATGCTGTACTTTTGAACTTTCTATTCATGGTGTCCACAAAAACATTAAACAGAACAACTGTTTTCAACATTCATAATAAAAAAGTTAAAGACTGCTAAGTGGCTGCAAAACATTCAGCTTTGCCCTCAAAGGAATACATTTAATTTTAAATTATATTACACATTTGAAATGCAGAATACAGCTGTTTGAAATTGAAAAAATTGTTAAAAAAAAATTAAAATAAATAATTACAATTTACAGTACTTTCATCAAATAATTGCAGCCATGAATTTCTTTCAAAATTGTTAAAATGTTTTTTTTTTTTTTTATTGTTGTTCATTCTCTTTTGTGCAGTGTACCCAGCATGGTTAGTTTGGAGGAAACAAAGCTGTACATTGGTGTCGACTATGGTAAGCCAAAACTGGGAAGTTCATATTAAAACTCTGCATATGAAACCTGTTGTGATGAATGTCCAGTTAGAATAAGTTGTTGTACATCATGATGATAGAATAGGATATCAGCTTCTCAGTAAGACCTTGCTGATTTTTCCAGATGAGTCCAGAGAGAACTACCGTGAGGCCATCTGTAAAGTGATGAGACAGTTGCTTCGTAAGTTATCCTCATTTAGAACACCTTCCGGCACACAAAATTTACTTAATCTACATTACCCACAATTCTTAAGACAAGCGTCTTCTAATTCTCTTCTGTAGATTACATTCTGGAACATTCAGAGGATGACACCAAATCCCTTTTCGCCATTATCAAGGTAAGTGTGCACAGTAGATTTTTTTTTTTTTTGTGCAAAATGAATTGATCATTGTTCATTAAGTTTGTATTGGATCATAAAGCAATTCTTAGCCATTAAAGTTTTGTGATTTATCAGTTGTTTGTCTCCCTCAGATCATCAGTGACTTGATGCACTTCAGAGGTTCCCACAAACATGAGTTTGACTCTCGTTGGAAGAGTTTCACCTTGGTGAAGAAGTCGATGGAGAACAGGGTGTGTAGTTGGGACTAAAAAATCTTTTTTTTTGCCATTTATTTGAAATGTATAATTGTCTTATGAATCTTCTTATTCTCTCCAGCTTCATGGGAAGAAACAGCACATCAGAGCTCTTCTGATTGACAGAGTTCTTCTTCAGCATGAGGTAGGAGCCAATGCTATAATAACCTGGCATAGTGATTTGGCACATAATAGATATTGCAGAGCTTTCACTACACGATTTTCATGGCCAAAAAATTCACAAGAACAATGTTGTCATTATGTCTATAGAACTTTTGAAAAAATGAACAATGTTATCAGTCAAATTCTTCTTAAACTTTTGTGTTTTCTGTTGTTTGGCCAAAGGGAAATATGAGTGAAAGGCAGAGGGAAATATGTAACCAAAAGTACAAAGCATATATTAAAAAAAAAAAAAAAAAACATACTGCTGGGGTGTTTTTTTTTTTTTAAGCAATCCAAAAACTCCCACAATGGCTGGATAGCTTTTTAGGGTATGGGTATAATTTTGGAGTGTCAACCAGATAGTTACTGGTGCTGGATTATATACTATTAAATATTATCATATGTATAGTTTTAACATGATATGTATATTTAATTTCTTTGAATATTAGATTATTGTCAATACCAGTATATTTAAACACCCCAAGTAGGAAGTTAAATTTTTTTTTCCTGCTCTCGACGTTTAGATGCGAAAGTTGCAGGTCGAGGGCTGTGAATATAAGATTGTTCATCAGGACCTGTTGAGGGACCTTTTGCGTCTTTCCACCAGCACCTACAGCCAGGTCTGATTCCACATTCACCAAATTTTACAAAAAAATAATCCCCTTTATTTTATATGTTCTCCTGAATACCCATTTATTGGACCTTCAGGTCCGCAGCAAGGCCCAAAATGTGTTGTTCACAGCTTTGGGGACCTATAACTTCTGCTGCCGAGACATTACTCCACGTGTCCTGGAGCTACTGGAGCCCACACGAACTGATGTCACCCAGCAACAGTTCAAGGTATATAGTCTGTAATTTTCACTTTCTGTCATTAGCATAATGCTGTATTTGTCTTTAATTTAATGATTTAATACCATTGTTTTATCATAATTTGCTTTAGGGGGCGCTCTACTGCTTGCTTGGGAACCATTGTGGAGTGTGCCTTGCTAACCTACATGACTGGGATTGCATCGCTCAGACATGGCCGGCCATAGTGCGCTCAGGCCTCAGCTCAGCTATGTCTCTAGAGAAGCCCTCCATTGTCAGACTCTTCGATGACCTTGCAGACAAAGTCCACCGGCAGTACGAGACCATCGGCATCGATTTCACAGTGAGCAGCGTCGCCTGTTTTGTACATTCTAATGTGTAATGTGGTGTGCCGTTCAGACTGTTAAAGTGCGGATACGTTTATAATTGTTTGGTGACTATTCACAAGAGAAATCCAGTAATTTTAAGGGTATAGTTCACCCAAAAATGAGGGCATCCTAGGCGTGTCTGACATTCCTCTTTCAGATGAACACATTCGGAGTTATATTCAACATTGTCCTGTCTGTTCCAATCTGTATAATTGCAGTGAATGGTGCTCCTGTTTCTGAATCCAAAAAAAAGTATCCATCCATCACTAAACTACACCACTCGGCTCCGGGATGTTAATAAAGGACTTATGAAGTGAAACGATGCGTTAGTTTAAAAAAAATGTAACGAAGGGCACAGCGTAAGATCCGGAAAGAAGACTGTAATCTCAGAGTAAGCTCCAGGGAGAAGCGTGTAATCTTGCGAGAACCAAGTTTTGTATACAGCACAGGGAAACAAGTAAATTGTGACAGGTGTTTTGTTATGCTTTCTCCTCTGTGCATCTGCGTTTGTCATGCACTCTCTCCCCGGATCTTACGTTCGCCTTTCATTACGCCTACGTCATACACTCGACCCGTCCCGAACGCGCCTGCTTGAGAGACCGGAAGCTGCGCATTTCAGTTTATAAAGTTTTAAGAATCAACATTTTTCTTAAACTAACGTTTTGCTTCAGAACTCCTTTATTAACACCCTGGAGCCGTGTGGTGTAGTTTAGTGATGGATGGATAATTTTTTTTCGGATTTAGAAAGAGGGGCACCATTCACTGCAATTATACAGATTGCAACAGACAGGACAATGTGGAATATAACTCCGAATGTGTTTGTCTGAAAGAGGAATGTCAGACATGCCTAGAATGCCCTGAGGGTGAGTAAATCTTGGACTAATTTTCATTTTTGGGTGAACTATCCCTTTAATAGGAATCGGGTTAAAAATAGCATCTGCCTTGTGCTGTAAGACTTATGTTTCCCTGAATTAATCTGTAGGTACCTGAGAGTGCAGTTTTCCTGGGCCAGCGCATCACCGATTCAAGCCAGCCCACTCCACACATTGGCACTCCCACAGAAAAGGAGCTGGAGCAGGGACTGGTGCTTCAAAAAGACAAAAACCAGGATGCAGTGCAGTAAGTGCTACACACATACCCAGTCACAACATTTAATACTCAGTTAACATGGTGTAGTAAATCTTTGCTGTGTTTCCTCTTTTAGGAAATATGAAAAGCTTGTGAGAGACCTGTTGGAATGTCTAGATGACAGGGACATGTAAGTATCAAACAGATGTTTAAAAGTCTTACATTATTCTGTAAAACTAGACACAAAAGCATCACTCATTTGTGAATGTTATTGTGTGTCATTAGGCCTTGGAAGTTTGAGCACATTGCTATTGGCTTCCTGTCTCTACTGCTAAGAGATGACTATCCCCTCCCAGCCCCAGCAGTGCTCTTCTTTGTACAGAGCCTCAACCATGATGCACTTGTTGTTCGCAAGGTTCGTGGAATGTTGTTTTTGTTGGCTTTGCATAAATCTGTATCATTCTTTGCTGGGTTTTAACACCAGCCTACTCCAGTACACTTACCTAGAATGATCTATTACTGATGAAAACCTTTATTAGCTTGTTTAGATGTGTTAAATTTGGATTAGGATTAGATTTAGATCGAAACTCTGTTCAAAATTTTGGGGTCGGCAAGATTTTTGAAATGTTTTAAGAGTTTATACTCCCAAAGGCAGCATTTATATGATCAAAATATAGAAAAACAGTATTATTATGAAGTAATTACTATAATTTAAAATTAGTTTTTATTTTGATCTATTTAAAATGCAATGCAAAATGTATTTTTTTCAAATGGCAAAGCTAAATGTTTAACATGAATTTTTCCAGTCTTCAGTGTCTTATTAACCTTTTGATATTTAGAATATGCTAACATGGTGCTCAAGAAACATTTCTTATCAATGTTGAAAATGTTTTTTGCTGCTTAATATTTTTGTGGAGAGTGTGGTACATTTGTTAGCATTCTTTGATGAATACAATGTTCAGAAGAACAGCATTTATTTATAATAGAAATCTTTTATGAAATTATAAATGTCTTTACTGTCACTTTTAATTCATTTAATGCTTCCTTGCTGACTCAAGTTTTAAACAGTAGTGTGTATGCACTTAGTCTGTCATATGTTTTAAAAAAAAAAACATTAAGTATATTATTGTTTTGCTTCCAATAATTGCTGATATAGATGGCAATCGCTGCAATGGCAGGCATACTGAAACAGCTGAAGAGACAGCGGAAGAAAATGCCTGTTAGTCCCTGTGATATAAGTGAGTAAACACCACGTACAAACAAATAAATAGTACAATTAAATGAGGAGATGATTAAATTACCATTCACATCCATCTGTTGGTCCATCTGTAATATCACAGTATCTGCGGTAGGAGATAATTACACATGTGGTGCCTTGCAGGTGGGGTAATGGAGCCGGAGGGGCTGGTGGCGGGAGACAGACCGGGGAATGACTGGCTGCAGTACCACGGTGACAGCCTGCCGAGCACCCAGCAGGACTGGGACAATTTCTGCTTTATAGAGAAGACACACTGGGGCTACTACTGCTGGCCAAAGTAAACACTCCCAGCCTCTGATCACTGTATAATTCACTCACTCCAAATCTCTGCTTATAGCTATTTAATATTTCTCTGTTTATAGGAAGTTGATTGTATATGCCCCAGCAGTAGAGCAGCCCAAGGATCTTTCCGCTGAGAACATGAATGAGGTATATACATGGACTGAGTGCGCTAGACTTTGTTTTACTGCCAAACTTGACAGTATACATACTAAATGTGATTTTCTTACAGAGGGAGAGCATCATCTGTGACCATTTCACAGACCCCATGTTCATCAAACAGCTTATTGAGTTCCTGTCTCTTGAGGACCGAAAGGGCAAAGACAAGTTCAATCCTCGTCGCTTCTGTCTTTTCAAGGTACCAGCATTTATAAGACAATAATCATGGTAGAGGAGATAAAAGTACAGTTTCGCAGTAGGTTAGAAAGGAAATCAATAAAATGGAGATTTAACTGACTATTTAATATGACAATATTGTCTCTACTATCATTTGAAAAGTTTTAGGGTTAGTAAGATTTTTTTTTTTCCTCCTTTTTTCTTTTTCTGCAAGACTGCATTTATTTTATTAAAAATACAAGAAAACAGTAGTATTTTGGGGGGGAAAACATTTAAAGTAAATATTTTTATTTTAATATAGTTTACAATTAGTAGTTTACTCATTTGATGACAGCTACATTTTTTTGCAGTTCAATTATATTTTGATGCATTGCAGTGTACTGAAATGTATCATAATGTTTATGATACCTGGCTACCATTGAAAGCATGTTGAATGGCCTTGATGCAATCTGTAGAAATATTTTTAGATGTTCCTGTGCATCTTGTTAACAAGCCACTGTTTGTCCTGGACATTTGCTTACAGTGTCCTCTGCACCAGGCTGCATACAAAACTCTCAGATGCAGAGAGGACATTAAGATATGTTCAATCCCCGCATAATTCCCCTGACTTCTATTTTTGCGTTCTCAGCAGAGAGAGAACCTTTAAAAAGTAGCATTTATTGGATCATTATCATCCTGTTTATGTTCACTGATTCCAGCAGTTTTGTTGCAGTTTGCTCAGCTGTAATTCCCAAACCGAGAGATTGCACAGATTGTGAGGACCTATTCAATAAATGATTTGTGGAGGGCAGTAAATACAATTGTGCTCCCAGCTACATCTACCTCTGCAAATCTCTGCATTTTAACCAGCTCATAAACCTGCCTTGCTCAGCTGCCATTCGAATTTATTACAAAATACAGATGGCTTGCTTTCTCATTCAACACCCACAGGGACTCTTCCGGAACTACAGTGATGCCTTCCTGCCTGTTCTAAAGCCTCATATGGAACGGCTGGCAAATGACTCTCACGAGAGCACCCAGCGCTGTGTGGCTGAGATCATTGCAGGACTGGTTAGAGGCAGCAAGCACTGGAGCTTCAGCAAGGTGAGGATAGACTTAAAATTAGGAAGCCACTGAGATGTTTAACCACATTGATGTCTGGACCACCTCTTTCTTTCACACAGGTGGAGGCATTATGGAAATTCCTGATTCCTTTGATGCGCACAGCACTGTCCAATATTACTGTCGAGACCTATGCGGACTGGGGTACCTGTGTGGCAACTGCCTGTGTATGTGTTATATATCTTCACTCTGTTAAATTGTGTGCCACGTAATCCACCACCTCAATGTCTACTTGAAACCAACAGTAAATGGTCATGAAAACATTATAAATGAACTTTAAAAAAAATTATATTTAAAGGGATAGTTCACCTAAAAATGAAAATTCTGTCTTATTACTCACCCTCATGCTGTTCCAAACCTGTAAGACCTTCGTTCATCGTTAACATCAGTGGTTCCACCTTAATTTTATGAAGCTAGGAGAATACTTTTTGTGCGCAAAGAAAACAAAAATAAAAAGTATATAAACAAAAATATAAGTATAAGAGTAATGGTTGTTGGAAATTTTGCTTTGCCGTCACAGCAATAATATTTTAAATGTATATAAAAAAAGCATTATTTTTAAATTTCTATAACTATTACTGTTTCTGTTTTCTGTGTTGAGCATAAGAGACTTCTATCAAAAATAGGACAACTAACTGTTGATGAATGATATTTTCAGGAGAGCCGAGATCCACGAAAGCTCCACTGGCTTCTCGAGATGCTGATGGAGTGTCCTCTCAGCGGGGAAGGCGGATCGTTTGTAGATGCCTGGTGAGTGTATTTTGTGCTTTACTTCATGGGAAATTCTGAAACCGTTCATTATGTTTGAGAGATTAATAATTACTTTCTATCTCTGTAGCCACCTGTACGTGCTGCAGGGTGGTCTGGCACAGCAGGAGTGGAGGGTCCCAGAGCTGCTACACAGATTGCTGAGTTACCTGGAGCCCAAACTCACTCAGGTTTATAAGAATGTGAGAGAGCGCATTGGCAGGTATGTGTGCAGTCAGGCTCAAAACGGTCACTGTAGTCTAAAAATACACTGGCAGTTCTCTCTTGTCATGTTTTCTGTCTTGTCATGTCTTCTCTTGCAGTGTGCTGACGTACATTTTTATGATTGACGTTACCCTGCCACACACTCTGCCTACTAAGTCGCCACACATTGCTGAGTTTACCGAAAGGATCTTGTCTCAGCTGAAGCCCCTGATTGAGGGAGACGAGGAGATCCAAAACCACGTGGTGGAGGAGAACGGAGTGGGGGAGCAAGATGAGAGGACCCAGGCCATCAAACTCCTCAAAACTGTTCTGAAGTGGCTGATGGCCAGTGCGGGGCGCTCCTTCTCTACTCCAGTACCTCAGCAACTACAGCTGCTGCCCCTGCTCTTTAAGGTCTTGCTTGCTGTCTCTCTCTATCTTAGCCCATGCTCTTTGTATCTCATTCTTTATACATTTGTGTGGAGTGCTCTTAAGTGGACTGCTGACTTCCACTCAGTGCCTGTTTTTGTCCGTCTGTAGATCGCTCCCGTGGAAAACGATGACAGCTATGATGAGCTGAAGAGGGACGCAAAGACTTGCCTGTCCCTCATGTCTCAGGGTCTCCTCTATCCTGAGCAGATCCCTATGGTGCTGAAGGTGCTACATGAGGTGAGGCCTCAGACCCCACATATCAGGACAACAGTTTGAAAGCTGAATTTGACCTTGACCTATTTTTTAAATTTTTTTATTTAAAAGCATTATTGTTAAGTGAAACTAAAACTATTAAACTGTAAAGCTGAGAGTAAAATAAAAATAATGATGAAAATGAGAAATATTAGAAATATTACCTTATTAACTATCTGAAATAAATGGCAGTTGAAGTATTAAAATGATTGAAACTAAAACTGAAGAAAAAATAAATTAAAGCTATATAAAAATATCTAATACAATGACAAAAGTACATAACTAATTTACTAAAACTAAAAAAATAAAAGCTAATTTAAATAAAATTAAAATACTAATAAATAAACAAAATGCAGATTTTTTTTTTTTTTCCCCCTGTGATAACCAACCAATAATGATGTAGCGACAGTGATTAGTGCAGAGTACAATTAGCTGTAAATACCTTTGTAAATAATTACTCAAATTGTGGTTCTGGTTTTGATTTCAATGGTGACACCAGCATAGAAATATTCATAATTCTGCTTTGCTGAAAACACAGAATTGTTGTGGACGCAACACATTGTCACCGAATGAGTATGTAATAAGTGGCACTGATTATATTTCATGATTTTATCATTTAATTATATTACCGTCTATTGTTGTAATATGTTAGTATCATCAGTGATTGCATTCACTAGAAATATTTAAAAAGTGCATATCCAGTAAAATTATGTACTTACAGGGCTCGAAATTAACTTTTTTACTAGGTAGCACTGGTGCTCCCAACTTTAAAAATTTAGGAGCACCCACCAAACATTAATGAGCATCATAACTACAAATTATATATTAACAGATTTCATCTTTACATTCTTAACTTTAATGCAGATTGGTTAATATATTAGCTGTCAATCACTCAGTCACTGATTTCCGCTGTCAGGTGACAGGGCGCTAACTACTGCGGGAAATGCAATGGGCTGAAGAAGAGAAATGAAAAGAAACACTGACAGATTCCTTTCGTAAACCACCGAAGTGGTTAAACACAGAGAGAGAGCTCCTCTTCGGCGAGGGTTAGGATGGTGTATGCGGTGTTAAATTTTACATTAAGCTCTGCCAATTGCGCAGAACGGCTGGCAGCTAGGGGTATGCAGTATTAACTCGATATTTTCTAGGATTTTATCGATAACGAGAATTAGACGATATTTTGCTTGTGTTATTGTGCTGGTAGTCTTAAGGACTACCGTGGACAGCTGCAGTTTTTGATATTCTTCATATTCTGTGTGGTGGTCAGTTCACAGCAGTGATAGAAATTAATCTTTTCCAGTAAGTTTAAATTGATTTTTACCCTTTATGGTCATTTTCACAATTAAGCCATTTTTTCTAAAAGTGTGCATCATCATTTGAGTCAAATTCTTACATTTAATCAGTCAATTAGATAAATGTCAATAATAAGACATTTGGGCTGTTATCAAGCAAATGAAATCAGTATCAACAAAATTCATCTTTTGAATTTAGAATTTCTGAAGTGGCATTTAGATGCACTTACACCTGCTTAATGCAGGACATGAATGCATTTAACCTGCAGTTACACATGCATATATAATGTTCTAATACTGTAAACATAAATGTTGAATACTGATATTTGAAATTATTTTTAAAAAATTAAAAGATCCTTAAATGTGATCCACATTACCTTAAATGTGAAATTACAATCGCCAGTAGGTGGCATCAAGTCACTGTTAATAATGAGTCACTGCGATTGAACTGAATCATTTAAACGGTTGATTCATTCAGGAACGAAACGAAACACCGTCATGTTGCTCAGAGACGTGAAAGTGTGTGGCTTTGTTTGGAATTATTTTTGTTGTCGAAATAGAGCAAAAACAGGAAATATGGTGTCTAAAACGCAAGTCTCTTAATATTAACTTCTTGTTTATTGAACTGTAACGTTAGTACAATCAATATCACATTTGTAATCATGCTGATTTTTTGAAGGATAAAACGGCACTCTTCGTGTGATATTAACTATATGAAATGATATAAAGCCCCCATATCTTGAATTTTGTTATGCATTTTAATAGACCGAATCATACAGTGAAAGCGCACTGTAAATGCGCACGCGCACTAGTCTAACCTACTAGACTTCATCACGTCATGTATGCGTGCATTCTCTGTAGGTGTTTGGTTTGGCTTTTGCAGTATACTTGATAATGTCAAATCGCACATCGTTAAAACAATTAAGATATTATCGCAGTCCCTTACGTGAGCATCCTTATCAAAATAACGTTTGATAGAAAGGCAGACCGGTCACCGTATCAGCACACAGAAGGCACATAACTGTGAACGTTTTTAGAGAAATGAAAACAGGTCGCACTACAACAATTATATGCACTTGCACAAATGCTCCTATATGTATTTAGAGGTCGCACAGATTAAATTATGGGAGCATATGCGACCAAAATAGTCGCAATTTCGAGCCTTGACTTATTTTAAATCTAATCCACTGGTGAAATCAGGCATTATGGTGCTAGCAAATATTCATCCAAATACGTATGTTTAGTATTACATATAATAATATCCCACATGCTTAAAATGTCAATACATGTATAGACTTTTTTTTTTATTTACCATTATTACCCAGTCTATAGTGCTATATTTGCTGTGCAATCATAAGATTTGATATTTTTTCAGATTGCTGGCAGCAGCTCTTGGCATGCACGATTCTCAGTGCTAACATACCTCCAGATAATGGTGTTCTATAATCTGTTCACCATACTGAGCAATGAGCAGGCTGTTCAGGACGTGAGAGCACTGGTCATCAGGCTGCTGGAGGATGAGCAGCTGGAGGTACCTTTCGGGCCACACTGGCATCCTGGCATCATCATTTATTCACTTTTATGCAGCCTTGTTCATTAAACCTTCATCTCTTTGCATCTCTGTGCCTTAGGTGAGAGAGATGGCTGCCACCACTCTCAGCGGCTTCCTGCAGTGTAACTTCTTGGCAATGGATGCCTCCATGCAGACTCACTTTGAGGCTCTATGCAAAACCAGATTACCCAAAAAGAGGAAGAGAGGCTCTGTGGTGGACACTATTCCTTCAGTCGGTATGATCACGCTTTAATCACATGCAGTGCTGTGCTGTTTGTATCAGAGCCATGGCACAGTGGTAACATTTAATGCCTGCGAAATTTAAGAACCAAAGTCATTTAAGTTCAAGTCTGGGTCTGGTCAAGTCCCATTCCCTCTGTCTAATTATTCTGCCACGAAAAGGCATGAGATGCCTGTAAATAATCTAATAAAAAAATAGCTCTAGCGTTTTATTTATGTGCATATTTACTATTTTGAATAAAAAAAAAATTTAAATATCCTTAAGACATGATACATTCACTTGATAAGCAAAACGTAGGCCAAATGCAGTTATGTTCAAGATAAATTACAAGTGTTTTTAATTTTGCTGCTCTGGTGAATTTATCTTGTTTTAAGGATATTTAGAATTTTTACTGGAAAACAAAATTATTTTAAGAACAAATTTTTGAACAATTTTTTTAAAAACAATTTTTGAAACTTTTGTGTGTTTGAAAATCTTGTAAATATCCTTAAAAACAAAATAAAACAGATTTTTTTCCCCCAAAAGAATCAGAATTATAAAAAATATATATATAATTTCTTTTTATTTGTATACTATTTGAAAAGGAAAAAGCCTTAAGAATCATATTCAGCTTTTCTAAAATGTTTTTATTTATATTATTTATTAGAAAACAAATACAATTTAATTAAAAATAAGTGCACAAAAATAAACTAAATCTGTTTATTAAAATTAGATTTCTTTTTATTTAGAGATATTCAGATAAAAATCGCTTAAAAATTGAATCACAGTTTTTGAAATCATTTTGTTTTCTAGTAAATCTTCTAAATATCCTTAAACTCATTTTTTTTCAAAAGTATTTGAATATCCCTGTGAATAAAACAAATCTAATTGTCTTCTATATTTATTTATTTATATATTTTTTATACCCCAAGAGTCCTATTTATCTTGTTTTAAATGCTTTTATTTATATTATTTACTAGAAAACAAATACAATTTTATTAAAATAAAATGTTCAGATACTTTTATTGAAGGCAAAAAAAAAAATAATAATAATTTTGCTGTACGTAACCCATGTTTGTCTATCCTCAGATCTGGTACGGCGTCACGCTGGCGTGCTGGGACTCAGTGCTTGCATCTTATCCAGCCCGTATGATGTCCCAACCTGGATGCCTCAGCTCCTCATGGACCTCAGCGCACACCTCAACGACACGCAGCCTATTGAGGTACACTGGTCACATCACAACAAACACAATTGCTTTCTGTCTCCCTCTTGTGCTCTTCGCTCTTAGGGCCCATTAAATCTAACAAAAATCAATACAAACCTCTCTCCGTCTGATTTAGATGACCGTGAAAAAGACTCTGTCTAATTTCCGCCGTACTCATCACGACAACTGGCTGGAGCACAAGCAGCAGTTCACAGATGACCAACTCGTGGTGCTCACAGACCTTCTCGTGTCACCCTGCTACTATGCATAGACGGGTACGTTACAAAGACACCTGTTTAAAGGAACAGCTCATCCAAAAAATGATCATTTGCTGAAAATGTGCTCAGCCGCAGACCATCCAAAAGACCAGTTTGTTTCTTCATCAAACCACATTTCAAGAAGTTTAGCATTGCATTACTTGCAGTGAATGGGTGCCGTCAGAATGAGAGTCCAAACAGCTGATTTTTGTGATTGTTTTTATTTGCTGTTTGAACTCTCATTCTGGCGGCACCCATTGTCACTCATAATAGAAATCTATAAGTATAAGAAATCATATAAGTCTATAAACGCTGCTTGATCGTGACATTTATCTGTTTCTTTACAGGTTGTGACGATGTTGCTGCAGGTTTTAGTTTAGTATGTGTGTGTATGTATGTATGTATGTATGTATGTATATATGTGTATATATATATATATATATATATATATATATATATATATATATATATATATATATATAATACACACTATTTTTTTGTGTGTGTATATATATATATATATATATATATATATATATATATATATATATATATATATATATATATATATATATATATATATATATATATATATATATATATATATATACAAATAAAATATCTTATGCATTCATGAGGGTGGGATGGGAGGACACAGATGCTCAGAATCTCAGCATCTACAGCAGAACCTCTCGAACCCAGACCCAGGAGCCCACTAAACCACGAGCACATGATGAGAGGAGAGCAGGAGGCACGTATAGGCACGAAGGAGACACGAGATGAGTGATTAAACGACCTAGACATATACTCTGTACGTACTGTTTGTATGTATATATCTAGCCCATATTTTTGCATTTCAACTATACTTAATATTTAAGGTTTACCAGTGCAGGAATGTACAGCCTGCAGTCTGTAATATTATTGTACAGATAGATTTTTTTTTCCTCTATAATCCTGTGTGTTGACATGAAGTGTGTGACGAAGGACAGAATGCCTATGGATCGCCCCATAAATCCAACTCCAAAGCCCCCATGATGCTCTCTGGCGAGGTTCTCAGTGATCTGAGCATGTAAAGGTAGTCCAATGACTGAATCTGTTACGTTTAGAATTTGAAACCACTTAACTGGAAGATTTTTCATCTTTTAGCATTTTGTTTTCAGTAAACATTTTACAGCTAGCAGCATGTGATTCTTGGTTAAGTGTCATTTTTGGCACACCAGCATCTCTTCAACCTAAACCTCCACAGTAATGTGATGCGACAGGCACCACTTTGTGTTGGCGATGGTTGCTCGACGCATCGGTAACTTGATGAAGAATATATTCGGGCTGAGCCCTCGTTATTTATCATCACATGAGGAAGTCTGAGTACTGTGACGTTATTGTGGTATGTGTGTCATTGTTCTGTGGCGCTCTGGTCACATGCCATCATAACAGGGTTTTGTTTTGTGTCCTATGTGTTTGTGTATTTTATGTGTATGTATGCATTTATGTACTGTACATATGCATTTATCTATGCATAAACGATTGACACATATTCTAGTGAGAGCAGCCAGGCTGGATTCAGTATGAGAGTGTGTGGAAGGCGGCAGGATACATGTGCATGTTTGTTTGAGTGTGCATGTTTGTAGTTTGATCGTGTTTTGAGCCATTTCTTACTGGCATGTGACAGAATCCAGGATAGATTTTTTTTTTTCTTTTTTCCTGTCACTCTTTTCTCCAGCCTCAGTACAGAAACACTTTAGATTGTCGTCTGAATCACACACAGCGCCAGGAAGGGCTTCAGGTTCTACTATGGTTAGCTCTGTTTTACATTTGGAAGTGTACATAACTGAAACATTATTTAGCTTAGTGCCAAAACTGCAGTGATTTTTCTCTATTTTTTTAGATGTTTGCTTTGTTTTACTCTCAAGGCCAATAAATGTACTGTTTTTAACAAATTAAAATACAAGGTCTCTTTTTTTCCTCACAATGTTGCGTTTCTTTATTTTTTATTATTATTATTATCTGGGTCTCACAATAAATATGCAATCATCATTATTAACTAGTAACAGTGGTGAACTCAACAAAGATCCTGTACACAAAATGTAAATACAATAGACTTGTGCTAGAATTGAGTTGCAATTCTGACATATTATTAAACAATAACTGGTAAATTATGAATAAAATGTAGATGAACTCAAAGCTTTGCTTGGGTGAATCTCAGGTAGAGAGAGAGATAGATAGGTAGACAGACAGACAGACAGACAGACGGACAGATAGATAAGTAGTCCTTATGGAGGACACAATGCCAAGATGATTAATGGCTTTGACCTTTCCCCCTCCCCCACACGGCCCACCCACGTCATGTTGACCCCGTGACCCAGATGTTGCAATCGGCATGCGTGAAATTCCGATGTTTGTACAAGTGTTTGTACATGTCCGACCGGTGACAGGAGATAAAATGAAGCCCTGTGGAATATTTTTGAAGATTTTATGGTCTGTCCCTATATCCGGGGAGTTTTGTCCATCTGCGGCCCACGTGTCCGGCTGCATTCCAAGGCATGGTGTGTTATGGACTCTCTCTGTATGGGTGTGTGAGAAAAATATATTGGATTTAAGGACAATAACAGAATAAATAATCAATTTTAACAGAATATAAGAGCATATCACAATATGCGTGTGCGTACCCGCAATATAATATGATGACTGTATAAAAAGAAATTAAATAAAATATGTGACCCTGGACCACAAAAAATTTAGGTGTATACATCAACTGAAATCTGAATAAATAAGCTTTCCATTGATGTATGGTTTGTTAGGATCGGACAATATTTGGCCGAGATACAACTATTTGAAAATCTGGAATCTGAGGGCGCAAAAAAATCTAAATATTGAGAAAATCGACCTATGAAGTTCTTAGCAATGCATATTACTAATCAAAAATGAAGTTTTAATACATCTACGGTAAGAAATTTACAAAATATCTTCATGGAACATCATCTTTACTTAATATCCTAATGATTTTTGGCATAAAAGAAAAATGTATAATTTTACCCATACAATGTATTTTTGGCTATTGCTACAAATATACCCCAGTGACTTAAGACTCGTTTTGTGGTCCAGGGTCACATATGTAACATGACTAATAATGAAATGGAAATAAAACAATAAATAAATGGGTAAAAATTCCCTTACATCTTTTCCAAGAAAAAAAGATTTCTACCTCGTGCAAGGTTCTTTGAATGAGAGGTTTACAAAAAAATGTTTAGTTTAAGCTGAAAGAAGAAATCTTTCTTTGAGATTCTGTCTCTCTTTCTCCCCCTCACCCTCTCTCTCTCTCTCTCTCTCTCTCACACACACACACACACACTTGCTTAGCTATCTAAATGGTGATATTACAGACTCCTATTGTGTTCATTTTATTTATTTATTTTTTATCTACAGATAATTACATTTTACAGCCTAACACTAACCCATCACAGAAAACTTTACATCTTACAAAATAAATAAATAATCAATGTGCTTTCTAAGTAATTTTCTCACGGGGCTCAATAAAATGGCCCATGCAAAGTCAAAACGTTCCTCTCTTTGAGAGGACACTTGGCCCCACAGCGTTGGTTAAACAAGTATACAAACACACATTCAATCATTCCAGTCTTATTCTCTTCTTTTAAATGAAATTATAAATAAATTATGCGATCACACATGATATAAAACAATGCAAACATTTACACTAGTTTTAGTCATCAATAAAAATATAAAAACGTTGTACATTTTATCAGGAGCGGGAAAATAGAGTTTGTCATGTTAGAAAAAGTTATCGGTTAATTGTAATGAGGAACCAGCGACGTCAAAATAATAAAAGGGGAAAACAATATACATTTTAATAGGCCAAACGATAAAGGCTATTGTGGCCCCCGACATGTCCGGACATGTCAAATTTCTGTTTTATGGATGCTTTCCATAGACATAATTCAATTTAATTCAATTCACATTTATTTGTATAGCTTTTCACAAAACAAATTGTTGCACAGCAGTTTCTACATTATATTTAGAACATTTTAATATTTATATTTACATTTATATTAATGAATTTTATACAGTATCATCCCCTAAACCTACCCATCACAGTAAACTTTCCTCATTTTTATATTTTCATAAACATCATTTAGCATAATTTAATTTAAAGTGAATTTATTTTAATTTAATTTAAAAAAAAAGTTCATGGATACAATCTTTTGGAGTATTACTACACTCCGTGACACTACATAGACAATGTTTTTTACTGTACACCTACCCATCACAAAAAAAAAAAAAAAAAAATTCTGCATACAGCCATTTTTAATAAAATATTGTTTTTAAGCGATCTGAATTATGAGGACTCAAAGTTTAATCATAAACTACATTGTCATATCAGTGTAATACCTACATCATTATACAATTTTTTTTTTTATCATGTCATATAAACAAGCACACACAAACATTTTAAGCTAAAGAGAGACTTATCTCTATTTTAAAGAATATGGAAATATATAATTATATACAGTATTACAGCATGTTACTAAAGCAAATCATTCATTGTTCATTTTAAACAAGTATTCAACATTTAAGTTTATTGAACTTATAAAACACAGTAACAAACGTTACTAAAGC
Source organism: Acrossocheilus fasciatus (assembly GCA_036784905.1). NCBI lineage: Eukaryota > Metazoa > Chordata > Actinopteri > Cypriniformes > Cyprinidae > Acrossocheilus > Acrossocheilus fasciatus. The sequence goes on from CM071949.1 coordinate 17,783,950, forward strand.
AAAGCAAATCTTTTATTGTACATTTTATTAATGTATTCAACATTTAACACTTCATTCTCTTCATTTAAAGAATATGGTAATAAACAAAATATATAATTATATATGTCATAGTAACAAACATGTTACTAAAGCAAAACATTTATCATACATTTTTAAAAAACTATTCAACATTTAAGTTTATTGAACTTATAAAACACAATTCTCTTCTTCTAAAGTAAAACTCTTCTCTTTTTTTTTTGGTAAAAAACTGTGGTTCTATAAAACATACTGTATAAAAATAAAACGCTTTACATTATTCTGGGGGCAATGGTGTTCATACTTCGAATGAAATGTTTACAAAATGTACCTAAGTTGGGAAATTAAGTCCTGCTTTGAGCTCTTCTCACTCACAAGAGTGAAATGTCAGTCTGAGTGGGGCGAGCTGATGCACACACACACACACACACACATGTTGGTTTTTATTTTTTATGGGGACATTCCATAGTCGTAATTATTTTGTACTGTACAAACCGTACACCTACCAATCATGCAAAAATTTGGCAAACTTCCATTTTTAATAATTATCTGAATTATGATGACTCAAGAAGTTTAATCATAAACCACATTGTCATATCAGTGTAATAACTACATCATTATACAATTTTATAATCATATAAGTCATATAAACAAGCACGTGCATACATAAACATTTTAAGCTAAAGAGAGACTTGTCTCTATTTTAAAGAATATGGTAATAAAATATATACTTATATGTTACTGAAGCAAATCATTTATCATACATTTCAAACTTGTATTCAACATTTATTTATTGACCTTATAAAGAACATCATTCTCTTCATTTAGAGAAGATTATATAGCACACGCTGTATAAAATAAACATTTACTAGTTTTAGATGACAATATAAAAACGCCTTACATTTTTCAGAGTGCTTAGAGGCAGGCTAGATCTTTATGCAATGACGTCCATTCCGCGAATGAAATGTTTCCAATAAATAGATAAATATAAAAATAAAACAAAAATGTTTCAGTCGAAACTCACAGATCCTCCCAGGGCTAAGCATCATAGTTAAATGGATTGAATGCTTGAAGGCCCACTCAGACACGGGGAGGAGTCTCTGTGGTCCATAACAGCTCATGTGTCAAGTTAGTCTGCTACCCCTTTTCCAGAGTGAGCGTCTTCATCTTAAAACAAAAAATGTGTTATTATTATTATTATTATTATTAAACCATAAGCTTAAGAGTGTAAATAAGTTATTTCAAAATTAAAAGAATTAGACGAAATCTTAAAGGTTTTAAATAAAACATTTTACTTATCTGTTGCAAATTTAACCTAAATCATGATTTTTATTCAATTGTACCTGTTCAAATCTTAGTTTATCATTTTAAAGAGGACCTATTATGCAAAAATAACTTTTATAAGGTGTTTGAACACAGTTGTGTGGCTGCAGTGTGTGAAAACAACCAACCTATAATGTTAAAAATCCACCAACTCGTTTTTTTCTAAAACCAATAAATCATGAACGGTCTCTCCAAACAAGCCGTTTCAGATTCTCCCTCTGTTCACGTCACTGAGGGGAAAAAGTCCCGCCCATTTGTGACGCTCTCTGCCCTATTAGCATAAACCTGAGTGAGAAGCTGCGGTTCGCCATTACTGGAGTTATATACAATGTCAACGCTAAAGAGGCTTTACAAGTGTTGTGTTTTGGGATGCACTAATGAACATAGGAGTAGCCATAATCTCCCCTTCATCTGAGCCGAGGACACTGTGGTTACATTTCATGTTCGAAGGAAATATCCCGGGAAAAAATCAGTAAGGTCCCCTATATGTTTAGGAATCAATACCAACGCTTCGTGCGCGAACGTCAGCTCCAGACAAAGTAAGTATCATGCGTTTGTTTTCCAAATTGCCTTTCTGAAAGAGGTTCTTGGCACTCTGTAAGGCTAATTGCTACATCTTGTAAAAAGGAGCATACTATGTCCCCTTTAAAGGAAACTTGTACTTAGTTTATTTTATCAGCCTTTTCTGAACCGATCTTTATCAGCGTGATAAATATCATACTATACTGAAAATATATGTAGAAAGTTACAATATGTGATGTATCCGCTTTGTTTGCGGGTCTTTGAAGAGAGATGTTAATACGATATATATAAAACATGCTTTTGTCGTTAAGACTGCTTATTAATAGTGGTAATAATTTTAAGTTTTTAGGGTTCACAAGTCTCATAGATCTATATTATTTTAATTTATTTATTAGTTTTCTTATTTTTACAAAGATTTCAAGTCCTAGTTAATATGAGGCCAAAACATGATTTTACAAAAGAAATCGTTGATAAATGCGGTTTTTAAAATTGGAGTATTTTAAAAATAATCCACACAGTTACTCACACACACACACACACACACAATGACATTATTCAAGAAGGTCTGCAGTTCAGATTGGCATATGTAAATTAGTTTTCAAACATTTTCCCAAAATCAACTATTGTATTGTACATTTGTATAACACTTACTGGTTTTAAATCATAAACTTGCTTCAAGGTTCACGCTACTTTTATAAGACTGATAAATGTGTGGTGAATGCACGAATCAGTCTACCAAATAAGTTTAATGCAATTTTTAAGAAAGTGATTATTTTTAAATACAACTAGACCAGACAAAATATTCTTCTTTCTTTTTGACAAACCTACATTTAAGATGATTTTTCCCTGAGGTGTTCATTATCTGAGTGGAACTGGTATTATTTGGGGGTCTAAATAATGTGGGGGACTAGATGAAGCTTCTTAACCGAACAAAGAAAACACATTTTACATTCATTCATTCATATTTTATTCAATATTTTTGCACACGTATCGTGGCTTCCTGCTCTCTTATTTTAAGGGCTCGTCTAATGCTTTTGATGCATCAGAATGTGGATTTTTCACCATCCAACATGAAATTAATAGATATAGAATAACCCTTATCGATTTGATTTATCGTTTAAGAAAAGGGTCATAATGCATACAGAATACAGAAAACCTCCTCTTGATCTACTGTGACTGTCATTTTACTAAGTCAAACGATCCGGATTATGGATGACGCTGTACACATTTTGTTTGTTGGACTGTATATGTCGTTACTATGACTGTAGGCGAGGCCTTCTCTCTAAGAGCTGTCAGCATTGTGTTTACAGAAATAAATGAAAATTAAGAAAATTACTCTCTACTTGAGAGCAATTAATATCGCTTCGGAGGATCTAACCCATAAACCCTAAGTGTTAATGCACTGTAAAAAAAAATGACCGTGATTTTAACGGTAAAAAACAGTGAAAATGCTACAGTAAAAACCTGTTAAATGGTTAACGGTAAGTTCCTGTAAAATTTACAGGGAAAAACCGTAAACTGACATTCCCAGAATGAAATTTTGTTTGAATTTGATGTTTTTTCTTTGAAATAACTGTTTCTTGTTATTTTTTTTCTTATCAGTTGTTTATTAGGATATGTTACTTGTAATGTTGTTAAATTAATGTTTATTGCATATTTCAGTTTAATGAGTTTGTGTGAATGACACTGTGCACCTTCTATATATGTTATTATTTAAAAGCTGCTTGTGATGGGCTTTAGTTCATCATGTGACTTTCTCATCACCACCTGCATTTGGTGGTTATCAGTGTATTTCAAAGGTACAAAACAGATTTCAGTACTTCAATAGGTTGGTATAATATCATTATATTATCAGTTAATGAAATTGCGGTATTTAACTGTAAATTTAAGTTAAACCCCTAAATTCTAAAAAGTTGTTACTGTATTTTTTTTTACGGTAGAATTCCTGCAACCACAGCTGCCGTTTTTTTACAGTAAATTTTACAGATTTTTTTTTACAGTGTGCTCAGGGCCTGGACCAGCGTGAATTAAAACAGTCAATCCAGATTCTAGGAAACGGTGACAACGCTCTATATAGATTAGGCCACAAAGTTTATCTCTTGAAAAGAATCGAATTTTGAAAAAGTTGACGCCGTGCAAAAGCTTATGGAGCGTGCCTCTGGAAACTGATGCACACGGTCATCGAGCATGTGTGCGATCCTAAAGATGATTCTACGGGAGATAACAAGTGTGTAAAAAAATCTCAAGAACAAAATGAACGTTGTGCCAATCTGAACTGCAGACCTTCCTGAATAACGTCATTGTGTGTGTGTGGATCTGTTTTAATTATTTTTAAAGTAATCAATCAATTTTTTAAAACACTGTAACAACCACATTTATCAACATGATTTCTTTTGTATTATCATGTTTTGGCCTCATATTTACTAGGAATTGAATTGAAATCTTTGTAAAAATAAGAAAAGTAATTAATTAATTAATTATTTAAAATAATATAGATCTATGAGACTTGTGAACCCTTTTTAAGTGTTACCACTATTAATAAGCAGTCTTAACAACAAAAGCATATGATGACTAAAACTAGTGTAAATGTTTGCATAGTTCTATATCGTGTTTTATCGCATAATTTATTTATATTCATTTCATTTCATTTAAAAGAAGAGAATAATGTGTGTTTGTATACTTGTTTAACCTACACTGTGGGGGCCAAGGGTCCTCTCAACGAGAGGAACATTTTGACTTTCATGGGCCATTTTATTGAGCCCCATGAGAAAATTACTTAGAAAGCACATCAATTATTTATTTATTGTGATGGGTTCATGTCAGGTTGTAAAATGTAATTATCTGTAGATCAAAAAAAAAAAAAAACTAATAGGAGTCTGTAATGTCACCATTTAGATAGATAAGCAAACGTGTGTGTGTGTGTGTGAGAAAGAGAGAGAGAATCTCAAAGAAAGATTTCTTCTTTAAACTTAAACTAATGAGGGTCCTTGCACGAGGTGGAAATCTTTTTTTCTTGGAAAAAATGTAAGAGGATTTTTTTTACCCGTTTCTTTATTTATTGTTTTATTCCCATTTCATTATTAGTCATGTTACATATTTTATTTAATTTCTTTTTATACAGTCATCATATTATATTGCGGGTACGCACACGCATATTGTGATATGCTCTTATATTCTGTTAAAATTGTTTATTTATTCTGTTATTGTCCTTAAGTCCAATATATTTTTCTCACACACCCATACAGAGAGATTCCATTACACACCATGCCTTGGAATGCAGCTGGACACGTGGGCCGCAGATGGACAAAACTCCCCGGATATAGGGACAGACCATAAAATCTCCAAAAACATTCCACAGGGCTTCATTTTATCTCCTGTCACCGGTCGGACATGTACAAACATCGGAATCAATTGCAACATCGTAACGGGTCACGGGGTCAACATGACGTGGTTGTGAATTATTCACAATTTTAAAAATGACCAAGTAAAACAATCTATAATATTTTTATTAAGTAAAATGTTAGTGTGAATTTGGGTTGGAAATGAAATTGAAATTGTTAAATGACATTAAAATGTTATACAATGGAAAATAATTCTTTAAGATTTCAAGAACATGTTTAAAATTTGGTTTATTCAAATTATTATTTTAATTTTGGAGTAAGTTGGTGACGTAAACGTTTATGTTCATGAGATTCACCTTGTTATGGCTTATTTGAAGATTAGGATGGTAAGGAACTTTAAAAATAAAGAGAAAATGGCTTTGTAACATATTCAAGTATCCGGAATCAAATTAACCAGCCTCTGAAAAATAAATCATCCTTTCATGGACGTAACAACGTTATGTGCAATATACTGAAATCCTTTCAAGTTCTTGATTCGTATCTCAAGGTTTATCGCGAGACAAATGATGTGAAATGTCACATCGTAAAATCAAGTGTAGATTCAGTAGTGACTACCATATATTAAATAATCCCATTTAAAAACATAACAGTGGTTTAAGTACTGCTTATCTAACGCTTTATCAGGTAATCCCTTTAAGCATGCATCGGATATAATCTATATATGTGGAACAAAAAAATGGACTAAATTCCTGAGTTTTTCAGAAGATTAAGGACAAAGCAGACTATAGCAGATCACTCAATCTCCTTCTGCTTCTGCAGCTCCTTCACAAGACGCTCCAAAGAGAACAGGTGATCGTCTAAGTCTTCGGGTATTAGATGCCTGAGGGCTTCGGCGAGCTCAAACAGGTAATCTGTATTCTTGCCACTGGGGCCTACAGACTTCACAATCTGCTGAGCAATTGTCTCCAAAGGTGCTGGGCCAAGGTAATTTGGGTTGTCACAGGAGCCGATGTACAGCAGTGTGTCCTGCATTGGTTGGTATTCTTCATCTTTGGGATGAAATGTAACAGTGATCACCCCATAGCCGCCTTTCTCTCTGTAGTCCAGATACTCTTTCACTTCCTTTTCTCGACCTGATGGCAATTTATAAGCAACGCCCCATACACAGCCCTAACAGCAAATAGAGAGTGAACGAACAGGAAAAAAGTGGTTGGATTACTCACTTTTTGTTTGGCTTACTCTCATTTGCATGTAAATGAAATATATGTATGTAAATGTCATATACGATCACAAATATAATATCAAAAATATGGCACTTTCCGTTAATATTGTACAAAACAGGGTCTGAGACTCTTTTTTTTAAAAACATTAAATAAAAGGTCAGATGTTGACTCAGAAGGTCATAAAATAATTCATATTAAAAAAGTTCAAAAATATTAAAAAGGATTTAATTTAATACAATTACAAATATTAGAAGTAATTGTATAAAAAAATCTGTATTCACCATTTAAGGTGGGATATACAGACATTTGATTTGTTTCAAACTAGCTAAATTTCATTCTAGGTTAATTATGCTTGATGATAATAGTTTATTTAAAAATTAATGAAAAAAAAAAACTATTTTTGAAGTGGAATAAAAAAATAGACATACTGTATACTGCATCACAATAATTAGGCTGGATACAGTCATTTTATGTTCAAAACATTTCATCCAAGGAGAATTATGTTATATTAATTTGAATTATGATAATAATTTGAAAAAATACAATAAAATACTAATGTGAATTATAAAAAAATATATTGACATGACACTGTATAAAAATACTGCATAGATACAGAAATCAGATGTTTAAATTATGTTCTGTTATATAACATTTGTTTTAATACTTTAAAATATTTTTAGTATATTTTATTTTATAATTATAAATTATATTAATTTAATGCTAGGCAATTATAAATGTAGTAGTATTAAATAATAATAGTAATAATAGTTTATCAATATATATATATATATAAATAAGTTTAAAAAAGTTCCTTCCATGCTTTAGGGGGGAAACAAAACATTGGAACAAAAAAAAAAAAAGTGTACCGAATTCGAGGAATGTAACGTAATGTGCCATATATCGGCTCTGTATTGGTTTGAATCTTATAAATCGAGCAGTATTTAACAGGTTGACAGTTATTACCTCAGGGTCCTCTATTAATGTCACCACTCGCCCAGGCTGAAATAGAATCGATAAAAAGTAAAAGTGTTAAACGTACTGTGTAGTGCTCTGTCATCCTTAAAGGTCACCACGACTGGGCACCTGCTGTTCATAAACTCATATGGCTTTGATAGTGAATAATTTGGTCCATACCTTTCCAGGCACCCCGCGATGATCCGTACTTCCCTGCCAGAATCTGCGACTGAAACCTTTGACGAAACCCACTCGTTTCTCCTCGTATGGAAAGTCAACTTTCCAAATCAAAGATCCGTAACCAAAAACCCACATGCTTCTTGCTGACAGCTCAAGGTGTGTCTGACTCTGAACACATACTCCACTCATAAATCGATGGACGGGAGTTTTTAGGGCTCGTGCACAGCTGACGAGTTTGGTTAGGTATGTTGACACCGTTGGCATAGGTGTGGACACAACACAGTAATTAGTATGCTAAAGAGAAAGTCATAACATTACTTGCCAAGGGCAGAAACAGATCTAGCCGAAAATATCTGGCATCAAGTCTCACATCTGTTGCCTTTTGATCTAGAAGCTGCCGTACACACTGCGCGTTACTGTTTATATAAGCTTTCGCTAAAAACATAAACATAACGTAAAAAGCCGTACAGCATTAGTTGAATGTATGAACAGGGTGCTAGTAGAGGTTATTTTTCAAAATAAAAGCCAGGTCACCGGCTTTAAAAATAAATCCTTACAAAATAATACATAAATAAATCTACCATGATAAACAGACTATCCATGATTATATTTTAAATAATAATAATAATTATTAATAAATAAATAAATAAAAATTAAGTAAATAAATAAATAAATAGTACATCTACCATGATAACCAGACTACCCACCATGTAACGTATTTTCATGTAATGTATATCACACATATTAAAATTATATTTGTACGTTTTCTGACCATCCGTGGGAACCCTACATGTTCAATAGACAAGCAATGCTTTGTTGTATATATTGCTGTCTTACGTTATGTAATTATATCTAATTAAGGATCTGAATGAAGAACTCTGAACAAAAATCACTTAAGCTGGAATACTGTTAGTTATTGAATAATATCTCCTTATGATGACATATTTCCGTCTAGCGGGTGGATCAACTGAAAATATGTCAAACAAAATACTGGACTTGTTTTTATGTTGTTGTTGTTGTTGTTTTTATTTTCTCTTATTTTTTATGGACGGAACGAAACATTACACACCTGTGTTCCAGCCGGAGCTCTGAATCAGCCAATCAGAAAACAGCATCGGCGGAAACGTCCATTAAATTGATCTTGTCCTAAAACGACTGGATTGTGAATTCTGTCGTCACTTTTTCATGTGTGTACAGATGTTTTAGGACCGCGATATGATTTTTCTTTTTGTTGTCTTGTGGACATATTAAAGATTCAAAGTGGGGAAGTCGAACTAGATTACTAGACTAGTAACGTTATACTAGAAGTGACAGAGCACAGCTGTTAACTTATTTTGCAATCAAAGCACCGTTATCTGCCCAGCTTATCATAATTATTGGTGTAACCTAGTATCAACTTGACCTGGTTGTGCATTATAGAGGTTTAACCTGTGACACTGCAGTGTATATCAGGTGTAATTTAAGACCTGGAGCTGTCAACCTGCACTCAGTCAGAGTCGCTGTTTGTAAGTGAGCGAACACGAACTCTCAGTAATGTTTGAGGGATAGTGTTGTGTTTTTAAACGGACAATAATCAGATGGACTTCACGGAGTGCTATGGAGACACCTGTTCAGCCGTCGCGCTGGCAGCCCGGGAGGGGAAGGGTCGACGGGTACAGAAGCTCATCCAGAGAGGCTTCGCGGTGGATGTGAAAGATAACCGGGGCTGGAACGCCCTGCATGAGGCTGCGGCGGCTGGATCAGCAGAGTGTGTGCGGCTTCTCCTCCCTGCAGCCGGTAACAACTTCAGATGGGGATTTAGCTGCTTTGAACGCGTGGAACATCACATAGAGTGACCTGTTTAGACAAGGGGTAGAAATGCAAATTCTGGCATGTACTTAACCTCATGTCGTTCCAAACCTGTACGACTTTAAGTAAAGCACAAAAGGACATACTTGGCAAAATGTTCGCGCTGCCCTTTTCCATTGCTCATTTAATTATAAATTAATGGGAACTGGGGCCATCAGTCTCAACAACACACATAATTATGCAAGAACGTTTATCTTTACCACTTGTGCACCATTTATCATATTTTAGGATAGTTTTGAAAATGGAACAGACAAGTGATTTTTCTTCTCATTTTTAGCGATTATTACCGTTATCCAAAACTGTTTTAAAATAATTGTGTAACTTTAAATAAAATAATGATTAACTGGAATAAAATGTAAAAAAAAAAAAAAAAATTAAACTAATTTTATTTCATCTAGTTGCTAAGGCAGAATTTCTAATTTTTGTGTAATTTCATTTGAAATACTAAAATAACTAAAAATTTATAAAAACTACAGAGACATATTTAAAATAATGCCAAAAATGCCTTGTTTTTGCAGAAGAAACAAAATGAGTAAATAAAATCAATACAGTTTTTAATGAAAGGAATATAATTTTTTTGGTGAACTATTAAAGATCAAGACCAATAATCAGAGCTCTTTTGACACACTAGTATATTTAATGATTATTAAACTGTTTAAGATACAGTACATGACTGTATCTTTTTCTCTAATGTGCAATTCATTAGTTGTATGTCCCTGTTCACTTCAGTCAATTGCGAAGACTACGTCAACACTTTGACGCATAACTCAGAGACTCCTCTTTACTTTGCCGCGAGGAATGGACATCTCCGGGTAGTGAAGTGGCTTATCAAGAGTGGTGCAGACATTAACAGGACAACCAATGAACTTTCCTGTCCCCTCTTTGCAGGTAAACTCAAACTACCTAGGATCACAATCTCAGATCATGTTAACCATGTGTATTTTTCCTCTTTTGAGCCTTGTTATATATTTGTCTCATTTTTTGTTCCTAGCTGTAGATGGTGGGCACAAAGATGTGGTGGAGCTGCTGGTGGAAAATGGGGCAGAAGTCAATGGGACTTACTCTGTGTCCGGCTGGTCTTGTCTCCATCAAGCTGTTTACAAGGTTATAGCTTTAATCTACAACTCTTGGAAACATCAAAATTTGTACAAATACTACATTCACACGCCTTAAAAAGTTCTGCAGCTCTTCTTATTCACTTTTATGTCTAAGTCCTTATCAGCTACTTATCAAGAAAAAACACATAACAACAATCACATGATTGCTACTTTTAGATTTATACCACTTTCAATAAATGTTATACTTCTAAATGTTTAATTAAGCTTCAAATAATGAAAGCCCAAGGCCATTTTGCTTATTCTAATTTAATCAAGTTTTTAAATCCTTCATCTAAGGTAGTAATCAAAGTCTTCCATTAAAAACTGATGAAATAAACATCTGTAAAACCATTTCCAGGGCCATACTGAGATTGTGAGGTACCTGGTGAGCATGTGCTCTCTGGAGGCAGTTGATGACTATGGGATCACATCATTATTTGTTGCTGCACAATATGGACATCACCAATGCTTAGAGATTCTTGCAAATGCCGGTGAGAACATTTCTTTAATGATTAACCCTGTACAAGCTTCATCTAGCCAATCATATGCTTCTCTTTTTGAACATTACATGCTTTGGTCAACGTTCACTCTTGCAACATCAGATTTATCGCTACTGTAGCCACGCTGCTATTTTACAGTGACACATTCTTCAGACACAGATAAAGAGTTTGATGTAAGAGTCAATGACATGCCGCTCATTTTTGTTCATATCTATTAATTTATTTAGAAATGCAGTTCATAAATACAGAAACTTGAATACAATTATACTGTAAAGGCCCTTGTAGACCCTTGTGGCTCTTTGTCCAGGTCAGTAAGTTTCTGAAATTAACAGATAATTGACTTTTTTATTATTATTAACAAGCAAGGTTAGTTTAGGTTGTAAAATGTCATGTGGTGCATCTGAAAAATTTATATATATTTTTATTTTTTAAATAAATACTTTTGTTCAGCAAGAATACATTAAATTGATCAAAAGTGACAATAAAGCCATTTATATGTCAAATTAAATAGTTCATTTTTGGTCCATCCCCTATCCTGAAATGTCTGTCTTGCAGGATTGACTGAAAATGAGCTCCTAAAACATACTGCCAGATTCTGGAAGATAAATTCTTCAAAAAGTGGTACAAAAGGATGTGGTGCTGGTCCTTCATGAGTCACTCTCAACTTATCTGTCTATAAAGCCTATAAAAATTTAATGTATTTCACAATACTTCAGCATGTTATTCTTATTAAGCAAGGATCATTATTTTAAATTTTTTACCCAAGCAAAGTCTCTGAGAACCTGACGCCTTGTAATACTGGAGATTCCAGGAAGGTTGCAGTTCTGGAAAATGGTGGAGTTGGAGACTAAATGGTTCCTAAATGATTCTTCACATTAATTCGTAAATCTTTGGCAGTTAACGTGTCTTTTCTTCTCCACCTGTTTTTTTTTGTTGTTTTTTTTTCTGACCCCGCTGACCCAATGAGCATTTTGCTGTCCAATTTCTGTATTGCAGTAGTTTTGAATATTTATCATGGGGATTTAATCCTCTTTGACTTTTCAGTCTGAGTTAAACCTCTTTTTTGGCTTATTTTATCTGTAAAAGAAAATGTGCTTAATAATTCTGCACAACTGAATATAAAGACTTTTTCATCTCCAGCCTTCATGGACAATTATATATCACTTATAAATGATTAAATACAAAATTAATAGTAGTTAGATTGATGTGGTTTGGAATTGGTAAAATGTGCTTGGAATTTTTTTTTTTTTATCAGAATATTAATGCACCTAATAATTATGTGCACACTGTATTTAGTATTATATTTATTATTATAACTTAGAACTATTATTTTCAAATATAATTTTTTTTTAAATTGTACTAATATTTTTTTATTTTATTTAAATTAAAATCCTATCATATTTAATATTTATAAATTGTACTAAGATTTTAATATTACTGAATTTTTGATCAAATAAATGCAGCCTATTTGACCATAAGAGACTTTCTTCAATAACAACAAAAAATCTTACAGATCCCACATTTTGAATAGTAGTGTATGTTTATTATGAAAAATATATTTACAAACCTTTTTTGGAAATAATGATTAAAATGTGTAAGGAAATTGTTTTATTTTTTTACTTGATGGTTCCATTTTAGAGTCGTTATAATAAAATTTCTCCTGAAAATCATATAAAAATCATATGAAACCACAATGAATATAAAGAAAATATTTCTAAAAACCTGGCATTACCTATATTTTTAAAAGATCATTTTTCTTTATGATGGGCATTATTTGTCATTGACCTAATATGTGTAATTGCTTATTAAATGAAGAAGGCAGACGCCATACTGCAGTCGTGTATAAGAGTTTGGTTGCCTAAGTACAGGTTGTCTTTGCCACAGGGGCGAATGTGAACTGCCAGGCAAACGATCTGGCCACGCCGCTGCTCATTGCCGCTCAGGAGGGCCACGTACGGTGTGTGGAGCTTTTACTGTCCCATGGAGCTGACCCCAACCTGTACTGCAATGAGGACTGCTGGCAGCTACCCATTCATGCTGCGGCCCAGTTCAGTCGGCTTAGGTATGGCAGCTCGGTCAATGACTTACTGGGTCTGTCAAATGGTTATGAAGACCATGCGACAGTTACTTAGTATAATGAGGAACACATTTGAAAGCTAACCTTTAGTACTTTTTAAACAAAGATGTTGAGAGGGTAACTTTGGCCTTTATGAAATAAATTTTGATTAACTGCATTAATCTGGCTGCTCATCTCTTGTCGTTCTCTGTAGTATTTTAGAGAAGCTGATTCCGGTAACAAAGCGAGAATGTGACCGGGGTGAGGGAAAGGTCAGTCCAGTTTATTTGGCAGTACTTAGTGGACAAGCGGACAGCCTGCGGGCCTTGCTAAAGAAGGGCTACAGTCCAGACGCCCAAAGCTGTCGACAGTTTGGCTACAGCTGCCCTTTGGACATGGCTCTGTGGTGCAACTCTTGGAAGTATGACATAGATGTACACTTTTGTCCCGCTTTTTATTTTAAACCCAGTCAATTGGACAGTATGACACCTTTTTTTCCTGTTTGTCTCTCAGTTTGAACAGCGAGTGTCACCAGATTCGTGAAATCACTCTGATGCTCTTGGCAGCAGGGGCCCATGTGAGTATGGGCATCTATGCTTTTGCCTTACAAGGCCACGTACCAGAGCACCTTCCCTTGATCCTAGAGCACGCTGGCCTTCCTCGGGGTGACCGACTTGAAGAACTGGCCCATAGAGCCATTGGAGAGATGCAGAGTGGATCTTTCTGGCTCCCCCTGCTGCTCAAAGCAGGAATGGACCCCATGCTGCTCCTCCAGGACAAAATGTAAGCAACACATTGTGGTTGTTGTGCCACACAGGTTTTTATTTTAATCAAGAGTGGATTCACCATGCGTGCCTTTTAATAAATGATTGTGCTTTATTAACGTCAGAGTTAAATAACTGTGTTAAGCTCTTCACTTCTGCCTGTTATGCTCTAATTGGGTGCAGGCTTGAAGAAGCTGAGAACAGAGTGCTTAATTTCTTTTTGGAGTTCATTAATTGGAAGACTCTGCCCTCCTCAATGCTTCAGATTCTCTCTCACCGTCGAGCAGATGGCACCTGGACGCCACGGAAGCATTTCGGTATGACCTGTACACTTTAAATCATATTGATGTGTGTGCATGTGTGGGTTTCATGACATTGAATGTTGCATATATCAAATATTTACAGTATATTCACAGTTATTTTGTTGGTGATATGAAATTAAAGGAATGGTTCATCGAAAAATTGTTGTTGTCATTTACTCACCCTCCATTTTCTTTGTTGAACACACACACACACACACACACACACACACACACAAACACACACACAAAGGCTTCATTTATATTGTCAGAAATTGTGAAATATTTTAATGTCATTTATGCCTGTGAAACCATGAAACATTTTTTTCAGGATTCTTTATGAATGGAACATTTAAAAGAACAGCATTTGAAATCAGAATTTCTTGTAACAAAGTAAAAATCTTTACTGTCACTTTTGATCAATTCAGAATGCAGAATGCAAGTATTGTTTGTCACAAATGATTTTTGAATAAAACTCTATATTGTCTTGCTGTATTCCATAGCTGTATCATCTGATGTGGTAAATGGCCACAGCTCAGTAACCTCTTGCCTTTGGTTCCAGAATCAGTCCCTGTCCTCACCCATCTGTGCAGACTGGCAGTGCGGGCAGCGGTGGGCAGCAGTGCTCTGTCTAAGACATCCTTCATCAAACAGCTGCCAATCCCCACACTGCTTCAAGACTACCTTCAGTTCAGCGACGTCTCAGGTTTGCTTACATAGCGGCCTGACTGTCAAGTGTGGCTAATTAAGTTATCTCAACTTGTTCCACTGCAGTATTTTGTATATAATGTTCATAAAATTTTAATGACTGCTCAATGACGCTGGACTCTGGCTCTTTTCATTACCTTGATATTTAGAAAATGTGGGAGGACAAATAGAGAATCCTACCAATTTATCTTCGCTGTTCTGTTCCCCTCTTACACAGCTGGCCTTCATACTGAGTTGGTGTTGAAATTCACCTCTGCTCCGTGTCTTTGGTCTGCCTCGTTATCTTCTCTCTCTCAGCGGCTCTCCTCTCTGTCTGCCTCCAAGGTCACTCTGCCTCAAAGACGCATACTCTCTTCGAATGTTAATTGCCAACGCAGCCGTACTCATTCAGAGATGCTACTATCTGCCTTTGGTCGTGCTATTTATTTAACATTTTATGTTACCTTTTAGCAATGCTCATTGCACACCTTCAAAAGCTCGTTGTTAATTTAAAATCGTCCGTACCTCTGCGGCGTGATACTCTCAACCTCTTGCAGCTTTGTGAATAGAGGCATACCGTTATGAATAGGCAGTTGATCTGTTTCTGTTTCACACAGGCTCAATGTGCTAGTATTTTTTTTTTTTTTATGCAGTACATATCCTGGCAAATTGTCTTTAACACCTCTTTAACATTAATTATGGAAAGACCAACCTATGCTTGTGTTATTGTGTTACAAAAATCGTGTTATATAACATCAAGGTGTTCCTTATTTCCAAGCAATTTCTTTTGGAATACTGTATACCATGTGCAAACAGCAGGGGGAGAACATGGATAACTGACAGCATGCCCACCAGTCCTACTCACAGTACCTAGCAGCCTGACTACAAGAAAGAGGGGAGCCATTTCTGCTCCCTCCCTGATATTTTGGATTCAGAGCAAACCAGAGGCTGTGTCTCAGCAACTCTGTGCCTTGTTCTAGACAATCAGGCCACCTCTCTGTGGGAGACTCTGGAAAGGCAAGCCATCAGTAATCATGTGCATTAAGCTTTTCTTGTGCTGCAGGTAAGCTCAGGTCCAACAGTTCGCCTTTGATTAGCAATCAGGCTTTTGAAATACAGCCAAAGGAGTGACTGACTGACTTTCTGTCATTCTTTCACATTCTTTTTCATTTTTATAAAATGTATTAGAGTAAAAATGGAATTTTGGATTGTTTAAACCTCATTGAAAAATAATCCACCATTTGTACATTCTTTTGAATTTTTATAAAACATAGAGTAAAAATATAATTTCTGATAGTTCAAACTTCATTGAGAAATCTTTTCATTTTATTTTGACCCAGCTGTTGGGTTAAATGATTAACCCATCTATCTGGGTAGTTTTATTTTATTTATTGTTTAAAAATTACTATATGACCACAATAAGTGATAAATTAAAAATCAGACACATAATTACTAGAGGCATCATCGATAATCAAAAAAGGTGAACATTTATTAATAAGCAATTTAAAAATGTATATTTAATTGTTATTTATTCAACTTAAGAAATGTTAATTTTTTGAACATATTAATAAATCTTAAACTTTAAGCAAGAAATATAGTATTTGTTTAACAATAGCTAAGTTAAATTAAACTACCCAGAAGCCTGGCTCAAAATAATTGCTGTGTGTTCTTGTTTATGCTACATTTTGGGGACCAAATGTCCCCACAAGGATCATAAAACCTGAGATTTTCGAGAGGGGGGAAATATTAAAAATAGTAAATGTTTATCTGATAATGTAACTATGCAAACAGGTTTTCTGTAAGGGGTTGGGTTTATAAGTAATCAGTCTACCAAGTCTAGAAAGTCCCCACAATTCACAGAAACAAATGTGTGTGTGTGTGTATGTTCTTTAACTCAGTTCCAATATGGATAGATACTGTTTTTCTTTTATACATATACTATCTGTTGTTTACAATGACATTTTACATAAATGTTAAAACCCAGCCTCGAATAACCTCTTTGATTTGTCTCCCCTAATTAAAATTTGACAGCAGCATGGAGGAACCATGTCTAGAATAGAGCACGTACATAATTGATGTAACATAATCTAAAATGTATCAGTCCTGAAATGTGGTGCACGTTCTATAAAAAGCCAGTGTGACGTGCAGCCCTAAGCCAGTCCACCCGTTTGCAGCTGTAAGCCTGAATTGTTGAACAGCCACCACCCTTCATACTGTGATTTTGTTGATTCCAGAGTGGCTCAGGATTTGGAGGCTTTGAGCTCTGGGGAAAATCATCACAGTGGAGCACATTGCCTGTCTCTTTAATTAATCACGTAGTATGTTTTTCAAAAATGTCTTTAAGAATTCTTTCTCTTATAGCTTCTCTGAGTGTTAATTACACAACCGTAGTTGACCATGGCTCTAGTACATTAGCTTTTTCAGTGATATAAAATGTTTTTATCTACGTGAATGAGTGGGGTTTTTTTTTTTTTAGTTTGTCTCAGTGTAAGATCCAGCTTGGAAACATAGAGCTGTGATCATTGCCTCATTGTGCTATTCTCACCATGGACCTGAATCATGAGGACACAGTTGCCTGGCGACCTGCTGATGGGAAATATCTGCTAAAATATTACCAGGGGAGTTGTTTTTCCTCTAGACCTTCTAGAGTGTCTCATACAAGGTGTATACGTGCTAATACTGTATAGATTTCAATCAGTAAGGACAAAAGCGTTAAGGCTGCTTTGCCTTGGCATATTACATCACCTGTTGGGAATCGTCCAGCTTTGGTGCTGTATGGATGATTTATTTTTTGTCAGTATGATTAGATAATTCTTGCCTTTTTGATGGAAGAGTACTGGATATTATTGCATTTGTGCAGTCTGTTACCCACTGCTAACACACTCCAAGGAAATAAACAAGGGTGATGGGCTTCTGTTTGCTTTCACTGAACATGAGATTAATGTGTTTTTCCAAGTCAATTTGTTGTTTTATCTTCCAGGTCCTACATGTCTCATCTCATTGATTTTACTCTTTGCCACCTCACAAACAGGTCATTATGTATTCGTTTGCTTGTGTTTGTGTCAGTGTGTTTGTTTTGTCAGGAGTAATCTGGACAGAGGAAATGGGCCATTTCATTTGGACATTTGTTTCAGGGAATAGAAGAAGAGAGCTGCGGTGTTGATATAAGACTTGCTGTTGGTGGGTGGAGGGGTTTCCAGTGATTGGAAGGGTTTTGCTAAAGGAATAGTTCACGAAGGATTGGAAATTTTGTTGTTTACTCACCTGTTTCGGTTCCATGCAGCTTTATTTCTTTTCCTCTTTTTTGCATGAAAATGTTTTGTTACCAAGGGCTGACAAAAAAGCCCCCAAAAAAGTGTTTTTTAAAAAAAACAATTTATGCATGGTATTATGAATCCTCTGGTTTGCTTTTGCCCATATTAAAAGTTGACGCATGAACATGTTCAGTGCTGCATTTGATGTCAATGACAGGAATGCCATTGATTTTCACTTTCACATGCAGTATTTCATCAACAAAATCAGTCATGAAAATTTTTGTTGCAACTGCAAAATCTGAACTGAAAAGATGCATCATGATGATAACTGAAGAAGTTTAATAAAAAATAAAATATTATTTTGGTGACTATAATTATAAGCTACTATCTTAGCCAAACTGACTAAAAAAAAAAGAATGAATATTACATGACTAAATATTTACTCAAGTTAAAGGATTTTTTTGTCAAAAGACAAATGCTATTAATTGTGGATCCCAAGCTGATTTTGCATAAACTATTTCTGCCAAATAAAGGTATGGTAAAAACAGTAGTAGGTCTATGTTAGTATGCAGTTTTATCAGACCATGTGACAGAGTTTGAAAACATAGAATTAGATGATATTTTTTAAGATTTTAGAGCTATAGCAGAGGAATATTATATAAAAAACAACAAATTTAGGTTTGAAATTGTACCTCATTAAGACGGTGTGTGTCCACTGGCATGGAGCAGAGGGGGCGTTTACACTTGATTCCTTTTGACCATGCTTAGCCGCTATATTGAATCTAACACAAGACAACGAAGCTGTGAGGAATAGACGAAGTCTTTACAATAGCACACACTGTATAGTCCTAGTTCAAGTCTTTTTCGCAACTTTCAAAACTAGAGTTTTTTTGTCTACTAAATTTTTTTATTTTATTTATTTATTTATTTTTTTCAGAAAGAGATTTTGTCAGCTGAACAATCGGTATGCTGTTAAAGTACAGTCCATTGAACGTACTGTTCTTATATCCCTTACAGCCTCATTTTCATTCCTGTTAAAAATTAAATATGGCGCTACCATGACTAAGGATTAACAGCGAGAGCATCAAAAAAGTTGGTAAATGCTTAACTTTATGCAAATATCATGCAAGAACCGCAGGGTGGGAGGTACATTTAATGATGTCTGCAATGAGTGTTTAAATATCTGCCGAATTTGCTGGAGTTTCTGCTGGATTTAGTCCCTGAATCATATACATATTATCATGTTTCATCCTTTCTTCTAATGACGTTTGGATGCTTTCACTGTAAATTAACTGGCTGCGTTTACAGAAGTTTATTAAATCGACACAGTATCTTTACCAAGGGGATTTGGAAACAAAATTCTTCCACCTGTAATCACATGTATATGATGATTATATTGTCCATGTGCTTAGAAAAAAAATAAAAATAATTAAACATGCTCTCTACATAGACACCCAAAAGTGGAAGTGTTGTAGCAATTTGAGCGATAGGCCTACAGAGTAGAGTTCTGCAATGGATATTCCGTCGAGGTGAGGTGAGTAATTTTGAGGGCAAAAAATATCATTTGTCCACTGTCAACAGTGTAGAAGTCACATTCAAACCAAGCAGATTTCTGTTGAGACTATAAGAGTCGTATGGAGTCGTGCGTGTTTGTTCATGTTGCTTGACAGCATCTGAACATTGTTGGCTTTCTTTATGGAAAAGAGCGTCTTGAACATTCAGCAAAATGTCTCCTTTTGTGTTTCAGGGAAGAATAAAAAGAAGTAGGCCTAAATGATGACAGAGTTTTGATTTATAGATGAGCGATACCTTTAAAACACTGCTCTGTTGTGCATTCCGCGTCGTCCTCACTTACCGGAGCAGATTAGCAGAAATAATTGGTGTGGATCGGTACTTTCATCACATGGGTGTTCCAGGTGTGAAACAGTCGCTGATTGTGTGAAGAAGTTGCTGATTGAGAGAAATCTGAACCTCCCCGGTGAGGTAACGTCCGTTTAAATAATGACTGCAGTCAATCACTTAGACATTGTGTTAATCAGTGAGGTACAGAGCCCAGCAGAAGAGAAGATGGAGGAGATTACTTCAGTAGGTAAAGAGAGAGAGAGAGAGAGAGAGACTCTGGCCGCAGACTAATCCTCTACGGTCCTATACTCTCCATCCAGCCGTTCATGTTTATCTATTTTGTGTGAGCGTGTGTTATTGTCTTTGCATGACTACATCAGCCTTATCAAAGACTCGGAAATAAAAATTTTAATTAACCTATATTAAAAGCAGGCCACTCTTCTTAATGAGTTCCCTGAATAATTAAACAGGCAAACTGGTGGATTTTCACACTTCACATGCTTTGTTTGCTGGGAATGTCCACAGTCACTCGACACCTGCAGTGACCCTGCTGAAATGATACGCCTCTGCTCCAGTTCCCCAGGCAAAGAATCGGTTTTAACCTCATATGTGATCTCGGTGTTTGAACAGTTGGTCGTTTCTTATAAAGCTTATTCTCAACAACTTGCGAGTCCATAAGAAATGACCCCTTGGCAGCCTCCACACCAGAAGACTTAACTCAGTCACAGACCCCGCCAGCTCCCCAGCCAGACGAACATAAGTGCTATCTGATGAAAGCGCATCACAGAAGGTTACAGTGACAGCCGCGGCGGAGAAAAAAAGACTAGTGTTAGATCATTTAAATGCTAATTATCCATTTTCAATCCCTCATAAACTTTAACTGCAAGCCTTTGAGATTTGAACAAAAATAACATCTTGAGAAAGAACGTCCCCTTGGGAGGCGAAGTCTTTTCGTTTTCCTTTTTTTTTTTTTAAAAGAAAGAAGTATTAGCCTATTCACAAGAGGAAATTAACATGCTTTACCATTAGAGAATGAATTTCTTCCATTTCCAATCTGCACAGGTTTTACTTATTTATGCCACTGGCATCCTTGTCCTTGCCTATTGTATATTGTATCCATTTATGAAGCAGTGCCATTTGAGATAATCACAAGCGTCAAGGCCATAATTTAGGGACTGTGATGTATTTTATTAATCACACAATAGTAGCATTGAAATGCAACATAGAAGCATCTAAACCATTGAAAACTGAGTCACTGTCCAGCTTAGTATATGTCGTGAACACAAACGTTTTCAATTCCTGTACTTCTTTTCATGAGTTATTTTTAAAGGGGTCATGAACTGAGAAATCTAAATTCCATTGATCTTTTGATATATTAGAGGTCATTGCAAGGCCGTAACCATGTCTTGAACATTGGGGGGGACCAATTTTGTGTGTGTGTGTGTGTATATATAAAATTGGGGGGTTGTGATAGAGGCAATTTACATTAAGTGAAAATAGCAGTATTCTTTAGTGATATGCTATTTACAAATTGCAAAATAGCTTTAGATTCTATTTATTCTATGTTAAAATAGCAGGATATTCTGCTAATTACTTATTGCAAATAGTGGCAATTATCTGCACCTCAGCATTGTAATACATTATAAAACAGTATGCAGTAACTTATTGAGTGTAATTTTCTAATTTTATTTCAAATTATTAAATAGATTGGGACAAAAGCCCTCCCTAACCCTACCCCATACTTTATTTACAACTTTTTGATTATTTCCTTCATTTTTATTAAAAAAGAAATGCTTTTCTGATGTGATGTGATTTGAAATTTTAAAAGGGAGAAAAATGTTCGCCAAAAGGCAGATTCGAACCCCGGTCGATCGTGTCAAAAGGAGTGTAACACGCGCTTTACCATCTGCGCCATTGAATCTGACGATTGATTATCGTCTTTTTACAAATGTGACTAACCCAATGATAAGTTTGTGGGTGGAGTTTCAAATAGTTTCTGCCAACAACCGGGCTATTTGCTCTTAAATAGAAACTCCGATTTTTTATATATATATATATATATTCCCAACAGTTAAACAGTTGCCCACCGAAAAAAAACACCCCCACTTCCCGCGCCTCTGATTATTACTCGCACACAGAAACTTGTCAACATTGCCCCGCGATTTTTATTGTAATAAAATAGTTTCCATACTAAATCGCTACATTATATTTCTCAGCAATGACGTGTTTTTGAAGTAGGACTAAATTCACAGTTTCATCGTTTGTAGGGACAGACAAACATATGCAGATAATTAACACACGCACATCCCCCCCCCCCCCCTCTCGCTCTCTCTCTCTCTCTCTCTCTCTCTTAAAATGGGCATATTTGAGATTAAAAAAAAGTCGAGCAGGTTGTCTCACTGAATATAACTGTCCGCAATTAAACATTTCTATCGTAAAACAGTTGACTAACATTAAATGATTTGCAGCTTCCATCTTACCTCGCTCTCTTTTCAATCTTCGCGACGCGCTCAGCATCTGTGAACACTAAACCCCGCCTACTTTGATTTGATTGGCCAGTTCAATTATTTTGACATTGACAAGCGCTGTTAGCCGCTGAGGCAGAGCAGATTGCAAATGTTACTTTTGAAGCTTGTTTGTCATCTTAACAAGAGCGCTGCGTAATGGAGGACAGCGGATCACTGTAAGGATTTCAAATGTTGGGGGGGACATTTGGCAATTTCTAATTATTGGGGGGGACTTGTCCCCCTCAATGTCTATGGTGGTTACGGCCCTGGGTCATTGTACTATAAAAGCATCCTGTAAGTTTCAGAACTAAAAACTTTCTCGTTAGTCTAAAAACAGCTTATATTGATGCCAATCTGCCAAAATGACAGGTTATCTGCATCGCTGCCTGTTTAGCCCCACCCACTGATTCGTGCACATAGTAAGTAAATGATAAGAGCGGCAAACGCAGGTCTACGCAAAAACCAAACAATAAACTTTATTTGATTAAATAAAGTTTAATCAAACATTTTTTAATGAAGTTCCAGACTGCATCAGTAAGAACTTGGTCCTTTGTTCACTGTGTTACAGATCGTTTGATATGTAGTGAGTATTTAAGTGTTTTTCACCTAAATCACAGCAGTGTCCATTTGTGAAGGTTGTAGGCTGTCAAACATACACAACTGTTAGCCAATCACAGCAGTGGGCGTTTACTTCTGAGTCTACAATCCGCCACGCCTGTTCAAATGGAGCGTTCCATATGATGTTTTTTGATGTATAAAGCATCAAAAACCTTTATTAAGTAATTCATTTTATGTACAGGTCTGAAGTATTAAATTAGTCAGCTGACTTAAAGAAATAATTTTAAAAAATTGTGTACAGTATGCTTTTCAAGCACCTCTGTGGACCTGATACCTTAAAACTGCTTGAAACTGGCAGTCAAGAGAAGAAAAACTGACCTGTGTTCCATATTTAGCTTTTGGAATATCACCACTGATAAACTGTATATAAATGAATTGTATGTACAAGTCTAAAGCATTAAATTAGGGAGCTTAATTAAAGAAATAAAAATGTTGTGTATAATATAATGAAATTGGCTACATCCAAGATAGGCCTAATTAATCTGGGTTTTCATAATGATATTTTTTGAAAACAAACGAGTGGTTGAATTCTGTAGGGCTAAAAATAAAAAAGTTAAATCATAATTTATTGGTTATATTACAATTAAAAAAATAAATGGACAGCTGTTTTTTTCCAAATGACCACAAAATATGCACATGTCATCAATGTCAGATTATTTAGAAATGGAGAAATTGCTGATTTTAAAAAAAGCGAAACCTAACTTAATTGACTGCAAGCTTGCATTCAGATCTCCCTCCCTCCATCCAATCAGCAACTGAATATCAGAACCAAGTCCTCATCCTGCTTTTTTTTTTTTCAATGATCTGTTTCAATCGGGTGTATGTCATAGGAAGCACACAGCAGAAATTATATTTTGCAACCTATCTTGAAACACTTCTCCCAGAGGACTTTTCAGGCTCAATTCCTGTAGAGTTTGTGAAGATCAGCTTATGTTGTGATGCACGCTTATTATAGTCTGATTTATGGGAAACATCTGTCTCGTTTGCACACAAATGTGCCTTAAGCACTACACAGGTTAGCAGCAGTTAATATATCAATGTGGTTATCGATTACATAGTGCTGCATGTAAAAATGTGACTATCAACTGCTTTAATTACACATACGGGTGAATGATAGTTTTAATTGTCTGGTGTGTGTGAATCAATAATGCCTTTAAAAGACTGATGGCAGACATACATGAACTGTGTATGAGAAATCTCCAATCTGACAGGCCATCAATCAGCCGGTTGCCACTAGATGTCACAGTCCAATCATCCATCTTTCATTGTTGTTGCTGACAACATTGGCCATTAAGATATAATAGACCTCATGATGTCAGTCTCATTCCATTCCTGCCGTGTCTGTCTTCTTTGTCGTGCTGCATTACAATTATTGCAGGGTCTAATAAATGTGTTTTATACATAGCAGATCTTCTAACACACACAAAAACATACATGATACAAGGGACTTTATATAAACGGTAAAAACAGGTACAGCTAAAAACCCTCTGGGAACACTGCATGTGAGCGTATCGTGTAAATAGTAGCCCGTGTCTTTTGTCTTCAGTTAGTGTGATTTCCTCAGCCACGGTCCTTCAGGGTGAACAGCAATTCACAGAGCTGTTCCTAGGGACTGCGCAGAGCTTTGCCTGATTGAGACTAGCCTCAGGAGGGAACCCATTGCTAAAGTGTGACTGCAGCCTTCTCAAGGTCCTCTAAAAGTCAAAGGCAGAAAATCAACTTGGCTCCCAGCAAGCCGTTCACAGAATCGGAGTGGGGCTCTGATGAAAGCGAGACGCTTTGAAAGGCCGTTAAGCAAAAACGCCAGCTCTGCATCCTGCATCCGTGCTTTTAACTGCAGAAAAGATCAGAATCCTGCTTTTGGCCCCCAGTGTAACAAATGTTATCTTGGTAATTGTATTTGCTGTATTCCTTGCTTAATGTTTTATCACTGATTCTAAATGTCATCGTCTTGGGCTTGTTGCCATGGTGACATTCCCTCCAGAAGTCAGCTCAGCCCCTCCATACAAACACCTTTGAAGCAATTACTTTCATCCTGCAAAAGAAGAGTGGGCCATTTTGAACTATGTCACATTTTACCAGTCTTTGATGCTTTGCACTGTGGGAAATGTTGTTTCTTATGGCCTTGCTTATGGTGTTTCCAAGCACCTCTGTGGACTTGAGATCTTAAAACCGCTTGAAACTGGCAGTCAGGAGAAGAAAAAACTTACCTGTGTTCCATATTTAGCTTTTGGAATATCACCACGCACGCTACTGTTTTTTCAAAGGTGATAAATATACTACGTAACATTTGCCAGGGGGCCAAGGCTCTCCGACAGAGATGTTTAAAAGAGGGAGAGGGAGGAAAACGGAACCCTGTAATCATGCCTCATTAAAACAACCTCAACTTGTCGTTCAGAAAAGCCTTGCACAATCAGTTGTCATCATCCATTAAATTATGGCCTTCGTCTGTGCCAGATTTGAATGCTTCTGCCCAGTTGCACTCTCAGCTTTGTCCTCACTTGTCAGTGAGAAGGCCAGAGTTGTAATTATGTTACAGCACATTAAGGTGGTTTTAAAAAAAAGTAGAGCTGCATATGTATTAAATATCAACTAATATATATATATATACAGTGTAAAATGCAGTTTATGACATGATATGACAAGTGTGCCAGATGGATATAGATTGATTATAGCTCTGGGAAGTGTTTAAACAGATAACATGCATAAGAACGTTCAATGCCGTTTCTGATTGATACAAACAGATTCCAACGTAAGGCCTGCAAAATTTCCAATAGGACTGACGCAGGATCCAGTATTATTAATTCAACGTTTTCTACCTCAAAATAAACATACAGATGCTAATCATGGATTCTGTAACACAAGCTCTTTTCCTTTTTCAGTTCACTATCCCTTTTTTCTTTCCAAAACAGGTTCGGTCTTGCAAGTGCGTATAGATGGCAAAAGGAATGTCAAAGCAAAAAAGTTCATTCTTTCCGAGAGTTTATTAACACATTTCTCTGTGCTGCGTGAGTTTCCAATTTCATTGTAAAAATTCACAAATGCATTAGAGGTGCATTAATGACCTACCCAAAATAAAATGGGTCCCACTGATGAGTACCTCTGACTACATGCATGACTCAGAATTAGGCTACTCAAATAGTCGGGTAGTAATAATATGTTTAAAAATGTAAAAAGGTGTTAAACCAAAAAAAAAAAAAAAAAGAAATGGTTGTAAGAAATGATCTTCTTAGAAACATGATAGAGCTAAACCCTAGTTTTTCCTTTTCCTGTCTGTTTCCTGTGCTGTCTAGGCTTAAACATTTGGTGTCAGACTGAACATCACATCCTCACATCATTAATTTAAATCTATTTTATATAGTTTTTAAAATTTATAAATTCAGCCTACCTTCAACAATTAAAACAAAAATAACAAAAAAACAATGGCACTGGGAATAGGATCTGCACATGTCATAATATGAGATCTTATCTGGCTGGTTTGTGTTTAAAAAGGGCGCCCTCTAGCTTTCTGGAGGAATTGAACACTTATGAAGAGAGTGTTTTACCGCCACGCTCATCGTGTCATATAATCGAAAAAAAACGTGAAGGGTAATGCCGAGTTCACACTGCACGATTTTAGCCCGATTTTTCACTCGCCGACAGGTTTTGATAAATCGCCGACAAATGCCCTATATCGGAGGCAAATCGGAGCTCGTTCACGCGAATGACAATCGCGCAGTGTGAAATATCAAAGACGCGATATGAGGGAATCGCCGACACGTCGCCGACATCAGCGAAATATTTGGCATGCTAAATATCTGAAGCTGTCGGCGATTCACAATCCTGCTGTGTGCAATGATTTCTGGCTGAAAACTACATCGCGATGACCTTCAGCCAATGAGAGACAAAGATACAGGGCAGAGGGAAGTTCGTTGAAATTATATCATACAGAAACAAGCACAAACGCTTGACCAGCCGCAACATCAGCTTAACAGTTACTGCAAAATTATTATTTACCACTCTTTGCACAACACAGTTTTTCTCTTTGTAGCTGGAAATCAGCACACAGACAATTTGCTGGCTATATTTTTTAAATACTTCCAGTCTCGCTCAAGAACAACGGTCTGACGCACACAGGTTCTCGCGTTATTTCCTTATCACTTCTCGCGTGGGTTTTGTTGTGAAACGTAGTTTGCTGATCAGACAGAGTTGTCGGCGATTCTTCCTATTGTGAAATCGTGCAATGTGAAAGCCCCTGTCGCCGATCCATCGTGCAATGTGAACACAGCAGCGACTGAATGCTTCCCCAGATAGTCACGCAGTGTGAAAACAACAGCGATCCGACGAGTTTGAAAATCGTGCAGTGTGAACTCGGCATAACTCTTTTGGAATAAAAAATAAAATGGACATATTTTACTGGAGCCTGGCCCTGACAGAACAGGATTTAATAGGTATGTGCATCTTCATTAGCTACTTTATATATATATATATATATATATTTTTTTTTTAATGTCGACAATTTTTTTTTTTTTTTTTTTGGCTTGTTGTGTACTCCTGACACAATTGGTATTATGTCGCCGTAGCATTTTATTGGGTAAAATAAGGATAAATTAGTATGTTATGGTAATAGCATGCAATTTATGTAAACAAATTGTAGTAGTTTTCTAGTAAATGTAAACAGCATCACTGGATATCAATCTTCGTATATTCATGATGATTTAAACCAGACTGGGATGCTTTGTTGTTACCAGGGCTCATCATTATTATTATTATCGAGGCATAGAAAGTCAGCGACGTGGAAGCAATTTTTTGTTCTTTATCTCACAGTCACTGAACTGCTAAGTAATGATCTGTATTTTTTTTCTTTCCTATATTTACTTACATTACCTACTCGCTGTATTTTGTATTCCTTTACTAAGTCATTTAAAAAAAACAACAACTGGTAGTGAAGCCCATAACCTGGACAGTATTAGCAACGCCCACTATAGCATATGGGAACAGTGCTTTATCCTTCCCATTCTTGATTTTCTTTTTTCTTCTTTCAGTGATGTAGCATCACAGAAATGTGCTTTTGCTGTGGCAAATTGTTTTCTTGTCTTTAATAAGGGATGCCAAGTTGCTTTAATAACATTTTCTAACTGTTATTACTGTAGCAGCAAGTGTCCCTGGAGCTTCGTAGAGGGACAGAATAGAGCACATCTGAGAATGATGCAATTAAGGGGAAACTTAACTAACATTGTACCTGATCTGCTCGATCTGATGTTTTGTTTAGTTTTTTTTTTTTCAGAGAAATCCATTTTTCTTTAGCTGGAACGTTTTTTCTCAGTGCTTTACCTCCAAGGCGTTAAACATGCATTTGAATGACATCAAAGGAAAAGTGATTTCCCAGAAATTACCAGCATAATTCCCATTTTCGGCCGTAGAAATGGGGGAAACACTAGTAATGACGTTTTTAAATCGGGAGACCTGTAGTATATCTCTTTAATTATACCTAAAGAGAGAGCTGAAAGTCCTTAAGGCACTGGATAAATCAGCTTTTGTATTACATAATGTGGCAGGGAATGAAAATGAGCACAAGGAGTGAAAATGCCCAGGAGAGCCACTTTAAAATAAAAATTCACATGACAGAGTCTCCAGTGCCTTTGTCAAGGGAATAGTAAGCACAAGGTTTTTAGGCAGTGTGTTGAAGTCAGGTGCATTGCAATTATGGTAAACCGGGGTGGGCGCAAGGTGACAGGCGGCTCAGGTTACTTCTAGTGCTGAAAAGTCTAGCTTAAAAAGTACTGGAAATCTTGGCTTGGAGTAACCTTATGAAGTTGCTGATCAGTCTTGGTGAGGCACAGCTGTCCTATATGTCGTATTTTGGGCCACTTTCTATTGCATTACCTATTTCCTCTTTCTATATATTGCTGTGTTTTTACACAGTGGCTGCTGTTCCTGGGCTCAAGAGCAGTATGTACGTATTTATACATATATAAAATAGGTGGACGGGAACACCACTGCTGCAGCAAAAAAAAAAAAAAAAGAATCCGTGGAAACACTTGTGTAGAAATGTTCTCCAGTGCCCACAGGCACAGGGTGAGTAATATTCACAATGATTTGCTGGCACCATGCAGAATCTGACCTAATATAATAGCAGCTAATGGTATGTTTCCAGCTTGAAGTGCTGCGTAATGTGTACGTTCATGTTATTCAAGGTTACCAAGGGTATTTAACTCTGCAGGCAATGAAATTGCCTGAAATCAGTTTAATGCTATGCCTTCTTTCACTCAACATGATGTGATTTTCTGATGAAATGCATACATGTAAACTAACGTAAGACCACCACAGAGAGTCCTTATCATCAGCTGGGGATTTTTATTAAATGTATGCATCGACAAGTCTTTTAGACGTGCAGTGCCTGGCAGTGTGACTAAAACACAGCTAAACATGTCACACCACAGCATGTCAGTGTGTTTTTCCACTCTAGTGTGTCAAGCTGCCTTGAGGATATTGTGGTACACTATTATACTATTATTATGTTTATGTATGGTTCGGTTTGTGACAATGTGACAAAGCAGAACAGAATCTATATGGTGGATGAAAGAACTTTAGGTTTAAAGAAAAAAGGACATCGGCCTGTTGAGCTATACATTATCAGTGTTGTCTGATGGTGCCAAGCAAGTTTTTTGTTAATTAGTTTTTACTGACTTCAAATTCAACCTGTTTCTTGCTTAACATTGTTACATGACTCCAGTAGACTCCACGGCTGCGAATTAAGAACTCGTTCCCCACTTGTTAATTCGTGGCCACTATTTAATAATAAATAGTTTCCTTTTTTTATTCAAGCCATGTCCACAATTCTACTATTTTGTTCCCCAGATTTAGTCAATTGTGGCCATGTTATGCTAATAATTCCCCTTGTTTTGATTTAACTAAAATGAGGGAACAAATTAGTAAACTGAGGCCATGATTTACTACAGCGAGGGAACAAATTAGTAAATTGTGGTCATGACATACATATCATGTGCATGGCTCTGTAATATAGAGTACTTTTATGATTATCCTTTTTTCTGGTTCTCTTTTATTGTATGAAAAAGAGCAGCTTTAACATACTTCAAAAGGTCTCCTTTTGTGTTCTACGCACGAAAGAAATTCTAAACTGAGCAGGCTAAATGATGACAGACTGACCTATCCCTTTATAAGCACTGTAAATGGCATTGATTCGCTCTCCTTAATGTTTAGCAGAGGCATGGGGTAGTACTGCTGAGTATACGTCAGTCTCCGCAGAGCAGTACATAGGCGGCAACAATATATGAACCTCCGCCTCTGTAATTACCATTATCATCTAAGTGTTTCTGCAGGAATTGTGCGCACTAAATTCTGCCCTGTGTTTCAGTTGTTCAATATCTCAAAGACATTACAGATAATACGGTTACACTGCAGGAGTGAAGCCAGCACGTTTCTCATTCTGCATCAAATGAAAGATTTAAAGGCTGAATATTTTATTGCATTTTGACATTTATCTGACATTTGACGTCTTCATTGCTCCCCCCCCTGAAAATATGCTAATGTACAAGTGAATGCTGTGGCCCATCAAGTCAGAGTGTGTCATCACTGATGTTTACAGAACAGCTGGATTGGACGAGATCTAGATTTGACTGAGCAAATATGTGCCTTTGATTATGGGTGCAGAGAGAGTCTGCCGTGG
Source organism: Acrossocheilus fasciatus (assembly GCA_036784905.1). NCBI lineage: Eukaryota > Metazoa > Chordata > Actinopteri > Cypriniformes > Cyprinidae > Acrossocheilus > Acrossocheilus fasciatus. The sequence goes on from CM071949.1 coordinate 17,814,649, forward strand.
AAACCTTGCCGTAGGATATTAGGAGGCTGTTGCCATGGTAACAGCACCTCGGAATATGAGTGGAAAGCAGAGGTGCTCTCTTCTCCTCCGTTCTGCTGTCATAGATGTGCCGGAGGTGTATTTGATGGAGTTCATCATCTAGGCACTACTGAGGAGGTCCTCTGAAGTTCCACTTCCATGATGACTAAAACATCCATTAGCGCATTTATTTAGCGCTTTAGTTGATGCTATGTGAGAGGAAGTTAAAATGCGTGTGTGTTTGTGTGTGCATGTTTGGGGTCAGTGTGTTTTTTGCAGTCATTACCCTTCTTTTGTTCATAGCTTCACTCCGCTTCGATCCCTGTCCCAGCCTACTGGCTACTCTGAACGACCTGGTCAAATGCCTGTTCGATCGAGTGTGTGTGGGCCGAAAGCCCTAGTGGTTTCTCAGTAAAACTGTAAAAACACTGTAGCATATGGATGGTTCATCGTCAGGGATTCAGACCAACATAGAGAAAGGTATGATCTGTTTCTTTTTTAGATTAAGCCGCTCTACTCTGTATTTCTTTTGTTATTTGATTCTAGCAATCATTTGAAATTTGGTACGGTAATTGGGTCTTGTATGGTTTTCTCCCTTTCATCACTCTGGTCAGCTGAAACAGAAGAACATGGCGCTAGCAACAGCAAGGTTATGGGTTTGATTCTCAGATAAAATGCATTCTTTTTTCTTTTTTCATTCTTTCTATAACTATTGCTTATCTAAGATTGTTATATGTTTATATTATTCTATATAAAGAAAAAAGCCTAAAAATGGAATATGATATGATTTCATATGAAGTTAATTAAAATACTATAATAAGAAATATAAAATATTTAAAATAAACAAAAATTAGGATGTAAATGTTATGTTATGCATTTAGCAGACACTTTTATCCCAAGGGACTTGAATTTATGCTATCCACCTTATTTTGCAAAATGGAATGTCAATAACGAGACTTTTTGTGATCTCATTGGCCGCTATGGGTAAATAATAAAATGCCATTATGTAAGATAGGCCTAATGCATCATAACATACTGTTTTTCTTTTTACTGCTAAAAGTAACTGTTAAGTTAAAAATACGGAGGATCATCAGTTTTCATCGTCTGAAATCGCATATAAGGTACTTCTTTTGAATAATTATTTTGCAACTCAAAAAGTAGGCTATGTTCTGCGTCGTATGTATGTGTGTGTAGTATAAATGTAATCCAGAAATTCTACAATCGCCATTTTGTCATTTTCACGTGACCTACTAGTGTCAGTTGCGTCGCTTCACTGCCATTCAAATACTGGTTTTTCACACACTGTTTTGGACCTAGATATATATATATATAGTAGAGAAGTATGCAATTTTGGATGTAGCCACAGTCTTGGTGTTGCTAATGCAATGCTCTACCAGTTGAATGGTGTTCTTACACGACCTTGTGGCATTCATATAGCTCGTGCTGCTGTTATTAAAGTTATCCAATGATATTCAGAAAGGTTTTCAATTCAACCTCAAATTCACTCTGCCATGCTAATAGTATAATTTGCAATGAAAATAAAAAACAATTAAATGCTAAGTAGAAGCATTTTATTAGATCTCTCACACTGTAGTATGTGTCTCTACTGAGGCTTGTTTAAACCTCTCACCATTTTAAAGTGGGACAGCATTAAGTTTATTTATAAACCATTACATCTCACTGTCGCATGTTCTCTCTAGTCATCACAAGTTGCTCTACACACTGTGACGTTATGCAGAACTTTTCAACTTCTTTCCTTAAATAGTTGCAGCAGTGTTCAGCCAGCCAACATTAAACAGCCTCCATCAAGATGGCCACAGAGGAGTTCACGATTACGCATCCTACATGGGGGGAAACAGTCATACACAAACAAGCATCTGAATTTATAAACTAGTCAGCCATAATTGCCTGTGCAAATAAAATCATAAACTCCCACTCACGTATCCCTCATTTTCTCTGCCTTTTTTGTCCTGCACTCTGTGTAGTCCAAGAAGGTGGTGAGATTCTCGCACACCATGACTCACAGAAACCCACCAGATCCTCCTGCACAGTGTGAGGCTCAGCACAGCAGAGGGTGGTGGAGACACACTGATTTAGAGATAACTAAAGTAATCCACCCTAAAACAAGTCCAGCTCATGAGGCATGGGGTTGTTGTCTGGTCACTCAATATGAAGTATCTGACAGTCTGGCAAACAGACAAGGGACGTCTGGAAGAGGAAGTAGGAGTACTTTTCGACAAAGTACTATTTCTACAGTCTGACAGAAGTATAAGGCTGATCTGTTGGTCTTTCCCTCAGGCTTTACAGCCTGTCGTGGACACGCTCTGAAAAGCGGGCTTGTGTGGCCACATGAAACTCAACACTTGACCTCTCGAGAGGCAAACAGAAAGCTGCCCTCTGGCGGGGCAGAGGTGTCCGCACTCGCTCGCGGTACTTCCTGCCTGTTAGAGGTGCCATGTCGACCTCAGGGGACAACCTTGACCGACTTAGAGTAAAGAGAGAGAGCAGATCACCATCTCGCTTTAATTACCTTATTTCAGACGTTGATTTGCATATACACACATACTCTGCTGCTCTCGCTACAGTTTAAGCTTCAGGTTTATTAAAACCTCCTCATTTAAATATCACCTCAAACACTGAATCACACTACTTTACCAATTAGAATTTTATTCCTCAGGAAATTAAATCAACTTTCCATACTTGCCAATAATTAGCTGTGAAATGAAAATACGGGCATTATAATGGTACCTTTTGTGTTGATGATGCTGAGGTTGGGGCAGAAGGGTGTGAAGGCTGTGTTATGCTGAATTTAAACATTTCGATTTTTTTTTAGGTTTTATTCATTTTGAAAAACTCTTTGATTGTATTGTAGCAAGAATTTCTTGTGATTGTGTGGTGTATCTAAATATCTATTTCTTATGCTTACAGGTCATATTCATATTCCTCATATTCCATTCTATGATTTATTTTGAGTTTTTGTTTTGTTTTGTTTTGTTTGTTTTGATAAATGATACACCACCATTCAAACATTTGGGTCAGTACGATTTTTTAAAAAGAAAAGAATACATTTATTCTGCAAGGACACATTCAATTGATCAAAAGTGACAGTACAGGCATTTATAATGTTAGAAAATTCTTTCAAATAATGCTGTTTTTAAGCTGTTTTTCATCAGAGAATCCTGAAAAAATCACATTTCCACAAAAGTTTTCAAAATCTTTTCAACATAGCTATTTCTTGAGCAGCAAATAAGCAAGTTTAAATGATTTCTAAGGGATCATTTGACATTGACTTGACATGGCTACTGAAGGAACAAATTACATTTTGAAATATATTAAAACAAACAATTATTTTAATTGTAATAATATTTTACAATATCAGCTTTTTGATCAAATAAATGCAAACTTGGAGAACAAAATAGACTTTTTTACTTTTTTTTTTTTAAATCACAAACTTTTGAAAGATAGTGTATTAAAATCTTAGACATCAAACATGCTTCAATTAAATACTCATTATATTTAAAATGTATAGATTTAAAGCCTATTTCCAAAGCTAAAACCACAAGACTTCATGCAGTGTTAAAATGTGTTTGATTGGCCATCATTTTCCTTAACTGGCTTATTAAACTGAAGTGGCCATAAGCTGGTGCAAATGATGATCATCTAAAAGAACATCTGCACTATAGGCTGGAGATACTGTACATAAAAGAGATACAGGAGAACACCTGCCCACTGTTGTATTCCACGGCTGCCCATGTGGGACTACTTTGGTTGAATGCATAATATGCACAGATGACTGTCTACCAGTCCTCTAAGCTTGTTCATATTTCTGTTCACTTTTATCATGTTCAAGCTGGCTTAGCACAGATCTGAGAATGAAGAACAGAAGACCTAGTGGTGGTCCACAAATGGCCGGATCAAACCTTGAATGGCAGGTCTGGCAGAGCTGTTGGCGGACCCTCTCTAAAAGCTGCCCAAAAGATCAGACATCGGCTATGTTCCAAAACCTAGTGAGCTGCCTTGTTGGATTGCCTTCTCTGTGAAGGATACTTGTGATGCTCCCAGACAAGGCAGTGTAATTATGCTCTTTGCCTTTTGGCTCAGCCTTCGTGTCCTATGATGCCTTAAAATGCTGCCTACTTAGACAGCTCACTGGGTTTGGAATCGAGTCATGCAGTCTTAAAGCTCAAGGGGGTTGTTATGTTAGCTAGATTCTGGCATCTTTGAGTGCATGTTCGTCCTTCAGATGAGGGTCTCTTGAGATTGTACCATCTTGTATCTGAAAATTCTGACACCATCTCAAGCTTTCACCACAAGGATCCTTTATTCTGGGAAGTGGTGTAAATTTTGTCACTGGTGTCAGTTAAAATGATTCAACCCAGTGATGTTTTTCTACAGGGTTATTGTTCCACTTGGCAGTTGCTTGGTAGATGTTTTTTGGCTAGTTTATATTTTTCAGAAAGGCATGTGTAAATGCTTCCTGCCCAAATACTGAAAAAGTCAACTCAATTGTCTAGGGCTGGTTAAACACCCTGTTTTTTTTTTTTTTAAGGTCAGTCGCTCTAGCACTTAAAGGTGCTGTGAGCGTTTCCAGCCACTTTGCTAACTTCCAACACTTTGCTATCTTTAACATCATGGCTACTTTCCAAAAGCTCAAAGATATGTCAAGAAAAACGAACACGAAACATTAGTTGTTCTTGACTTAAAACCTTGACATTTGCTCTAGCTCTTCAAAGAAGCTGTTGATCTACTATACAAAACTGAATGATTCGTACATGAATCAGACCGCTCCAGTTCTCAAATTCATTTTTTTTTTCAACCTGGTCACAAAAGTTAAATGTATAGTTTTACCCAAAAATGAAAATTCTTTCATCATTTGCTGGATCTTTTTGTATCTTTTAAGTTTTGGTTACATGGACAGTGCACAGACAGAAACCTCTCTCCTTAATTTATGTTTTGAGTCTTATGGGTTTGGAATCACATGAGGGTGAGTAAATTATGATGGTTTTCCTTTAACAGCTGAATGAATGAAGACTTTTGATGTGTTTGTCACAAAAGCTATCAAATATAGCTTCAGAAAACTAGGAAGATAGTGCACAAGTTTTATATGGACCACTTTTATTATACTGTAATGCAGGGATTCCTTTTAATATTTCTTTACTAGCAATGCATGAGCCCCTTTGGTCCTTAATGAAGCCCAGTTTAAGAAACCCTGCTTTAATGTTTTTTTTTTTTTCCGGTGTTCGTTTTTTAAGCTTAAAACTCTTTTACATCGAAAAGAGTGAGCAGTGTATTCTTCAAAAACTCTCTTTTTGCATACCACCCAACATAAACAGCCATTTATGTTGTAATGCTAGCCAGATGATAATGAACAAGCTAGACTCTCCCACAGAAAAGTCCAGATTCCACTGCAGGGATGCATTAAGTTACTGGAGTAGCATCATTCAGGTTCAGATCATCACACATATGAGGGAAGGATGGATGTGTGGCTTCTCAAAAGTTTAGGAGCCACATAAGTGAGGGCTCTTCCTATTGTATTTCTTTGCTCTGTATTTCTTTATTATTGGTAGTGGTAAAACACCTACATTTTGTTACTGTAGGGGGTGCAAAAGGCTATAAGACTTTGGAGATCTCTCAGGTACTGGAGGCTAGAGTGTTTAGAGCTGAACATGTCAATAGCAGTATTTTAAAGTCAATAAGAAGCTGAACAGGTAGCCAGTGCACAGTGGATAAAATAGGCCTGCTGTGCTAAAACTTTATGGATCCAAGAATGGCTGCTGTGTTTTAGACCGGCTAAAGCTTGATTATGGATACATTCATTGTGGATTATATAATCCAAAGGATTTTGAAGTATTGAATGCATTAACTCAGTACCTCAAATCAGAGATTGAAAGCATGATTCTTATTTCATTACTCTAAAAAAAGAATAGTTTATTATTAAGTATTTGTTTTTGCATTTATTTGAATCTGTTGCATTGTAAAAATAAATGTAATCAGTTAAGAATGAAAATGGTTTAAATATGGCTAGCCATTGAACAAGGAATATTTAGTTAAAATGTGCGAAATTTACATGTAATAAATGTATTGATTCACATATAAATCAAATTTGGTTTATTAGTATTACTACATAAATCTTGTTTGTTTTTTTTGTTTCATTTGTGTATGACTGGCAAATGTGCATCACATGAACATGATTTATTAGTTAAAACTGTGTCCAAATTAATGGATACTAGGGCTGCTCGATTATAGCAAAAATCATAATCTTGATTATTTTGGTCAATATTATAATCACGATTATTTAACCTGATTATGAGTGGGCCATATGACCAAAACTTTATGGATAGTGATATCAAATACATATTTTCTGTAAATAAGATTGCTATGACATCTACATTTTAGAGACACAATTCTCAATTATACACATAGTCCCGCAATGCTGATGTTGTTAACATTAACAATTTGAGAACAAAGTATAACAATAATAATTTGCACGTTTGATGTGATACGAGCTAATCGATCATTAGATTTATCCATCATTGGTAGCACGATTTATTGTAATGTTTTTTTTCCTCAGTTGGTCAGAACAAACGCGGCAGACTTGTTACTTACTTTTTCTGATGACAATATATGGTGAAAATTCTCATTTGGGTCATATATTCCAAGACGTAGGCTAGAATCTGTGATTCCTAAGTACAGTATCCACACCGGTGCGGTGACTGACAGTCTGACACACATACCCCTCAAAACATTAGATTCATCCACGCTGGAGCCGTGCCGGAACACATCCCATGCAATAAAAATAATTCCGCAAGTAACTGCAGTTGCAGGTTTCAAACAGAGATGAAACTTACGGACTGCAGCTTTAATGTCCTAATGATTTTTGCCATAAAAGAAAAATCAATAATTTTGACCCATAAAATGTATGTTTGGCTATTGCTACAAATATACCCCGACGACTTAAGACTGATTTTGTGGTCCAGGTTCACATATTAGTAAAAACAAACAAACAAAAATTCCTCAAAATTAAAAAAGCAAAGGACAAATACAACAGAATAAAAAGATACAAATCCTCCTGAGGAACAGCGCAAGTTTCACGCTTTTAAAAACATGAATAATCTAGTCAACTTTAATAAATGTCCCATTTTGCAAAAGATTTTACTGATTTACACATGAAATTAGGCTTTTATGAAGGAACGAAAGCACACCGCTGGATAGGAGACGGAATGGGGCGCAATAATCATTTTATATCGATTATTGTATTTCATAATCGTTGGAGGCAGAAATCGAAATCAAAACTACATTCCGATTAATTGCACAGCCCTAATGGACACTTTATATGCAATTAAGACATAAATGGTAACTATAGGCTTAAATATTTAAGGCTGATTTTTCCATTATTCGAGTGGCATTTCAACTTTTAAAGGTGCACGTAGTATTTTTGGTTAATGTTGTATGATGGTATTATTCTGCTGGTCTTGTGATCTAAAAAAAACTGCTTTTATTACAGCTTTGGTTGGGAGTTGTCATCTCCAGATTTTTCTTTTTGTAAAACTTTTTAATGAGTGGAAAAATTCAGAGTGCACCTTTACATTACTGTCAGCTATGACACCACATCTTGTAGTACATGAAACCATCAAAACAGAAATTGCGCTCGTGAACTTGGTACATGTTATTCAGATGTTATATAGATTTAGTGACTCTTAATTCTGTTTCCTTAAAGATGAGGAAAAGAAAACTGCAGGTCATCCAGCCTGTAATGTCCTTTTTACAACCAGCTAATGTAAAAAAAGAAAATTCATCTGCTTCAATCTGACAGGTGAGGTATAAACCAGGCAAGCAAATGCTGACATACAGTAGTTCTCAAACCTTTGAAAAAGGATATTATGATCTGTAGTGTCAAATGCAGCGGTAAGGTCTAGTAATAGAAGCATAGAGATACATCCATCGTCAAATGTAATTAAGTTACTCTGACAAGTGCTGTCTCCATGCTGTGACAAGACCTAAATCCTGAAGCTCTTCACTGAATCTCTTCATGAACATTATTCTTCAGGAAGGAGCACAGCTGAGAGGAAAATTTATGTTAAATCTGAAAGTGTCCACACTGGGTTATAAAAACAGTTCACTGTAAGAAAATAAAAATATTCAGTTAGGAAACAACTGGACTGGAATTATGTGTGTATGTACAGTAGTGGCCAGAAAATGCTTTATTGAATATTTGCATTCTTTTCAATATACAGGTTTTAATCAACATAAATTGAGTGAAACATTGCATTGATTGGACAAAAGTCAAAATGGACAAAATCACAAATTTGCTTATTTGATTTGATCAGTTTCAGACTGCTCTCAGACTTGTGTGTATATTTATACACACCTCAAAGAAAATCAGTAAAAAAAGGGATGAGCAGATCAAAATCTATAAAACATGCAACTACTCTAGAGAGTTATGTCAGTTGATCTCTCACCTCTCTCTTATTAATTACATCTGACGTGTTCCTTTTCAACATATAGCCTAAATGATCCTTCAATGATAATAATAATTCTGGTCAGTACTTTACTAGGAAATCAGTTTTCTCAATGCATTTCTTGCACGTACTGTCAAATCATCAATAGGTCATTGAATTTGTAGCATCATAAAAAGATCTCCATCTATTAGAGTTGCTTACTTGGCACTTAAGCGGCAGTGTTTGCTGTGTCATGAGCTTTTTCAGTTGTTGTGGATCATATTTCCACGAGGACCATCGTTCTTCAAACTATGCAATCACATTGGCTTGTCAAATCCTGGACTTGTCATAATACATTTTTAGGATTAGGATTTTTTTTCCCCCTTTGATGTTCACTTGCAATGTTAGGTGAAGTTTTTTTTAGCTAGATCATTTTGTTTTCGTTGCCATTTTCCACCATCTTCCTGACATTTTTTATGCTGTCCATCCTAGTAGACCATAAACTTCAACTCTTTGCTAACTCTAAGAGAGATGTAGAGTGACACATTATCAGATACATATATGATTTTTCACGTTTCTGTATTATTATTATTATTACTTCTTCTGGTGGAAATAATATTTCCTTCTTATTACCTTGGCAAACCAAGTTTCTGAACACCAAATAGGTGCTGTTGAAATGTAAATGTGGGGAGTCATATTCAAATATTTCAGGCTTCTGACATCAGAAATCCAAGGATTTCAAAACGGGACATTTTTGTAAGCCTACTTTCAATAGAAAATAGAAAGTTTTACATTTTTACAGTTATTGGATGATTTTATAGTATATAAAATAAATTATTAAATAGTATAGTACCTTCAAAGGTTTCAAAATTATGATGTTTCCACACAAATATTAAGCAGTGCAACTGTTTTCAGCATTGATAATAAGAAATGTTTTCTGAGCAACGCCAAACTCAGCATATTAGTATGATTTCTGAAGGATTGTGTGACAGTGAAGACTGGAATAATGGCTACTAAAAATGTCAGTTTTTTTCTATAATAGAAACAAATTCAATTTTAAAATATATTAAAATAGAAAAGAGTTATTTTAAATGATAATATTTCACAATATTACAGGTTTTACAGAATGTTTGATAAATTCAAATGAAGCCTTGGTGAGCAGATTTTTCAGTATTTATTATAAGGTGAATGGACAGACAAATGTGGTTTCTCATCATACATTTCATTTCTATTGAATAACTCATTTAAAGGTATCATGTCATAATCCTTTTTGTCACGACTGATGAATAAATTGTGGCAATAACGTTTAAGTCGCCTGACAAACACAACTGACAGTGTTTGATGAACTAATTTATGTACTGAGTTATTTGGGCGCACTCATGTTGTCTGTGCTTGTATGTGTATGTGAGTGTGTTAATTAGTTTTAACACAGAATGATAGGCCATGTGTGTGTGCTGTATTCTTTTTTGGCCAGAATGGGATGCTTGACCTCTAGCTGAGGGCTGCGCTAATGGGCCAGTTGCACATAGCAGATGTGTGCTGAGAGCATGTGTGCCAGTGTGGACTCTGTCCAGCTCGACAGCCGGGGAAAAATGACAATGCTAGTCACTGACATCATTTATGAGGCCATTAAACCTTCATTCTGTTGTGATAATGACATGTGATGTAGCAAAGGACGAAGGCCTTTTTGACACAAAGCCTTGCGTTCTGGTAAACCTTTGACTTAATGTATATAGACCCCCTCAAGGACAGATGATACACGCACAATGTCAGCCGGACCTAGATAAATGAACTAGAATAGGCAGATAAACTGGATAGGCATCTTATGTGCTTCAACCTTAAGTATATGATTGAAAGAATTAAAGGAATACAGAATAGTCTACAAGACACTTTGGAGTTGACAAGAAAAATGTGACTTGGTTTTTAAGGGAAGAAACACATCTCACAAGAAACACAAGAAACAGTCTCATTTTATGTTTTGGCGAATTGGTGGCTAATTTGTATGAATTTTTACCGCAATCAATGGTTATTTTTAGGGATGGACTTACTTTTGACAAAAATCATACATTTTCATATGGTTCACATTGTATGAATTCATAAGAAATCACTTAACAGTGTCCTAAGAGGTCAGGTTAGTATTTGTGGCACAATGTTAATATAAATAAATGTTAAAATAATACGTTTTTCAAAACAAGTACAGACACAAGACATAAAAAATATATATTTTAACATGATTTTAGTCAAACAAATCTTTTACTAACTTTGTGCTAGCCAATTTTAGAGCCAACTTTGTTGCTATGACACCGCAAGGCAATCAACACTAAAATGACTGTAAAAACTGTTTAAACAGCTTTTCAGCTCAAATAATAATCAAGTCAAGTCACCTTTATTTATATAGCGCTTTTAACAATACAGATTGTGTCAAAGCAACTTTCCAATATCAGAATAGGAAAATAGTGTCAATAATGTAAAATGACAAGATTAAACACTTAATTTTCAGTTAAAGGCATTTCATTATTGAATTCAGTGATGTCATCGTCCAGCTCAGTTCAGTTTAAATAGTATCTGTGCAATCAAGTCGACGATATCGCTGGAAAATAAGTGTCCCCAACTGCAAGCAAGCCAGAGGCGAAAGCGGCAAGGAACCAAAACTCCATCAGTGGCAGAATGGAGAAGAAAAACAAACTTGGGAGAAACCAGGCTCAGTCGGGGCGCCAGTTCTCCTCTGGCCAGACGAAACGCAGTTCAATTCCAACTGCAGCAAAGTCAGATTGTGTAAAGGACTCATTTGGTTCCCATGGTCTTGTCCCGATGGCTATCTAGGTGACGAGGTCCTCACTGGGGATCTGTCTCTGGGGTTCATCTAGGTGTCCTGACCTCCGCTGACGTTCAGGGCTGTAGAGGTCATCTCTAGGTGCTGATCCACCATCTGATCTGGATACGGACTGGATCTGGGTGACTGCAGTGACCATCTGATCTGGATACAGACTGGATCTGGGTGACTGTAGTGACCATCTGATCTGGATACAGACTGGATCTGGGTGACTGTAGTGACCATCTGATCTGGATATGGACTGGATCAAGTGGCAACGGTGATCTCGGAATAAGAAAGAAACAGACTAATATTAGCATAGATGTACATCGGGTGTTATGGGAAGTGTTCCCGGTTCTGGTTGACCTAATTAATGCAGCCTAACAATCCTTTTATGGATTTGAATATTAGAAGCGTATTACTGTATTATGTGTAAGCCAGGTTAAAGAGATGGGTCTTTAATCTAAATTTAAACTGACAGAGTGTGTCTGCCTCCCAAACAGTGTTAGGTAGATTGTTTCAGAGTTTTGGCGCTAAATAGGAAAAGGTTCTGCCGCCTGCAGTTGATTTTGATATTCTAGGTTTTATTATTAAATGGCCAGAGTTTTGAGAATGCAGTGGACGTGGAAATTAACATTTCTGCATTTGACTTTGAGAGCATAGGTCTCAATTTAGATATATTTTTAAGTTAAAAAATACAGTTTTACAAATGCTAGAAACGTGGCTGTCAAAGGAAAGATTGCTATCAAATAGCACACCTAGGTTCCTAACTGATGACGAAGAATTTACAGAGCAGCCATCGAGTGTTAGACAGTGTTCTAATTAATATACAGGTTTTAACAGAAAAAATGAATGGAAGTGCTTTTACAAAATAATAAGCCTCACATTTCTGCTTTTAAGTTCTTCAAAATTGGCCCTGTTTACTTCCATTGTGCTTAGTTGTAACCTCAATTTTTGCTTTTTATTATTATTATTATTATTATTATTTTTTTAAGGTAATTATTTTTGCGGTGATCAGCTTGACTTGTATTGAATCCGGAATATTTCTGCTAGAGAGGGGATAAATCCACAAAATTGTGATAAGTATCTTAGGATGGGGACATAAGCAAAAAATAAATAAATATGAAACTGGTGGGGGAGGAGGGTTGTAGCGTTGATGTCTGAAATGAGTTAGTAATGTTCTCAGCCAGTTCTCTCCCCTCCTGTGGAGAGAGACCTTTGGTGAATATTGAATGATGCTAATGTCAGTCTGCCTCCAAAAGTCATTCTCATTTTCCATCGACCAAAGCAAGGAAAACAATTCTGGCCGACCAACAGAGCAGGCAGTAATGAAGCAGGGACGACAAATTAGAGCTGAAATTAAATAAAGGAGATTACATAAAGCAAGGGCGTGGGAGCATGAAATTCTGCTGAAAGATTTTGTGCAGTGGAAAGAGGTAGAAAATATGAATACAAAACTCTTCTCTTTTTTTTTTTTTGTCGAAGAGACTACATTCAAACAGAGAATGGTACAGTATATAACAATTATAAACCAGTCTTTTGTTCACTTTCTTGAATCAGTTATTCAGTGGTGGCCAGCAATAATTGTGTGAATGGACATTGAACAGAGTCTACTTTTATCACCATGGTAACGTCTAATTCTTCTGGTTCAGATCTGATGAGAGAAGAGAAGTCTCTTGAACAGTGTTGCGTTAGGGCTCATTAATTACAGCAAAAATCAGTTACGCCTGGCCAAGTCACACATCTGTTCAACACTCCTGCCTGCCTCTGTCTAATGCACCACTGATCACACAGAACACAAACCTTTACGTATAATGTTCCACATATCATTCTCTCTCTTCTTCATCGCCCTCTTCCCTGTTTCTTTTCAATCTGGAGCATCTGATTGTTCTTCTGTGCGTTTATGGCTGTGATTTACTAAGATATGGCTCTAATGGGTGTTTGCGCTTGGTGTATTGTGGCTGATTTGCAATATCCTCTCAAAATAAATTGATGTCTTTTGATGATATTCAATATCTCAGTATTTGTGTTTGTTCATAAATGTTTTTAAATATTTTTTTCCACACTATGTTAAACTGATCTCACAGAATTCCGTGTAATGTTCACAGACTTAATTAACGTCCGAATCTGTGGTGGCATCACGGAATCGCCGAAAATTCCGTGATGGGCTCACAGAAGGCATCAGCCGTGGTCCATGCACGGATTCACTGGTTCAATGTAAAAAGAGTGACTCCGAAGCAGTTATACTTTCACTGGAGTACCTGACAGCCCCTACCCTAAACCTACCCAGTTCTGAACAATAATGATGACGATAAATTTCCCAGTATCGCGTCGGCATATTGATGCTAAGGGTTTCCGTGCGTGGAGCACGGCTGATGCCTGTCACTGACTTACATTGGTATCACTTCTGTGAGCCCATCACGGAATTTTCGGCGATTCCGTGATGCCACCACAGATTCGGAGGTTAATTAAGTCCGTGAACATTACACGGAATTCTGTGAGATCACGTTGGTATTTGCCAACATATTTGACCAAAACACACTCTTAAAACGCATGTTAAAAACACCACAACCTGTGTTTTTTTTTCAACACATCTGTGCATCTAGTTAAGAACGACACATTTTGTGTTACCCTCTTAAGACACTGTGTTAACACGCTTATTGAGTTAAAAGCAGCACAAAATGTGTTGCCTTTAAAGGATAGTTCACCCCAAAATAAAAATTCTGTCATTAATTACTCACCCTCATTTCATTCCAAACCCATAAGACATTCATTCATCTTCGGAACACAAATTAAGATATTTTTAATGAAATTTGAGAGCTTTCTGAACCTGCATAGATAGCAGTGCAAGGTCCAAAAAGGTAGTAAAGACATCAATAAAATAATCCATGTGGCATCAGTGGTTCAACCTTAATTTTATGAAGCTACGAGAATACTTTTTGTGAGCAAAGAAAACAAAAATATCAACTTTACACATGGACTATTTTAATGATGTCCTTACTACCTTTCTAGGCCTTGAACGTGGTAGTTGTGTTGCTGTCTATGCAGGGTCAGAGAGCTCTTGGATTTCATCAAAGAGATCTTAATTTGTGTTCTGAAGATGAACGAAGGTCTTACAGGTTTGGAACGACATGAGCGTGAGTAATTAATGACAGAATTTAAATTTTTGGGTGAACTTTCCCTTTAACTAGATGCACAGATGTGTTAAGGAAGTAGTTTAGAATCACATGATTTGTTTAAAATGTGTTATTTTTATACATAATAAAATAAAAACAAAAAAAGAATAGAAAAGGAAAAAAAAGTTGACAGTAATGGAAGTACCTTGGATTTACAAAAAGAAAATGTGTACTGGTTTTACGTTGCAAGCATCTTTAAACATAAATCATTTTACTCATTTGTTCAAGTCCACATAAGTGAGGGAGATGATGGAGATGTTTGCAAATCTATCTGTCATTAACTGTACAAGTGTTTTAGGGCATCTTCCATTAGAAGCTGAAAGAGCACACATAAAAAGATCCATTTGTTATGTAAATATATACAGCAAACTAACATTAGTGAGAAAACTAAGAAACCCCTAAATGCTACTTGTTATATAATTTTACATGATACGTGGCAACAAGTTAGTTTCGAATGGTTGAGAACCAGCAGACAGCTTGTCAAACTTGATCATGAGAATCACACTGCAGCTACAGCATTTTATTGACTATTCAATATTATGAGACTATTTCTTTCTCCTATATATTAAACTATGAGAAACATAAGATTCACTAAAAATCAGTTCACTTTAGCAGGTCTCGTTGTGTTGGCACAGATCACACCGCCTCTCATGTGTGGAAATATGCATGAGAAGCAAGACTGCAAGGAGGCTGCTGTTGACTGCTTAGTCTGTACCCTCAAAAAAATGATTCTCCAACGCTGTTCAGAATATTTAAAAAAAATAATTTTCATTTAACACCATTATGTTAGGTTTCCCATTTAAACAATTGCATTGTGTTAAACTGACTTGAAACGGTTGCGTTTTGGTTCAACTCAATATTTTCATTTTGAACGAACATAAATGATTTTACTCGTGTAACTAGGAAGTGGATTTCCCCTTCCCATCGTGCTTTGCACAGGGCTGGATAAGGAGAGTAAATCTCGAAATAAAATGTTATTTTAGGCATTTTTATTAAGATGATAACATTGGGAGACTTGTTAATGTTTAATGCTCTTTTATGTTTGTATTTAAGAGACTTTCTGGTATGTTAGTGTTTTTGGGGGTTACCATTGTGGTAAAGTGTAGAGCAGGGTTCCTCAAATCTTTCCCTGGAGAGCCAATCTGCTGCAGAGTTTAGCGCCAACCCTTATCAAACTCACCTACCTGTGATTTTCTAATGATCTTGAAGACACTGATTAGCATGCTCAGGTGTGTTTGATTAGGGTTAGAGCTAAACTCTGCAGGAAAGTGGATCTCGTGGGCCAGATTTGAGGATCCCTGGTGTAGAGCATGTGTTTTGGGTTGAGGATCTGCAAACATGAATCAAAGTTGTTTTAATAATAAAAAACAACTACTTTTGGCATGACGTGGATGTATCAAAACCATCTCATGCTAGCCAAAAAATAACAAGTTGGCTAATGTCTAAAGTTAAATAAATTCAATATATAATTTTTTTTTGAGTGTAGGATGATGTCTGCCCAATAATTTATTTTTGAGTTAAATGTTTTAGTTTGAGTTCAACAAGCATAAAAAAATCACTTCATCAGTGTACCAATTTAATTTAAACAGGGTAAATGTACCTATTAAGCTCACCAAAATCTACACTGAGACATTTTTAGTGCACAAGATGTTGGTTTCAGTACAAAACGTTATGTTAAAATACAATATTAATCTCTCACACAAATATAATTAATTTTATTTTAAATGACAAAAGCATTTCAATTAAGATAAACACCATTAAATTCAAAAGGTCTGGCTGTGCTTAATGGGTACATTTTTGTAACCTTTAAGCACACCCCTGTTCCCATTAAGCTCTCATCATGTTTTATTAAAAATGTTTGTTTATTTTAAGGAAACTTTTTAAAGAATAATTGTAAAAAATATTTTTTTGAAGGTACAAAGTCAATCACAAAAAAACCCAAAAAACAACAGAACAGTAAAATCAAGCAACAAGGCATACGATTTGATCAGTTATATATTCATAGTGAAGTGTCATTTAAGCACATTGCAACATCTATACTAGTCCACGTTCAGCTAAGTAACACATTCAAAAATCAGATAAAACAAACCAATAAAACATTTAATTCATGGGGATGAACACAGAAACTAGCCTCTTTATGAAACCTCTTTTTAAATGGATGTCAACTTATCTATATTCTCTTATGGCTGGAATAAACTACATGATTTTTGCTCCGATTTCCCACAGATTTACAGTCTGGAAAAGTTGATGCTAGTTGCCAAAGTTCAGAGCCAGTCTTCAGATTTGAGTCGACAGAATCCATAGAAAATCGATTAACTTTAAATTAAAGTGACAACCATCAGTTAATATTTAAAGTCTGTTTATGAAGTATTTACATTGACGTTCAGTGTGAATGAGCTTAAAGAGAGCACACTGAGCTTAATTGGAGCAGCAACAATTTTTAATAAATTTCATGTAATATTTATTAAAATGACTATTTTTGCTAAATAAATAGTGTAGGTCATGTATTAAGTTCATACATATTTTAATATGAACAAATATTATTAACAATATCTATGAAATCATACTTTTTCTTATTGATGTCACACTGAAGCTGTGATTTTCATAGTAGTGCACCCTTTAAACTCACCTTAAAATAATATGAAATCTTTAAAAATTACAACACTGTAAAATGACAGACCAGCAATAATCTATCAATTTATAATATTATGGATGTAAAAGTACAAGCCAGTAATGCCTGTGAAGTAATATGTTAGCGTAGCACACAATCTTATACAGCTAGTCAGCTAACTGTGTTCTGTAGCATCTGCGCTGTGTTGCTAAAACTATCTTTTGGATCTAATGTAATTATTTCTCACATCCAAGTTCCAGGTTATAATATGCAAAAGTCTGAACATTAATCTCTTAATTTTACAATAAGTAGTGAAACTTACCCAAAATAAAGTATTAAACATCTAAAAAAACGCACATTTAAGGGGCTCCTCTTTTGATGAAAGTTTTTCGACAGCTTTCAAAATGGCCGCCAGACAGTGTGAACACATGGAGACTCATATCTCAGAGTGCAATGATCTGATTGACTTGAAATTATAGGAGGCATATAGTAACAAACATATTAATTGGTTAAGACATCAAGTAGGATAATATTTTTTTTTTCTTTTTATAATCTGATCTCAAAAGTGGAAGTGTGCTTAATAGGTACGTTTACCCTATTTGATCAAATTGAGTTGGCCCAACTCAATTACATTTCATCACATGAATTTTTTTTTTTTTTTTTTTATGAGTTGGGGGTACACATATTTATTGGACGGAAATCCTGCCCTCAATTAAATTGAGTTCATCCAATTAATTTTGAGTGTACAATACACCTTGACAATCTACAAATTATCACAAACTTGGCAAAATACATTTTGGAAATTACTAATGACAATAAACATACAATGAGTCACCTAACTTCCAAGTATCATAGATATCCACCAATGATATGATGATGATGATGATGATGATATGGAAATCCTGAAAAAATGTATAATGGTTTCCACAAAAGCAGCACAATTGTTTTTAGCATCTCTAATAAGAAGAGCTGTTTAATTAGCACCAAATAAGCATATTAGAATGAATTTTGAAGGATCATGTGACACTGAAGTCAGAAAATGAAAATTCAGAAAATTCAGCTTCATCACAGGAATAAGTTACATTTATATATAATAGTGTAAATATACATTTAACGACTAGTATTAAGTAAGAGCTTATTAATGCTGCCTTCACATGCTATCGAAATTATTGTAAATACGAGTTTCCTAATCGGAAATTGGATGTGAACGGCCTCTCAAGTCGAATTTACTACTGGGAAATTCAGAAATAAATTTGATACCTGAGTTTCCGAGTTGTGCGGGTCATAAATTTTAAACATGGTGGAGGGAAAAACCATTGTTGCTGCCAATGCTGTTCTTACAACAACTACATCCCTTTGTCTTGTCGCTAAAGTAGTGTATTTATAGGCTAGATATGAACGATCATGCAAAGCATATTTTATGTTTTATAAGCAGTGAAATAAGCATGTATTTGACCGAAATTCCAGAATTGTCAGTTAAATGCATGAATAGCGCGGTGAATGTTTATGATTGTCAACCAATGGGATGCTACATTTTATTCTTTCCGACATTAAAGCACTTGAATATGACAAGCTTGTAATCAGGACTTCATAAGTGGGAAATAGGAAATTTCCGATAGCACGTGAAGGCAGCATAAATAAAAGTACTATAGGGATAGGTTTAAGAATAGAGTAGAGTTTACTTGAAAGTAATTATGAATAATGTTCTGTTATTACTACATGCAACATATAACAAGAACGTTAAAATACAGTGTTATCAAAGGCTATTTTAAATTATAATTATATTTCAAAATTTTGCTGGTTTTATTGTATTTTTTTGTTTTTGCTGGTTTTATTTTATGCAGCCTTGTGAGCATAAGAGACTTACTGACCCCAAACCTTTGAACGAATATGTATATGTATATACATATTAGCGGTTGACCAATGTATTTTTTCGGGGCTGATGCCGATACCAATTATTACAGATCAAGTAGACAACAAGTATCAACTGATATTTTGAACCGATATATATGTCTGGTGTAAAAATGAAAATTAATGTTAAAATTAATAATAACAAGGGCTCTGACAAAAATACTTTCTTTAAATGCTTTTAATTTATTTTATCGGCAAATCAGGCTTTGAAAATGACTGATACCGATATCCATAGAAATGCTTAATATCGGCTCTGATATTTAGCCGGGCCGATTATCAGTTGATCGCTAATACATATAAATATTCGGTAACACTTTATTTTAAGGACCAATTTTTTATTAGTACTTATAAAATATATATTAATCTCGAACACTTGATACTCTAATAGATGTTAGCAGAGGAGCGCTGATACGTTTTCACCCAAACCATTAGTAAATCAGAGTCTATTTTTTTTTTCTCTCTCTCAGTATTTCACCCTCACTCTGTAAGTGGAAAAGCTCCCTGGACAACCTTCTCATATGAGAAGCGCAGAGCAGTCTTAAGTTCATTTATACCAGAGTGGCACTTACTTACAGCTCTTCCGGAGGCATTTAAAAAAAAAAATATGACACTGTTGAGTGTTTGGGTGAAAATTACAAGCTTTTGGTTTGTAATATCTGCCTGCCGTGCTCACTTGTTTGGTAGTATGCTGAATGTCACTCTAAAGACTTGCCCATAAATTGTAGTATGTGCTGGTAAAGCTAACTATAAGAATATTTTGGAGTTGCAATCCTGTTGAGAATTTGTATTTCCATCTGCTGCTGTCAAAAAGAACAAGAACAGTTATAGTAGTTCTTCAAAACTCCATAATAAATATAAGCTGAATTACATTGTTTATAATGTGATCATATGTTGATAATTAAGTCACTCTAATGTTCCTCCAGCTTTAAATAATTAAACGTATGGTACATACATGCATGGTAATATTAAGCTTAATTAAGAAGGAGAGGAATGGATTAATATTAAGAATTCCTTTAATAGCTGTAATGAGGTTTAGGAGCACAGCCATAACTGCCGAACAGTACAGGACTAAAATAGCAAGCCCTTTTCACCAGGAGTCTGTTTGGTATGCTCTCGGCAAGACTGTGCTTCTTAAATATGCTAAAAACAGCTGTCTAAAATTAAAGTTGGGATTTTCTCACTGGCAGAGTCTGATTAACACTATTTCTCTCACAGCTGGGAAAGCTGATAAAACCTGTTTCTCTCGTTAAATGTATGAGTTTTGGGACCCGTCCCTTTGCCAATGTGTTGATCTTTTGTTTCGCTATTTTGTTACCTGCTGGATAAACATGTCACAGAAGTAAATTTACACAAGGTGTGCAATTTATTTTGAGCTTTTCGGTTTGATTTTACCATTTAAAAAGGTCATAGATTACAGAATAAACTGTAACATTGTTAGAGAAATGACCTGGTGGGTAATGAACAAGCTCCAATGTGTTGCATGTGGGAGGCCTGATTATGGGTCTGGCTCGGTTCTTTTCCAGATTTCTCTTCCTTTTCTCTGTCCTAGCAATAAAACCCTGAAAACAGAAATTTGCTGATGCTAGATACAAAAAACTAATGTTAATGGGAACCAGTGGTGGAATACACAGATTTAAAATAAATAATAATAATCAAACATTAAAATAATGAATTATTATTTTAATCAATTATAAAAATAATCCATAGATACCTATTACTTTCACGATGTTGATGCCAGGGAAACACAGAGACGTAGGAGCTTGGGGACGACAGACTTTATTCACAACAACCATCTAGACATACACTATGACAATAGCTAACATACGACTAAGACCAAACACAGAGGAGAGGGAACACAGGACTTAAGAATACTAGGGGAAACGAGATAATTAATAACAAGGGGCTGGGGACTAATTAACTAATGACAAAAACTAGGACATGGACAGGAACTCCAAATAAGGTCACTAGAGGAGGGGAAACACAAGACGATGAGAAACAGTCTGACAATTACATCCGAGTACATTTTTATTTTATTTTTATTTTTTTGGTTTAGGTCTCTTGAGGTCATGAAATTGGGTGAATCAATTTAGTGTTGGGGTGTGCAATATATATCGTCTGTGGTAATATCGTAATTGTTGCTTTAATGATGTGCGATTTGAAATTATCGAGTAAATACATTTAGAATGATCACAAATTCAAGACACGGGGGCAGAAAAAGTAAATATTTATACCACTTCATATAGTTAATCAATTTCACATGAAGAGTGCCGTTTTTTTTCTCTAAAAATGTTTACAAAAGTGATTGATTTTTTTTACAACAGTTCAATAAACAAGAAGTTAAAGGTGCTCTATATAAGTTTTTGACTCTACTAAAATATAAAATACAATAATTTGTTTGCAGATATGTAAGAAACAGTTTTATGTAAGAAAGTTAACATAGCCTACTTTATCTGAAAATCAATGCTACAGTCAGTTATTCTCCTTTGAAAATATGAATTCTGTGTTGGAATGTCTGTCTCTGTTTTGGTCTGTGTAACCCGCCCACTGCCAGTTTACCCAATTGTATTTTGGCATCCAGGGTTGCCAGTTGGTGGAAAACACAGTGTATTTAATTTCAGTCATGGAAGCTGCCAAGGAAGGTGCGCTCATTCCTGTTGGTGTCATCAATCTGGCAACCTGCGTGTGTCAAGTCTGCGGAGGAGGAGCTGGGTGAAAAAAAACCCTCTGCAATATTTTGAATTTGGACTGCAATACATAGTTCAACCACAACCACTAAGTGTCAATCCAGGATACAGCACCTTTAATTAAAAGACTTACGTTTTAGACACTTTATTGCCTGTTTTTGCGCTATTTCGGCAACAAACATAATTCCAAACACAGCCACAATGCTGTTTTGCATCTCCAAGCAACATGATGGTTTTTCATTCCTGAATGAATCAACCGTGACTTGCTGCCACCTACTGGCAATTTTAGTTTAATATTTAAAGTAACTTTTTATTATTTTAATAATTTCAAATATCAGTATTCAACATTTCATGTTTAATATATCAAAGTATTATTTATGCATTTGTAACCGCAGGTTAAAGTGTTTATGTCCTGCTTTAAACAGTGCGTAATTATTTTTTTGTCAATATCGCACACCCCTAATATAGCATTACGCTTTGATTATTGTAAAATAGCGCAGGATACGGACATCTGTGATTGCTAAAGGTATTCTAAAGAAATTAATAATCCTCTCTTCACACATCTGTGAAATGGACCACAGATCTATGTGTTGAGTAGACTTCAATGGCATTTACTGTTAAAAAAAAAACATAGACAGAAAGTTCTGAGTGTGCGCATTACAGCAATTATGATACTGGTAGCTGGCTTATGATTGATAAAGGGGTGAATGCATCCCTGTAATATCAGAGAATGGCAAAAGCCCTTCAGATGTATCCAAACTACTTGTGATCAAGGAAAATGGCCCAAAATGGGAGTCTGTCAGGCAAGAAAGTATGTTTTTAAAAGCTTTTCTTTGTCAAGCAGCCTGAAAGAACAGCCGGTTCCCACTGTGTAATACACATAAACCATCCGGCAGCCATTTTTAAAATGCTTCTAATTCCCTGGACAATTTTTGTGAAGTTATGGCATACTCATAAACTTTATTGTTTATTTGGTTTTGTTTTATTAAATGGTAAGAGCATTAAAGCAATATGCACTTCATTTTAAAAGGCCAAAAAAGGCTATGTGGTGGTAAATTACATCAAATTAAAAATAAAAATCTGCAAATTAATTGTGATTACTTGCTTCAACAGTTTCAATGTTTTTTTGTTTGTTTTTGTTTGTTTTTTTAATGATTGACATATTATAACTTGGCCCTGGCTAATAAATCAGTGCCAATAAGTAGAAAGCATGACATCATTAGATGGACATATTATCAGTTGCCCTCAGGGTTTCCTCCTCTGTCTCCTCTTCTTCAGTCTATGATTGTATTTGCTGCCATACTCCCTATCCGAAAATCTAGTATCCTCCATCTCAGAACTAATAAAGTTATGTCTGTTCTATAAAGACTGCTGACCTAAAGGTTGGCATTGTCAAATCATCTACTAGTGGTGTTAAATTACAGTTACAGTGTTTCTACAGACACCATATTGTTTTGTTGTCTGATGGGTAACCAGATACTGTTGAATGACAGGTACTCACAGAGACAATTGTGTACCTAGTTTCATAATATTTTTAGCATGTCAGCACTTGTGACTTGTGATTTTCATAATTTACTTGTAAAAACTTTCAACAAAATTCACGAACGTGCAAAAACTAAACGTATAAAATATGACAGAATTTAGAAACATAGTGTGAAAAACTTGAATAAAACTAAACAAAAACTACATTTAAAATGTTGTTTATATGACAGCCTGCATAATAAATGGTTTATATATATATGTGTGTATAATTTGTAGTACTCTCTTAACAATAAATGAGAAAGACAGAGACAAGAGTTAGTGGTTGCCCAAGCGGTCCTCTTTGTTGTCTGTAATAAACATTGTATTTCATTAAGACACTTTGAATCACAGTATTCATTAACACATATAAATACTTAAATCAAATCACAGTAAACAAATAAATAGACATACTTAACAAAAATATATACAAATAATTTAATATTTTTATGACACAAACTCTATGCAGCAGGGTGGTCATATATGTATATATGTATATATATATATATATATATATATATATATATATATATATATATATATATATATAAAATTATTATTATTATTATTATTGTAAAAATGAAATCAGCCAAGAAATGTTGCTATAGTAATAATAATATTGCACTATAAAATCAAAACAGTGTTTAATAATAATAACAACAATAATAATATAATAATAATAGTAAGATGAAGAAGAAGAATATGTTTTAACAGTAAAATTGCATTAGATATGCTTATGTCTCAGTTGTTAAACCATTAAGTTTTATTTGCAGGGAGACCTTAAGCTGCTCATTTGTTGCAAATTTGGGAATATGGTGGGTGCATATTGTGTTTTCAAATGCACCTCATAAATGACCCAAGATGATCTGAGACACTGAAAACAGGATTGTGCGTTGCACGCGTGTAAATGAACACATAGTTAATAGAGCACATGCAGTGCTCAGTGCGTCAGACTACAGATGTGACTGAAATGGTCGACGGCTATCAACAACCACGAAACAATTTAACCAAGAGGAACAGCTTTCTTGGCACCTATAGCACTTGAAAAGAGCCATTCTGTTAACAGCTCCTGTGGCGTTATAGGATACCAAAGTGTCTGCTGGTTGCACACTCCAGAATCTCAGCAGATGCAGTTCATCATCCGGGTATTGTTCATCGACTGTGTCAAGAATACTGAGTGTTTGGATATCCTACTCGTTTGACACACTCCTTTTGCTTTCTATGGAGCAGGGTAGTACGTTTCTTCGGACACGGGGAGAGGGAGAATGTCAGCTCTGGATGCTCTTCATCTCTCGGGTTGGTTTGTGTCAGTCCATGAGGGAACTGGTAAAGAACATTACCTTTCCCTCTTTCCTTACCGTACCCTGACAAAACGGCTTCTTTCAAGAGAAGACATGTGACTTCAGGTGTCTAGCTGTGCGTTCAGGGACACCGTTAGTTTCACTCTGTGGTTTTCATGCATCGTCCCTAATCTGCAGAGAACAATCATTAGCAATTGATGTCGAGCTTTATAAATGGTTATGACTGTAGACTACATAAACCGTGCCATAAAAAGTTCGGCTAGAGTTGTTTCCTACATTAATGACCATTTAATGCTTCTCCTCCCACTTTCTCCAATTTGTATTCTGCTCATGGGGTGCAGTATGTACTAGGGTTTTCTGCCCCTCCCATCCCTTCCCTTCCCTCATCCCTTTGCTAAATCCCTCCCCTCTTCTCTTTCTCCAACGCTCCACTTGTCCGTTGAATGGCAGCCCGAATTTTTTATTTATTGATGCAGAAACACTGCGGAACGGTCCGTTCGCCGGCAGCTCTCACAGCCTGTCGTTTTGTGAACCTTTTGCTCTATCTGCCATTGCTTCCTGCTTTTCTTCTTCAAAATATCACTTTAATTAGTCCTAGTTCTTATCTTCTCCAGCAGACGCCGTTTCATGTCCATATCTTCAATTAGAAACATAAATGTTAAGTAGTATAAAGGCTACTATTATTTTGTGCAGGGAATATTATACATTTTATGTATTGAACACTAGTAAATATTTAATAATAACATGAAACATATATTTGTTAATTTCACTGGAGATGGAAACAAGACAGTACTGCAGAACACATAGGATTTCTTGCAGTGTGGATCTATTCATATACAGCACTTTACATTTTACACCTATATTTACCCACAGGAGTCTGTGTCGATCAAAGTAATTTCATTAAGGTAAGGTTAAATGTTGGGCTCGAGTTAGCTAGATAAATATCTGTCTATCTTTATGGATGTAATGATTCACTCAACTCACAACTCTATCTATCTATCTATCTATCTATCTATCTATCTATCTATCTATCTATCTATCTATCTATCTATCTATCTATCTGTCTATCTGTCTATCTGTCTGTCTGTCTGTCTGTCTGTCTGTCTATCTATCTATCTGTCAACGTGTCTGTTTTTCTGTCATTTCAGAAAATGCTTTGTCATTCCAAGATTTAAAGTTTGCTATTCAAACTTTTCTATTTAAAAATGGCATATAGTGCAGTGATATTAACTTTTGAAATTTGGAACGATCAGGTTTTTATCAGTCTTTTGGGAAACAAAATCCTTGTTTATAGGTACCGGGCTGATATTATGAACGCTTAAGGAAGAATGAATTGAGCAGAAAATGAACTATTGTATAACTAAATTCCACATTGTTTTCTGTCTTCTGGGCAAATAGAAATAGTTATAATTTGCTTAGCCATTATCCGCTAATTTCTAATTTCTCCTGTGTGTATGTGTTTTTTTTAAGGTGCCAGTCTATTATTGTGGCAGCATCTGCCACTGTCTTAAGTGGGTGGTTCTTGGCCAGAATAAGCTGCTGTGTGAAACAGACTTTATGTAACACATCAAAGTGTGAGTTACAGTTACAATTTAGGTTTAGAGTTTTGACCTACAGACTTGTGAGAGTGAGATCAGTGAGAGCCCAGTGCGTCAGCATATAGATATTGGAGGATGTGGATTAAGATCCATTCAATCCATTTGGTTCTTTTCAACAGAACATCTCTTTTTGGCTGTTTCACACTCTGATATACAAATGAACTGATATACACATCAAAAGTGGAAGGCTTCCCTCCTTTTGTATGACCTCTCCTCTTCTGTGATCTTACCTCCCTCCTAGATATCAAAGATAGTGAACATCAGGAGATTTTTTTCACATGTGTCTTAGATATTTTTGTAGCTTGGGTTGCAGCTGCAACTGAGACATCGGACATAACTGGTTTTCTAAAATATCTAAATGTCCGTAAATCTAAAATCTTGAATCAAAATTGTGTTAAACAGAATATATAAGAGAATATATCTCGAATTAAGCTTATTTTTCTCTTGCATATATTTTTCTTGTTTTAAGTATAAGGGCCCTATTTTAACGATCTAAGCGCACAGGGAATTTTAAGGCGCACAGACTGAACGCGTCTACAGAGAGCAAATGGATCTGCTCATGCGCGAGCAAATAGGTTGACTAATTCTGATACACGCAATGACTATCCATTATGATATGTATGACATTTTTATATTTATGTAACCTACACAATAATATTCTTTTATGATAGGGCCCTATAGCTCACTAAATTTAGCTACATTTATGCTTAATACCAGAAAAAAGTTATCAATGTGGTAAAAAAAATAAAACAAATTATGAAAACAATTATAATTTATGAAGTTTTGCTTCTTAAGTAGATTTTTAAGTATTTAAAATTAAAAAACAAAAAAAAAAACAGGTCACACTTTATTTTAAGGTCTAATTCTCACCAGTAACAAACCATTAAAGGGGTCATATGACCCAATTTCTTGCTTTCCTTTTCTTTAGTTTGTTATCTAACTGTTTGTGCATGTATACGATCTGCAGAGTTACAAAGCTCAAAGTCTCCCACAAAAGGATTTGAATGAATGAGGCATTTATATAGCGCTTTATTGTGTATTGCTGTACACCCAAAGCGCTTTTACACTCATGAGGGATCTCTGCTCAACCACCACCAGTGTGCAGCATCCACTTGGATGATGAAACTGCAGACAATGGTGCCAGTGCGTTCACCACACACCAGCTACAGGTGGAGAGGTGAGAGAGTCATATAGCCAATTCAATGAATGGGGATTATTAGGAGGCCATGATTGATAAGGGCCAGTGTAGGACACCGGGGTTACACCCCTACTCTTTTACAAGCAGTGCCATGGGATTTTTAATGACCACAGGGAGTCAGGACCTCAGTTTAATGTCTCATCCGAAGGACGGTGCTTGTTGACAGTGTCCCCATCACTATACTGGTGTGTTTGGACCCACACAGACTAGGGTGAGCACCCCCTGCTGGCCTCACTAACACCTCTTCCAACCCTGCTTAGCTTCAGTGGGCAACCAGTCTTGGGCTGCAGGGTGACATGGCTGTGGCCATTTATTCTATCTAAAAGAGAAGGCTGATCCAGACCGGGCTAAAACGCCTCATTAAAACACATCCCCACATGTCTACGTCACGATGTGGAAATATTTGCGTAATGCCACCCAAATGTGCACGCAAAGAAAGAAGGTGTGGTTTCAGTAACCGCAGTAGTGTTGATGCAGCCACGTCAGGGAGACGCTGTGTGTTTCTGTGCGAACGCAAAAGCACTTTATTTGGCCTTCTGAAAGCAGATGCAATTAGGAATCATTGGTTAAGATTTGTTTACAACAGAACACCACAACCCAAATGTTCGAATTTGTGCAACGCATTTTATGGACGACAGTTTCTTGAACCTAGGAGAGTACAAGGCTGGCTGTGCACTAAGGCTATTTCTAAAAAAAAAAAAAAAAAAAAAGGTAAATTCTGATTTGCTATGACAATCTGGTGCTTCTGAATCAGCGACTGTAAGTATGTTTTGTTATTAGTTTAAGTATTTGCTATTGACTGTTCAAATGCGGAGTTTTGCGCAGTGTAGAGTAACGCGTTGTGTGTATGTGTGTGAGAGAGAGAGACAGGGTCACATCACAGTGGAGTCAACTGTCTTAACCGCAGCTTGTGTACTGCAAATAGGGTAAACGTATCTATTAAGCTCATATACCCATTAAGCACACTTCCATTTTTGGAGATCAGATTATAAAAAGAAAAAATTATTTATTATCCTACTTGATGTCTTAACCAATTGACATGTTTGTTACTATATACCTCCTATAATTTCAAGTCAATCAGATCATTGCACGCTGAGATATGGGTCTCCATGTGTTCACACTGTCTGGCGGCCATTTTGAAAGCTGTCTAAAAACTTTCATCAAAAGAGGAGCCCCTTAAATGTGCGTTTTTAGATGTTTAAGCCTTTATTTATGTTTCACTACTTATTGTAAAATTAAGAGATTAATGTTCAGACTTTTGCATATTATAACCTGGATGTGGCAAATAATTACATTAGATCCAAAAGATAGCAACACAGTGCAGATGCTACAGAACACAGTTAGCTGACTAGCTGTATAAGATTGTGTGCTACACTAATATATTACTTCACAGGCATTACTGGCTTGTACTTTTACAGCCATAATATTATAAATTGACAGTTTATTGCTGGTCTGTGGTTTTACAGTGCTGTAATTTTGAAAGATTTCATTTTATTTTAAGGTGAGCTTTAAGGGTACACTACTATGAAAATCACACAGCTTCAGTGTGACATCAATAAGAAAAAGTATAATTTCATATATATTGTTAATAATATTTGTTCATATTAAAATATGTATGAACTTAATACATGACAGAGACTATTTATTTAGCAAAACTTTATTAAAAATTGTTGCTGCTCCCATTAAGCTCAGTGTGCTCTCTTTAAGCTCGTTCACATTGAACGTCTATGTAAATACTTAAGTTAATCGATTTTCTATGGATTCTGTCGACTCAAATCTGCAGACTGGCTCTGAACTTTGGCAACTAGCATCAACTTTTCCAGACTGTAAATCTGTGGGAAATCGGGGCAAAAATCATGTAGTGTATTCCAGCCTTAAGAGACTATAGATAAGTTGACATCCATTTAAAAAGAGGTTTCATAATGAGGCTAGTTTCTGTGTTCATCCCCATGAATTAAATGTTTTATTGGTTTGTTTTATCTGATTTTTGAATGTGTCATTTAGCTGAACGTGGACTAGTATAGATGTTGCAATGTGCTTAAATGACACTTCACTATGAATATATAACTGATCAAATCGAATGATTTGTTGCTTGATTTTAGTGTTCTGTTTTTTTTTTTTTTTTTGTGATTGATTTATACCTTCAAAAAATATATATATTTTACAATTATTCTTTAAAATTTGGCCTTAAAGTAAACAAACATTTTTAATAAAACAGGATGTGAGCTTAATGGGAACAGGGGTGTGCTTAAAGGGTACAAAAATGTACCCATTAAGCACAGCCAGACTTTTTGAATTTAATTATGTCTTAATTGAAATGCTTTTGTTATTTAAAATAAAATTAAATATTTTTGTGTGAGAGATTAATATTTTATTTTAACATAACTTTTTGTACTGAAATTAGTATCTTGTGCACTAAAAATGTCTCAA
The DNA here is from genome assembly GCA_036784905.1 of Acrossocheilus fasciatus. Lineage (NCBI taxonomy): Eukaryota > Metazoa > Chordata > Actinopteri > Cypriniformes > Cyprinidae > Acrossocheilus > Acrossocheilus fasciatus. The sequence continues at coordinate 17,844,344 of CM071949.1, forward strand.
TGTAGATTTTGGTGAGCTTAATAGGTATGTTTACCCTACATACGAACATCATCACTATGTCTGTCACATGACTCTGTTCCTCTTTCGGGCTTGAACTGATGCTAAACCTAAGGACATTATTAACTGTCTTTATATTTACTTTGAAAGCTGAAGCTCGCGATTATGGTAAGGGGCGTTACATTTCCGACACGCGCATGTGGTGTTCGGCCAATCACAATGCACTGTGTCAGCTGGCCAATCAGAGCAGACTGCACTTGTCGGAAGGAGGGACTTTGTAGAAAACGACGCATTTGAGAGAGGCGGGGCATAGAGGAACTACAATAATGTACACAGTATTTAAAAAATAATGTGTTTTTTGAACATTAAAGCATGTCAACATATTCTGTTACACCAAATGCACAAAATAATGATCTTTAAAATAGCATCATATGACCCCTTTAACTATAATGTTTGCCTCAGTAAACTCCTAATTTGCTGCTTATTAATAGTTAGTAAGGTAGTTCTAGGTATTGGATTAGGGATGTAGAATATGGTCATGCAAAATATGTGCTTTATATGTACTAATAAACAACCAATATGTTAATAATAGTCATTAACTAATAAGCAACTAGTTAATAGTGAGAATTGGTCCCTATATGGTGTTACCAAATACTTATTAAGAACACTTTATTTTAGGGTCTCTTAACTAGTTGTTTATTAGCATGCATATTACTAGAATATTAGCCATTAATATTACATATTAATGCCTTATTCTACATTACCTTATTCTACATCCCTAATCCTACTCAATACCTAAATTTAACAACTACATTACTAACTATTAATAAGCAGCAAATTAGGAATTTATTGAGGGAAAAGTCATAGTTAATAGTGAATAAGTGTTCCCTATTCTAAAGTGTTACCAGAAAATGATAATTGCAGTGAATGAGATTTCATGAGATTTCTCTCTTTTACATTTTAGATTTATGCCAGAATAACATGTTTTTCCCCTCAACAGAGTGACCGACTTACAGAATAACTAACCAAGTAACTAAACACGACTCATGTGGTTAAAATGTAATTAAATGGATTCACTTCATCAGTGAAAAACGAAGCTCTTTTGTGCATGCATCGGTGTGTGTGTGTGTGTGTGTGTGTGTGTGAAGTTGACCAAGGGAAGCAGGGTAGTTACAGATGTAATAATTTATATGCAAATCATCACAAGAATTTCCAGTAATGAGATGACATTGTGAAAAAGAACAAAAATGACCCTGATGAAAAAAAAAAAATCAAGACTCTTGGCGGCGAGTATTTAATTAATGCAATCAAAAGGCTGTGAGGTAGATCAGTTCGGTGATGAATATGCTGTTGCATCAGACAGAAAACTGGACCTGAGCAGAAAAAAGGCAGGTTTGTTTCCATCCAGTAGAACGTTATGTAAAGGTTGTGTTGCTTGAAGCTTAAGGACATTCATGATTTCATTTTAATGCATATTCTACACCTTTTCCTCCTTTTTTTTCTCTGTTCATATTAATAATGTAGGAAGGATTCAACCATGGTGACCTTGCTGTTGCTATGTATGTCTTCTCCTAGTTTAGCCTCCTTATTCAAAGATGTGGAGCTCAGCGGTGAGCTTGGTGACAATGCCTCACGGGCATAAATCAGGGCTGCGGTGAGTGTAGGAATAAAATACATGTGAGAAACGTTCTGGCCTTGCATTTTTCAGGTGAAAACCCTTTGATTGAATATATTAAATGGACGCCACAGCAGAAAGGAATGCAGAATGAATAAAGAAATGCATGCGCACCAATTCTCCTTCTTTAAGATTGCATTTAACTTGTCAGATGTGAAACGGAGATCATTTTCAAAATTTCTTTCTGCATTATCCATCTCTCATCCGTCATCATCTGTTCTCTGACACAAGCCATTTGGATAATTTCGCACAAACTGTGCGTCTAGCCGTGATGCCGTGCTCCTCTGAGAGTCTGATGATCTTGGTTATCATACTCACAGTTGTTTCTTTGTTTTCAGAAAGAAGTGTTGACTCATTATCTCCTGCATGCTAAGTATGGAAAGAAATGGACAGCAGGAGGAAGAATGGTTGCCTGGGGTTGCTATCGGCGCTTCTAAAGCTCCTTGTGCTTTTACGACCCTGTGAAGCAGACCATTCTTCATCATTATCTGTGGTTGTTAAGAAGCAGCCTCATCTGTATGCCCCTCATTCGACGCATGGCTTGCTCACACAGCACACATTGACATTCAAGTCCAGGTGTGGCTCAACTACAAAAACACAGCTCGGCTTTAGACCAGAGCTATGTGCGAGAGATTTCAGACCTTTCTGTGATATGTTTTTGCTTTTCCGAAACGCTCCTTGTTCTGGTGGCCATTTTGCTCCTTATTTTTTATACTGAGTTTATAACTGTCCTGCTGGCTTTATTTGACACTGGACATGCAGCCAAGGCACTTGCAGACAAGTACCCGCTCCATGTCGGTAAGTGGTGAAATGGTACTCTGGCCTGATTACGGAGTGAGGCGGTCTGACCGTTAAGCCCTTTAAAGCAGACGTCTATAGTGCTGTTTTCATCCAATCACAATAAATGATTTATTCCCCAACAGACACGCGTTGCTGTAAAGCAGAGCTATAACCGGGCACTTATTCCCTACTTAAAGAGCTGGCATATGACGCAAAGACTAGACGGCAGGCTTTCTGCAAAGGTAGCGACTCAGCAAAGTGACATGGACCAGAACAACAGAGCCTTTCTTTTCCACAGCGTGGTGTTACTTAATACCGCTATAGGCCATCCGTGAACTAATTATATGGTAATGAAGCTGTCAAAATAGGGCTGATATTTATGAGCTTAGGCCTGGTGAGCAGAACCCAAGGAAAGTATTTTCAGTGCTGTCATGTGATGATGCCTAGGGATGGAAGTAGGAAAGGAATTGAAAGATTCTGGTTCGGTTCTGGTTCTGTAGCATTTGATTGGTTTGTACTTACAGAATAATCGATCATAATAACACAGCTTGTGCTGGATGTTTGTTTGTTTGTTTGTTTGACTCACTCCATAGAAATAGAAAGATGTGCTGTACTACAGTCTTTCTTACAGCATATTCAATTCAGAATTTACTAAACAAGAGATGGGCAATATATCAGTACCAAATTGTTTATTAGCTTTTATTTATTTGGTAATATAAATGTTTTTGAAACACATCTCTTAGGCTGCATTTACACTTGGCATTAAAATGCGATTACCGTGATCTGATCAAGCAGATCGGATCGTCAGTCATTCTAACCAAGGCTGCATTTATTTGATAAATTCTATAATTATAATATGCTTTGATTTAGTGCTCAAGAAACATTTCTGATTATTATCGGTGCTGAAAACAGTCGTGCTGCTTAATATTTTTGTGGAAATCTTAATGCATTGATTCACCATTGAATAGAAAGGTCAAAAGAACGGCATTTATTAGCAATTGAGATAACACTTTAGTATAGGGACCAATTCTCACTATTAACTAGTTGCTATTAACCTATTAATAACATAGTGGCTCTTTATTAGAACTTAAAGCACATATTCTGCATGACTGTAATCTACATCCCTATTCCTACCCAATAACTTCCTTACTAATTATTGAGGCACAATTGTAGTTAATGGTTTGTTATAGTGAGAATTGGACCTTAAAATAAAGTGTGACCGAAACATTTTGTAACATTATTAATGGTTTTACTATCACTTTTGATTTATTTAGTGCGTCCTTCCATAAAAAAAAAAAAAAAAAAAGATTTAAAAAAAAATCATAGCGTTCCCAAACATTGCAATAGTAGTGTGTAATATTTATTATTTTAGTTTATGTACATAATTTTTTAGTAAATCTCAAAATGAATATCCATTATTTTTTACATTTTAATGCCTAATTTCACTTGCAGATTGTAGTTAAAACATCCTCAGTTGTGGTAGCACTGCAGTGCAGGAAACATTTTCAGCGTATTTAGCGCAATGATCTGTTCACATCAGTGGATGTTCAGGAACCGTTAACAGAAAATCATTCATTCGGTATTTGCTTTTTAGAAATGGAACCAGATCTCATTTCCCAACCCTTCGTGTGGTTGGGAATTTCCTCTGTGCGAATGTGTGAGTTTGACTGAAAGCCCACCGAACGCACATGGCTTAGGGATCCTGCACTGTCTCTGATTGATGGAGTGCAAGGTGGAGCAGCCTGTTCGGCCTGTTCCCATCTAACAGATTCATGAGTCAATCACACGGCCGCAAATAACTCTGGCCAGCAGCATTTCTGCAGGAAAAAACGCCTGCAGGAGGTGACATCCTGCACTGGATGAAATAAACGCAGGCCTGCCCTGTAGACAGAAATCCCATGAGCCCTGTCGGAGCTGCCATTGTGCTCTTTTAAAGGTGAATTTAAAGCCTGACCTCAGGAACAGTAAAGGTTAAGTAGAATCCGCTGTGAGGCCATATACCATGTGTTGTGTATGTGTGTGAAGGTAAGATGCACAGTGTCATAACCCCCCTTCCACTCCTCTCTTCTATCCCCCCATCCCATATGAAATACACTCAACCCTTCCTCCAGTAGGGGAGGGAAAAAATCACACCACATCAGTATCGAACGGAGGGAAGATTGTATTTTAAAATTCAATTTACTGAAGCAGAATGAGGTGAAAACGTGTCGGCGGGCTTTCGCTGACCCGATAAGAGGGTGGGCAGCCTTGCTGGTGAAATGAGGTCATGCTCTGATGGGGCGGGGCAGGGGGTGTGGCATCTGGCCCAGACCTGTATGTGATCCACAGCGCTACTGCTTGAAGGACTTCTCATATTTTATTAATTCACTCTTGCCACAAGTGTTGTGCTGTCTGTGATATGAATTAAGAAGGCTAGTGCTTATATATATATATATATATATATATATATATATATATATATATGCCACTTCATGCCATTTCCAAATCTGTATGACTTTTTTTTCTCATTTTCAATATAATTACAGTGAATGACAATGATCTCCTAAAAGAAAGTATTCTTTGAATTATTCTTTGAGTTGTAATCTGTTGATTCAGATCACAAAACTGAATGACTGTCTGAATGATTCGTTGTTGAGTTGGACTGATCCTGCTCTTAAATTCAAATGCAATGATCTGGTTCATCATGGACAGGTTTCATGGCTTGCTGAAGTGAAAATTATCAATGAACCTAAATTTCAGTCTGTTCCTCACACAATGCAATGAAATATAAGTCCTACTGACTTCTTTTATGATACTTTTATTGTGCTTTTGCAGCCATGTTAAATGTAATTGCTTAGAAAACAGCAACTAACTATTATTATTATTATTATTATACAAAATTTCTTATGTTGTGTTCCACAGAAGAAAGAAACTTATACGTTTGGACATGAGGACATGAGAGTATAAATTGAAAAAGTTCTTTAGACTTGTTGTATGTAGCACATACTACTCTGCAAATCCTAATATTAGAAATAAGCTGTTGAACTTTATTTTACAAGATTCTTGATCATTTTTAGACACACAACATAAATTATGTATTTTCAACAACAGAAAAAAAGAACATGAATGGAAGGGTTTGCAATGTAGAGAATAGACTGAATGGATATTTAGAAGCTGTGAGTAAACATCAGTTAGCATTTATTGTCTCTTCTAAATACAATCACGTGGCATGGTCTTAAAAATATTCTCAGACTTGTGATTCTAGATTTCAACAAAGCCAATTTTTGTCATTAAAATACTTGTTTTTTTAAAAACTTTACAACACATATAAGCCTTTATAACTGTTTGTCTTTATGATTGTAATTAATTCTCTCTATGCAACAACAAACTTCTTTAAAATAAGGCTATTAAGTTAATGGAGAAAGACGTTTAGTAAAAAAATCCTGTCATAACCATTTTCAAATGGCCTTAGCAAATTTACATTAAGAAGCAATTGGTCTAATTACTAAATCACAGTTCTGTCGTCAACTTGTTACATTGGTAATATATTCCAATGGAGCTCATGAGGGTTTCATTGTATGTGGAAATCTGCTGCATGAGAGGAGAGGATGACACGTGTGAGTGGGATTTATGAGGAGCGATGGAGGAAACTTTGATCTCTCTCACACACTAAGGCAGGTGTACCTCCCAACCAGACAGGTCCTGACACCCACCATATCTGCCCTTTTCAGCATGCACACACACACACACGCAGGCACATGGACGTGCTAATGGAAGAATTGGGATTCTAGGTACAAGGGTCTGCAGCACAGCGTTGGTCTTCGTTTCCAGACAGCATGAATCACATCTAAGAAAAGGATGGCAAAAATAAAGACACAGCTTGCTTCAGTCAGTCCCGTTTACCAGACACAACCACACACACACACACACAGAGCAACGCACCTTTCAAAATGTCGAGCGGCTCTTTCCTGCGATTGCTTTACGGTACACGGTTTGTGCCTGGGCTCGTATATTTCTTCCACACTAAGAAGCGCAGGCTCCAATTGACACACGGCTGCAAATAAACACTGTATATTGTGACCTCTTGACTTCCTGTCCTGCTGCATTCAATGGCCTGATAAATAAAAGATTTGATTTAGCTTTACTACTTCTTCTGCTTAAAGGATTCGGCCTTCTGAATCAAATTCCACTTCTGCAGGAGCTAAAAGCTGCCATATCTGCACCCGTAGGAGCCGGTAAGTAGGGTGGCAGTTTCCCAACATATTATTTATAGCCCTGTTTGCTCAGATTTTGCGTCCTGTACACGTGGAAAAAGAAAAAAAGACTTGCTCCCAAAGTGCTCGCTGAATGTCAGAGACTAGCTTTGAATGTTAATTCTCCATATTCCTCACTGAGTCTATTGAGCTCCTTTGACTTTTTCACCGATATGTTTTCTGTTAAAGGCGCAGCACAAGACTTAATTTTGGTTAGTGGGCTTTGTTTTGGAATCCAGTTTTTGTCATTTGTTGTGTCTGATTCTCAGAAAACACATGGAGTTGTTTTATTGTCTTGTCACAACCAGAGAGAAATCAGCTGGAAGGTTAAGTTCAATCCATCATGAAACTCGCTGTGTAGTCGAGACTGTGAAGTGTAGGAACCGTCCTTGCCTGTTGATAGGTAGACACATATGTCAAGATTCAGACTATTCCTGTCATTACTACAAACAGACGAGTAACAGCATCAGGTTCATCCTTTGAGTGTTGGAGCTGAGTAATAAAGAATGATTCCAAGCTCTGAATAAGATGCAAACAGAAACATCAATATCATATGAGTGGTAAGAAAATAATGCCTTAGAGTCAATGTGACAGATTAGGAGCACAAAACCTGTCAGGATTTTGACAATTTAAGGAAATTAGTCTAGTGTTTTCAACCTAAAATGCTAAAAGTATGCCTTTAGCATTAAGTTATGTCTGTATTTCAACCCTCAAACTATTCAGAAGGGTTCAAATGTCTGAAACCACTGGAGATTTTATTTATAAATTGCCATCAGCATAACAGTTTGAGTGAAAGGCTGACATGAGAAATGAACAAATTTCTGAATGTCTTAGTATTTGTTTGTCTTCCTTTTAGTTTGAACCATACACAGGAGTTAACATTATCAGTGTCACAAACTCTGAAACCTGAAATATTGCTTCATTGTACATGAAAATATTTCTTTGTTTAAAATTTTTCTAAATCCTAAAGTTCTGTTTGTTTGTAGGTTTAAATTGAACTAGGGCTGGGCGATATGGCCAAAAAATGACAACAGTACAATTTGTCATATCAGTTGATATAGATAATTGTCACGATAAATGTCAGTTCTTTATTTCTTTCAAGTTTAAAGGCAGATTCCTTCTCTTGAGTGAAAGTAGTAGAAACCAGTTAATTGTGGTTTTAAACTACTACTATGAAAAACAGTAGCCTAAATACATTTAGTATAAATATATAAATCATTACGCTTTTGGTGTGTAAACATTATATTGAACATTTAACATGGGCAAAATATATTGTGATATTGTGTTACCGTTTTTTTTCACCCAGCACTAAATTGATTTGTGAAACACAGATTTTCAATTTGGTCTCAGATTTGGAGACCTTGCAAATGATAGTATCCAGACACTCAACCAATTTACTGAATTGCACATCCTCCTTTGAAATGACTTCAGTTCACAACCTGAATAGCTAATATTTTCTTAAAATGAGGATTTTTAATCTTATGGCAGTTACTTTGACGATTCATAGGTTAATTGTAAGGTGACCGCGTCTTTGCCAATTGTATACATTTAAAGCTTTTGCAACACAAAAGCTTATATAAAGAACATGCATATTTCTCTGCTTGTTAAAGCTGTAGTAGGCAATTATATATATATATATATATATATATATATATATATATATATATATATATATATATATATATATATATATATACACACATACTGTATATATCCACCTTATTTTTCAATGTGGAAGTAAGCTGTTTTCTGTGAATGTACAAGACTTCTGATTCATTAGCCAAGAAACACCAGTTTGCAATATCAAGCAGCAAAACTGTTTTGTACAGCTAAAAATAGCTGGAAGCGGATGAAAGGGGAAGCCAGACATGTTAAATTTACAGTACAAATGACTGCGGCTGCTCTTACGGGAAAAATAAGGTGGATAGTACACTGTAAAAAATCCAATTAACAAAATGTTGGAAGGGAAAAAATATTTAAAGGGGTGGTTTACTGCGATTTCACTTTTTTCATTTTAAATAGTGTGTAATGTTGCTGTTGGTGCATGAACAGTATCTGCAAAGTTGCTGAAAGTTCAACGTAAGCAGAGATATCGTCTTTTAAAAATCAGGAAGTTTAATGCCTACAAAAATGACTCATCTGGGACTACAACGAGATACTTCCCGGGTTGCATACGAAATAAACCCATCAACCCCTCCCTCCGGAACATACAAAAAAGGGGGCAAGGCCATGTTCTGCGGCTTTGTCGAAGAGGAAGAGTTATAGTGGAGAGTTGTAGCCATGGCGTCGAAACGGTGTTATTTTCACCCAGCTGTCAGGTCTTCTGTGTTCGGGCTTCCTATGGACGCTGTAGTTCGTCAGCAATGGTTAAAATTTTGGTTTGATTACGTTCCTGACAATTACAATCCTAATTTAGCTCTCTGTGCTGCGCATTTTACGGAAGACAGCTTCCAGAATCTACACGAGTTCAATGCCGGATTCACACACAAACTATTACTAAAACATGGAGCAGTTGTTGTTGGGCCACAACCTGTAAGTAAGATTTCATAATTTTAAATGTATTTGCATGTATAATTTCAGACGTAATGTTTTAGTTTTATCAAGGACGTAAACAAATGCCAACGCTGGCTTTAGTAGCCAGTTAGTTAAATGCTATTTCTTGTGTCTATGACAAACGCGTACAAACATTTTGGACCCGCATTTGTAATTATGTACTAATTTTGTAAATGTATTTTCCATGTATACTTTATGACTTAATTTTTCGATTTGATCAAGAACGTAAATACAAGCCAACGCAGTTTGGTTAGTAGCCAGTTAGTTCGATGCTATTTTGTGTGTATAAGACAAATGCGTACAAACATCAAAAAATCATATGTAATCACAACAGCAAACTTCCATTCAGAAACGTTTGTAAGAGCCGTGCTTGCGGAAGTTCTGCTTGACTCTCTTCCTTACCTCTTTCTGGGTCTGATTCTGGCTCAAACTGATACGGCAATATTTACACCATTATTTACATTTGACCGGAGCACGTGCAGCTGTCGCCCGTAAAGGTAATGGGCGTGACGTTTCCGGACAATGTGCAGTACGCAGTTTAGCCAATCATAACACACCGGCCCAACTAACCAATCTGAGCCCATTGCCTGTTTCTGAGGGAGTGGTTTCAGAGAATCAGGAAGTCAACCGGTCCTTCAAATGACAGAGGCTTACAATAAAGGTGAAATATATGAAAAATAAGCCGTTTTTTTTAACAAACGAAACACGAAGACATGTTATATTGCACCCCATAAACACAATCAAGCAAAGAAAAAAAGCAGTAAACCACCCCTTTAAATTTTATTGCTTGGGCTTAGTTGAGAAGACATATTATATTAAGTCTGCACAAATATATTTTAAAAACATTAAATGAATGGTTATTTTCAAATCCAGTCAACATTCAGAATGCTAAATGTTGACTAAACTAATAAAAACAAATCCAGCCAACACTGAGATCATTCTGCACGTGCACGCGCCTGAGTGACTTCGCGGGAGAAACAGCGCCGCCATCTTGTCAAGCTGACGTGTCAGGTAAGTTGCACTAAATAAATGTTATTTTTTTAGACTAAATTTAACGAGAAAATCATGCAACATATTCGATTTTTTTGGAGTGGGCATTTAGAAAGTGTTTTATGAGTTGTATATCCGAAGAAAAGTGGATAAAAGTGTATGTCAAGTTCAGGCGTCAGGTAAGTCAAGTGGCACTGAATAACGTTAAATATTTGTACTTAAGTTAACGTTAGACTGAATTTACCAAAACTTATATTTAAAAGGTGTAAATGTTTTATTTAAAACGTATATATTTATACTCAAAGTACAACATACTACTATAATGAATTTTAGCTAATTTTGGCGTGTTGATATGATATTTTTGTGTTTCTGTTGCGTGAAAAGATATGAAGAGAGAGCGCAGTTTTCTCTCTTTTATAAGCCATTATGCTTAATATGACTAACGTTAACCGAAATCTATGTAACGTGTAACAAGTTAACTTAGTGTAAACCACAGTAATGCGCTCATTTGAAGTTAGCATGGGCATGTTGAATGGGTTTTTGCGTGTGTAAACTTTTGCAATTGTCCCGTGAAGTAAAAAAGATGACATTAAACGTGACTAACAGCAAGCCACAGTGAAATGTATGTTGCTCTTTTCAAACGGACACAGTGTTTCTAGTCTCGTGAAGGTGCTTCGGAAGAAGAGTTCATCGTTCCGTTCGTCGTAATGAACAACTGAATCATTTCACAAGGCCGTTCAAAGCGTCTCAGTCCGTTCCCTAGATAGTGAATCACTAGATCGTGCACACACTGCACTGGGAAAGACCGTGGCTCAGTAAACACTGGGACAACTGATCAATCAATTTGTAAAACGTCACCACTGGTGTTTATCAACAACAGGCAGGAGGACCATTATATTTTGATATTATTTTTATGCTATTTGAGGTAACTTAGCCCTATAATATGAAATGTACATGTTCTATTACAAATCCAGTCAGCATCAATGCTCCCTATTATGCAATGGATTGTGCCCCCAAAAATGTTGCAACTTCTGTTTCATCACAAATTTAATTAACTGATATTTATAAATTGTGAATTATTTAAAAGGTATCATTTAATTTTTTTAACTTAAAATTTACTTTTCTTTCTTCATCAGGGTGTGGCCAAAGGTTTCATTGGTGCTTTGTCATCGTTGCAAGATTTCAGATGCAACCCAGTCAGTTCTTCCAAGTCACCAAACACTAGACCGCTCCACTGCAACTACATACTGTGTACTTCCAAGACTAGGAGTTTATTGTTTTTATTCCAGGTAATGTGTGTAAATGTTTAGAGTTTTTACTACAATTATAATGTGCTTTACTGTTCTCAGTGGCATCTACACTAATATTAGTCTGTTTCATTCTTGTTCCAAGGTGATTGTAGTCCGTATCCAGATCAGATGGTGGATCAGCACCTAGAGATGACCTCGACAGCCCTGAATGTCAGCGGAGGCCATTTTAACTAGATGAGCCCCAGAGATAGATCCCCTCTAAAGACCTTGTTGGCCATCGGGACAAGACCACAAGAACCAGACAAGTCCTCTGCTCAATCTGACCTGTGTTGCAGCCTAGAATTAAACCACGCCATGCTGTTTTTGTCTAGTCAGAAGAGAACTGCCCCCCGACTGCGCCTGGTTGCTGCCAAGGTTTTCTACTCACCGATGTAGTTTTGGGTCATTGCCGCTGTCGCCTTTGGCTTGCTTATTTGGGGACGCTTGTCTGATTGCACAGACATTGTTGGAAGAGAGCTGAACTGGATGATGTCAACACTGAATCACCAATGAACTGACTTTAACTGACTTTAACAATCAGTATTGTATAAAGCACTGTATAAATAAAGGTGACTTGATTTTATATTCTGTAACACCTGTTGTTGTTGTTTTTTTTTTTTACTTCTGCCTCATTTTAAAGTGTAATTGTGAACAGTAATAATATTTGTAAATATTTGTTTGCTAACATTTTGTTTAGTTTGTTTAGTTTTTTCTTATTCCATTAAACAAAGTTTAAACTGAATTTTGCAGTTGTATTACAGATGTAATGTATGTCAACTGAAGCTTTAAAATGAAAATTTGCTGTTCATTTACTGACCCTCAGGCCATCCAAGATGTAGGTGATTTTTTTTCTTCATTCCTGTATGTTTATGTGGACGGGGGGCTAATGCCACCTAAGATATGGCATAATAATGTAGATGTTTTCCCACCACTACAGGGTTTTTCCAAACAAATGGAAGGAACAAGCAGAGAGGTGTACAAACAATCTTCTTTAATTGACGCTCAAATATATCATCATACAAAACACAAATTACAAATGCAATACTGTTTTTACATAAAAAAATAGTATTCAGTGGCCACCTGTACTGATGTATCTTGAATTGACAACCTCAATATCCCTTGGGATAATTCAACATTTGGTAAGGAGAAGGAAAAAAACCCCCCAGTAAATTCAATACTACAAAATCCTCCAAAATTCACGCTTCCCTACAAACCAATAAAGCAAAATAAAATTACCCCCACTCAAAAATAAATAAATAACCAAAACCACAACTCACACTACCAGCAAACAAAAGAAAAACAAAAGAAAACAAAAAAAGAAACAGTAAACCCTCCCCACAGATGATAGCCCTTGTTGGTTAGAAGGGAACTGACAATCAAAGATAACAATAGCGACACACGATTCTAACAACAAAACAAAATACAAAATTACAGAAAATACAATTAAATCAATCAAAATAAAAAAAACAAAACAAAACACCACCGGTTAATCTTACACACACACACACACACACACACACACACACACACACACAACAACAACCACACACTCACACCTCCATACAAACACACACTCACTCACTCACTCACTCACTCACTCGATTAATTCGCTATAATGTGACTTGAACACACACACAGTCCAGTGCCCTTGAAGGGAAGCGAATTACTTCTCCGCAGCACAGCAGCACAGTCAAGCCGCCACACAGCAGCAAGACAGCAACGGACAAATTTCTGCAGCACAGTTAACTGGCTCTCGATATGAGTGGTGAACGATCCACCAATCCTGCCTGGATCAAGCCTGAAATGCGTTGATGCGGTTGAACACCCTCAGGCCCACGCCCAGAGTTAGAGAAGAATTCCAACCTTATACAGGTTACTGTGTTTACTACAAGCTCAATGCTTGACGCACATCAAATAATTTCCTCAACACGATCAACACGCAGCCAGTATACCATGCCGGAAGTAAAGGGAAATCTCAGCGTTTTTTTAAAGGGGCCGTAAACTTAACTTCTGCCCAACTCCATCTACCCACACAGAACGGAAAACCCACCAAAGGAGATCACCCCATTACATTTAGATTGTATGAAAAATTTTAGAAATGGAGATTGTTATTAAATAAAGGCTATTGTGTGTTGTAAAGTGTGTGTTTTTAGTGATTGATAAATACCAGTTAATCATGTTTAATAATTTTGTTAAACTATAAAAATATATGTTTATGTAGTTCCCCAGGAATTTTTTATGATGCCCAAATAATAAATCTTAGTTGAGGTAACATATAAAACACATGGAGTAAACGGTTAAATTTTAATTGATGTAACTTGCTGTAGTCTTCTAAATGTTTGACCAATTAAATCATTTTAGTTGAATGGACTATAAAACTAGTTCACTAAAGGTTGAGCCCACTAAAAAATAACAATTCAGATAACACTTTGAAGTCAGAAACTGACTGAACGTAAAATTTATGTGGAACTAGTTACTAAATAATAATTAGTTTAAATTTTTTACGGTGTAGTAGAAATTCCCCTACACACCTGACTTAAGATACCTATCAGGGCCTCGTCTCTGGCAACATATCCCCAGATAAATAAATAAATTTATACTTAAATTTATATAAATTTATACTCTTGTCACATCTCTGGCGACGCATGTAGAGTCAGACAACGTCTTGTCCCTTTTGAACACTATCACTCCGGTCCTTTAGTGTTCCACTAACCTGCTGTGCAGCAGTAACAGACAGACTCCAGAAAATGCTTTAATCATGGCTGAGAGGACCTCATTCCAATCACAGAGAATCCTGCCGACAAAAAAATTAAAAATACAACAGTTTATAGAGCATAGGTGTATGGCAAAGGTAACATGACTTATTATATCATTCTTCTGTAATATAATTGGATCTTCGTATGTGCAATTCAGCAAACCTCCCCTCTGTGACTGGCAAAACAAATTTGGTTTTTGATTACTTCAGCTTGTTACTCAAGTCATGGGAAGTTACGGTTATTTTTATATTCAGACAGACGTCTAGCCATCTTGTCCATTTGCATCCGTTATTGCTGCACTGAAGTGTTGGTACAGTTTGTTCTCAAAAGCATACAAATGTTAGGCCTGCAAGGAAAAAAGGATGTTAGTTATGATTAATTAAATAATTTCCTTCTCTATAATTCGCTTTTGCATTTATTTATTTAAGAAGAGAACAGCTGAATAGAGAATGTGCAACACCACAAAGCAGATGAATGTTTTTTTTTTCCCCCTGCAGTGACAGCGGAGGCCACTAAAGCACAATCAAATATGAACAACGCTTGGGCTGGGTAAAAATAAAGATCTCTTGACTTTAATTGATTCTGATTTTTATGAGGGGAGCCACTGGTAAGGAGCCTTTGAGCTGTGTTTATGATCACTACACTACAGGTTTTCAGCCGTAAAAGCTCAACAGTTGGGCTGGTTTTGTTATGCAGACCTGGCAACCCTGGACCAGAACAAACTTCTGTCCAAGGCAAAGATGCAAACTCTTAATGAGTCATCAGTCTCCCTTGGTGCATTTGATTATGCACAGGCAAGCATTTAAGCCCAGGTTAAAATAATAAAGTTATACTAACTTTATAAATACATAATTATGTTTTCTTCTTAACAGATATGCTAAAGTTCAAGCTAAAGTCATTCCTAATATGTTGGACCATTTATTGAAAGTTGTCTACTTTTATCTGTTGAGATATGCCTGCACTTTTAGACCCATAAGCGCTAGGTTGGTGATGCATGAGTTGGCGGAGGCATTTGCAAAGGTTGTTTGAAAACATACTTTATATTTGGCTAGTTGACACTAGTTGTGCAGAAACTGCATACTCCAGCTTTGATGTATCTAAGACAAAGTGATGAACAAACCATTTTAAACACTGATGATTAGATTTGCTCCGGAAGAACCAAATCAGCATATTAGAATGTTGTTTAGAATAAAAGCAATATTACTGTATTTCTAGTACAGTACTGTCTCCTAGTAACGGGAGGGTGTGTTACCTTCAGAGTTTGTTGTGGTTGGATGGACTTATCAGTTGGGTACACTTTGAAAAAAATAAAAATAAAATAGGTTCTTTATTAACATAGATGGTTCTTTGAAAAATCTTTAAGATCAACAGCACAAAATGTTCTTTAAGAAAAAGGTTCTTTTGTTTATCAAAATATTTTTATATTTAGCCTATAGCACCGCTATATATAGAGCCCCTTTTGGAACCTTTATTTTTAAGAATGCGGTGTGTGTGATCATTTTTATCATCTGATCAACTTTTACACTACATTGAGCTGAAGTAGGTGGAGAGTTGACTTTCTCAAGTCAAGCCAAGACATAAGTAATTGTGATGAAGTTTTTGCCCAAATGAAATCTGAGGTCTTCAAATTTATGACTAAAGTGTGAGTCAAATCAAAGTTCTAGTTTTGAGGCAGCATCCCAGTTCAGTGATTAATGAGAATGTCTGAAAGATCAACCATTAATCAGGAAACCTGGCAAACCTGCAAGCTAGAGGTCTATAATAATGAACCACAGTCAGTGTTTGCCATGGCCCTGTCTTATTTTACCATGTTTGTTGGGGTAATGTTGATGTGTTTGCTACAGAGAAGTGAAATTAAGAACAGACAGGAACAAGCAGCTATGTTTAGTATCCTTTTTTAGTACAAGACTGTTAGTATTTCCATTTTGTCCTAGTGCATTTTTAGAAGACACGGCCATTAAAATAATTAAATATGAATTAATGAGCAATCAACAACATTTAAATGTTCTTTTAGACCATTATGCACCATGATAAATGATAATGTTCATGTCTTCATTTTTTAAAAACGATAATTGCATGACAAAGATATTAACTTGAATGCCAACTAATTCTTTCATACAATATGTTCGATATAAATAGAATTGACTGTTAAATATTATGGAGCTAATAATTTAAAATCTATTTGCAATTAGAGAGCTTGTGTGTCTATACAAATGTGGTTTTGGCAGATATCATGCACTAGCAATGATGTCTGATTAGCAAACAGCCAATGACTTCTTTAGTCATATTCAATGATTCATGAAACTGCCTCAAACTTGCTTTTGAGTTACTGGTTTGAATCAGGCTCATTGTGTCAGTGAATCAATCATTCAGAGATTATTACTGACTACTTCAAGGACTCCTCACGGAACTATGAATCATTTTTCTGCTATGTCTTATCAAAACAAACCGGGAGCAGTTACTTGACTTTTTTTGCATCACGAAGACAGCGTGCAGAATGTTGTAGAACATGGACGGCCAAGGTATACTTTAGGCTTAAGCATGTTTGAGTATTTTATTTGAAGAATTCCTGCCCATTTATGCAAAACCCTATTCTACAGATACAGTTCTGCAGTGTCTCAAAATTCAGTATTTCATTTGACATGAAGGCCTTGCATCGACTGTGATCAGCACACATAATGTTGTGAAATCTTATGTCTTGCTGTCTTTGGCAACTTTGACTCCAAAGCATAAACTGTTATAGATGTTGTCAATACCGTACCTTCAACTATGGCAAAGACTCTCAAAGCCACATGCAGTTTTGAAGCTAAGTTGATAGAGTGGACGTCATCCATTGAATATTAAACAAAACTAAGCTCAATTTTATTGACATGACTGTTGTGCTTTTTCCCATGTTAAGATAAATATATGCTGATTGATGTGCATGGCATATTTATAGAGTTTTTCACCTCCCTGTTTCTCTCACTTTGTGGTGCAGCAGAACAGCTGTCTCACAGAACTGTTCATTTATTCAAGTTCTTTTCCCCCGGAATTTGGAAATTCCCAGGCTGTTAATTAAAAACCATGAAAGAGAACACAGTACAACGTGCTGCGTCTGCCAGCCTGCTGTCCCCAGCAGCCCCAGCAGGAATTCATTCTCTCTCTCTCTCTCTCTCTCTCTCTCTCTCTCGCTCTCTCTCTCTCGCTCTGTCTATCTCTCTCTGATGGAAGAGCAAAATTACAGCACACAGTGTGAGCAGATCTTCCAAACCTTTATCTTAAATGACAGAAGAGCATAGTGACATGATTTCTTACTGGTTCATATGTTCATGTGATTTAATTGTGTGATTTCAATCTGAAGGTTTAGCCATTATTCGTATCATCTGTGTTCAACGCTATTTTTTTTTAATTATACCTACATTTATTACATTTTATATATTATCTTAAATATATGGATAAAGAAACTACTAATTATAAAAAAATGCTAATAATAATTGATGAATTATGAAAGTATTCTTTAAAATATGAAGTATTCTGAGGCAAACAAGAATATACTATTTATTATGTCTGTCACTCTGTCCCTTTCTGTTTCTCATTCACTCAGATACACACACAATTCCTAGAAGACAAAGTTATGAGGGGGAAGGTGACAAATTTAACCCTCCTGGAGTTTATTTTTTCTCTCTTGGTATCATCTTGTGCTTTTACCCAAGTGTGAACTGTGCAATTTTTGACATGTTTTCTATCAAGCTGCTAAAACACTCTACAAGAGGAAGGCAGCTTCTATTTCTGTCTTTACATGTGATCATGTTTGCCATCCTAAATATGTTATACAAATTGCATATTAATTTGTGATTTCAGTCAAAAGTGAAGTTTATTTTTATTTTTTGAAAATGCATTTGCTTATACTTTGCTTTCAACATCTGGGTCAATGATGCACTGACTGAGTCTTATAATCATAATGCCTTTCTGAATTGAATATGAACTGTAAGGTTTTCCATTGTTCTCTCCTTAGGCAATAGACTTTTTGTTTAGTTCTGAATAGAAAAGCATGCACATCAAGGCCAAGCAGATTAAAACTACATGAACCACGCAAAAATGTGGCACGTTAGTGCAGACACACACAAACACATCCCGCCAGCTGTAGTAGTTTCAGCCCACTGTATGTAATATTACAACAGTCCATTTTAAGCGCTAATAAGATGACTTCTTGAGCACCAGTAATATTTTTATTCAGTGATTATATTTTTTAATACTTTGCAATAGATTGAATATAAGCCTCAGCTGACTGTGAGCTGACATGATCTTTCAATTTGCCTTCAAGGCTTGTGCAATCCCATTATTTGAAAATATAAAGAGCTGTCTGGTGTAGCTCATTATTTTAAGTCTGATGTATTTGACTGTGTCACGCTGAATCAAGTGCAGCGTGATGACATAGTTATTAATGGTTATGTAACCTTTATGTGTGATTTATTATTTGACACACTGACGGCAGCTGACATTATAACAACAGGATTTAGAGAAGAAATAATTTATTTAATATTATAATCAATCTTAATAGATATGCAGTGACTTGTTTGTGCAGGGTAATCAAATACCTGGCAACACACAACAGATAATAAAAATTTAAACATTCATTAACCCTCAGTGTCTATTGATACTGACTGTACCGCCTTTATATTTGGGGTCCCAGAGACCCCAACACTGTGCATATAACTTTTGGGAAATATGACTGTTATCCAATATAGTTGCGTTTGTTATAGTTTGTTTGTTGAGGTCAAATAGACACCAGTAAAAACACATCTGTGGTCTCTAAGACCCCAAACATAAGTAATACATTTAATGAAGGATGTTTCATGCAAGTTATGTTGTTCGAAAATTCTGCCATCATTTTCTAACCCTCACGAGTCACCCTGTAGTCTCAGTAGAATATAAAAATATATTTGGATGAAATTTGGTAACAGTTTTGGCTTAAACTGTATGGGAAAAAAATAATTAAATTCAAATCATGAATGATTTTTTTTTTCAAAGTGTTCATAAGATTAAAAGACCTGAAGTATGAACCTGATACTTCAATGTTAAATTAATTTTCATTTTATTTAATTGATTTTTTTTACTTTTACAAGGGCCATGAAAGGCTGTGAGACCCTAAACAAAACATGAGGGTTAAACAAGATCTGAGTTGAAGAGGATATTGTGAATCTTTTTTGAATAATAATGATAGTACATCTCTAATATTATTTTTCTCTAATATATTCTCTAATAATATACTCTAACATATTATTATATATAACTTTATATTAAGTGGCCTTAATTACTATGTACTTACAACCATTTGTGTACATACATGGTTTTTACATTGTACTTATACAGTGCCTTGCGAAAGTATTCATACCCCTTAATTTTTTCATGTTTTGTTATGTTGCTGCCCTATGTTAAACTGCTTTAAATTACTTTTTTTCCCCACATCAATCTACACTCCATACACCATACTGACAAAGCAAAAACAGAACTGTCACAACTTCGTAAATTTATTAAAAATAAAAAAACTGAAACAAGTACATTGCATAAGTATTTATACCCTTAACTACAGTAAATATTTAGCTGAAGCACCTTTACCGTGTCAAGTCATTTTTGTTTGATGCGACAAGCTTTGCTCATCAGCATTTGGCAATTATCTGCCATTCTTCTCCTCACATCTTTACCTCTCAAGCTCTGTCAGGTTGAATGGGGGAAGATGCATATTTTCAGATTTCTCCAGAAATACTTGATTGGGTTCAAGCTCAGGCTCTGGCTGGGCCACTCAAGGACATTCACAGAGTTGTCTATAAGCCACTCTTGCTGTGTGCTTGGGGTCATTGTCCTGTTGGAAGGTGAACCTTCTTGCCCAGTCTGAGGTTCTGAGTCCCTCAGTCCCAGCCCGCTGAAAAACAGCCCCATAGCATGAGACTGCTACCACCACACTTTACTTTTGGGATGGTACTCTGCAGGTGATGAGCAGAGCTGGTTTCCTTCAAACATGATGCTTAGAATTGAGGTTCATCAGACCAGAGAATATTGTTTCTCAGAGTCTCAGTGTCCTTTATGTGCTTTTTTGCAAATTCCAAATGTGTTTTCATGTGTCTTAACTGAAGAGAGGATTGAGTCTCGTCACACCGCTATAAAACCCAGATCAATGGAGTGTTGCAGTGATGTTTGTCCTTCTGTAGATTTCTCCTATCTCCACATATGTTCATGGAGCTCAACTGGAGTGACCATCAAGTTCTTGGTCAGCACTCTAAAGCCCTTCTCCATCACTTGCTCAGTTTGACCAGCTCTAGGAAGAGTCCTGTTTTTTTCAAACTTTTTCCATTAAAGGAAACAGAGACTACCTGCTTCTGTGACCCTTCAGTGAAGAAGAATTTTATTTTTGAACTCTTCCCCAGATGTGTGGCTTGACACAAACCTGTTTCTGAGCTCTACAGGCAGTTCTTTTGACCTCAGGGCTTGGTTTTTGCTCTGATATTCATTATTCGCTGTAAGACCTTTTATTAAGGCGTGTGTGCCTTTCCAAATCATATCCATTCAATTGAATTTGCCACAGATTAACTTCACTCGAAATGTAGTAACATCTACAAGCAAAATAAATGCTCCTGAGCTAACTGTCCCAGATAAGGGTATGAATACTTATGCAATGGAATCATAATTTTTTTTTATTTTTGTTAATTGTTTGTAATTTGTTTGTTGTTGATGTTAAAACCCAGTTTTTTTTTTTTGCTTTACCATTATGGTCTACGGAGAGTAATTTAAAGTAATTTAAAGCAGTTTAACATAAGGCAGCAACATAACAAAACGTGGTATGAATACTTTCGCAAAGCACTGTATTTAAAAAAATACCTGAATGTAATTATATATGTAATTCATTTCTGTAATTACATTTATAATTACACTGATGACCCATAACCTTACATCTTAACCCACCCTTAAACCTACCTATACCACCAAACCTGTCCCTAACGTATCCCACTTCAATAGCAGCAAAAATGTTTTACAATAGGCTACAATATGAGCATATGAGCATATGAGCAATATGAGACACCTCATATTTGAGGTGTTAGTGAGGCCAGCAGGGGGTGCTCACCCTGTGGTCTGAGTGGGTCCTAATGCCCCAGTATAGTGACGGGGACACTATACTGTAAAAAAGCACCGTCTTTCGGATGAGACGTTAAACCGAGGTCCTGACTCTCTGTGGTCATTAAAAATCCCATGGCACTTCTCGTAAAAGAGTAGGGGTGTAACCCCGGTGTCCTGGCCAAATTCCCTCCACTGGCCCTTATCAATCATGGCTTCCTAATAATCCCCATCCACTTGATTGGCTCTATGACTCTCTCTCCTCTCCACCTGTAGCTGGTGTGTGGTGAGCGCACTGGCGCCGTTGTCCTGTGGCTGCCGTCGCATCATCCAAGTGGATGCTGCACACTGGTGGTGGTTGAGGAGAGACCCCCCCACATGATTGTAAAGCGCTTTGGGTGTATAGCAATACACAATAAAAGCGCTATATAAATGCTTCATTCATTCATAAGTACAAAGCACATATTTTTTGATGCAAGTACATAGTAGTTAAGGCCACCTAATATAAAGTGAGACTGATATCATAACAGTATCGCCTAATGGAGGTGTTCTAGCATGTTAGCATGCTAGCACACAATAAGTGTTCAAGAAACCCAACATATGTTTGCTTTTAGTCTTCAGACCGCATGCTGTGAAATATGCCTCAGAATGACACGGTAAAATAAACACTGACTGGAGATTTTCCGAGCTAGTATGGCTAGTCTTGAGCCGTTGACAAGGAAACACAGACTTGTTGCGGTTTGTCACAACTCAGACCTTTAAAGAAAAAATAGAATGCCACCAAAAGCTATGATTCAGATTCCTCCTCCTCTTTTCTGCGACACCAGCGCAGAGCAAATTATGCTCATATTCAAAGTGACCTTTTGATGGAGATTAACATGGCATACCTCCTCAGCTAATTCAGTTAGTCATTCTGACACACCATTGATCATCAGGGAGAACCGAGCTATTGAGACGTTGTCACGGCTATGGCGTGCATAGCAAACATCATAGAGCAGGTTCTCTCCGTTGGGAAAGAAAAGAGGGAAAAGGGAGGGCAGCAATGGTTAACGTTGTAGAGAGGGAGAGAAAGAACTCAAAATGGCTTCCCTTTGACAACTTCATTCGCTCTGTGAAAGACCTGTAGGCTATCGCTGCCTTTGCTATATTAGAATTTGCTCCATGAATATATCTACAGTACGTCTTAAACATATGTATATTTACATCTGTCTCTTGTCATTATCTAGTTTGTGTGGCGGTGCTGAATACTCTGAAATAGTAACATGTTGAGGGTGCAAATGCTGTTAATACATCACAAGTCTAGCCATTGTCAGCGGTGAAATTTCTCACCTCCTCTCATTGCGTGTGTCAGCGGTTCACTCTCTGCAGCATGCAGTAGCAGTGGTGAATGTACAGCAGGAGAAGCAAAATAGAGGCTTTATCTTCTTTCCCACTCTCCCTCACCCCCACTTCCCCCTTTCTTTTTTTTTTCTTGCGCTGTCAGCTCTATTAAATCTGTGTGAAAGTGCGTGGAGAAGGAAATGCACGTTTATCTTTACAAATTACGCTCTTTGCATTAAGCATTTCATCTTCTGATGAATTATCTCCAAAGCGAACTGCTGCCTGTGCTAATTTTTTTTGCTCCGCAATTTGCACGAGGGTAATGCTAGCTCAATTAAATTCCTTTCAGCCTTTCACAGCCGGTCATGATTACGGCACATAAAAAAGAATTAGGAAAACATGTGAATGAAAAGGAAATGAGGAAAATAGACATGTGTCCAAGCAGCATTTTAGGAAGATGGACAAATACTGCCAATATTGTCTGAACACTCAAACAGCAGTCATTTTGTAGAGCAGACTGTTTGCTGAATACAAAGTATCTAGGCATATTTTTTATTATATTAAAAGTTCTGTGAGTTTTGATAAGCCTTATTATTTGTTTTATGTTTAAATTTCACAATGTTTTTTTCTCTCTTTATTTGTTAGTGCTACTGTTCTTGACTAAACTAATAAGTGATTGGTGATGGTAGGTGTTGGGAATAATAATCTAAAACTGTGGCTCTCAAATATGGGGCCAGAGCTCACTAAGAGGCTTCAGCAACCATCTAAGGGAGCCTCAAGGTAATTTAAAGTGATTTAAAAGACGTCTAAACATCCATTTTTAAATAACCAAAAATAACTAAAATTGAGGCCATTTTTTTAATTCACCCCATCAACAATTTTATTTATTTATTTTTTTAAATTGAAGAACCAGGGTTCTCTTCAATGTCTTAAGGATGTGTGAGGTAGCCTTAGTTTATAAATAGACCTGGAGAAGACATGTAAATTAATTTGATAAAGAATTTACTTTTTTTTTTAGTTAAGCCAAGCTCTAAAATATTTTATCGGTCAGAAATTGTGACTGGAAAAGTCATGTAATGCAATAAAAATGCAAGCCATACGTCATACAAGGTCAAATGATTGTGTGATTTATTGTAAGTGAATGTTAAGCGATACAACTGAATAGTTAACTAAAAAATAATAAAAAGAAAAAGATATTGCTCCTTGAAGTAGCTTTAGTGTAACTTACAGTACTTTTTGTTTGTAGCTAGTAGTGTAGCTATCTGAAGTTTTAAATGACTAGCTTGATTGTAGTTTAACAACCTTAAAGGGATAGTTCACCCGAAAATAAAAATTCTCACCCTCATGTCGTTCCAAACCCATAAGACCTTTGTACCATCTTTGGAACACAAATTAAGATATTTTTAGTGAACTCGTTCAAGGCCCAGAAAGGTAGGACATCGTTAAAATAGTCCACATGAAATAGCTTCTTGTAGTTTCGTACAATTACGGTTGATCCACTGATGTCACATGGACTATTTTAATGATGTCCTTACTAACTTTCTGGGCCTTGCATGTTTCAGTTTCAGTTGTGTTGTGGTCTATGTAGGGTCAGGAAACTCTCAGATTTCATAAAAAAATATCTTAATTTGTGTTCCGAAGACGAATGAAGATTTTACAGGAATGACATGAGGGTGAGTAATTAATGACAGAATTTTCATTTTTGGGTGAACTATCCCTTTAATGTATGAGTAGCTTGTACCCTCACAAGCTAGAGTTTTGAAATTGAACAGGAAGTGAAATTAGAGCACAATGGCACAGCAGCCCCTCACCCAGATTGGCAGACAGACAAAGAGTAAGTGAGATGGAGAGAGAGTGAGACGGAAACGCTAGGAAGAAAAACGATTCTTCCTGCTGCTGTTTTGTCAGGGCCTCTAGCACCCCATTAGATAATTGGTGTTGTGGGCTCTGTGCTTTCTGTCTCTCTGTCCTTAAGACAGTGCCGTGGAAGATACAGGGGCCAGAAGGGCCGAGCGGGTTTGAGGCATGCAGAGGCCACACACGGCCTCCTCAGGGGCCATGCTGCTGTTTGAAGTTGAGAGCAAGAAACAGCAGCATGGATAAGAGGTAGGTGGGGTTACTGCTTTATCTCAGCATGACACTTTATCCAAGGCGATGGAGAATGCTGACATTTCTGGATAAACCTCCTTCTGACAGTGAAACATCTAAAACGGTTGTCATGCCCTCGGAACTTTTCCC
Organism: Acrossocheilus fasciatus; assembly: GCA_036784905.1. NCBI lineage: Eukaryota > Metazoa > Chordata > Actinopteri > Cypriniformes > Cyprinidae > Acrossocheilus > Acrossocheilus fasciatus. The sequence continues at coordinate 17,869,263 of CM071949.1, forward strand.
ATGAAATGCTTGTGAGTGTGGGCGAGGGGGAGTTCATCCATTCACGTGTTTCTCTGCAGTGTGCGTGGTTTTGTTCAGTGGTGTAGTTTGGTATTTTGTATTTTAATCATAATTAAGTCATTAAATTAAATAAGTGAAGCTAGCTAGTATCAGGTGCACATACAAATCTAAAATGTATGATATCAGTAAGGTCCCATTTTTGTCCTAATGGACATAGGAAACTTTTGTTTTGTGTGAATTTGTGACATTGTGGATCTGAGCCAAGTGTCTTGTCCTTCCCTCTTGCATTGCTTCATTTGCTTAATTGCCTAATTTGCCTATAACTATATTATATTTACGCTGCACTCTCAAAATGAGTCTAACATTCACTAAACCATTATTATAAACCACCTGTGACCCTGTTGTGCCATCTGCAATGCTAATTTGGTCGCTTTTCTGTTCATCTAAGTGGAAATATATATATATGGACAGGTTAGATAACGTACTGTATATGGCTGCTTCATTAGCGAATTATTTCTAGCAGTCAAGAACTTTGCAGCTAGACTAGAGATACATATATGCTAGATCCCACAGTCAGTGAAAACTTGGAAATAACAGGGACATTAGGAAAGTTATGCAAATTGATAAAATCTGTCATTGGAAAGCCTGTTGTGAATATACATTTTTGTTATTTTGCTCTGTTTCTAGCTGATGTAAGATTTTGACCAGAGTAAAAGTTCTTGCCCTAAAGCCAATGTGATTACATCAGTCTGTTCATTAAAGGTCTTATTGGATGCATGCCCATGTACAAAAATAAGAGTCTGAATTGTCCATGTCAAGTTTGAGTACATATTTACCAGCGTTTGTGTCAAGTCCAAGTTAATTCAAAACTGCACATGAGTCCGGACTTGAGTACCTCAACTCTTCTACTACTGATACTAATAACAATTCTAAAAAAAAATCACATGCAAATAAGAATCTGTTAATTAATTCTCTGTTAATTGAAATGTCTAATAATGACTGGAAGAGTAATAATATTTTAAAGGGCCCCTATTATGCCCTTTTTACAAGATGTCTCAGGTGTCCCCAGAATGTGTCTATGAAGTATCAGCTCAAAATGCCCCACAGATCATTTATTATAACATTTTGAAAATGCCCATTTTAAGTGGAAGCAAAAACATTCTGTTTTCATGCATGCATCTTTAAATGCATGGGGGGGGGGGTCTTTTTGCCAGGTATATAGGCATTTCCTCGGTAACCGCAGTAAACAAAGCAGCCCAGAACCTGACTTTGAAACTTGCAGCGCTCATATTTAATTAATTAAACCATAGCCTTTTGAAATGTAAGCTGTATCTCAATTTACATGTATAGTGTTTTTTTTTTTTTAACCGAAGCTCGTTTCTGTGACTGCAACTTCCCGAACAGGCGAACACACACACACACAAACACATACACACAAACAAAATCGTATGCCTGATGAAAAAATATATTTAAAACACGTTCATATTTTAGAAAATGTAGTTAATATTTGCATCATTAATGATTTATCTTATCCACCCGCAAATAATCTGAATGCATTTTTTTATTACCCAACCCGTAGATTATCCACAGCGCCCGCAGATATAACTGCCATCGGCACATCACTGCGCAGATATCAACAGATAGCTGGGTTGTAAAGTTGCCAAGTTGAGAGGACAAATGGGTTGAAATTTGTATGTGTCTATTGTGTGAGAAGGATGCGTGGCAACCGGACAACCTTTGGAATACATTGACATGATTATTCATATAATGAGGTTTGGGCCATACAATTACGGGAGTTTTACCAGAGGTAAATGTAGCAAACATATAAAATATGCCCAGTGGGATTTTTTTATAGCAAGATTAAAAATACGGGAGAAATACGGGAAAATATTTAAACGGGATGATAGCGGGACAGAATGGTAAAATACGGGAGAATCCTGGGAAAAATGGGAGGGTTGAGAGGTATGCTTTAAATGCAAATGAGCTGCTGTTCCCCGCCCCCTTTTTCAGAATAGGGCTGTGCCTTTACAGCTCGTACCTCAGATGCTCTGCCAATACAAAACATCTGTTTGGTTTTGATTATCATGTCTGGTTCTAAAAACTAATTTGCATGCATTTTAAAGCAATTGGTATGAGTTTAAACTTCTGATATATGGTTTTCTGAGCACACACATCTGAAGCACACGCACAGAAACAACTGTCACATGGCACGTGAGTACTAAACTAAGATCTCTTTCATGTCTTATTGCACTTAAACAGTCAAATACACACAAGGTTTTGTCAAAAACACAAATAATTTACATAAACAGATGGTTATGTCTGTGAACATAAACAGCTGGGAAAGAAATCGCATGTTTATATTAGATCTGTGTATTAAGTGACAGCAGCATAATATACAGTACCTACTAATGTCTATGCTGTTAATATGAGCCAAATAATAAAATAAAAACAGGACATCACTCTCTACTCTTGACTGAATAACATCTGTTGCTTTAATAAGAAGATATTTCTTACTTGAATGCTGCATTTAAATGCTCTAACGTGACAATAAATATGGTGGATTGTGTGTGGCTCACTCAGGGTGGGGTCTCTTCTAACACGGCGGTGTCTGTCAACAGTCGTGGGTGGGGCCTGTACAAAGCGACGTCACTTTGTACAGATTCTGCGAACATCTTATTCCGAGACACTGCTTATGATTTATAGAGATTTAAAAAAGGAGTGCGTGGATTTTTATAATTATAGGGTGGTTATGTACACAGACTACCAACACGTGAATTTTGCATAATAGGGGCCCTTTAATTGAAATAAGTAACACTGTATATCTATACGATCAGTGATGGATATATGGATGGATGCAGACCAAGCACTTAACCTTAAAGTCAAAGGAAACATCTGGCTGTAGGAAAATACATTCAGAGTTATTCAAAAGTCCTGTAAGGTACAAATATAGGATTTTTTGAGAGGGTCATGTCCTACTGTCCCTCAAATCTATGTCTATGACGCATTTGGTCTTATCTAGAAATGTTCGTATCCTTGTACACCCACACATTTTGTAGGTTATGTTTGTCTGTGGGCTTGATGTGTTGCACCATATGGGTCTGTCTCTCAATGGGAAGCCCACCACCTGATCCTCTCTTCTAGTAGAGAGAATGGATGCTCATGGAAAGAATTTTCTCTATTTTCACACTTTTATTCTGCTTTATTTGATTTCTTTGCAAAAGTCGTTTAAATATTACTAATTTCCCCCTAAGAATATCTAATTAAATAATATTAAAATAAATCCGCTAATGTCATATTAACATAAAGTTACCGACTCTTTCCATTCACTGCAGTCGTTTCCATAATGCTCCATTTTTGTATAAATGCTATCATTAGGTTATAATTACACTCTCCCTGGTCTGATGTAGATTTCCACCTTTGCTCTCATGCTCGTAACCTCCTGGGATGGAGATGCTCTGGGGAAGTGATCTAACTAAATATGATTAATAGAGTCCAGGTCCAGGAGGATAGGTGCAGGATGAAAAGTAGAGGGCATCACAGTGTTCGCTATGCTAATCTGTCCTCCTCCACCCACAGTTTCCTTGGAATCCAACTTTTGCACAGTGATCGGCCTCGTTACGTCAGAAGGTCCATCCTTACCGCTTTTAAAACACTGCATCCTTCACAATAACACTTACTGATGTCACTCCTACGTCTTTGTGATGTCACTTGTCCAATCAGGGTGAGGCATTTTTTTTTTTGTCAGTGTTATTGTAGGGTGTTTCGTTCCTTCTCCTTGGGAAGAAATCGCACAGGCGTAGGCTCTATTCCCTTGGTACCAGCTCTACTGTGGTGGCTCACTGAGTTTGGACCTAATTAAGCTTTTTGAAGTAAATACTCCGCACTGTTGCATTCTAACTCCTGCTGCGGCTCACTGAGAGCGTTCGGGGCTTTCGTGCTTTTGTCCCCTAGGCAGAGGAAAAGCAGGCAGCTCACACTTTCATTAGATTCTCATTTGTTGATCTCCCCCACGAGCCCGTTCACTGCCTGCCATTGGAAGCGATTCGAAGGCTGTTTTTATGGTTAATTAAGACAGACGTATACAGTATAACAAGTATTTATTAAAAAATGTCAGTCATCTAGAGATGAGCTCTGTATGTCTGCTGGCAGTTTGCAACAGTGTAGTATGATTGAGATCCGTTATAGTTATTATAAATATTTTTAATTGGTTTTATTTTTATATTTTCTGTTTTCGTTTTACTTGTAGTTTAAGTTTTGGTAACACTTTGCGATCACTATTCGCTATTAACTAGTTGCTTAATTAGCTTGCATTACTAGCATATTCGCTGTTTATTAGTAATTATAAAGCACTGTAATAATGCCTTATTCTGCATGACCATATTTAGATCCCTTAATTCTACCCCGATACCTAAACATAATTACTACAACCAAGGGCTAGGTAAAAATATTGATTTCTCGATTTTACTTGATTCTCATTTTTACGAAAAAAATAATGATTCTTAAATCACAAGAATTGATTAGTTTAGCCTGTTTCAGTTATTGAACGGAACATTGTAGTACACATTGCATCCAAAAATCGCAATAAGCTTTGTGCTTTGTTACTTTTGATATGAAACAAAGTGTCAGATTTCAAATTCTTACCATTTTATATTATTTTGTTGCTGTAAAGTGAATGTAAAGCCTCAGTTTGAGAGAAGCAGTAGTGTAAACACACGTGAACTGATCATCTCCTCTGCTTTAATACCAGTTTCAGCATGAAATAAACATGAATAAACATCCAAAGATATGTTAAAAGAAAGAGTACACCTTACTGAAATCTGTATCCTGTCTCATGTAATCTCTCAATCAGTGATTTAAGGATTATAGTAAAATGAGTCAGAATCAAACTGAATCGTGAAATTTGTGTCAAAACCCAGCCCTAACAACCACCAACCTGCATACTGTCAATAAGCAGTAATTAGGAGTTTACTGAAGGAAAACTCTTATAGTGTTACCAAAGTTTTTATTTTTATTTTTATGAATGTTCGTATCCAGACAGTCTCCTTTGACTTTGACATAGTATTTATATTCACTATAAATTAAGAGTTTTCCCTTAATAAACGCCTAATTTGCTGCTTATTAATAGTTAGCAATATAGTTGTTATGTTTATGTATTGGGCCAGGTTCAGGGATCTAGAACATGTTCATGCAAAATAAGGCATTAATATGTACCTTATAAGTAATAATAAACAGCCACTATGTAAAATGCATGCTAGTAAGCAACTAGTTAATTGTGAGAATTGGACCTTAATATAAGTGTTACATGGGGACAGACACGTGTTTGATTACCAACATTCTTCAAAATATCTTCTTTGATAATGAGCAAGTGATAACAGAATTTTAATTTTTTTGGTGGATTGTCACTTTTAGGGTTATTTTATTTTAATTGAAGAATTTTTTTTATGGTTTTGGTTTAACTAAAATAACCCTGGTTCACTGTATTGGGTTTGTTTACCGGTTTGGTACTGCGTCGTGATAGTCATACTGTGTGGTGAAGTAGCATGCCTTCTGGAACATATTAATTACTGTTAAACACTCTTGGAGAATTAAATGGGAAAAATGGATTCGGTCAATTAATTTTTTATTTTTTTTTTCTCAATAAGAGGCAGGTTCATTAAGGGAGAGAAAAGTTGGAGTTTGGAGTAGCACTAGTAGATACGTCAAGCCTAGTGAGATTATGAAAAGCTGTTCGTGTCTGTGCCTGGAGAGGATTATTCTAGTAATACAGTTGTTATGGTAATGATGAGCACACGCTATAATAAAGACCTCTGGGCTTCCGACCTGCGGCAAGGTGTGCTTCTAACTGATGCGCTGACTTATTGCTGTGTGCATACATGTAGATGCAGGCATGTAAACATGTGCCGTGTGTTTTTTTTTTTTTAATGTTGATTTATTCTGATTCTGTCTGATTGACTGATCCGCAGTCGAATATAAATTGCAGTCGAATCCTATGATAAATCAGAAGGCACCTCTAGACATGAGAAGTCTCGGCTGGGAAATGCTTGACATGTTAAATGTGCTCATTTATCTTCATTCAATTTAAACTGCATTGAATATGTAGGAACATTTTATATTGCACTCAACCCCGTTGGTTTCATTTGTTAGCCACTATGTCCTGTTTCTGAAAGGCGGTGAACCACATATAGCAGACCCCCCACTCACTTCAGTCATGTTTTATTTTGTTTGATAAGCAGCTTTGAAGATAATATTGTATATTAAACTGTTGAACTAATAAATAGTGATCTATGTAGACATCTTGACTCTGAAGGAGGCACTTGGAAGCTTTCATTGTGTTAATGGTAAAATGGGTGAATTTCTTTATCTCTTTCTCTCCCTTTACTCGCTCTCTCTCTCTCTGTTGCTTTCTCAGTTAAAACATCTTAGCTGGACATTCCTCACAGATGAGGGCCTTTGACACCGAATGGATGGGGAGGCATGGCCCCTTTATTAACCTCTCCTTTTAGCAGAGCCAGTCTCTTCACACCAAGCCACTTCTCCTTATCGAACACACAGCACACTGGAGATTAAGGGCATAAAGAAGGAACGGACAGGCAGAATGGATGTGAGCAACACAGGGTTGAATTAAGAAAGAGAGTCATTACTGCAGTTTGGGGCTCTTTTAGATGTCAAAATGTACCAATTTTCTTATGCACTGTTTTTTTTATTTTTTTTTTCACATTTAAATTGGGAAGTTCTCACACTTTTTTTTTTAATGTTTTACTGAAAAACCTATAATGGGCTGTTAAATGGCAGGCTGCCTTTGTAACAACTTACTGCATATATTGTGCCCCACTATTGATGCAGTTTGTCACAAAATGTCACCAATTCTTACTCTTAACTATTTGCTTATTAGCATGCCTATTATTAATATATTGGTTGTTTATTAGTACTTATAAAGCACATATTCTGCATGACCATATTCTACATCCCTAATCCTATCCAATACTTAAACTTAACAACCACCTTAACTATTAATAAGCAGAAATTAGTAGTTTATTGAGGCAAAAGTCATAGTTAATGGTTTGTTAATGGTGAGAATTGGACCTTAAAATAAAGTGACATTAGTGACAATAGTGGTGGTGGAAATATTCTAAAACTGTCTTTTTTTCTTTCTTTCTTTTTTTTTTTTGTAGCCAAAATTTTAAGGTATATGGAAATTGACTTTCAAATATTAACCAAAAATTAAAACAAACATCTGTGGTTTTGGGTCGGTAGTATTTTATGATGTTTTTGAAAGAAGTTTCTTATGCTCCCCAAGGCTGTAAAACACAATTATTGGGAAATAATATTACAATTTAAAATTATTATTTAAAATTATTTTCAAATTTGGTAATGCATGTACACATACTGTACATGCGCTTACTGTAGTAATAACAATAAATTATGCATAAGTACATGCAATTAACCCTAAACCAAACCCTCATCCTAACCCTAACCCTAACCATATGGTAAGTACATGTAGTTAATTAATATTACTCAGAAATTAAATGTATAATGTAACAAGGACACCGTAAAATAAGTGTAACATAAAATTATGACAGTTTAAAAGTGCATGCAGTAGTCAACATTTGAAGTGGATCAAAAAAGTTAATCAAAGTTGTCCTAAAAGTTGTTTTGATCCACTTCAAATGTTTACTAGTGTATGTATATATATATATATATATATATACACACACATACCAGTACCTTGTCCTTTGTCCTACAGTTTTTTTTTTCTTAGTGTATTCATAAATGGAACATAGTACAGCATGTTGTTTTTCTTTTGCAGTATTAAAATCTAAATAATTTTTAATGAAGAAAACTACCATATAGTGAGAGCTATTGACACTTAAGTGGCAGCAAGACCCTGGCTTAACTGTGATGTAAGCTTTTGATGTAACTGGAATTTGAGAAAATGCGTCAGTAAAATAGAGCAGACATAAACATAAGAGCAAATAAGTCTCTTTATTCCTCCATACGCCAAGGGATCTTCAGGCTTCTGTTTGGCATCTTTTGTATCATATTACCCACACGCTGTGTTTGTAATCTCTGAACTAAACTAACAAGCCCAATAAAACAGTGGTTACTCTGCATCTGCACGTAATTAAACTAATGATTGCTTAACAAACAAAATACAGCTAGAATCCAATGAAGATGATAGATGTGGAGGATTTGAATATGTAATTAACTCTCACTTCTTGTTACAGTTGAAAGAGATCCATTTTACTGTTGTTGTTTTTAGCACTGAGCTGTTTGCTGACTGCTCGGCTTTTGGGAAGCCAGAACGCGAGAACCGTTAACCGGTATAGATTTAAACAAGGCTGTGTCTCATTTGTATTCCTGACGCAGGCTCTCACACACTCACCCGCGTACATACGCCTCACACTCGCTGCCTTATTTGACTCCCTGTTTCTGTCGGTTGATTAGCCTCTCGGCAGAGAAGTACGCAAAATAATCTCTGATCGTGGCTCCCTTGCATACACAAATATCACACGCCACTCTACCGTTGCCATTAACGACGGAAAAAGAAATAACTGTCATTATGCAGAGCAGATTCCAAGGGATTTACTCCCTTTAAGAGTCTTTGATACCCCCATTTGCATTTTGCATGCTAAAATAGGTAAATTATAATCATTTGTTCCCGAAATGAAAATGTTTGTGCGAATTCCCCGTTTACCTCTAAACATTGCTCTGCGTGATTCACAGTCAGATGTGTTCAGTAGAAAAAAGCAGTGCTGAGCAGCCCCTGTCACACAAAATCTACATCACCTTACCCCTCAGGGAGATGTTCCTTTAAATACAGGAAAGCTAATGGTACGTTTAAATAAATGTGAAGGAAAATAACCTGCATGCAGTAAGATGGAACTGTAGGATGATCTTCCACTGCGCCATCAACGCTGTTTTTGACTGCTTGAGCAAATGGTCACATAATGCCACTGTTCGATGAACTCTTCTCTATTAGTCCATAACGGACTGTATTGGAAATATTGTGTGTAATAGTGGAGTAGACATTAGCCCTTACTATAATGTGTGTAAGATTTTCTGTTAAATATCAAGAGCACTTTATCTTAATTAGACCGCCAGTTCTGCACCCAGATAACAGCTACTTCCCACACTTGCCAAAATCTATAATACTATGTAAATGTCAGCTAATATGGGATATGAGCATGCAGCTTAGCTCTTCGGTAAACCAAACAACCCTCTTTCTGTTGTGTATCGCTATTTTTGTATGCGTTCGGTGGTGTTTGTTAGGGAGAATGTGGTAACTGTCTGAACACTTTCTTCAAGTCTTTCTGACATCACTTGAGCCAATTATTTTACTGTCATGTTTCCAACAAGTCAGATGTCGTTTACCTATTTGCCTTCTATATATAGTCACCTTTTTGTCAACAAGTGCACTCTATTGAACAAGACAAAAGACGCAGTCTGTAAAGTCAATTTTTCACTCAGCTGGACAGAAATTAGTCAAGAAGTCAAAGCTCTTGTCAATTGGCTAAATTGAATTCTAGATGGCCCGCTGAAGATCCAAATAAGCTGGCCTTCGCTAAAATGATTTTGTTGTTTTGTTTAGAATCAGTGTTTACAGGTGTGTACTGTGCTTATATAACATATTTGTGTTGGAAGCAAACAGTAACAATAAAAGTATAGGCCTACAGTAGAGCCATTATTGTTAGAAGCCAGTTATTGTTGAAGAGCTACTAATGGCCTGATTGCAATTGTGAGGTTTGACCCTTTAAGCACCATTGAAAAGCTTTTTTTCTCATCCTGGGAAAATTCTAGCCTTTAATGGAATATTCAAGCTAAAAATTTTACTTTGATGTTACAAACCTGTATGAAGCTCAGATTGTCCAAAAGGATCTTCCTGTACTGTAAATCCTTTTCATACAACACTGGATTGCAATAGTTGGGTTTCTGAAGCAAAAATACCATTAATTTTCTCCGCAGGAGAATTGATTTTTTAACGATAACCTATAAACCTTTAAAGACAAACCTACTGTGAGCTTCAAGGTTGTTAATCAATATTACATGCTTTTGTTGAAGCCATTAGCCTGCATTATTTCAACTTGTTTTTTAAATAATCTTGTTTAACAGAGAAATTCCTGTTGAAAACTACATTACCGCATGTTTCTGCAAAGAAATTGAAACTGAACTCCCACTCCCATGATGCACTATACAGTATAGTGTAATGTGTCTGTGTGTATATTTTGCAATAAGCGTAAAATGTATTGTTTATATATACATACTCATTATACTTAGTAGTAAATATTTAATTGTTTTGCATTTTTCGTTTTTTATTTCAATTATGTCATGCAGTGCATCACAGGATTGTAGTTCTTAAAGTTGTTAAGTATACAGTTGAGTGCCTTTTGTCTTTTTGTTCGATTTTCAAATCCTTTTTTGCTTCAGATCAAGGTTTGTAATGTTGTGAATTACCTCAGTGCTTGTTGATTTCGTTCATGGTTTATAAGTCTTTACCAAAGAATTTTGTTAAAAAAAAGTCCAACAGGAAAAGATGCGTTTCCTGAAAGCCACTAAAAAGTGGATGGGAACTAATGCACTCTATAGTTCTTAATAATGGAATACTCAGTTGGTCAATTATGGCATTTAGTGGAGAAATATTTCTCCGTAATGGCCGTTGTCCAAGGCAATACTATATTACCAACTGCATATGTCCTTCATGTCCTGTGTTTGTGTTCTGTCTCCCAGTAAGTTCAACTCAAGTCCAATGTGGTTATGTATTTGTTACTGTAGCTGTGTAATAAGTGCAATAACCAGCTGGCCATTATAACAAAATAATCCTTTCTTCTGCTTCTAGTTGGGGACCTGAACACCTTTATTTTACTGTAATGACTGACTATACATTATCCCTTACATAATGACTATATAATAGCTGCCATACTTTACAAAAAAGCACAAAACAATATTATTAAACTAGTTCATATGCTATTTCACAAGTCTTCTGAAACAGAAAAAGCTTTATCCATAAAGCCTATTGGCTGATAATCTGAAATCTGAAATCAAATATGGCACCTTTATGGCACCCTAAAGTTTCTAAGTTCTCTAAAAAAATATTTCTCATGTGTGTTCCACAGATAAAAATAATGCCATACGTGTTTAGAATGACATGAGGGTGAATAAATTCTATCGGAATGATCCCTTTAAAGCTTGAAAATGCAATAGTTGGCATCATTACACTCCGTGTCTTTTGATAACATCTGCCCTATTGCTGATACATCGAAGCAGAACTAACAGCATCTGGCATCACTTTAAGATACTACCACTATGAGAGCCAATTTCGGGTCAAAACGTGTGCATTTGATTGACAAGTTCTTATTCCCTAAATCCTCTTGATGTTAACCGCACGTTAATCTGTTTTGAAAGGCGGCGTCAATCACATCTTTCAGACCAATATTCATTCTCCCTAAGGGATTGTTTCAGTTATTATTGGCTGTAAAGTATCAGCAGCAGAGGGGACAATCCTTCTCATGTGCTGGAGTGTAATTTACTATGGCAAAGATAGAGAAGCCATTAAATCTGGTCATTCAGGCTTCCACACACAGACAGAAGAGTTATAGAGGAGCTGACGCTCTCCAGAGCGCGTGTAACGCAGGACACCTGATCCAACATTTATCACTTCTTAAACAACAGCGACAAGCTTAGCAAAAATCAATTACGCAGCCACTCAGGATGGAGACACAGGCAGGATGGGGGTGCAGAGAATCTTTCAGCGTAATCGCACCGATCTGCCTAGATCTCTGAACGTCACCAACTGAACATGCGTATGCGTGTGAGCCCACATTTGGGAAGTTGTTCAAGCACGGTTCTTTTGCAACCATTCAGATGCCTAATTTACGCAATCCCGCTCTTTGTGGTCTGTGTGGGCTCGACGTTCCATTCCGTTGGGGGGCCCATGGGGATGTATGATCTTTTCAGAGATGCTATGTGCTTCTAACACCATGCGGCACATGTGCCAAGCTCCTCTTGTTTAGGATCAGAAGCGAGAACAGTTTCAGAGGCTTTCAGTTGCCATTCTTAAGAAAAAAAAGAGGATCTGCATTCTTAATCGCTACAAAAGGTTGTTGCTCCGCTCTCATCAAATAGCCTGAGACGTTTAAGACTACTTAGCTGTATTCTTCTGTTATCTGCCAGGGAAAATAACACTCTCTCAATAGAGAATCAAACCTCTGGTGATGGATACCCATAATCCTCCTCATGTGGCTTCCCTAAGTATGGAGGAAGCATTCTCGGTTTCTATGATAGTAATACACCCTTGTTCTCACCCCTGTGCAGGCGTGTGATAGTGTTCAGGGTGGAGGAGATCCAGATGGCTGTGCTTGTTTGAAGCCCAGCACACCGTAACAAACCCCTTGGCCAGCTGCTCCACTCATCCAGGGCTGCTGCAGGATTTAGACCGGGTCCTGGGAGCCCACTCGAGCGCCACACATACCCACATGCTAACGGACAAATAAACACACGCATACATAGACACTGAGCCGTCATTTAGCTTGTTACATTTGCTTTCATTAATTACAGCTGTCACGTTGTGTGCTGTTTGGATACTTTCATTTAGACATTACCAGCTTCAGAGAGCATTTTGATAGTTGGGGCGAGACTGTCTGCATTTATTATGTTTATTGTTTTGTGTAATTAACTCACTTTTATTGTAATTATTGCAAATACTGTCATCGTGCACTTGCCATTATGCCATTCCCAACCTGTGTGACTTTCTTTCTCTTGAGCAACACAAAAGCAGATGCTACTTTTCCATACAACAAGATGACTGGAGACTGGGCTTGTCGAGCTGCAAAAATGATGAAAAAAGCTCCACAACATCATTAAAGTAGCCCATATGTTTCATGCCCTGTAATTTAAATCTTTTGAAGCTTCTTCCCCTCAACCACAGCTTTCAAATCTCAATCTTGCACATTCTAACCTGGGTGTTGGGTATTGATGCAGATGTGCTTGTTTGATTCCTATTCACAAGTTCCTTGATTCAATTTCAATCTGATTCCAATTCATTTAGGCATATTTCAGTATGAAAGTACCCATCAGTTTCATCAAGATGAGTATATACATTTACATATACTCTAAATGAAAAAAGGAAGCATTTTGATGCATTAAGTTCATCACAATTGACATTAAAGGCTTTGTAAACATTGTTACAAAAAGGTCTATTTTTAAGTAAATGCTGTTATTTTGAACATTGAATTTGTCAAAGAATAAAATGGGGTTCAAGAATAATTTTCTAAAGGACCCCGTTATAGCTTCCCAAAGGGTAAATTTCAACATGTTTTTGATAATTATTGACCTAGAGAGTCCAGAGAATTGCACTGCAGTGTTTTTTTCCAGATTGAGCGAAAAACCTAGGACTAGTTTGCAAAAGTAGGTTTCATTTTAAAAATGGTTTGATTGACAGCAGTGGTTCTAGAGGCAAAGTTGTTTGGAACGAGGAGGTCTATCATACGATATGAATATTGTTTGTCTATGTGCGGAAAAGCGAGCAATGCACAATCGTTTATGCCCTCAAAAAATACGATACTGCTCCCCAGTGGCAGATTTCTTTCAAATTTCTCACAGACCTTTGGGGCCATGAGTCAAACAGGCCCACTGAGTTTCGTTCCAATCGGCCTCCGTTAACCTTGTCTAATAGGTGCTCAAACTTTCTTGGCCAATTGCGGATACACAGATGTCCCTATAGGCACTTGTGGCACTTTGGACCAAGACAGTGCACAGCGATTTTCATGTTGATAGGACAAATGGTTGCCTAGTTATAGCCATTTTTATGTTTTTTTCCCTCTTATAGTGCCACCAAGTGGCCAATCTCCATGATATTTCCCCCCTGTGACCTCAGCTTGAGCTCTTACATAAGTTTGGCGAGGATATCTCATTCCGTTCAGGAGTTATAGGCATTTTACTAAAAGTGGCCCTGCCCCCTTCGAACATTTTGGCGTCCCTTTGCAACAGTGACTCAAAAGTTCAACTTTTTTGATAATTATTGATATTCACTCTCCAGAGAATCTTTCTGCACTGGTTTAGTTCCGATCGGGTGAAAACCTGAGGATTCCAATGACATTAGACACTTGAGCCTGCGACTGATGGTTTAGGAGTTATGAGTGATTTCGTACTTTTGACCGCTGTAGCGCCCCTGTCAGGCTGAATGAGGCAAGCCTCAATCACGTTGTAGGCAGTGTGTGTACTGCCATCCCTCCAAGTCTCTACGACTTACGGTTTGGTCTGCGCGATCAGTTTTAAGTGGAGATTTCTAATCCGTGAACATTCTAACAATTACAATAGGGTTTCAACGCTACGCGCTTGAACCCCTAATTAAGCAGCACTTAAGCAATGTTACTTGACTATAAAAATAGCACAATAGATTATTTCTGAAGGATCATGTGATATCAAAAGACTGGAGTAATGGCTGCTGAATATTCACCTTTGCCACAGTAGAAAATTAGATTTTAAAATATATTAAAATATAAAACAACTATTTTAAATTGTAATAATAATTTTACCATTTTATGTTTTTTTTTCAATGTATATAAAAAATAATGCATCCAAAAAAAAAGAAGCTTTTTAATGGTAGTGTGTTTTTTCATTTAACTTTCTTTAAAAAGTTTTTTTTTTCTTCACATTTTTTGATTGCATGTGATTTGCATGTGACTCCACTGTGTAAATATACTAATCACATTGTTTTTGATGCAATAAAACACGTGGGAATGTCAACATGTAATCTTCACATCACTTGTTTGTTTTAATTAATTAACACTTACACACATGACATGTACTGCATGTTGTCTAGACTTATTTGCATATTAATGCAAATGACTTTTACATTTTCTCCAGGAAGTTTCGGCTCCAGAACTGGGAACGGAAGCCACTTGCATGTCTTGCATCAGCATTGGAACATTAGATGTCATATAGAGATGGTGTGAGGACCATTTTCCAGAGACACAGACACAGTATCATGAAGAGACTTGATTTGCTTTCCATCCTTGCTGACAAATGATGTCAGCACTTGTTTTTCTCAGTTGCAGAGTGTCTGACACATTAGGAGCTATTGTTGTCCCCTCGGTAAGTCACAATCGTCCATGTTTAGTCGTCACCCCTTCCTGAGTCTAAGAATTATCATCAGGCTCTCTCATCCTTCCTCATCAGCATGAACTATTAGCCTGGTCTCTAACGCATCAATAGCCTCAAATCCCATGGAAAGAGCAACAAAAGCTTTTATGATGTTGATGATAATGGCAGATGATAATGATAATTCTCTCTCTGAGAACAAGATCGGTAAATGCAGGTAAACCAGTCTTTTGGGTTTGTCTGTGGTGTAAGAAAATTTAATGTTCCATTTATTATTTTTTTGTAACAAGAAACTATATTTTTGTTTTAAGAAACTTTAATATGTTGCTGCATTTACAAATGCAGTCATAATCAAGCTACACTGGGTTTGTACGTAGTCTCAGGAACAAGCTACCGGAATTATTGCTTTAGTCTAGTAGAAATCAAACTTTTAAAACTACATCTTTGTATGTAAATGAGTCTTCGCTTGCGTCACTTATTTCAGATAAAAATAGTGAAGGTCAAAGTATTGTTCTTGAAATTCAATTATCAACTGTAACTCCATTATGTTTACTTCAATGGCAAGTCAAATATCCATCAAATTTTGTGTGTATTGAGTGTTAATTATGAACCCTATCCATATGCAATATCTCAAAATGTACATTTACACAGAATGATTATGTTTCCGGCAGCTAATTACTGTCTAATTATGTATCAGGCACCATTCTACCCACAGCAGTTATAAAGGTAAAAAAAAAAAAAAACTTGCATTTTATTTGGTTTATTGACATAATGAATATAAAATAATTTTTCCCAGCACCTCCAAAACGTCACCTGTAAAGATAGTTCACAGGATCTTTCACAACTGAAAATTCAAAAACGAAGTGAAGGTGGTAAAGCAACATAGCACGTGTAATTAAACAGTAGGCACATTTTTTTCTTAGTGTTATAGTAGCACGTGGTTTAAAATGGCCAACAACAGTGACATGTGGCCAAGTATGCTAACACATACTCGGAACTTGTGCTCTGCATTTATCCATCCAAAGTGCACACACACAACAGTGAACACACACAGAGCAGTGGGCAGCCATTTATGCTGCGGCGCCCGGGGAGCAGTTGGGGGTTTGGTGCCTTGCTCAAGGGCACCTCAGTCATGGTATTGAAGGTGGAGAGAGCGCTGTACATTCACTCCGCCCACCTACAATTCCTGCTGGACCTGAGACTTGAACCTGTGACCTTTGGGTTATGAGTCCAACTCTCTAACCATTAGGCCCCGTTCAAACTCTTTTTTTTGTTCATGTTTTGTTGTTGCTAACTGTGTCTACATGCCCAGTGGTTCAGTTTTAACCTGCACAAAATTCAATTCCCTAAGAACAATATCAGGAGGGAGAGAAAAATAATCAGTGGGCTTTATGTGGAAAGTGTTTTATTCTCTGGAGCTCAAACAGATGTGAATGCATAAATCTGCTTTTGTGCTTCATATCTGCTTGGAATATCCACATGCACAGTACAAACTCTCCAAAATACACCCACTTACGTCTCCTATTTGCAGTCAGAGGCATTGTCTGAAAGCTCTGGCTCCCTGGTCTATAATTATTACAAATGTACATGTTAAATGGTTAAGTGATAATCAAAAGACCAGTGAGTTTTACGCTTGCCTCCAAGTGATGGCAGCTCAGGTTGTAGTGTGATGGAAAAGGCCATTAACACCAAACCGCTTTTTTTCAGATTGACTGGTGCGTGAACTACATGTTGTATTGGCAGTGAAAATGATGAAATATTATATATACGATGGAGCTCATTAAAAGCATATTACAGTTTTAACCTTTCCCATGCGCTTGAGAATGGCTTTTCACAAACCTTAAGTTTGCACAAAAGAAAGTTGAATGTTTCCACCCACACTAGAAATGTAAAAAAGAAACTGTAGTAGATCATTTTCAGACATTTATTGAACTGACTAGCTTCCCCAACAAAAACGTGCATTTGCTTTTTGTGTAAACAGGAAGTTACACTGTAAATCTACTCTAGAGACAAACTCAGCCGAACATTTTCTGAATATCTGACCATCAATCTCTCTCAACCTTATTTGCCTAGAAATTGCTCTTCTATCTCTTCCCATTTGAGATTCTTCTCGCTCAAGGCTGCCGTCGACTCCAACGTATTGACGACCCGTTTGCCTCCCCAGACGAATGCATTAGTAATCTGCAGGCGAGGCTGCGTTGAGGAGAGGGAGAGAGCATCTCATTGCACTCCGCAAACATCAACAGGCATGTACCATATTCATCGACCTTATCAGAGTGGTGCTCATCAGGGGCCTGGGCTCTTATGCCCCTCAGCCTGGCTCCAGCAGTCCCACTCTGCCTTATTAGAGTGCCGGTGAGGCCTTCTTATCACCATGGCAATCTGCTGCTCATAAACAATGCAGCAGCCATGGGAGATCCACCTGGACCAGAGGAGACGGAGAGATTGAGGCGTGGAGGACATGGGCTGTGAGGCATGTACACACTCACACTAATATACATGAAGTTACAGTGAACTCACACCGATCATTGAAATGAGGTGACAAATGTTGCAGCATCCAGCACATCGTATTCTGTTTTCATTGATTCAATGTTGAAACAAGTTTGGAAGAGACAATCCATAACGGGAATGTAATCAGTCAATGAATAAAGGTAGGTATAGGTATGTAAAACACACACACACACACACACACACACACGCACGCACACACACACACACACACACCTGTAAAAAATAAAAAAAATTCTTATTTTCAGTTATGTTACAAAAAAAGGCCTTAAAAGAAAATTTTGTATGTGATTTTTGTTTTGTCAAAATAAGCAGAAACCCTGGTCCTCTCTTGGTCAGTGTAGAGTGACAGTCCCCTCTTAGTAACATAGACGTGTATATGTGTGTGTGTATATGTGTGTGTGTGTGTGTGTGTGTGTGTGTGTGTGTATATATACACAGTTGAGGTCACTAAGATTAGGATTTGAAGATCAGGGTAAATTTAACTTATTTGGTCTTCTACATGTACAAGGGACTCAAAAAATGTACGCATCTCCATTCTGTTCAAAGGTTTTCACCCCCTGGCTCTTAATGCATCATTTTTCCTTCTGGAGCATCAGTGAGCATTTGAACCTTCTGTAATAGTTGCACGTGAGTCTCTCAGTTGTCCTCAGTGTGAAAAGATGGACCTCAAAATCATACAGTTATTGTTGGAAAGGGTTCAACTTCAAATACAAAAAAAATCTGGAAAACCAAAGAATTTGTGGGATCTGAAGGATTTTTCCGAAGAACAGCGGTCAGTTTAACTGTTCAGGACAAACAAGGGACTCATGAACAACTATCACTAGACAAAAAAAAAAAACACAGCTGTGACTCATTCAGGTAAGAACACAGTATTAAGAATCAAGGGGATGTAAACTTTTGAATGGGGTCATTTTTATAAATTCAACTATTATTTTCTCTTGTGGACTATATGTAAACATCTTTTATGAGAAATATCTTATTCTAAATAAACAATAACATGCATTTTGTATGATCCCTCTTATTTTGGTAAAATAATTAACATTTTGCAGATTCTGATATATATATATATATATATATATATATATATATATATATATATATGTATATGTATATGTATATATATATATATATATATATATATATGTATATATATATATATATATGTATATATATATATGTATATGTATATGTATCCATATATGTATATATATATATACAGAGAGATTGGTGAAATGGATATGGAGAGCCTCAGGTGTCTATTTACAATGTATTTTTGCAGTGAATAATGTAGCCAATCACAGACTTATCTGACATCTGCATACAAATGCTGGTTTCTCTCTCTAAAGTGCAATGATTGACAGTGAAAACCATAGCAATAGATGAGAATAAAATACATGTAATTTTGATGTACATTAAGGCTAGAGCACCCTCACTCATTTCAGAAGCACCCTCAGTGATTTGATTCTGGAACCCAGGCCTGTGCTGATTAGAGGTAGAAGTGTTAGAGGTGTGGTAGAGGTAGAAGTGATCTGCCACAAGTTCAGTGTGGCAGATGTGATCCATTTTACTTCATTAGCTAAACATTCCTATACTGCAATTTATAACACTATGACTGCAATGCTTACAGTATATTATAAGCACAGATGTGTATGTTAGGCCAAGTTTGGAATGATCTTAACTTTCATATCTGATTAACTAGAGCAAAAGGTCTAATGTTAACTTGCACAGTGACTCAACATTCGTAAGCCAATGATAAACCACTTATTTCACACTGGACGAGAACCGCCTAGGCTTCCTGCTCTCACATTTAAGGCAACAATCCAAAATCCAATCCACCCTAGACAACCCTCTGGCTCTGCCACTGCATATGGTCCCCTTGCTGAAAAAAACATGCTGAAACCAGAGACCAGTGTGTTTCCCACATGCATCGTTAGCCAACCATATTCACAAGTTCTGTCGTTAAACAATTCAGTGTTTCCCAAAATGATCATTCCATCAAAAATTCATGAGCAGCATAGTAACGTAACTTTTTGGAACTCCAGCTCTCAATCTGGTTAGAAGCATACCTTCTTGTTGGTATATAAACAGTAGTTTGCAATCTAACATTTACCTTACCTCACCTGTTAGAATAATGGTAACTGATTATTCTACTCCCTTAACATGCCCCAACTATTACTTGACATGAAAATAACAGTTTCTAAATGTTAATAATTAAGAACATCACTTGTATGGTAGCAAAAATACTGCTCACATAGTGTAACAGAGATTAAGTACAGTTACGAGAGAAGCAACCACTGCTACAAAAGGAGAAGTGGAAAGGTTATTTTGATTGGCTAGAACCTCTCTCAGAAGGTCTAGGAGTCTTCCATGTATTGATAGCAGCACCCTGACGCCCCACAAATTATATTCAATAGGGGGGGGGAGGTGCCGCGTCTCCTGGAAATATGTTTTTTGTTTTTGTTTTGCTGGGTGGGATTTCTGGCTTAGATCAGGCATTACAAAAAAAAAAAAAGACGTCTTAGCATACTGCTAACTGGTTAGCATACTAACTTGGTGCTAGCTGACATTCTGCTCTCCTAGCATATCCTACACATTACTGAATATTACAATCATAATAATTTAATGCTAATATTTAAAAACATTACTTGTATGATAACAGTACTGCTAAAGACTAATTCACAATCCATACATGTTCGTCGGGTTTAATTAGATGTGTATAACCCCTTCTAAATCTGTTGCTAGTTTTTGCCGACTGAAATGTCACTGTTTGTCATGTCGTGGAATGTCTGAAAAGGGACGTACTGCACTGTAATCTGGTGATTGTAAGTGCATCTACCAGTGCAGCTTGAATTAGCAGTACAGTAATGAGAAGCTACCACTGCTTCAAAGGAAAGGCTATTTTGATTAGAAGAGCATAGCATGGTAGCACAATAGATCAGGCATTACAAACAATGACCCCTTGGGGGGACTGAATCCTGCTTGAAAGACCCGAGTAACGATATACTAGGAATGAGCTGCATTCATGATGTGGAGAACACTAAGAACAGTCAGTTAATTATTTAGAAGCACTGAAGGTGCAAAAAGCGGATGGAAATAGCAGCATATAAGAGACGCACTAATGTATCGGCAATAGCAATACAGTGTAAATGAATTTCCTCAGGTCACTGACATTTAAAAGCTTAAGGGCTCCGGCAGTGATGGTGTGATATCATCACTTCGGCTTTTCAGCGGCACAAGTGGCTGAGCGATTTGAATTACAAACACAGTTAATGAATTTATTCATTTTAAACCATTTAGCCAGATAATGAAAAAAGCCATTTAGAGCTCAACGCTCACCACTCAGATTATAATTGCTGCATACGTCTGTGGATACAGAAACGCCTGTGTCACTTACTCACGGTAGATCTGCAGAAAATGGCCATCTGCCACAGCGTGGCCTCTTTGAACATGATTCTTATCCTGAGTATTAATGTTCTCTCTAAACACACCATCCAGAACTAAAGGGATATTGCCTTGGGTCTATTACCTCCTGCCATCTGTTTTTCCCATTTTCCCTTTTCCTTGCAACATGGAAGGAAATATCTGACACAGATGCTGAGTCATTCCCAGATCAATTCAAATTAATGCCGTGCGGGTGTGAGGTGCAGATTTTAGCTCTCCAGAAATGGGGTTTGACTGTGTGCCTTTCTTCCAATTCCTTTTTTCACACAAATAATGTAAAAATCAATAGCTGCGGTCAGCATATGCACTTGGAGCGGTGGGATTTCGATTTCGGCTGGGGAGTTGGAAAGGAAGGAAAGCCGAACATCCGCCTGGACCGCCGAGCGAGACTGGCTAGCTATGGTATTCTGCGAGTAGCGCTAACCACGCACGCTGCTTCTTTTATCAGTCAATACATCATTTTACTTAGCCAATAACAGAGTCCCTTGCACAAAAGATAATGGATGTTCCTCCCGGTTGCCGCGGGATCTGCTGCAGTGGTAATGTAGATTAATTCACTGCAAACAGATTGATTTTTCCTTCTCTGTCGGAGTCATTTGTTTTTTCCTCATCGCTGTGGTCAACTACTGTAACTGCCCACCTGTGCGAAGAAGCATTGGCTACTCAGGCAAATGAGTAACTAAAGGCTTTGAAATTAGTGCTGTCCCGCAATCCCTCGCTCTGCTTTATCTTCCTCCCCGTGCAACGACCTGACAGACGGCGTCAGCGGCTGATAGAGGCATTGGTGACCCGTGTCGACCCTCCATCACTGCCAGTCAGCACTTCTGTGAGGTCAGGGCTGAGGCACCACACAGCGTCCCATTAAATATACGAGGCAAAATAAAACCCTAAAGAGAAAGTAGGAAACTGGAAAGCAGAGGCCACACACCTCCATCTGTCACCTCGGCCTACCGCCTGAGAGGGAGAGAGAAACGATGGAAGGGCAGAGTGAAAAGGTTCTGGAACCAGGAGGACTCCTGCAGGCAGAGTTTCTCTTAGAACTGGTATTAGAGTCACTGTGGAATCGTTTACACTCGCTGTATTGTTTCATCAGAGTGTTTATGGCAGCCGCTGCCACACATTCGCACTTTGATGTGGGACGCTTTAAAAGGGCGAGCGGCATGAAAGAGTGCGAGAAGCAGAACAGATCACACGTCTGAGTTCAGTTAAACTGCCTTCCGCAGCCCAGTTATGCCTCAGCGTGAAGCTTTGTTTGGATGCCGCTTGGGTTTTCCTCTGAGATTGACGACTATTGGAATGCAAATACAATTCAGCAAACTGATTGATTTCTCAATCCCTGTCAGAATTATTTATTAGAAGCTGTTGGGGGAATGCAGAACAATTTGAAAGATTTCACTAATTTTATACTGAGCTAATTATTTACCTCAAGGAATATTCTAGGATCAGTGCAAGTTAAGTGCAATCGACAGCATGTGTGACATAATGTTGATTACCACATAAGTTCATTTCCACTAGTCCCTCCCTCTCTTTAAACCTAAAATGATTTAAGTGGTGAGACACTTGGAGCTGAAATAAATAGTGCCGGTTTAGGAGGATTTAAAAGCAGAAATTGAATGAAGCTTGTAATTTTACAGTTTTAGTTTTCAGCTACGATGTTAATATATTTACACAATTTTTTTTGGAAGATATTAATAATTTTAATTAATCAGGATGCATTAAACTGAACAGAAGTGAAAGTAAAAGTCTATTCTATTCTATTTCCAATAAATGCGGATCTTTTAAACTTTCTGTTTATCAAGAAATCTTGAAACAAAAATATTAATCAGCACAACAACTGTTTTTCAACATTGATAATAATAAGAAAAGTTTCTTTATCACCAAATCAGCATATTTGAATGGTTTTTTTGGAATGATGACACTGGAATAAACTGTTACTGGAATAAATAATATTTTGAAATACATTAAAACAGAAAAGAGTTAGTTTCTTTTTGTAAATTTCTTTACTGGTCCCACTTTATATTAAGTCGTCTTAACTTACATAAATGTACTTACATAAAAAAAGTACAATGTACTTATTTTGTTCATATTGAACTGCAAAACACTGCTATTGAGCTGGGTTACGTGTAAGGTTAGGGACAGGTTTAGTGGTATGGGTTGCTTTAAGGCTGGGTTAAGGTGTAAGGGATGGGTCAACAAAGTAATTATATATTAATGCTGTCAAATGATGATCACATCCAAAATAAAAGTTTTTATATATATACATGCATGTGTATGTATTTATAAATACATACTAAATATACACAGTACATACACACATTTTGTAAACAAAAACTTTTATTTTGGATGTGATTAATCACGATTAATCATTTGACAGCACTATTATAAATGTAATTAAAGTAATTAATTACAGATGTAATTACTTGCAGGTATTTTTAAAATTTAAGTACAATGTAAAAACATGTATGTAAACAATATGTGCATTCTACCAAATGATTAATTAGATGTAAGTACATAGTAGTTAAGGCCACGTAATTATTATAAGGCCATTTAATTCAGTATTTTTCTTCTTTATGTCAGTATGATTTTCATTTTTCAAACGACCTCAAACTTTTGAAAGGTTGTGTGCATATACTGTGTGTGTGAATTTAACACATTAATTTAATCAATTATGGGAAAAAATAACACATTTAATGTACCTGCCCATTGTGATGAATATGATGCAGGGCAACAACTCACTGTGTAATGTAGCCTATAGAATCAGGGCGGTTTTCGGGGGGTCAGATGCCACCCCAGAAACCCTCCTGATTCTATAGGCTACGTTACGCAGTGAGTTGTTGTCTTTGAGGTCTTATGGCCTAGATCTTTTAACTATTCCTAGAACATGTCTTAAGACAAGAGGTGACCGTGCTTTTTGTGTTGTGGCTCCAAGGCTCTGGAACTCGCATCCTTTAACATTGAGAACTATGGGTTCTGTAGAATCTTAAAAAAAAAAAAAAAAATACACTGGACAAGCTTTTTATTAACAATGTGGTTTTGCTGGTATTGAAATTTGTGGTATTTGTACAGCTGGTATTTAATTTGTTTTGATTTAATTTATTCCCGTAAGCACTTCTGACTCCTCCTTGTCTGTAAAAGGTGCTATATAAATAAATTGTACTTACTTAATTACTTACTTACTATGTGCCACCATAATATTTCATTTGCTTCTGGCAGTTTGATGATTGACATTTCATTTCACCTCTTGAGAAAGTATTTATTTTGATGTGGAGCAGCCCTGCACCTTGTTAATATATTAATGGTACTATTAAGAGAGAGAAGAATAAGAATAAGTTGTATGCACACTGCACAAGAATTGCAGCGCTGTTCAAAATCTTGCCGTGCCTCTCACATAGTTTTCCATTAAATCACATTATATTTGTCTCACATCGTTGTTAATGTACATAATGACTTCACCCTAGGCTGGAAGAGTGTATGTAGACATTTTTCAATAATGCATTTGTCTGTCTGTGGACTGAGTAAAGTCCATGCTTCATATGGAGAGATAATGTAGATTGCCCTTACTGTTTCCATTTGCAGTGTTTATATAACAAAACTCATTGACCCCCGTTTTTTTTCCCCTTCTTTTTTCATTGTTGAAGTGAAGTTTGTGCCTGTATGGTGATTAGATTTTGGACTGTCGCTTTGAATGTGAAAACATTACGGCATGGACCTTCTCGTCCAATGTGCCTCACAGCCTTTTTGAACTAAATGGTTTACCATTTTGTTTAGGTTTCCTGAACAACATCTACAAAAGTTGAGTCACTGTGTAAGTTAACATTAGACCTTTTGCTCCATTGCAGTATCTTTTGTGGTAAATAAAGAAAAAAAGTATACTGTTTATTAATGAAACAAGACCAGATATTTTTATTAGACATTTGTACTAGACTTGAAAAAATAACCACATAAACTGACAAAGCCGAGAAATATGGACTAATTTTCCCTTGCCACCCGATGTGTAAAACTCTACTTCTGCCACTGACCATATGTTATTTAAAAGACATTTATTTACATGTTTTAAATGACCCCATTCATCATAAAGTGATTTTCTGTCATTTGTAAACAGGCACCTAAAAGAGTACCCATAAATATCTTTTTGGACCAAGGGGACTAAATTCTAACTGAGTGCCAAATCGTCTCGGTTCTTTTAGCCTCTCCGCCCATGTTTAATGGCTCCCCCGGTCTCTGTCACACCCTCATTACCTCCCCGCATCTCGGATCTCCCGAACGGATGGCTAAATCACTCCCGAACAGCTTGCGTTCTCCTGAAACCACATTCAGTTTTACAGCCGTTCCATAGAGGCTGGGAGATGGATGGAAGAGGAGCATTAACATGCTGAGTTCAAGGCTTGCTCTCCTCTCTTCTCCCATCGAGTCCAGCGGTGGAGATCTAATTACAGAATCTGAACAGAGGTAGAGGGTCAATAATGAATGCTAATGTGCAGTATTTCAGCCTCGCTGCCATTGTGAGCCTTTCATCCGTGTGGGTGTGTGCTCAGAGAAATCGGCCTTGTCAAAGATGACATGGCAGCCTGTCTGGCATCTGCCCTGGCACCTCTGATGAAGGTCACTCAGTGGCGGTGACAGCGATGAATGCGGCCCTACTGATTGTGCTCTGAGTCTGATGATTAAGAGAAGTTTAAATGAGGTTTGGCTCGGCTTGCAGTGGAGTCTGCATTGACGCTCTTTATGCGGGAGTATTAAAGAGCTGTTCCGTGAATGTCCTCGGGGTCCTTTGTAAGGAATGATGAAAAATGAAAATGAATCTTTCATGAGATTTGGTGCAGTTGACTGGACCATATATTTTGTTGTGATTTGCAATAACAAAAGAGCAGAATGACATTTTCCTGCCTTGTAGTGAAAATTTATATTGTGATTAAAATGGGTATATGGATTTTTTTTTTTTTTTGCCTTGTGTTACAGAAGATCAAAGGCCATCTAATGGCGGGGGCCCTGAAAAATGGCTTCAGTAGGTCAAAATGTCATTAACCTTTAGAGTCAGAGCGGTTCTGGTGTCCATAGCTCCTCCCTCTTCTCATGCAAATGCCATGAAACTGAGAGCAACAGATATAAAGATGCAACTCAAAGGAGGGAGAGACAATACGGAATTTATGAGTGCTGTCAAAAAGATTAATTTTTCATCCTGACAATGTATGATGCTTGTAGCTCAGAGTTCACTGTGTAGTGGATGGAGCCGTATCGTATGAAACGCTGTACAGTGCCAATCAGGAGCCAAAATGGTCATGCAGCCTTGTGCATTAAGATTTAACCACCTATATTTTAAGCAACAAACAAACACATAAAAATGAGTTGGAGGGATGATAACAGTACAGATTTCCTGTCTTGATTCATATTCTGAGTTTTATTCAGTTGTGATTCATTTAGGTGTATTTCAAGTAATATCCCTTCTCTTTTGTGTGTGTGTGTGTGTGTGTGTGTGTGTACAAGCTCACTACAAAATAATGCAAAGCATCATTTATATTGTTTATATATAGTTTATACATATATATTGTTTAGTTCTCAGTGTGCATCAGATCTAATGTAAATAAATACATTTTATTACAAAGAACAAATTCTGCTATTGTTGTGCAGGTCAGATTTATTTATTAATTAATTTATTTGCATGCAAAACATACTGAGAACTAAAATATGATTTTAAATATTTAAATTAATAGAAAATTTGACTGATTGCTCTTCTTGAGATTTTATGAATCAATATCAGGATTATCAACATATTTTTCTTCTCCCAACATAATGTCAGCAAAGACTGTAAGAAAATTCAATACATTTGTTTAAATAATTTCAATATGTACTTTTTGTTGGAACTCATTGAGTTTGTTCAGGAAACCAGTGAGGCATGTAAAAACCATTTCCCATTAATCCTGCGTCAGAAAGAGCCCCGGGCCGATAAGAGCTGACCTGCGGGCCATAAATCCTCACCCTCGTCCAGTCGGTCTCCATGTTTGGGCTAATTGCTCTGGCTGCATTATCGCCCCCCTGACTTGAAGCTGACCACCCAAACAGCATTGTTTTGAATCTTTTTGGTCCCTTATGTGGGATATACTGTATGTGCATCTGTTTCAATGTGCACATTGTGTGCCATGCACGGGTGGTTTGCTCCTGCACTCCGGCTCCATATTTCGCTGACTGTGCAGCGTCGTGGAGATGAGGCTCCTCCACAGTGGGACAGTGGGAAAATTACTGCTGTCATTCCTGCATTGGCTGACTGGCATTGGATTTGTGGTGGTACAGAAAAATGATGTGATATATTTATTCTCCGACAGGACGCACAGCCATTATGATGCATACCAATCAGATTTTAAGAATAAACCTATCACTCTCACCTCTGCACAGATCTGCCTTTAAAATGCATTACAGTCGACCACTGTTTCTGATGTTCAGTATACATGTCTGTTGTGAGATGCATGCATAGGAAAATCAATAAAGCACATTTAAGTAACTCCCATTATAAATATTACACGAACTACATCCCTTGTTCATTTTGTCATTCCTTATTCAGTGTAGCTAATCTAAATGGATGGGATTGCAATATCACTTGCCAAAGCACAAGACAGCTGAGAGCATTTTGAGGGAAATTGCCATCATTTGGCTCTCAACCATTGCACATGGAAAGTGGAGGTCAGAGGAGTAATTTGTAGAAATTGGCAGACTATGTCAGGTGCTGCTATTTGTGCAGTTCCTGATTCTGGCCAGAGATGGCAGCAGCAAACCCTGCTGCGTTCTCCTCCAAGCCTTGTACTAAATGATCTAGGCTGGCTTTTGAAGTGTCACAATCTTTTTGTTTACTGTAATGCTGTCAGAGAGGATGGAGATGCATAAGCTGATGGAAAAAAGCAATTTTAGATGAAAAACCTCACACTATTTGGGAGAGTATGGTAGTGCCTGTTTTGACTTCTCTGCTAACTTTGACTCTATGAAAGATTAATTACCACTGAGCATCAAATGCTCTCTCAGCCAAGCCAGACAATCAAGAACACCCCGTCTTTAATGATAGCATCCAAAAGGATAATGCAAGAATCATAATCAACAATCGTTTCAAGAGTAAAAGAGGTTTGCGAGTGAGTGTGCACATGTTTGTTTACGTGTGAATGTGTGCTAAGGACAGGCAGTAATTTGGCTTTTATTCAAAGCAGCCACTTCCAATTCCACCATGCTTCAGGGAGCAAGGGACAGAAATTACTTTAAAGAACAATAACAGATGTAAGCAAGGGTATTGTTAAAGGTTCATCATGCACTAAAGAGGTTTGGTGGCCTGCTGCATGGAGTGTCGATGCGAGCTGTGCTCGTAGTCCTGTGTTTAAAGAGCAGGCGACGAGTGCCTCAGGATACACATGTCGCTGACTGACATCACTCAAACCCAGCGCTGCGATTTCACCGCTGGAAGACGAGCCGAGCCTGGTCTGCAGGGAAATGCACGGTGTGCTCTAATCTGCGACACGGCACATGTCCTCACGTGATTCTGTGTATGTGTTTGTATGGTTCAACGTAGAATTCATGTACAGTGAATTTATGTGGGAAGATTTGCATCATAAGGTGTGAGTGACAACTTGTGACATTGTCAGATTTATTCTGAGCAAATACAGTGGGGTTCAAAAGGCCACAGTCAGAAGATTTAGATTTAGAGATGTAGAATTGACTTTTAACCTGATAATAAGCCTGAACATTTTCTTTTTTTTACTGTGTGTTTACAGTATGTGTGTTTTTATATATATATATATATATATATATATATATATATATGTAGATAGATAGATAAAAATGATCCAAATATAGTACACAAAAATAACAACACCAGTATTTGTCTGTATCGGTTGATATTGGGGTGTTTAATTGTGCTAATTTGCCCTATTTGTAAATTTAGATTTTTATTTGTAATGCTTTTATTTATAGATTTAGATTACTTATATATAATATCAAAGAAATCATATAAATAATAACTATAATAACTATAATCCATTTTCCAGACTGTACATTATGGTGTGATGCCTAAATTCATTTGTAGCATTATTGATTTTAGTTTTTGGTGTTTCATTTTGAAATTGAAATGACTTTTGCTGTTATTTAATGCTCATGTAAAGTTAATTTTTAATAACAATATTTATATTTTTAAATTGTGCATTATAATACTGTGATGTTTAAATTAATTTGTAGCATTTGAGATGATTGATTTTTAAGTTTTTAGTGTTTTAATTGTAATTTATTTAAGCCAAATAGTATAGAAATGTAATATCCCTTTATTGATTATCAGCCATAACATTAAAAAGCACAGAAGGGCTTCAAAATTCATTTTCAATTCACCTTTACAAAAATGATCCATGTTTTATATTTTTGTCATTTTAAAAATGGCATTAAATGAGAAAAATGCAAAACAGAAGTATTTTCACAAATAGGCTTTTGAAGCCCGCTGTATTGTGTCTGAAACCATCTCCAGTGGAGACTCGAGCTGCTGGTGGTTGGCATTTTCAAAGCTTTGGCCACTGAACCATGTAACCTCTCTGCGAGCACTGCCTTAGCTCCGTCCCAGATCACTTTCATCACTAGGCTAGTGTCTAATCAATCAAGTGGAAAAAGAGTCACAGTCAGCAATGAAATCGCCATAAAATACTGTCTGGATGCAGGATGAAAACCAAAGTCCCAGAGACCGGCTCTCTTGTAGAGTTAAATCAGTTGATTTCCCAGTTTTACATGTGCTATTATATTAAGCGCCTCATTGATCTCATCCGAGCCAATTGTACCAGCAAATTCCTGCCCGTGAGTCCGGCCGTTGCCAAAATCAGCATTCCGAGCTCCCAGCCACCACTGCAGGATTTGGATTCAGGCTGTCCCACACGTCGTTGCTTTTTAACGTCCATCTTGTTGGCGTAGTTGAATTAGATGTGCTCTGATCCATGTCATGGCTAATGTAATAAGGTGCACCCTGACACAAGAAAGAGAGGCGTGATTAGATAAGCATTCAGAGCAACTGTACCATGTGACACACCCTGACACTCAGCAGGCGTCACAACTGGCGTGCCACGACTATAAATCGATCTACCCTTTAACATATTTTTTGATGTAACAGCTCATGAAATTGACACGAAACAGTGACAAGTGTGCTTACTATGCGAAAGAGCCGCCTAGACATTACTCACGTCTGATGTCTTTATGTCCCATGACATTCAGTTCCATTAGACAAGGTCTGAACTCATAAAAGGAATTGTGTCTAATAGCATTGATACGAATGCCACACTACACACCATCTCTGATAGAGCGCTCGATTATTCACCCAGTTGTCAACTGCCTGGCGCCTAAATGCTTGCCCATCTGTGTGACACGAACCACACACCGTATGATTATACTAATGTATAATTATATAACCCTGCTTACATACATATAGCTCGCTAGACTACAATCGCCGGGATTCCAGCTGTGCTGGCGTCAGAAATGTTAGCGTTGAGGTATTGTTGGGGCACGAAGGCAGAGTGAGGTTTGTTTCAGAGCCTGTCTGAGCACTAAAGAACGTGTCAGTTTCTGTGAGGGAAGCTGGCAGACATTTATAGCCGTTGAGCGATGGGATTGTGGACTGATGGAGAAGATGGCTAGGCTCCTCTAGAGCCCGCAGGCATGTTCAGTAATCAATGCACACTTTAAAAAAGGAGTATAAACGGTAGAAAAACGAGGTGGATAGGTGGAAAACAGCCCAACGATTGCTATCCAGTGACAATGAGTATCATAAAACCGGTTACTGAGATGTCATGGGATGTACAGTTTCAAAGCTCAGCCTAGATTTGTGTTTTTCCCGTTCTTCTTTTTTTAACTATAGGCTTATTCTCTTCTTAAGACCCTGAACTAGCGCCGTCTTTCCCTCAGAACTGCCTACGCATGTTGACTCATTGCCTATGGCCAAACATTGACTCGTCTCTCGGTTTGTGGTGTAAAAAACACTTGTTTTGGAAAGTGAGTGAGATGGATGGTAGTCAGGCAGAGGAGATTATTGGAGTCTTTTGTATTGCAGGTGGCCCTTTAAATTCCGTTTTTGTCATGATTAGTAACAACACCAGTGTGATTCACTTCTCAGGTCATTGTCCAGACAGACTACTCTAAGATGCTAGCGTCACACGGCTACATGGGGAGGAATGATTGACGGCTATTTGAATAATAGACAAGCACCCTGCATGTTTAACTGTGAGGTTCTATTTGCTGCTCAGATTTTTATTAGCAATTAATTCTGCCAGGGAGCACAGCAACACACGGGATGCCTCTAATTCATGTTTACTGATGTGTAAATTCCCTGTAATCTGAATAGCTTTGTTAAAATGTCAGAGATGCTATTTTGTCTGACTTCAAAGCGCCATCCACAGATATTGCTGGCAATTTGCTCGTTCACAATTTATATTTATAGATGTTTGCATGTTTTAACAAAGAGCTATAGTGCAAACTAATTAACATCACAAAAGAGAAACAAATTTGCTTATAAATGATTCTAAATTGTTCAGATTGTACAAGGATACGCTGATGTTATAGTTGAAAATCCCTGAGTATTTTACCTAAATATTTTTTTTTTTAAATAAAATAGTAACACTTTAATATAGGGGCCAATTCTCACTATTAACTAGTTGCTTATTAGCATGCATATTACTAGCATATTGGCTA
The DNA here is from genome assembly GCA_036784905.1 of Acrossocheilus fasciatus. Taxonomy (NCBI): domain Eukaryota; kingdom Metazoa; phylum Chordata; class Actinopteri; order Cypriniformes; family Cyprinidae; genus Acrossocheilus; species Acrossocheilus fasciatus. The sequence goes on from CM071949.1 coordinate 17,901,000, forward strand.
TTTATTAGTACTTATAAAGCACATATTCTGCATAACCATATTCTGCGTCCCTAATCTATTTATTTCTGGTAATACTAATAAAATATATATTTTGTGAATTGCTAAAGAGTGTTGCTAAAAGTGTTATTAAATTGTTAGTATTTTGAAATTTTAAGTGAGCAATAGATGATGGCAAAATAATTAAAATGTAAAAATAGTTGAATTGATCATGCACCATTATCAGGTTATATTGAATACTTATATATGGACACTGCATTTTCAAATCAGTCTAACAAAACCCAGTATCATAATATGTCAAGTATTATTGACAAACGAAAATATTGATGCATGCTATTATTAACATGTATATATTTTAGTTGGTCAATGTATTGGATATAAGTATTTATTTTGGAATAATATAAAATTATCACACACACACACACACACACACACACACACACACACACACACACACACACACACACACACACACACACACACACACACACACGTCTGGTTTGTTATCCTTGTGGGGACTTTCCATAGGCGTAATGGTTTTTATACTGTACTTACTGTATGTGCTATTGTCCTACACCAACCCTACACCTAAACCTTTCTGCATTTTTACTTTCTCAAAAAAACTCACTCTGTATGATTTTTAAGCTCCCCATAAGGTCAACGTTTACTGGTTTTACTATCCTTGTGGGGACATTTGGTTCCCTCAATGTAGCATAAACAAGGACACACACACACACACACACACACACACACACACACACACACACACACACACACACACACACACACACACACACACACACACACACACACACACACACACACACACACACACACACACACACACACACACACACACACACACACACACACAAACACACACACACACACACACACACACACACACACACACACACACACACACACACATGTTGGATCTATAACAGGATCTTAATTCTTTCAATTTTTTCTTTTTTATCATTTGTATTAATTTTTATATTTACTGTATTATTCATGTCAGTATGTTTCTTTGCTGTTTTATTTAGCATTTATTTTAAATGGATATTTAATCTCTGATTTTTAATGTGACCTTTTTGAACCCCAGTGCAGTTGCTTGATAAAATACATTGTCGCTCATATCATATGTTGCGAGTCATCCACAAAGCATGCACAATTGAATATCCAACCAATATAGATAAAAACAAAATCTCTCTGATGACACCGATATTGTCCTTAAGCCAATAATAGATACGCCACATTTAGTTCCCTTATGAGTTGCATGTTTGATATTGGATGGGCTTGTCAGATGGATTTGATACTACAGTGTCCAGTACTGAAGCATGTTAGTTATCATTTTAGCGTCTGATGCCAGCAACTAGCATCCACCATCTTTGACCTTGGAATTTCAGTAGCTTGAAAATGGATCTTGTTTCTATCACTTTCAGCCTGTATGCGCACAGTGCGAGCATCCTTCATTTGCTGTCTAATGTTGACAAGACTATGAGGTGTGGGCCTTTGGCTGTCATGAGACACTATCTGTCACTCAAATGTGCTTTGACTCATTTCCTCTCTCCATAGCTGGTTTTTCCTCTCCGTCTCTGATGACTTCATTAGATTTGGGCATGCTCTCTCAATCAAAACAGCATACGGACATGTCAAGACAGAGTGCAGAGCCACTCCCTCCTTGTTTTGTTCTGCTAAAATATATCCATCTTCTGACATAATCTCCGGCTTCTCTCAGGACATGGATCATCTAGGTTTGGTGGGGGGCGATTTGATTTATAACTCTTATTAACCCATTCCTCTCCTGTCCTCCGGTCATTACGCTCGCCTCATCTGTCCGGCACCTACACTCGGTCTGTTTGTGAACTCTCTTCCCCTCCTTGAGCTGCGGGTCTTGCCGGGGCCTCTTTGATTGCGGTGTTTAATGAGAGGCAGCCACCACAGAGAGAGAGAGACAGGAAATCCATAACCCAGAGAACAGTAAACCCTGCCAGCCATTAATCACTGACAGCAGCGCTCCTCCATGGCCTTCACCGCTGACAAAACCCTCCCTTTTTTATCCTCCCTGGGAATGCGCGCCAGTCCTGCACGCAGCGCATAGGAGACTAGACACACTTGGCCTGTTAAACACCCCACAACCAGTCAGCGCAGCCGACCCATCCAGCACACATCCCTAAACCGACCCATCACATGCATACGCAGCCCTGAAGGGACGTTCCAGCACTGATCCAGCCTTCAACAGTGAATGCGACTGACTCAGAGAGTTAAATCAATGCGCTCAACTGTCCCTTAGCGTGAGTCTCAGCGTTCTATATGAACACAGCTGATCCAGCAGGCTGCTCTCGAATGCCACTTGTGGCTGATGGTAGTTTAGAACCTACACATGAAAGCCTGTAAATTTTATGTAATGATCTGAGACGTGCTTGTTGGAGGCACCTTTATGTGTCCTAACATAACTGGACTATAAACGATAAAAGCTCTCTCTTTATGTAAATCGGTGCTTTGGTCCTAATCCACTATGTGTATTTATGTGGTGTAGTGCTGGGTAGCCCCACCCACTGTCAAATCTGATTGGTCTAAAATCCTGCTTCTCAAAACTTCATATTGCACATCAAATATCCTATTTGCAAATTCTGTTAATTAAATTAGTTAATCAAATTAACTAATAGTCTAATTAATTAATAATAATAATAATAATAATAATGTTTTATTAAAAAATATAGTTTTAATAATATATGTATGATTATTTATATGTTCATAAATATAGTTAAAATTATAATTATTATAAAAATTGCTATAATAATAATAATTAGAATTAATAATTTGGGGAAAATATAACACACTATAACACATTTTAATTATGTTTTTTATGATACATTTATTTATTACATGTCGTCGTAGTAGTAGTAATTCTGATAAAACTGAAATATTTGGGCAAAGTAACTTCTTGTTGTAATATTTAAAAAAAAATATATATAATTACATTGATATATTACATGCATTAATTAAATTCCTTCTCTCAGCTTTTCTGTGCACAGGTGCTCTATAGCCATGAGAATTTATGAAGTTTTTGGAAGAATGTTGCTTTTAATTAGCTCACCTGCTAAAACACAAGTCATCATCTCTTGAGATGCTTGACACAACTTTTCAAAGACCTTTGAACCATGCAACAACTCAAGAAGGTATGTTTACCCTCCATTCCACTGGAATGAGTAATTAATGGCGAAATTTCTTCATCTTTTTCTATATCTACTTTGGGGTCCAAAATGTGAAAATTTTTGTTTCACATTTTTTCACATTTTCATTACAAATTATATTATCTGCATTTAACAATTGATTGAAATTTGAACATTTGAAAAATGCAACACAAAAATGTATTTTTGGACTGTTGAACTGAACAATGAACGTGAATTTCTGTTCAGTTTAGTAAAGAATAACTTTTTGCTCATGTTCACAGTAGCAGCACAGGCAGTATGGTTGTGAGGGAGTTGGCGTAGTCGACAGGATGCCAGTCTTGGAGAAACAAGAAACATCTCCCCACTGCAGTCGCTGAGGGATCTCTGCCCAATCTGATTACTGCATTCGTCAACCTGCCACCCTGTTCTGCAAGTAAACAAAGCCAACACCAGATAAGACCCTGCCGACTCCTTCAACACTGCTTGAGACAATTCCACACGAATGTAAATGTGCCCATCCCCCCTACATACAACCTAATGCACACAGGAAAGGGAACACATTGGAAAATAGTGGAAATGCTTTCAGATCTGCTTATCTGATGGACACAAGACAAAGGTCTACATTATAATCAAGCTCTAATGCATTGCATTACACATGCCACATCCTCAGAAGACTTCTGGTCATGTCCCAGTGGCTGCTGTGAAAGGCTGCAACTATAGCTCGGGTGTTTGTGGATTTTCCTATTACAAGACTGTCCCAGCTATTTATTTTTCAGTTCGTTTATTGCTCATCTTTAAAGGCTCGTTTCTAGAGTGATTTCTGACTATAGTTCCTGAAGCCTGGACTTGGGTTTATACCAATATGTCTTGTAATACTCTCCAGTGAAAGTCTTATTGGGAGCTTAACAGTCTGACATTCCCTATCAGGAACCGATGGTGTTAAAAAGAACAGTATGGCACGATTAGTATAATCTTCTCAACATATGTTTACATCAACATGAAAATGATTTCCTAATCTGAAAACAATCTCAACTGTTTCAGGATTCAAATCAAGGGAAGACTGAGTTGCAGATGCTTAGAAAGCCTCTTCATTATGCCTATATCAGTTTACAGTGTTCAGTTTATAGTCCTACAACGATTTTTTTATTTCAAGGTTTGAACCACTGGTTCCTTATTTTGGTATCGCTTTATTTTGGGGACTAATTCTCACCATTAACTATGATTTTTGCCTCAATAAACTCATAATTTGCTGCTTATTAATTAATAGTCAGTAAATAAGTTATTAAGTTCTAAAAATATGGTCATGCAGAATAAGCCATTAATATGCGCTTTATAAGTGCTAATAAACAGTCAATATGCTAGTAATATGCATGCTAATAACCAACTAGTAAATAGTGAGAATTGGTTCCTTAACTAAAGTGTTACCCCTATTTCTATTTTTTTTTTTCATTTATGAGCAAAATAGGGTCTGAAATACCATTACTTAAACTTATTATATTATTTTAAACAGGGGCTCATTTGGTGTAATTAATTATTGTTGTTGTTGTTGTTATTATTAAACAATTATTATTAGAATTATTACACATTTTTATACAGTGGTTAAAAACCCCCACATTTGATCATGTCGTGAAACACAATGGGAATGTCACTTCAAGTAATGTTAACCACTGACATTATTTTTCTCGTATATCCAAAACCACTATTTTAAAAAACCCATTAGAAATTCCTAAGGGAAACCATCGAGCATTATCCTTCCGGCTTGGCCTACAAATTGACATCATAACTGAAGGGCTCTATTGCAATAAAGAATAATTTGCAGTCTGTAAACAGCATGACATAATTAGTGCCTCCTCAACGTCATGAAAATGATGCCCTGAACTATACAGAGCCAAACAGACACAAGACTGTGTTGCAGCTTATTAGAAATGTATCATCCTATAACAGAAGATTAAGGGTACAATGCTTCATCATTCATTTACATTATTCAATAACTATGCGTTTAGATCAGCTTTTAAGTAGAGCTATTCCAGCAATTTGTATTTGCACTATGGTCCAAAGCAGGCCATGTCATCAAGGCAGCAATGTTAAAACAAAGATTCCTCATAAATGATTAATACCATGATTTTAAATGAGGGCCATGAGCCAGTATTGGGATGCAACATTCTTTCAACCATGCTTTCGAAAGACAAATGAACAGCAGGGATATAGTGAGGCCCGAGGAGGACGCATCTTTTGCATTTGATTGTGTTTGCAGTTATCAGACTTTCATGAATTCTCTCTCATGTACCTTTAAAGGCCCAAGAGTGAACAGCGCATGAGTCTTTGGAAGAGGAATCGTAATGCTCAGATTGAATGTGCAGCACATCTGACATAATAATAATGCTGGATGTTGTAAGTAGTTATAGTAAACATTTCAGATATAAATACATAATGAATATGATGTTATGATATGTAATGGGAAGCCCCATTAAAATGCTGTCTTAACATAATCTTGTATTGAGTAATGACTTTGAATTTTCAAAGTCTAAATGAGGAAATAATTACTTTGCTGAAATTAGAAAGAACTCTGGGGAACTCATAAAATGGAATCAAGATACAGGTCCATCAAAAAGAAAAAAAAGGATAAAAAAACACAAAACTGATGAATGTTAATTATGTACAGTAATCGTGAAAAATGTATTTTACCCTTTCTTATGTTTTTTTTTCCAGATGTCAAAAAAGACCAAAACAGCTGATTCATTCTAGCCCTTTTCACAACAGTCAGGTACTCCAAATGAGATTTTATTCTCATCCCAAATAACATCCGTGCTGATGAACACATATAAACACAGAGCGAAGCTTCCCCTAGAAAGCATGCATGTCATCTCATGTCTCACCATAAGTGCCTGAGGAAATCACACCTCGTGTATTAAAACACCTCCGGTTTCACACGTGTAGCGACTGGGCCTGTTACCAATGCAATATTTTGACGAGGAGGGACGAGTCATTGAACCATGCAACCATTGAGTACAAAGCTGGAGGTTCCCAAGGGAGCTTTGGCCCACTTTTCTTGTCAAAAGATAATAGCTAACTGAGCAGAAGAGGGGACATCAAACATATTAGTTTCTGTGCATCCTGTTTGGTGTTCCTCTCAGAAAAATCCCATACCCACAAGATGGTGCCCAAACTGCTATTTACAGATGAATTTGAATAAATTCACTTATTCCCACCTTATATTAGATGAATTTAACTACTATGCACAGTACATGTATTAAAACCGATTACAGTGTACGTATTGGATGCTTAGGTGTTGTAGATGTTGAGTGCAAATTGCAAAACATTTACTTTTTTTTTTTAAATTTTAGACAGTGAAGACTGCAAACAATGGGGAGAAGAGTGAGGTGGTGGATGGCTACATGTTAGCGAACTGCTTGCAAGGTTTGCATGCAATATTCAGACACTATTTTTATTTGGAGTCTTGCGGTGACCCTACCATTCACCTTAACCTTTGTAGACGCAATGTGAATCTAGTTGTGTTCACAATATGTGTATTGCATCAAATGTTTGAAAAGGTTTAATGAAAAAGCAGAAATGTGTAGGTTTCTATTTTATAACTGCACATTCATATTCTCTTTGTTATCAACTTTTTATTTATTTTCAAACACAACATCATAACATCCATTCAAAACAAACAAAACAAAACAACAGACATATAATCAAAAGTCCAGTCAAAAAGGAGAAAGAGAGAGGGAGGGAAAAAAAGAAAGGAAAAAACAAACAAACAAAAAAAAAACAAGTCATTCGATTATGTTAAAGAAAAAACCCTGCCAAGCATCAATAGTAGAAGGCTTGGCCCCATTAATTCGCGCTGTTGTACATTCACAAGTCACTGTTTTCAGGAGGCTATGAATGCAATATGTTTTTCCACATGTGCGGTGTAAACCAGTTCTGTATTACTGTCTTCTTCGCAGCCATAAAACCAGCAAACATCCTCTTTTGTATTAAGCTTATACAGAGACCAGAATCATCATTAAGAAGACACAAACTTGGGTTAACAAAGCAATCAATTTGTAGTAAGGAGGATAAAACCAGGTTTACATGTGTCCATAGATTAATGATGATAGGACATTCCCAAAACATATGAAGAAAAGTACCTGATGATGCAGTATTTTATATATATGGCAGTTAAAATTTGGTTGTAGTTTCATTTTGAATCTTTTGTAAGGACACATTCATTTTCTCTTAAAACCTGTGTTTAAAAATTTTTTTTTTTTATGGCATTGCGTCGTCATGGCAAAGTCATTTTCACAGTAAAATTGTGTTAACATGCATATTATTCACACCTTGACATTTACAGTTTGGCCTCATTCACTTTTTTTTTGTGGAAAATGACAGAATTATGCCCAGTGGTCGAATTGTAAAAAAACGTTTAGGGTCTATTGTCTAATTTTTAAAAAGGTTTTTATCTAATGAAAAATTTGCCTTATTAAATTAACTATTATTTATAAGCTTTTTTCCCTCCTTCTGGGGCCTGAAATTGAGGAATTTTGGTCAGTATTGATAATTAAACAATATTTTGCTGAATATGTTTTTGTGCTGGCACCTTTGCTGGTTTAGGCCTGTCATGGATAAATAATGATGATAATAAAATCGCCAGTAGGTGGCAGGTCCTTGTTTTAATAAATGATTTATTGAATCATTCAAATCAAACGATTCGTTCAAAACGGCTGATTCAATTAGAAACGAAACAAATAAGTCCATCTGAATGGACCGTTGAATCACTGGCTCACTTGATTCGTTCAAAAACGGATTAATTCAAGGAACGAAACACCGTGTTGCTCTGCACTGCTGTAGAAAATTAATAGCACATTTGTGCTGATGTTTAGAAAAGTACATTGCTTATGCAATGAATATAAAAATTGCTTGAATTATAAGGGCATTCTAACAGGCTTCATCACCCAGTGAATGCTTTTGGACTCTCGATGACTGGATCATATCAGCTCTCCTGTCGTCTCCCAGTCCCTTACACATACAGGGGGAATGTCTTTAAATTCTAATCAAGGAAAAATCATACCTTCAGTTGTCTTCTTTTTAAAGAACTTCAAATGTTGCGCTTGTACCATTTTGCGCGAAAAATGACGAAAAATTGCTTCCGCTTGTGTGCAGCTTGTTACAGTAACGTTACCGAGTTCTGATTGGCCAATCGCCGTTATTTAGTTCGTGAACTATCATACGTAGAGAATTTTAACATTTCATTTGCACGATAATAACATTTTACATAGCTATTACACATTATTAATCTAAAGGGGATGGTGGTTTTACAGAGGGGATGCTTTTTTCATTTTTTTCAACCAGGGGGATGCGGTCCCCCCGCATCCCCCCTCAATTCGAGCCCTGATTATGCCACAAATGCTGTTGAATGAGCAGACCTCTCAGAATGTTTTGTGGTTGTAAGTACCATAGGCTACAAACACTTAATATAAATCATAGATACTTTCTATTTAATCATTGGGGGAAACATGCTTTTTAAAAGTCTTAGTAGTAGTATTAACTTTTAACGTTATTTTTAACGTCGTGATTCAGTAGCAACAAAATCGCTCATGCCGGAGTTTCTCTCATTAGGAGCTTTAAAAGAAAAAAAAACAGGAGTGGAGATGGATCCCTGCGATTATAACGCGTTCAAAAGGAAGCAGAAATCTGTCACCCTGCTCCACTCAAATACACTATTCCAGAACGTCTTTTAGTCTTGGTGTTGCTTGGCGACACACACAGCTTGACATTTCTTTTGGAACTAATTTAGTTGGTGAATAACACATATACGGACTAATCAGTCTGGAACGTAAGTTGCTGGATATTAATTGCTGTACTTGTTTAAAGAACCCTTGTATAGAAGCATTTCAGTAGCACTGAATATCAGCACGACTGTGATTACACCGTGGGCTCCTGCCTACGGCCAAATGACAGCCATGCTGATATTATTCTTTCATATTACTTAATATAAGTGCACACTGACAGTTTACATTACAGTGACCATGTTACCCGCATAGGGTGCAAGTATAATTAAACGTTTCATTAAATAGTAACAGCCTATTAAGGACCATTTTATTATTAAAAACACATTTATAAAATAAATTACGAATAAATGACTTCTTAACTGACGATATTAGCTATCAGCATGCACACCGTAATGTAAAGTGTAAGCAAATGCTTTTATTCTTGGCGCACACTATCACGGATAAAGCTGTTTCCTCATCTGTATGTGGAGTTGCTAATAACGGTGAGCGCTGTCCAAGGTGCTGCAGCGCTCTCGCCCCGCCCGTCTCCATCACACACTAACCGGGAGACACGTGACGCGATGTGCTGACAGTCCCTGGCAAAGCTCGCCTGAGAAACACATCGCACCTTGTCTTGCACACAGAACAGGGAGCGATATCTTCTATTTTATATACAACGAAAAAAAAAAAAACTAAAATTTCCATTGGAGAATTTCTTAAGCATGAACCGTTTTGTACTGAATCTTAATTGATTGTTGGCTCCATTTTGAATTTTTTAAATCTATTGGGACTTTGGAGATCCGCATACGCAATTTTATCGCTCCCATTTCTTCTGCTCATTCGACACCGATGCAGTGATTTTTTTTTATCAGATGAAAGCCTGAATCGATGTGGAGGAAATCAACCAGGTTCATCGGTGAGGTTGACCTGTCAAGGGGCGCACAATGGTCCATTTCTCAAGGTAAAATAATTAAGAATTGTGTAAATGTAATTCGAAGGCGTATTTGAGGTTATGTGCTGTTTTCGGTGAGAGTTATGGTTGCGCTTCACGCGCTCGATGCAGTCACGCGCAGGTGAGATGATGCAGCTGGGCTTTATTTCTGTTTAATTTCGCTCTTCGGCCGATTCGTTTGTGTTTACAGCTGGCCTTTGCTTCATCTTAAGCGATATTTGATGACTCCCTATATTTCCTGTCCTCGGCGCCTGGTAGAGAGCGCGGTAGAGGCGTGTTAAAGGTGTCTTTCTCGTTCAGTTTGAGCAGATGGTGGTTGATTATTGGCTATGTTTTGCGCATCTGAGTCATCGGCAATTTTAATCAAAGGAAAGGAAAACTGGACGTAAATTGTTACTGTTTCAAAGTTTAGATTTTAAATGGCAGATATGTGTATTGTAAATCTTATGCGTGGGGCTATTAGGATGATTGTGTATTGTTCGAGACTCCATCTACAGTAGCTACTGATAGCAAGACATTACCGTAATCGTTTCGCGAATACGGTAAATAAGACTGCCTTCTCTACATTAATCGCATATGATATGTTGTGTAAGATCCATCTGTGAAAGGGGTCGGTTGTTATCTTGCTAAGTAGCCCAGTGTAAACCTGACAGTAAACACATAGGAATTCAAGCATGAAATGATTGGTTGAGATCAGTTGACAGACAGCCCAGAGGCCAGACAATTGCAGTGTCATTAATGCTTAAGAGGCGCGCGATAAGCCCCCGCCCTGGGCTCATTTTGGGATGCAGGACTTGAACTGAGCGAGGTTCACTGAATCAAACGAGATTTCCCCATTACACAGTTTCGATGCTGCCGCCCGTTTGGACCTTTAGTCTGACTGCAAAGATCCTGCTGCTGAAATAACTGTAAATATGATTGCCTGTGCGTCTGACTCGGCTGAATACGCTATAAAAAAATAATCGTAATTACAACGGAAAAGAATGCAAAACATTACAGTAAAAACTTGTTAGGTGGTTAATTGTAATTTAACCTTACCTTACGATTTGCTTTTATAATTTAAAACACAATCTGGTAGTAAAATATTGTAAAAAAAAAAATTTTCTGCAGACGATTTACATATATTCAAAGATATTTATTTTTAATACAAAAAGTTTATAAAAATTCATTTCATATCTTTACAATATCAATAGCCTTAATTATTATTATTATTTGTTACTGTATATGGTATGCACATTGGAGGGTTTTATGTTGCATGTCATATTAATTAGTTAATATTTACTGCATTATTTTAGTGTGTGTGTGTTATCCTAATATTGTTTTGTGTTTTTGTGTGGGAACACTATGTTCTGTCTTTATATTATTATTGACACAATTGCTGAAGAGACTAATTTTGATGACCTTTAAGCTGTCATGTGGTCTTCCATTATTTTATGTGTTATTAGAATTTCTATTTAAAGAAACAAAATGATTTTATAATAAGGTGGCATGTTAAGTGTATATATATATATATATATATATATATATATATATATATATAGTTCGGAAGTGTAAAATATATAATGACCAGAATGCTTCATGTAATGCTTGTAACATCACTGTATTTTTACAGTAATTTTGTTTTACTGTACATTTAATGAAAAAGTTATACTTTACATACCCATTTTGCAGCAGAAGCTATATTTCATGATACTAAAGAGTAAACGTCATGAGAGAATCTCTTGAAAATGAAAACAAAAGGGTTCATTTCCAATTAGATACCATTTTACTCCATTTTATTTTAGTTCAAGCTACTCTGATTTAACCGTAAATACATCTGAAAAGTATAGATTTATTTTTGCCTTTTCTGATCATTAAATCTGAGTATTTGATACTGAGGGGAAAACAACAACAGCCACATGATGAAATGCTCTGGAGCTTTCTGGTTCATAAGCCACGAATTCTAATCATTGAGAATTATAGTGAGAAAAGAAAAAAATGGAGAAAAACAAATAAAAAGTACTTCTGCAATTGAAGATTAATGCAATCGATATCAGCGTGAAATTGGTGGTTTCGATATCAATATCACTATGAAATTGTGGTTTTGTGTGTGAATGATTGTATTGTGTGTATGCTACAGTATCTATCTTTTTAAAACAGGCCATCTTCTCTTTCTTTTCCTATGAAGAAATTAAGATATTCTTTTTCATTCTTTTCAGATTATGGATCAATATGTCAAAACGGATGTGAATTGAAGGTTTGTGAACACTGAGGGCCCTATTCGGGCCTGCACGTTAACACTGCAAAGTGCACTTTTTTGTCTACTTTTGATTAGTGCTGACTTTAGGCCTACACAATGACTTTTAACTAGACTTAAATGTCCCTGACATTAATGATCCTATATACCCCTAATGAACTCTCTGCTGTACAGCTCTACACATGGCTGCAATTTATAGATACTTTGATGACTTGGCCCCACTGTAGCACACCTGGATCCCGCTGAAGGTTTTTTAAGCTAAACAGTAGCCTTATTTTTTTTTCATAGACCAGTATCTGGGCCTTAGCGACTCCCTTTATTGTTCCGATTTGTGTATTTAGATTTTGAAAAAGAGTCGGCCGTAACGCAGGCCCTCTCCCTCTCTCAGTGAATAATGAGTAAATTACCCCAAATGCATAGCAGTCCCGTATGTCATAGAGAGCTCTGTTACACTTTAGGAGCACATCACTAAGAGAGCTGACTTATTTTAGTTTTTGACTAGTTCTATTGTTAGTTCTATCTTCCTTTACCATTCACAATGAGCTTCTCAATGCGGAACGGCGCACATCTAATCTGGATAGGCTTGCTGGTTTGTTGCCTTGTCGACATGGGAGCCAGTATGGAGTTCACCGGTGCAGAAGGCCAGTGGGCAAGGTTTCCTATGTGGAACGCCTGCTGTGAAAGCGAAATGAGTTTCAACATGAAGACCAAAAGCGCTCATGGACTTTTAGTGTACTTTGACGACGAGGGATTCTGTGACTTCTTGGAACTGCTCATCCACAACGGTAGACTCAGTTTGCGGTTCTCCATCTTCTGTGCCGAGCCGGCGACGGTGCTCTCCGATACCGCCGTCAACGACAGCCGCTGGCACGCCGTGACCTTGCGCAGGAATTTCAAAAACACTACGTTAGTTGTGGACGAAGAGATCAAGTGGGTGGAGGTTAAGTCAAAAAGGAGGGACATGACGGTCTTCAGCCATTTATTCTTAGGAGGGATACCTCCTGAACTGCGATCTGTAGCATTACGCCTCACGTCTTCAGCCATCAAAGATCAGGTCCCCTACAAAGGATGGATAACCAATCTGAGAGTGAACAGTTCCGAGCCGCCGCTTATCGGTAGTGAGGGAATCAACAGCGACATTTGCGAAGCAGACCACATTTGCCTGAACGGAGGAGTCTGCAGCATCGTCAACGACGAGCCCATTTGTGACTGCTCCGAGACGGGATTCCAGGGAAAAGACTGCAGTGAAGGTAAGAGGCCTGGATTCGTCGTCTCCGTTGTTGAGGTGTTGAAATGTCTTTTCAAACACAGCCTTTTCACTTCTTTTTTCGTTTTAACATTGCACTAGGTCCTCAGAGGCAGTGCATGCTACATCATGTCTGTTCCCGGCCTCAACTACAGGCCTAGTACATTACATGATTAGATTACCTCTGATTTCAGTCAGAGAAAGCCGTTGATCTGAAGGAGATCATTTAAATAGGCTTTAGTGCCATCTGTGTCAATTCTGGAGCATCCACGAAAGCCTGTGTTTTTGATAACATGACGTCAAGCAGAGGCTTCTCGCTATCTTTTTTTATGCTAAATTAACTTAATATACTCTTGACACTGCACTGGCATTACAATTAAGTCTGAAAATGATGAGTTGAATACATGCACACAAACCCATGATTGAAGTATGATGATTTGAATATTATTCTCCCTCCGAATTTAAGGGGTTGGTTGCTCTAATTACGTAATTAGCCAGATGTTTCATAGAGTCACTGTAATGACTTAGCCAAAGTTGCAATTTCAACATCACAGGAAAAATAATGACATACTCAATACAGCATTCAGCAACCATCACAAAGCATTTATTAATCCAGCTTTACAAGTAAACCTCCACTACTGCACTTACAGAGTTATTTTAATTACAGAAGTGATTAGAGCGATTGATGATGTAACTAAATAGGGGGAGGCCGTCTCTGCTTATATCTTTTGAAAATGGATGGTTGTGCTCATATTACAACGATTCAGATTTTCATGTAAAGTCTGTTCCCTTTTGAATATGTATGTTCTGGTTGGTTTCCTAGTTTGACTTACTCCCTTGGTGTCCGATTTCACTGTTTTTATGTTCTTTCCATCTTTTTCTTCATTTTTACAACCGTCTCTGTGGACTGATCTTGATGTTGATGGATATTGTCTGGGTTAGGCCGTAAGCCGAAGAGGCACCATGTTGCCAAGGAAACTACATACCCACTGAGTAAATTTTGCCCTCCTAAAGCACAACAGAGAGACAGTACGTTTCACTGACAAATGTTCAAACTAGAATAGCAGTCGTTTCGTGGTACGGTGTTCGCTGGGCTCTCAGCGAAATGCATCGTCTAGTGGATTTGATGAGATTATGACAAAAGGGCAGGGCCCGCAGATGCTCGGCAGCTTGCTTAAAAGCGAGACGTGCCGCTCTCCAGCCCTTGTGCTGGTAGAAATGCGCATCTTTGCCGGGTGAGTCAGAACAGACCTGCCCACGCAGCTTTGAGTGGCCTTCGTCACGCGCTTTTGGATGACACATAAGGATATGTGGAGATGGTGGAGGCCACGGGACGTGTCGCTCTGAATCATTAGCGTTATTTAATTAATATTGGAGGATCTTGAGGCTAGCGGTGTTAGGCGTTGGCGCTGCCTGCTTTCTGTTTTTCACTTTAGACTAACTTGATGTTTTTATTGGTCTGTTTTTGGTGAAATTTGGTGCAAAGAATATTTCAATAATCTAAAGAACATTTTGTGCAATGGAATGGTTAAAGGTTGTTTATGGAACCATAGATTCCAATTAAGAACCTTTATTTTTAAGAATGTATGATCCCTCCATTTTCTGTCTCAAATGTGACCTTTCGTTACGTCTTCGGCTGTTTTTGTTATTAGCGCGATGACAAATCTCCAAATGGCACTATGCAGGACAGGACAGCCATTATGAAGGCTTAATTCCTCAGATGAAATGGACATAGAGCCAACGTTGTGTTCATTAAAACAACAGAATCGTTTTAAACTCCTCTCAGCCTAAATCTGTCCTTGCTTCAGTTATTGATGCAAATCTGGCTCACGAAACTCCTGCTGAGGGGAAAAGCAGGTCACTTTTTGTCATTTTGTGTGTTGTCAGCTTCATGACCGAGGTGATCTGTCAGCTGACCACCGATTGCCGTTGCCAGTAAAACACCCAGACTCGTATTTTACGCGGATAAAAAAGGGATAGCTGCATATTAAATGGCTCATTGATGAATGGCTAGCTTTTTCATTTAGATATATGTGCTGCTCGCTTTATCTCCGTCGTCATGGAAAAATTTGCAGTGCCATGAGAGCGTGTGTACGTGTTTGCAGATCTCAGGCAGGAAAGGGTGGTCTGTGGATTAAATATGTCCTTTCTCTCTGCACGTCCACTCCGTCATTCTCTCGACAGGCAGTTGTGGTAATAACCTTCTTTAGCAAAGCAGGTATGGGGCTCTCAGCGGGAGAGGCAGTCCGCACCGCAAAGAATAACAGTGCTATGGGTAATGAGATATTTTTGCCCTGCTGGGGTTAGAGAAAGGGCCTTATTTTGTGTTATTATGGTTAATGCTCTTACAAGTCTGAATTGGAAAGCCAAAAGGGTCTGCTCTGTATCAGCTTGCAGCCATTGATACCTTATCTTTATGCTCTATTAACTGTATAATGTGCTCCGTCTCCCTGGTTAAAGATGGCTGTAAGGGATCTGCAATTGACGTCCGTGCGGTTTCGTATGCTAGGAGACTTTGGTTGGAGAATTGGATTGTGTTGGAGGGCTTGTTTACAACAGCGATTAGATTGTTTCACCTCATCTCTTATCTTTTGTGGTGGAGCTAACGTCGTAAGGGTCGGTTCCTGGCTGTGCGCTGTCGTTTAATGATGTAGTCATGTTTTAAATGCATTTTTTTTTTTTTACCTCTGCTATTGGACCTATGCAAATTAATTAGGGTGGTGTAGTGCAGTGTACGCCCATTAACCTCTTGCTAACGAATTAAAGGGCCTGCTTTAATTGGATACATCAGCATATTAATTTTAGTGACTCATTTAATCATGTCACCAGGGGCCTGTTTTGAATTTGACAAAAGATAGATGTTAAAAGGATAGGTCAGCAAAAAAAAAAAAACAAACAAAAAAAAAACAAACAAACAAAAAAAAAATTATTCTGCCATTTACTTGTCCTCATGTCATTCTAAACCTGTACACCTTTCTTTCTTCTGTGAAATATTTTAAACCGTTTTGGCATTTTCACAGTATGGACAAAAACATATTTTATGTTCCACAGAAGAAAACAGTCATCCAGGTTTGAAGAAATGATGACAGAGTTTTTATTTTAGGTGAACTGTCTCTTTAAGTCAATAGACATTTATATCATCTGTACATTACAATACCTATACAGTACATAAAATAAACAAATACTAACAAAGTAGGCCAACAACTGGAAATTGATTAATTCACTATGGCACTTCAGTATAAAATCACTTGACTAATGGACCCCGTTGACTTCTGTTGTGTGGACAAAACATATTTTGTCTTCCACAGAAAAAATCATATTAGTTTAATTAAATGATAACAGAATTTTTATTTTAGATGAACTGTCTCTTTAAGACAGTCATAAAACCTGTACATTACAATGAATTCAGATCAAAAACAAGAAATAGATGAATTCAATAAGGCTCACCAGTATGAACATTTGATTATTGAACCCCATCGACTTACTGTATGGACAAAACTGATTTTGTGCTCCATAGAGCAAAATAGTGATATTGGTTTGAGTAAATAATGACATAATTTTTATTATGGGTAAACTGTCCCTTTAAGCCTTAAAATATTTATGTAATCTGCACATTACAATACCTACATAAATTAAGCAAATGCTAACAATGTAGGTCAAAAACAGAAAATGCATTAGGCGCACCAGTATAAAATCTCTTGACTATTATAATATATTGGCCCTCCTTGCGTCTTGCAATCGACTTTCACCTTCCTTGATCCGGCAACATCGCTTGATAATCTTGAATGGAGGGGGAGACCGTGTCAAATACACTGTATATTGAGAATTCCCCTATCAGTGTCGGATGAACCCTTTCCAGATGGACTAAGCTCACTAATCTCTCTGTACTGTAGATGACTGCAATATGGAACATGCTGCACATTGCTCCCTGTGGGGGAAATGTTAAACTAGATTTGGTGAAGAGGATTAAAATCCCCATCACTGGCGCAATGACAATACATCAGTGACGTTGCGCTATATTTAGAAGCTTTTACAATAAGTACTCTTGTTTCGGATATATTTACTAGTGGTTTCTGGTTGACTGTCTAATATTTAGGCAAATGTGAATTGGATGCTTCTTTAGGTATCAAAGCAGAGGAACCTGCACAGCACATTAACTCCCTTCCAACCGGACGGTCATTATCAGAGTTTTTTGATGTTTTATGCAATCGTTGTTGACAGCTACATCTTTTGTGACTTTGCCGCTGCGCTATGCGGAGCGTACGCTCGTCATACGATCCCTTTGGGCGAGTTCCACGCGTGTGCGTTTGAGAGTAACATGCTCTGACTTACTGAAAACTGCTTTAAACGAGCATCTGGAGCTGCAGTCCTGTTTGTAAAGGGCTGCATGAGTGCGGGCGTCACATCGTGTTTGCCCCCTGCCTGCGCCGGCCCGTGCCGAGTAAGGGCGAGCGTGTGTGCGTGTAGGTCATCCTCAATTTCTATCTCTTATTCTCTGCCAAATTCGGGGCAGTATGCAAGGCCAGCACTTAAAAGAAGCTGTCAGCTCAATGAAAGCCTGCATGTCGCTGGCTCCGTGTGAGCTCTGCAGTGCTAAGGAGAGGCTACATGATCCTGATCTGTCAGTCAGTGAAATGTAAATACAACCGCTGTTCGGTCAGCCGGCCTCTGAGAAGACCAGGCTGTACGTATGTGTGTGTGTGTGTGTGTGTGTGTGTGTGGTGTACTTCCAAAATGGCTGCTGCTTCCACAAACACACACAAACAGTTTATATCTACATTTCGGCCTTGGTCTGGCAAGTTTTGTAAGAGAGGACGTGACACACATGTCTCTGCAGTACGCAGGATGGGTTGAAGAACAAAATCAATGGAGTGGGTTGTTTAAACTGCTGTAGCGTCAGTGCAGATGGCTAGTTAGTGTTTTGTGATGGTTTAAGCTAATTAAACTGTTTTGTAGCATTATTTTTTATGCCTCCGAGCTGTTTTTTTGTCAGTGGGATGAGTTTGCACATTTGTCAAAGCAAGTAGGGTTTGTCAGTCTCTTCATAAGCTGATAAGAGAGGATAGAAAATCACCTGTCATTTATCACTGTAACACTAACAGCAAAATATTTATTTGTTATTTATTTTCTGGCATGGAACGCTTTTCTGTTTATTTGTTTATTTTTTATTTATTTATTTTTTTCCCTTTGGTTTGTTTATTCATACATTCATCAGCATTTTTGTTTTCGTGGCAGTAGTGGTGCATGCAATTTGTGTTTGGTCGAGTGGAGGAACCGGCTGCGGTAAGTCCCGGGTCATTATTCTCCTCCTCAAGATGCAAAACATGGAGGTAGGATTGGATGCTTTAACTTTAAGATAGCCAAGTCCATTTTTAGGGAGTCTTGGGTGAGTTGATCCAGAGACTGAAAGTGTCACCAGAAGTAAAAGGTGTGTTGAATGAATGCATGAATGAAGGTAATGTACCCTTTTTGTTTTAGAACAGAAAAGGTTGTTTGTTAAGTTAAATAAATGTAAATTTCAATGTAAACGGGGTAATAACATGACATGCATATTCAGGTATTGTACATTTCTTTATTACTGACCTGACTGAATGATGTTGTTTTCTCTTAGTAGGTTCATGTTGCATCATCTACCGGCATTTTTATTTCCGAACACGTGCATGCTTCACATCTAGCCGCTGTAAATTCCCCTCACACGCAACCATGAATGCCATTCAAAATGATAAGTTTGAATTCAAAAGATACAAATTGTCTTTCAAAGCCCATCAAAAAACGGCAAATTTTATTTTTTTCCTGAGGGAAAACAGCATATTTATTTTTGAAGTAAAATCGTAGCTGTAAGGGGTCCCACCATTATTTTCCGTCTTTCAGTTTACTTTTAATTACGATTTGCATGTGTGCGCATGTTCATTGATATACTGTGAAGAGTCAATTTCACCATGTGTTTTATCAGCTTTCGAATGACTTAATAATGTGTTATCATCATCTCACCATGGAACAACACTCTTTCAGAGTACTCTAGACTCAATGAGATTAGATCTTGAGGAGGACAGAGGACACTTAAAGTCAAATAAACCCTCTAGTCTCCACATTTTCCATGGTAATGAATGTTTGGCCTGGGCACAGGATGATAAGACGCATGGTAACCACGGTAATCCTCAAGGCTGGGCCACCTTCCAGTCTGCATGCTTCTTAATCAATGTCTCCTTCTCTCTCTTCACGCCTCGGCCGCCCCTCCAGAAGAGGCCTATGTAGGAGGTGGGTAGACATTTTTCTTTCCTATTTTCTTTTCATCCAACCCCTGTCCCTACTCATGTACTTCTCTCTGTCTTCATATTTCAACCTGTTCTTTAAGAAATATTCTATATTCCTATTTTATTTGAATACGGTACACAAACAGTGAGTGGAACTGGTGTAAAACACAGGTAAAAGGTATGCACTTCATTCAGCTTTATAATCGAGAGCACTTCCTTAATTTGAGGTTGTCAGTAAACACATGCTTCACTCAAATTGGAGTGCTCTGCCAAGCAGAAACCAGACGCTGGAGCAAAATGGACGCCCACCTGTTTAAATTCCATCTAAAGATACAGACACATTACTGTAGCTCCCGTTATAAACTTCTAAAACCTTATATAGTGAATCCATTTCATGGAATCTGACATACAAACACATGAAGTGTTCACTATAATGGAAAATCTGGACGGTTTGACAGGTAAGTACCATAGACAAATGACAAAATCTAATATTTATTACTAACAATTCCAAATGCAGTTTATAGTTCTCGTTCTCGATTCAGATTCATTCTTTTGGAGGTATTACTATATATTTTTGGTTGTGGCTCACAGGAACCTAAACAGACATACTATGGACGATGGGTAACATTGATTTATCCCAGTATAACCTGTAGGTATTTTGTTATTGCATTGACACCTAACTTAATTTTGTTAAGATCCAATCTGTGTATGTGTCATCTTCTTCCTGTGGAAGGTTGACCAGGCGGACGACATGTTTGATGTATGGCGAAAGCGAAGTGATATTTTTTTCTTTTCTAATCTAGATTTGTCTCTTTTGAGTGTGACCAATAAAGCATTGCAACCGCTGGGTTGAGGAAATGCTTTTTGAATGTTCCCTCATGCCCACTCTCTCCCTCACCTCTTGACCCTAACCCCTCTCCCCCACCCCACACCGCGGGCATCCTCCGTTCAGACGATGCCTGCGTGTCAATGTGACAGAAAACCTTCCCATGATCCCGTTCTCTGTGCTGACTGTGCTCTTGTCTTCCCTTAAGGTCTTGCGCACCTGATGATGGGCGACCAAGGTATGGGTTTAATTTCTTACTCACCTTTTTGCCTCCATCAACCACTCCCTCCTCCATCTCTCTGCCTCTCTCTCTCACTGCCTTGTGCTGAATCCTCCTCATCTCCCTTCACTGCTGGTAGGGATTTACCGGGGCTGCTTTCTTTCTGGCTTGGCGCTGAGTCAATGGATGGTTTGGTCTTTTCCATTTTTTCCCCACTCTCTCCTCTGTCTCTCTCTGTGTCTCTCTCTCTCTCTCTCTCTCTCTCTGTCGTTTCGCTCTAACTTCCCTTCAACCCATCTCGCCGCTTCTTTTGCGCTTTCGTTTTTCTCTCCGTCATTCTCTCAACAGCCCCGCTATTCCATTGCTGCTTGCCAACTTCATTTTCATATAGAGGGGGAAAAATACTTTCAACCCAGTGGATGATGTGAGTTACAGGGACTTCTCTCATGGGTTTGTTCACTCTTTGTAAGTGTGCTAGTCTGTATTCTCGAGCTCCGAAACTGGAAAGCATTAGCCGTCTGTTCGATATTCATGCATTCTCCCTCATCTCTCTCATCGTCATGTTCTGGCATGTATCGCGATAGGAAGCTTCCATCTCCTCTTGCCTGCCCTCTTCTCTTTTTGTCCGCAATGCATGGAGTCTCTTCTGAACGTAACCTTTCATTTTTCTGTCTCTGAATCTAACACGCGGTCATGATTCTGACTGTTGCCTCTTTCCTCTCCTTTGTATTTTCCTGTATCTCTCTGGACTTTCTCTTCATGGAACCATTATATCAATATCATAGGGAAAAGAAAAGGTATATAATGCTTCTTTCATACTATGTAATGATGTAGTTTAACTTGAGCTCTTTAGGCTCTCCATGTATATTCCTGTACCTGTGGCTTTACACATGCATCTGTTTATTTGTGTGTTTGTGGTACTGAGGTCACACTGATTTTTCTGTGTCACTCCCTACAAATATGACGAGGGGCTGGAAGGTAGGTGAGATGTCATGGAAATGCATCATTGTGCGATGTGTCAACAAATGTAACGTAGGGTTAGGAAGAAAAATGGCACATTTGAATTAGTCTGCTACTGTTATTTAGTTGTATAGAAAATCAATGCACAGAAAATGTAGATGCGGTATTTTTGGCAACATAACATTTATTAATGCCTAAAGGCGATTTACCATTTGTCATAATTTACAGTATTCCAAAAAAAAAATTTTTTTCTTTTTTACAAAAAGAAAAAAATTGCATAAAATATTGACCACACAAAAGAGTTGACCAAGGAACATTTAAAAAGCATTCAATATAAATACAAATGTGTTGTCAGATCATCACAAAAATATCAGGTAAGAGCACTTCAAGATATTCGGATTTTCATATTCTGTAGGCAGTTATCTCTTTTAGAGCATTCCATACAGCCTGTACGCAGTACCAATGCATATTAATTTAGTAGCACTTTACTGCTCTTTGATATTAAATTACAATTTTTGAAGAGCCCGGTGAGATCCAGCTAAGGTAAGTGGACAGCATCTGGCACTATCACAACTGCAAGCACTCACATCCTGCTCTCGGCTCACAGACCACTGCATGCTGGTATATCCACTGAACTTTAAACACACATAGACTGACGGGGTTATTCACCTTGGTTTGAAATGTGAGGGATCCGTGATAGGCGGAGCAGGTAGGTGTGCTTTCTGTCTTTCGCGGGTCTCTTTGATTGTGCTCTGTAAGGCATTGGCACCCAGGCCATCACACTATCCTGAATGGGCTAATGCCCACAGAAGATGTGGGGGCTTCAGGCTTCTCTTAGCACATTTGAATACATTTTCAGAGGCATTTATATTTTCTCTCATTCCATTTTCTCATAGAAAATTGGTTTTCATCTGTCTGTAAAATTGAATGAAATGGTGCGTGTGGCGGCTGACCTTGCCAGCAGGGTCATGCTGGCATTATCAAATGAATTTTGCATTGTGTTATTTTTCTGTGGATATATGTTTGTGTGTGTGTGAGGAGCACAGTTGTTATAGAGAAAGGAAATGAAGTGAAATTTGCATTTCTTGTTCATTTATATTCTGTTTACTGTTCTCATAGCATCTTCCTAATTGCACATATTTCGTTACGTGCTTCAGTGAAGTCCCGCAATTAAATTTAAACAATTACAACACAAATTTACCAATAATTGCAGCCTAATTAATTACAAGGCAGCACATAATATAATCAGAGATTCAGGAAAACTTCTGTTTCATCTCATTCCTTATATTGGGATGTTCAGTTGAGCTCTGCACAGCTGAGAATATAAATTACCAGCATGTCTGAAATTTATCATAAGTCAATAAATATATACATAAGAAATCTCTATGCTTATTACTTTCATGTGCATGTTAAATGGTGAGAAGGCAGTCCAAGAGTGCCAGAACTAAATAACAGAGTAAACATTTTCAGGTGCAGTTTTAAATTTTAATTAAAGTATGACTGAATATGATAACTGAAGTTATGAAAAAAGGTTTTAACTATTCTGTTTCTCCTAAAGGAGTGTTTAAACGTGAGATAAAGTTCTTAAGTGAAAAATAGGAAAAGCTCATCTATCACCCTGCAATTTCACATGCTTGTCGTCTTAGCATTTATAATGAAAGTTTGGGCTGGTTTTCACAAAGAGCCCAGCAAGATTTGGAATGTTACAAAAACAGTCCATGCAAAGTTCCTGCAGCAGCCTGAAGAGAAGTTTCATTAATAAAACTGAAAGGAAAAAGCTTGATAACTTAAATTATCATCGGATGCAAAATGAACTTTCCAAGTTGTTTGAACGTAAATGTGTGTTGGAAGTGTGTGTACACATCCATCCTATAATGATAAAAATCCACCCAGTGTTTTTTTTTAAATCCCTGTTTTAAAATCCCCTCTCTCAAATCGAGTTGTTCTGAGACTCGTGTCAGAATGACGTAGGTCTGCACAGACCGCTCCCAAGATAGTTGACTGACAAGACCGTCTTACTTTAGACCCACCCTGGGTGAGCTGTCTTCAGTCCGCCATTGTGTCGTCACCGGTGCAAGGGAAGAAAAGAATGTCTCTGATTAAGCGGTTGAGGTGTTCTGTTGTTGGATGTAATAATGAATGCAGCAGTCATCATTTACTCCCTACATCTGAGCCGCTGAAGACGCAGAGGATTAACGTTACTTTCGTTTTGAAGGGAATGTGCCGATCCCGATCTACATAAATGCGCCTATGTTCGCTCAAATCATTCGTGATCCAGCTTCATCTACAGAAGAAGTGAGTATAAGGGTTTTTATGAATCTTTGCAAATCGCCTTTCCTAATAATGTGCTAGTTAGCCAGTTTCACAGCTGAAGTTTACAGTCTGCTCGTCACTCCACAGAAGAGAGCAGAGCAGAGCTTCTCCACAGAAGAGAGCAGAGCAGAGGTCAGAAGAGCTCATTAGCATTTAAAGCAACATGGACTAAAAAACAGCTTGCTGAAAACAAAGCTGATTTTGACAGGGTAAAGAGGTGTTTTTTACACTACCATTGAGAAATTTTAACCAAAGTATATTATAGACTTCTCATTAAGACCCTAAAGAATCATATCAACTTGTGTAAAATGGGAATCCGATGACCCCTTTAAGAACAAAACCTAATGTTAAATAACTATTAATTTCTTTGATTAAGGCCATTTTTTTACAGTTACATTGTCAAATATAAATTCTCTGGTAAACTATACTGTACTTAACTGGTTTTATGCAAGTCAAAAATATATAATGATATTATTATATAATAAGTATCATCAATAAAACTAATTTTTAAAGGCCACATCAGGAAGACATAACTGCACGTATCCTCTTCTTTTACCGGTAGTTTAACCAAGTTTCTCTGTGTTTGTAATCCATATCCCTTTAATATGATACTAGATCATATATTTAGAGACCTTTGAAGATCAGGGGTCCTTTGAGCAGTGTCCTTGCTTTCAGCATGAATGAACTCTAAGCCCTCACATAGACTTTTTTAATGTTTATATGTGTGCTTCCCGCTGGGAATGCATAAACCCATTTTTACTTGACATTAGCCGGATCGAAGACAAGTGCAAATATCTTATTAAAATACGTGCCGAACAGCATAGATGAAGTGTGTGTCTGTGAGATTGAGCTTGTCTGCTCTTTGCAGCCGTATTACCGTCGTTCTTATGCTAAGTTGCTTTGGGGAGGATAAAAGACATGCGGTAATACGGGTGGTGCGCAGAAGGCCGGTGGGTCTAATTGCTGTCATTTCACACAGAGAGAGCCTGTGAAGCTGAATCGTTGCTGCAGGCGCTGTAAAGCCCGGTTCACAGGTGGGACTACACTGACTCCAAATTAGAATTCTTTAAGTCTAATTGACATGGTGGCATAAAGAATATACCCAGCTTGGGTATTTATAGTAAATCCTCTGAATTGTAACCTCCTGCACCTGTTTAAATGAGCAATGTTGTGGTAAAAGTGTCAAATTTGTTCTCTCCCTGAAAGGTCTTTGTGCATTAGCTCTTATTTCTGTTGCAAGTGAAATCATCCAGGCAGCTTGTTCCATTTAGCACGTTTAGCTTTTGCTATAATCTAGAAAAATGCTGTGCTAGCTGCTTACAATCATTTCTGCTTTGCCAAGAAATGCACCTCAGATACCATCACTCACTTGTGTCATTGTCACAGATGACCCTGTGTGTGATAGGAAGAAGAAAGCCCGCTGTGACGTGTTGATCAATACGTATTTAAAATCCCATTACGCCTGCCGTTGCACATCGGATGCCTCGTTAATGTAATTACAAAAGTGGAACAGCCTCTTAAATTACTACAACCGTACCTTTGCTGACTTGCTACTGTCACATTCATTCATACGCTCTGATGTATTAAATGAAATGCAGAGAAATGATGATGGAAAATGCCACTGGGTTTCTCTTGTGAAAAAACCTCACTAACCTGCTAGCTAAACCACAATGTCAATATTTAGAAATAAATCAATATCGCTGCCTCGCAGACACAGGTGATTAAAGATTAAAAGATGGTAATCTACTTTGTACTTTGGCTTTATGTGAGACTTTGTGTGCAGGCTAAAAACAAGTACGAACTGACCAACTTTTTATCTTAATTGTAGCATAAGTCACACAAGGTCATACATTTTGGTTATAAGCACTTCCTGCAATCTAACAGCCGCTCATCCATCACAAATCCCATCACCTTACTCTGTTCTCATTCAGCGCTCTTTGACACAAAACTTCAAAGACTTTTTTATAAGGAAGAGAGGCAATGTTTCAGGCTTGCTGCCAGTTGGAACTGATGCTGTGTAGCTTGAAGTACCAAAAAGAGCCAAGAAAGAAAGAAAAGAACGAATTTTTTTCTTTTTTCTGGGGGAGGAGTATGTTGTGTTATTTATGGATTTAATACTGCCTCCAGACTCCCAGTCTTCATATCTACAAGACACCAGTCCTATGCTAGACCTTATCTTAAATTGGGTGCACATTTCAATCAAACACAGTTTCAGTTGGAATCATTTCAGATGATATTTCGCTCAAAAGATATAAATAAATGGGAAAAAGAACATTAGAATGTCAATGTCAAGTGACCTAATGTAGTTTTTTTCTGTGACAGAAGAGTTTTGTTTGTAGGAATTTCCTCTGCTGATTAGCAGTCATGTAATGATGGAGGGGTCATTCTTTCACGTCCATTTCTGAAGCACTCTCCACAAATCTTTTCAAATCACTTGACTTGCTTCTAAACAATTGCGATAATACAGGTAAAGTGAGACACTTTCTGACAATTCATCAATGGTGATGGATTTCAAGTGTGATCCATATGGCTACATCAGTATCTCACTATTTTACTGTTTGTTATCTTAAAAGCTTCCACTTCAAATAAAAATGTCATTATGACAGACAAAACAAGTGGTATGGCAACAAGACAAAGACTGCAACAATATTATTAATATTAATATCAAAGTCCTCTGATGTTATTTTAACTACAGTTGATAATTGAGACGCAAGATTGTGGCAGTTGCATTTGTAAGAAGACAGAGAGTGTCCGTGGTATGATACGACAGACCCAGTATTAAGCACAATTTAGATGTATATGATAAATAAATATACATTTTTCTTTCATATGTGGTAACTCATGTGCGTTTCAACTACTTCACAATATTTAAGATGGCTGCCAGTATAAAGACTCCTCTCGTTACAAAACAACCAATGAAAATGGATATTCAATTAATGGAATGTTGTTTGGTTGTCTCCTTACGAATATTTAACCAATCATTGTCTTAGAAAACCATTTAAGCCACTCTTTTGGTGTCTCATTAGCATGTCATTAAACACATTTGTGGTTAAGGCAACAAATGTGAAGGGAAATTATCCAATTTAGCCAAAAATATAGAAGAAATACAAATTAAGGAGGCCATAAAAATGGACGCGCATAGGTGAGTAGATGTTAGATGTAATGGTGTTCTCCATTCGTGTATAAATGTTTATAATGATCATAATCTGTATTTGTTGTTGAGTGATTTGTTCCATTAATTTACTGTAATGAAAAGTCGTGAATTAATATTTGGAGAGATTATAATTCACTGTAGAGACTATTTTAAGATATCATGTTTTTTTTTTTTTCTCGGTTCCGTGAAAATGTATTTATATATCAGCCTACACAAAACATGAACTTAGCACAGTTACCAGATGAGAGTATAATATACAGTATTATTATCATGGACAATGGTGACTATTAGTAAACTAAATATGACTAAATATGATAATGCAGCGATTGACCTATCAGAGTCAAGCATTCCAGAGAGCTGCGTAATAATTTTAGCTGAGGTATTTTGAACAAGCATGAATTAAAAATATGTATAAATTTATTTTAAAATTGGTAAATGCTTGAAAAAATTTTCATTGCTTGTATAATCATTTGCATGAACTAATGTTAGCGAATTGAACCTTACTATAAAGTGTTCCTGAAAAAAAAAAAATACACAAAATGATATGTGATTAAGCCCAAGTGTCCTACTTTATTCATCCTACACCTACAATTTGCCGGTGTTTTCAGCAGATAATACAAACGATTTATGGGGGTGGTTATTTCCCAACATTTATTCAATTGGAGCAGTCTGTAATGGAGGACAGCTCATTTCATGGGGTTCAGAGGCATGGCTAACCCCATCAGAGCAGCAGACATTTTAGGATTGTGTCTGGGCTAAAGGTGCTGAATACTCAGACAGTCAGGGGACTGCAATGAGTTCACCGTCGCCATTTATGAAGAGCCGATCATTGTTAATAAGATGATTTTCTCATTAAACCCCTATAATGAAATTAAAAAGTAATCAGCAGATGTCATTCATGCGTTTTTGGGATGGGGAGTTTATCTTTGGGAAAGGCGAAAGGATTTCTTGATAGGTCAGTCTAGCCGCTGAGAGACACTTTAATCTCAAATGCCACTTTGCCAGACCAATTCAAAATGTATTACCCACCTCTTCTAAATGGATTTCAACTGAACACTGACATTAGTGGCCCCAATTTGCCAGTATGAATGCCGTATACTAAAATCTAGGAATGTAATATTCACCGTTGATATTTAGAGAATCAAGCCACAATATTGTGTAGATGGTTTTTAATTTATGTGGTGCAATATTTTTCTAATTGAGTTGGAAGGTTTTCTTTCTTGTTTTTCTATGCAAATTAAAGTTGCATAGAAAAGATGTTTTCTCTATTCCAGTGAAGCAATATTATACAATATTATTTAACAGTAACATTTATATTTGCTGTGAGCCATGCCATCGTCAAGTAATAGCTAGCAACGTTAGATTATTATATATAATTATGTATATAATTATATTTAATAGCATATTTATTTCAAGCATTACATTAAGACCTAAACGGCACTCATAAAAGCGGTGTGATATTACCAGATATTATAGCCACACGTGTTACACTGCAAAGTGTTATATTGCAATCAGTGAGGCAAAAAAGACTACATAATGAGAGGGAGCAATAGGTGGGCTCTGTCTATCTCTCCTTTGGAGTTGAAGCAACACTTTTATCTTGTTGAAGGAGAGGAGCACACTGAGCCTAATTTGCTGGAGCAATGCTCGCTGGCAGTATTTTTCCATCAGGTCAAGCTATTTTGAAATACCCTCAAGGTGTGATAGTGCTTGGACTCATTGTTGTGGTGTGCCTGCCAGAATGTCATTACCAGCATTGGTAGGTGGGTTCTATCCTCATCCACTGCACGGCACGTTCACATGCGTGCTGGAGCGAGTTGATAGCTGATATAACCTTTTGGAGGAGATTTAGCATATTTGCCTGTAAACATTTAATTAGTTGAAGTCTATCTCTGGCTTTTGATAGTGATTGGCATTTTGATTTGTGTGCGGAGTTGGGGAAGATACTTATTGTAGAAATTGAAGCTTTGCGAGCTGCAAGCAAGTCTTAATTGCAGTGGTTCAACTACAACCAAGTGTTTCCTTTGACTTTTTTTTGTCTTTTTTTATAACTTAATTAAAGATTATCATCTTTTAAAAATGTATATGTAGTGTAGACATGGCAGGAGGTGAATGGTGTTCATGGCATTAGAATCCATTTGCCTTTATTGAAAAAAGTAAATGGCAAACAATCCAAAACAGCAGGCAGAATAACATGGTCCCGGAAAAGTTCTAAACACAGTAGAGCAGACAGTCTTCAAATAAATCCAAATCAGTAATTACACAGGGAATAATCCAAAGGTCAGGCAAAAGATGTTGATGCACATTGTGAAAACAAGGGCAGTAAAGAATGCTTGGCAATGGGTGTATAGTGAGCATGGTTTAAATACAACATTAACAGGAAGTTCTAGTGACAGGATGAATGGTCCATGGACTGAGGTGTGACAGAATATGAAAATACCATTTATAATTTGCATAAAACCATATTTTGTATTTTTAGAGTTTTTTTAATAAATCAACATTTCTCTAAAATTTACACTAAATACCAAGGTTGCGCACCATTCAGAATTGGATTGAGAGTGTTTTTTAAATTTCAGTCTTGCTCATGAAATTCTAATTAAATTTGATTTGGAAATTGTAATTAGAATTTGAGTTTGAACTGATGAATTTGATTGTAAGGAAGTAGAATTAATGTTAAGTAAAATTCAAAGTAATTCATATTACTGTTTTTTTATATAGAAAAGCAGAGGCGGACAAAGTACACAACTTCCTTACTTGAGTGAAAGTACAGATACTACTGGTCAAAGACTACTCCACTACAAGTGAAAGTTGTAAAGACAGATTTTTACTTAAGTGAAAGTACGGAAGTACATGTTTTTAAAAGTACTTTAGTATCAAAAGTAAAAAGTAAATGCATTGTTTTATTGTCGCATTGTTGTATATTTACAATACCATATGCCACTAATGCAACCTACTGAATACACTGATTAGCTTGTATTATCTTTGGAATTAAGAGCTTTTATGTTACAAAACATACTGAAATGGAACAACTGAATGAAGATAATTATCTTTATTTTTTATCTAACACTCCTACAGCTAC
The DNA here is from genome assembly GCA_036784905.1 of Acrossocheilus fasciatus. Lineage (NCBI taxonomy): Eukaryota > Metazoa > Chordata > Actinopteri > Cypriniformes > Cyprinidae > Acrossocheilus > Acrossocheilus fasciatus. The sequence continues at coordinate 17,931,169 of CM071949.1, forward strand.
ATTGAACTCATTTAATACTTGTTTAAAAGTTACAAAGTTCTTTTTCAAAGAGATATTGAAGTCTAAGATATGGTTCATTTTAGGCAAACAAAGAAAAAAACCTTTAATCTCTTCAGAAAACTTGATCATACTCTCTCAGTATGGCCATGGGTGTGCAGGTAGTGCCAAAGAACCATCTTTTTGAAATTTGCGATCAACTGATCAGTGTTCATAAAATGCTCAGAAATCAGTGATAGGGTTGGGTAATGTTTGAATTTTATCCATTCCGATTCTTTTTCTGCTTATTGATTTCAATTCTTATTGATTCCCAGTTTAGATTCTAAAGTTTTCCTTTAGCCTACTTTTTGATAATTTCTTTGCAAAAAAAATTGTGTTTTGACAATAAAGAAGATCCCGAGGTTGCCAGATTTGCGTAAAAAATACCAGCCAAATGTCCATTCAAAGCTAGGCGGAAAACTGCAGGATTAGAAATACTGCATGACTTGGCAACACAGGAAGGTCCTGGCAAATCACAGGCCGGATTTTCGCAGAAAAAAAGGGTTCAGTGAATCTGAAAATGCACTCATTGTAAAAACTGCTACATATAACGACTTTCTACTTGGAGACCTTGATATAAATGTAGTTGAGTAAAAAGTATGATATTTGTCTTTCAAATGTAGTGAAGTTAAAGTTGCAAGTTTCCAGAAAACATAAGACTCGAGTAAAGTACAGATACTCAAAAAATGTACTTAAGTACAATACTCAAGCAAATTTACTTCGTTACTGTCCACCTCTGTAGAAAAGATAAAAAGTTTGTCCAGTTTTTGGTTTGTCAAAGGCTTGTTTGAATGTTTTTTTTTAATAAAGGTTTAAAAAAAACCTTAAAGGGATAGTTCACCCAAAAATGAAAATTCTGTCATTAATTACTCACTCTCTCATCGTTCCAAACCTGTAAGACCTTCATTTGTCTTCGGAACACAAATTAACCGACGCGGAAGAAAATAAATTGTTGAATAAAGTCTTTATTTTTGTTTTCACTGCACACAAAAAGTATTCTCGTAGCGTCATAAAATTAAGGTTGAATCACTGATGAATCACTATTTTAATGATGTCCTTGCTACCTTTCTAGGCCTTGAATGTGGTAGTTGCACTGTTATCTATGCAGGGTCAGAAAGCTCTTGGATTTCATCAAAAATATCTTAATTTGTGTTCCGAAGATAATTGAAGGTCTTACAGGTTTGGAACGACATTAGGGTGAATAATTAATGACAGAATTTTGGGTGAACTGTCCCTTTAAATTTGAAGGGTTTTATACATTCAGTAAATTTCTCTTCCTATCATTCCAATTTGAATTCCAATTCAGTATCTCATGGGGCGTTGGCAACTAAATTCATACTCACTCTCTTAAATTGCATGGAGCTAAATCTTCAATTCTAAATTTTGTATACCATATATATATACCAAATATAGCTAAAATCTAAAAGACACCAGAAAGAGATGAATTGATGGTTTTCTCCTGGTATTATTTGTTTATTGGATCCTGCAGCTGTGATTCACTGTCCAGAAGATAGAACTGTGTTTTTTGAGCTTTGCATTAAACATAGAAGTAGGAAGTCATGACAACTGTCTAAGAAACGAAAAGCAGAAAAAAGAATGAAAGAAAACAAAAAGAGAAATCATTGGCAACACAAATCAATACACAACGGACACACAAGCTCCCCAGGTGAGCTAGATGGAGATCAGACGTTGAATCAATAGCCTACAGTCAATAGAGGAGAGTGACTGAGGTGATGGAAAACTATATCCTGGGCAGACTAGCGAGGGCACAGTCCCTGAGGCGGAGGGGTGGGGGCCCTAAGCTGAGCTTGCAAGACCGTTTCATTTTCAGCGGGAATACGTCCGACCTTGGTTATTTAAGATCAGCATAAATCTCCCTTGAGTAGAGCTGGCAGTATCTCACTCCCTGTTGTGCCACTTATCTTCATAGAGCATCGTTTGCTAGCAGCCAAATTGTCAAGAGATTATTTTTTACTTTATTTATTCTTTTATACCTCGGTAGCAGATGTGATATCATGATTTATTGTTGTTTCAGTAAGTTGATGCCAGGAATAAACAGGACGCTTATCTGTATTCTAATTTCTGATAGAGCTGCTACAATAAAGCACTGTAGCCGGCGTGACCTTTAAAAGCGATTAAACATACAAACATGCACATTCGAAAATGAACCTTAAATACACACATACACACACACGCGCGCACAATTTTTTTTTTTAAGCTCTGAAGTGATGCGTGATGACAGCTTGTGTATTGAAAAGCAGTAAATATGCATGAGAAAGGCTGCTAAGCATTTTCCTCTTCACAGTCGGTGGATTGTGAAGAAAGATGTGGATTGTGTGACTCACATCTCATGAGTCATAAAGCTTATGCATTCATAGTCGCTCCTTTAAGTGCCATATGTGAACTTCGGATTCAGGTTGAATATGGTGAGAAAAAAAAAAAAAAACTACTCGGATCCCTGCGGCTAGTTTGCCCTTAAAGGTTTGCGATGCGAAAAGATAAACAGACAGACAGCTTCTGTGCGATTGATTGACAGGTATTTTAATGAATCCATAAACAGAGCTGTTTTGCCCCTTCGCAGATTCAAGTGCAAATTCAAGCCATCCTCTGGAGGTAATTGTAATACCTTAATTAACAGAACACATGAATGCGTAAAGGCCTCAGAAGGGAAAATACATATTTAAATCCTTCCGTTTAGCCCACTTTGATGAATTTCAAATTTCTCGCACTGAAGGGATGGGGAGCGCCCCCGCGGGAGAATGAGCTCTGCCATTTCCCCATTCCTCTTGACCTGCCAAATCTGTGGCGGCCGGCACCAGTCGGCCTCCCTGGGGGTGTGCGGGTACTCATTAATCTCCGGCCTGCTGTCCCAAAGGGGGCAGAGTAATTGTTTAATAGTAGATACTGAAAGATCATGATTCTCTCCGTTTGACATTTATGAGGTCATCAGTGTCTCTCTACATTAATGCATGTATTTATTCGCGCGACACGGCCGGGGCTTTACGGATATCCGGCGAACCACACGGCCAGCTGCACATAATAAGGGTATCCGCGTGACATTTCTAATGAGTGTGTAATTTACTCAACGACGCAATTACATCACTGATATAATGATGGGCCGTGAGTGACATTGTGTGTGTTTTAATAACGAACCGCAGTGACATGTTTCACACGGAAAGCGTTGTGTGTCTTGCCCTCGCTGATATTCCTTCTGTTTGCTTAATTGTTTTACTAATTATCCTGTAATGGCATAATGTTTGCCACTCTATATGTCAACTCTAAAAATATGTTGCCATTTATATTTCTGACATGGGCTGGGAGCTCTCTGAATTTCAATGAGTGTGGATTGCTAAATATATATAAGGGTATAATTGATTTCGGGCCATGGTCTGGCTGTAGTTACCCCTTTATTAAAACGGAAACCTCTTGTCATTAAAACCTTCCAGGGCAATTAAGCCATTGCTCTGGAAGGGATGTTTCAGTCGTTCAGTCTTCAGGCTTTTTGACCACTTCAGTCGATGAATGGATATAGTCAGAATCTCTTTAAAGAGATGGTTCACCCAAAAATTACAATTCTGTCATTTCATGCCATTCCAAACCTGAATGAATGTCTTTCTTCTGTAGAACATATTTTGCGTAACTGTTATAAATGTCAGTTGGGTCCAAAACAACATTGGACCACACTGACTTTTATTGTATTGCAAAAAAACACAGACCTTTTTTAAAAAAAAATTGCTTGTGTAATACAAAGATATTTTGAACAATGTCTTTGGGGGGTTTATTTGTTCATTCAATGAAAGCCAATAGGGACCGATGTTTGTTTTGAACCTTACAGAAGAAAGGAAGTCAAACAGGTTCGGAACAAAAAGAGTGTGAGTAAATGATGGCAAAATTTTCATTTCTAGCTGAACTGTCAGTTCTGGAAGCACAGGAATGTCGTGAAAAACAAACAACAGTGGCATGATCGAAATTGAATATAAAGTTGACTGAAGTAGCAACCTACTCTAGCTAAGTTTTATAAACATACTGTACAAGACTGTTTTGCTGTGATCGTCAGTTGAAGCCACCAAAGTGCAGCTGCCCTGCCAATTCATTTAAGTTGACTTAACAGAGAGACCTCTTGGATTGGCTGTCTCAATCTAAACGTATGGCCCATCACATCTTTAATAGCAAACACAAGATGGGCTCACCGCCACAGTGGCTCTGGGGCTGATCATTCGTCTCGTGTGGAGAGGGGGGCAGTAAATCAGCCCTGGCTGGGGATGTGACGTCTCGGACGGGGATAATTTGTGCTCATTCTGTTCTGGAGAAACTGGGCCGGAGATCATTAGGCTATAAATCATGCCAAAGACGGATGCAAATGTAAAAGAACAGGAAACACAAAAACAGAACCCTGAGTCAAGACTGGAAATGGAAACACTGTGCTGTGTTAAACGACTTCCTGTGCTAGTTTAGGTGGTAATTATCCTTGAGCAACAAACTTTTAAGAAGGTGTTCTTAGAGAATTTCAAGTGGTGATTTTCAGTTGAAAAGTTTGTTTTATTGAAATATGATAAGCAGTCTGTGAAGGATAGTGGAACGGTATTGGTTTTTGTCATGTCATCTTGCAGTGCAGTGGTTTATTGGAGCAGTGGTTTGTGTTTATGCACAGTAGGTGTGAGTGGTATGATCATGCATCTTTGATTGAGGGGAAATGGGAGTGCTTTACATGTACATTGCTGTTTAGAAACTCATTGCTGCCTTTTTATTTGTCTTGAAGCAAGATTTTTGACGAAATGCCAGAGCTGTGCAGTGAAACCGCAATTTTATCTCTTGCATTGATTGTTTTTGTATCTATAATTGAATCGAGGGTGTGGCTTAAACAGGAAGTGCGTCACAACTACATTAATATCTACATTTTCAGCAGCCATTACTTAAGTCTTCATTGTCACATGATCATTCAGGAATCCTTTTAATATGCTGCTCAGTTACTGTAGGTGCTCAGCTATTAATAGATAATATTATTAGTGTTACTGCTATTTTTGTGGAAACCATGAATAACTTTTTAACTTTAATAACTTTGAATGCCAGTGTGTCATAGGGCTGGGCGATATATTACATGCAACACGCATGTGCATCTCGTCAGTAAAGCCGGTTCCTTGATTGGCAGTAAATCTCCATCACCTGTTTTCAAATGGAATACATGGAGCCGTAGATCACTGACGCAGATGAATCGCCTTCGATAATGAACGCGATATTGCGTAGCTTGTCAGTGAACTACGGCTCTGTGTATGAAATGCCGCTCCATTTGAAAACAGGTGATGGAGATTTACTACTAATCAAGGAACCGGCTTTACTGACAAGATGCGCATGCACATCGCATGCGATATATCGCCCAGCCCTAGTGTGTCATGGTTTCCACAGAAATTTTAAGCAGCACAACTCTTTTCAACATTGATAATAATAGCAAATGTTTCTTGAGCACAAAATCAGCATATTAGAATGATTTCTGCAGGATCATGTGACACCAAAGCCTGGTGTAATGGCTTCTGAAAATGTAGCTTTGCCATCACAGGAATAAATTACATTTTAAAATATATTAAAATAGAAAATAGCTCATTTAAATATGTAATAATATTACGCAATGGCAATGTTTTTGATGTATTTTTTAGGATTAGGGTTTGGCTTAGGGTTACTCGCATAGTTTATTGTTATTATAATAGTAACTACATGTAACAAAGAAACCGTAAAATAAAGTGTTACAAAGTTTTTCTTCATTACTTTGCCTTTCCAAATAAGACAGTAGGCTTTTGTACAGTACAGAATTATCTTTCCACTCTGCTTTTGTTCTTTTCACTCATATTCACCTTGAACTTTACACTTACCGGCGAGAGATAGATGCCTCTGCCCTGTCGCTTTACCCTTCACAACTACTCTCTCCTGCTGGCTTTGTTTACACAGACAGGAAGGATATTACACACCTCCATGTATGCATATTCCATCCTTGTAAATGATTTAAATGTATGTTGTTTACTCTTTTCTTGCAATTCAAAGCATATTGATTCTGCTCTGCATCCTTGTGCACTAAGATCTATTCAATATTCATCCATTAGCTTGTTTTGGTTTCTGAGATCCCGTTTTAATTTGGGTGGAAAGTGGGAAGATGCAAAGAGTGCTGTTGGTGTGGGTTGTGTCGAAACTATAAAAGAGCCGTATGATGCTTGAATGATGTAAAACAAAAGATTTTATGTGAGAGGAGTTGTCGTGGTTACCAGAAAAGATCTTAAACAATAGGCGACGTTATCCTTGGGACTGAGGAGAAGACTAGCGTCACACGGAGAAGGGTTGCCTAGCAATGCCGGAGGACTAGTTGTTCGATTGGTTACGGAAGGCGGTGAAATTCAAAGTATATCTAGTCATATTCAAATGAAAAGCGCTTTTGGGTTTTCAATATTTGAAGTTCCAGGGATCTAGGCATGTAAATGGGTGAAGGATACAAAGAACGATGCATCTCTTGCCCCGTCTTTTTGTTCCTCCTGTATTTGCTGACAATGAAGCGCGGAGCGATCTTTATTAATCCTATTTCATAATGCTTTTGCTAATTGATTAAAAGGTGATTGCTGAAAGGTCTAACATATTCTGGCTGCACTGGTCTGTCTGGGTTCTAATTGCTTTTTAATTGAGTCTTTCTTCCTTTGAATCCGTATCTCCGATTAATGCTTTTTAAAATGGAGGGCAAAGATTGGATAAGCGAGGCTGTTTTCTTTCATAAGATTTCCAATAATCCATATTCATGTCTGGTATGGTGTTATGTTAATGAATTGGAGCTCTTTACGCTGGGTAGAAATGAGTTCTCCCTCTCCTCTTCGGTCCTCGTGATAAGTGCGAGCCACACCGCGCTCGAGTGGAGAGCGAGCTTTGGAATACATTTAAATTCCCACCACAAGAACAACCTGTCAAATTGGAAATATGGAAATATGACAGCTTATTGAATCCTAGGCAATTTAATGAAGAATGATATTTGATAGGCAAAGCATTTTTGTCAAAAGCAATTATACAAATCGTGCCTGTGCCAAGCCTGGCAAAAACAGCCTTGATTCTGATTTCTTTCCTGTTCATTCTGTCTTCAGATGTGTGCATGTGTGCATTCATACCATTATTTGAGAGAGAAACAGAGGAAGAGGGAGAGAAGAGAGCAGACTGGCATCCACAGCATGTGCCAAAAAGCATAATACCTCATAGAGAAAGCACTCAGCGAACTGAGAAGAGCAAATGGAACCGATGTCAAAAGAGCAACTTTGCTCTGTAGCCTGTGCTGAAACAGAGCAGGCCTCTTTCTAATGTAACAAGGGCACACCGACAGGGTTCATGTTGTGCGCTCTTCTCTGTAAATGATATGCTTTTCTCCTTCTTTTATGATGTGGATCATACCTCATGTTCCTGAAAACCGAAGTTTGGCTTCGGCTCTCCCACTCAGAGTGACTTTAAAGGGAAAAATTCTCCCAAAAATGAAGAAGCTGTCATTATTTTCTCACCCACATGTCGTTCCAAACTTGTACAACTTACTTTCTTCTGTGTAATAAATCATATGTAAAATGTAAAAAATATGCTAAATCAATTTTTATTAGAATCTGTATTTTTACTTTGTTGTTCATTTTATTTCTTAATCCTCTTTTATGATTATTTTTAAATCCTTTTTTATGTAAAACACTTGAAATAGAATTACCATCAAATGTACAGAAGGCCTTGCCTAGTAAAAAGGAATAAAAATACCTTTCTTTCTCTCTTTTTTTTTGTTCACACAATAAAAGTCAAAGCAAAACCAAAGTTTTTACTTTTTATTTTTAATTTTATTTCTTACCCATCTGTTATGATTATTTTTATGTAAAACACTTTGAATTATCATCAAATGTACTATAGACCATGCCTAGTATAATTTTTGTTTTGTTGATACAATAAAAGTCATATAGGTAACAGTACTTTTTTTGAACCCCACAGAAGAAAGAAAGAAAATACAGGTTTGGACATAGAGGTGACAGAATTGTCATATTTGGTGTCTGTACCCGTTAACATCGAAACTGTAATGTTTGTCAAAACTTTCAAACCTCGGTCAGCTGTCATAATCCAATACTTCTTGGTCATTAATGGAATTACAAACGTTAGCAAACCTCAAGGATGTATATTTCTAAGAAACACACCCGTTGAGTCCAGGAAGTTGCTCTGCTGATTCAGAGAAATTGCAAATGTTCCAAGGCCATTCGCAGGAGTATATACGTCTCACGGTGGCGCTTTAATCCCACACCGCTTGCGACGTGAATAAGTGCTCGAACAGTTCTACATGACCCACGCCTGATACTTCATTGGGGAAGGGGGCTGATTTATCTTCCCAAATAGATTTAGTTTGTCAGGGCTTTAACTAAATTGAAAACGTGGAGGAAGAGAGGTAGAAGAGCGGCAAGAGATGCGTTAAGGTGGTGCCGTTACCGCTGATAGACTTTGCTGTGGCGACTGGGATATTGCAGCCATTTCTCACTGCCACTGCGGCTGCAGGAGCCACAGGATGCGGAGCAGAGATGCCTGTGTTCAAGGCCATTAGGGACCTGGGCAACCACTGAGCCTAAGGGAAAAAACACTACACCCAGACAGAGCCTGCAGCCAAAACACTGTGTGTGTGTGTCCAGGCACTTGCCTATTCGTCCAGCTGTTCATTATAGCACTCGTGTACACAATGCCTCAATATTTAATGGTTCTGTGATTGACTCATCTTCACCTCGGCGCAGTCAATGCCATGGGAGAGATGGGAGGGGGAGGTCACTGAACTGTCCATTCTTTTCCTTTAACAGCCAAGGATGTAATCCAAGGCTTTTGGATGTTGTCTCGCTTTACCGTCCTCACTAGCTTTGTTATAATAGCGCGGAGCTGCAAGCTCATTTCCTGACTCAAATGGTCTGTGTGAGTGGCAGGGTACGGGAGGCCCGGCCTTACAGAGAGGCCTGTCAGCCACATTAATAATAGAGGACTCAAATTGCTCAAACGAAGCTGCAGCGAGGAAAATCAATGTGGAAAATGATTGCTGGAAGCTTCCTTGTGAAAGGAAGACCTGGAGTCTCATTGTTTGTCTCGCTTTCAACCATTTTGAACCGTGGTTTAGCATAGTACAGTTGAAGATCCGTAGAAAGGGTTTGGTAAATAATTCACCTTTGACAGCTAGCTTGATGATTCCCTTATAGATTCTGTAGAAAATGTCAGTTCCTAAATGTGAGATGTCATCTCATTTTGAATTAGAAGGCACAGGTGAATCGTTTGTGGAGAAACGTGACTACAAGCACAAAACAAGAATTTGGACTTTTATTATGGATTTATACAATGCGTTTTAATGCATGTACTACTTTTCAAAGATTTGGAGTGTGTGTGTGTGTGTGTGTGTGTGTGTGTGTGTGTGTGTGTGTGTTTTTAAAGTAATTAATCATTTAATTTAGTGAGAATGCATTAAATTGATCACAATTATAATATTGAATTATAATTAAGCAGTACAACTGTTTTTAACATTTTCTTTGAGCATCAAATCAGCGTAGGATGATTTCTGAATGACCAGAATGTGATGCTGAAGACTGGGTGATAGATTCTGAAAATTCAGCTTTCAAATAGAAAATTGTAATTTTAAATCACCATATATCACAGTAGTGTTTCCACACATTTCATTTTTTCTTTTCAAACAAGTTTTTATGGCAGCCAACATTGAAATGCGTAGAAACACATTAATTAAATCATTAGAATGACTTTTTCTTTTAATAAATAAATCTCGAAATGTGTTTCTGGGTCAAAACAATTCAGTATGATGGAGCAGGTCACACTTCACCTTGAATAGCTACTTCAGAGATCCTCTTCAAGTCTGTAGAAAATGTCATGCTATATATATCACAGTCACAACATCTGGTGAAGCCACTTAAAGATGACAAGGAGTGCTGTTGCCTTGAAGATCTCCGATCTCTCATACTCTCCGGTTATTAACTCCCTAAATCCTCTTGAACGTTTATCCCGTACCTCACGAGTTTGATTTCTACGTGTAGCGTTGTTTTATGCTGTCATGCGCAAGTTACAGGAAAACATCCTGACTCGCCAAGATTTTCCTGTTGAAAGACCTTGCTGTCCTTCTCGCTCCGGAGGTGAATCATGAGAGCGGTGTAGTATGATGTATAAAGATGGTTTGTATGATTTTTCATAGGCGGACTGTTCATGTCAGCAGGAGGGAGAGGGTCTGTGGGCTGCTGTGGTCGGGGAAACAGATTTCATCAGTCCTGACTCCCACTTTTGTTGCCTAGACAAAAGTGCCTGATGAGAATTTTCTCGCAAGACGATGACAATGATCATGATAAATGCTCTCAAAATGGCCGCCTCTTTATCATTCGCCGTCAACTCTATATTCTCATTTTATGCAGTTAGTGCGCTTCCAAAAAAAAAACATGTTCATCAAAACGAGCAGGGAAAAGTGAGACTGCAGAGTTTTTGTTATCAAATTGATCATTATAAGCTTTATCTCACTCGCAGTGCGCCAAAGAAAACAAACGGCGCTGTCAGCCGCGGCACATCACCCATAATTCCTCGTCCTTTTTGCTCCATAAACAGTTGTTCCATCCGCACCGACCTTGGCGAGAGAGATAAATAAGTGGAATTAATTTGTTGCTGGGGCGACAGGGAGGCGTAACGAAGAGCACTGTCTGTTATTAATGTCCCTCCCGGCTGTGGCCGCACCCCCAAGGACCATAGGCGCTCGGAGAGGAGGTCAGGAGAGAGGGAGGGCCGAGCGGTCCAGTGGGCAGCACGGTGAGAAGGCTCGGGGTGATAGAATGCGCAAAGAGGCCACGGAGAGCCCGAGGCAGAGACAGATGATCTGCCAGATTGACAGGAAATTAGACTGAAAGCTGGTAGATATGCCAACGGCGCTATCTCTCCGCAGAGCGCCAGCTTCACGCTGCTTCGCTATAGAGCGTCGAGTAGAACGCTTCTTGATAAGACCAGACTCGCGACCCGCAAGGGTGCGTTTAGTACGTCAGCGTTTGGTGTGCGTACGATCCAGCTTTTGTAATATTTTACATTGTGTCAGGCAAGTCATAATATTTAGCCGAGCAATCCAGTCCTCGTTCTCCGGTTCGGTTAATTGAACCTGGCGAGAAGTAGGGCAGTGTCGCGTAAATGGTGATTGACCTCGATAAATTTGAGGCAACCCTGGTGTGCGAGGGGAGGGCCGACCAGACACATTTCTACGCCAGACCCGGTAATTAGCTTTAATTTCCTACCTTTATGGCTCATCATTAAAATTAAGCCTCCCAGTAACGCATTTATTACCCTTCTCGGGAACAGTAGATGTTCCTTGCAAAAACGAAACCCATTTAGGCCAGAATTTACATTTTAACGATTATTCAAGCTGCCGTTTCCTTGAAACGTGATGCGTGCCGTGCGACTGTATCTATTTGATTTTACAAAACGCAATGCTGCCAATTATCACAGCAACTGTATGCTAGCGTGGGCCCGCGTGCCACAGGATGACCAGGGCGGCTCATGGTGAAGAGGATGGCAGGAGACAGCAATTATATCATCGCACCCACTTCTCTCATAAATCTCCATCCACTCTCAGAGGAAGTATTGTTTTGCACATACATTTCAAAGGATTACTCATTCCGGTAATTCAAGAATAGGCAGTGCATTATAGGGCTCCAGCAGGCCGAGTGATGATTAATTGTCGGTACTTTTGAAGATGCAGTGGGCATAGCTGCTTCACAGTCATGTTTATATCTGGACCTTGTCGTGATGGAGCGGTTCACGCTCCTACTAAAGCATGTGCGATTAAAACTGAAGTGTGATCTACATTTTCAGGGACGTGATGGAAAGTCAAGTCACACTTCATTTCGCAGTGTTCTTTGTTCTTATATAAAAAGTGACTTAAAATCAGGACTGTGCAAAGAGTTGTGTTCTCTATGCAGATTAGTTTTTTTTACAATTGATTATGTGCATTACTCAATGCCGAGAACACGTCTTTAAAGCTCTTCACACAGTTAAAGCAACAGCCGTGTCTGCGATCTAAACTTGCTAATTGCTTTTCAATTGCTTTGATACAAAATGCATTCAGTGACCGTATCAGTCACATTTGTTTTTCTGAACCAACTCAACCACTAACAAAATTCTGTGTACGAGTCTGCACACATTTTCCTGAATGGTTTATGAACCACTGTGCTTTTTTGTACAGTAATACCTTATAGAAGAATATTCAAAATCTAAAAAAAGCTTTCATTTGTTAACATTATTTAACTACATTATTTCATTTATACATCTAACAATGAACAGTAATTCTACGACAGCAATAATTCATCTTTAAATGGTAATTTTTAGGATTAATACAAATGTTTTATACAAAATTTGGTTACACTTTATTTTAAGGTGTGCTTGTTACAGTGTAATTATACGTTTAAGTACTAAGTAATATTAATTAACTACATGTACTTACTATAGGGTTAGGATTAGGGATTGGCTTTGGGTTACTTTCATGTAATTATGCATAATTAATTGTTATTATAATAAGTACGTGTAACATGTGTAACAAGGACACCTTGAAATAAAGTGCTACCCAAAATTTTACATTAGAGTTTACATTAGTGAACAAAACATGAACAATTGTATTTTTTTTAACTAACATTAACAAGGAGTAATTAATGCTTTTAAAATGTATTGCTCATTGTTAGTTCATGTTCATGAATTGTTACACAATTAGGTCTACGACAACTGATTCCACTTTTAGCTGAAAACCACCCTGAAGCTGAGAACATTTTTGATCAATTTTGTAATAATCTACTTAAAAAATTGAAATTGCCTAACTTTTTATAATGATTCTGTTACTTAAACATGGCTGACAGAGAAAGTAGTGACTGGACACATCTGTAATTGGGTCACAACTCAGAATGCCTTATTTAATTCTAGGATGACCTTCATGCAAGGCTTGTGCGTGGTGAAGAATAAGTGAAGAAAATGGCATTTCACCACTGTCTAGCAGTCGCAGAGTATCAGCATAATATGACTTTCAATCTCACTCTGCATTCCTTAATCCCAGGAATTTCTTTTCCTTATGGAGGTGAAAAGTATAAGGCCACTATCCATATGATCAGATGCCCCTCCTAGATGCAATAAATGCAGGATATCCAGACTTAAATGCAGAGGATTGCCAAGGACGGATCAGGCATGCAAAGAGATTGCATCACAGGTGCATTACAATACATGCTGTTCAGATCCAAGATAACTAAATGAAACATCGGTAACACATCACAGTTCATGCAAATAAACATTAGTTAATGAATTAAGAATGATCAATACTTTATTTTTTATAGCATTTTGATTAATGTAAATACATATTTAGCTTTTCAATTTGTTTACTATGCACTGTAAAAAAAAAATATTGTTCCAAAAAGTTGTTTCAACTTAAAATAATTTGTTACCCCGCTGACCTAAAATTTTTAGTTTAGTCAACTTGAAATTTTAAGTTACTCAATGTTAATTTAAGGGATACGGAGCCCCTAAAGGGACATTGGCAAAAAAAAATAAAATAAGACTTTCTCGTGCGCACGAGAAACTATCGCGTGCGCACGAGAAACTATCGCGTGCGCACGAGATACTATCGCGTGCCCACGAGATACTATCGCGTGCGCACGAGATACTTTCGCGTGCGCACGAGATACTTTCGCGTGCCCACGAGAAACTATCGCGTGCGCACGAGAAACTATCGCGTGCGCACGAGATACTATCGCGTGCGCACGAGAAACTATCGCGTGCGCACGAGAAACTATAGTTACAGTTTCCTGTTGCATCACTTTACACAGAAGAAAACAAGAGCATGCATGTGCATGAATTAGCCTAATTGAGATCTATTTTGGCCTTCAATACTAAAACATTGTGTCTGTTCTTGCATTCAGACACAGATAAATCATCACTGAACAGCATAAGAACAGTTTTTTTTCTCAGGCTATATTCCACCTGATCAATACATAGCCTAACATCTCAGGACTGTCCATCTGTACATAACTTCTCAAAACTTTTCATCTGTAAAATAGCACATTCATAATTCTTTCTATTTTCTCTATAGGCCTATGTTGTACATAACCTAAAACATTTGCACATTCATAATTCTATTTTATCTATATTTTTATTACCATAGTTATTGTTTTTTAATGCATTGTCTATTCTGTTTATTATTAGCCTTATATTTCATTCTATTACCTTAAATTATATGCATGACTACACTCTCTCTGTACTTTCTCCACTGGATGCTCCTGTCACCAAGACAAATTTATTGTGTTTTTGTGCGTGTAAACACACTTGACAATAAAGCTCTTTCTGATTCTGACATTTAAAACGCATTTTGAGGTCTAGAAGGATTGGTAGCTACAGTATAAAAGCTCAAATTTTAGATTTCGATATGGCGATAGCCTATTGTCACACATAAAACTTTAAAAGCCAGTCAGATATGTATATAATCGAAAGCGATTATTTATTTTTGATAATTATTACTTTACTTCAGTTTGGTTTTCAATAACTGCTGTTAGTTTCGTTTCATTTTCGTTTTTTATTTCTTTGACATTTGTCTTTCTTTCTTGATAAATAAATGCCTTTATTTTCGTTAAATACAGTTCCTAATATAACATATTTTACCGTTTAAATATGTATACGACATTTCATTTACTTCTAAAATGCTTGTTAAACGAGTTTAAATGTAATAAATATTGTATTCATGTTTAAACAGTAAAATATGTTGTATTAAGAACTGTATTTAACGGAAATAAAGGCATGCAGGCAAATAAAGAAAGAAAGAAATGTCAAAATAAATGAAAAACTAAAATGAAACACAGTTATTGAAAGCCTATAACTACAATAAAATAATAATTCTAAAAAATAAATGTGACCCATGCTGGCAAAATGAGTCGGAATGCGCAAATTTTCAAACATATTATTTTCACATTCTCCATTAATACCTTCTAAAATTATATATGACTTGTTGAAATCAGACAAAAAATGACTGAGCTACAGCCGTTTGAAGGCAATAGAAGCGGGCAGCAGATCTGATTTAGAGAAAAATCGAGATTACAAAGCAAAATTACCAAGCAACGTTGCATATTTTCCTCCAATTCTTTTCTTAATAATAATGACTATATATTTATCAATCACAATATAGCTATTTTTTTATCTTTGTTATTCAATATAAGAACAAATATGCAAATAAACGGTAGTTTAATCAAGAGCATGCAAGTGATTACACATTTTCTTTTTATGTATGATTAACATTGAGACATATCTATATTAAGACGTACTGTAATGCATAGATCAATGAGCAATAATTGTACTTTATAAGGGAGATCGCGCACTGGAGGAAAGGCGCGTCTTGTGCACTCGCTTTGCAAATGTCAGCGCGATCGTATTGTTTTCGTCAGCATATGTTTGAAAATCGTAAGACATGTTATATTAGGAACTGTATTTAACGAAAATAAAGGCATTTATTTATCAAGAAAGAAAGACAAATGTCAAAGAAATGTCAAAGAAATAAAAAACGAAAATGAAACGAAACTAACAGCAGTTATTGAAAACCAAACTGAAGTAAAGTAATAATTATCAAAAATAAATAATCGCTTTCGATTATATACATATCTGACTGGCTTTTAAAGTTTTATGTGGGACAATAGGCGTTTTAAATGTCAGAAAAAAATGCGTTTTAAATGTCAGAATCAGAAAGAGCTTTATTGTCAAGTGTGTTTACACCAAGGATATTATAGTTTTGAATTTTTAAATTAGTTTTTATTTTAATATCGTTTTCAAATTTCCTATAATTTCAGTTTAGTTTTAGTCAGTTTCATTAATGGTTTTGTTAGTTTTAGTTTAGTTTTTATTTTGTGAACACATTTCTATTTAGTTTTTATATATTTTAGTTTCAGTTTTAGTTTTAGTAATTATAGTTTAACAGAGTTAATGGAACACTTCCAGAGTAGACCAAACAAGACATTTAATTTGAGCAAAGTTAACTATTGTGTAAACCTCTTAATAATTACAATAAAATAATTATTTGCAATTCAACAAAAAACTAAAATATGCAACTTATATGTATACAATTTATTAATTCATATTCATGTTCATATTCATTCATATTTATTGTGCCAATAGTTCACAAACAACAAGCTAATCAAGGTTTTCAGAGTTACTAGACAGCATCAAGCAGTTGAGTTTTTATCAGGGTTGGAGCTAAATTCTGCAGATCAATGGCCCTCCAGTGCTGGATTTGAGGAAACATGCCCTGCGTCCCAATGTGCATACTATCCATCCTATCTGCCCTAAATAGTATTAAAAAAATGGCTAATATCGCATAGAATTTAGCATGGACAGTGTACACATTGGGACGCAGGCATGTTCTTTGCAATCGTCATTAAAACTCTGTAAACTTTGTTTTTGTCCATCTGTGTTTTCAGTGCATTCATTTGTTGGATTTTTTTGCACATACGAGCCACCTGTGCACACTACTGCATGTGCCGTCTCTCTCTATGAACGTACACAATAAGAAGAAACAATCTAAAATGCTTTGAAACCTCATACTACTCAAAAATAAATGCGATATGGTGATTTAAATGATGTTTGCACTTTACTTTGACGAGCCGCTCCAGCGCGCACGCGCTTCAGATGAACAACGCAATCAATCCGAGTTCTTCTAAAGCCCCTTTTACACAACACGGCCAGCGGTGAAAACAGCGCGGCTATTTGGTTGCGTTTTATACAGTCAAGGCGGTGCTCGTGTCATGGACTCGAGACGGACATTACCATAGTAATCGCAAAGCGTGACAAAATGACTATAAAGTCAGCTCATCTAAAACTTTTAATTATGTGTCTGTTAACTCACTCTCGTGTTGTTCTCGCACGTCAAGCACGCTTTTAAACGTTCGTGCGCTGTAAGGTGTGCATTATTATTATTTCCCATTTCATAGCCGCGTCTTGTTTTTTAAATGCAAAAACGCATTCTCTGTGAATAGCCGCTTAGGACGCAGCTCACGTGCGTGAAGCGCCATCTATTTCAACCACAGGTCCGATTTTCTGGCACAGAATGACAGCTTATTAAACCACGAACACGATTATTTACTTTTGCTATAATTATTATTTTATTTTCGTTAGTTTTTCAGTTATTGTTGTTAGTTTCGTTTAGTTTTAGTTTTTCATTTATTCAGAAATTGTAATTTTATTTCAGTTGACGAAAATGATTTTTGGCCAATAGTTTTAGTCTTAGTTTCAATTTTCGTTTACGAAAATAACCTTGGTTTACACGCACAAAAACACAAGAAATTTGTCTTGGTGACAGGAGCATCCAGTGGAGAAAGTACAGAGAGAGTGTAGTCATGCATATAATTTAAGGTAATAGAATGAAATATAAGAATAATAATAAACAGAATAGACAATGCATTAAAAAACAATAACTATGGTAATAAAAATATAGATAAAATAGAATTATGAATGTGCAAATGTTTTAGGTTATGTACAACATAGGCCTATAGAGAAAATAGAAAGAATTATGAATGTGCTATTTTACAGATGAAAAGTTTTGAGAAGTTATGTACAGATGGACAGTCCTGAGATGTTAGGCTATGTATTGATCAGGTGGAATATAGCCTGAGAAAAAAAGCCGTTCTTATGCTGTTCAGTGATGATTTATCTGTGTCTGAATGCAAGAACAGACACAATGTTTTAGTATTGAAGGCCAAAATAGATCTCAATTAGGCTAATTCATGCACATGCATGCTCGTTTTCTTCTGTGTAAGATAGCAGAAGTGATGCAACAGGAAACTGTAACTATAGTTTCTCGTGCCCACGCGAAAGTTTCTCGTGCGCACGCGATAGTTTCTCGTGCGCACGCGATAGTATCTCGTGCGCACGCGATAGTATCTCGTGCGCACGCGAAAGTATCTCGTGCGCACGCGATAGTATCTCGTGCGCACGCGAAAGTTTCTCGTGCGCACGCGATAGTTTCTCGTGCGCACGCGATAGTATCTCGTGCGCACGCGATAGTTTCTCGTGCGCACGAGAAAGTCTTTTTTTTTTTTTTTTTGCCAATGTCCCTTTAGGGGCTCCGTAAAGGGACAATATTTTAGTTGCATAAACTAAAAAATTTAAGTCAGCGGGGTAACAAATTATTTTAAGTTGAAACAACTATTTTTTTTTTTTTTTTTTTTTTACAGTGTACTGTTAAAAGATTTGGGGCCAGTAAGTTATTATTATTATTTTAAATTAATCATTTTTATTCAGAAGGGATGGTCAAAAGTGACAGTAAACAGATTTGCAATAAAACTGTAATACTATTTCACAACATTATTGTTTCTGATGTGTTTTTGATCAAATAAACAAAGCTTTGGTTAATGTAAGAGACTTTTCAATGACCCCAAACTTATCAATGGTAGTGTATATTGTCATAAATTAATTAGGAACGAGATAACACTTTATTTTAAGGTGACATTGTTACACGTTACACGTACTTACTATTATAATAACATATAATTATGCCTATTTACATGCAAGTAACCCTACGCCAAACCCTAATCCTAACCTTATCCATATAGTGCAAGTAGTTAGCACCTTAGGGCACCTTAAAATAATGTGTAACCCTAAATTAAATTGAAATGCTGTTCACTGTTAGTTAACGATAACTAATGCATTAGCTAATCATTTTTCCATCACTGATACATCTTTTATAAGGCTACCTGTATTTAGTATTTTACGGTTTGTGTGCTTTGAGTGACAAAATGTTCTTGCTGGCTGAGAGCGTTTGATCTTTAATGGTTGAACGGGTTTATGACAAATATTGGTTTTACACCAGGTAGTGTTTTGGTGCACTTTGAAAGTAAGATAACTGATGTGTCAGACTTTGCGTTGTGAATAGTGTGAGCAGTTTGAAAAAAAAAGTGTAGTCACTAGTCAGTATTGAGAAATGTGCCGATTGTTGTTTAAAAAAAGTAAATGTTAGAATTATAGGCTGATGTACAGTATATGGCAGATGTACAGTATTGATTGAACATTAAAGGCTATTTATGTATGTGAAGCTTTTATTGCTTAGAGTACTTGGTCTTTTCAACCATAAATTACAGTACAACACTACTCAAATCTTCTCCTCCACAATAATTACTCTGCTTAACAAGGGATCCAGTTGAAACTGACTTTTGTTTGCTGTTGATCCACATCTGTGTTCTTTGTTTATGTAATCATACCCACGTGTGGCTCCATGGATCAATTCCAGACAACCTGGCAATGTGTCACAGTAACTGAATGAAACTTGTATATATGAAAAACAAGATTAACTTTGATACCCTCCTAAACTCTGGCCCCGATTATTTTTTGTGAACTCTGCTATAAGACCGAATTGGACTGAAGGTTAATATCTGGAGCGTGCATTCATTTGCATACATTTGCATCCATTGACAGTAACGGGCCATCCATCTGCGTACGGTTCAAGAGAGAGCAGTAAGTGATGTGTGAGAGAGACAGCAGATGAGTGAATGAATCTGTGAGCGCTCAGAAACGTGACCTCACCGGTGATCGATCACATATGTGAGTGTAAGAGTATGATCTCATATGCTATCGGGTTACTGCAGACCACCGCAAAGTAGTGAATGGCAGACGTGGAGTCTAATGCAGCTGCTGTGAACGAGTGAGAGTGAACATCCGCGGTTGTGAGCGTGATGTTTGCAGAGCCCGCGGTCACGCTGTTCTCCTTCGCCTCCGATGGGGGTCCTAGGCAGGCCCTGTCGCCTGGCAACCCACTGAAATAGCCCGGGACATGTCATGGGGGAGAGGATTACACCGTAATCAGGTTGCAAGGTCACAGTGAAAGAGTGAGCACCAAAGAGAGAGAGAGAGGGAAATTCACCGCTGCAGAATATAGAATTTCATGCTTCTGGTTGAACTTCATTCATCAAGGTGTCTATGGAATGGGCATGCAGCCATGGGCAGGAAGCGGTAAAGGTTGCTGGAGAGCATGGTGAAGTGGGAAGAAGGCTGGGTTGGGGAGGAGAGAAGCCCTCAGGAGTAATTGGATGGGGAGAAAGGATGCTCAGGATGTGAAATGAGTGTGTTGCGGTTCAAAATTGCACACTGAACCATTGGGTAGGTGGTGTATGGGTGCCGGCAAGAGGTCGAAATTGATTTGAGAGTGTATTTAATTACAAACTTCAATCAGGGTAGAAATGTTTGAAACACTTTTTTTGTTATTCGCAGCAGTCTAACCCTTTCTCGTCCTCCTGATGAGATGGTACTCTTTAATTAAGATAAATTAGACACGAAATATAGCAGAGAGAAACAACCCATTCCCTTCCAATTTATTTATTTTGTTTGGTTATTATTTTAACCCCGGCCTGTGACTGGGACTAATGAGCTATTGAAACACATTTGGGGAGGTGCCACGTTTCGAGGTGGGAGGTGGGGAGGGATTCGCAGAGAAAATAGAGAGAGGAAAAATGTGGGTTTAAATAATGACAAATCACCCTGACTGATAGAAGCGTAAGATTGCTTTTACTGATGGGAAGAGAAAATATTACGGCCTCTTCTCTGGGAAATTGAAAGGGTATAAATAAATTATATTATAAGGGAGGGAGGGGGGAGTCAATGAAGAAAATTGGAGAAGGAGCAAGAGAGGGAGAAGGAATGAGGGAGGGAGGAAGAAAGAGCTACAAACTGTCGAGGCCACACTGGGTGAAAAGGAGGAGACATTGATTGTAATACATATCCTTACAGATTATTGTTAGGATTATAAGAGAGTTGAAAAACGTATCTTTTACTGGCGGCTTCTGTACATAATACTGCAATAGGGAGCAACCAGATTGTGCTCCTGAATATGACATTTCTGAAGCTGAAAATAATTTATTCACCCTTGTGTCCTTCTATAATTTTATTTATTTATTTATTTTTGCTTCCATGTAACACAAATTTTGAAGAATATCCTGGCCACTTTTCAATATAATGAAAGTCTTCTCAAGCCATGTGATATATTAAGGACAGACCCAAATTTTGAAGCTTGAAAGGTCTAGTATCC
Source organism: Acrossocheilus fasciatus (assembly GCA_036784905.1). Lineage (NCBI taxonomy): Eukaryota > Metazoa > Chordata > Actinopteri > Cypriniformes > Cyprinidae > Acrossocheilus > Acrossocheilus fasciatus. The sequence goes on from CM071949.1 coordinate 17,952,275, forward strand.
GTTCATTGTAATTTCATAAAAAAAGAGAGACCTTTATTTTATATTATTTTATTTTTAATTTAATTGATTTCAATTTATAAAATGAAAGTCAGTCAGGTTTAAAACAATATGAGGGTGAGAAAATGATAACCGAATTTGGTCACACTATTAGGATTCAATTCTTGCCATTAACAAACTATTAAAGGGTTAGTTCACCCAAAAATGAAAATACTGTTATTATTTACCCTCATGTCGTTCCAAAACCGTAAGACCTTTGTGAATCTTCGGAACTCAAATTACAGAGGTCAATGGCAAAATTACATGTTTTCCTTTCTCTTTGGAGTGTTAAAAGCTGTTCATGCATAGATAAGGTCTGTTAAAGTTGCAAAGATTAATGTCTCAAACCCAAAGATATATTCTTTCTAAAGGTTAAGAGTCATCCACGGCTTTCTAAAACGCCTCATTTAAACACGCCCCTCAAATCTATGTCACTATGTGGGAAGATTTGCATAACACCACCCAAATGTAGCCTATACGCAAAGAAAGAAGGCATAACTTTTATTCTCCCTGTAGTATTGATGCCATCACTGCCATGGAAGCTGATATTCCAAAAATGGTAAGGAGCGTAACATTTCCGTCACATGCTTGAAGTATTCGGCCAATCACAATGCTCTGGATAGCTGGCCAATCAGAGCACACCTCGCTTTTCAGAACTATGAGCTTTGTAAAAATCGACATGTTTCAAATGTCCAAATACACAAAATAATGTCATTTTTAGCATCGTCATATGACCCCTTTAAGACAGCAGACACCCTCCATAGACAGCAACGCAAGTAAAATATTCCCAGAACCAGAAACACAGTAAGGGCATTGTTAAAATAGTCCATGTGACATGGTTCAACCGTAATTTTACGAAGCTATGACAATACTTTTTGTGCGCAGAGAAAACAAAAATAACGACTTTATTCAACAATTCTTCCTCGTCGCATTCTCCACCATTATGTAGAGTAATTTTTTTCTGTCCCGGGACAGTCCTCCACCATTTTGGAGAGTATTGCAACATATGCGTATTGTATGCTACAGTCTCGGTACTTTCCAAAATGGTGGAAGACTGTCCTGGGAGAGAAGAAATCGTTGAATAACGTCATTATTTTAGTTTTCTTTACACACAAAAAGTATTCCCGTAGCTTTGTAAAATTACAGTTGAACCACTTATGTCACATGGACTATTTTAACAATGTCATTACTACGTTCCTGGGTCTGGGAATATTTCAGTCGCATTGCTCTCCATGCAGGGACAGAAACTCTTGAATTTCATCAAAAATAACTTAATTTGTGTTCTGAAGATGAAGAAAGGTCTTACGGGTTTGGAATAAAATGAAGGTTGAATTTTGGGTGAACTATCCCTTTAACTACGACTTTTGCCTCAATAAACTTCTAATTTGCTGCTTATTAATAGTTAGTAAGGTAGTTGTTAAGTTTAAGTATTGGGTTGGATTAGGGATTTGGAATGTGGTCATGTAGAATATAACAGCCAATATGTTAATAATGGGCCTGTTAATAAGCAACCTGTTAATAGTACTAAGTCCCTGTACTAAAGTGTTAACCAGAATTTTTATTTCTGCATAAACTGCTTATTTAACCAGTTTAACCAGCAAGAGTTTCTCAGTCAGCAGCTTCAACACAAGTATTTTACACCAAACCAACATTAACCAACCTTAACAATCATTGAAACTCATGCTGATTTAAGCTGTAGATGATCTTGCTCCATCTTACCGTCATACTTCCTTTATTACTCATCATATCTGTGTCACACGTTGTTCACCTCCCTTCTCTCTCACAGCTCGTCAACTATTTATCTGTAAACTCAGCAACAGCTATGCATATACTTCCTTATTAACACATTTACACACAACATATACATACAGTAACACTGTGCACGTGAAACACATGTCGGCAGTTGACAAACTTGCACGCACACGTATCGAAGATGTGTCGCTTTGACACATGGTGCATATGGCACATTCAGTCCTACATTTAATTGCAAACTGACTCTAACGAACATCGCAAACAGCTGGTTGTGAGACGCCTTAAGCCGTACACCTGTGGTTTGGGGTTGCTCTATATATGGTATATATATAACAGTCCTCATATGATATGAATATGCTGTTACATTTTAAAATAACCATGCAAGCGTGTGATTTCACATGCATATCATATTGAGCATGTGGGGCGGGATTCTGGCATTTATGCCATTGCATTCACATTTTTCAGTGTAATTGCGTTTCATAGTTCAGCTGAGATACGAGTGGGAGCATGTGCGCATATCAAAAACAGCATTTGCTTTGCTTATTAAATATGCATTTGAAGTATTGGTATACCATATTGCAATGTAGTGTCATGCCCAACCCCATTGTATCTGTCTTTGAGGTGCTACCATTAATGGAAAACAGTCATTACAGGTTAAGGTTACTGTAGCTTCATCCTTTCACGGACGTTGCGCCTTTTAAGCCATGATTGTGTTTGAGGCATTTCTGTCAGTGCGTCAATTTTCTCATTTAGCTGGAAAATAATGGCGCGCTCGTACCTGCCTTTGTGGCATTTCTTAAGCTGACTGCAGAAGGAAGATGTGAAGGTTTGAGACCAGCCGAGATATGAAAAATGCAACGTGGGCGGAAATGAATCCCTGAAAAAAATGCTCTGTGATGGAGGATGTGTGTGTGAGCGTGTTTGCGACCAGCAATCCACATGGTGATGGGTCTGCCATGATTGAAATTTTTAATTTTGAGTTTAGATACGATGTGGGTGTGTGACTGTATCTGTTCCCTTCCTCCAACCGCCTCTGTCTTTCTATCTATCTGTGTCTACAGTCTCCCTCTTTCACATCTTCCCCTCTTCCCCCCTTTCTGTTCCATACTCAATCGATTTTGCTCTCTGACAGACAGCGGTTGCTTTTGATCCTAATCCTGTTATCTGTTTATACTGTGTCCTCAACATGGTGGCTGATGAGATTTCAATGCATTACTGTCACCCAGTCGCTGACAGCTCGACGTCTGTATGTGTGGCTATGCGTTTGTTGCCCGCTGCGAGTGCAGTAGAGAGTCTGATGCTGGTGGATTACTTTATTTTTTATCACTCGATTCAGGGTTTGTTTACTGGTGGGAATTTTGGACTCCTGTACATAAAATCGTATGTTACTTTACCTCAGTTCAATGCTTGCACAACACTAAAATGATTATTGCTTGCATGCTGGGCTTCCAGACACGGAATATGCTCAGCTTTAAGCTGTGAATTCCTTTTTTAAAGGGATTCTGTCTTCGTTTGCTCATCCTCATGTCATTTAAAACATGTTTGATGACTTTCTAGAATGCAAAAGGAGATGTTTTGAAGTAGGGCTGCATGTTTAATTGAAAAAAAAATCTAAAAGGCAATAAAAGCAACAATGGTTTAACCAGATTTAGAAAAATTCCAATACACTTTTTTTTTCTCCCCAAATAGTGCAGCCCTGTTTTCAAGAATGTTTTTTTGCATTTCTCTTGCATTCAATGAAAGTGGATAGGGATGGGGGCTGCCAAGCTCCAAAAAGGACAAACACATCATAAATGCATCATAAAACTATTTCAAATGACTCACAAACAATATTTCAGGTACTTTAAAGGTATATGATGGCTTTGTGTGAGGAATACTGTAGGCTGAAACTGAACGATTGTCATTATTCACTGAAATGTTGTGCGTTGCAAGGAAGAAAGAAAGTCGTATGGGTTTCAAATGACTGATGATGACAGAATTGCCATTTTTTTGGGTGCCTGTGGTGTGACTGTGTTGTGTAAAGTAAAACGATTAAAAATAATTATAACTGAAATAAAATAATAAAAAATATTAAATAGAAAAATGCAAACTTAAAACATAAATAAAAATAACAAATGTTGCCTAACTAAAACTAAAACTACTAAAACTACTAAAGCTAAAACTGAAATGAAATTAAAGGTAAATAGAAATATAAAAAACTAAAAATGACAAAAGCACGTAAAATTACTTAAAAATAAAATAAAAAATGAAAATATAACAATAGAAGCTAATTGAAAAATATTAATAAATACTATGGGCCAGTTTTACTAACAGCTTGCACCAGCGGGTCAGGTTTTACTAAAGACACGCAGTGACGAATTTTACTAAAGCTTGCGCTCGTCAAATTACTGGCATTTGCGCCATTATTTAACACCCAAAAAAACATGTCTTAAACTATTTTGCGCTTGAAATGGCTGCAATTTTTGTTACTAGGAGGAAGCACCGCAGAGAACAGAGAGCGCATGGTAGAAGGGAGAGGATTTTTTCCACACGTATTAATTTACTTTGAATGCAAGAAGTGCCAAGCCATGTTATTTTTAATTTGATTCAGGAATAAAAGACTGCTTGGAACCCCCATCTATAGGACTCACACAATACCAGGTCTATTAAAACTTCTTGCAACTCTTCATTTTTTGCCTCCGGTTCCTATAAATGAACTGTGGCTTATTTATTTCTTTATTCTTTATTTGCGACTATGCTAAGTTGCGCTGTGCTTGGTATATTGCGTTGGTCGATATGTAAATGAGATGTTGCGTCTGTGTTCTGTGTTGTGCGGTTGTTAGTAAACCACCCACAGAAATTTCCACACCCATTGGCGCTGTTTTGGAATTGCGATCATTTGCCCTGCTTAGTAAAACTGACCCTATATTAGTATAATTAAGTAATATTAGTATAATTAAGTATAAGTAATATTTAAGAACATAATTGGGTGCACTATCCCTTTAAGAGTGAGGTTTTGCAATACTTTTCTCACAGCTTGCTCCAATTGATGTCAGTTAGCTTACTGGTAACTGTGTGCATCTTAAATGTGTGCCAAAGGCAGACCATCTCTGTTACCTCTAAAAATAAGCTCAGAAGAGGCGCAAGTGCATCAAACTGAATTGTGTATTCAAGAGGCACATCAATTAGTCATGATGGTCGAGACCGAGAGAAGCATCCCTCAAGAGTTTGCGCATCACAGCTCTGAATATCCTCCCTTCTTCTCTCCTCTTTTCTCTGGGTTTTTCGCACTTGCTGTCTCTCGACGGAATATTTTTCTCCTTCTGCCTCTATCTCTTTCTCAGTTCATCACTACTCTTCTTTCTTGTTTGCATTTTACCTATCCATTTATCTATCTCTCCTCTTTTCATGTCCGTCTCTTGACTATCACTAAATGATGTATTGCTGAGTCTGGACAGGATGAGCGCCAGCAGTGATAAAGCAGCGTGCTGCCTCCGTTTCCTGCGTCCTCCATTTTGATTCAGTGGAGCTGTCCACGCAGATATGCGCTGAGGCATGCACACCGACACACTCCTGTGACTATAGCAGCACGCACACACAATCTAAGGTGCAGTGGTTGTCAAGCAAGTTTGAATGTCTTTCAGTCTTTCTCAGAAAGGCTCAGGCAAAGTCATCCTTGAAATAATTGAGGGAGACGTAAACACTCACTCGTGTGCTCACGCACAGAGGAAGATGGTGTGGATGGCTCTGTTCCAAAACCTAGTGTGCTGCCTACGTAGACATTATGCACATTGGGAAAAAAAGAGAAATGAAGCAGGGAAAGTGTTGATTACAATGTCATTCTAATTAAAAACCATCTGTTTTACCTAATATTTGCATGTTGTGCATTTTATGCTTATTCAATCACGTGTGGTTAGTGTAGCAACATGCTAACACCGTGTTCTATTGAAATTAGGCTGGGCAATAAATTGACATTGATGTTCATAAAAAAAAAAAATAATAATAATTCTGATAATAAACTTTTGAGTAGTTTTCAATATTTAGTCTACATTTAGACAATCGGGTGTACGATGCTAAAAATGTTCTGCGTGTCTCAGAGTGAATGAACCACTTTACTTCATGAACATTTCTCCATTTAATTTGATAAAAGTTATTGTCAAATACAAATTGCCAAGGTAAAAGTTTGGTTTAATTTGAAGAAACGATGACCAAAATACATTGTACCATTGTATGGTAAAATGTACTTCTCAAACAATAATAATAATAATTGTTGTTATTGTTAATAATAATATTTATTATTATTAGCATGATGTTTTTTCATGTTTTAATTTATACACTATACAAGTTCTGTTGTGCAGCACCTTATTTGACAAAAAACATTGATTCTTACATTTTCATCAATTAATTTCATTAGACATTATTATTTTTATTAATTAATTTATGTATTTATTTACATTTAAATTTGTATTAAATCATAAAAACAGAATAGGTCTACGGAAAAAAGGGGGAAAAAAGAAATAAAAACAGGTCGAAATTGCAGTTTCAGTGCAGCTTTAAAGGGTCATATGATGCTATTTTAATGATCATTATTTTGTGTATTTGGTGTAACAGAATATTTTGACATGCTTTAATGTTCAAAAAACACATTATTTTTCAAATACTGTACTTTATTGTAGTTCTTATATGCCCCGCCTCTCTCAAACATGTCATTTTCTACAAAGCCCCTCCTTCCGACAAGCACAGTCTGCTCTGATTGGCCAGCTGACCCAGTGCTTTGTGATTGGCCGAACCCCTTACTATAATCGCGAGCTTCAGCTTTCAAAATAAATATTAAGACAGTTAGTAATGTCGTTAGTTTTACCATCAGTTCAAGCCCGAAAGGGCAACAGAGTCGTGTGACAGACACAGTGATGATGCTCAGATGTATTTTCAATACACAAGCCGCGGTTAAGACAGTTGACTCTACTGTGATGTGACCCTGTCTCTCTCTCTCTCTCACACACACACGACGCGTTACTCTACACTGCGCAAAACTAATAACAAAACATACTTACTATTGCTGATTCAGAAGCACCAGATTTTCATAGCAAAGTCGGAATTGAACCTTTTTTAGTATCCTTTGTGCACAGCCAGCCTTGTACTCTCCTAGGTTCACGAAAATAAAGTGTGTCCATAAAATGCGTTGCACAAATTTGAACATTTTGGTTGTACTGTTCTGTTGTAAACAAATCTTAACCAATGATTCCTAACTCCAGAAGGCCAAATAAAGTGCTTTTGCGTTCGCACAGAAACACACAGTGTCTCCCTGACGTGGCTGCATCAACACTACTGCGGTTACTGAAACCACGCCTTCTTTGTTTGCGTGCACATTTGGGCGGCATTATGCAAATATTTCCACATTGTGACGTAGACATGTGGGGGCGTGTTTTAATGAGGCATTTTAGCCCGGTCTGGATCAGCCTTCTCTTTTAGATAAAATAAATATTCTCCTCTTTTGGGAGAATTTGAGCTTTGTAACTCTGCAGATCTTATACATGCACAAACAGCTACATAACACATTAAAGAAAAGGAAAACAAGAAATCGCATCATATGACCCCTTTAACCCAACCTTCTGGGTAGTAACCCAAATGCTGGGTCAAAACAACCCAATCGTTGGGTTTGTCTATATTTTACTCAAGGCTAGGTTGTATTTAAACCAGATTATAAATATCAATAATAGATGATATGAAAAAATAATGACATCTTATTTTTGTCCATATTGCCTAGAACTAATTTAAATTGTTATGAGTATTTTCAGTATTTTCTTCGATGCACTTTGTGTGAGGAGGGCTATTTGTGTGAGACACAGAATTCTTGCCTATCTGCAGTATTCCAAATTGGTCACTTGTGAGTTTCTATTTCAGTTAGCTTCCTTTGAACACAGCTGCCTATGTAGGCATCCTACAGCAAGTTAGCATGCTAGCTTTTGGAACAGAGCTTATGTGGAGACGCAAATTGTCTTTTCCTTCATATTTATAAATGAATATCACTTTGTTAACTATTGAAATCCATTGTGAAATCAGATTCTTTGTGTGTGGAGCTCTATTTGTATGCCAATAACGAGTTGGTCTGAGTTTTGGAGCTGAGCGATGTGGATGTGGAGACACACACTGTCTTTTCCTTCATCATCACAAATGAACACTTAGACTGACTGTCTGATGGAGCCCCTTAGCATTGGGTTGCTATAGAAACACCCGTACTTTCGAAGATGACCCAAATTAGTTTTCCAGCAGCCAAGCGTAGATGGTCTCCCACCTGGGAGGGTGAAAGAAAGAAGGGAGGAGGGGAGGAGAGAGCAGAGGAGGTTAGCGAAAGAACGTACAAATGGAATGAAACGCTAGAGAGAGACAGGAGGGGTTTAGGCTGAGAGAAATAGAAAGCAGAAGATGATTCCAGCAGGCGATAGACAGATGTGATGAAGTCGTGACGGGGGACAGAAGAGTGAAAGCGACAGAACAAAGCCTCGTGATTTGATACGGTATAGAACGTGTCAAGACGACATATGAAGGCAGAGATTAGGTTGTCGGAGAACACGCTTCATTTTTAAAGGTCACTCCGAGGTGGTGGGGCTGACATTGACGGAGGCATTATAACATGAATGTTCAGAACTCAGAAAGCTTATTACAAGCCTACGGTCAGATTAGCCCTACCGCACACCACACGCTAATCAGACCAGAAAATACGGCGAGGATTACACGCAAACAAACTTCCCCCGCCACACGAGCGCCATTGTGAACGCTGAGAAACTTACTTGGAGCCTATCAAAGGCTTGTTATTTAGCAGAGAGGGACACTTAATGCCAGCCATTGATGCTAAGGAAGCGCTAAAAGATTTTTTCTTCTTTCGTATTAGGCTAAAGTGTGTTCCATTATCGATTGAAGTATTAATAGACCGTCCGTCTCAGGAAACACAATCACTAAAATTGATCCAGACATGTCAATGGCTTGTCATGGGCCGAAGAATGTCACACTTGCTGAAAACCAGGGCGAAGGAAATCAAATAAGTCAATTAGCATGCAGGCAAATTTCCCAGCTGGACGCATTCCTTCAGGTTCACCAGAGGGGGAGGTTGCCCGGCAACCGAGAAATGAATTAGTCGTTGAAGTCTTCCCTGGGTGTGTTGTGGACACATTTCATTCCTGACCTCTTCCTCGAGTCCATCTGTTTTGGTCCACACAACTGGCAGATAGATGAAAGTCCAGACCTTTGCACTTAATGAATTCATTGAAGCTAATGTGAAGGAAATGTGACCATGATGGTCTATTTTTCATTCTGGCTTACCTGAAATTTTGGAGGGAATGTGGTTCAAATTTAAATACACATGGAAAAAAAATGCAGCTATAAGATTAAACCAGCATGAATTTCCATGCTGTTTTAAGCTGGTTTATGTTGGTTAAAGCTGGTTTAGATGGTAGCTATGCTGTTTACAAGCAAAAAAATAACTAAAAAAAAACAAAAACACTCACTGACTGAATACTGATTGCATGGTGTTATTTTAGTTTAGAGTGTATTCTTTTTCTTCTGTTTTTATTAGTGGTCAACCAATATGGATTTTTTTTGATAGTCGATGCCAGAGCAGGGTGGCAGATGGCTTTAATAAAGCCAGTATACAGTATGATATTGTACTACACTGAACACATTTTAGAGTGGCCTTTTATTGTGGCCAGCCTAAGGCACACCCGTGTAATAATCATGCTGTCTAATCAGCATCTTGATATGCCACACCTGTGAGGTGGAGTATCTCGGCAAAGGAGAAGTGCTCACTAACACAGATTTAGACAGATTTGTGAACAATATTTGAGAGAAATAGGCCTTTTGTGTACATAGAAAAAGTCTTAGATCTTTGAGTTCAGCTCATGAAAAATGGGGGCAAAAACAAAAGTGTTGCGTTTATAATTTTGTTCAGTGTATTTAATTTAAATGTAACAAATCACACATGCTGCAATGAAATGTATATTTTTTTCACATTATATTTAAATAAATTATAAATAAACCATTTGAAAATAAATTAATAAGAAAAAATAAATAAGTTAAAATAATATATACTGTTATTATCCATAAAATTACTTAATTATTTTTTAAAACTTATTTACATATTTATATTTAATTCCTTATTTTTAATTTTTTTTAAATGGACTTTTATGTGTCTTTTTCCCATCTTTATATTAGCTATACAAAGCTACGGTTTTGTAGGAATTGTGCAGCATATACCTGTATAAATAACCTTGCAAAGCTGGTTGACCGTCTTGCTAGTTTAGCTAGTAAGCACATCTTGTTGGGGATACCAGCATGCCACAATCCAAAACATTAGGTTGCACTTTATTTTGTGATTTTACTGGACCAGAAAGAATGCGGATGAGTGGAGTCGCCACTGACTAGAGCGGAGGATAATACTTAACGTAACAAACTTGAAGGATTTTTTTGAGTGAATATTCTCCCTAGTTGGAGATTTGTGACTTGGAGAAAAACAGAATCATGCAGGTAATCAAATGGATTGACAAGCTGTTTCTTTATCGATTTGGAGGTGGCGGAATGCCTTTCTGGGCCAATTTAACCCCTAGAAGTGCAAGTATGCGTGGAGAAGGCTGTGCTGTTTCCCTGGAGTGGAGACTGAGCTAACACAGATAAAAGTCTTGACGAATGTGAATGCAACCCAAACATGGCGTAAAAAAAAGGAAAGCCACTCCATCCCTGCTGGAACTCTCTGGATATGTTAAACCCTTTATCTGTGGTGCACCATGCGTTGCGTAGGCCCCCAGTGTGATATGTGTGCGAGTGTGTGCGCTTTGGATAAATATATTTGCCTTCACACTTTAGAACAGCGATGAGCTGATATCTGTATTCACACAATGCACGAGTCTATTTGAGATTCATGACTCACATGGAGACAAAACCGATTCCTTCCAAAATGGGGCACCTTCTGCAACCCCCGAACACATGCAATCAAAGGGTGCAGTTAGTCTAGAAGGGAAAACGAGAGATAAACTCTGGTATTATGGTTTTAGATCTAAAGCAAAGGCTGTTATCCTCTCCTGTGCTGTGTGCACTGTTTGCTGATATTAAACCTCTCATTAGATTCAAACACTTTCCCTTGAACATGATAAGCCCAAGGCAACACTTTCTAATTAGTTTATGTGGCCCGCTGGTAACTCAAGTCGTTGTTTTATTTTTTCCTTTTTTGGCAGCAAAGTGTCATTATCACTCGTGCTGATCTTTTTTGAAGCGCTTTTGGCCTGGTTGGCTCCACTGTGTGTTGACGCACTTGTTAGTGAGAGGAAGTGGCTGCTGTGAAGGTATATCTAGAGGCTAGTGTAGCAAAGTGGAGCAGCGTACATTCATATGCAATGCATGTTATATCGCACATGTCTAGTACTAGTGTGGCTGCTATTGACTGTGTTACTAAAGCTACTTGCTAAGCTACAAGCTACACACAGTTGAAGTAGTTCAACAAGCAATGACATTTAGTCAAAAACAGCTAAAAGGGAGGTCAAATCTTCAAAGGGACAGTTTACGCAAAAAGGAAATTGTGTCATTATTTAATCACCCTCATGTCATTCCAAACCCCTATGACTTTCACAAAGTCATACAGATTTGGAGTGATGTGAGTGTAAATGATGAAAGAATTTTCATTTTTGAGTGAATGATCATTTTAAGACTGATATATCTTGTGACCAATTGTGACCTGGCTCAACTGCGATCCTGTTCAAAGGAAGGCATTCTGTAAACTTGATTCTGATTGGTTAAGATTGTAACAACAAACATTTCCATACACTATTTTGACTGGTGTCTATGACAGTGCTGTTTAAATGGCCATTCACACCAAGAACTATAAGGATAATAACTATATACTGATGCACAGTAGTGTTTTGTTGATTATAAGTACGCACTGCAGTTATGTTGTCTACCATTTCAAATGTTCGTTGGGTGAACTCTGATTGGCTGCTGATTATTGTTCATTAGATAGAAAATACCATTCTAAAAAGGCATTCCTTGTTCCTCTGTGTCAATATTATTATAGCTGTGATGTGGACTATACACTGTAAAAAGTGATAAGTTGACTTAACTTAAAAAAATTGAGGAAACCCGTTGCCTTAAAATTAAGTGAATAATAATTTAAAAAAAAAAAGTTAAGTGAACTTGACAATTCACTTAACTTTATTTTTTTATTATCATTATTTACTTAATCATTTTAAGGCAACAGGTTTCCTCAATTTTTTTAAGTTAAGTCAATTTATCACTTTTTACAGTGTATTAAAATGTTGTATTTAATAGGTATTATTAGTTATTTTCCTTACTGTAAACAACCCTTAACTGACCGCTTCTTAACATACAGTGTAAAAAAAAAAAAAAAAAAAACCTGTGACATTTACGATAAAATATAGGCAGGTTGCCAGAACTTTACCATAAATAAAAATAATAATAATAATAATAATAAAATATCGTAGTAAAATTTTAGATTTTATAGACTTAACTTAAATTCACAGTTAAAAAAAAAATACATATTTCATTAACTGATATAACATAATATTATAATAATACTATATAATATAATGCTAGAATATAATACCATCCTGTTGAAGGATTAATATCTGTTTTGTAACATTGTAATACACTGATAACCAGCAAAAATAGATGGTGATGAGAAATTCACATGATGGATCAAAGTTCATCAACAGCTTTTCCACAAGCTGAGAAGGAAAGTACTAATATACATAGAAGGTGTGCCGTGTCATTAACACAAATACTAAACACCATCAGGGTAACACACATGACACTGAAAGGATGCAATAAACATTAATTTAGCAAGATTACTCTAGATGTGAGATAAAACCCTAATGTACACAACTGATAAAAAAAAAAAAAAAACTAAGAAGAAAGTTATTATAATGGAAAAACATCAAATGTGAATCATAATGCAGGGAATTCAGAGAGGGTCAATTTATGATTTTTCACTGTAAATTATATAATTATATAATAACCGTCACTATTTTACCCTGTAATTACATTAAATGTAATGACAGTTATTCACTGTATATACTATTGAAACTTACTATTTAACCAATTAACAGGTTTAGCATTTTTGCTGTCTTTTACTGTTAAAATCACAATTATTTTTTGCAGTGTACCTACAGTGTATTTCCTACATAGTTCTGCTTAAGTTTGGTTTGTTCTCTGTTCTTTTGCTCATCAGATGTAACGCGTGTATTTATATATTGAAAAAACTGGCTATTTCATTATAACAGTTTTTCCAAACAGCCTTGGCTAGTTCATTAGCTTAGGATTGTTTACCTCTTGTTAGGCGAGCATATTATCGGTCTTTTGTGTATCTTCTTTCAGCATTCTTTGCTGTTGAATAAGACGAACACAGTGCCAGGTAATTAAGGAGTTTTTGGCTGGCTTCTGGAACATCTCAGCCTTTTAGCACAGCTCATTAAAACCTGTGGCCATTGACCCAAAGTCTGTACAGTGTCCATTCACTGCGTAGCGATCAGACGGAGTGCATAACTTCAGAAGAATGGGTGACAAAGCATAGCGTTAAAATCAGCGAATGCAGCTGATATTAAACCTGGCACATCGACTGCGGCACATTGACTGGGTGTCCCTTGTGAAGTCGCTGCCCTGACCTGCCAGTCACGCCGGACATCCACACTGGCCCTGTGCTGGGCCGTCTCTGTTCGGGGTGACCACTGGGGCTGCTTCTTCTCCTAGCAGCGCTGACAGCTGGTCAATTGGCTTTAGAGAGCCAAGGCCGATGTCAGCTCGCATGCAGAGTGGACTAAGTGACCTTGGGCGTGCCCGTTGAGACGGCCAGGGAGAACAGGATGAGATATCCATACAAAACAGAGCATTTTTTAACCTTTACATTCTCACCCCTGCACAATCTGTCATTCTATTTTCACTCAGTTCTTTTTCTGTATCCCAGATCGTTGTTTTTCCAAAGATATGAGATTTTTCCCAACTATCTCTCTCTCTCTCTGTTTTTTTCCTTTCTCCTTCATGACCTGCTGAGTTCAGGAAAGAATTTATCCTCTGGGAAGCCTGGCTCAGTGTCAGCCTCGGCATTTCTCCATAGTGTTCCTGTTTACCTTTCAATGTGAGTTAATACTCTGTCAACACCATTAATCCCCAGCATAATAGGGAGCGTCCGCCAGCGTCCGCAGTGTTTACCAGGCTGCCGACAGCTCGCCGAGATTGATTCAGTGATGCTTTATGTCCGGCAGTCTGATCTAATGACACGGCTGTAAATTCCCAGCATGTAAGGGCCACGGCTGCAGCTCCTATAGTGGCTTTGTGAAGTTTGTTCTCCCAGGCTGGGTTCAACCTCACATCTGTTTACTGTACCACGCCGTGCATCTTATTGGGACCCGTTTAACACTTCTGTTAGCGAATGACAGCTGATATACTTTTTTCCCCACACTTGGCTCACTCTCTACAGGGAACTGACTAAAACACACATAAATTTTCTTAACTGTCTATGTGTGTCTATATGTGTCAGAGAGAGAACACAAGTGGGTGTCTGAAATCACAATGACAGACAGCCGCAGGAATGAGTGTGTCTGTCTGTCAGACACATGTTTCGAGGGTGTCTGTGTTTGTGTGTGAATGTCTGTAAATTGTCTTCTGTTTGGCGCTGAGAGCTTCGATAGGTGGGGTGAAATATAATCTCTTTTCCATTTCTCCATGAAACTGGTTCACTGTCATAACCCCAATCCCTCTCAAAGAAACTGCCAATTTGGGCCGTGGGGCCGTGTGACTCACGCACTACGGCGCAGTCTGGGTCTGAATCTGGAGAGCCTGATAATAGAGCAAGTGTGTCAGTCACATCTCCCACCCTCCTCTCATTGCTGCGTTCCTGTTAGGAGTCACCTACTTTTAGCATCTTTGCAATGAATGCTGTGGGGGGTTGTTTTGGATTATTTTAAGGTGTCATGTTTTTGGGTTCAAGTAGCGGTTCAGGTTCGCTTGGTGCCTTAGACAGATTCTGACCAGAGGCCATTACCGTAATTTGTGCAATAACTATTTTAATTATTGCAATATGAAATAGGTTTGCTGAGCATGCCAAGTGTTCCTGTGAACACCATGTATATTTAATATATGGAAAAGAGCAGCTCCTTTTTTGTTTCATGAGAACAAAACGTTGACTTTTATTGACTTGAGGGTGGATATGTTTATGGTGTGATTCTATTGGCCAGTCCCAATTTAGTCACACAAAATGGTGTTTTCTGATAAATTAAATATATACATTCTTGTTCAAATGTTTAGTGTTTAGATTATTATTATTTTTTTCAGTAATACTTTAATTAAATGTTACTTGAGCACAAAATCAGCATATTAGAATGATTTTGAAGAATCGTGTGACAAAAATCTGGTGAATATTCAGCTGTGACATCACAAGAATAGATTACATTATAAAATATATTAAACAGTTATTTTAAATTGCAATGTTTTTCACAGTTTTACTGTATTTTTGATCAAATCAATGCCTTGGTGAGCATGAGCACTTTCAAAGTAAATAAAAACTTTACTGACTCCCGAACTTTTGAACCATAATGTGCACATAAGAAATCATATTTAGTAAATTCATTATTTGTTTTTATTTATTTATTTATTATTGGATATTAGTAGGAAAGGGCAACTAAATGACAAATTTGTGAATACATTTCTATAAGTTCTATAATTATCATGTCCTATCATTCCTATTTGTGTAAAGTTTTCTTACATTATTTTGGGTTAATGTACAAACAAAATAGCACAGATTTCAGTGTTTTTCAGAATGGCGATAAACATCTGTTATCGCCTCCGGTGGGATGTAAATTGTGTATCTTAGATCTTTCCATCTCTCCCTTTTGTTCTCAGAAGGACAATGTTGATCTTTGATAACGCACCATGATAAATGACTGAGTTGCTCATTCCCTCCCCGTGCTCATATTAGCACAGTGATATCTGACTGACAGCCTGTCATGGAATTACACTTGCTGCTGCATGGTTCGCACGTCTGTGATGATTGCTGTCGAGGGAATGACATCTGTTGAGATTTCCACACCGAGTGTTACTCACAGTGGATGCCATTAAATCAGCCCCTTACCCGACACCCCACCCCCCCCATCTTAGCAGTAAAATCTCGCCTCAGGAGCCGAACCAAGATAATGGCTTTCCCATTACAAATACACCAATATTTGTAAGACCGCAAACTCGCCACAAACCTACAGGGGCTGGGGTAGGAATTACATTTTCACTCTTATTGGATACCATTTGAAGCGTGCTGTGAGAGATAACTTTTATTTCTTGCGCCCTGAAATCAGAAACCGGTTTCTGTGAAGGCAAGTCGACCAAGATGCATGTCAGATTTCTACTTTCTTTTTGTAAAAGCCCAATCACATGTCCATCCAATCGAAGCCACTGATGTCTTTCGACTCTGTTCTATCTGTAAATGCATGACTTTGGTTGTTGTATTTATTTATTTATTTTCAACGGAGTAGACGGGAGAGAATGGAGGAGCTTGAAAACTGTGACAGAGGAGAGCGATTTTGTTAGCAGAGCAGCCATGCGGGATGAGATAAGTGACGGGGGCTGTGCTCGTGTGTGTACGTTGAGCAGTGAAGCATGTGTTGGCACAGCCAGTAGTCACTTTAAAAATGTATGCGTCGCAGGGGCTACAAGCCAGGTCACCTTCCATCCATCAGGAGAGCCGAGCTGTGCAGGTAACATTCACAGATGACCGCAGAGATGAGAGGGTTGTTTCTTAAATGCATTTCTGCACAGCAAAAAGTCTAACTTTCAGGTTGAAATATCTGAAAATCCTTTAAAACTAGAGAAATTTACTTGAGAAACAACTCTGCATAAGATAAAAGGCTGATTTCGCGAGAATATCTCTGTAAGGAAGGAAGGAAAAGAAAAGGACATGACGTGTATGACCCATACTCAGAATTTGTGCTCTGCACAAATTTAACCCATTCAAGTGCACACACACAGCAGTGAGTAATGAAGAAAACACACACAGAGCATTGGGCAGCCAATGCTGCAGTTGGGGGTTCAGTGCCTTGCTCAAGGGTCTCACCTCAGTCATGGTATGGCGGGCAGAGACAGCAATGGACATTCACTCCCCCCACCTACAATCCCTGCCGGACCTGAGACTCGAACCCGCGACCTTTGGGTTATAAGTCCAACTCTCTATCCATTAGGCCACGACTGTCCTAAAAGTGTGTTTTGCTGTTGTTTGTGATAGTTTTACATATACATATATGTATCTGGCAAAGTTTCATACATTAAACACAGTAATGAAAATTCATTGAAAACAATAGACACAGCAGCACTGTAATACTAATGTGAGGTCACAGGTGTGGTTATATAGTATTTTATAATGTCCTCAGCCAATCATAATGAAGGACCCGAACTATCCAAACTATTTTATAAAAACAAGTTTAAAACAATTCTGCTAAACAAGACAGAGTACACGTATGTTTAATATACAATGCATGAAAAATGTTATCTTTTGCAAAGATCTTTAGATATTTTTCTTGAAAAATAAGTAAAATTGGGGTTGGTAAGATTTTATTTTTTTTAATGTTTTTTAAAGAAGCTCTCAAAGCTCACTACATTTATTTGATCAAAAACACTGTAAAAAAAACCTGTAATATTGTGAAATAATATTACAATTTTTTGTTTTCTATTTTAAAAATGTAATTTATTCCTATGAAAGCAAAGCTAAATTTAGCTAAATCCTTCAGAAATCTTTCTAATATGCTGATTTTGTGCTCAAGTGTTCCTATTATTATCAGTATCGAAAACAATCAAACAATGACACATTTCTTTCAGTATTTTTTAATCAATAGAAAGTTAAAAAGAAGTCTATATCATTGCAACATTGGACTTCACAGTTCATTTTCACTGTGAGTGGGGGACAGAAACGGAAGTTGGAGCCTGGAGAAGAGCCAGAGTACTTTATTTTTTCATTATACACTTAAAATGGTCATTTAAATGTAACTATGATCTGATTATGCAAATTTAATGTAATTCTAACAAAATACAGTTACCTTTTCTGTATCCTGATTATGTAACACCATATATTCTGTCACTCCACAAGCCTGTTCGACTGCCCTGCTCAAATGCTCCGTGATTTATTCCAGCGAGCAATATGAAAAAATGAAATGAAGTGGCTGAGAGAAAATTAAAGACGAGGAGATTGAGAGAAGTAAAGACAGAGAAGCCCCAGTCTCTCCTTTAACTTATATAAGCACATAAACACTTGAGGCATGAAATGAACAATTGCATATTTTACAGAGGCAGAATTATGTAGATGAAGTGAAGGTAGAAGGAAGGGAAGCTTATCAGAGAGCGGCAGGGCTGCTCCCTCAGCTCGTCTCTGGGTGTGTGTGTGTGTGTGTTTATGGATCAGGAGTCATTCATAAAGCCCTAGCCGAGGTGTTTACGTGTGTTTACGTCTGTGTATATGGAGATGGAGGAAGCTGGGGCCCGGAGTGAGACTGAACCTCTACCTGAGGAGGGTGTAGCTTTCAACTGCCTCATCCCGTCGTTTAGTCTTCCTGCCAAGCTACTCGGTCCCCTATTTATCATTCCAGTAGCTTTGGCGTTTTGTTGCTTTCGGTCTTCACGCTGTGGAGAATTTGATTACCGTGGTGTTCAGGAGGAGGAGATGCAGACCCGAGCGTAATCGTCTTGTTTGTCTCGGCTGGTGTTTGGAAATGAAAGGTAGTTCTGTGCTCTAACTAAGTGTTTCATATCCACCATAAGGTACAAGTACACTTTGATGTCTTCAGTTGGGGGAACGTTCTGTTGCGTTTGCGATGTGGTGACTTGGTTTTTCTGAAGCGGAGTTGTCCCGTGTCCTGTCTACGCTGTCATCCGACTCTATGGGTGGTCCATTAAATTCCCTTCTTTGATCTGTTAAGCACGGAGGGGAGCTTTCGCACAGAAAATGAGCGGTTGCGTCTCCCTTCCCAGCTGTCTCAACCTGCTCTTGTTTTCTCTTGCACCAACAATTACCATCGGGGCTTGCCGACACCCTCCCTCCCTCCTTCCCTCCCCAGTCTGTAGTTTCTCTGGAAAATGGGAGGAGAAGGGCGCATGTGTAAAGCACACTGATGTGTTAATCACATTTTGCAGTGTGTTCGGGTGGTGCCGTCTCGCTGTGAAGCAGTGAGCAGCGCTGCAGCGCTAACCATCAAGTCTTCCATCATGGATTGTAAAATGGCTACGGGAGCGACAGAAGCGAGCACACTTTCTGTGAGAGGAGAGAAAAGAGGGAGCAAGCAAAGCTATGCCTGGTTCACACTGACCCAACAAACCGCAAAACATTTTCTTAATCAGTATTTTTGTTTTGTGATCTAGTGAAATTTGAATATCCTTAAAACAAGATTGCATAAGAGAATGTTTATTTTTCCCAATTTATTTTTCTTACCCTGCTGGCTTTCTCTTTATCTCTCTCTCTCTTTTAAGCATACATTTAACTAAATTTAAGAAGAACAACAAAAAAGTTTTGCCAGTGGGGAAGCTCTACAAAGCTCTATTCAGTGAAAGCAAGTCTTACTGTTATAAGATGTGGTAAAATTTCAACAATGTTACAATGGCAAACATGTCTATTGTCTGTTGTCAATTGGGTAGCAACCTTACGAAAATTAACCATGGTTTTATTGTAGCAAAAGTGTAGTAACCATGTTGTTTTTGGCATTTTGATTAAAATTTTTATATAAGAACCATTTTACCACAAATACCATGGTTAAACTTTGGTGTATCAAAACCTTGGTAAATTTGTAGTTAACATGATTTAACTATAATTTACTATCCATGGTTAATTTTGTAAGGGAATGTATGAAGCTGAACTCACAGAGAAGTCACTTTCAAACCAAGCAGTAGATTCACTTGATTAACAAAAAAAAATATGTTCCTTTTACTGTACCTATTTAAATGACTGGATTTCCCCCATAAAAACTCGCTGAAAATGGTCATTGTGATCACACATTTTACACAGTTTTGCTTCTGAAGTCATCTTAAAGCAAGACAGGCAAGTGACTTTTTAGACAGGCAAGTGACTGTCTTCGTGAGTGAGTCAGGAAACCATTTACTTTCTGATTCAGTCATTGTCTTTATGAGTGAATCATTCAACCAATCCATTCCTAAACACTGATTCATTCTGGAACTAAACAAGTTCTTTATGAGTGGATCATTGAATTTGCTCAACTAATTCCTTCTGCTGTGCTGCATTTTGAACTATTTTTGTGGCCAAGCAAAAATAAGCAACTGGCAGTATGATGCCTAAAATTTCGCTCAAAATTAACGCCATGTTTATAAATATATTGTGCAAATGTAATATCATAGTTGTGCTATTGGCCAGAGTATCACCACAGCAACACCAGCATTCTTCCCCGTGTTATGTCTATTAATAGAATATTGCCAAGAACAACTGTCATTTTCACAAATGCCATTTTGATGCAGTGTGAACTAGCATGGGAGACTGACTCCTACATATAGAGTTCACTGAGCTTCATGAATGAAAGGAGAGAAGAAATGGTAGCAGCTCTTTGAGGGTCACACCTGGGAGAAACGGTACAAACGATGTGGTCACTCCATTAGTGGTTACCTTACACAGATCTGGTGTAAATGTAGAGGATCGATAACCTACAGTCTGACTGACAAAAGCAGAGAAATGCATTTAAAGACGGAAACTAGCAGAGAGCTGTGTTACGTTATCATATTCAAGCTTCTAAAAATACACCAGTGCTGAGAGGACAGCTTTCCACACAGCGTCAAACAGAGCTTACTTTAGCGGTCTGCAGAGTTGTGGAAATACAGGTCTGAGATAATGGCATTGATATGCAGTAGGGATGAGAGAGTGCTGCATGCTGGCTCTATAGGCAGTCTCTGCTGTGATGGGAAGGTCTATAATGAACGTGTGTGTTTGTGTACGTGTGCGCATTGATCAGTTGCGAAGCTGTTCTGGCACGTATGGACTGTATGCCATATTGCGTCCATGCTGGAGAGCTTCAGCAGAGAGGGTAGAGCTCTGAGTACTGAGATTCTGAGCTTTCCTCCCTGCTGTTATTCAATATCAGCACAGACCCATGTATCCACATTCACGGTCTGACGATAACATCAAATTACACTCATCCAGCACTGAGCTCTGACTGAGTTTACGAAGAACACCTCTCTCACAATCTCTCCTTCTGTCCGTGGGAATCTTGACAGTCTATATACGCCCACCTCCTGTTTTTCTTTTAGGAACAGTTCACCCAAAAACAGAAATTCTCTCATTTTCTCAACCTTGTGCCTTTCTATACCTGCATGACTGACTGACTTCTGTTAGACACAAATGGAGTTTTTTTGTTTAAGAATATCATTGGCTTTGTTTTCTGTAATTAAATGATGTTCAGTTTTGTTTGCATGTACTAAATTACTGAAGTACTCCAAAAGAGTTTCCGGAAATCACTACTTCAATTGCAGTGGAACACCTCTACTGATTCTGCCTTTACAGCACAAAATTGAAGACTCTTACGAGCCAATTTTTTCAGAGAATCAGAAACATACAGCATAACCAGCATAGCTCAAATTCCAAATAAATTACTCTTATAAGCTAGGTCTTTTTAGTGAAAACATTCAGCTTAACCAGTGTAGTCCAACTCCTGATCGAATGACTCTAAAGTTGGTTCTTTTTAGTGAATCAAAATTATACTGGGTAACCAGTGAAGTCCAATTTCCCAAATAAATGAGTTTTACAAGCAGGTTCCTTTTAGTAAATCAAAAGCATACAGCACAGCCAAGTGTGGTCCAAATTCTGAACATATGACCTGTCAAGATTCGCTGTCGTAAGCAGCACAAGGGAAACGAGGAAACGTTTAACAGTCTTTAATACTTGAATCACAGGGGAAATCCACTACAGTAACACAGGAAACACACAATATCCAACAAGTAGACCTGACAAACATAAACTGAATGGGCTAGGGCTTTTAAACACAGGATAATTGAGGAGGAACGGGACCTGAAATCAAATTAACACAATCAACACAAGGGAGAAACTGGGTCACAGGGAGCAAAAACACACACAGACAATCCAGAAACCTGACATGACCTTGAGTCACTTCTTTTTAGTGATTTTTCTTTTTAGTGACACTTTAGTGAAAGACATGCCGTGCAACCAGTATATAATTCCTGAACGAAGGATTCTGAATAGGTTATTTTTAGTCAATTAAAAACATACAGAGCACGCAGTATAATTCAATTCCCAAATAAATGACTTGTACACGCAGGTTCTTTTTAGTGAATCACAAGCATACAGCGTAACCAGTGCAGTTTAATTCCTGAACAAATGACCTTGAGTCGGTTCTTTGTAAAGAATCAAAAACATACAGCACAGTCAGTATAATCCGATTTCTGAAGTAATAACTATGAGTCATGACTGATGACTAAAGATACACTTTATGGTATGTTTTATCTATTATAATAATATATAGTAAGGTGAATCATTGGATAGCAGTTATGCCACTTCTAAAAATAAGTATATGGATTTTTTTTTTTTAATTTTCATTCAAACTGTTCCTATAACATCTATCTTTCTGTTGCACTGTCTCTCTCTATTTCTCTCTCCTGATTGATCCTCTCTGTTACTCTGTTCAGCGTGTTTCTGTTCTACTTTTGCTCTCTCTGATGCTCTTTTTTTCTGCTGATCTCTCCATCTCCCCACCTCTGTTTTTCTCGATGTATGTTTATAACCACGTCTCACTCCCCATCTCCCCCTCTTCTCTCTCTCTTTCTCTCTCTCTCTCACTTTCGCTAATGGGGTGCTCTGAGGTCTTGTGTGCAAGGAATTGGCAGAACACTGGGACATATGGCAGGGACTGAGTGAGAGGGTTGGCTGCTGGTTTGATGCTCCAGAGAGGTAGCTGGCTCTGACAGGTCGGACAGGTCCCAACGCATGGAGGAGGACTTTCCAAAATAAAAGTGCCCGCACGGGTTTCTCGAGAAGAGCTGTGAAATAAATAACGTTAGTGGAAGAATCTGTTTTCTCTCATCTCCTTGGCTGGTTTCCAGATGCCGTATGAACTGAATCTTCTCCGTGGAATTGAGATGAGATCTGAGGATTTTACGTCACTCAACCACGGGCTTCTCGATTTAATGTGGTGTCCTAGAAAATGCCAGCGTTTAAAAACGCTGAGCCTCCACATGCACCTGCAAGAAAGAGAGAGAGATAAAGAAAGGGAGTTCAAAAGTTGAGACGGATTCGTTAGGAGAGGAAGAGATGCCTGTAGGACGGCAGGCTGTGTGTCTGTGTGACGCCGGTTTGTCTCCTCGCATTTGCATAAGAAAGGCTGTAATGAGGTGCTGTGGAGGTGGATAGAGCGTTTTTGAAGTGAGTTGCGACTTCGTGCTGCATGTTCCACAGATTCACAGCTATTTTTTGAGAGATATGTGTTTGGAGGGTTTAGCTAAAGGTGTCTGGTCACAGCTGAATATAGGAAGACATTTAATAGTGCCATTTCTCGGAATGATAATCGGACTCCTTGTTCACGAACACTGCTGCTATGAAACTTGGATTTTTTTTTTTTTTTTTGCAGTGAATCTCAGATGAGCGAATGCATTTTCAACCTCAAAAAAGCACCCAACCTTGCCGTTTTTGAATGAAACACATTATGAATTATGTTTATAGAAGATCATTTGCCAAAATTGATTATGCATTTCATGTTTTAAGGTGGAAAAGCACTGTATTTGCTTGTACCATTTTGTAAAAGATGTGCTTTCAGTCTCATCAATACTGAGTCATTAGAATGACTCCAATTTTATTTTTACCAGATATGAGCTCTTATCTCAGCAAAG
Source organism: Acrossocheilus fasciatus (assembly GCA_036784905.1). Taxonomy (NCBI): domain Eukaryota; kingdom Metazoa; phylum Chordata; class Actinopteri; order Cypriniformes; family Cyprinidae; genus Acrossocheilus; species Acrossocheilus fasciatus. The sequence goes on from CM071949.1 coordinate 17,975,906, forward strand.
AAAGACTCAAATATCATTTCTCTCCCTAAAATGGAAATGCTGCCATTTGGAGACATTGTAATTTCAGATTGAACGACATCCACAGTATAGCTGCCTCAACATCCGAAATAATGAGCCAGCCAGTCTTTTGTGTCTTTCGCCGTCTGATCCCATTCACTGGCGGATTTATGATGTGAGGAATAATCAATCAAACAATAAATCAATATTCAACAAAACACATCTGTGGCCAGTCGAGTGTGAAGCGCTCCTCCGTACCGCCAGCTCAGAATAGCTTGACGGGTTTCGGCTGCGCTCTGAGATGGAGAAATTTTGATAACTGGCCTTATCAAGGTCGGAGCGGCTGAGCAGGCTGAATAAACTTGTCACACGTAATATAGCGCTCTGTCTGAACGTTGGGGGGAAAAAACATCATGCAAGGAAATTAATTGGAATTATGGACGTAATGGATCCTTGCTATCCGACGATATGTATTTATATTATGCCAGTTGATGCAGTGAATGTACTTGAGGCACTTCTTAGTTGCTGAAAGAGCTCACTGGCAGTGTAACTAGACCTCAGAGTCAGTTTAATGGTATCGTTGCTGTCCACGGTCCATAGCCCCCGGTATATATTTAGCTTGGGTAATTGCGGTGTTATTATCTTCTGTTGTTGTCACTCCTGTTGTTTTTCTTGCCGTTGTTAGATTGAGACTCGGCTGCGGCTTTGGAGCTGCTCTCATTAACTCACTGTGCTATCATCTCCAGTGGCAAAACAAGCCGCCTGAGTGAGTGTACTGCTCACTGGGAGCCACTTAGACCTCTCCTCTCCTTTACTCTTATAGCCCCTATACATACTCGATGTGCAGTGTTGTACATTTGGTTTACATACTCCTCTGTAGGAGTATGTATTGGTTTGAAACAATTTTCACTCAGAAATTGCTAGTACGTTTCACAAATAATTGCCAAAAAAAGTAACACAATTAAATATGAAATTTTGAAGTATTACTGAAATAATATTTTCTTGCAAAACGTACTTCAATAATCTGTAAATAATTTGTTTTTGTATTGCCCTGAAGAAACTGCAGAAAATATATTTATTTAATAATTATAAAATGTTAATGTTTTTGAAAGAAGTTTCTAGTGCTCACAAAGGTCACGCTAATTTGAATTTCACATTAATTTGAATTTAAAAAGACATTAAAACAGTAATACTGTAAAATATTATTGCAATTTAAAATAACTGCATTCCATTTTTAAAGTATTTTAAAATGTCATTTATTCCTGCAATGGAAAAAGCTGAATTTTCAACAAACATTACTCCAGTCTTCAGTGTCACATGATCTTTATATGCTGATTTGGTGCTCAAGAAACATTTCTTATTATTATCAATATTGAGAAAAGTTGGCCTGCTTAATATCTTTTTTTTTTTTTTTTTTGAAAACATACTTTTTTTTTTCTTTTACAGATGAAAAGTTTTAAAGGATAGCATTTATTTTTTTAATAGAAGTGTTTAAATAGAAAACATTATAAATGTCTTTACTGTCACTTTTGATCTATTTAATGCAGTCTTAGTCATTGCTGAATAAAAATATGAATTAACCAAATAAAATTAGCTATATATGTTGTATATGCATTTGATGTATATTATTACATTTATATTATGTTCAAAAGTTTACAAAAGGGTTTCATTATGGCAGTACTAATAATGTAGTAAACAACACAATTAGAAACATCTTGCGAAGAGTACATAAATATATACGCAATATATATGCAGATCTGTATATCTAATGTATATCTTATGCCACACTGAGTCTTCAGATTACAACGGATTACATTTAATCCTGTGCAGGTGAGGTGAGTTTCACACAATTAACATAAAATCTCACACACACACACACACACACACACACACACACACACACACACACACACACACACACACACACACACACACACACACACACATACTGAGTGCAAATTGTTTGGGGATGTTCTGCACCTACTATGAATTAGATTGGAGGACAATATTTTGCTTGAATTTTGAGGCTTGAGGCTCAGGGAAAGAAGGTGTGAAAAATGGAGAGAGGCGAAGTAAAGGCTGGTGCTAAATGACAGAAAGAGTGGATGTGTTATGGAAGAGAGAGAAGGGAATGTGTGAATACACATGCATGTAATATGAGTTTACTTAATTGCTTCTGCTTCTCCCCAGAATGCATTGCAACTTCAATATTTCCAAGAGATTTGAAGGGAGATTCTTCACAGCATTACAACAATGCAGGTTTTTATTTAGAAAAAGATCGCATTGTTTTATGCAGGTCAGAACAAAAATGTTTCAAAAATTAGTTTAGCCAAAAAAATAAGTCATGTCATTCCCAAACCCATTTGACTGACTTTTGTGCATGGAAGACAAAAGACAATATTTAGTAAAATGTACAAGCTTCTCATGTTTTCCATACAATGAAAAGAAAATGATGTAACGGTTTTCCTTCAGAAATTATTTCAAAGAAATGACAAGAAACTCATTGAATTAAACGTGACATTTGGAAAGAATGAAAGAGAAAGAGATTTGAAACCCCAAACAGTTAGGCCATAGAATGTTGTGTAGAGATGCATGATTTAATACTGTGGTCCAGTTAGATATCATTATTAAATAAAAAACATGATAGCTTGTGTTTAACGGTATGATGTTACCCTCACCCCCTTCTCAAGCAGATAAAATACAAGTGGCTAAGCTATTACTTGAATGGGTTTGTAAGTAATCTTGATCTAGTGGGCTAGCTTGAAGAAGTGTATCCTCCCACTAGATTTATCTGTGCCCAGAGCCTCAGTCTCCCTTTCAGCCCCACTGTCGTTTATCTCCGCTCTTGTATTCCCTACAGCGCGAACCTGGTGGTAAAGCTATATGTGATTCGCCATAACATACCTCTGGAGAGCCTATAAAGGACGTTTGGCTGAAACATAAAGAGAGGAAGAATCAAAGCATAGATAAAATAAATGCATAAGCTAGCTGTGGCCGCGGAGGTACATGGATGACAGGTGTATCATTTACACTTTAGTCAATGACAGTGCAGTATTTCTCTACAGATTACGAAGTCTGTGGGCTAGTGCTGAAATTGCTTTACTTTGTCTTACATATTAATTTCCCATAACTGTGAGCGAACTTGCACCTTATGAAAAATCAATGTAGACAGCTTTGACAGTTTATCTGGCGCTTAGTCCCTGTTCAGTCTGACACCAAACGTTCATGATGGTTAAAAATCAGCCTACTGTTAGAGAAGCTGCTGTGATTTTATTTTATTTTCTTAACTAGACACATTCAGATTTTATTTTGCAGTGTCATTTTGGTGTAGTTTTATAAGGACATATTAAAAGCCCCAAATTAATTAGTTTTATGCTCAGCGTCAATTATTAATGCTGACTGTTTTGTGAAGCATTATTGGCTTTGTTGCTGCTGAGACCCCTGGAGATAGCGTAGTTGTATAATGTGATTACAAAATTAATTTTTTAAAATTAATCAAAATGTCCATTTTAAATATCAAAAATAAAAAAATGCTCAGGCTCAGATGGAATAAGATATGGGTATGTCAAAATGAGTTTGAGATGTCTGTTGTTGAACAGAAAAAATATATTAATTCATTATCACCTCTGCAGTCCTGCTAATTAGTCAAATTCTGTCATATTGTGTTTATCATGTGCAGCACAATACAGATAATTAAAGTTGACACTATTGTCAGATGTTCTTTCTTTAATACTCCACCCTTACTTGGGAGTCATTAAATAACAGCTTTTGTAAAGCTCTTCTTTCAGATGGTGAGGGGGAACCTACAGGAAACCGTAGTACAGCTTGTCTTCCTGTAGCATGGGAGTTCTCAATGCTTGACTGGCTGTGTTTGGCGTTCACAGGCTGTCGCCTGTAGCAGCTTTGAGGTAACAAGCCCACAGACGTGCTGCCCCCAACGTTCCTGTCTAAATTTAAGCTGATGAAGAGATAATTGCTCAGTCAGCAGCATACAAGGCATCACTCCACAAGTGCGAACAGAAGCTAAAGCGGTGGTTCTCAACTGGTTTAGTTCTCAGATTTAACTGTGGACATCATGTGAAGACCCTACACAGTAATAGTAGAAAATGTGCGTTACCGTTCAAAAGTTTGGCTGTATGGCATGACTGTTTTCAACATAGTCAATAATAAGAAATGTGTCAAATCAGCACATTAGAATGATTTCTCAAGGATCATGTGACACTGAAGACGGGTGTAATGGATAGAGAAAAATCAACCTTGGTATCACAGTAATAAATTCAGTTTAAAGTGTATTCAATTAGAAAATATATTAAAAATATTGCACAATATTACTTTTTTTTTTCTTCTGTATTTTAAATGCAGCTGAGCATATACGTTTTTTAAACACAAATTACTACCAACCCCATACTTTTTAACGGTAGTGTACAATCAAGATTTTATTATTTCAATTCTTAACATCAACTAATATAGACATCAACACATTTAAAATTATTAAATGACATCACCTGAATGGGAAAAGTGACAGTTTTCATGTTGTATAAACAGCAGAATGTTGCTTAAAAATATGGCAGACTGCACCTAACTCCAAATATATATGAGTTAAAGCAGCAGAAAGTGGATGAGACAGTAATATCACGACTGGTATGCATCTTCAAATGCAATGTCAGTAGGTTGATAGACAAATTATATATTTTTGATTCCCTGGATTGTTCTTCAAGCCTTCAAAGAAAAGCACCTACCTTAGCATTTTGTGTGGCACATTTGGGTGCAGATTATTTGGCGAATGTCAAAGCAAGCTTTACAAAAGGCTGTTATTGAAAGATGGGCAGTGCCAGTTTTACTGGACCTGTCAGCTCACAAGCAATGTTGCCCATTTCAATACATATTTTCTTAAAGGCACAGTATCAAAAACAGCCAGTTTAATCCTATATGGAAGAGAAAGGATGGAAAATATATTATATTGAATTACAGCAAAGAAAATTGACTAACGTGAAAATGTACTACAGGTACATTACAGGAAAAAAAGTACAGTACACATAGGTTCCACCAAGTGTAAATGACAACAAATAACATCTTGTTTGCATTTAGTTCAAATGGAAGAAATGTGCTGTTTGTACGAAGGGTAAATTGCCTGAGCAGTGGCGGTTAGAGAAAATAGCCTTTACCCAGGTTGGTGTAAATAGACACTGCCAAAAATAAATGATAGCAACAGGTAGGATATGGCTTTTTAAAGCGCAAACAGAAAATACATATGATGTAAGGCAGAAATCAAAGCAAATTGCTATGTGCTATTGAGCGAAGAGGTGATTGGAGGTCACTTTTATCCAACAGATAGTCTAATACTGTATTTAAATGAGCTTTCCTGGTTATTTACTCTTGAAGATGAAGATTTGATTTCCTGTAAGAGTATTTGCAGAGATCAAATCTGATGAGAGACGGGACAGGGAAGTCACAACAGAGACCGATGGCAATGAAAGACTCATAAAGCACTCTGTTACTGGCATCGAAATGGGGATTTGAAGGCCATTTTGGAGTTATTCTGGGCATCCAATATATATACCTGTGTGAAACGGTGTGTGTATGGCCCAATGTGTGTGTGTTGGTGCAAAAGCCAGTTTGTGTGTGCTGGTGCGACTCTGTGGGCGCCTTCCTGCACTGAGTCACATTATAGCTGACTCAGTGGTATATAGAGGAGGTGGAAGAGAGCCAGATACAGCACCACCCTTTGGCTCTTTGTGCACAACACACACACACACACACACACACACACACACACACACACACACACACACACACACACACACACACACTTCATCAGCCGAGGCAAAAAGCTTATTTAACTCGCAGTGGACACAGGAAGGGTGATGAAGGATGGAGAAAGAGATGGAGTAAATGAGCCTTGTTGATATCTCAAGGGTTTATCTTAAGAATATTCCAGATAATTCCAGAGCAAATGAGCTGGTCCTGTGGTGTGTTAGGTTAATTGTGTTGCAGATTCCTGGATTTATGGTAATTTGGTTCAGTCTTGCTGTAAATTGCCTGTTAAAGTCATTAATATTCCTGATGAGAAGTAGACTCAGCTCTGCTCTGTAATAATGTAATTGTATTTACCGGTAAGAAGGTAGCTGTAGAGATAGGACTTCACACTTTATTAATGGGCGCCTCTTCAGTTAATATTTTAACCAAGTTCCCAAAATACACTCGGATCTGGGTGACAGTCGGAGTTGTTTGCACAAATGGGAAGAGGAGTGAGAGTGTGCGCGCCTGGGTTCTGTGCCAGGACGCTTACAGTAATGGGTCTCGCTGACTGATTTGGTAATTATGTCCTGATATGTGTGGCTGCTTTATTTATGGTCACCATTATCAAGGACCTTGGTTCTCATTTATGAGCAAGATGGCTCTGACCTCAATCTCGTAGGTGTGTGTGCGTGTACTGACAGCAACCAATCACTCTCAGATTGACTGTGGTGAATTTCCACTACGTTTGACCCCTTCAGTATGACTTCTGATTGACTTTTGGCTTTGTAAAGGTAGGTCATTTGAAATTAGCAAGTCTTGTGTCCAGTAAGTGTGGGAGCAGATAGATGACGGTAAGTGATCTCCTCTGTATTACTATGTGATGGAGGGCTACAGGGCCAATGACAATGACATACAAGATCATCAACGACAAAGTAAAGGTGCTTTAATGTTGGATTCAAATTGTTATGGAAGTATACACGGCACACAGAGATGGCGATTAACAGAATTTTTATTGACAACAATGAGAAAGCAGTAGAGAATCGGGTGAGTAAACTGAGCAAGGAATACTTAATGAACTGATGAGGATGGTGAACAGTCTTTGTCTTACGGGACGAGGAGATCGTGGATGGAATGGAGGAGCACACACACACTTGATCCTTGCAGGTAAGTGGCTGAGGTACAGAGACTATGGAGGATGAGGACGAAGAGCACACACTGAGGAAACACAGGAATAACACTTGGAGAATATATTTAGAGAGTACGTGGAGTCCTTTACGCGTAAACGAGCCCGGACACTGGAGTGATGTGATGTGTGTGCTTTTGAAGCCATCTTGGATGAATGTGCAGATGATTTTCAGGTGTGTGTGATTTAGTATTCAGTTGAGGGTGTGCGCTAGGATTGGCTGGAGTGGAGACCTGGCTGTTCTGTGACAGTACCCCCCCTTCCAAGGCCCGCTCCTGAGGGCCAGGGACCCCAATGTTGTGGTGGTCGACCTCTTCCTCGCAGAGCAGGGCGGTTTGGATGAGAGGCATGGAAGGTCTCAAGCAGACTGGGATTGAGGATGTCACTTCTGGGGACCCAGGACCGTTCTTCTGGGCCGTAGCCCTCCCAATCCACCAGGTATTTTAATAGACCACCACGGCGCCGGGAGTCCAAGATCTCCTTGACCTTGAAAACTGCTCCATCCTCCAGGATTAACGGAAGGGGCTCTGGGATATCCTCTGGGATACCGTAGTACCAGAAGATGTGGTTAAACATGAGTTTAACAGTATCCATGGCCGTGGGAAGTCCTTTGAGGGGGAAAAGGCGACAGGACTTTGAGAACTGGTCAACAATCACAAGGATGCATGTGTTACCATCTGAGGGAGGTAGGTCCGTGATGAAATCCACTCCTAGGTGTGACCAGGGTTGGTTGGGAACGGGCAGCGGGTGGAGCTTGCCAGATGGAAGATGACTCTTTGAGATGGCGCAGTCTGGACATCCCTGTACGAACCTTCTCACATCCCCGCCATGTTGGGCCACCAGAAGCGATCTCTTAGCAGCGAGAGAGTACCATTGGCCCATGTGTGGCCAGTGGCCAGTGCCCAGAGAGGAGTGCGTGGAGTGAATGAGAGGAATGCGCTGTGTTCTGGTCACATATTGCAAACCTGGTGGGCAGGCCGGCAGGGCGTTAGTGGAGGCATTGGAGGAGGGAACAGAATTTGAGAACCATTGAATGGGGTTCACCACCATTTCCTTGGGTAGTAAGGGTTCAGGGTCATCGCAGATCTCATCTGGGGTGTGTAGGTGGGATAGGGCATCCGCTTTGACGTTCTTAGAACCTGGGCGGTAGGAGATGGAGAAGTTAAAGCGAGTAAAGAATAGTGCCCAGCGAGCTTGGCGTGGATTGAGTCTTTTTGCCTCACGTAGGTACTCCAAGTTCTTGTGGTCTGTGAGGACCCTAAATGAATGTTTGGCACCCTCCAACAAATGCCTCCACTCCTCAAGAGCCAATTTGATGGCGAGGAGTTCTCGGGTTGCCGATATCAATTCTTTTCTGCCGGGCTGAGTTTGCGGGAGAAGGCGGCACATGGATGGAGTCTGGCTGGAATCCCCTGCTACTGAGATAACACCGCTCCAACCCCGGTGGCAGAGGCATCGACCTCAACGATGAATGGCTGATTGGGATCAGGGTGGATTAGGAGCGGTGCACTGGTGAAAGCCTCTTTGAATTGATGGAAGCATTCTGTGGCAGATGGTGTCCAGGACAGAGATTTGAGCTTGTTTTTCAGGAGGCTGGTGAGAGGACAGGTGATGGAGCTGTAATTATGGATGAATCTCCTGTAGAAGTTTGAGAAGCCGAAAAAGCTTTGGAGCTCTTTGAAGGTTGTGGGGATGGGCCACTTCTCAATGGCAGTTACCTTCCCCTCATCCATCTGTATGCCACTGCGGTTGATGTTGTATCCAAGGAACTGCACTGAGGTTTGGTGGAATGAGCATTTTTCAGCTTTGAGGAACAGATGGTATTCTCTCAGGCTTTTCAGGATCTCCGCAACGTGGTGGCGATGTTCGGCCATACTCCGGGAGTGGACAAGGATGTCATCTATGTAGAGGAGTACGAACTTGTGGAGGAACTCACAAAGAACCTCGTGCATGAAATCCTGGAATACGGAGGGGGCGTTGACCAGTCCATACGGCATAACGCAGTACTCATAGTGTCCAGTAGGTATCACAAAAGCGGTCTTTCACTCGTCGCCCTCACATATCCGGATGAGGTTATATGCGCTGCGGAGGTCCAACTTGGTGAACACAGTGGCTCCGTGGAGGTGTTCTAATGCCGCTGGGATGAGATGAAGTGGATGCCAGAACTTAACTAATCTTATTTAATACTCTGTAATCAATTCAAGGCCTCAAACCTCCATCCTTCTTGGCCACGAAGAAGAAACTCGAAGCAGCAGGGGTATGTAGCCTTGTTGTAGAGCCTCTTCAATGCACCCCTACATTGCCTTCTGTTCCGGGATGGAGAGTGGGTATATTTTCCCACGGGGCACTGGCTCACCTGGTAGCAGATCAATGGCGCAGTCCCATGGCCGATGTGGAGGCAGCTTGGAGGCTCTCTTAGGGCAGAATACGTCACTGAAGGGGGCGTAGCAGTAAGGAATGTCGACTGACTGTTTCTCCACTGGGCTCTTGATGGAGGTAGAACAGACAGGAACAGGTTTGGAATTACGAGTCGGAGGATGAGGTGTTATAGGGAAACAGTCAGGAAAGCACTTCTCGCCCCACTTCAGGATCTCACCAGATTTCCAGGAGAGGATAGGATTATGCTGCACTAGCCACAGGCACCCTAAGATGACATCAGCGGTGGAATCCTCCAAGAACCAGGAGATGGAGAGTCTCTTCATGTAATTGGCCGACTCTGAGCTGAAGAGGTCCGACGCTATGGCGTACGTGCTTACGGCTGAAGGGTTTTCCAGTTACTGATTGGACCTGGTAGATGGTCATGGTCAAGAGGTTGAGCTGGAGGCAGAGGGCGCCGGAGATGAAGTTCCCGGGTGACCCGGAGTCGAGAAGGGCATTGATTGGTATAGAAACATCAGAAGCAGTCTCCAATTTCATGGGTTCACAGCCTGGTTCTGGGGTGCTGATGCCCTCTGGCCGGCGGAAGACACGAGCGAAAATTTGCTGGCCCTAATAGACATGGAACCCTGCCAAAGGTGATAGAGCTGGTCTACCGAAAACCTCCCGGAAGTGAGTGAGGAAATTATTAAGGGACTGTGTTACTGCACCAGGGTGAGACCAAATAGTTTTGGCCCATTGGAGCGCTCGTCCAGTCAGCAGGGAGATGATGAAAGTGATTTTAGCTCTGTCGGTGGTATATAACTGCAGTTGCATCTCCAGGGCCAGCGAACATTGCAGGAGGAATCTGTTGCATTCCTCCGCCGAGCCAGAGAAGGGCGCTGGTCGGGCCATGGGACGGATGATCACCGATGATGAAGAAGCGGTGGCTGTAGTGAAGGGAAGAGAATCCACAATCTCCTGGAAAGGATTGGGAGTGCTCATTGTGTCAGAATATCTCCGTTTGAGTGGTCCGGTCTTCTGTTACGGAAGTATACATGGCACACAGAGATGGCGATTAACAGGATGTTTATTTACAACAATGAGAAAGCAGTAGAGAATCGGGTGAGTAAACTGAGCAAGGAATACTTAATGAACTGATGAGGATGGTGAACAGTCTTTGTCTTACGGGACCAGGAGATGGATGAATGGAGGAGTGCACACACACTTCATCCTTGCAGGTAAGTGGCAGAGGCACAGAGACGATGGAGGATGAGGACGAGGAGCACACGCTGAAGAAACACAGGAGGTAAGTACAGGAATAACACTTGGAGAATATACTTAGAGAGTACGTAGGAGTAAAGAGTCTTTTACGCATAAACGAGACCGGACACTGGAGTAAGGTGATGTGTGTGCTTTTGAAGTCAGCTTGATGAATGTGCAGATGATTTGCAGGTGTGTGTGATTAGTATTCAGGTGAGGGAGTGCGCTGGGATTGGCTGGAGTGGAGACCTGGCTGTTCTGTGACACAAAGGGTTTTGAAAACTTTTATACCATTTCAGGAAAGTTTAAATTTTAAGGACTCTAAAAATGTCATATGAAGAATTAGCATATTTTTCTTAAATCTTGAATACAGGTGTGAATATTTTTACATGTATTTTTCTACAAATTGTTACTTTTTTTAAATGCCATGAATTATTATTTCATAAGTATAATAAATACCATGCTTTTGGGAAGCCACATGCACATGGCATTTTACAGCCTTGCTTTGTAATGAAAAGTTCAAATGATCTGATATTTTAAGAGACATATTGATCTTCACACAGAGTTATGAGGGTTGGCAGGTGTCCTCTAGAATGTCATTTCCTTTTTTTCTTGCATTTTGGTTGGAGAACATTACTGTTGATTTGACAGAAAAATGGTTTTCATTCATATGCAGTAATAATCTTTTAGACATAGTAATAAAGGATTATGACAAACAAAGTTTTTTATAAATAATAGCTACATTGCATCACCTTGACGTCTTTATGCCCAAAATGTTTGTTTGATTCTTCATTGTATTCATGAATTGCATTTTAATGTGTTTTGAATAAATTAATAGATAGGCCCAAAAAATCATGTCATTGACCCCTATTTTGCTCAGCTTTCCAAATAAACTTTTATATTGCAATGTATTGGTATTAATGCATCTTTTATAATGCAAAACATTGGTATGCTCCCAGCTTACCTGCTTTGTTTCTCCATTTTCTTGCAGAGAGAGAAGAGTACGTGGCCACCTTCAAGGGTTCAGAGTATTTCTGTTACGACCTGTCCCCGAACCCCATCCAGAGCAGTAGCGATGAGATTACGCTCTCCTTCAAGACCCTGCAGCGCAATGGACTGATGCTCCACACCGGAAAATCTGCAGACTACGTCAACCTGGCGCTGAAGAATGGTGCTGTCTCGCTGGTCATCAACCTGGGCTCTGGGGCCTTCGAGGCCCTGGTGGAGCCCGTCAATGGGAAATTTAATGACAATGCCTGGCATGATGTGAAGGTTACCAGGAACCTTCGTCAGGTAACCGCGCAGAAAAGGCAGAGGTCGAGATTGGATACATTCAGATTCCGATTAGTAGCATCAAACTAACCCTCGGACTAGATTTAACCGTATTTAACCACTTTAATCAATACCAGGGTCAGAAATTAACTTTTCCATTAATTTTATGGCCAATTTTTTTCCAATATTTGCCCTCTGGAGTTGATTCCCATGGGCTTTTTTTTTTTTTTTTTTTTTTAACCATTTTAGGGGCAATTTTTATATTTACCTAATCAAATGTATCTGTGCTTAAATTTAACCAGTTGCTTCAATCAGTTACAATACTATAGACTGTTACTAATAAAGCATGACTGTTTAATGCCGCTCATACATGTAATTACACAAAAATCGCAGAGTAATGGCTTATAAATTAAAACTAATTACAAGATGAAGCTGCGATGTTATGATAAAATCATTATTGTTGATTATTGCTCTGTAATAATAATTATTAATGTTGATTAATAGAAAGCTTTTTGCTGGAGTATAATCACTGAAGCTATCTGCACTGCTAATTCAATCTCTTACTTGCATCTTTTCTGCACTTTGTTGTTTATTATGATGAGAGAATTCGCGAATGCAGATTCAGAATTCCGTCAGTGAGCGTGCATACCGAACAATTTAGGCATTCTCTGCAATGACAAGTCCAAACACCTCTTATTGGGCATTGCATTCGTAAACTCAACAGAAATGTGTGTGATTGGTTTTAATGCTCAATGCTGCAAACAATGCATAAAAAGAAATCTAATTCAACTTGAGCAAATCTGCTGTAAATGATTTTTGACACTTTATATTCATTTCACTTTAAGCTTGACAGCCGTAATAGATCTTGTGCAGGGACCTGTTAATTTCCGACCCTGATCGAGACATACACCCATTTAAAATAGTTTAGGTTTCCAAATTATGTATTTGAAAGTTGCCTAAAGATGAGACTAAAAGAGAAAGTTCTAGGAATTTGGTGCGCTTTTATCATTTTAAATTAGCACTAGCGCTCATTTATGTAGCATAGAGCAGAGCTGATGTAAAAAAGATACTCCCGATATTAAAGTATTCATTAAGCAGCCATGAATTCAGCTTTCAGAGATGAGTGAACGTACCTTTAACCCCATTCCCCTTGACTAATATTTAAATTCAAATTCAAGACGCTACAGCATCCATATTTTACTGTCACTATTTGATAGCGCCACCTCTCACTACATTACACGAGTACGTCACCTGTCAGCGCAGAACGCGTTTGAAGTGTCAAGACTCGGAAAAGATCCTAGACATGTGGCACGAAGTTGGATAGGACAGGCAGTAAACATAAAAAGCTCTGTGGTGCGTTCTGTCACCAGTAAAGTTAGCGGAGCGCCAGGAATAGGAAGAGACAGTGTTTGGAACAGAGTAGACTAGATCCGTCCCAGAGGAACTCCACGGTGCAGATCTCGTCTGCTTCTCCTTTCCTTCTCTTCTGTTGCCCTTTTTAAATGTTTACTAACCTGCTTTTGGGGAAAGAAACTAACCTTTCATCCATGGAATGTGTCATTTACTAACCTGTTACCTCTTACTAACGTGCAACGCTGATGTACTAACCTTGGCAAGAGACCATCTTTTTTGATTGAGGAACGGTGTTCTGTTCACAGTTTTTTAATTTCCTTTCTCCCCCCTTTTCCACAAAGCACTCAGGCATTGGACACGCTATGGTAAACAAACTACATTGTTCGGTAGATATCATTCTAATTGTTTCTTAGTTTGGGTTTGCCGTGTGTCTATTTTCCTTTTTTTGAATCGTAGACATCAATACTAAACAAAAAAAGGGGGAAAATGCGGTTGGTACTCTTTACGCTTACTTCCCCTGCCCTGCCCAAATTCCCCTTTTCTTTTTCTTCTCATTAGTTGGGTTTCCTCAGCTCTTTATGTCCCGTCCATCTTCTCTCTTTTTTTTTCCTCTTAGGTTATCTTGCATCTTTTCCTTCGTTGGGTTCTTTTGCATAAGGTTTTGCTCACCGATCGGTCTCGGCTGGCTGGCTCTGAGTTTTTTCATTGGTCCAGCTAGCTTTGAGGCCCGTTGTTCAGCATGGTGTGCATCCTGGCCACCCCGTGTACTAACACCTCTGCTTCATCAGTACATTCGAGGCTGGCATGGGTGGCCGGTCATCTCGTCTGTTGTCGTTTTTGCTTTCTTTCTTCATGTGAACACGCTTATGCATGCCGACACTTCTGCTGTGATTGGTCTCATGAGCTCCGTCGTGTTTGTGTCCTTCTCCCTCCCCTTCTGTCTTTACTCATTCCTGTGCAGTCTAATCTGTGAAAAGAATTGTTCTCTCTAACCAACCATTGTTTGCATGTGGAGAGGGAGGGATAATGAAGCATGCATCCATTCAACCAGATCTGTGAGAGATGTGCCTCTAATTGCCTGTGCTTTCATTTCTAACCTCTTAGCACGCCGTGTTCTTTGTTTCACCTCATATAAAAACATTGAAAACTGCTGAAACTACTCACACGCACTGGATTCAAGCGATACTAACTCTCAGAAACACACATACTACTAACACCATTTTTGTGTCTGCTGATTTACTTTTTGTGCTCTATTAATGGCACCGCTAACATTGAGCCTGGGCTAATGTGCCGCAGACTTCCTCAGCTCAGATTTACTAGAAGTTCATACCAAAAACGTAAATGTAGAAAGACCAAAAAAAAAAAAAAAAAAAGTTAAACAATAAATAAATAAGAATTGCTGAAACAGACATGAAAATGGGTTCACATTAAATCAATAAAAAGAGAAAATCTATAAATAAATCTATAAATAAGAAGCATTAAAGGCAAAAACAAAACAAAGCCAAGCATCCAAATCCTTACGAGGGGGACCAAAGCCCTGTAACAGTATTCAAGTTATATGTGAGTATAGCGTGTCCTTTCCCTGTGCTTTGTTGTCTAGGTTACAATATCCGTGGATGGAATTCTGACCACCACTGGATATACACAAGAGGACTACACCATGCTAGGCTCGGATGACTTTTTCTATGTCGGGGGTAGTCCCAGCACTGCCGATCTGCCCGGATCCCCCGTTAGCAACAACTTTATGGGCTGCCTGAAAGAGGTAAGAGCTCTGAAAATTGCTTCTTGAAAAAAGTCATTCCATCCAGAAATCTTCCAGTAATTTAATCACCTTCTATTGCTACTGGATTACATGTATTCATTTACTTTTTGAATCGTAGAAAGATATGACCTTGTGTGCGTGGGTGCGTGTGCATGTGTGTGTGTGTGTATATGTGTGTGTGTGTATATATATATATATATATATATATATATATATATATATATATATATAATATATATATTTTTTTTAGTTCTAAAAAAAGATCTATGTGTTTTTAGTTTTTATTTTGCTATAATTTATTTCATTATTTTTTGACAGAGAAAAGCATTATATAATATTACAAAAGATTTGTTTTAAATCAGTGCTGTTCTTTCTTTTCGTTTAGGAATCCTAAAAAAAAAAAACGTATCACAAAAATATTAAGTGGAACAACTGTTTCAGTATTGATAATAATAATAAGAAATGTTATTTTATTTCTGTAGTAATGTCTGCTACAAATTCAGCTTTGCCCTAACAGGATTAAATTACATTTATTAATGTATAAAATTATAGATTTCGTTGGCACCAATACCCTACATATAACGTCATTGCATTACGGCCCGAGTTCGAATCCTGGCTCGAGGACCTTTCCTGATCCTGCCCCTCCCCTCTCTTGTGTGTGTGTGTATATATAAATATATATATGTGTGCACACTCACACAATGAATGTCACCTTACTTAAATGCCACTGCAGCATTCATATGTATTATCATTTGTCTTACTTTTTATACATTTGACTGACGTCAGTTATGTGCTGCTGCCTCAGGAGCCTCTATATAGTATGTGTCCCAGTACACATTATGGTTGCACTGCTCTCTCTGCCCTGTATAAACTCGTAACACGTCACGTACACCAACAACTGAGGGAATTATTTATCAGTCGCCACGGACTCAGGAGCCGAAACACAACTGCAGAGTTGAAATGCATTCTCTAATTAACATTGCTGATGAGGTTTCCTCACATCTGAAGACTGTTAATTTGAAAATGGGTCACAGATCGTCAACAGTGACAGAACTAACAAATAAACAAGAGTGCGACAAATAGGATAAATAAGTAAATAATACATTTAATGAAATACATTCAAATCACTCAGTTTCCAGCAATATTTAATAGGACTGCGTGACAGATCACTGGTCCACTACCTCACATGCTCTTGACATGAGCTATCTGTGATTGAAATACTCCTCAGAGGAAAACTGTAGAGAACATGTTGTCTCATCCATCAGCTTCCATCCTCCATGTTAGACTCGCATCCCTGTGGAATGGGATGTCCTCTGATACACCAGCTGGTGAAGTAAAGAGCTGTTCTGACTGCCAGGAAGTCGGAAATGCTTTTGATGTTATGAACAGACATTAAACGCCAGCCATTTTTGTTTTATATATAGAAAAATGTGTCTTTAGCTAACCACAGTATGCTTGTGAAAAGCAGTAAACTCAAGCTGATTGTGATTGATTTATGAAACATGGAGACAATGAAGGCTTGCTCTTGGTTGAACTTAAGGTGCTGTAGCTCTTGGTGATTCATTCATTAACCTGTAGACCTACAATTAGTGAGGGATGCTCACTGGCATTTACCTTGTTAGTCTATTTATCATGTCCAATCTTACACAGTATAGGTCAGTGGTTCTCAGCAGGCTTATCCTCAGAAGTAGTTTTTTCAGTGGTCATCATGTGACTCACCCAACACAGAATCAAAGTTGTTTATTGCACAAATGTAAAAAAAAAAAAAAATCCCCCTTGGTAGAAGAAGAAGCGCAACCCCCCCACCCCCCCCCCCCCCACCCCCCAACGGTGCCCCTGTATAGGGATGATAATTTTATTATTTGCATTTTTCAAATTGTGATATTAGTTATTGCATTTTGTATTTGTATTTAGCATTAATTTTCTTAGCTGTCTGCAGCTCTGTTAGAATAGACCTGAAACCAGTTTGTGAGAACCTAGTTTAGATGTAAATCCCGGTTTTAGGCATCTAATGCATCAAATAGACAGTAATACTAGTGCCTTTCTTAATGCAAATGTAACACTTTAAATGCTTACAAATTCTTACAAGAGGCACAAACATGACAAAATGTGTCATTTTGTCAAATTTTGGAAGCATTGGAACAGTGCAGACTCACCATTTGTTTCTCTTCCCAGCCTCCAGCCTTCATTTCAAAACCAATCCACAAGCAATCAATCAGTGTCAAAACATGAAAGTGCAGACTCGTGTAAGCTGTGGTCTGCTGCCGCGTGTAGGCGTTTGGTGTCTCTTGTCTGTGCTAAGGCGCTATCATTTCCACAGATTAGCAGCAGGCCTAAGGTCATTGACCTGTGTTAACAAACACTCCAGTGCTTTGAACTCATGAACAAGAATTCATACTAAGAGGATTCTGAATGGATTCTCCTCTTGGTTCATTCTCAGGCTTTACTGGCATTAAAAGGACGACTGTGCGTAAACGGTAGAAGGGACCTTTTAACATTTTATTTTGTCATTATTTTGCTTTGCAAAGGTCATGTTTAATATTTTCAAGCGTTATGAGTGTGTGTGAGGTATACCGAGGACCTCTAGGTGTGTGTTTGTTACCGTTTGCAAGTAGTTATTTATGCCGAGGTTGATTTATTCAGGCATTTAGAGCAGGGTGCACAAGAAGCCCATTCATCATTAGTGCATTTGTTTTAATGCGCCCCTCCTCTCAGGGGCATTTGGTCAGTGCTTTCCAGGCTCCTGATCGTTCAGATCAGGTGGCACAGACAGATGCGTCGTCCTCCACCTGCTGTCCCTGCCCCTAACCTCTCATCTGTAATGCGCTCTTCTCCGGCGGCCATGTTGTGCAGTGTTTTATCACAGATCGCTAGTGTTTTTCCCCCATGTGAGTTTATGAAGCCGGAAAAAGGAGGGGGGGTTCACTCCTGTGGCCCGTTAATGGCTGGAAAGGCTCTTGTGCCTGCCTGTGATTGGCATTTCTGAAGCATCATCAATAAGCTTTTATTGCATCCGCATACCATTATCTTCTTCCTGGCAAGGGCTCAAATGAAATCGAAACTGAATTAAAAGAGGGTTATCGTGAACACTTCACAGTCTGGTGCTCGGGTTTATATCACAGGGTTTTGGCCTTGTGGAGGAGAGAGGAAAAGAATTGTGCCCCACATTTTGAGAGGGCAGAAAATGCTCTGATATTTGATTCCATTTGGATTGAATAGTAAAATGACACCGGGAAGCGCAAATGATTACATACCCACTATAGTACAAGATAAATATAGTCTAAGGATATGTACTTTTCATCTTGAGACACCAAAAGTGTGAATGTCAAAATTTATTTGACAAAGGCTTCACAAAAATTACACATTTGAGATGTATTCTCCATAAAAATGTATTCAAAATGAGCGTAACGACTGAAGTGACAGTTTATTTATTTAAAATGTAGAATGATGTATTTTATTTATGCTGCAATATCATGAGTTTTAATCACTGCACGGATAGAAGCGGAGACAGATTTATTTCTGTCAAACACACACCTGGAAAAGGCATAGACATAAAGTTTGTTGCATAAATAACCCATCATTATCAGTAACCTCTCAAACTAAGCTTTTAGTGTTACTTTAGTGTTATTGAACCTGCTTGTGGTTAATGCAGCAGTCAAAGAGAGGATTTCACATTTAGTCAAAATATTGATTTATTGAATTTTTGAAGGATTTAATGACAATGAACAAGTGGAGAATGGAGTTCATCAATACATAGATGAGTACATGTAAATAGAGTGGGGATTTTGATATGATATGATATGATATGATATGATATGATATGATATGATATGATATGATATGATATATGATATGATTTTTACATACAAAGGTATGGAGGACCAAACCTGCAGAAATTAAAAAATAAATAAATAGAGATGGGTGGATGGATGGATGGATGAATGGATAGAAAATATCCTAATGCATAAAAAATAAATATAAAATAATTTTAAAAAATAAATAAAAGAAAAAAGTAAATCAAAGTAAAAAAGAATACAAATAAATATAGAAAATAATAAGTAAAGAAAAAAGGTAATAATAAGTTCAGGATTAAATTTTATTACAAATGAATTATTTTTTGTTTTAGAAAATCATTTATTCCTTCATTTATTTTCCTATTATATTTATTTTAATTTTTGCAGGTTTGCTCCTCTATACAAGTACACATATTACATGTAAATATTAATTAATTAAAATAATACTAACAAATTATATTTAATAGCAGCTCCAATGAGAGTCGTCACTATAGGGTTACTGGACGTATTGAAATTGCAATAATATTGGAACAGAGTTTAACATTATTAATATGATTTCAACCCCCAGTCCAACACTCCTAGCTTTAGTTGGAATACACAGTAACATAAACGTGGTATGTTTTTTCTGTTAACTCACAAAACAAATCTGTTTTCTTCTCTTTTCACATTAAGGTTGTGTACAAGAACAACGATGTAAGGCTCGAGCTGTCTCGTCTGGCCAAGCTAGGCGACCCCAAAATGAAGGTGAGCGGCGTGGTGGCCTTCAAATGCGAGAACGTGGCTACTCTAGATCCTGTCACCTTCGAGACGCCAGAGTCATTCATTACCCTTGACAAGTGGTCCGCCAAAAAAGCCGGTTCCATCTCCTTCGACTTCCGCACCACTGAGCCCAACGGCCTTCTCCTCTTCAGCCACGGAAAACCCAAACCGCAGCAGCAGAAAGACCCCAAGAGCCCCAAAACCTTGAAGGTGGATTTCTTCGCCATTGAGATGCTAGATGGCCACCTGTACCTTCTGCTCGATATGGGCTCGGGCACCACCAAAACCCGTGCCGTCAACAAAAAAGTCAACGACGGGGAATGGTACCACGTGGACTTCCAGAGAGACGGAAGATCAGGTAGAATTTGGCTCTGTTCTGCTAATCTATTTTTGATGTATTCAGTGTATGGTTAGATGTTAGCTGGTATTCAAGGTCTACGAAAATATTGACTTAGCCGAGACAGCAGTGTTCTCTCACGCTCGCGTGAACACAGTCGTAACCGTGCCTTCCGGAGCGCACTGTCAGGCAGGCAGGCAGGCATTTGAATATGAACAGGACCCGCAATCCTTCCTGTCTTCCTCCTCCTTTCTTGCTCTGTCTTCTCTGGCGGAGTTACCATGGAAACCAGATTTGGTTTCCCAAAGGAGAGCGAGTTAGTGCACAGCTCTGCCAAGTAAAGACGTTCATCCCTAACGTTCCCGCTATTCCCCTTTTCTTCGCACGTCGATGCCGTTTGCCTGGAGTCAAAGGAACTTTGGTACTTTTTCTGTGAAAAAGTGGGAAAAGGCTCTATTGATCCATGGTTATTGCAAATCTCTCATCTTCTCTTTCCGGATATAGAAACGCCAGTCACCTGCATTAGTTCCGACATACACTGTGAGATTAAATTGTGAAAGTTATAAGGAGAAAATTAAATAGCTTTTGGAGCAATTATGAAATCAGATTTCTAAAGCAAGAGTGGTATTTTTGTTTCATGCCAATACAGTATTCAATTGGGATTGGATACGGTTTAGTTAGGAGCGCAGGTCTTTTTTTCCATGGTTTTAAATTGTATTTTTCATCAAATCGTCGTTTTTATCCACAGGGCTCGGTTTGATCTTATTCTCCAGGCTTTATCGCTGCACAATCCACTGGCTGTCATTGTGAGTTCAGGCACAGTTTGAAAGCGAGAATAAACCTTTTCTCTTAGTAGCATTTCATGGGAATCTTAAACACCATTGACAGATGGGACCTTGCATTTCAGGCCTGCAGAATGAGCTGTGTCACTCTCCCGCCTGCATGAAATGCCTGCCTACGCAAGCCGTTTGATCATATATGGGCAACCGTCCTGGTGCAGGGTGCGCGCGTGTGTGGGCATGCTGGTGTTTTTGCGTGCATGTATGCAAACATGTACGGTTGTGCGTCTGCATATGCCTCTATTAATGAGAATGTACATATGTAGACATAGATGTGAGTCAGGCGCGTTTCTGTGCCTCCGCGAAAAAAGTAGGATGAGAGAATACAGAAATGTTCTGAAATATGAGGTTTGAGTAGTGTATAAACCACTTATTTTTCTAAAGTGACAAGCAGCCAGGCCACAAATTGGCCTGAACGAATGGGTCAAACGAGTGGAAATGGACAGGCTAAGTACAAAGTAAACACACCCACTCAGATATCACCACTTTCGGTCACTTCTGAATTGAAATGAACTGGAAGTGATCTATGAGTGAGGATTTAGAGACCACTCAGCTCAGTTAAATTAAAGCTGCACTTCCATGCCTGCGACCGACGTGAGACCTGCGGTGTTTACAGAGGATTTGTTGACTAATGGTCCAAAAAGAAGGTGACTATTAATAATAATAGCCAAACATCATTTACCAGTAACAAGCCACATGAGTTATGCTTTGAATACTGTACTACTGCAGTGATTACTTTTGAAGCAATGATAAAAAAATTAAAAAAAAGTTGAAAATGTTTAAACTTTGAGATTTTAATGTGATTTGGCTTAAAAAAAATAGTGCAAAGTCATTATCACTATTCATGTCTGTTGCATCGACAAATAATATGTTCTGGATCTGCATTCATATAAAATTAGTGTGTCAAAACTAAATGAAGACCCCATTTTTAACTCTGTTCATTTATACACTACAATTTAAAAGTTTGTAGCTTATAACTTAAGTACTGATTTTTCTTAATGTTTTGAAAGAAATCTCATATAAAGACTTTATCAAAACTAAAATGCAGTAAATGCAGTAAAATTGTGAAAAACTGTTGCAATTTCATGTCACATGAGCTTTTGAATGGTGGTTTCCATATAGCAAATATTTATTTATACTAAAGATTGACCCTTTTTTATTGCAACCTTAATGAAGAATAATTGAAAAAATGGAAAAATAGATTTTTTTTTTTTTTATCTCACTCTAAAGGTTTAATACATTAGTATAGATATAGCAAACAGTTGAAATGATCCTAAAACTAATGATCCTAAAGCCTTACTGTAATGTTTACTCACCAATGCATTAGCATAGTCTAACTTTTTTTCCCCATTAGAATTCGGTATTCGTTTTATAGCTATGTATTATTGAGCCTTTCTGGAAATTTGAAATTTGGCTTCAAGCAGATCCCTAAGAAATAGTATGTTAATTTAATGCATGCAAAAAATATAATAGCATTGATTGTTTGTTGATAGTGTAAGATAAAGTGCATTCCATACACATTTCAAGCTGAAACCGTGGAAACATCAAATGAACTGGAACATGAATTTACATTGGAATGGAAAAAAACCCAAATGGGACTTTTTCAAAAATCCACTCTACTCCACTGGTGTGTGTATATTTGTGTGTGTGTGTACATAAAGTAAAACCGGCCCAGCATTAGGCCATGCTGTGTAATCACTGAGCAGAGTGAATGGAAGTCGAGATGATGGAGAATGCTCATTACTGATGACCCGGGGGAGATGTTTGGCTGCTGTTTAGGGGTACAGTCGCCAAGTGCGCAACACAGGACAAGATAATGTGTGTGTGTGTGTGTGTGTGTGTGTGTGTGTGTTTGTCTGTGTGAGGGTGTGAGTGCGAGAGGAGGAGAAAGTGCTGCTATGCCTCATCAAATCCACACAGACTTATTACAGGCTTAGAGGAAAATGAAATTCTTATTTACTAACACTGTTAGCATGTTACAAGTGGCATCTCTGCAGTGATGTATCAAGCGGAATAGAATGGAAAGCACTATTTCAGCATATTCGTCGAAATGCTTGGCAGGGAACAAGTTGCACGGAGCATAATTATAATTTACTGTGCCACCGTGTCTGGCCGTTTAGTGTTTCTCCCGGTTCTTTGGGTGTGCCTGTGAATAATGAGTCAGATACAGGAGGCCGTAATCAGTCTATGGAATCACATTTAATCTCAAAGTGAATTTTTCTCCCTCTCGAGGTATGTGACGCAGATCTGAGCTCAGGCCCAGAGCTCTACATCACAGACTGGAAAGCATAGCAGAACGATACTGCAGTCATTCATTCAAATCCCACAATAGCCATTAATGATGAAAATAAATCACAGATCTGAGAACAAATACAGCCTTTACTGGAGCTTGGCACTCATATAAATGCACATACTCACTAACGGTCCTGCTGTTTTTTCCTGTGATCTATTCACAGACGAATTATAATGAAAATCCATACATTTTTGGCCAATGTTTGTTTAGATTTTAGAGGCATTTAAAATCCAAGTTCGCATTTGCAGACTGACTTAAAGTCACAGGTCACCAAAAAATGAAAAGTCTGTCATAATTACCTCGCTGTTTCAAACCTGAATGACTTACTTTGATGTGTGTAACATAAAAGAAGATATTTTGAAGAACTGTTTTTGTCCATATAATTAAAGGCAGTGGGGTTCAAAACAAACAGCTCTATATTGTGTGTGTGGTCCCGGTATTTCCTATGTTATGGGGACCAAATGTCCCCACAAGGTCAAAATTCACTGGTATTGCTATCCTTTTGGGAATATTTGGTCCCCATAATGTAGGGAATAACAAAACCACACACACACACACACACACACACACACACACACACACACACACACACACACACACACACATGAAAAACAGTATGTAGCTGTTTGTTTTGAATCCCACTGCCTCAGATTATATACAGGGATAGTAATACTAGTAAATCTTAACCTTGTTGGGACATTTTTTGGTTCCCATGAGGAAACAAGCTTATAAACCATACAGAATTATCTTTTTGGACAATTTAAATAGAAGAAAGTGTTCTGTGACGGCTAGGGTTAGGGTAATGGAATAGAAAGTACTGTTTGTAAAGCCTATATATAAGCCTATGGAATGTCCCAATAAAACATGGAAACCTAACGTGTGTGTGTGTGTGTGTGTGTGTGTGTGTGTGTGTGTGTGTGTGTGTGTGTGTGTGTGTGTGTGTGTGTGTGTGTGTGTGTGTGTGTGTGTGTGTGTGTGTGTGTGTGTGTGTGTGTGTGTGTGTGTGTGTGTGTTTGTTACCCAGAAAACAAAGTCATACAGGTTTGGATGACACAAGAGTGAGTAAATGATGACAGAATTTTCTGCCCTTTTGTAAAATGAAATATATACTGCAACTGCACAAGTTTATTTTTACCAATATTTCAGCAACAAACCTTTGTCAAGGTACAATTTCCTCAAAGCAGAAAAAGTACTGTAAGTAAAATCGATAATGGATTAGTAAAGTCAATAATTACTCTGAGCTGAAAAATGGTAAAATCACAATCAATGATCAATAATTAGTTAACAAGCCTGTCTTAATCTACTGAAACAATTAAGGTCACAGACTGATCCTCAACAAACAATGAAGTATAAATAAGTCCTAAAAGACCACCACCGCATGAAAAAAAGATCCCATATACCAGCCACATACACATACCCAATATATACACAATTATGAATACTGCTTGTTGTCCAAACACTGGTAAAAAATAAACTTATAAGCAAGTCTGCAGTTTTTCTTCACTAAGCCTTGCACTTCCATGAGATGTGCTTTTGCTTTAGTGCTTCGTTAAATGAGCTGTCCCTTTAACATGTTGCATGCCTCACAGTACCACCTCCAGCTGACCCCTCGGTTCCATTCACACTAATTTGCCTTTATAACAGAAGCTGCATTTTTGTCACTAAAGAAACGCGGTTTTGGCACCGAAAAGGCGGCATCTTTAATTCTAAGCCGCCTTTTATTGAGTTTGGACTCAGTGTTGGACACTAATAAACAGGATTCAGCAGTGGCCAGCGCTTTGCGTTAATCCCTGCCTGTTCTCTCCTATCTTGCCAGTAATGGCTTTTCTTTTGTAACTGCCTTCAAGGCGTGAATAATGGCAGTGCACAGTGGTGGAAAATGAGAAGGAAAATTCTGAATTGCCGGCTGCGTATAAATGCCTGTTTGTTGGAGTCGCCAGGAAAACAATGAGGGTGATTATGGAACTCGTGAAAGTGTTTTAACGTTATTAGACTGAATGAAAGACTCGCCTCACCTGAGAGTACGGTGTTTTTGCTCTTTATATTAACCACTGTTGTAAAAGCGGTGTTTTAGACAGAAACCATAAAAGAAGAGGGCAGACTGAAACATGTTTTGAAAGGGTACACAAATAATTTGTGAGAACTGAATCAGTCACAACCAATAAATTAGATATGAATAGAGCTCAGCGTTTATTCTGTTATATGCCCTTTTGATAGTGATGACTATCCAGTGAATCTGGTACATATTGTCTGCTGTTGCTATGGAGACTGCTTTTTGAATCTTTGTCTTTGTGTAAGGGTTTGCACTGTGAGTTCAAGACAGCCCAAAACAGATGATAATATGAAAGCATGTACACATATATGAATGTTAATTGCTCTTTAATGTTTTTGTGACTGTGAGGCCCCATTTCCAACAATATGTAACATTTAAATTATTACTATACACATCCAGTATTAGTATACACCCAATATAGTACTGTACAGAGGACTTTATTACACAGATTCCCACAATAAAACGATGTTTGTAATTAAATAAAACTTATATTATATTATACTATATTACACCAAGTAGAAGTAACAAACTATTATTTTGAATATTATTTAAATAAGTCTGTCTGCTCCAACGTTTTGAATACATTAAATAAGTGCATACCTTAACCAGAAATTATGCTAAAGATTTCTCAATGTGCCGAAGGCCCAAGTTTTGTCCCAGGCTTCCTATTTTTTCTAGCTCCAGTCTTGTTCATAACTCATATTTTTGTTATTGACATCTACATCAAGCTGATTTGATCGTCCGCAGAGCGATTTTATACTCGACACATACCTACAAATGCAAAACTGACAAATCAATGCTATAGGCGCTGTTCTGACAAATGGTGATAAAGTGTTGCTCTGAAATCATCTTTCACACTTTCCGGATTAAACATGAATATACAGTAGCTACATCATTTCAAATTTACTTTGAGGAGACTGAAACTGAGAGATTTCCGTCTGCATTGTGTGCTTTGAAAGCAAAGGGGGTTTTATTTACAGAGGAAAGAATGAAGGATAATTTCAATACCCTTAAAGAGCCTCATTTGCATAGTCTGCAATTTGCATATATAATTTCTCATTAAAACTGAATCAAACTTTTTAGAAGTTGCTGAAATAGCATCTAAACATCAAGTTAACTAAATTAAATTTGCTTCTCGTGGTTTTGTGACAGGCACCATTTCCGTCAACTCGATCCGTACTCCCTACAATGCTCCCGGTGAGAGTGAGATCCTGGACTTGGACGACATACTCTATCTGGGCGGTCTGCCAGAGGACCGTGCCGGTCTGATCTTCCCTACGGAGGTCTGGACTGCGCTCCTAAACTACGGCTATGTGGGCTGCGTGCGAGATCTGTTCATGGACGGCCAGAGCAAGGACATCCGGCGGATAGCGGAGGCCCAGAGAGCGGTCGGGGTGAAGCCGTCCTGCTCTAAGGAACCTCCCAAACAGTGTCTAAGCAACCCCTGCTTGAACAGCGGCACCTGCAGAGAGGGCTGGAACCGATATGTGTGTGACTGCTCAGGGACGGGCTATCTGGGACGCTCCTGTGAGAGAGGTGAGTACCTGTATTTTGCATGTTGAGTCAAGATTTGCTATACTTTTGATATAAGCTTTGCTTCTGTTTTTGCTGTGTTGTGCTGGGTAGTTCCACCCACATCAATCTCATTAGCTGTGTTTCCATCCACCTATTTTTATGCGCATTTTGGGAAACAGCAAAATGCGCATAAAAAACTTGCTCAACTAAGTCGGATAAATTTCTTATCCCGTGAGAAAGTGTGCACATAAACTACAATGGCAACACTTTTACTGAATAAATTCCTTAGTGCACATCAAAAAAGACATAAAACTGGACCAACCGACAGACTGATCTCACTGCACAGCATCTGAAATGCTGGTTTTGTCATTCTAAAATGCTTGTGCAAAGTTATAATTAACTCCCAGAACTGCGTTCCCAAACAGCAGGCTCCAAAAATAATATTACATGACCGTGTTTCATCTGTGTGCTCTGAAGCTCGTAATTCAATGTATACATTTATTGTAAAATTATTATATATAGTGCCTTCTCCTACGGCAACAAATGTAATTTTTCTTTGTGATATTTAGTGCAACTTAATATTCGTAACTTTGGATATAAACATAGCTATTGGTGTAAAATCCAGCTTCACATACTAGTGGCCCTCAACAATATTCGAACACATAAAATGTATTAATTCCAATGTATTACATAAAATTAAATTAGATGAAAAAATAATAATAGGGCTGGTCTGAAAACAAATGATTTCTGATTTCTGATCAACCAATTGCATGACAGTGATTTTGTTTTTGGTTAATTATTTTTCTTTTAGAAACCTAACAAACTTACATTTTTAAGACAAGAATATAGGCAGAACTATTGTTTTTATGATCCTATCAGTTTAGAGATTTTGCTTCCATAACTTGTCTTCTTTAAGACTAGTGGAAAGAAATCCTCCAAAATGCATACGTAAATGTTTATTTTATAACAATTTATCTGTTTGTCTCTATATTTCAATTGCAATACATATTTGTTTTCTAAAAATCTAAAAACTCCACTTCAGTAGGACTTACTGTATATACAGTAAACTTTCTACTTTCTAGGTTTTAACAGACGGTTTTGTTCATATATAATTCGCCTGATATAATTTTAACACTTTACTCCTTAAAAAAAAAACAAAAAAAACATGGTGAGAAGTTTTTTTTTTTTTTTTTCTAGCTGTATTTTCTGATTTATGGAGTGATAAAAAGAGATCTACTCTATAAAAACCTTTAATATGTCAACAAAATGAGAGGGAAAAATGAACATATCTTTACCCAGTGTTCAGAATTCTGTTCTGGAAATGTTTGCAAATCAGTGCATATTTAATAAGACAATGCCTCATTTGCATAGTTAAACATAACATTTCAACTTAATGTACTGTGATTAATTAACTGCTGATATCTATTAGTTTAAATGTTTATCCTATTCACCTTCAATGCTTTGTTTAAGAAGTGCACTGTATTTCTATCAAATAAATGTCACTTGGTTTGATTTTTGATTCATGCATTTTGAAGTGTGGCTTAAATAGCCAAATATGTTCTCATTAGCTGTGATTTTGTTGCTTAGTGCATTCTTTGTCTTTCACTAAGGACTGAAGTAATAAGATGAGGTGTTAGAAGAATCACTGCTTCTATAAAAGATCTGTACGCTCAGTCTTTCTCTCATGACGTGTAAAGACGTGGCACTCATTCAGAGATATTTTGTCCATTATGTTGCGTAGGGGAGGGTGACATTCACCGCTTTCTCGCCTCGGCCTTAGCATAGAAGAATATCTCTCTTTGTCAGCTCATCCTTGACAGTGAGGAGGAAAGTGCAGCTGAGCTGACGTTACTGTTACCGTGGTAATTGTGTTTCTCTTCAGTCCATGTCATCTTCTGAGAGAGCCACTCAAGCATAGATTATGTTTTTGCCTTTTGTCTCCCTCCCTAGCAGAATTTTAATTCTGTTGTTTTTCCACATGAACAAAGCGGCCAGCGTTCACCCCCTCCCTGCTAAAAAGGGAGTCCAGGAGAGCTCTAAGTCCAGCTATGCATTTTTACCCCTCATAGGTGCCTATATAGCGTATATTCATTCTGGTATTGCTTGAAGCTATAGTGGCTAATTCTTTAATGGAAGTGCATCTCTCCAAAGCTTGTTGCTGTTGTCTGGACACTGATATCACCCTGCAGCAAAGTCGCTACTGTGGGAAAATACAATCAATTATATGCGCATTGTTGAAGCTCTGTGCAGGAATTATGGAAATGATTCGGTCAATTAAACCATCAAAGATGGCTTGCTTTGTCATCGCCCGAGCAAAGTTCACCGCAAACAGCCATCAGAAAGAGAATGGTGCAGTCTGGTGCAGTTTTATAGGGTGTTGCCGGCTTCCTCCAGATGCACGTTTATAAGATTCCAGTCACAGAATACAGCTTTTTGTGTAACGGTAGAATGGAGAAAAGAAATGAGATAGACGCACAGAGAAAGAGACAGAGAGACAAAAAGAGACATGCGACAGTGTTAATCTTGTCAGCAAAATGAATAATGGAAATGTTTGTTAAAGTTTTTACACACACACATATATGTATATGTGTGTATATATAATATATATATATATATATATATATATATATTTTTTTTTTTTTTTTCAGTTATAATGAAGATGAGACAAAGATGCTCAATTTTAATTAAAACATGCTTGAAATATGATGCGGGAAAGATAACTAAGATATTAATGCAGTAAATGATTTTAGAAGAAGATAAAAAGAACTGGATGACATTATCTAATTATAGTATGTTGAAAGAACTGAAACTGAAAGAGCTGAACAATGATGTACACACGCACGCACACACACACACACACACACACACACATATATATATATATATATATATATATATATATATATATATTTCTTTGCACAGATAATGAAACAGATTTTTTTGTTGATAAATCTTTTCTATGATTTGATAAATGTTTAAACAGTTTATAGCTTTTTCAAAATGTACACCATTTTTTTATGTTTGATCTACTAAAACTAATTACATTTCATTTTTAATTTATATAATTATATTACATAATTTCAAATGATTACATGATAATTCTTTTATATACTGTATATTTCAGTCTAAAATGATATTAAAATGTGAATGATTTGACATTACTTAAATGTAAAAGTTTTTGCGTGGTCTACTAAAACAAATGATTTTTTATATTATTAGATATTTATTTACTGTAATTTACTGTATATTAGATATGTATGTACTGTATATTTCAATCAGAGTAAGTTGGAAAAGATGAATGAATATGAAATGAAGAAGAATTGGGGTATTTCTTTATTAATATTTTTGTTTGTTTGTGGTATACTAAAATGATTCCTTTTTAAATTTAATTTTATTATAAAATTATTTAATTTCAAATGATTATGTGATAGTTCTGCTATACTGTATATTTCAGTCAGAGTAAAATGCAAAACTGGCTAAATTGTAAAAGATTTTTTGTTTAATGTGTGGTCTACTAAAACAAATTACATGTTATTTTTTATATTATTACATATTTATTTACTGTAGATTAGACATTTATATGCAAACTGTATATTTCAATCTGAGTAAATTGGACAAAATGACAAAACTAGCTAAATTTACAGGATGAAAGAAAGAAAAATCAAACTGAAAATGAATGCCACCGACAGATGTAGACGGGGTGAGTTAGGGTGAGCAAAAAAAAAAAAAGTTCTCAGAGCATGTCATTACGTTCACAGTTGGCCCTGCCCAGCTGTGTGAGGTGAAATAAACTCAGTGCATAAATCCATAACCATCCAGCTGCTCTCAGTGCTCGACTTACTTGAACAAAGCATCAAAGGAAAACAAACGCCCCAGAATAACATCTGCCCTAATTTCCTGTCATTTCTCCAAGGGTCCTAATGGGCTCTTACAGTGACTAAACTTAGCGCGTAACCTCTGCTCATCCCTCAGTACCTGATAGTTCTGCAAACAGAGTTTTACCTTACAGCGTTCATTTTGTTTAGAAAGACGACAGGATGTGCTACAAGCGGGTTCAAACAGCCGAGCCGTAATAGACTTCACTTTTATTTCCCACTGCCACACCTGCTTGATTGCACGCTTGGCAGGTCGTTCATGTTGATTCCCAAGTCAGTATTTGTTTCATTGCCCCAGCCGCTGTGCGCTTTTAGACTTCATGAGGTGTCGTGTTGCGTGCAGAAAAATTGTAACATGCATTTACGGTGAAGGTTCCATCGGCATGCGGGAACTCACCACGAGCAAACCTGAATAATGTATGATGCCTCTGAGCCAACTCATCCTGTTTATCATGATTGTTGAACATACATTTCCCTAATCCCTGTGGCAACCATAGCTCCTGAGCGCTGCAGTATTCTAGCAGGGAGGGCCTGCGGCTCCACCATGTGACTGCTGACTCTCCGGATGTCACCTAGTGAGCTAAACTCAAAGAACTTCGCAATTCGAGGAGAGCGTATTCAGATGTAGGCAGATTAGGCCATTTGCATGTTTGTGAATGCGAGGTAGAGGCGTGGCCTAGCAGTGATTAGCAAATGCGCTCTGAAATGTTGAGCATCCATGCAGGTGATGCAGGTTTGAGTCTGGCTTGTGTCATTTCTCCCTTTCTCCTTTGCTGGCAGCATTTCTAGTTCTGTTATTATTATCAATGAAATGGCAAAAAGGCAAAAAAAAAAAAAAAAGCTTATTTAAAAACAAAAACAAAACAAAACGAAAAAAAATATGAAAATCATGGTAAATAACAATTTACTGTGTTAAAATGTTATCAAATGATGTAAAAAAAAAAAAAGTATGTGAAAATATTAAGGAATTATGCATATTAAGGATGCATGACATGCTATTTCATGAAATTATCTTTAGAAAGTCAGACATTTATGTCAGTACAGACAGTAATGTCTTTGAATATTTTTTTTCTTTGTCTATCAGCAAATATTGTTTATATGTGACACAAAAATAAAAAATGACAGGCACACACAACAATTTACTAAAACTTTAACTTCAACTTCAAGTATTCAAACTAGTTGCCTAAGCAACATTTTTTATTTTCATTATTTTCAGTAGTTGAAATAGCTACTACAAGAACGAAAACTATATAAACTAGAACTAAAACGTTAACTTCACTATATAGACATATTTAAAAAAAAAAAAAAATGATAAAAACACAAAACGAAAAAATCCTATAACTGAAATAAAAACAGAAAATATTATATCTAATGCAAAATATTAATCAAATGATAGTTTTAAAAAAAAAAAACTATACTAGCATATCAATGATACTAAAATAACTTAATTAATTTTGATTAGGCCGTTTTAAGGATTGGCACATTATGTAATTTATTACATACAATTTAAATTTTACTAGGTCGGTTTAATTAATTGATTTATTTATTTTGTTTTGTCTGAGACCGAGTAAAAAGTGCTTCATGTGAGATTATATGGGAGCTAGAAATGGAGACAAAAATGGATGAGGTATATATTCCTGCGTAACTGAGTGTCTCCATTTGCATGTGTTGGGCTGATCCTGCATATCAGAGGAGCTGGACGCCACAGAGCACTAAATGAAAGTAGCAACAGATGGAGGGGCAGATGGAGAGAGTGACCAGCCATGTACACTCCTTTCTACCTGCGGTCCTACAGTTCCGTCTCTCTCATTACAGACCAGGAGAGCGGCAGTTTGAGGAGCCTTCGTGACTGCTCAGCGCTTGTTGTGACAAGATTGGCCTCTAATTGAGAGATCTGTGTCATTCAAAAAGATAAAATGAAGATCTTCATGAGTGTTTATACAGCTACGGGCACTATAATACTAAGATTTTCCCATTTTTGTTAAATGAAGATTACATAATTACATTATATAAGATTACATGCAAGATTACATAAAAACCATTCCTTTATCAATTATATAAACAAAGAGTGAAACCATTTTAATTCTAAATTCTGTCGGTTGCTACCAGTTGTTTTCAAATTGGTTGTGTCAAAAATGAAACGTTCAAGGTAAATTTTTACTATGAGTAGAACATTTTTACAATGATGCATATGTATTCATACATGTGTGTGTATATATATATATATATATATATATATATATATATATATGTATATATATAATATGATATAAACAAAGAGTGAAACAGTTTTAAGTCTTAAATTTAATCTGGTAAAAAGGTAACATTAAAAGCATTATTATTAGCCATTTCTGCTTCTTTTTAAATGCCTTATATTACACTTTATTATTAAAATATGCAACAAATAAGCTATCTAAACAAAGAGTGAAAAATCATGACCAATTTTAATTTGTATTGTGTGAAAATTGTTTATATTAATATTCTTCCACAATTTGTGCCTTGTCCAGTTGTGACTAGCATCATTTTTATTTAAAAATCAAATTAAAATCAAATATGAAAAATGAAACAATAAAAAAGGTAAATAGGTCCATTATTTGTTGTGGAAGTGGCATTATGATGGAAACATTCATGACGTTTCAGAAAACTGATCAAATCTATATAAAATATTGCTGTCCTACCCTGTTGGGAAGTGTTAGTAGATATATTAAACTAGTCGAAGGGAATTATTTTTAAGTCCACAGGGTCCAGAAGTGCCTATAGCTGAAGAAACATCCTTTTCTTGTGTCTAAATTTGTGGACAGCTGAGCTTCGTCGATCACTCCCTCAGTTCTGTCGTTTCCCGTCCTCCCTCTGTTCCATCTCCATGCTGTTTTCCTAGCATGTTTCTTCATTTGAAACCTCTGCAGACCTCTGCGAGGCACAGAGAGTGTCGCTTCCATCTTGTCCAGATTGGATGTGATGTGTGGGCTGTCGAGCGGTGCAGATGCCATACTGCTGCGCTCTCCTGCTGTGTGACTGCATAGCGCTGTTTGAGGAGGCAATGAGGGTCTTTCTGAACCACTGGCCATACCTCTCTTTTCATTATCCTCTCCCCTGGCGTGAGACTACTGCACTGGAGACGAGAGGGGGGCTCGTTTGTCAAGCTGTCATTGTTTTGAGGCTGCCTCTTCTCTGGAGCAGGTCTCGGTGGGGAGGGCTAAAGATTGGGGTTTAGGGTTAAAGGCTACAGTGGGAGCTCCAGCATAGAGGTGTGCACCTGCTTCATGGTGCGTCCTAGTGGTTGTTAAAGTCGACATGATTTGTGATCCTTCATTGTTTAGATCTAACTTCTGTAATGAAGGTTGGGACTTGATTTTATCATTTGAGAACTGATTGGATAGTGAAAAGTTAAATACCTGAAAAGAGCCAAAGACAAATGCAAGTTGGAAATTTGATTGTGGAATTGGAGGTTATATAATGCTGCAGCTTCTTTTCCGTTTACTTTTTATTCTATTAATGTTAACTAACATTAAATTACTGTGCTAATGATTTTAGCAAGTCTGAAATTATCAGTAATTAGAACGGTACGCAAACAAAACCTTAACATTGGTTTGACTGTTGGCTTTTTTGATGTCAGATTACAGTTTTTACTTCTTTAAACCTTTTGAGTAACATGCAGTGAATGTTGCCCAATAAGACCAGGAACAGTCTGTGGTCCGCAAGATTTTTCTTTTTTTTTATGTTTTTAAAAAATCTCACTGGGGTTGCGTTTATTTGATCAAATCAGTACAAGTAAACCAGTAATATTTTGAAATATTATTATGGTTTAACTGTTTTTGATTTCAATATATTTCAAAATGCAATTTATTCCTGTGATGGCAAAGCGGAATTTTCAGCAGCAGTGTCACATGATCTTTCAGAAAATATTGTAAAATTCTGAAGATATTGTTGTAGATTTTTGTGCCGAGATTTTTGTGGGAATCAGGAAACAGTTTTTCATGATTCTTTGATGAAAAGAACAGCATTCATTTGAAATAAAAAACATTTACTGTCACTTTTGATCAATTTAATGCATCCTTGCTGAATAAAAATATTAAAGGGGTCATATGATGCGATTTCAAGTTTTCCTTTCTCTTTGGAATGTTACAAGCTGTTTCTGCATAGATAAGATCCTTGAAGTTGCAAAGACTAAAGTCTCAAAACCAAAGAGATATTCTTTATAAAAGTTAAGACTCGACCACGCCCTCCTAAAACACCTCGTTTAAACATATCCCCCACATGTCTTCATCACTGTGTGGGAAGATTTGCAAAACACTGCCCAAATGTATACACAAAGAAAAAAGGTGGAACTATTATTCTCGCTGTAGTGTTGTTGCTGCCGCCGGTGCCATGTCCTGGACACAACTAGAAATCAGTGGTTAAGTTGTATTTACAACACTGTTCCAGAACAGTTCACCCCAAATATTAGAGTGCAGCGCATTTTACAGAGGACTGTTTCCTGAACCTGGGAGTAGCCTGCCAGCTATGCACAAAGGCTGTTTCTATAAAGTGGGGCAATTCCAACGTCACAAGGACAGTCTGGCACTTCTGACTCACAGCCTGTAAGTATGTTTTCTTATTTAAAGAATTTGTCACTGACGATTCAAACGCGAGTTTTGAGCAGTGTAGAGTAGTGCTTGTTGTTTGTTGTTTCTCCGACCACAAATGCAGTATAAGTCATTTTAATTAGTAATCATGTCCCCACTGGATGCAACAAATGCCTCGTTTATAATGGGTTTTATTGTTTTTGTGTCGTCTTATCACAACATGGTAAGGGGCGTAATATTTCCGTCACACGCTTGAGGTATTCGGCTAATCACAACGCACTGGATAGCTGGCCAATAAGTGTAAACCTTGCTTTTCAGAACGATGAGCTTTGTAAAAATCGACGTGTTTCAGAAAGGCGGGACATACAAGAGCAACAATAATGTACATTATGTGGAAAATAATGTGTTTTTTGAACCTTAAACCGCATAAACACATTGCATTACACCAAATACACACAATAATGTTCTTTTTAGCACGTCATATGACCCCTTTAATTTCTAGGGCTGCAACAACTAAAATTAAACAAATAATAATCAGCTAAATAAAAAATGAAACAACTAAAATAAAAATAAAATCAATAAACAAATGAAGTGCAATAATTCTGACTAAAACCTTAATTTTGCTCAAATATTTATTGACTTAAATTTAAAGGGTTGAAATTCTACCTGCCATGAAAGTAATGGTATGTTTATGTGCATAGTACTATTTTTACAAATTAACTAATACTTCCTATTAAAATAAATGTAAGAAATCTACATTTACATGAAAAAGAAATAAC
The DNA here is from genome assembly GCA_036784905.1 of Acrossocheilus fasciatus. Lineage (NCBI taxonomy): Eukaryota > Metazoa > Chordata > Actinopteri > Cypriniformes > Cyprinidae > Acrossocheilus > Acrossocheilus fasciatus. The sequence continues at coordinate 18,011,639 of CM071949.1, forward strand.
AGTAATGCATTACTAAGATTAGAAAAGTGAATTTTTATGTTTATGCAGTACATTTTACTGCTTAGCGGTTAACCCAGTTTTGTGCTTTCTGTAAGGTTTATCTTTTTAAATATTTTTTGGCAGATAATTTATAGCATTACCTACATGGATACATCCTGCCGTTTATGCAATGTTTGGAGAACACTGGGCAGGATATAGAATAGAAGTAGTAGAAGTGCATGTTGGAGAAAATGGGCGAGAAGCTATTGAAAATAAGCTAACATGCATTCAGAAATTGAGTACAGTTACAATGACAAGCTGCTGTAAGGTGGAGCTTGTTGGATAAATTGAGTTGGATAAATTGAGAGTTGAGACGCATAATACTCGTGCAACATGACTACGATACCTTTTTCAATAGCTACATTGTCTCACACATTCTCTCTTCCTCAGGGGGTGAGCGTACATCACTGCGCTGATTAGTATGCATGCTGCCGTACTTGTGTTCCTGTCTTCGTCTTGTTTTCCGCTGTCTCGCTCTCTCTGTTGTGCTCTCAGGCTCGGCAATGGTGTAACAGAAACAGGGGATGCTGAGACGAGACAGGCACCAAAATTACAGGAAGAGTGTGTGTGTGTGTGTGTGTGTGTGTGTCTGTGTGTGTGTGTGAAGAAGAGGGCAGCCTAATTGGTGATAGCCTGCAGCCTCGTCATCTCCAGAGCTCCCTCACAAGCGAGTGATGTCTCTGTACTGGTTCCATGCCAGATGTTGTCCTCTGGCTGAGAGGCTGGTCTTTGCACAGAGGCAGATGTGTCCGGCCTCCATTATCGTGCTAAATTATCTAAGCATATACACAGTACCAAGCGCCTCATCGGACCTATTTGGGGTTTTTTCTGCCTCTTTTCTCTTTATTTTTTAAACACAACTCTCATACTCAACACTCCTGTGGTTCTGTACACCTTTTCCACAAAAAATGCGCAAACGATCTGCAAACTTCTCTCAGAATTGGCCCTTGTCGTGTAAAACCTTAATTTTGCTAAAATATTTATTGACTTAAATTAAAGGTCCGGCAGGGATTGTAGGTGAGGGGAGTGAATGTCCAGCTCTTTCTCCACCCTCAATACCACGAATGAGGTGCCCTTGAGCAAGGCACCGAACCCACAACTGCTCCCTGGGCGCCGCAGCATAAATGGCTCCGGGTGTGTTCACTGCTGTGTGTGTGCACTTTGGATGGGTAAATGCAGAGCACTAATTCCGAGTATGGGTTACCATACTTGGCCACATGTCACGCCATGTCACTTCACTTCACTTCACTTGTTTCTGCCCTGAGACCAAAACAAAGATATAACTACAGCAACTGCGTGTAAATAATAGCCTATAATTTTATTGTTACTGTGGTTCTCACACAATGTTATACAATTCAAGGAAACATTATGTTTTTTTTTTTTAAGAAAAGAGAGCAACTAAAAGTCTTAGTACCTGAGCTAAAGTCACATGACGGTTGGTAATTAACACTGTCTCTAGAAGCATCTTGGAGATGTTGCCACAGTTCTTCTGGATTTAGTCTGTCTCCGTTTGTTCTGTTTCTCATTCCAGACAGACTGGATGATGGTGAGATCAGATCTCTGTGTGGAGCACTGGCTGTTGTCAGACTCCTTGTGCAAACAAAAATCTCACTGGATTATTACAATTAATGGCAAAATGAATGTTTGGTAATGTAAACTGATATTTCCTATGCTGACACACTACAGCAAAAGATTGAAATAACTGACTTAAAACCATTTTTTAGCTGGTGAAAATAACAGTGTTCTAATAATTTTGATGACAACTGTACAGTATAAAACACATATTCTGCATGACCATATTCTACATCCTTACTTCTAACCAATACCTAAATTTAACAACTGCCTAGCTATTAATAAGCAGCAAATCCGGTGTTTATTGAGGCAAAACTTGTAGTCAATGGTTTTTAATTGCAAGAATTAGACCTTAAAATAAAGTGTGACCTTAATTATATTATATTATATTATATTATATTATATTATATTATATTATATTATATTATATTATATTATATTATATTATATTATATTATATTATATCATTATAGTCATTTCGAGATCTTTATGCCATCACAAGGTGATGCAAGCATCAGATAAATAATATCTAATAAAATTTATAGCAATCAATATATCTTTGTCTTTTAAACATGTTACTGGACTGTTATGGTTTTAAGGATTTATTGAGGGATTTTTATGAGGATTTTTGTTTATTCACTATTTCACACTTTTGAAAATATTTTTGATGGAAATCAAAGTTTAGTATTAGAGATTTTATCAAAGTATTTCATTTTTAGTTGGTCTTATATTGTTATGGTTTTCATTTTATCACTTTTATTATATTTTAATTTATTTATTTTATTATCATTTCTTTATTTATTTTTATTAAATGTTTTTTGCCATGAAAAACTAAAGTTGAGCAAGCAAACAAAATAATGGGGTGGTAAAGTTATGTGGATCTAGTTTTGATTGATTCCGGCCCGGAATCAGCTTTTATGAAGTGGAAATGTGCAGATCAGGCAGCGGCACCCTGTCGGTTGGCATGTGGTGTCTCCTCCTCTCTTTCTGGACTGTATATCTCTGATTGAGCAGCTGGTGAGATTATGCCAGTTGCTCTGAGACCTCGACTATCTCCCATTGCAAATGAGATGTCTTGAGATCCGGCCCACTAAATTGAATTGCTCAATAAAATAATTGTGATACGAATAAACAGATTAAAGCAACGGACAGCGTTAAACGGTGCTTCAAAAGCCCCTCAGCAGGAATACATTATATGGTGTCTTCATAAATACTGCTTTGCAATAAAAAGAACAAATAAAACGTGGTGTATAATGAGTCTTTTTTTATGCAATTTATCTTCTGGTTAGACTGAGCAGCTCTGTGCTACTGGTGTGAAATGCTGTGGAGAATTTCAGTGTCTGGCTGTAAAACATTTTAGTAACCAGTCATTCATCTGTCACCATCAACACTAGGGTTTATGATCAGCCACAGAGCTGCTGTCAATACCCAGCACCCTCTTTTTTTGTGTGTTTCCTAAATTCTCTCTCCTCTCTCTCAGATGCCACCATCCTCAGTTATGACGGCAGTAAGTTCATGAAGATCCAGTTGCCAGTAGTGATGCACACAGAAGCAGAGGACGTGTCGCTGCGCTTCCGTTCCCAGCGTGCCTATGGTGTTCTCATGGCAACAACGTCCCGGAACTCAGCAGACACTCTGAGACTGGAGCTGGATGGAGGGCGTGTTCGACTCACTGTCAATCTAGGTACATCAGCCAATTGGAGCGCTCATCTTAATAGTTAACACCACACATAGATATGAAATGTACATGTCAAACAACATAGCATGGAATAATTTGTTTTCAATTCACAGGCAGATTAGTACAATTTTATTTCATCTATTTTCCATGTTAAAAAGTTTTACAATGTAAGATTTATTTTTGCCAATATTTCCCTTTTATTATTCAGGTAACACCCACAATTTACTTGGCTATGAGGACATATCATTGACTTCTAGCTATTCTTTTTTTAAATACAGCTTATTATATATAATAGACTAACTATTATATTAATATTATAATACCGTTCAAAAGCTTGTAAAGTCAGTAATCAAGGATGCATTAAACTGATCAAAAGTAACAGTAAAGACAAACTATTTCTATTCTTAAAAAATTAATTCTATTAATTCTGAATACATTTTAGTAAATGCTGTTCTTTTGAACTTTCTAGTCAACAGAAAATCCTGAAAATATATATTTTTTTAAATATAAAACATTAAGCAGCACATCTGTCAGGATAGATATTAGAAAGATTTCTGAAGGATCATGTGACACTGAAGCTGCTGCTGAAAATTTAGCTTTGCGTTGCAGGGATAAATTGCATTTTGAAGTATATTAAATTATAATATGGTTGTTTTAAATTGTAATAATATATAACGTTATTAATGTTTTTATTGAATTTTGATCAAATAAATGCAGCCTTGTTGCGCTTAAGAAACTTCTTTCAAAAACATAAAAATTACCAACCTCAAACTTTTGAACGGTATATTATATTATATTATATTATATTATATTATATTATATTATATTATATTATATTATATTATATTATATTATATTATATTATATTATATTATATTATATTATATTATATTATATTATATTATATTATATTATATTTATGTTTTTACAAATGAGAACATTCCTGGGTGTCCCTAAACTAAAGTTTTGTCCAATTAGCTCATTTTTGGGGATACATTTGTCCCTAAAGTATAGCTGAGTATGTACACACACACACACACACACACGCACACACACACACACACACACACACACACACACACACACACACACACACACACACACACACACTCACACACATACACACACACAGACATTATACATTTTAAAATCCTTGTGTGTTGAAGAGAAGGATGTAGAACCTTCAGCGGTCAGAGTCTGCGGCCAAGCGCTCACTCCCAGATGAGCACGCTGTAGACTTTCCCTACCAGAGAGTGCACAGTCCCTGCCTTGTACTAATACACAATAGTCCTACACCTGCATACTATAGACTCCCCGCTAGAGCATTACACGTGTCAGGAACACTGACAAGCCATTGTTCCACCCAGTACGTTTCATTTACATTTCCCCGCAAGCCACTACGCTTTCCTCCTTCGGTCGCACAGCTTAATATTATACAGTCTTGCTCCACTCATGAAGAACCACCTCTGCTATTCACAAGTTCAAGCTAGTTCAGAGTAAGTAAATTTGAACATCAGTCGTTTAACTGTCCTCCCACATCATGTCAGGTATTTCTCATGCAAAACTGAGCTAAAAAAGTTCCTCTGCTGAAATGTGCAGAAACAAAAACATTCCCTCGCTAAGATGAATGTCAGCCATTCCCATTTGGCAGTGTGACATACACTGTGCCATTTAACATGTCCGCTTGCATATAGCATGTCTAAAACCTTCCAGCAGTCCCAGCAGGCTCAAACCTGCACTCCTCTGCATACACAAACAGACATGCACCCACACAAACAGCAATCATTCCTTCTGTCCTGCAGGGTACTGCACTCCCTGTTAGGGTGGACACACGTTGCTCTCTGGCTGTTAGCGGCCACGATTTTCACTGTGGTTGACGACACGCGACGGGCTGCAGCCTCATGGGAAAACGATAGAGCTGGATTTGTGTAATGCTCCGAATTCCTCTTGGCCCTCCACTCCATCATAGCACACACTGAAGCATGGGACAGCCCAGACTGTGCACAAGAAATATCGATTCTCCATTCTAGAAGTACGCTTTGCAAAAGATAGTAATGGGAAAGGGGGGCCTCCTCCCAGCATTCAAGCAAGGTTTTAGATTATACAGTACCAGCCAGAACAAAAGCAGTTGTATTGTGCTGTTCAGCTAGGAGTCTCAGCGGTACTGTACTTTTTAGTGTTTTAAAGACAGTTCACCTTGAGTTTTTTTTTTTTTTAAGATTTAGGTTTTAGTGTTAAGTCAAATTCCAATGGGAACATGGGGTTTGGAAAAGCAGTTAACATCCTGAATGTTAAGTGATATCAGGGCTCAACAGTAAGGACAGCAAGTGTGAGAGAGTTTTAGGCCATTTGACAGGCCATTGATTTTTATACATTGATTTTTATGCCTTGAAAACGTAACTGCTTGGTTGTATTTGATATAGTCAGCATTGTTGTTGCAAATTCTGCTGATTTGTTACTAACATAATGATATCTAGCTGGCTAGCACTGAAATAGAAAAAAATCACCTATCATAATGATATAACGATGTGTTTATTTTTTCTAGCCAATTTAATTTAGCATTTAAATTGAAAATAAAAATTGATTTCTAGCATATCATGTTTAGCACATAAAATATATTTTAAATGGTATTGCTTTTGTCATGGGGCCAGTGCAGATGCTGGCAGGGCAAGTAAAACAGCTTTAAAGGAAAATCCTTATTGTTGAGCCCTGAAGAGAATTTATTTCAAAGCAGTATTAGTAACATTAATAATGATCATGTCAGTGTACTGTCTTTAGGGAAATTACCGAGAGATAAGTCCTTTTTCTTTTCTTTTTTTTCTTTTTTAATGCGCACACACAAACTGGCTTTCCTTGAAGCTTCACTGTGAGAGCCTACTATAAAACATGTTATTCCAATGTTTATTCATGCACGTGGGGTTCTTCTCACATGCGAGCAGGAAAAGTGAACATCAAGTCAAGGGCTGTGAGTTTTTGGAGTATTTTTATCAACAGGAGCATTCTGAATTCAGCTCTTCTCCCAGGAGGCTAAGGCTTACCGTGGACACGCTCTGGTGCTCTGCTGCGACATGTCCATAAACACGAGTTTTTCCTCTCCCTCTTATCTGGCGGCCCTTTTCCCATTTCCAGTTTCGTCAAATACGAGTCATTCTTTAATTCTTCTGTTTTTGCTCATTATCGGGAAATGGTTTTTAAAAATGTGCATATGAGAGCATCAGCAGCACCATTGGCGAGGACAGACTGTTTCTCTGGCAAGATTCTCTCTCTTTTCTGCTTCCTGTGCCGCTTTCTGAGCTAACCCAGAGAGCAAATTAATCAATTACCTCTGAATATTCAGTAGTCCCGAGACTAGTATGGAACTGGGTATAATCACATTTCAATACATGCCAAATTTCCCTAATTCTAAATATATTATGGCACAGTGAAGGCATGAATATTCATTAGCGCAGACAGCGAGTCCGTATCCACTCCACCTGGGGTTCATTATCAGCACGCAGGAGGTAGAAAAGAGAGAGTGCGTATCTGGTCAGCGAAACAGCGCCTCGCCGCTCCACCTGGTTTGCGTGTCTGTCCCCAGTTTGTGGGCGATGTGTTGTAATGGATGTCTGCAGTCGTAACCTTGAAGGCTGAATTTACATCTTGTCTGTTCTCCCCCATCTAGACTGTATCAGGATAAACTGTACAACCAGTAAGTGACTTATCCCCTCTCTTCCTCTTCTCTCTGCCTCTATGATACTGAACCAAAGCGCCCTCCTCTGTATGTGTACTGTTCATTTGTATGTATGTGTGTGCGCGTGTATGCTTTCAGAAGTGTAAAACATTGCGGTTACGAGGCCTCTGTTTTGCGGCCAGCAGAGCTTTGAGTGGTGTTTCCAAAGTGCGAGCGAGATGTCAGGTACGGCTAGTTTTTGCCTGTGGGCTGCAGGAGCCTTCGGGCTCCCTGGCAGCCATTTTCTAGGAATGTGAGAAATGGAGCTGACTGGAATGAGAGGAGAGGCGATTAAGTTTCTCACTCACAGATCACACTCCAGCTCACGCCGTTTCCAATAACCCTCGCAAAGATCATTTCCTCAGAGAGCCTCTCCTCAAATCCCTCCTCAGACCCGAGCTTGACAGCCAATGACTTCCTCTTATTTTTCTTCCGTCGTCTTTTTGTTGCTTCCTGGTCACTGCAGAAGGAGCGACCAGCAGGAAGTGTTTGATTTTTGGTGGGAAGAGGAAAATGTGAAAAAAATGTATTTACTCGCCGTTGTGTTGTTCCATGTCTATATGAATTAGTTCTTCCTTGGAACAAAAATTAGATAAAAAATTAGATATTAGAATCTTCACCTGGTCTTTTCCATACAGTGACGCACATAGAGCACAGCTGTTACACTCCAAAATAAAAAAAAGGAAAAAAATCATGTAGTCCAAACGGCATGTGCTATGTGCCAACACTTCTGAAGTCATATAGAATATTATACTTAAATTAAATTATTTGCTGACAATCTTCCTCTCCAGTGAGTTGTTAATTGGAGAACAGTCATGACTGGATTATTGAATCAAATGTAAATGATTAACAAATAAAACTAGCTTAAAAGAGCCAATTGTGCTCTGATTTGGGATCTGGTCATTTTTTATTTTTTTTATTTTTTTTACGAGCAAATTAATTGCTTATGTTTATTATTTATGTCATATTAAACTGTTTATGGCATAACATTTTTTTTTTTTTTTGTGTACTGTATACATTTATTTACCTGTCTCTTTTTGCTTCTCATAATTGACATGTATATTCTAAACATTCATTTGTTTTCCAGTGAAAAATAAGTTGGGCAAACTTAAAAGTTTAAGGCAACCAGCTTCAGCAGATTTTTGAGTTTTCCAAACTTCTTGTTTTAAGTTTATACAACAAAAAGTTGAGAAATTTCCTAAAAAAAAATAAGTTGAGAAAACTCAAAAATCTGCTGAAGCTTTTTTTTTTACAGTGTACACATTTGGAACAATGTGAGGATGAGTTAATTATGACAGTTTTCTATCCGTTTAATAGCACATAGACATGCTTCGTGTTTAAGAAGGGACTGGAAGAAGAAAAAAGAGATGTGATGAGACAGATAGGTGTTCTCCATCTCTGCAGGCTTTGCCAATCTATTTTTTTGTCTCTCTTTTTTTTAATTTGAGAGCTCCAGCCTTCCCTGGCATCGATTCTCCAAAAGCCTCTGGGTAATTAATGGCAGTCTCTAAAGGCTCTTTCAAAGGAGTCTTTGTTTGTTTTTGTGTTTGCTTGTTTCCGGTACGTATCTCTTTGAGTGACTCATCATAGAGTGTTGTGTCCCCAAACTGCCATTGCTCATTCACATTCAAAGAATGAACGTAATGATCAGCTCCTTCATCATCAAACTAATATGGTTCTGGATCCAAATTTGGCCTTCAGTTGTACTGTTGCATAGTAACAAAAGCAAATTTGTTAATTCACAGAAGCAAGCAAGCCTGAGTTTCCTGCCCAATCAGGAGCATCCAGACATTTCAAGGATTTTACCTTTAATCACGTCATCTGATAAAGTGCTTTGTCCCTTGGTGTTACTAAGTATGTTTTGCTTGTGCGTCTTTACAGGCTTTTGTGAGCGTGTTATTGTTTTGTTATTTCGTTGCGACCCTGAGCTCAGTATATTGGCTAATTTGACAATAAGGCAGTCATCTGTGTTAACCTGAATGCCAAAGATAACAAAGCACCTGAGCTTCCTCGAGGGGCTTTGCCACATCTTTCGTCTACTCCCTCTGCATAATGGGAGCACAACACACTCCCAGACACAGTAGTCTTATAAACAGGCCAGTGACAAATTAGGTTGCACGTTATAAGATTTTTGCAGCCTGAGACAAATTTTGAATATTGTAAAAAATATTTCTTTTCTATTTCTGTCACCGTAGGGTGAATTCAGCAGTCTTGAAGCTCTTAGTGTGACATGCTCATCCTCAAATAAGGATGTCAGACCGGACGCAGACTGTCCAGTCAATGATGTATATCGTAAAATCTGTTGATGTCACACAATCTGTCTTGGCTTTTCTCACTTGGCTCATGTCATGCAATCTGACAAGCTGCAAGCTACAAAGCATTTACATGCCCTCAATTTCAGTTGTTTGTGTGTGTGTGAAGTCAGACTAACAGATGTGGATAATGCAGTTGTAGCTTAGATTCGTCTAGCATGCTGTTCACTGCTGTTCAAATGTTTATTGATAAGATTTGTTTTTTAATTTATTTATTTTTGCTCACCAAGGCTGCATTTATTTGATCAAAAATATAGTAAAAACAGTAAAGTAAAATATGATGACAGTTCAAAATTGTGATTATGAGAGAAAAACTGATTTCTGTTTTAATATATTTTAAAATTGAATTTTCAGCAGCCATTACTCCAGTGTTCAGTGTAACATGATCCTTCAGTATTAAATCATTATAATATTCTGATTTGGTGCTCAAGAATCATTTGCCCTGGCTATCAATGTTCAAAACCATTGTGCAGCTTATTTTCTGTAACATTTTAGTGAAAACTCCAATACTTTTTATTATTATTATTCAGAATACTTTAAAGAATTCAAATGTTTAAATAACAGGATTTTTTGAAACATTATAAATGTCTTTTCTGTCAATTTTGATCAATTGAATGCATCCTTGCTAAATAAATAAAGCATTCTTTTTTATCTTACTGACCCCAAGCTTTTGAACAGTAGTGTATACACAAGAAACAGACTACAATTGGCCTCAGAAATCTGCTCTGAGAGACAGAGGTGACTCACAGTGTGTATTTAATCCTTCAAATATTTGATTACGCATTGTGTCATGTATGCTTAGAAAGATAAAGACTGTAGCTCGATTATGCAATAACCTGCTCTGGCTCAATTATAGCTGTGAATGAAAATGTACTTACACAGAGATATACTGCACATAGGAGAAATTCACACAGGATGAATTTTTGATTGAAAATAGCTTGAGAGTCATAATTGAACAGAAGGCGCATTAATGTACATACACCAGCGATAATGTGCAAACTGAATACATTTCAGATGTACATGCCACCCCAGAATGATCTGATTGGTCTGTATTTTTAAAACAGACATAGATCTGCCAAGCTTCATATCAAAAGTTGAACTATATTTTCCAAAAAAACAGAATAACACATCCTATGTGAACGGCCTCTTGGGTATTGACATGTCCCCTAACAGCAGATCTCATGAACAAACTCCAGTCTGATTATTTAATAACACCTTGCACTCGATCTACTCAGAAACGTGTTTACAGATGACAAGTGGAAGACATTTCGATGCATTCAGAGCATCCTTTACGAGAATCAAGAGATTCATGTGAATTCAAAAGGACCTCATTTCTCTGAAACAACCTACTATAAATATGCAGCAGCGTTGCCATTTACTGAAGCGGCCGTGTTCATAAATATGCAGTGGCAATGCTCCTGTTTCATTTGTGAAGCAGATAGAATGGCGGACAGCAGGGTGAAAAGTGATGCTACCCCTCTGAGCCTGAGCGAGCCACACCACTATTTGGGTTTTGTTTGTTTGTCTGATTTTTACATGCTGAGGCTGACTGTATAAGTCTCACACACTGTGAGTTGGTCCTTTGAGAATAATATTAAAAGGCCATTTACTTATTCAGGTCCCACAGTCTCAGCCCTAACCTGCCCTAATTTCTGAGTGATGGAGCAGATGGTCACATCATGATGCCCCCTGCTCCATCACAGCCTCAGTATCCCAGTTTTCCGTAGTGATGTTCAGATCTGGGCAGGATGGCTGACTTTGTTTGAACCACTGGGCATCGGACCCGAAACCTTTTATCCCACATGATTGGCTCTTTAAATGATTTGTTTCTTCCTAATGAAGACCCAATTTTGTCTCCAAAAGTGAGCCATCAGGAGTCCCAGGGGTTCGAAGAGATACTCTGTCCTCTCAACAACTCAGCGGTCTGCACAGCAGTGGCATCATTTGTGTACCAAATGTATGTACTTTTACCCGATGGGACTACATTCTGGTGATGTTAAATAAAGTTACCAGAACGTTCTCGCCTGCATCTATTCCTTAGAGGGAAACGGTTGCAGGGGGAACAGTTGAAATGGGCCCAAGCCATCAAGCACTCACCTCCACGTAGCACAGTCTTGCTGATTGCGCTGGGTATTTTGGCATTGAAGAAGCAAAACAGCTCTAGCTTGACGATGTGCGAAACACAGTTGCCGGGAGCTGTCAGGATCCTCCACATCTCCCTCACAGTTGGGCATCTACCCACACAGTAAGGAGCCTTGGGAGATAATTATACACAAATAAATATGAACACAGAGGAAGTTGGAAAAGGTGTGAATGGTCCCATGAAAACCACAGGAACCAATTCCACATCGATAGTGGAGAAGGAAGCTCGGATATTTCTGAAGAGTGGTTTGTCACCTGCCGATACAGTTGGGTACAAGGTCTTATAAACAATTCAGAAATGGAAAAGTTTCGCACTGTAGTCCCCTGCTGAGAGTTTACCTTTTAACACAACACACAGAAAACAAGTCTGACTCTGTGGTGTGTTGCTTGTTTACATTCTGTTATTTCAATTTACAAGTCACGCACAAAGCAAATTGAGAAAGATGTTTTTCAGAACTATTATGAACCCTTATGTCATTCATTTTGTTGTGTTTATTGCAGTTTTTCCACTGAGGAACTGAAAGAGAAAAACTGTTTCTGATGCACACATGTATCAAACAGATAGGCTACTGAGTGGCTATCAAAGGTTTGGGGTCAGTAGGATGTTTTTCTTCTCATTTTTTTGAAAGAAATTAATACTTTTATTCAGCAAGGATGCATTAAATTGATCAAACGTGACGGTAAAGACATTTATGATGTTATTTCTATTTCAAGTAAGCTTAAATGCTGTTCTTTCAAAATTTATGTTCATCAAAGAATAGGCCCACTGAAAAAAACTGAAAAAAAATAGGCCCACTGAAAAGAAGCAACTGTTTTCAGCATTAATAATAATAAGAAATGTTTATTGAGCACCAATCCAGTATGTTGGAAAGATTTCTGAAGGATCATGTGATAGTGAAGACTGGAGTAATGGCTGATGAAAACTCAGCTGTGCTATCACAGGGAGAAAAAAAAAAACATTTAAAAAATGTATCCAAATAGAAAATAGTTATTTTAAATTGTAATGATATTTCATAATGTTACTGTTTTTACTGTACTTTTGATCAAATAAATGTGACTTTGATGAGCATAAGAGACTTGATAAATCTTATCGATTGAACATCAGAAAAGGCGTTGATGGCAGCCATTTTGTTTTTTCCTTACAAATGTGGATGTTAATGGTTTTTAAGTTAATTCAGTCTTTAAAATATATGAAGAGTTTATTTGCAAAAACCGATAAACGCCACTTAAAACAAAAAATCTGTGTATTATTCTCCACATATAGTGTGATCTGAATCCTAAATGCATTTTGTCAAAAAAAGCCGGTATTTTCCACTTTCAAGGCATTGCGAGTTCAAGTTTTACTGCAGAAGCCGATAAGCATCCTTGTAGTTTGTAAACAGAAGCCGATAAGCCCATTTTAGCGAATCAACGCACTGTATTCAGGTCAGGTGACAAGGCTACTTTAATTTGAAAAGACGTGCTAGCTGAGAGGAGTTTCGTCAGAGGTGACTAAAAGTGATTGAGGATGGATAATTTTGACGATCTTGATGAACCTGTGATATCTTCTTCAGGGCGTAAATGAAATGAAACTTTGCAAAAGCAGCGTGTTACAATGTTGAGGGAAAAGCTCCGTGTATTGCGTGTAATCACATCCATACAGTCTATGATCACAACAACGTGTTTTTTAACTCTAAAACATGAAATGTGGAGTTATCTGCTTTTGCCAAACAACGACTGTTGGAGTTATCTGCTTTTTCTATAAAACAAACTTTTAATATGTAAAAAAACATACTTTCAATGAACTTTCATTTTGTAAATTACCTGTATTTGTTTAAGGTATTACTGCTTAATCAAAACAACCCAACTGCAGTTTGATTGGTATTACTTGGAGTTATCGGTTTTTGCAAATGAAGTCTTCATATGTACTTCTATGATAATATCTTTTGTTCTGTTCTTAGTTATTCTGTTATCCTTCCTTAAAATCATTATTTTCATTTGTTTCTGTTAAGCCGTTCATTTTCCGCCCCACTCAGGAAGTGAAAACAAAGACTGTCTTTTTTCTGTTTGGTAAATTTAGGCATCAAAAACAGGCCATGGATGGTGGCCATTTTGTTTTTCTAGCACATGTGGGCGTTCATAGATTTCTAAGTCAATTCAACCTTCAAAATATATGAGCTGTCTTGTTACATCTTTTTCCATGCGAGCGTTGTCGTGCTCAAGGACATGGCTTCTAATTGTCTGAATCTATGACAAAAAGACAGAATTAGGGATTCTGAGCAAAAGGAGATGTTTTATTTAAGCTCCCGTGGAGAAACAGAAGCAGGGGCTTTACATGTTTGAACAGCCTGCTATTGTGCAGTCTCATCTCTCTCTTTTTGTATCCTCATTAATTATCTGTGTCAGCCATAGCTACTCCTGTCATTGGTGCATGTGTGTGTGTTTATGAGCGTTGTTCCTCTTCTGACACGAAGAACAAGCCGTTGCCAATTAGAGACTCTGCCTCCCCCAGGGTGACAGTGTGTTCAACTAAGAGAGTGCTGTCACATCAACTCATGGGTTGTTAATATGGTCTGAGTGTCAGCAGGATGAAAGATGTATATTTAGAAACTAGTGGGGTCACTATACCCTCATGGCTAAATCAGGCTATAGGTTGAGAGGGGCATTTTGGCTGGTTAGAGGTTTGCACTTCAGGGATCCGTATTTTCACCTTGGGTCTCTGACATTTACAGTTGCACCATCGAAATGGTTCGGCTGTTCGGATTTTGATGACCTTTAAATTATTTTCTATAAAAACTGCTTCATACGACAGAATGAAATGTGAGGCGTATTGGTTTAAGGTTGTAGTTTTTATGCTGTGGTTACTTATTATGCCGTGATATGAAAGTTAATGTTTTCACCTACTGTGCTATGTTAATAAATAGAAAGGCAGTCTGTTTCTTCCAGTGTGAATTGTAATTTCACCCAGCAGTACCTTTTTTTTTCTAACCATAATTTCTAATAAATTAATTCCCTCTGGTTGCAGACAAGACCATAGGACACAGTCAATACCAGTGTCAGAAATTAATTTTATTGTAAAGGGAAGGGTCAATAAATGTCTCACATTTGATTTTTCACTTATACATGTTATATATATATATATATATATATATATATATATATATATATATATATATATATATATATATATATATATATAATCCCTCACAATTTAAATTTCCTTGTTACTTTGTTAATTTTGACAGGATTTTTTCTCCGATCCCTGGTTAATTACAATGTGTAAAAAATAGAAAAACTGAGCTGTAACACATCCATATTTTAAATATGCCAGTCGATCAAAGAGTTTGTAAAATGCCTTTAGCATTGCTTATTAGTCAGTCCCAGTAGAGCTGAATTACTGTGTCCTCAATATGAAGCTCGTCCTGCCTCAAAATGGCTGCCTGCGCTTGTTTCACATGGGTATCGTTCTCAGCTGGATGAGCTAGATATGAATATATCTCATCTCTCCTGGCTGAGACAAGCGTGTGTGTGTGTGTGTGTGTCTGTGTGTGCGCGTCTGGTCTGTGTTCTCCTGCTAGCTCTGTCCTGTCAGAGCGCTCTAGCCAGCCCCTGCCCGCCTCTGTCTTATTTAACTCTGCCCTCTCTCTCCACCCTGGGAGATGAGAATCAAAGTGACCGGACACATGCAACCATCTGCCCCAGTTCCATGGCAACGAGCTGCCCTCCCAGACAGAGAGAGAGGCTTTTTGTCTTTGTTGCTTGTGAGTTTGTCTGAACATGACTTCCTAATAAAGGCATAGCAGCCCTGGACCTTTAGCTGTCTCTCCAGCTGTCCAATCACACGCTGTCACCTTTTCACATACATCCTTTTGCAGCGATGGTCAGAGGCCTATAAAAAGCACATGTCATGTCTTGTATATCGCCGGAGGCTTAACGGTACGGCCCCTTAGTGTTACCTCTCAGTGGTGGCTTTTCCTTTTCCTTAGATCTGCAAAGATTCCTTTGGGGGGCGCTGTTGCGCAGTCTGAGACCTTACCTGCTGCTGTTTTTCTTTCCTTCAGAGCTGGCTCTTGGCCGGCCGATCTGGATTCATAGTAATTGAGAGCAGGGAGGGATAGAAAATCGATTGGGAGCCTGGCAGTTCTTTAATGGCAACTCTTTTTACCTGTTATCAAGTGAGATGGGCTGCAGGGGCCCCTGACAATGACACGCTGCCCTCTTAGCAGCAGTTTGACTGATTAGGAGAGACAACGACATGTCAAAGAGAGGCAAAGCGGCTGAAATCACAAAGCCTGCAGGCTCTTCTTCGCACGCTCTGATCATCTAGTGGAAGCTCGATTGGAGCCTGGAGGTCCAGGGGCCCCGTCGAACTCGCCGCACGCGCACACGGGATAAGGGGAGGCTCTACAGGCGAGAAATTGCTTTCTCGAATAGAGTTTACAGTCTGTAGGTTTTTGGATGTGCTTCCTAAACCACTCAGGAATTGGAAGAACGTGAGACGCATATGCAGCCGAACATCTCGACTGACATCACAGATGCAGACCGGTTCCCTCAAGAAGGGCCGTTGGAAAAACAGTCACATGGCTCCATCTAGTGGCAGAAGTGGGATAATTCTGTTCACTGCACTCTGTGTATACCAACAAATACATTATTAAGGCAAGACTGAATTCATAACAGGGCTGTTACAGGGATCATAAAATGGACCAAAAGACGTAGATAGATAGCAAATGTGTGAATGTGATGTGTGAGAGTATCATTTCCTCCGCTATTTCTTCTTTTTCTCTACATGGATATCAGTCACCTCTCTACACCCCTTTTTTAGTTTATCCCGTTTCACAACCCCTTTCTTCCTCTGTCTCTCTATCACTCTCTCTCTCTCTGCTCTTTGTGTTAACCGCTGTGTGGGACATGTTATAGGTAAAGGTCCAGAGACCATATTTGCGGGACAGAACTTGAATGACAACGAATGGCACACAGTTCGTGTCATCAGAAGAGGCAAAAGTCTGAAGCTAACGGTGGATGACCTGCAGCCCTCTGAAGGTACATCACATTCTCAAATATTTTACCATCTTAAGACTCACACACATGCAAATTTGAAAGTTGTGTCCTATTATGAAGTGTAGAGCGCTTGAAGTGGGTAGGATGAAGGTTATTGTTTCGCCATATATGAACATATATGTAATTAAAGCTTTATTTTGAATTACAAAGTTGCCTTGACAATCATACCAAAGATTCAGGATTGCTGACCTAGTTAAAATTTCAATAACTTATTGAAATTTCCTGTTGGTTTGTATCTATTAACATGTACACTGCCATTCAAAAGTTTGGGGTCGGTAAGATTTGATGGAAAATACTGTAACAGTAATATTGTGAAATATTATTATATTTTAAAATAACTTTTCTATTTAAATATTTTATAGAATGTAATTTATTCATATGATGACTTCAGTTTCTTATTATGCTTATTATTAGCAATACTAAAAACAGTTGTGCTGCTTAATACAACAACATTTATAAGAATTAATACATAAAAAAAGCCCCAAACTTTGAATAGTAGTGTAATTTTATAAATACAAATCATATAAAATAGGTAAAGATATCCTTGTTAATATTGCCTTTAGGTGTATAGCAGGGTTTCCATACAAGAAAATAAATAAATAAATAAGCTTTGATTTTCAAATATGAAATCACAGATATTTTATATTATATAATATGTATATAAATTGATTGGTGTAGCTGTTGGGTGCATGAGAGAATTTTAAATGAAGTGGAGAATCAAAATGTTCTTAATATTTACACATAAAAAATACCTCACATTACCTCACATTTCAAAACTAAATCTACAGTTTAAAATATGAATTATTCTTTTCATCACTGAATTTGAAATCGGGACAATTGTGATGTCACAATGTGTAAACGATTAACTTCACACTGCCCCTGTTATTAGCGTTGTCTATATTGTGATTATTTTATATAGAGAAAGCCATCAAAAATCGCTCTCATTATAACCGCAGGAGCAGTCAATTAAAATGCATTGCATGACTCCTTTAAAATCCCATGTAAGATAAATCATCTGTAGTGTTAAGATCAATCTCAGGGACACACCACAGAGTATTACATGCTCATAATTATTTCCTTTAAGTAATTGCATATACTCTTTGCTAACGGTCTTGAGGAAGGGCCTTTCCTGAAGAGATTCAGTGGCTCACTTCCAATAGCTTTCCCTCAGTGCTCCTCAAGGGCAAAAACACCTTTTGCAATTTGCCCACTGAATGAAGCATCATATGAAAAAGGTAGTGCTTTCCCACAGTGCAGTACAATCATCTTTAGTTTCTTGCTGAACTTACTGGTGTGTGTTCGACACTTTGAAATAGACTTGGTATTTCACTTAATGCTGATGCATTCGGAGGCCAAACCACTGAGGGAATACATTATACTCACATAACCTTACTGATTTTAGAGTGAAAGAACTTCCTCTTGGGAAGCTTTAAAAGAGGTTTTTAAAATATTTAAGGGCTTCTTTCTCTCCCACTGGATCGCAGAAAGATGAAGTTAACCTTTTTTCCTTCAAATCCCCTAAAATACTTCTAACAGTCTTCCAACTCTTAATGCTTTCATGTTTTTCTAGTCTTCCATGTTTATTAAAAATCTCATTTTGCTGCAGTAAATTTAAGTCGGCCCATTTGGCAATACTGCGGCCCTGTCCCAGATAGTGGGTACATGCTGTCTGTGAATTCCATAAGACTGTATGGTGTCCCATTTGTCTTCTACATGATCATGTATACTGTATGCAGCATTGTCAGCCTTTTGGGACAGGGCTGGTTTTGACACTCTCCCCTTCTTACATTAAATTTGTTTTCGATTATTTGCCCTGGTAAGGTCAAATCACGGGAGACCACACGCAGCTGGAGTTCCACAATGTGGAAACAGGAATCGTAACTGAGAAGCGTTATATGCCCGCCGTGCCCTCCAACTTCATTGGACACCTGCAGGGTTTGTCCTTCAATGGCATGTCCTACATTGACCTGTGCAAAAACGGCGACATCGACTACTGCGAATTGAACGCCATGATTGGCTACAGGAGCATCGTGGCAGACCCAGTGACCTTCAAGTCTCGCTCTAGCTATGTGACCTTGCCCACGCTTCAGGCCTACTACTCCATGCACCTGTTCTTCCAGTTTAAAACCACTTCACCAGATGGGCTCATCCTGTACAACCGAGGAGATGGCAATGACTTTATAGTAGTAGAGCTGGTTAAAGGGTGAGCTCCATTGGTTTTTAATGCACTACGTTTGATTTGAATGCATAGAATATGTGATGCGTCCTTCACTAATTGTCTTTATGACTTTTTGCATGCAGATATCTCCATTATGTGTCAGACCTGGGAAATGGAGCTCATCTCATCAAAGGAAATTCCAACACACCACTAAATGACAATCACTGGCACAATGTGATGATCTCACGAGATACAAACAACCTCCATACGGTCAAAATAGACACCAAAATCACCACACAGACTACCATGGGAGCCAAAAACCTGGATCTGAAAGGTACTTTTGATGTTTTCTTAATGAGAAGGATTTCTCTGGATGATTTTAACTGATCATTAGAGCTTAAAAAAACACAATGATTACATAAAATAAAATAAAATAAAAATAACTATATGAGTGCACACTACTATTTAAAAGTTTTGGGTCGGTAAGATTTTTTAAATGATTTTTTAAATCAAAATTTGTAATATTGTGAAATATTATTTGTAATAAATTCATGTGATTAAAGCTGCATTTTCTGTAGCCATTACTTGAGATTTGAGTGACACATGACCTTTCAGAGATTTCAAAGAACAGCATTCATTTGAAAGTCATTTGTAACATTGTAAATGTCTTTTACTATCAGGTTTGATCAATTTAATGCATATTTGCTGGAAAAAAAAAAAAAAAAAATCCTAAAAAAACAAAACAAACATATTGACCCCAAACTTCTAAATGTAGCAATTTGACATTTACATTGTTGTGTATTGCAACAAACAAATGAACCAGCAGGGGGCAGTATGCCTTTTCTATGGCAATTTACATAACATGCTCTCTTGATAGTTGACTTGAAAAGACATCTTCAGTCAGAGCATAATATTTCCTGTCTCTGCAGGTGATTTGTATGTGGGAGGTGTGGCCAAAGAGATGTATAAGGACTTGCCAAAGCTGGTGCATTCTAAAGAGGGCTTCCAGGGCTGCTTGGCATCTGTCGACCTGAACGGCCGTTTGCCAGACCTGCTGTCAGACGCACTGTCCAACGCCGGCCAGGTGGAGAGAGGATGCGAAGGTGAGGAAAACGGTATGAATGAAACGTCCACCAGCTCGGCTTTGCGAGGTCCTTCGCTTGATGACCTCAATCTCCAATCCTTGTCTCCTCTCATGCACTTGTTCATCCTTTCTGCTTCTTGTTCTCTTCTTCTGTTCTGTGTTTTCTTCATGCTGGGCCATTTTTAACCAGTTTGAGGCTTCTGTGTTTCTCTGTTGGCAACAGGAGTGTAGATGAAGGGTGAACGATATGGACATGTCCCTATCATTGTTAAGAGATCTTGTGTTTTTTCCAAGCTGTAACTGCGATGAAGCTAAAGAGGAAAGAGACTGGTTACTGCCAGTAGCTTTTAGTAGTTCTATTAATTAATGAAAAATAGTTAACAGTAATCCTTTTTTCATTGAAGCTCAGAAAGATAACGAAATCATAAAAGCAAGTCATAACTGAGGATGGCCCATAGGACTGCGGCGAGAGCTAGCAAAAATACACCATTTTGTCTTCTGTCCTTAAAAGATGAATTGAATGCATTAAAACTGAATGCAGTGCAATCATCCCAGAAGGGAAAACTAATTTAAAAGGGGAATAGAAGAATAGTTATGAGATTTATTAGCAGTGACACTGTGCCTATTGAAAGTGACGTTTCAGATATGTAACATTATGTAAATAATTTTAATATTGAAACAGTAATGTTTAAGCTTATGAAGTTACATGCCATTCAAAAGTGGTTATTAATATATTAATAATGTTGTTACAGAAAATTCAGTTTCAAATAAATGCTTTTCTATTGACCTTTGTATTCATCAAAGAATCCCGAAAAAAGGTTTTCAAGGTTTATGCAAAAAAATATTAATCAGTACTGTTTTCAACATTAATAGTAATATGAAATGTTTATTGAGTACCAAAACAGCATATTAAAATGATTTCTGAAGGGTCATGTGACACTGAAGACTGGA
The DNA here is from genome assembly GCA_036784905.1 of Acrossocheilus fasciatus. Classification (NCBI taxonomy): domain Eukaryota; kingdom Metazoa; phylum Chordata; class Actinopteri; order Cypriniformes; family Cyprinidae; genus Acrossocheilus; species Acrossocheilus fasciatus. The sequence continues at coordinate 18,032,321 of CM071949.1, forward strand.
AATTCAGCTTTGTCATCACAGGAATAAATTAGTTATTTTAAATTATAATATTTCACTGTTTTTAATGTTTTTTTTTTTTTTGATCAAATAAATGTAGCCTCTCACAGCTAATTGGAGATAATGAATAATAATGCATCAAATCAAAAAAAAAAAAAAAAACACCACAATAATATAACAGTTCTATAATAAATATGTTTATCTGGATATCTAAATGGAACCTTATCATAGACTGCAATTATTTTTAAATAAATTGAATTATCTTAACAACAAACTATCTGTAAGTCTACTGTTAAAAGCAAACCTATTTTTTACATTTCTGGTAACATTTTGTCTGGCAGATTGTTTTAATATGGTATATCTGTATATTCAGCTGTAAAAGAACTGCTAATATTTGCTAAGAACCACAACATTGCATGCATAGAAATCTTCCATTATGAATGCACGTATTCATTTTTAATAAGCTCATTTTGGGATCCCATTTACAGGGAGCGATCATGGCTGAAAAATGTCCTTCTGTTCAAACCAAACCTACGCTACTGGCTTTTATCATCTTCATCATACTCTCTCTCGTCATCTCTAACTCCACCTCTCTTCTTCCCTGGGTCTCTGTCTGCTTTCTTTATGTCCTCTCTCTGTTCCCTTACATTTTTAACGACTTAATTTGTTATAATCACAGACATTCCAGTGCCTCTACTAACATCTTATATATTTTGTTTTGTTTTTTCTTTTTCGTTTGGCTGACAAAAGTTGCATTGCTGAAAGCTGACTTGCAAGGTAGATAGCCATATGTGTGTCTTAACCGATGCTCCCTCTTCCCCCCCCTCCAGTGTGAGCGTCTGATGTCGTAGATCACGTTTACCCAGCAGCCGGTCTAGTAACTCCATCACCGTAAATACAAGCACCGTCCGCACACCTTGTATTTACAGCCTCCCGGTCTTAAACTGTCTCAGAGTGTCCTGTGTCATAGTTTTCCCTCACTTACCCGTCACTGCTCTTTTCATTGGAGCGTACATCTGTTCTGTTGTTTACTGGAGGCATGCGTCCCCCCTCCCCTCTTCCGACAGTGCCCCCCTCCACCCACTGCATGCGGTTTCAGCTCCTTCCACGCCAAAATGCGACGGAAATAGTCTATAGCCTTTACCCCCCGATAAGGGCCTTAAAACTAGATGGAATTTCCCAAGCGGTTAGGGAATCTCTCGAAGCCAGATTACTCCGCTCAGATATATAACACTCGGTTTGAGAGAAGCTCGTCAGGGGAGCGAGCCAACGCTCTGTTTCTCTGCCTGAGACTTTAAATGAGCTTCGCTCAGACAGATCAGGTGAGACAGGAAGAGCGCAGCTCCTCTGGATCGTACCGGCGACTGTGGTAGCGTCTCTCTCTCTCCTCCTCCTTCTCCCTGCCAGACTCGCTTCACTTCCGAGTCAAGTGGCCAAGCCGCAAATGTGCGACTGATTGGCCAAATGGCTGAGTGATGGAGAGGAGGGAGCGTTTGAGGGCCAGGGGCCTGTTTTACATGCCGGCTGAAGTAATGAGAGAAATGAGAACAGAAGTGTTTCCGCAGGCTGTAATATGCCTGGCTCGTCGCCCCGTCGCTTCGCTTCTGTAGACCGAACACAAAATGAGCTGTTCCAGACGGCCCCCATTTATCTTACAGCCCCGAGTCCCCAGGGAGTGCTGCTGCTTTAAACCCACCTCAGCAATACTAGGAGCAGATGTTATTATCACACTGGGGCCTGTATTATTACTGCAGCCAATACACTGCGCATTACCGCCAGTGCTACTCTGTCACACAGCCACTGGTGCAATGCTCGGATTGCACTTTAAAATCAAGTCACCTGTCCATATTTAATGTCTTCTTGAGTAATGAGACCGATTAAAGGCGCACTCAGTAATTTTTTTTTTACCTTGTTAAAAAGTTTTAAATAGTACTTTTTAAAAATCGTTCTTACCTGAGACAAAGACTCAATGCTACACTTTTAGAAATAAAGGTAGAAAATCTGTCAGTGGGGCCGTACCTTTTCAAAAAAGTACCTGTAAAGTACTAATATGATAATATACAAATTATTTTACATGTAGCAGGTCACCTATTAATACTATTATATACTTTTACTCGTGAAATAAGTTAATCATGACTGTAGTGACATTTAAATCAAAGAATCATAATTAAATTAATCCATGTATTTAATTTCAGTATTGATAATATTAACAATATTAAGCACATTTTCAACATTGATAATGTTAAGAAATGTTACAAATTAGCATATTAGAATGATTTCTGAAGGATCACGTGACTCTGAAGACGTCAGCTTTGCCATCATAGGAATGAAGTATTCAAAATATATTCAAATACAGTTATTTTAAATTTCAATATTTTTCACAGTAGTTCTGCTTTTATTGTATTTTATATTAAATTAATGCTTTGGTAAGCATAAGAGACTCCTATCAAAAACATTACAAATCTTACTGACCTAAAATTTTGAGCAGAAGTGTACATCTACACCACTAGGTGTCAGTGTAAGTCTAACTGTAACAGTAATAACTTCCTTATTAATATATCATGTGAAAAGCAGCATGTCAAATGAGTGCTGTAGTATTCATAAAAATGCCAGGTGTGCATTCAGTGGACATTTTACTATCCTATTATATTCATAAATGGTGTAGCTGAGGTCATACATACCCAATATAGTGTGTCTCGATTGTATTCATACTACATATATGCATAATTACAGAATGTAACTTTATTAACTTAAAAATTAAGTTTTTTTTATTTAATTTTTTTTTATCAAATGTAGTGCATAATTTTGGATGCTGTCTTATTAGCCATCGCAACATGAACAAAAAATTACTGAGTGTACCTGTTTTGTACAGGACTTTATTTGGTGATCACCAGAAGATAATGACATAATATACAGTTAAGCTAAAATAAGCACACTCATTATGCAATATGATATATATGATTTATATGTTTGTTTCTTGTGCAATAGTAACATTTGAATGTAACACATTTGTGTGAATATTTATTTTATAGGTTATATATATATATTATACTATTTATAGTATATTGTTTAATATATTTATAAACTATTTTCTTCATCCAGTCCCTAAAGTGTGTCTGAGAAAGATTAATATTTAGTTAAACAGAAGATTTTGTCTTCACTGGAAGTTGTTGTTTTTTTTATTATCTAGGGGAGTGAGCAGATGGGACGGTTCTGTGTGGCTGTTTCTGCTGCAATAAAAGCTTTTCACTAGTGTGGATTTTTATGTCGTAAGGGGCCCATGAATTTATATACCCTTCTCTTTTTCTTCCTGTCTGTTTGTTTCTCTCTCTCTCTCTCTCTCTCTCTCTCTCTCTCTCTCTCTACACTACTCTGTCATCGGTCTCCTCAGGCCCCAGCACTACCTGTCAAGAGGATTCCTGCTCCAATCAGGGCGTGTGTCTGCAGCAGTGGGAGGGGTTCAGTTGCGACTGCAGCATGACATCATTTGGAGGGCCGCTCTGCAATGACCGTGAGTCTATCACCTCTCCTTCTTCACAGCTACTGTAGGAAAACCCAGCGCACTGAACCAGAACCACCTAAATTGGTTTGTCAATGGATGAGAGCACTTGTGCCGCTATTATTTATGGTACTCTAAAAAACGTCAGCCACTTTAATGACTATTATATTTTTAGAATGTGGTGTTGAATATATAAACTGTGAAAAATAAACGCACCCATTCATATTCAAAACTCCCATACAGTACTTCACAATGCAAGGACTGAAGTCAAAAAATATGAGATTCCACTGATGCATCAGATGTGACATGTCACATTGAATTAAAATGGAATCTCAGTGACCCTTAGAAAGTAGCTATTTTCAGAACAGAATACTAACATGCTGTGTACTGCATACTGCACAGAATACTCCACATGCTCCCACTATTTTTAAAAATAGCATGTGAGTGTATGCATTGTGGAAAACAAATATTGAAAAATAGTATGCTACAATGTTGTCACATGACCTGTTTGATTCAGAGAGAGAAGTCTAGTTATCATTTTAAAAGTAATTGTGCATTTTCATACATAATGTCAATTTGTGATCATTGTGGCCAGTATACATACTAAGTCATCCTGTTTAATGCACACGGGAAAAATCATATCAACCATAGTATTCATAGTATTACAGTCTATACTGGGTTAAATTAGTATTCCATTCTGAACATAGTAGTTTCATATTGTTCTTACTGCATACTTCTAAAACCACTAGAGGGGGTTGTGGACACTGCATAGCTAGGGATCTGCACCATGCTGCATATCACAATATGCTGCAATGAGTATAAAAAAAAATAGATTTATTGGACTGTTTCTCATAGATATAAATTATATGCAGAGGGAGACATCGCATAATATTGAGCTGTACCCCAAGAAGAGCATTGACTGAATTTGGTGTGAAAACCCCTAGTGCTTGTAGACTGTGAAAGTGCTGAGTGCCAGGAATCTGAAGCAGAGTGAAAGTCCTTGAGATGGTTTACGGAGAAGATCTATTACAGGCTCAAGCCATGCACAGCTAATCCATTCTGCGGGTTTGCCAAACTGATAAGAGCCCGCCTTTGTTCAGGAGGAAGAAACCACATAGACGGCTTGCATTACATCATCCGCATCCCCACACCTCGCTGGAATCTATTCAGTGTGTTTTTAGAGATGAGAATGGCAGAGGACGATAGCATCGCTTTTGCTACCTAATTAGAATTATAAAGAAAAACACATTTCTTTTAGCTTACTCTTTTCCCCCCCTCATATCTACAGTGATTCAGATCGATAAATGGATAAATTGGTGGATCTCGCCTTCATTATTATATGTAAGCCCATGGGTTAATGATTACAGACTGAATCCATCTTTTACTAGGCACTTATTTGAGCAAGGAACAGACAGAATGATATGTGCACACAATATTAATGTTCCTGCACGGTCATATGCTCATGCGCACACACACAAAGGCTCATTTAGATGTGTAGAAGCCCAGTGATCATCAGGCCGTGAAGGCAGTGCAAAGAGAAAGAGGCTTTGTTCGAGCATAGTGGCAGGGAGTAAAGCCTGGGTTTGAGACTCAGCTGCAGACATGCATGACCACGTCATTCCTCTGCACATACCACAGACCTATACTCAGCATCAATTCTCCATCTCTGAAACAAGCTTTCACTAACACATACGCATGTGTGCACTGATCAATACACAGATCCCTGCGGGGTGGGTGCAGGGTCAAGATTTAACAGTTGCCACGCGCCAAATGCGAGTAAAAATGAGTAACTCACCACTGACAGGGAACTTTATTTGTAAATGCAGCATTGTATACTGTATATATCGTTTTATTGCATTGTACGTAGAAATTCTTGCATTAATCCACCAATATAAAAACTTAATTAGCAAAATGATGATCTTCATGTTTTTGTTTTGTTAAACTGTGAGATAATGAGCAAATTAATAATTTTCATTGCCTGTAGGAAATATTAGGCTGATAAATGTTCTCAATTTCTGTTTTTATGTAAGAGAAAAAAAACTAAATCAAATTTTCATGATGACAAATGCATGAACATTAAGCTTTATTATTCATATTCATATTTTAGTAAAAATGCAGAAAAACAAATATGGTTTCATGGCCTGTAGGAAACTGTAGGCTGGTAATTTTTTTTCAATTTCTATTTCTATGCAAGAAATAAAAAAACACAACTAAATATTATTTTCATAATGGCAAATATATGTTCACGTATTAATTTTAAACGTTTAATTAAAAATACAGAAAACATGGTCTTAATGTAAGGAAAAGAAAACACTAAATAATGACAAATATAATCACATATATATGTTTACATATTAATTTTAAATGTTTAATTAAAAATGCAGAAAATAATATGGTTTCATGGACTGTAGGAAATATTAGGCTGGAGATTTTTCCCTATTTCTATGCAAGAAAAAAACCCTAAACCTAATTATCATAATTTTCACGTATTAACATTAAGAGTTAAATTAAAAATACAGAAAAAAATTAGTCTTTTTCATGATCTGTAGGAAATATTAGGCTGGTATAATTGATCATTTCTTCATCATTGGCCTTTTTGGCAAAAATTGGCAAAAACACTGGTTGGGTGCATTTGTCCGTTAGGCTCATCAAGCATTGATTCAAACACACTTCAGATCTGAATGGCTATGATCAACATGAACCATTTGGTTTGAGCTGGTTATCAAAGAGCACTTTAGAAAACTAGCAAAGAGAAATGGCAGAGCCGGGATTCTCCAATGAATGCGTGATTAAATAATGACCACCGCTATAGAGAAAAACGTGAAGAGATAACCTGATTCTCACGTGAGAAATGTGATATTAAATCCGATGAATCGCGCCATTTATGACAGCAACGCACCCGTCTGCTCTCTAACCGAACAATATGTATTTAAAGATGTGCTTCATTTTTAATTAGCTTGTTGCTTATCGGACGATCTTGTTTCTTAATAAACAACATCCCACCGGCTACTGGATCATCATGGGTGGGGGGAGTTGATTCATGCTTCTTGTAGTCAGTGGATAGATAGGGAGAGGGAATATGAATGTAGGGTTCATTATTTATTTGTTCTCTTTTCACTGCGTGAATCATTCCTCCTTTCTTTATAAAAAAGGAGGGCAGAACAACAGACCATTGTAAACATTGGACACAAATACTGGAGTGAAATGAGTGGAAGATAGACATTTCCACTTATTCTCCCCTACTGTTTAAAATACTTGAAACCTTTTTTCCTCCACAGAATGAAAGCACCAGTATTAAAACATGCTCTACTTCCTTTGAATCTGCTTTTGAGGTCAGCTGAAAAAAGAAATGGATTGGCTGAAACATGTGACTGCCAGAGAATGGCGAGGGTCCGCTGCTCAAAGCGACACCCAGCGTTCACCATTAGGTGGCAGCCTTGTAAACAGAAAAAGAAGCACATGCTCATTTCGCAGGCTGGGTTCTCACATTCTTTTAATATCTCAGGGAACAATTAGCTTGCTATAAATGCTGCAGACTGGTTCCCAAATTGTTTCATGAACCTCTGGAGTTGTGATATGATGTTTCATTACGTATCACACTGGGTATTGCTAAAGTCACAATGATAAAATTGTCTTCCGAATTGAGCAGTATCAGCTTCTGCTGCAGTCTGTTTTGGAGCCCCTGGCGAGGCGGCTCTGATCACCCGGCTTTGTCAACTTTAATTATACAGTGCTAACGATGCTCAAAGCTGAGAGGAGGGAGAAGCAACGATCTCCTTGTGTGAGAGGAGATGACACCAGTGTCACTTTTAGTGCATCTTTCTTCACACTCCAACTGGAGTCTCTGTGGAGAAGCACACCTGCAGACTTTCTCCTTGAACCAACAAGCAAACACACCCACAACAGGGGGTGCACAATTGGGAGAGGATGAATCATACACCATATTAATTTAATATGTTCCTTTTTGCTTCATTTGTCAGTGACAAAACAAATCAGAGATACACTAGATTTGGGGTTTTGACTGATGACACTTTTAAACTGCTCACTTACACACCCTATTCTACTTTCTAGTAGACTAGATTGGATTTTTGGTTCTCAACTGGGGGGTTGTGACCAGTCTTGGACAGCAGGGTAAAATATACAATGCTAAATGCTGACCATATAATCATGCAAAGTCAATAAAGTCAAGAAGTCATTCTAAACCTTGTCTTACTTTCTTCTGTGGAATGAAGGAAGTTGGGCTCAACATTGTTTTGTTCTCACACACTTTCGTTGTATGAACAAAAGTGGTTGAACATTTTTAAATATTCTTTTGTGTTCCACAGAAGAAATAAAATTGTACAAAATTGGAGGGTGAGTAAACGATGACCAAATTTCTATTTTGGGGTGAACTGTCCCTTTAAGAAAATGTTTTTTTCGGTCTTTTTATTGTTGACGTCAAAATCTTGGCATCCATCTAAGCAGTTTTTTGACTTGTCAAACTTGTCACTTGGTACAAATTAGACAGATGGCAACATGTTTGGGTTGCACGACTTGCCCTCATTTTCCTAAACTGTGAAATTAACCAGTTTCATCACAAAATCTGCAAACAAAATGTCAAACACATTGCAGATTTATTCAGATAAAAACGGATTACAATTGCATCTTAAGCCTTGCTTAAAGCCTTGAAGCTATTGTTGAATCTCGCAAGAAAGAAAGACCGCTATTGAATCAAGTCAGGTGCTGTCCGTGGTGCTGAAGTGCACCCAATGACTGTCCTTCCGGTGAGAGAACTCATTCAGCTACACAATGGCCGAAGAGGGAGGAGTATATCAAGGTTTGACTAGTTTGTGAAGGGAGAGAGAGCCCACACTCTCTGAATTCCAGCTGGACTGTTCTCGAGCCACCCCTCTGTCAAGGAGAAACGAAGACAGGAAGAGAGAAAGAACGATTAGGAGGACGAGACACGAGACCCCCCTTTCCACAGCTGCACGCGCCTCCCTGATGATCGAGGGGGAGGGAGAGAGGAAAAGAGGGGGAGGAAAACTCAGCCAAGCTTCACCGTTCTCTGTTTCCCCTTCTCTTCATTCAGAGGGTCTTTTCCTCTAAGCATGCTGCTTAGGAACGCTTCTGCTTCAGAGACGTTGTAAGGAGTGAGAGAAGAGGAAGGACTTTCTTAACGCTGACATTTTCAGAAACTCTGAGCACCTTTTTCATATGAGGAGCACTTGACCACTCTTGCCCTTTCTTGGTTCTCTCTTCCTGTCCTCCTTTGGTGTGTCTGCTAATGTTTCCTCTGAGAGTCAGTGCGGTCTCAGACAGCCAGGCAGTAGCAGAAGCAGCAGCAGCAGCTCTTGTGTGGTGTGTGTGTGTGTGAGAGAGAGTGTGTTTGTCGTTTGGGGAGGGGGAGAGGCACTCTGTATTGAGTTAAATGCTGCAGCGGCGATCTCGTCTTGTGTGTGCCATCGCTTCTGGTAGTCTCCCTGCTCCTCTCCTGTTCTCTCAACGGGGATAACGAGGGATGCAGCCTTGTCTTCATGAGATACAGCTGGGATTCAGGCGGTAGGAAAAGTCCAGGACTGCTTGGAGGTCTGTAACAAAGGCTGCTCACTCTTTTCTCCCTCTTCTCCAATACACCACTACGCCTACCTTACTGGAGTACTGGATCGGATTCCGTGGTTTCTTTGTGGAGGATTTTGTGTTTTTAAATGCCATGAAGAGAGGAATTTAACCCAGGATCAATATCCTTCTGAAGTTTACCTCATCCGTGCTCTTATTTTTTTTGTGGGAGAACTCTGTGGAAGTTCCCTCTCCATGTGGATTCGGCACGTGCTGTTGTTCTGCCTCTCCATCAGTGATTGGGCTGTTGCATGGTCAGGATCCGAGGCTTGAGCGGGACATGGGTTGCCAGGTGGTCTAAGGACGCCCCTCTTTAAAGTCCTTGCACTCCGGTAGCATGCTGCGTCTGTGGCCCTGCGGGGCTCCTGGTGGTCTTGCTTCCATCCTGCTCCACGTCAGCCTGCGCCTGGCTCTCTGGCTGCCACCGCTGACTTTGGGGTCAGCCCTGGCTCTGGCAGAGGGGCCTGGGGAGCTGTACGTCCCTCAACATATGCCTCATCACCTCGTGCCTGCCGCCAGATCCCACGCCCCCCTGCGGGCAGGACATGGTGCGTAGCTTATTCGACTGCCACATTCACCCTCTCACCGCTTTGCCATTCTGTAACCTTTCGTTCCTAGAGTGTCTGTTTTCTATGTGCTGATATTTTAGCATAAGAAGCGATATCATGCTCTTGTAATCTCACGGTAATTGGCCGAGGTCTATGAGTGTACTTGCGCAATTATGTGGTCAGGATGCAAATGCGATCTTTAAGAGGTGTTTGTGAATATTATGCAGATGCATTATGCAGAGTACAAATGTTGAGAGCATAATGTTGGCTGCACCACGATCACTTAGCGACCAGCAATTCAGCGTCCTGTTACGCTGACTATGCTTGAATGCATGCGTCTTTGTGTTATTTCTAGGGGCCATCGAGGGGGCTGTGTTTTTATAAGCAACGGGGCAACATCCTTAACCTCTCCAGTTCGAAAGGCCACATCCGTGCACGCTGACTCAAGCTGACCTTTGACATGATGAAATTCTATTCAAATTGCATCGTGGTCACCGTACCATGTTGTGTGTGTGTGTGCATGGATTTAATGCAGTGAACCAGCCAAATTGAATGTATTAGGTCTAGAAGGGACAGTGGACAGGCTTTTATGCGACTGTTAGACCCCAGGGCCATCCCGAGATTTCCACACTGGTGCACCCCCCACACCTCCGTTGAAACTCTATTACTTCTACATTGCCGTTAAATCCCACTGGCCACCACTCCTGAGATCGGTATACAGTATAAATTGAACACCTTCTGCTTTATTGCACCAGATTTTTTCCCCCCAGTTTGTGTTGTAATGTCTCGTTGCGGCTGGCTGTTTAAAACTATCAGGGCGATTTCCACGCTGTGTGTGCAGAGGGGCTTGAGCTGTCAGTATGTGATCCACTGCACTTATATAACGAGACCTGGCTGCCTCTCAGCATTATCCTCACCGATTATGCTTTGATAAAAAAAAAAAACACACACTATTGAATAGAGGCAGGAGGAAGAGAGCGGAAGCTTGTGAAGTGAGACGAGTCATTTATCATCCTTTCTGAAAGGCTCTTAGTTTTTCTTCTCTACCTCCTTGCCTCTCTCCCTATCACTCTTTCCTTCTGTCTTTGTCATATTCTTTTTTCCGTTTGTGTGTGTGTGTGTGACACAGCTGGCATCTCTAATGGCAGGGTGTGCTGAGATCACAGAGCCCCGCTGCTCGCATGCGTCCCCCCAGGCGGCGAGGCAGCACATCAGGGTCCATTGCTTCTGCCTCCGCCCCCCTCCCGGCCAAGCTAATCTAAACCTCTCAAACCTCCGGACCTCTTTTGCCGGAGAATATTCGGTGACATTGTTCGCAGCTGAGCATAATTCACAAGCTCTGATAATAATAAACTAAAACCGAAGTCGCTTCCAGCTATGTGTCTGCTACGCTATTTACAGCACCAGCGGACACCTTCTCAGCCGAACTGCAAATCTGTCCAACCCTACCTGCTTCCAGCACTGTTTTAGTATGCCTCGACGAGGAGTTTGAGAACAGCACGGGTTCTGTTGTTGCAGCAAAATTACCATTTAAAAACCATTAACAGTAGGTTATGTGGAGTGCAGAAAAGTGTGTGCGTGCACCCTTGTCTGTGTGCACTAGTAAATGTGCTCTCTCTCCCACTGAAATGATTGGATGAGAACTAAAAAAAATGAAAGCAGAAAGCGAGGCAAATCATCAGAAGTTACCCTGGGCTCCAGCACAGTGTTTTTAAAGTCAAACCCATCCCCTTTTTTTCCTTTTCGCCCTCTCATTTTGCTGCAGTCTTGCACTTTTATCTCCCCTTTCCTCCACAGTTTCACTGTCAACTATAACAGAGGCTACATTTAGATGAAGTTATACAGTAGAAGAACGCTTCGTTCTCTCACACCTACAGAAAAATAGATCCTATGTAACTTGCGGTGTAAAATCGAACAGTGTAGGTTTAACATCACTCCCCCTCGTTCTTTAAAAAACGTGTTTGTGTGTGCTTGCATATGTTTCCAAAGGCTATTAATGAGTATGTGAGCTGTTTTAGTGTGCTGCCTCTCTTCTCCATCACTGCAAATCTGAGTAGAGATGGAGTAAGTGAGCTCATGGGGTTGAGCAATCTATCTCTCGGTCTTTTTTGCTCTCTTTTATGTCAGAGCTATAGTTTGAGAGGCCCGAATTGCTGTAATGAGAGGGTAGCATGGATTTGCTGGTGAATGGTGATGTGCCCAGTTAAATATGATACTCAGAGAAGCTGAGAATTGGAAGCGTAGGCTGTCCTGACTAAGAGGGAGATAGAGGGAATTAAAAGAGGCAAAGGGATGAGCAGAGTGGTCAAAGACTACATGCACTTGACAGTGATATTCCACTGGGAACAATACAGCATCTCCACCAGCAAACACAGTGAGACAGTGAGTGACTGTACAAGGCTGCAGGCTGCACTCTATAGTGGGTGCATTGTGTATATGTGTGCGAGTTTATATGAGAAAGACATATCATCCCCTTGATAGTATGGAGGTGATTGATTCTTTAAATGCTATACACTTTCCCAAGAGAATCTGCAGAAAGTGAGAGAGAGATAGAAGGAACAATAGCTGTGGTGTGTAATCTAAACCCAGTCAAGCCAAACCTCTAGAGAGATTTCTCATTATGTCACTGTAGCTCACACATGGGGCTCAGGGAGGCTTAGACTGGACGTACTGACACACACACACACACACACACACACACACCTGCAGAGATTATTACACATGCTTCCGTCTAATAAAAGAGTTATTTGTGAATTCATCGCTCAAAGTCGACACAGCACTTTCTTTTATTCCTCCATTTTTTTATTTCTTTACCTTCCCTTCCTTCTGTCATTGGTGCATTCCTTCCTTCTTTACCTCCTCCTAATTTGCTTTCTCCCTTTCTTTCCTCCTTTCATTCCTCCCCTTTTTTCTCTCTTCATTACCTTTTTCCACTTTTTCCTTCCTCTGTTTATTTCTTCACTTGTTCCCTTTATTTGTTTGTTTTTCTTTTCTTTCTTTCTTTCTTCCTTTCTTCATTTCCTCTTTTCTTTCCTTTTGTTCTTCTCCCATTTTCTTCCATTTGCTCTTTTCTTCCCTCCATTTCATTCCACTCCTCCTTCATTCCTGCCCTTTTTTCTTTTCCTCTACCTCCTGTTCTTTCATTTCTTTACTCTTCCCTAATTGTTTTTCTTTCCTCCTCCTTTTCCCTCCTTTTCTGCTTCATTCGTTCCTTTCATTTCTTCATCTGTAATTTCTTTCTTTCTTTCTTCTCCTTTTTTCTTTCTCTACTTATATTCTTTCCTGTCACTTTCCTTCCTTCTTATTTTTCTTCCTCCATCTTCATTTCTTTTCTCATTCTTAAATACTCCTTCCTTACTGTTATTTCTCTCTTGTTCTGTCATCCCATCTTTAATTTTTGTCACTGTTTTCTCTGCTTTTATTCTAGCAAATACAAAATGCAAATCATAAATAAAGATCAACACATACATATACACTCAAAGGATAATTTACACGCTCACACACCCCCAGCCTAAGCCTCATCGTCTCCTAAACCCACTGGAGGAGCTCAGGAGCCAAAAGCTCGTTATAAAAACACAAAGCAAATCAAAACAACATCCACTAAAGTGCCACAGCAGACAGGCTTTCAGCCAGCACAGCCCTGACCACTCATTCCCAGCTCTACCCTAATTGGCTCTGGAAAGGTCAGCAGGAGAAATACCAGAGCTCTACCACGACCACAAACCCCTAGTGATCCCTGCCTTTTTCACTCTTCAGTGGTCTCTTTTCATGTATGAACCGCTGGTTTTTCTCCAGCCACGGCTCATTGTATTGACTGGGTCTGTGAAGCAGCATAAGAGTCGGCCGCGGCAAGTATCCTCAAAGGTAAATTGCACTGCCGTAATGTGCTGTATAACGCACTGCTATCCAGATTTGTAGAAAATTCAGTTTGTGCCAGGCTATTGTCCTTGAATTACGTTGCACTAAACATGAAATAAATCAGAAGACTTTACATTTCACAGTGGGTTTTATTGTTTTATTAGTTCTGATTCATTCAGCCCCCTCAGGTCTGACAATAAAAGCTGAAGAGAGTATTAAAGAAAGGAAAGGAAAATGTTTTGACAGTGCCAATGATGCATGTAAAAATCAAACTCATGAGGCGTGCAGGAACTGAACAGTATTAGAGCTGTCCGTGTAGACTCTCGACTGCGTCCCGAGGCTGCCACCCACCCACCCACCATAGAGCCTAAACTCTCCCAACCGGAGACCGAGTCTCTGTCAGTCAGCCGGAGGATTCCTTCACGGGCAGACAATAAAACCATGTGTTGCGCTAGACCCGTCATAAACATGACGTCTCGTTTTGAAACCTGCGCCTTAAGTTGATTCCTGGAGGGAGGAAGGGAGAAACCGCAGTCAAATTTACGAACGTTTCTCTCTGGCTTTTTCTGCTGATGATAACGGCCAGTTTACTAGCATCAAACACACACACACACACACACACATATGCAAAGATATACACATTCATCTACACATCCACAAACTCTTAGGTTGGCCAGTGTTCCGCTCGAGCTGTTGCCTGTAATTACCCAGTTGGTGTGGAGCGCTGTGGTGTCAGTCTGGTAATTGGAGCTGCAGTAATTCACTTTTTAATTGCCTGTTTATTATTGCAGAAGCCTCAGTTTTGTAGTTGCTGCACAGCTCGCGCTGAATGTTTAATAAACAAATACAATGTCACAGACTCATATTTCACGTAAACATTATAATTGCTTCACATAAAAAAACATCAACACACTCACTCTCGCCCACACACACACACACACAAACACACACACCTATTCTTCTCAGCATAATGGAACAAAAAAAAACAATTTTCTGTCCATAACCTGCCAGGTGGATAAGCTATCAAAACACACAGAAAATAATACACCACATACCTGTAAAGCATCCAGCGGGGTCCAGAACCTTTTTATTTTAACCTGGAAAGAAACATAAACATGTACAATTTGAAGAAAATTTAATAAATGAATTATATTTATGGTTGTCAATTCATCTCATTCAAATTGAAATATATTTCTTAACATTACAAAAAAAGAGTAGTCTCAGACTTTTGGACCCCATTGTACTTATTTGTATCCATATGATTTGAAACATCCTTAAGTCACTGGCGATGCTCTTGAGACTTGTGAAGGTTACAGTACAGCACGTCATTTCATTTTTGGTGGTTTGAAGTGTTACTTTTAGATTTTTGTATACTTCTCTATGTGGGGTCTTCACTTTGCCTTCTGTTTATTTTGACAGCATTTTCATACCAGTGGGGTGCATGTGTGTTTGTGTGTGTATGTGTGTACTTACGTGTACACACTTGATGTGCAGAACTGTAGTGTAGTGTGTGTGTGTGTGTGTGTGTGTGTGTGTGTGTGTGTGTGTGTGTGTGTGTGTGTGTGTGTGTGTGTGTGTGTGTGTGCGTGTTTTTGCCTACCGGGTGAATGACTCCAACCCTGCAGAGTTTGACTGATGTTCCTCATTCTAGCATGCAAGTAGGAGGTGGGCAACCCAACACAATGCACCGTAATTTTAGACCAAACTGCCAGGGCCTTCACAATGCGTCTGTTCTAAGGAAAGAGGCATCTAGGGACATGAAGCAGAATAGAGTGGGAGCTCAATTCATTCCCCATTCCAAGACACGAGCACAATGTTTTGTGTTTCTGAAACGTTTATTGATGGAAAGTCAGCTCAGCGCAGCTTATAAATATTGTGTTTTCAGCAGTATGATTTGCTGTGTATAAGCCCCCAAGACAATGACTGTATTGGATGTCATTGATTTTACATTTAAACATGGATCCAAGAAATCAGATGATAAAGTATGAATTGTTCCATCCTCATAACTTTTTTATGCATTAAATTATAGCTTGAAGAGGGGGTGAGAGGATGTCTCATTATGTCTCAATGTGTCAGAGCACGTATGCTAACTGATAGGCTACATTGATGGGAACTTTTGTGCAAATAAAGAGTCTTTTCACACTAAGAACGATAATTACAAAGATAACTATGTTAGAGTCCGCACCGTATCATTCTGTTTATTGCTGCCGTTATGTTGTCTGACACTTTAAATGATTCCAACAATATCGTTCCTTTGTGCCATTGTAGTTGTGGTGTGGACTTTGCTATTTATTAAAATTAAGAATGATTTTTAAAAGCATATCTTTATCGTTACACTCCTTGGTGTTAAAAGGGTCTTCAAAGGCATAGTTCATCCAAAAATTAAAATTCTTTCGTAATTTAATCACCCTCATGTTGTTACAGCCTTAGGTAAAAAAAGAGTCTTAAAGGTAGAATTCACAGAAAAATGAAAATTCGGCCATTATTTAATCACCCTCATGTTTTTCAAACCTGTATGCCAACAGCAGGAGGGCTAATAAATGGTGACAGACTGTTCTTTTTTGGGTGAACTATTCCTTTAAGCAAAAGTAGTCTTTTAGCTTGTGTATAAAAGTGGAGAGGGATCCATATGGAGCCTCTGAGACCCTGGCAGAAGAAGAAGCTGGTGCGTAATTTAATTTCACCAGCACATAAAGGAGATTACGGCTATGATGGGATTCCAGAGGGCCAGGTAATATCTATCTCATTAGAACAGCTCTCCCAAGCATTCACACACAGCTCTTCTATGGGGCGGCAGTCGGCCCTCTCTCCTTTGCTTGTTCCTGCTGATTGACCTTAGAAGGGCGCTGGAGTGGAAAGACCCGCACGGTTGTTAGGTAGCGAGGGTCTTCTTTAAAACCCAGACCCAGCTGCCCACCCAGCCGAGATGATGGAACATATTTAAGGGGCTAATGGTCTGGCTTGCACAAAGAGCCTGCCTCATTTAACAGCATCAGAAAATAGACTTCAGAGAAGAGGTTTAACCCCGTTAGAGGGAGGGCAGCAAGCTCCTTAACCACATCAGGGATGGGAGCGAAAAGTCAGGCTGAGGGAGATAAGAAAAGAAAGAAAGAAAAGAAAAGAGGGTGTCTTGGAGAAGCTCCCAAGTAGTTGGGATAAGAGCCGACTGCACGAACACAGAATCCAGCAGATATTTTCAGCATTTCGCCATTCGATTGATAGTGAATGTGGAGACATGACAGGAAATTATGGAGAGAAAAAGGAAGAATAGGGTCAAGGCTTGACGCAGGCCATATTCAAACCCAAATTTCCCACTTGTGCAACATATATTGCTTTTGAAACATGTGTCACTATACCACGCCTGCAAGAACCCAACGGGATCTCTATTTTTTGTCTCTCATACCAATTTGCAGCCTCTTTCTTATGACAATTTATTTATTTATTTATTTATTTTCAGCACGAATCAATAATTCATGCTCATTTATTTACTTGGCAAGTGGCTGCATTAAAAAAGAAATGGATAATGTTCAGTCAGCCCTCTCCAAATAAAGTACTAATCACTCTTTTAGGGGTTTATTTTACGATCTGTTGTCCGTTAAAGGGGTAGTTGGCCCAAACATTTCATTATTTACATACCTTCATGCCGTTCCATGCCTGCAAGACTTACTTTCTTCTCATAAGATATGGAAACACTTTATTTTACAGTGTATAACAGTAAATTTTGCAACTGATCCTCAACAAAATCCATTATACATTTAAGTACT
This sequence comes from Acrossocheilus fasciatus, assembly GCA_036784905.1. NCBI lineage: Eukaryota > Metazoa > Chordata > Actinopteri > Cypriniformes > Cyprinidae > Acrossocheilus > Acrossocheilus fasciatus. The sequence continues at coordinate 18,049,585 of CM071949.1, forward strand.
GAGTAATATTAATTAACTACATGTACGTACTATATGGTTAGGGTTAGGACTAGGGTTTATTTTATTGTTACTTGTATGTAATTATGCATAATTAATAATAGTAAGTACATGTAACGTGTAACAAGGACACCCTTAAAATAAAGTGTTACCAATTTAGTGTAACCAAAGATATTTTGGTTTTATTTGTCTATACAGTTGACTGACTTCCACTGTATAGACAAAATAAGGTGAGACATTCTTCAAAATATAATTTGTTGTTCACAAGAAGAAAGGAAGTCATAGATTTTTGGAAGGACATGAGGGTGCGTAAATGATGCTGAATTTTGATCTTTGGGTGAACTATCCCTTTAAATGCATGTATGAGTCAGATGTCAACTTGTATTTTTAAAAGTTGATTGCGCTGATTTTAACTTTGTGCACTGTGCATTGCCCATTTGTGCCCGTAAATCTCTGCACAGCTTTACGCTTCCCTTCCTGGCAAATCCATTCACTCACCCACAGCTGCGAATTGCCATCATACTGAGCGACAGATATGAGGCAGGCAGCCGTAGCGGTTCGCACGAAACAGATTTCAACAGAGCCGAACTCTCATCCCTATCCGCTTCACATCCATGATGGCCTGTGCGCATATGTGTGTGTGAAGTTCAACCATCTGAGCCCCGCTAATGAGCAGAGCTCATTTCCCTGTGTTTGGAACAAGCCCGTCAAGGGAGTTGTCACTAACCGGGCGTTAGTTTGCGCGTGAATCCGTGCACGCTCGTGAACATTTGTGTACCCGTGTAAGTGAATGTGCCTGCCCCGGAGGGGGTCAAGCCGATCGCTGACACGGTGTGAAACAGTCTCAATGAGATACGTTCAAGGGGGCCGGCGAGAGCCCGCTGGTGAAAATCACACAGAGTGGAGCTAATGAGCACGGCTCTGCAAATAGAGGAACGTGCCAGGAAATAACCCAGCCCTTTTGAAACCACTCTCAGCGCTTTAACTCGGGGGCCTCTTGCTCTTCTGAGAGCTCCGGCCTCCTCTGGGTTTTTTCCCCGTGCTGCTTCGCCGCCCGTCTTATCTGCATCTGGAGCTCAGAAGCACAGCAGTCACGCTCCGCCGAGAGGAGAGTGTTGAAGTGCGTCTCGCATCTCCCGAGGCTGTTATCTTGAGGTTGATGAGCTCTTTGCTCTGCGAACATTACCCCGAGTGCACCTGCCACAATCGAAGTGCTTTCGCCCCGTTTTGCTATTGAAGTCACGCCTGATCAAAAGAGCTAGTGCGGTCCGCCAGTTAATGAGATCAACTCCATTAGTAGCGTTTCTCTCTATCTCTTGATGCAAAAACCTGGAGAAACCTTCCTGCAGGCATTGAATTGCAGTGACCCCGCTCACAGTAAGCTACCTGCCTCTGACACTGTAATTAGCTCCATCAGGCATTAGCATGCGTCTCGCTGAGCAGGAATAGCTGTCTGGTCCGTGCCGTGTTTGCCCACCTTTGGCAGAATAAATGCATGCAGAAGTAGGTGCTGGGCTGGATTGATTGTCCGGTGTGTCGGCGGGTGAAGAGAGCGGCTGTAATCAGCTCAATCAGCCCTGGGCTCGGATGGGGGGTTGCGTGCGTTGAGTAGTTGTAGCGAGAGCGACTCTGTTTAGCTCATGCTTCGGCAGACACAGGTGCTCCTGGTGACATCAGCGTAGCGAGGGTCACATAAGGGCTATAATTTAGCCAATCAGGGACCAGCAGGGGCTGTCTGGCACTCTGATGGGTTCATCAAGATACTCCCGCGCTTTGTGTAATGGAGCAAAGCCATGCATACGCACGCACACACATGCAAAATGGAAATACTTTTCCCACTTACTTTGATGTTCTTACACTTAACATTCTGTTTCTCTCTCTTTCTCGTTCTGCAGCGGGAACCACATACATATTCGGACGTGATGGAGGGCTCATTGTGTACACATGGCCGCCCAACGACAGACCGAGCACACGAGCTGACCGACTGGCTGTCGGTTTTAGCACCCAGCAAAAGGATGCAGTGCTGGTTAGGGTGGACAGCTCTTCCGGCCTGGGAGACTACCTGCAGCTTCAGATTGTGAGTCTTACACAAACAAACACACACTTATTGTTGGGTTACACACTTTGAGGCCACTAGTGAAAATGCATCCTTTTTTAAATTCAAGTGGAAATTTAGTTTGAATAAATTACATGAATTTCAACTAATGCAACAACAACAAGCTGCATGAATTCCACAAGTTTGTGTCAAACCTGACGATCGTGTTATCCAGCATTATTTGAGAATCGTCCAGTGAGTTGAAAGAGCATCTGACCATCTGTGCAAAGAGTCGCATGATAGGTGCCAAAAAATATAGTCATTTAGACCAGAAACTCTTGCAGAATCTTGAAAACACATTAAATAATATTGGACTTGAAACTATTTTTACTCATAACTAATAAATTTAACAAATATTTTAAAAGAATCTGTATGTACACATTTGGAGAGTGAGAGTATTTTCTTGTAAAATTAATCTTTGTTTTATTTTCAGCTCTGAATTTTATTTTATTTTCTTTAACATTTTATGTCATGAAAATTTGGTGTTGAAACATTTTTACTCAGAAATTGTTACTAAATTTCACAAATAATTACAACGAATCAGCAAATAACACATTGATTTAAACTTGGAATTTTGAGGCAGAAACACTAAAGTAGTATTTTTTGCATAATGTATGCCAATACTCTTTTATTTTCAACTCTGAAAAATAACTTTTAACATTTTATGTCATGAAAATTTGGTGTTAAAACAATTTTTACTCGGAAATTGTTACTAAATCTCATAAATAATTGCAGCGAATCAGCAAATAACACATTGATTTAAACTTGGAATTTTGAGACAGAAAAAGAGGAATTATTGTCTTGTAAAATGTACTCCATTAATCTTTGTTTTATTTTCAACTCTGAATTTTATTTGATTTGATTTGATTTTATGTCATGAAAATTTGGTGTTGAAACATTTTTACTCAGAAATTGTTACTAAATTTCACAAATAATTACAATGAATCAGCAAATAACACGTTGATTTGAGCTTGGAATTTTGAGACAGAAACACTTAAGTAGTATTTTTTTTGTATAATGTATGCCAATAATCTTTTATTTTCAACTCTGAACAAATAATTTTTTACATTTTATGTCATGAAAATATTTGAAAAAAATATTTTTTTTCTGTTTTGTTTTAAGTGTTTCAAAATCTTAAAGCTTTATTTCCAGGTTTAAACGAAAAAATCCCAGAATTTCAATATGGTCTCAGACTTTTGGTCTCAACTGTTTGAACTTGCTCAAACCTACACAGATTCCCCTGAGAATTCCTGCTGTTCATTCATTCTCACACAAACCCCAGACTAGAAATTCACAGAAAATCATGCTCCCGACGAGCCCTGTGAATGATCATTAGGGTAATCATAGTGTTCTACGCCTCCTCCAGCACTCAAAGTGCTGGTCTGTTTTAGAAAGTTCCAGCGCCTCAGACCGCCCTCATGAATAAAATCTGTATAATGTTCAGAATAGAAGGCGCTACCAACGCTTGCTCAGAGGATGCTATTTGATAGAACCCGCATTTCCTATGACATGCTGTGCTGGAGGAGTGGGAGGTGGAGGAGGTGGAGGCAAGGGGGACGGGAAAGTGTTTGGCACTGAGCTTCGAAGAGTTGTATGTGTTTTTATTTATTTATTTTTCCTGCGTTCTATTTTTTTTGACGCCCACTCCTGCTGTAATCACAAACTTGATTCCCAGAAGAATCAGCGAGCTCTCTCAGGGGTGGCATCATGGCGTGACTGTTGCACAACTGCCTCAGCAAATGCTTTCCGAGCGCGGTGAGGTAATGATTTCTCCAGCTGAGCCCTGGAGTTTACGATGCATGCTGGTGTCTATATATGACTTCAGCTACAGTGCTGCAATGCCCCGATGTGCTTCACGCTTTTATTTAAAGGGGTAGTTCACTTTAAAAAAAAGGAAAACTCATTTACTCGCCCTCATTTGATTTGTCGTACCAAATCTGCGTGATTTTCTCTTTTTTTCCCCTAACATAATAAGTCATTTTTTAAATGAGTATCCTGACCATTCGGTTCAATAAAATAAAAGTAATTGAGTACTGAAAAAAACTAATTATGTTTGTCTATCATTTTATGATTTTATAATCCTTTTGTGTTCATTTTGACGCTTTAAAGCTTCAGTCCCCATCATTTTTTAATTGCAGGGGAAAGTGCGACCTAGTGTTCATTTTGGCAGCCATTTTTAATTTAGTCTTAGTCTTAGTCCTGTCTCAAATGTATGTTTTAGTTATTATCATATTTATTGAAACTTGTCCTGTTTTTATTAAGTAAAGTTTTAGTTGATGAAATGTCTAAGCGTTTTAGCCTAGTTTTAGTCAATGAAGTCATATTTTCGTCATGCTGTATAATGGTTAAACTGATAAAAAAAAATAGATTTTTGCTCAAAATTATAATCGTAATGATTGTTGTCATTTGAGAAATTTACTTTGAATTTCAGGTATTGCATTTTCACCAGTAAAGCACAAATCAATAGAATGTTGACTCATACACATGGCTTATTTTACCTCGTCTAGTGTAATGATTTATTATAGGCTATTTATTATAAAAATTAATATCAAAGACTTATGCACGCTCTCTGTCTATATTATGAAAACTGGTCAAACAAATGAAAAATATTATAACGCTGAAATTCCTAATAGTAATTCCAATAATTCCATATTGCAGTAGCCTAGGTTTCTCTATTAAAACAACAGCGGTTGAGTATATGCATTTATTCAGCAACCACAATCGCAAACATTGTAATGGAAATCTCATGACAGAACACAGACTGGCTGAGTGACACTTTCATTTAGATCGCTAAACTCCAGGTTGCTTGTCGCTGTTTTCAGATCATCGTCAGTGGCGCTTCCACAATGAAGAGCAAGCACCTGCGCATGGTGTATCCTTGTAACAGAGAAGCACTGAGTCAAGGATTTGAACTCTTGATATCTGGCAACCGCACATATGAAAGCTTGCGTAGTAGAGGCGTGTACAGCAGTCTGCAATAATATTTTGTGTCCTTTTTGACAAAAATAAAAAGTTTTAGTCTTAAATAATACATTTTAGTCTTGTCTTTTCTCATCAACGAAATTGCATGTTGATATAGTCATAGTTATCATTTATTGACCTTATTGTCGTCTCGTCTTCGTCTCGTTTTAGTCATGGGAAAAAATCTCGTCAACGACCATTTTTCGTCTTAGTTTTCATTAACGATATTAACACTAGTGCGACCAGCACATTTTTTCAGAATTTCTGCTTTTGTGTTTCACGGAAGAAAAACAAATCATGTTTTAACACAATTTTCATGACAGAATTTTATTTATAGTGAACCGTTGCTATAATAAAAGACATTTTCTACACCAAAAGCTTAAGCAGCAACAGTATGTTTAATTTGCATGCGCATACATGTGAACCCTGTGCCCTATGTAAATTTGCAGCACGGATATGTTGTTTCAGTATGTGTTATCGATCAGCAAAATCACACAAGCTCAGAGCGCGTGAATGATATCAGATGCCCAGTAGACTGTGGGTTATGATTTACCATCTCATGTACTCAGAACATTGTGTTCCTCGCATCTCAGCTCAGATATTCGCTTGAGAATGCAAGGTGGGTAGCAGTGGTGTCTTCGCGAAATGCGTCGTAAAATGAATTTGCAGGAGTTGCGTAAGCCCAAGATATGTAACACTTTACATAATGCCCGTAATTAAGATTATCACAGATTATATATTTCCATATATTGGCATGACAATTAATCAGGCATCCATGACTGATATATGGCTTTTTGGCACAGGGATGGCAGGGAATGTTTATGAGCAAATTAAAGGCCCTTAATGTCTTGATGCGATTAGCGCTGGATATCTAGGCTAATTCTAATGTGTGACTGGTGGAGTCTCTGCAGTGCTACGTCTGCCATTTTTGATGCTTGTTGGACTGATGACTGCTAAGCCAGCATAAAAGGTATTTACTAAATGAATCAGCCTTGTGTAGGAGGGTAAATTAGCTGTACCTACATCGCTAACCATCCATAAAGCAGTTGAAATCATTATAGATTTCCAGTACCGTTTTTACCCCATAATTAACAAGGGAAAAGAAAAAAAAAGATTTTCCCTTCCATTTCCATAAATTATATTTAGGCACTGACAAGATTAAGTATGTCAGTATTGACATTAATGGCGAGACTGTTCGGTGATGTAACGGAATGTTTTGATAAACCTGTCTGTAGGCTGGGAGGATATCATTATCCAGAGACTGCCTTTCTGAAAGTGAATTAACTTAGGATCATTGACCATGTTAACGAGCGGCCCTTGATGTCCTGATTTTTCAAACAGACAGTGGTGTCCCTCCCCCCGCGCCCCGTTTCTGCTTATGACCCTAAACACTTGTGACAGAGTTCATTTAAATCTCATCATATCACCATCACTGGGGATTATCATTAGTCATCGTTCACCCCAAATCATTGAGCCACTTGCTCATGCAGAGAGAGAGAGCGAGAAATAACAAGACGGAGAATGAGAACTGTAAGGAACGGTGAGACAGGCACTGTACAGAAAAAGAAAACATTGGTGCACATTCTTTCACTCAGCATAACAGCGCATTTTAAGGGGTAATGGCCTATTAAATACATTTCTTCTGCTCAAGATGAGCTTGCCAGCTGCTCGAACCCATGGCCAAATGCCCTGCGGACCGCCCGGCCATTTGTGGCAGCCATGCAAGCCGCTAAGCAGGACAGGAGCGAAGGAGAAATGGATGATGACTGTAAACGAGTCAAAGCCAAGTGATTATACCCCTGGGGTTTGACCAAATCATTAGCACTTTCTGACCTCTCACACTCTCGATGCCAAAAGTGTGTGTATGTGTGTGTGTGTGTGAGCTTGTGGGCAGTCTAATGAGCACATCAGTCCAATTGAAGAATGGTGACGATCACAGCTAACTCAGCAGTGAGAGGTACAGAGGTGTGAACAGTAGTACTGACAAGGGGATAGGGAATGCGTGTGTGTGTGTGTGAGAAGGAGAGAAAGGACGTGAAAGGAAACAGCTTTCAGAGAGCACCTGTGCTAAGATGTCGGTGATAGCAGGACTGGCACATTGACCATGTTAAAGGAATAGTTCACTCAAAAATTGAAACTCACACTCGTATGACTTGTTCTTGCATGGTGCACAGAGTGTGAATTTTTGAAGAATACAATGGAAGTGAATGGGGACTAAAAAATGTGAAAAAAAGTATTACAAGCCATATAATATTACAGTCTTGATCGTAGTGGTTTCATTACCACTAAAGACATTTGTGATGAGAGAACCAATAGTGTAATGCATCAGTGTGCCATTTTTGTAGCTCATGCAACTTGTGCATATGACACTACCATCCAAAGGTTTAGGTTCGGTGTGTTTTTTTTTTTTTTTTTTAATGTTGGCTGTGTTTATTTGATCAGTTAAAATAGTAATATTTTGAAATATTATTACAATTGTTAAAGTATTTTCTATTTGAATATATTTTAAAATGTAATTTATTTCTGTGATAGCAAAGCTGGATTTTCAGCAGCCATTACTCCAGATTGTCACACAATCCTTCAGAAATCATTCTAATATGCTGATGTGGTGCCCAAGAATCATTTTTTATTATTATCAATGTTGAAAACAGTTGTTCTACTTACATTTTTTTTTGTGGAACCTGTGATACATTTTTTTCAGGATTCGTTGATGAAAAAGAAGAGCATTTATTAAGTAGAAGTTTTTACTGTCGCTTTTGATTAATGTAATGTGTCCCTGCGTTTTGCATAAAAGCCTAAATTACTCTTTCAAAAAAAACCCAGATTTTTCAACCGTAGTGTATGTAGTCCATTTAAATTCTTCAGCAGAGGAAAAGATCAGTGTATTAACTTTCATAAGTTTCAGACTTTCCTATGGTAAAACAAATGGCAAATACAGAATATAGAACACAATTCATATGGACTAGTTTCATGATAAAATTATGCTGCTTTTTGTTGTTTTAGAGCATTACAGATCCAGTCCCCATTCACTTTCATTGTATGAAAAAGAACGACCAGGATATTATTCGGAAAAATCACCATTTGTGTTCCACTGAATAAAGATCATTTCCATTTTCCGGCGAACTGTTCCTTTAAAATAGGGAAATTGAAAATGGATCTATATAATCCTTATATATATAAGTATATATTTTTGATGTCTCCAGTCAAAGTGACTCAGGGCAGCCCGAGAGACTCATATGCTCACACATGCACGCACACTCACTCACATTTGGATGGAGGTGAAAGTGAAAGAGAGTGACAGATGCTGATTTTCTGCTTCACTTGTGTCTGAGTGGGCAGGACATACCTGGTCGGACATGAGTGACGTGTGACATGGCTCTGAGTGACAGCAAAGTGTCTGCTGACCTCATACCGTCAGTGCGGACTAAGCCTGTCTCCACCCAGCAGCTTAGATAGAAACAGCCAGTGCTTTGGAAAAATGCCATTTTGTTTCTCTCAGTCGAAACTCAGCGACACTTACTTCCTCTATCCACTTACCCGCATAATTTGAGTACAAGTCATTCATGCGCTCTGTCATTTTTACATACCGTCAAACTATATGCCAGGTCATTATGCAATTTACGAGTGGCGTGGAGAACAGTTTGACTGGCCACAGACGATTTAATGTTTGGTCTTCGTCAGCCATTTTTTCTTGAATAAGTGCGCCATATGGCAAACCGTGCTTTTGCTATCTTTAGTATCTGAAAGGATAAGCAGACAGATGGCAGCAGAAGTAAAAGCTGAATATTTAAATTTATTCATCAAAATAAAAGAGACAGGTGTTCTTTTAAACGCTCTCTTTGTGACAAACTCAGCCCACTCGATCCTTTGCATTTTTTTTTTTAAATGTTTACCACGCTTTTTTCTTCCGATTAGAGTCAATGCATGAAAGAACGTGTTACTATTGAAGCCCAGTGACGGGTTGACAAGGATCACTACAAAAATAGCATCGCTCCAGTCTGCCTTGGATTTGTCGATTGTAATATGAAATGATATTGTCTGCGAGAGATATTGCATTCAGGCCGCCGTTTGTATTTTTTTGCCTTTTTTGTTTTTTTTTCTCAGCAGTAGGGAGACAATGTGCATGACTTCTTGAATATCGTCTGTAGACAACACCCAGGGTATGCATGTGGTTTTCAGGTTCGAGAGGAACTAGGACAGAGTGCTATTTTCAGTTTTTAGAGAACTTGGAAAAGAATTCTCTGCTGCCAAAAAGATTCATGATCTCACCAGATCCAGTCCTTACCAGAAGATAAAGAGAGATTGGGAGAGCAAGCGAACGCTAGCCCGTGCGCGAAAGAGAGAGACACACAAAGAAAGAGAGGAGAAGGAGGGGGTGAAACAACAAGAACTGCTTGCCAAAGTGGAATTATTCTGCGGACACAACAAATTTATCTGTTTCACCAAACCTGCAGTGCTCAAACATAAGGGCACATGCACTCAGGAGCGTGTCACACACGGTGTGATATTTTGATCTAATATCAAACACAAGTTATTTATGAGAGCGTATATTGCATGTCTGGGTGTTCTATCCAATTAAGTGCATTCCCTTGGTATTAGCTTGAGCATTACTGAGAGGCTCTTTATGTAAAGTGGCTGAGGTTTCCTGGATGCACCAGCTCATTTAAGCTGAATGCCATGGCAGATCAGCATCCCCGCTGTGGCACACACACTCCGTCATACTCCATAAGCTTCTGCCTGCACCTTTTCCTAAATAAGACACATCATTAGTGGCTCTTCTGTCCTCCAGGTTTCCGGGGCAACCGTCCCAGCCCTTTGTGTGTGTGTGTGTTTGGCTTCTCTTGATGGAACGTTCTGCCTGTTACTAATATCACAATTATTCCATCGATTTATTTAGAGCTTAAAGGGATAGTACACCCAAAAATGAAAAATCTGTCATCATTTACTCACCCTCATGTTGTTCCAAATTGTGCAGTTTTCTTTGTGGAACACAAAAATGCTATTTTGAAGTCAGTGGCGTGGTTTTGGACCCAATTGACATTTATTAAATAGACAAAAACTGTTAAATCTCCAAAATATCTTTTTTCATGGCTTGTGTTTCACAGAGGGAAAAAGTCAGACTCGGAATGATAATTAGGGTGAGTAAATGATGATAGAGCTTCAATTTTTTGGTAAACTGCCACTTTAAGGCACGATACCACTGGCAAAACTTTTTTTTTTTTTTTGTAAAGCACCGGTCAATTTTAAGATTGTGGACTATTTGGTTACCACAAATTGTCTTCATTCCAAAACATGTATTTTCATCTGTAGATTTCAATTACAATACAGATCTTTAAAGTCTTTTTGTTTTTCAAATGCAAATTAAACCTATGCACCAAACTTTCTCATTTTATTCCAATCTGTATTTTGAAAGTTTTTACAGAGGGGTTTGCTCATATATAATTTGCTTGATTTATGTAACATTTCATTCCTGGTCAAAATATTTTTTTTTTTTCTGGCTATTGACAGCATTTTTAAAGTGATGAAAATATTAAAAATCGCCTCTGTAAGAACATTTAACTCTAATATATCAACAAAACAAGAATTTTGGACCTGGCCTTATCCAATATTCAGATTTCCTGTCTGAAAAATGTATGCAAATTAGTGTATTTTTAATTAGGTAATGCCTCATTTGCATATTTAAACATAACATTTTAGAAAACTTGTAATACAAAATGTATTCACTTAATGTGCTATGAATATGCAAATTGGGGTATGATGGGGTGATGATTATGAGGTTTTTTTTCTCACCTGTAGTGTCTTAAGTAATAAATAAATATTTGGTAACAAGTATATTTATAAGCACGAGAAACCTACAGCTCTAAACTACATGTTCTGAAGTTCTGAACAACTGAATTATTTTTGTGTCTGGCAAGTGGAGGTCGTTGCAGTTCCAGAGTAGATGAAATGTTCTGTCAATCAGGATGGCACCGTGGTTGTCATCTAATTGCCTACAAGAAACGAGAGAACCCTAGAGAACAGTGTTGCTATAACAACCCCCATTGAGTCTAATGAGAATCCAGTTGTATTAGTTCTTTATATTTATAGAGCAGCACTGCAGGCCTCGGTGGAGAGGTGACATGAAGCTTGAGACGGACATGAACAGCTGAGATGCAGCCGTGTGGAACCAGGCCCTCCTTTTAAATGAAACCCCATCCTTCGCTCGCTTTAGGGATCATTTAACGAACACCGAATCCTGATCACAGCACCCAAAACATTTGTTATTCTGTGATAATCTGGGATTTGGTGTCACGGCTCAATTTTGCTCTCCCCTCCCGTATGTTTAGCCCCTGAGGCAATCATAATAGAGCCGCCTTCTCTTTTTTTTTTTTACAGAAAATTCTGTGAAACTGGGACATTATCTCACCCGGGACTGAATGTAGGACGTAGGGTGTCTCTCTTAAAACTATGCCCACTTTAAATTGCAGGAAGAGGCCCCCCTGTGAATGTCCGAGCCCCCTCGTCCAACTTCAAAAATGCTTACGGACTTCCAGAGCTGGGTAGTCATTACATGTAATCAGATTCCAAAAATTGTAATTGTAATTGTAAGTACTTGTAATTAGATTAAATTACATCTTAAAATACTCGTAATCAGACTACAGTTACTTTTTTATGGATTACATGATTACATATTATTTACATTTATACATATTTTATTGATTCTCCCATATTCTTCTTTCCTTTCTAAAATATACCACGTCTATACAATCAGAAAGTCTTCCAGTTTTGTGGACATTTACACAGAGATCAGTTCAGAGATCACATTTGCATGTTCTTGCTTCTGTGACGTGACACATGACATGCAGATAAAGAAATAAGATATTAACTTTTTTTAGTAAGTGTTTCATTTTGATTCATTTTTAAATTATTTGTTTTAATTGTTTTAACATTTTTATTATTTGTGACCCTGGACCATAAAACCAGTCATAAGTTGCACGGGTTGTATACTTGTAGCAATAGCCAGCAATACACTGTATGGGTCAAAATTATTGATTTTTCTTTTATGCCAAAAATCATTAGGATATTAAGTAAAGATTATGTTCTATGAAGATATTTTGTAAATTTTCTACTGTAAATATATCAAAATTTCATTTTTGATTAGTAATATGCAAAGCTAAGAACTTCATTTGCAAAACTTTAAAGACGATTTTCTCAATATTTAGATTTCTTGCACTCTCAGATTCAAGATTTACAAATTGTTGTATCTCAGCCAAATATTGTCCTATCCTAACAAACCATACATCATTGGAAAGCATATTTATTTCTGATGATGTATAAATCTCAAAAATTCCAAAAATTGACCCTTATGACTGGTTTTGTGGTCCATTGTCACATTTAATCAATTATTAGCTGTTCATTAAACTCATAAACCCCTTGCAGTTCCTTCATAAACCCAGTTTGGGAAACCTTGACATAATGTAATGTTTAATGCACTTTGTGTTGTTGATAACAACAAATGGAATATATTTACCAATATAGTATAAGATTATCCTATTTAAATCAATGTGAAAAACGAGATAGGTCAAAAGTAATTTAAAAGTAGTCTGATTACATGACCTAAAATGTGTAATGTAATGGATTACGTTACTAACTACAATTTTTGTCATGTAATTTGGAATCAGTAATGGATTACAATTTGTAAGTAATCTACCCAGCTCTGCGAACTTCATTGTCATGTCCACGTTCCCCCTAGCCAGGATGTGGTTGATTCAATGCAGTCATTTCTGAGTTTTGAAAAGGCCTGCCACCCTTGGTGTTGGTCCCAGCCGCCAAACCCCGAATGAAGGATGAGGTCAGCTACCCGAAGGGACGGCCTGGATGGAAGGGTGAAAGAGAGGTCGTTCTCCAATTAGAGGAGGGCGTGGCATGTCACATCCCACTAGTGTGCAGGCCAAGCTCTCACATCACTTCTTTGACCACAAAGCTGAAAAGATGTGCAGGGAGTGAGAGATTGGCCCTGGAGAAATGCTGTTAGAGAGCGCAGAGGAGGGTGAAGGAGACGCTGCCCCATTGTTCCCGGTGATGGGAAGAGGATAGGGCTAACGGGCAGAGTCTGTCTTCATTATGGGGTGTGAGAGGCGGAAGGAACATCCAGCTTCAGCCCAGCTGGAGATGACAACATGGGCCGTGTGTGTGTGTGTGTGTGTGTATGTGTGTGTTTATCAGAAAAAGAGAGCTTGTGAGTATCCAGACAAAAACACACATCTCCTGGGAGAGTATAATGAAGTCTGGTGTTGCGATTTGTCCTCTGCTTGCTCTCTTCCTGCAGATAGGTGTGAATTAGGGGAATTCGCGAAGGGATCTTCTCATACACACCTCATTTCATTATTTTGAAATGCCACATGTAGCTTTTGCAATCTGCAACAAATCAATCGAAAGGAGCGCACGTTCCCACAGCAGCCTATTTCGTTGTTTTTAAACTAATGGCCTCCATCTGTTGTAAATATGTCAGACAACAATTTTCACAATTGCTTGCGTTCTTGTGCAGGCTTGTAATAGCGTTCCTAACAAGTTTGCAACAAGTTTTTGGTTAACTAAGTAGTGCATGTGGGCATTCAGGTCATCAAGGAGAGCACAGAGTGGGCATAGTTACTGTTTTATATAAGATGAACAGCAAGTGGATCGTGCATTATTACCATGTGCTTTCATGAGAAGAGATTGTTTGTGCATGAATACGTTTTATTGTAATTAGCAAAAGACAATCCCACCCACTGAGCTGCATCAAATAGGAAACCATTAAGGATTGAGGCCATCTAGTGGTGTGGATGTGAAGCACACAGAGTGATTTCACTCTCACTGCTCGCATTAATAAGACAGAAACATGCATTGATGAGAATTTACACTGAAAATGACAAGCGGCGCATCAGAATAAAGATTAGATTCCGTTTCAGTGAGACTGTCACACATTATTCTGTATGACCAGCATATTGCCTCGAGGCACTGATTTCAAGGGGAAAAATCTTATAAGGTTATTTTTTTCCTGTGATTTCCTGATTCGATTATGTTATCTGCCTGCAGGCTTGTTGAGAAACTTTTGAACATGAACGGGAATGAAAAAGTAGTATTATTTAGTTTACAAGGCTTAATGTGTGACACAGTAAATTTTATTTTGACATTTGCAGCAGTCATGCCACCCCCTTTAAAATTAAGGATTGCTGCTGGTAATATTGTTTTGCCACAAATGTAGCATGTGAGTTTATCTCTTTCCATCTGTGTTGCATTTATATATATATATATATATATATATATATATATATATATATATATATTAGAAATCAGAACCCCACACGAAGCTGAGGGGTTTTGTATCACCCTGTAGGATTGATTCAAAGGGGATTGAGTTGAAATTATTTTACAAAATGAGAAGAAAGAGGACACGGGGTGATAAGAGAGACATAGCTATGCAGGATATCAGTTACCAGGATATCAACAGCCAGTTATACAGTGTAGCGGTCATTCAGCAGTATTCTACAAAGCTGTATAATGTTTTTGTATAATCAGCATTGGGCAATTTAATTGAACATTTTACAAAGCATCAGCTATAGTATGTCTCTCATACTGTATCACTCAGCATTTTCTTTCTTGTAATTGAATGATTTCAGCTGTAATCAATATTTCATGTCATTTATTTCTTTAATTGGTAAGTAATCATGTAATGAGCAGGATGGTGTACAGTCAACCGGTCATTAATCCAGAAGAAACTACTTTAGGGTGATACAAGACCTCCTGCTCTGTGATGGTGTCCTGATCAACATGTCAGGAATTATTTTGTCATGGCTGGCTGACTGTACATTATCACTTACATATCACATTGAAAATGCAATAATACACACTGAATTTGTCTGAACTAAAACCGTCGTATTCTCTCTATATACACAGACATAACAAATATATCCCCACTAATTATCAAAAGAAAATCGCAAAACTGCTAAAATGGAGAAAAATACATGCCGGTTTCTTTATTACTATCCATTTCCTTCATGTAATAGGCTCATTAAAACATAAATTATAGATATTTTTGTTATTAAATATGAATGGTGCCTTTTGCTGGAGAATTAAAGTGGTGGTAAATCTTTCTGATGCATTGTGCTGTCAGGAGAACTTGTGCACAGGCTGATAAACTATCACCTTGTTTGGTCCTCAATAAATTCGGTACATCTGTTATTCTGCCAGTTAAGATGGAGTATAGCTGCCTTTCTATGAGAGCCTTTATTAATAATCAAAAATTGTCTTCCGCAAGGTTGCTAAGACAGAGTGATGATCATTAAATGTGATGTTCATATGCTAAAATAAGCTAGTGCCTATAACCTGACCACTTTATGTTGGCGGAGTGAATCAGAACAGAATGACTATGATATAATCTTAAAGCACTCTTCCTTTATCGCCCTCTTTCTTTTTTTTCTTTCTCTCTCTATCTTTACAGGAAAGAGGCAATATCAAAGTGGTGTTCAATGTGGGCACCGATGACATAAACATTGAAGAAACCTCAAAGTTTGTAAATGATGGAAAGTACCACATAGTTCGCTTTACGAGAAGTGGTGGTAACGCCACCTTGCAGGTGGATGATCTGCCAGTCATTGAGCGCTACCCAACAGGTAAGAGCCCTCAGCCTTTATATGCATGTTCACACACACACACACACACACACACACACACACACACACACACACACACACACACACTCACACTCACACTCACTCACACACAATCTCAGCCATGCAGCTATTCACAATGGGAACAATAAAAGGCTGGCAGAGCTCAGGAAAAAGTGTCTGAATCACAGGGTTAAGGACAAAATGCCTTTGTCTGTGATTGTGGTTTCTCACAGTTAAAAAAAAAGGTAACCCTGGTATCCTTTCCAAATGTCAGCAGAGATGATTGCTCTTGGGGCTTTAGGAGGCTGAAAATGTCAGAGCCAGGGTTATCAAATTCACCAGCCTCTCAGTCGCCTGAAAAGCCCTGACAAAAGCTTGACAAGAGATCAGAGATGAGAAATAATCCCATTGCTCTCGTTTGTCAATCATGATGAAAAGGAGGCGGCTGCATTAGTCTTTTAATTTGTATTTTACTTCAAGCTCTTCTTAAACCATCTCTTCCATTACAGAGATTATTTGCTCTCGATCTTCGCAAACCTCTTTCTTCTTGGGAGCAGACGTGATAGATTGTTGACGGTAAATGTTGAGTGTTCGACGACTGAAGTGGTAATGAAGCTCGGAAAATCTCATGCTTGCCATAAGAGCTGCGTTGTCGTCCGTTGCTCATCATTGCTTTCAATACGGCTCGTCATTAAATTCAAAATGTGCTGGGAAAATGCAAATCTATACTCATGAGACACTAGATCCAGCTGTAGATAACACTGGTTGCATAGAATTGCATTTTGTAATATTTAATTTGGAGAACAGTAAGAATCTTAACAGGATTATCCAAATCCAAGAGTTGACATTTTGTATTTACAACAGCTTAGGCACACCACGACATACGCTGAAACCAAATATCATAGAAATAGACATAAGTTCTTGGAAACAGGACTATAAAGAATACAGAGGGATAGAAATAGAAACAGACACAGAGAGAGAGGTACCGTTTTTTCCTCGTCGAGACCCTCTCATTGTTTTAGTGTAAACAAACAACCCAAATACCAACAGCGTCTTTCATTTGGAGTGGAAGACAATAGCTTGTTAAAATGGAGCCATTGTAATGTGCCATTTTCTCTCAGCTTCCTGTTTCCATTGTGTCTGTGGATTTAGTGAGCGGGTGCACTTGTGATTGCCTGAATACTAATGCATCTTATGTCCGTGGCAGAATGGAAGAAACTTTTCCACTGAAATATTTAAAAAAAGAAAATTAGTCATGACCGCTTCATTTTAATCAGCGCTTGATTGACTCTGCTCTGCGTTAGACGAGATAATAAATGCATTGAATTTAAATTGACAACGAGGGAGAACAAAATGGGGAGCTTGTTTATCTTGAACAATTAGTTCTGTAACTAGTATAGCTTTAGCATACAAAGAAACCATGCAATTTTTCCTTCCACTCTTAACCTATGCTGTCATTCTTTCACCTAACATTTGTATTGTAATGCAGTTGTAATGTAGTAATTACTTATAGCAATAACAGATGTATTAAACTAAGAAATTGAATTTTCAATGTGAAACACTTATTCAACTCCCTACGCATCATTTCATCTCCCTGAAGTCTTGTCTTTTTTACTTTTTTTATTTAATTAAATCAAATTAAAATAAAACTTCAATCAAAATAGCATCTAAATGTCACTGAATGTACATTAGGAGTGTTTTGTATTGCATTTTATTTTGAATTGCAGCAGGGATGATACTTTCACCAAAAAATGAATATTATGCCATCAAGCTTTTTCTTCTGCAGAACTCAAAGTTCTTTTTTGGATGAATTTGGCTGTTTTTATATTAAATGGAAACCAAAACAACATAGGACCCCACTTACTTTCATTGTACAAAAAAAAAAGAAAATATATTTTGTGTTCAGCAGAAGTCATACAGGTTTGGAACGACATGATGGTGAGTAAATGATGGCACAATATTAATTTTTAGGTGAATTATCCCTACAATGTTTCTTAATGACTGTTAAGGGAAGGATTGAGAGTGAAACAAACTGCAGTTGCTGTTGTCAGCGAACGTGATGGAAAGATTTTTAAGAGTTCTGACAGCTCATGTAATCACAGCTATTTAAAAGCAGTTTGATGAAAGGTGAGGGGCGAAACCCCCTATATAGCATTTAAAATCATCTATGCTTTATGTACATTTGTAGACATTTTAAATGGACACTAGCACTTAAGTAGACCTTTTTCATATGTAGTTTTTAAAAAATGGAATGTTCCTGTAATGTTCCTGACAGAATTACCGCCACACGGCTACCGCTGGGCACAAAATGGCCACAGCATGAGGTTTGGACTGGCAGAGGGATAAATTGAGGTGTTGTTGCTGTCCTTGAAAATCACTGTGGATTGCCTAACATTACAAATGGATGCAGAACAGATATAAAAGCACAGTAATGTTTTCTTTGATAATTTAGATGCCTTTGTTGAAACAGGAAAGTGTCTAATATTTACAAAGGAAGAGTGTTCAGACTGTTAGCATGCTAAGCTAACTAGGCAGTCATTTTCACTTTACCGAGAGGCCCTCAGGCAGCTGCCCCCTCATTTAAACAGAACTTGACCATAGCGTGTGTATGTGTTTGTGTTTGTGTTTGTTTGTGTGTGTGTGCGTGCGTGTGTGTGTGAGTGTGTGGGTGGGTGGTTGTGTGTGCGTGTGTGCGTTTATGTGCATTCAAGCAATCATGCGCACAACTTGCCTTAAGTCATCCGGTCCATCCCCCTTCAAGAGCTCCTATTGCTTTTTTCCCCTTCTTGCCTTGTTTCTTTTAAGCTATGATTTGAGACAAATTACTCCTTTCACTCTTGATTACTCTAGGTAAAGTGCACAAGTGGACATAAATCACAGTTAGACCCAACTGTACATGGTAGGAGGGAGAAAATGACAGAATTAAAGAAGGGGAAAAAATACAAATGAATGAAAGTAAAAGGAAAGGGGGATTCATTGTAATGGACTGAGTTTCAAACTTATTTCTGCTCTCACAGCAGAATATAGGCGCTCTCAAACTCAAGTCCAGAGTCAAGCACTCCATCTGTCCTTACGTGCAGCCCTGCGGAAGCCTTATTTCCCTGTCCGCGGGTGTTCTTCTTCTGCAATCACCTATCAAAAACAGTATTGTATTGTGTTTGAGAAGCAATTTAGTCATGTCATTTCAGTGTCAGATACAGAATAAAGAGCTTTACCTCAAAAGTGCGGTCGACTACTAGACCAGCCAACCTCGTGAGGTGCTATAAGCTTAAATTTGGTGCTTTAAAAGTAATAATTTGCCAAAATTTCTCACCTTGCTCTGTCATTTCAAACCTGTATGATGTTCGTTCTTCTGCAGAACACAAAAGGAAATTGTTTGACTAATGTCTTTGCTGCTATTTTCCACATAATTAAAGTGAATACAGATCTAGCTCAGATAACAAGATGACCAAAAATGTTTCATATTCACATTCATTACATGAAAAAGAGCATCCAATATATTTTTACATGATTTTCCTTTTGTGTTCCACTGAAGAAAGAAAGTCATACAGATTTGATAAAATTTTCAATTCTGTCAGTATTTGTGCATATGTATATAGGAAACTAGAACGCATTAAAATGGAAATTTGCTAGTAATTCTCACACTGAATTTCTCACATCGTAGCCTTCGGGCTGACTTTCTACTCTACTCTTGTTACGTCTCGTTGAGGAAACATTCTCATACATTCATATTTTAATCATACTTTAATCGCATATAGAGAGAGCGAGACTTGTTTTTGATTGACAAATAACAAGTTAATGGCTCATAGAGTAAAAAATGTGAGGCGTAATTATACTCTTTGGAAATCTGAGCAAGTCAGATTCGTGTTGAATTTTCCAGTGAAGTCAGGAGTGGTAATTATGTGTGGGCCGTAATGGGAGTGAAATAAATGTTTTCAAATAATCTAAATTCAATAGAGCTACCGTAGCTGGCTCAACCTGGACATGTTGCGTAAATATCTGCATTTAAGCACAGCTTCTGCTCGAGATCACATGGTGCCCACCGTAGCGAACGAGCGAATAAAAATGTTTACATATAGACATCTCTGAGGTCAAAGCTTTTGTCAGAGCAATTTCAAATTCACATGGGGAACATGAACATGAACTGATCTTACATGCATTACTGATGAACTGATAATCTTCCTGTTGCTTTAATCCTTTGAGTGTTTTTTCTGCTACTTTGATGTTTTTAAATGTATTGTGATCTGATAATGTGAGATTTATCATATCAAAAATGACTGAAAATACCTTAGATTAGATAGCAAATGTGAAGCTAAAATCAAATTGGTTGCAAAACGCTGGAATGTACTGTAATGTCAATATTTAGATTAAAATGAGCTAGTTTTCATGTATAACTAGATGAAAAATCTGCTAAAAAGATTTAAAAGATTACTATTTTGTAAATGTATTATGTAAAGGAGTGATATTGTGTATAAACGTGATTGAGTTTGGTTGATTTCTCTTAACACGAGAAGAGTAGGTGCATATTTAACATAGTGCTTCTATTAAAATAGGGTTAATTTGTTTGCTTAAATTTTAATTGAATGAAAAGCTTCATCATTCTTATGTATGCAACCTTGGTGTTCCAAATAAAAAAAATGAAAGAAAGAAAATAAGAGAAAAAAGAAAAGAAAAAAAACAGACAGTTAAGGCATATGTTTCACTGTAGGTTTTAATCTTTGACCTTTCAGATTTTTAACAATGAAATGTCTCTTTAAACTTTAAAGGCAACATTGATAACGAACGCCTGGCGATTGCTAGACAGCGAATCCCATATCGGCTTGGTCGAGTAGTTGACGAATGGCTACTCGACAAAGGTAAAAACACTGATTAAAACTTTAAATAAAAGATAATTTGATCATAAGCAAGTGATATTTTGCACAGCAAATAAACCATCTAAAACATAAATCCCCTGTATAACCAAGTTTAAAAATTAAACAAATGTAGTTTGTAATATATGCACTGTGCAGTTCAATAATGTGTTGTTATACTGTACTTGTAAACCTGTCAGAGGTTAAAGGGACTGGTAATATACTGATAACTGAAGTTAGTTCAATCATTAACAAAATATGTTTACATCATTAAAATACCTATTTAAATAATGTTGTTTTGCAGCTGTAATAATCTAAATGACTAATTAAAGTACATGTCCACAGTGGAAATTATTTGAATTCATAGTGATGTACACACTCTATTTAATGTATATATGCATATCTTCTTGTCATGCTAAACATATTTTTTTGGAAACTGCTAAAGTGCACAGTTAAAATCTCAAAGCAAATGTCTCTTAAATAGCTTCAATGATTATTGGCATCAGATATGAAGTCCCTTTAACAAGCAAGTTAAACACACAAGAAGGGAAAAGACTTGAATGCATGCTGCAATGTATGTAACAAATTGAATCGTTCAAAGTGATTTGTTTTCAAGTTTGCTTGTTTTCTTGCTTTCCCTTTTCAATGGAATTATAACCATGATGAATCATTTGTAATGTGTCATGTAGCTGTAAAGCCATTCTCACATAAACCTTATTTCAGTCTAATTAATTTTAATTGCCATTGCCCTTGCTGAAAGGCAATCTCAATAAAATTTACTAGACCTGTGCATACAG
The DNA here is from genome assembly GCA_036784905.1 of Acrossocheilus fasciatus. NCBI lineage: Eukaryota > Metazoa > Chordata > Actinopteri > Cypriniformes > Cyprinidae > Acrossocheilus > Acrossocheilus fasciatus. The sequence continues at coordinate 18,070,919 of CM071949.1, forward strand.
GCTTTGTAATTTGCAATAAACTGCTGTATTTAAGGATTAACAGTAATTTTTCTCATACAAAAAAGGGGGAAATTTGTACTTTCTACAGATGAAGAATATTTTTGTCTCTCATCTTAGTATGTATTTGATTGTCCTTTTAGCAAAGTCCCATTGATTTTTTTTGGGACCCAGCTTTCTCATCCCCTTCATTTATTTACTTTGTGCCAACAGCAGCCATTAAATTACAGTCGATAAATTACCAGTGTTGCTGTTAGCATTAGTGTAATTTATTGCTTCATGATCCCCAGGGAAAATAAGGTTACGGTTGTTGTGTGTTTTACCATCAGGACTTCCATCAGTTCTGTTTTCTCGTGTGCGTGTGTGCGTGCGTGTCTGTTTGTTAGCGTGTGTGTGTGCATGTGTATGTGTGCGTCTCTATGGCGTGGGGGAGCGGGCCGTTGAACATTCTTGTATTTTCTGTAACGTTCTTCCCCGGCAGGTCGGCAGCTCACCATCTTCAACAGTCAGACCACCATAAAGATCGGAGGCTGGGAGAAGGGCAGTCGGCCCTTCCAGGGCCAGCTCTCAGGGCTTTACTACAATGGCCTAAAAGTGCTCAACATGGCCGCCGAGGGCGACCCCAACGTACGTGTGGAGGGTAGCGCACGGCTGGTGGGAGATATGCCCTCCTCGTCCATTACACCCCAGTCCAGCGCCTCAGCCACAGGCAACCGTTCAGAAACGTCGCCCTCCATCACTGACATCACTACTACGACCGCATCCAACCGCCAGGGCAAGCAGACGACAACTCCACAGGTCAGCGGCCACTTTATTCTAGCTCACTATTCTGTGAAAGCTGATGCTGGAGTTCGATACATTTTTTTTTCTTCCTTGTCAGAATGTGACATGAATGGAAAGTACTAGGGTTCTGCATTCATGAAAAAGTCGGAATAAAAAGGGGATTTTACAGATGCACTCAGTGACATGTATAGAGGTTATATTGGATTTTTCGTGCAATGATGAAAATTTTGCATTAACGCTGCTGTTATGAAAGCATACTGTTTACTGTCAGACATGTTTCATTTATTCCACAAGCAAAAGTGTGCGATAAGTCTGCCCCCATGAGGCATTCTGCTTCATTTTAAAGGGCACCTATTATGTCCCTTGTTTTCAAGATGTAATATTGGTCTTGGGTGTCCCCAAAATGTGTCAGTGAAGTTTCAGCCCAAAATACCCAACATATCATTTATTATAACAGCTGGAAAATGTCATTTTTGGGGTGTGTCTAAAAAAGAGCTGATTTGGAGTGTATCACTTTAAATGCAAATGAGCTGCATATTCCCGCCCCGTCTCCAGAAGAAGGCATCGCGTATATGTCTCTCTGCATTGCATATCTAACTTACAGCAATAAACAGCTGGTAGAAGCAACATAACTTAGAGCGAGAGTACTTAGAGCCGTACATATGGGAAGCTAAATGCACAGAAAGTGGGACGAAACAGCGAAATGTTACAAAGCTCGCACCACTCTGACCTGTCATCGGCGCGGATCAATCGACCGAGCCGAACCAATCTCCCGCTACGAACGGCGCAAACTAAACTCACAAGCACGGCACTGATCAGTTAAAAATACTTAATGTACGCACACAAATATGGTTAAAATGCTAAGCACTATAACGGCATGACATTTGCAAAGGAGTTTGGAGTGATTTTGAGGTAGATTTTGAGGCGCATTACCTTGAAAAATGAAAGTAATCCACAGCGTCCTCAGCAGCTCGGATGTTGGGAGAAAATGAAGACTCTTATGTTCAGTCTTACATCCAAACACAGAGCACGGAGAATCAAAACGGCTTGCCTAGTGAGACTGACTTGGTTTAAAGGGGATTAAAAAATGAGGAGTTAGTGGATTTTTATCATTGTAGGGTGGTTGTGTTCACACACTGCCAACACACATTTATGTCCAAACCATGTAAAAGTGGATTTTGCATAATAAATAAAGCAGCTTTTATTAGGTTGCTATTATTATTATTAACATTATTATGTCTTGATCCCATGTGAGTGCCCATGATGTTATTATATATGTTTACATAAACATTTTCCCAAAGTAACATTTGTTTGCTTATGTGTAAAACTTTTTAATGAGGAAAAAATTGCTGAGTGCACCTTTAATATGGCTGTGAAAAGTCTAGAAATTTCTCAAGGCATTAAACATGTTGTGCTAATTCTGTAATTAATATGCTAGGTGTTGCTTTTAGGTAGAGAAAAACTAACTTGCAGATCAGAGCGATGTCTGATTTCTGAGCAAATGAATCTTCAGTTGACAAATTGGACTAAATGATTCAGTCGAATAGTTCTCACTTTGAATGATTTTGTCCAGTTACCATAAAGAACTGAAAAGGTAATGAAGAGGTCATGAAGATTCAGAACCGATTGGTGTGTTTAGATTGCAACAGACAGGCCGTGTTTTGTCTGGGTCAGTGTGTTGTGTTTCATCTCTGTGCTGTTACTGGCCGTCTACATCATTACTCTCAGGCTCGCTCTTTATTCCTCTCGCGTTCACTCACTCAGTTACTCTTTTACCATCCAAAACATTATAAGTGGTGTTTCAATAAATGACCCAGACAGCAATGAGGCCGGTTTAAACTGAACTCAGTGCTCTCTCAAGCAAAAGAGGCCTCGAGACTAAGACCAGGGCACTTAAAGACGAGCCCGTGGCTGGATCGCACATTATCGAACTGGCAAAGGGTTTCGGCCCGGCACAATTCAATTGCTTTCAGACATAAAGTGATTGGCCCGTTTCTTTTGTGGATGTGCTGTGGCTCAGGATGAGAGAGAGTGCCGGGAGACTAGAGTCAGTCAATAAGTCTGTATGAACAGAGAGAACCCACAGGCAAATGGAACAGGGCCATAAAGGGGAGAAATCAGCGCCGTGTAGGTGGACATGCTTTCTCCTTTACAACTTGCAGGTTTTCTCTTGCCAGTCTTTCGAGTGCGAGGCATCATTCAGTGCCCTGACAGTGAGCTCTAATTACGGTGGCGCTGTAATTACATGTCAGAGCAGGAGGCTGAGCGCGGTGATTGACAGGCTTGCCAAGGCCAGTTCAGTCTCGTCTCCTCGTGCGTGACTTCACGCACTGTGATTTAGCCTCCACAACAATAAAATCGTAATTTGATATGGTTAAAACTGATTCAGGCACTGCATATTAAATTACCTCCCTGCTCAAGGGCACTCCAGGCTCGTCGTGTGAAAGCGATAGTTGTGCAATAACAGATATTTCGATCTATTAGCGCCCAATCGTGATGTTGGCTTATCATGGCCTCGTGTGTGGATTGCATTACAAAATGGTGGGCTCGCCGCCCTCCGCACACCGTTGATGATGGTAAATGTTGCCATGGAAATCTGAGACTCCTCTCTTCTCGGCACAGCGGTGTCTACACACTCTCTAAGTTTGCGCCATCTGTGCTCCATTATCATCCATTACAATCTCTTTCTCTCTCTCAGCACAGCTGCGCTGTCCAAATCAACGACTTCATTTTTTTTTTGATGGATTTTTAATATCTAATTAATGATAAAAGCTGGATAGAGAGGGATGCGAAATCAAAGAGGAGTTTGTGGTTCCTTGATTACAGGCCTTTGTGATGCCCATTAGACTGGAGCAGCCATTAGCTTAGGAGAGCTCTCTGTAATAAGAGCTAATGGAACTTCTTGGGCTCTCCATCTTCCTAACTCTTTTCCAGAGTGTCCGTTGAGGTCTCCCCCTTAAACATCCTCAAATTAGCCGAGATCTGGAAGAAGAACGGCTGAAGGAATATAAGTGGCACTTGGGAGTGTGAAAATTGCTGTGCATTATGCTAAGGAATAGTGAGCTGCCTAGTTTGTTCAATTGTTCTATTGTTCAATCTGTATGAAAAGTTTGTTAATCGGAGGAACTGAAAAATTAACTGATGATCATTTAATTATATTAAATTATATGGGTCAGTGATGTATAATGATGTTCACAATAAAGAAACGAAAAAAAAAAAAATCTAGAAGTTGCAAAATCGCACTTTAAGTATTTATGACAGTTTCAATTGTTAAAAATTTAATGTGGTGTAAAAAATGAAATTTGTAAATAAAAGTGTTTCCAAATATGATGAATTATTAGTTTATACATTTTATTCATGATATTTAATAAATATAATTGTTTTTCGGGAGTCTGAGCTAACCATAAATATCAAAGCAAATTCTAATTACAGAAATTAAAAACATGCTCATCACAGAAGATGTGAATTTGAGTCATTTTCTATATAAATTACATTATTAATATATTTCTGAATAAACTAAGAGAACTTCACACCACTGACCCATATAATTAATGTTTGATTAGTGAGCTCTAGTAGAGAATCTTAAATATTTTGAATCTGTTTTATTTCATAATTTTACTTTGTTTTAAATTTAAAAATCCTAAAACTTTCAGTTTGTTTCTGGCTTTAAAAAAGATTTTGAGTCCCAGATTGTCAGTGTGGCCTTTGTAGATAAAGGCACTGAAGATAATAGAGATGATTTTTATTGTACAAACGCTTTACAAACGAATGGCTCAGAAAGAAATAGTACTTCATGCAGATCAATTGATTTGCTTGTAATACAGCAAATTTGTGTGTAGTGTAAATTAGGTCTGTAGTCTTTGGAATAATTTTGCATACTTTGCATGACCAGTTTTTTCATTTAATGGCTTCAGATCTGCTCTGTGAGCATTCTTAATCTTAAAATGACGTGTGGAGCTTGGATTATCCTCAGATAAACTGGTTTTGCTATTGTCTGACAGTGGCTCCGAGCATATAAGCTTTTAAAGAAGCGTTAATGATCGAAAGCCAGCAAAAGGAGAAGCGTTGTGTTTAACTCGTTTCTGTTCAAACAGCCGCCACAACAAACAAACAACTGAGGTCGTCTCAAAGGAGCCCAACATGCTTAGAAAAACACATGCCTGCACCGTCTGCTTGTGACTGACAGATGAGATGTTTAATATTTCTATCAGAAGTTGATTTCCTTTGTGACTACCACCCGCACGACTGATGTTCAGAAGTGACAGCTTTTTTATTGTCTTCTTTATCCTCTGTCCCACTCCTTCTTCTCTGAAGTATACTTTCTCTGCATTTTACCTGTTACATCACCACGATTATGGATATATGGCTGGCCTGTCTTGTTTTCTGATATCCCTTCACATCTGTGGCTGTGGTGTTCGGCTCGATGGGATTTGGCATGCCAGGAATCCGTGTGTTTGTTCTGATCTTGCTGCAGCGGGCCGTCAGGCTATGTGCTGGGCTTTAAATAATAAATTAGCATTTCCTGTGTGAGCTGTGCATGTCATTAAACACCCCAGGGTATCTTTTAGATCTAGAGATGGGCAGAGGGCAGTGAAGCGCCACTTCTCTGCCTAGAAAATGGCAGCGTGGGCGTGTGCCACGTGAGAGTCATGCATTTATAGATGCCCTGTGTTAGCGCCGAGTGGATTTGATTCCATCAGATGCAAAATAGGTCATCGTTTTTTTCTCTCTTGGTGGAAAAATTCACTGAGAATTACTGTAACGTGTTTACAGTGTGTGGTCCTGGTGTCATTACAAATCAGTTCCAGCATAGTGGGAATATATATGGAAATTGCATGTGGAAACTGTTTAAAATTTGTTTTGTTTTGCTTTTGTGATTTGAAATGATGCACTCAACTATGTGTGTGTGTGTGTGTGTGTGAATGTGTCTGTCTAACCTAGCAACACTTTGGGAATAAAATTAATATAAAAAATGTCTCTAGAATGTAGATGATGTATGATTTATTCTTTTCAAAAGAAAAGCTATATTAGCGCTGTCAAACGATTAATCACGATTAATCGCATCCAAAATAAAAGTTTTGATAAAAATACACACATATGCACATACAGTATATATTTAAAAGAAATATGTTGTTTATATACTAAATATATTTATATATACATAAATATACACAGTATACACACATTACGTAAACAAAAACTTTTATTTTGAATGCGATTAATCGCGATTAATCGTTTGACAGCACGCACACACACACACACACACATATATATATATATATATATATATATATATATATATATATATATATATATATATATATATATATTAACTAAAACGCAAATGTACAGCATCTCTGAAACTGATATTTTTTAAATGATTCAAGAAATTGAATCAAGTGATCACAAAACTAGTCTATTAACACATTTTAGGCAAAGGGCCAAATTAAATTCACGATGTTGCTTAATTTTATATTGCCAGAAAATATATAACGTATATTACCCAGTAGTTTTAAGTGGTGTACATTGACCTCAATTAGATGTGCATGTGTGTGTCACAATTCCCAAAACACAACAGTCCTGCATAAAGCTTCACGTGTACTCTAATGAGGTACCCACTCATTTCATTCTGTTGCATCATGAGGGCAGGACAATGTTCAGCACAGATAGATTTAAACTGGTCCAGATTCCTGTGCCTTTTTTTCTACTCCTGTCCAATTAATGGATCCGGTGACTTGCCCTGCATGCACAGTTGTCCCAGTGCTCATTTACACTGACCGCTTAAATCAGTCAATCAATACGATTGTTTGAGCTGGCACAAAGCATGTAATAAAATGGACTGCTGCTCAGCTACTTTTCATGGGTTTCTTTTTTCCCCTCCCTCCCTCCCGCTCTCTCTCTCTCTCTCTCTCTCTCTCTCTCTCTCACCTCTCCAGAGGTGGTAGATATTGCAAACAGTTATTAATCTGTGTGCTTTGGGGTAATGATGACCCTGTTAATTCACAAAAGGCTTATGTAGTCTTTATGATGAACCAGATATTTGTGTTCCGACCTGACATCTCTAATGTGCGTCGCCGTCGAGACCTTGGCTCGGTTTTTGTTCCTTTTTATGAATTCTGTCACATTCATAATGTATGGTTGCGTTTGGTGCTCATGCGCAGATTCTGCAGACGCAGGGGACAAATCGATTCCCGTGAGACTGACCATGGTGCGAATAAAACATATCTTTCTTTATCTGTTCCGCCCCTCCTTTCTCAGTAGGCGTGTACGTGCCCAAAGCACAAATTTGAATGCGAGTTAAACGAGCGTTCACGCTGGTTAGTTTATCTGGCAGAGGCATTTAGATGGAGCTGAATAGCCCAAGGTCCCAGAGGATCAGGAGGGCCGGTGGAGATGAAAACATGGAGCTTTTGCCATCCGTTGTGTAACATTCGCTTTCTCGAATGTATTTTGAGAGTGTGTATGCGTGTTTGATGTTAGATTGTAGGTTGTGTCTCTGTGGAGTTTCATGGCAGGGCAGAAGGTGTGCAACCCCCCCCCCCCCCCTCCTATCCATATACAAACATCAATCTCTTTGTAAAAAAACGCTATAATAAAATGTCTCCAACTGAACAAACCCTTAGCAACCTCAAGCCGAGCGGCGATGGTGATTGGCTGAGATGAGTCAGGTGATCAGCTTGCAGTCGTACCGTATTTTCCCTCTCTCTCTCCCGCCTCTATCCGTGTGTATCTTTCTCGTTTTCTCTTCTCCCTCGCTTACGCCTTCCCTCCCTCTCTCTCTCTCTCTTCTAGTCTGTAGAAGGCACTCATAGTCTCTCCTGATGCACAGACAATTTATCATCCCTATCTGCTTACCAAAGTAGGACTTCTCCAGTCATCACTTTTGATCTGACAGAGCGGACTTTATTTTACTGGTGTGGGGCTTTTTTATTGCTCTAGGAGCAGGGACGGGGAGATCAGAGAGGGGGAGAGGACAAACTCTCACCTAAACAGAAAAGCAAAGCTGTGTAGAGGAAGCAGACAGTGTAGCCAGGCTGCCATCATGGATGCGAGGTGGCATTGTTCCTCATCCCAGGTAGTCTCTCTTTCTCACGGTCCTTCTCCATCCAGCCATCATCGCATGCAGAGTCTTTGATGTTGTCATATCCATGCAGCGAAAGAGGCATGCACCATTTGTCTGCAGCGCTCTGCACGTAGAGCAAGCGGGAGCGAGAGAGAGAGAGAGAGAGACAGGGAGAGAGGGAGAGAGGCAGCAATTGGGGCAGCAGGGAGAGAGTTAAGGGAAAAGAAAGAAAAGTTGCTGTGCTTTTGTGAGCGTGCATGAGGTCGGCGTCGTTAGTTGCCGATGTCCACATCTGTTGCAGCGAGTCATGGCATGCACGATTCTTCTCATCCTTAACGAGACGTTTCCATCGCTCGTCTCGACCGCCCATTTACGCTGTCATTTGTGCCGTCCTTTTTTGATCTGCATCTCATTTTATTCTGCCCCTCGTTAAAAGTGTGTGAAGATCAAGTGCTGTCCTCCAGTAAAGTTTAACTCGGTATGCTGTGAACAAGTGTGTGTATTGTGTTGCGTGAAGTCTGCAGGTTGCCCGCTCTCTCTCTTTGTATAAAATCTAGAGCTTCTGTCTGTCACAGCGTGTTCTTGTCTGTGGGCAGCGTGTATGATCAGATTTATTTATGCCCACTTGGATGACCTCTGGGAGTTACTTGTAATGTCTACTTGTGACTCACATGTCTTCTCAGAGTGAGTCAAGAGTTGCTTGAGTACTTTTACGGTCAATCTTGATGCATTTGCCTTTGTTAATATTTTATGTTTGCAGATAATATAGAATACTTCAGTGTTATTTAACTTTAAAAATATAATTTGGACAATTTTTTAAAAGTCTTTCCTTTAGTAAAGTCAATTTTAATTGCCATTTACTACCTATTTTAAGCATTTTTTTTCATATTTCTCAGTGAAACAGAAAACTACGTGAAAAAAATAGGACTGAACTAGATTTTACTCATCTGGAATAGATCGGACAACAAAAAGTGAGTGATACCAACCAGAATAGAAACCAGACTGAAAACAACTATTTAGGTAATGGTTAAAATTATTCAACAATTAATATTTATGAAGAAAATTTTATTTGGAATAAAATGCAACGATGTATCATTCACAATACCAGCATTGATGAAACATGAATTAACTGGGTTCATTTTGCCTTCACTAAAAGAATATTAATGAGCTGTTAAAAATAACTAAGCCATTGTAAATCTTTTGAATGTGCTAAAATAATCTACCCAAATGAGAATGATTTTTGATTTGATTGGTGAAGACTTGCACAGGAAGCCATCTTAATTTCCATCTTCTATGAAAGGTCCAGATTCTCTTTTACTGATCTCAGTATGGCATTAGGAGATGGGAATCTGAGAGATTCAGCCAGCGCTCTCACAATGCATGTGTTTTTTGTTTTTTTAACGCCTTTAAATTTTTCACAAGTTGAAACTCACATACAGGATGCCAGTGAGCGCATATAGAGGCCCTGTGGGCCAGCTCTGTATATTCCCGTACATGCTAGCGGTGTACTAGCAGGCGTATCGCCATTGCGTTTCCTGTGATTATTTTTTTTCTTTTTTCAACTGTTCTTCTTGGAGAATACTGCAGTGCATCAGTGGCCATTTTTTATTCATTGTATGAGCTCTCGGTATTTTAAACGCACAGCTCTCAGCAAACTGAGGCTGCATTTAGCACCAGGACCTCTCTATGAATATTCACACTTCATTAGCTGTGCTGCTAAGTTAGCTGGCAGACTTTGATGTTCTTGTGCTTTCTCTCACTCTTTCTTTCTCTCACACTGGCTGGAGGAAAGGAATATGGAGAAAAAGAAAAAGGAAAAACAGATAGCGAGAAATCAATGGTTTGCTTTGCAGGTCCCAGCTGAGCCACCGAGGCGATTCGGTTTTTATTTCCTATCATTTTGAACAGGCTGAATCTTCATGTCACCATGGCAACAACAACAGACGGTGCACTGTTCTGAGATATTCGTATTCGTGGTGGAATACTAGCATCTTCGTGACTGAAAGAGATAGAGATGGAGAGATAGAGGTGAATTTGAGTGCCTGAGCCTGGCCATCTCAGATCGCCTTTAAAATTGATATTGTTTTTTGAGTGCAAATGATTACAGAACAAGGACATGAGAAATTTGATATATTTTAGAGGGTTTTGAGGGTCAGTACTTAGATACAGACTACAAAATTAAGAGCGAGAGCTGAATATGAGTGTTACTGGAACAATATATGATACACTTAGCTAAGGTAATAAAAATCTACTTACACAAGGTAAAACGTTTTAGGATTGGAGGGGTCAGTGGGCCAGATCCACCCACTTCCTGCTCCTGTCTTATCCGGGGCATGTACAGTTGGCTCAGTCAGGTCCTACTTTTAGTCTGCGTCTCTGTAGATGAGTCTGGCAGCTGTGAGGTAATTGGAATGGGCTGAATGGAGGTGGAGCTTGAAAAGTGTGTGTTTTGTGAGAGCGTGTGTGTTGAGGTAACTCCTTTCTCATTAGGGCACAGCTGGTTCCCCCTCTGCGTTCACAGGTGAACCGAGCGCCGTCGTCTCTCTCCCTCTGCTCTCCCGCCCATTTTGGCTCTGTGTCACATCCCTTATTGTGCCTGTTGGCAGTGCAGTAATTAAGAGCAAGTAAAACAGGGAGTCTGATACTGTGCATGTGGTGTCTGTGTATGTGCGTGTGAATGATATTCTGATAGCACACCCACCGTCTCTAACATGCTACACCGTAGTTATTCAGCAGGAGGAAAATGGACAGTCATAATGTAGGCCGCTTCTGTCCCCTTCATCCGCCTCAGCACAGCTGTTGAGTGGGCAGTGGATGGAGGAGAACGGCGATCTCAGGCAGATGGATGCTGAAGGCTCGGTCTTAGTCATACGTGACTTTTCTGCAGAAAACAGCCTCACGCTCAAGTGCTTGTGTAACGCCACATCTGAGGACTTAGATTCGAGTTTTGACACTTTGCTGAGGGGCAGTGTTTCCAAAAGAGGAAAGAGAGTGAAAGGGAAGGATGATTTCAGGAGCTCAGCTGTGTGAGAGGAATTCAAAAACAGATCCTAACGAAGGTTTGGGTGGAGAATGTTCATGTAATGCCGCCAGTCACAATGGCATGTAGTCATTTAGCAGGTTCCTGTCTGCTCTATTAAGTTAGGGCTGGAAGATATATCAGTTTACTCCTTTTGATCATTTTAGATAGAAATACATTAAGATGCTTTTAATCTATTGGGCTGTTTTATATATACAATTATTGCAACCAAAGTGTTAAGTGTGACCAAATGGATTAGAAACATTTCAATGCAAGATCTACTAATTCAAAGCATAAAAAATCTAGTTAAAATAGTCAATGCATGTTTTCTATTGCTTGTCTTTTAATATATTAAAAATTCCACTAGAGTATGTCCTTGAACATTTTTGAGTGAGGACAAAAATATGTGAAATCCGAGTTCTGAATCAGTTAATAGAAAAGGATGGTTAGAACTGAAACAAAGGAATGCAAGGGAGGATCTCAGAAATAGTTTAATGACGTGTTAGTTAAGAAACATAATAGGAATTGTATTTAATATTGCTAACGGAATCATTGGAAATACACTATTTTTTTTGATCCATTAAATTGATCAAAAGTGACAGTAAATACATTCATAACATTACTGAAGATTTCTATTTCAAAAAATGCTCTTGAACTTTTTTTAAAAGCAGCAACTGTTTCCACATTGACAATAAGAAATGTTATTTGAGCGTATTAGTATGATTTCTGAAGGATCATGTGACACTGTAGACTGAAGAAATAAATTACATTTTAAAATATGTTAAAATTGAAAAGATTTCCTGATTTTTGATCAAATTAATGCAGCCTGGGTGAGCATAAAAGATTCATTTCAAAAATAGAAAAAAGCATTTCCAACCCCAAGGTTTTTAACAGTAGTATATGTTGTGAAAATTCAATATATGTTACCAAGCTCTACTTACAACTTGAGATGGTTGTTCCGGCACAATGGTAATACCTCATGGATCTCCACTTGTGTTTTCAGTTTCCTGCTGACATTTTTAACCATTGCCCCACACCTTTATCTCACTCCTTCATCCTGTTCTAGAACTCCCTTTTTTATTTTTTATCTCTGTGGTCATGTCAAGAAAAGGAACATTGAGTCTAAGTTGTCTCTCGCTCAAGCCTATGCATTATTAAGACTGTGTACCTTTCCCCCATCCATTTTATATCAAAAGCATAACCACATGTCAGTTGACTACTAATCTCTATGTCTATGATAGTTGTGGTCTTTTATGCCTTTACATGTCAACTCGCAGAATGAGAGATGGAGTGGTATGGATGATTTCACCCATCAGCCCGTGGCTCCCAGGACCTCTGTGTTATCATTCTGTCTCTCTCTCGAGTCAGGCAGACACATGCTGCTGCCGGCCTTTAGCGAGGGCTCTGTTGTGCACTCCTGCTGCAACACATTACCTCCATGTCTCCCAGCCTTCCAGCAGCAGCACACAAACCAGCACTGTAACGTCAGGGATCTAAATTATTCACCCGCACTGACCTACTTGCAGGGTGTTTGAGAGCTGGGAGTTGAACAGATATCGCTGCAAGGAAAATGGTAACCATGTGGTTATAGCAACCACTTTGAAACAAGCGTGCAGGGTGCCCTCCCACTCCCACTTTCCTCTCCCTTTCTTCTCTGTCTCTTTCTCTTCCCTTGTTGTTTCGTGTGGTCCGCGTGGCTGTGATGATGGTGAAAGGTCCTGATTGGCGTGGGCATTGCCCCGCAGCCTGTGGGCAGACTGTGTGAGCTCAGAGAGACAAATCGATGTCTTTCCTCCCTGCGCGCACACACACTCAGCCAGTCCTGCATTTCTATTGGGACAAACACACATGCATGTACACGTTTGGCCAGCTGGCAAATGTATACACACTCTGGCTAATTGCAGAGAGAGAGAGAGAAGTGTGAAGACTGGCACTAAATGGATGCCACCAAAGCGACGTCGTCAGATGGAATTTTCTGCCGTAGCACTGAGAGGAACGTCGAGCTCGCTGCCTTTTTGCATAGTTGATGGAGAATTCCTGCACGGAGAGACGTTCTGAGCTATTAAACCGCAGTCGGATACCATCTTTGGAATTCAAAGCGTGAAATCTCAACATGGCTTTCTTTCCCTTCGGAACCATCACTGGAGCAGAGGCAAGATTTCCTTCAGTATGTGGTGTTGTGCGCGTCTCAGCGCCGCATGTTGTCATTGATAGGGCTTGTCTTTAGATTTGCTTCCTATGGTTTTATTTCAGATTAAAAGGCACGTTTGATGAGATTGTTTTCCAGCGGGACGGAAGGATGTGAGGGGATTTGATGCTCCTCACACCACATGTTCCTGCGTGACTGTCTTTATAAAGCAACTGCCGGCTAAATTGTATTCGTCAAAGGATTTGTGAAATCTTTGTGTATGTGTTTGTGCTGCTCTGATCGATTTTTCCAAACGCCTTGATGTGGAAGTCTCTCCAGACTGTACTATAAGGCGATTTGGTGTGTTATAATCCACAGACACAGTCGTTTTTGCGGAAATGTTGTGACCTTTGACGGTTAGGACACCTTTGATCACGCCTGTGAGTCAAAGCTCAGAGGACCTGTGAGAGATGGCAGAGTGGCAGTGGAAAGGACATTTCCTTTTTCGCTCCTCTCTCTCTCTTTCGCAGCGTGAGGCCTTAGATGACACAGCAGCCCTATAAAACTGTAATGATGCCACTAGGTGTTTTTGACTAACCCTTCATCTCTTCTGTGTCTCTCTGGTACAGGATGATCTTCTGGTAGCGTCGGCAGAGTGTCCCAGCGACGATGAGGACATTGACCCTTGCGACCCAAGTTCAGGTGGGTTAGGTTAGTCATCTTTCTTTTATATTATTACTGTCCACTTGTTCTTTTCCTTCAACGTTGTTTGCCATTTTTTCCACCATTCTGTTTGAAACCACTCCATGAAAGATTATTTGACCACAGTACAAGTTAAAAGAACGCAAATCCATTCTCTGTGTAGTGTCTGTTCACTATAATTCTGGGGTGAAACAATCCTTAGATTTGACATTTTACCAAATGCTCTCATAAAAATAGTGTTAAAATACCAAATGGCATCATTTCTCACAAATTCAGCCAAGCGGGCACATTGTACAGCAGAAAAATAAAAACAGTCGAAATAATGTGTCTGTTGTGTCAAGCGCAACAAGATGCCAGTGAGAAGTCATTTTCCTGAATGCGAAATTTCAACGCAACAAAACAGCTAATCATAACAGCGAGGGCGAACTGAAGAGCGTAAAACCTAGAACACTTGTTGTATTTTCAGCACTTCCGTGAGGCGGCATCCATTTTGTGGTGTTCTTTGTTGATCTTGAGGGATTTGTCATATCTGATGTTTCTCAGCTTCCAAAAACAACCTCTCCTAGGCTCATCTATGTTTGATGTTTAATAATCCAACGCTACGGTGCAGAAATAGAAACCAAGCGACTGACAAAATGTAGCGCCGTTCGCCTGTTCACCGTTTGTCGCAGCTAGTTCGAACAGGAGCTCAGATTAACTCGAAAGAGCTTTTATCGTTTTGTTGCCGGTTAGGACTCGCTGTTACCTGAGCTGCACTGTTGCTTATGTGCTCATTTATCAAAGTATTCACAGTGTGCGCTGAAATATATGTTTGTATAATCTGCCTTTGCCTCTTTAAACAGACATTAATACCTCATTAAACCACATTAAATCCTTTACCCTGTTTATGTGCTGTAAATATAGTATTTTAATTTTCTTTCTGGCACAGAGGGAGCTCATTGCTTAGATGAGTTTTTAAATAGGTCATTATATTAAACAAACTTAAACTTGTGCCTGTCATCAAATTTCTTTGTGCTTCTATATAATTTCAGCTCACATTTCGTTTTTGCCAGTTTTATATGCCAAAGATTGTGGGTTAAAGAGAGCTGGCGAATTTTCTTGAGGTATAAATTCAGAAAAGGCCAGCGAGCATACTGTGTTTCCCATTTCTCCACGCAGCGGGTGCATCCTGGTTACTCAGTTGACTGCGCAAACCACTTTCGACATGAAAAATGAAGCACAAAGGTTAACCCAATCTGGATTCCTTCAGTTGGCTTAGTTACAGACTCTAGTGGCCCATGCAGCAGTCTCATATTATACATAGGGCAATGAAAGCATGTCCGTGACATAATGAAAAAACATGCTGACAAGTCATGCAGTGATCTTGTTAATAAGCACAGAAAACAAGAAACACAAAATGTTGGCCAAAGCTCAGAAGGTCTCAGATAAATGATGTTACGGATCCCCAAAGTGTCCTCCTTCCACGCGACATTTCTAAAAACAGATGTTTGAGCAGAGGTCGCCATCCATAATTCCCTGCTGTACTTTGTCATCATCTCATTTCCTGCACCTGCAGGTTGCAGTGGATCGGGCCTAAGCTGTAAACGGCTTTGTCACAGGTGTTGTTTTGTCGAGCATTTGCGCTCAGCCTGCAGCCGCGCTGTCTCGCAGTTACTGTCCCCTCTCCAAGAGACAAATCAG
The DNA here is from genome assembly GCA_036784905.1 of Acrossocheilus fasciatus. Lineage (NCBI taxonomy): Eukaryota > Metazoa > Chordata > Actinopteri > Cypriniformes > Cyprinidae > Acrossocheilus > Acrossocheilus fasciatus. The sequence goes on from CM071949.1 coordinate 18,086,291, forward strand.
AAGAAACTATACCACACTATTCCACCCACCACGCTACTCTCTGCCAGGAATAAATAGCCAGGAAGTGCGGTTCACTCAATGGTCACAGCTCATGGAAAATGTACGACATATCCATTCTGATCGCTCTATCTGTGTCAGCCAGATGTGTTTTGTGACGGTTTGATAAGCAAAGTGTGTTAGCACAAGCTTACAGTACAAGTTTGTCCGTCCAGCAGCAATACATACTATGCATATATGGCAAGGCTGTGTGTCGTTTTTGTGGTTTATATCCTGTTTACTCAAGTGACTGTACTGTGCCGTGAAGCAGTTTCTCAGTGGGATATCTAATCTCGTCAGGAGAGAAATCAATTTGGCAAAGAAATATTGATTTTTTGGGTTTCTTTCAAGTTTCTTCTCCTCTTAGTATTTCTCGTCAGCTCAGAACTGAATATTATCATCACTACTAGTGTGAAAAAAGCTGCAATATTGACATTACAGTAATGAATACATTGTAAATTAACTTTCATTATCAATAAGAACAATTAGTTAAATGGTTTTTAAGAAAGGGGTAATGAGCAGTCAGCTGGTCATTATTGCAAATTAAGCCTTGACAAGATGATGGACGACCCCAAAACGGAGGTAATTAAATGGCTTCTGACCAAATCAACACAGTAAATACATGGACATGAAATATTGATGTTTTGACCTCCATATTATCTTAAAGCTAAGGAAAATGTAAAAAGCATGAGTGTACAAAACAAATGGCTTAGCAAAAAAATGAATGCTACAATAATATTGTAATACTAATATCGCAATGTAACAGAAGTAGCAATGGATCATTTCTTTAGAATTGTGATCCCAAGCCTGGTCCTGGAGTATCCCCAACTTGGCACATTTTGTATGTTTCCCTAATCAAGCTTACCTAAATCTACTCATCACCTTGTTAGTAGAGACTCCCAAGACCTAAAATGGATGTGTCAAAGAGAGACGTCCAAAATGTGCACTGTTGGGTTGCTCCAGAACCAGTGTTAGGAACCAACAGGGGTCTCCATCCCTAGTCCTGAAGAGCTCCAACCCCAATCAACCACACCTGAACCTGAACTAATCGAGGTGTTCAGGGTTACTCGATAATTACAGCAAGGTGTTTTGGAGCACTGTTGGAACTGAAGTCAGCGGGACCATCAGGAGCAGGGTTGGAGAAAAATTGAGAAAATTGATTTATGCAGCAGTTTCGATTACACAATTGGCCTTGCTAATATTTAGCATTGCCACAAATGATGGCGGATATTAGGAATGCCGCAAGTAACCGATCAAAATCAAGTGTTCTAGAGAGCTCTGTGGCTGCAATGAACGGTCTCTCTCTCTTTTCCACAGCGCACCCTCCACTGCCCGAGGCCAAGGGTTACCCCAGCCCGGAGGTGATTCGGGAGTCCAGCAGCACCACGGGCATGGTCGTAGGCATTGTCGCGGCAGCCGCCCTCTGCATCCTAATCCTGCTCTACGCCATGTACAAATACCGAAATCGCGACGAGGGCTCGTACCACGTGGACGAGAGCCGTAACTACATTAGTAATTCCGCCACGCAGCCCAACGGAGCCGCTGTCAAAGAAAAGCCCATTGGCGTGCCCAAAAATAAAAAAGATAAAAAGAACAAGGACAAGGAGTACTATGTCTGATCTCACAGACTTTCTCCCCCCCCTTACAACCCACCCACAGATCCTGTGCTCCGAACTCACACGCAAAAGGGGAGGGAGATCCACCTGTGTATAGTAATTGAGAAAAAAATACATCGAAAAAGACAAAACTGTCTTAGTTTGACCTAAGACACAATATACTGTTACTAACAACAAGAAAACATACTTTATAACCAAGCACACCAGAACTTTACTAAGCTGAAAAGTGTGTACAAAACGAAACAGAACTTTGCAAGAAGACTCCACGTAGTCACTACAGTTGTGGATCACTGAGAGACAAGGCCGCTGGTTAGAATTAAGTGTATTTCATATTATGTTGCCTGTATATGTGTTGCCGGAACATTTTCCCTCTAAAGCCAGACAAACCATCTGCAACAATCCAAACAGACATTCACCGATGGGACGGACAGAAAAGGAACGAAGGACTTAAAAATGAGATGCTACCTATGATTGTTAAATCAGCCAAAGTATTTGACTCCCTTTTTTGATGGCAGCATTGCGCGTTTGGACGAGAATGGACCGCTCCTTGTGGGATCCGAACTGATTTCCATTCGGTGGACAGAACCCTTGGTGTCAAAGAGAATTGTGGAGGCCTTAAATATCAATCCAAGTGTAAAGGTTGATGGATTTTCTTCTGTTTGTATGTTTGTCAAAACGATGACAGATGACGACAAGGAATACCGGGGCCATTCGGGATAGATTGAGGAAAATCTCCATGCACGTAAAGTATCTTATTACATGTTTATATACGGTGCAAAGACTATCTGTGTGCTCTCTGGACTGTGGCTGAAGTGGTGTTTTATAGCCTGTTATATAGATGATGCCAACTACAGTATACCTGCTCTTCAAACTCTCTTTTTTTTTTTTTTTTTTTTTTTAAGAAAAAACCAAGGCGAAAACAAATGAAAAACAGAAATTAAATGTTAATGTGTTGCTATAGCGATAGAACCGTTTCTGCCATTAGCTATACAGATTTTATTTTCCCTCCTTTATGTGCATCTCCAACATCTGTTCTTTTTGACATACTCCTTTTTTGTTGAATTTTTTGTTTTGATTTTTTTTTTTTGTGTCAACATTAAAAGACGAGTATGAGTATAGGTTTTGGAAAGCAAACAGACATGTGGAAAATAAGATTTTGGACTGTTTAAGCAATATCCTCTTGCTTGTCTTAGTGACCAAACAAATTATGCATGGTATTTAGGACTCCGAGTCTACCGAGAGACAATATCATAATCTCAAAAAGTAACAAATGAATTCAGCCCCCCAAAACAAAGTATTGGATTATAGCTAAAAAGCACAAAGATAGCGAAAACAACCCTTCAAAAGTGTTTGCAAACATTCTTCTCTCTGCTATCTTGTACTGTGTGGAATGTACAAGAGGTATAAAATATATGACATTCTGAATAAAATGTTGCTTTTTGTTTTTGTGTGTTTTTTATTTGTGTACAATTTTTCTATAATACCTTCTTTTGTTTTTATTGTGACAATTCTTTGATGACCTCAAAGTGAAGATTTATTATGAAAAAATAGTTTTGAAAAATCAAATGAATAAATAAAATATTAAGACCTATGAAAGCTTTTGTTCTTTGTTCTTTATATATAAATCACATTAAAGGGCTTGAGAGAGTTTTGTGGTGTTCAGTTTGTTTTTTTCTTTTTGTTAAAAACATTATTCTTTAAGAGCCATGTTATATTAACTCAAAGGTACCAGAAAATACTTCATTTGTAAATCACGTACGTGTGACTTCAGAAATAGGACTTTTTCCTCAGCGTCAGCTCTTTTTAGTTTCACTTAGTACTTTGTTTCCCTATAATGACCTGTTAATAAACAAAAAACTGCTGCTTTATGGCTCACACAAAAAAAAATAAAAAATTCTCGCAGGGATCCCTATGGGGCCAGTCGTGCTGTGTGCAGGTATTGAATGAAGCTATCGATCGGACGTAACAAAGAAAACACACAGTTCTGTTCCTTTTGTATCGAAGAACAAGATGTCATGATAAAAGCTCTGTTAGAGGTGGACAATGCTGAGACGTGGTCAGGGCGGCGAACGGTTCAGGATACCGCCTCTCTTTAATTTTCCGCACAGGAGGAGGCTACAGAACAGCTGGTGTGAAATAACTACCCCTACAGGGAGGCATGCGCTGTAATTTATGATTCATGAATTATTCACACCCGCCATAGACTTTTCATCAGGCCTCATTTCAACACACTTTGCGGAGGGAGTGTGGGAGGGAGGGGCAGCTGGGCTGGAGGTTCGTCACGGCCAGCCTTGAGAAAACCTCTGTGATGGTTTTATTTAATTGTCATAATCAAAGCTGGGGGGGGGGGGTTGCAGAAATGTGGAAGAATATGCATGGATGATATTCTGTTCTCAAAAGTATTAGTCATATGTAGCTTTAGGATTCAAACGTGGTTTTCACTGAAGGTTTTTTTAAATTACTGCATGCGGTTTTAAGATAGAAATATAAAAAGACTCCATCTCTTTCAGTACTGACATTATTCATCATGAGGCTTCACCTTGAAGGTTCTGTATGATTGATTTTGTGACATAGCACCTTGAATTTAACACCCTGTTCTGTTGTCCTCAACTTGCTATTTTTCTCTAAAATCGACCTGACATATGAACATGAATTAAGCAGTTCGACATTCATTACCGTTCTGTAAATGTAAAAAAAAATCTTTTCTATGGTGGGCTTAGTTTAATGAATGGCTCTCATTACCTGGGTCTAAAAATATATTCAATTAAACCTAGATATTCCTCATAATGGAGAGCCAGTTTCCCATATGTTTTCAGTGCCAGAAATGGACTTGAACGACTTTCTCATTTCCATTCAATATGCAAATATAACGTATTAATGAAAAATGACTGAATTAATTTTCTTAGAAAAAATTAATTACTCATATTTGAAAACAAGCAGCAAACACTCACACTCATATTTTAAACAAGCCATTTCAACAATTAACCCTAACCCTGTAAACCAAATAGCCTTTTTTATATTTATAATGTATTTTTAATATGGTAGATGTACTATCCTTTGGACATAGTTAATGATTATATATTATTCGGGGAAATGTGTCTTCTTTTTTTTTTTCTTCACTGTACAAATTGCTTTTACTGTTTTAAAAATAAATCTAATGTGAATATGGAACGATTTACAGAATATCACACTAGCTACGATTATCACTCACTAAAAATAATGATATATGAAAATGAGTGAGTGTGAAAATGGCTGAAGGGCTGAGCGGATGCAGAAGCTTCTTGGTGAGGTTTTCATTCTGATAAAGGCTAAAGCAAAGGCATTCTTCAGAATGCACACATCAATATTTAATAAACCTGATGATGGACTTATATAACAGATGGATCTTTATTCCTCCCGATCTGTTAGCAGGCAAACTTCCCAGAGCACTGAAAACCTCAGAAACCGCACCTTGAATTTTACTGGCTCTTTACACAGGTACAGCATCTGTGCTGTGCCTGTGCAAATGATTATTTGCCAAAAGGATAGTAAACTTTTAGAGAGTTTAAAAATATTGTTTATATAAATAAAGATTTGTGGTTATGTGAATAGAAATCAAATGCTCATATTCTTGACCATGCAGCTCTTGGTGACTCAAAAATATTTAAAAAAGCAGTGATTACACGTCTCTTCACACCACTGACGTCATTTCAACTCATACACACTGTTCCAAACACCCCCACTGCCAATACCATCACTACTACACCACTGCAGCCACCATTAATGCTACAAACTATATGTCACTCAGTTTAGCCATTATCTTGTTTTATATTTTCAATGCATTGTAACATTTTAGCTTCCATAACTACTAACCCTGCCCTCAGCCCTATACCATGGCTCTAATCTGAGTCTGAGTGTATTTCGGATGGGACAAACTTTTTGTTCAAACAATGGCAGACAGGACACAGTGGAAGAGGCATAAAGACTTTGAAAAATCTGTTTGAAAACGATCATTAATTTAGCATTTCCATACCACTAGTGAGTCAGCATTTCATCACCTCATGCTGTCAGAACAAGAGCCAAATATCTAACATGGGAATTCAGCAAAACACACAGTTGGTCATAGCTCTAATTTAACATGATTTTAGTTAATTGGGTACAATGCCAGCGGCAGGTTTTGACCTGAGGGACTGCTGGGAATGATGGAACGTTATGGGTCTGTGGCAATCGCTACTTTTGTAGGTCATTTTTTATGGTTGGAACTAGCCTGCCTCAGATTTTTTTATGTCCGCAACTTTTGAATGAGCTGAAATGGGCATTTATTTAGTTTTTCTCCATCAATTTGGCTGATTTTATATTCTTCAAATTGTAAGTGCAACTGTTACAACTGTTTTACGGCACATCAACTCTAATGCATGTCTACAAAGTGTAGTAATTTGCCCAAAACATTCACGCTTCAAACCCTAGTTATTATATCAGTAAACTGGACAATGCCACAAATTGGCAGTCAACCAAAATGTTTGTTATAAATAATTTTTTGTTGATACTGTCACTTGGGTTTAGGTGAACTGTTATTGTGAATCACACTGAGCTTTTTAAAAACAGATTTCAACAGTAGGTAAACATTTACTGGGAAAAGTCATATGCAGAAAAAGAGTAATGCATTGATTTTTGTAGCATTGTCTTCATGTAAACATTCATGGAATTTGCATTCATGTCTCACTGATTGGATCATTTTACATGTGATGTCCTTATATGCAAAAACAATGTTTTTTAAGTTATGAAGGGTATGATAATTTTGCTGAGAATCAAATCATTAGTTTTGATCAGCAAGCCATGTGAATTTAGTTACTGTGCAAATTGTAGGCTATTTAGACTGTTTTTCTTTTGCACACCTGCCAAAACGCATGCAATTTGCTAAAATGAATAAGAAATTCACATCTGGTGTGAACAAGAAACTAAATGTTTGGAGATCTGAACTTATTGTTTTCAGAAAACAATCTCATTAGAGAATTGAGCCGAAGTGACTGAGGAACAACAGCAAATACAAAGGGTTTATAACACAAATGATTGACTGCAATTTTCCCCCGCTTTGCTTCCACTCCAATATAATTACTGTTTTCCGAGCTCGAGAAATACAAAAATATACACAGATGCTGTCATAAAAACTTTGTATGCACAAATGACTTTCCTGAGGTAAATATAACGCCAGATGACGTTAATCTCAAGCTGTTTTATCAATGTTTTACTGCGGTCGCAACGCTGATTAGGTGATTACGTGATTGGAAAATTTTTTAGTTTTCTGTTTCTTTCAACATACCTTCTGATGTTCATTTTTTCGTGCTGAAACTTGCAATTACAGTAGGATGAAGAGATGATATGTTTCCTCGGGCTCCATACCATGCTAACGTTTGAACCAAAGCACATGTTGGTATTCGAAACCCTCGACTTCGCATGGAATCGACTCTCTTAAAGAGCCCCTTTTAATTAACCCTTGTGCATCAATTTAAAAAAATTACACATAGGTCCATAGTGGACAAAAATGTCTATCTGTCAAAAAAACGGTCATAAAAATTTGAAGCTTGGGAGCACAGACTTAAATTTGGTCTCATTTTAAAGAAGACCTATGCCAGATTACTGTTGAAGTAAAAAAAAAAAAATGTAATGTTAAAGTAATGAAAATTATTTATGAACAATATTTGGTAACACTTTATTTTAGGGTTTCTTAACTAGTTGCTTATTAGCATGCATATTACTAGAATATTAGCCATTTATTAGTACTAATTAAGCACATATTAATGCCTTATTCTACATGACCTTATTCTACAGCCCTAATCCTACCCAATACCTAAACTTAACAACTACCTTACTAACTATTAATAAGCAACAAATTAGGAATTTATTGAGGGAAAAGTCGTAGTTAATAGTGAATAAGTGTTCCCTAGGTAAAGTGTTACCCAATATTTTATGTCAAATATTTATTTCATGAAACACGTTGAACTCTAAACCTGCTAGAAAATCAAAGCCATAAATCTAAACAAGTTGTGTTCCAAATTTGAAGTTGATAGCTCAAAAAATGAGCTTTCAGTAAAATTTTGTTTGGGCGCAGTACCAAATTTTCCCCATTAGATGCCAGCAAAACTCCGCTGGAATAAAGCGAGTATTTGCTTTATAGACCAAACCTGAAAAAATGGCAGCATCTGGTAAAAAATAGTAAAAAAATAACAATTTTGAAACCTTGCCAACAGAATGAAAGCCTATTCAAAATTGCATCATTTTACTGTAATGAAAAACAGCAGTTTTAATGGGTTTCAATGTGGACATTTTTGTCCAAACGGCGCTGAGAGGAAGTATTTTTTGTACCTAGTGTAAAATATTATTAAAGGAAATGAGGGTGGAATATTAAAGTTTCAATAAAAATACACACCTGAGCCAAAATTTATGCAGTTAGCATTAACAAAATTAGCAAAACAAACAAAACTGAAATGGACAAAAATGTCCATAAGGTTGCACAAGGGTTAAACAGCAATTTGCAACTTGTTAGCTTATAGTGCTTCGAAACCCTTATTTCCTCTAAACCTTCTTTTAAGTAAACCAATTCAGTTCTTTTTCATAATTGGAAATGATGTCAGTAGCACTTAGGCTATTCCAAACAACGGTGTCATGATAGCTTATACAACTGAACTTAATTTAATTGTTGTCACATTTTAACCAACATTTTCGACAAATTTGCTACGTTAATTTTGCGGCTAAAGCACACAGTAGCCTACATACATTGATTCACAAACGTGGATTTGTTCTACGTGTCAAAAGTATATAAAAGAATAATCAAGTTTTAATAAGCCAGCCTTATGGTTTAGCTTGAGGGTGAAACTGCCTTGTACTGTTGTCCACAATGGAAAGTTTTGAGCACTACTTAATACTAGGCTTCTGCAATTCTGATAATAATCAATGAATACTAAAGAAATTTAAAAGGTAAGCCTTTATATATGCTGGTCATAGCAAGATGAACTCTAATGATTTTGCCTCCAACCTTTTTTTAAGAATTAAAAAAAAAAAAAAACTGAGGAATTGATTTTTGGAGAAAAAAAAAAAAAACCTGCCAGGCTGCTTATTCTGGGCCTGTCTCAATACCCAAACTTGCAGTCTTGAGCCGTCACTGGTGTACACAGAGGAGCTGCAGCAATGCTTGCTGTATAAAATTTGTAGTAACTTTGTTTAAAAAAAAATATATATATATATACAGTATATATATTGTTAAAAGTCTTTATTATTTTTTTGAAAATCTTTATTATCTCCTTGTCCAATCAAACTAGAGGTCCATAACAAACTGTAATATAGCAAACCTGGTTCAAATGATAATAATACCACACACACTCCGGGAATAAATAGTGTTAGCTACTTTAAAATTCTTTGCTTAGCTCCGTTTAGTGACCTTATGTGCAGATTTAATCTTATTCAGAAGCTGGCGTGACTGAGGCAATGATTTCTTGAGTTCGATAAACGTGGATACTCTCAGCAGCGAACATGATTTATCAAAGGCTGCATCTGTTATCTGACAGCGATGACAGATAACCCTACGGACAACTGTTTACATCTGAAGCGAGAAAGGGATCATTGGAGATTTTGTTGCTTACTCACTGCATCAGTAGAGCAGAGATTGTTATCACTCCGAGTGATATCAGTGGAGTAATTACAATAATAAAATAAAGAAAATGACAACGTCATCCTCAATAGGGAAAAAAATGTCAGAGATGGCTAAAGTAGCAAGCACAGGTAAGATTGATTTGAACGACGCAATTTCTGCAGCTTTTTTTCCCTTATACTTTCCATTTACTTATCAGTTTTTATGATAATATCTGAACTGAGTCTCCCCTTTTTTAGGTGCACCCAGCCACATTCATCTGTCAACCTCTCTGCGAGTTTTATTTCCATATTTTCATTAGCTTGTTACAGGTGTCCCAGCCACTATATTGCTGTGCTCCGTCTGGGGAGGGTGGAGGACGCGGAGAGTTTATGCTGAGCGATCACTCATCTTGGGCACAGTCCTGAACGCTCAGTTTTTGGGTTAATTCCTTTAGGTCCAACACATCAAATCTGTCAAAAGCTGCTGAAATGATCTGAAAATGAAAGTAGCAAAAATTATTACCATCTTCCCAAATTTTAGATATGAGAGCTGTGTAATTAACTGTGAAAAAGCCCATCTCTGTATAATTATGTTCTTTGACTCATCATATGCTCAGGGCCACAAAGGCAAGCTTGTCTTATCTTTCTTGCACAGTTCTAAATACAAAAAAAAAAATCCTTCTGAATTCCAATGAATACAAATAACAGGTCACAATGTGATGTGGTTCTCCATTTTGCTCAAGTCTTCAAGAGCCCGGCAGATTATAAAAGGGAGGGAAAAAAACAATTGACTTTGCTTTGCCTTACCTGTCAAAACAAGAGAGAAAAAAAATGAGAGGTTTTCTTCCTTCCTCTATCTCCTTCCCAGCCTGCTGACAGCTCTATAAATCATTATGAAATAATTGTGTGTTTTTAATTAAATGTGAGGTGGTTGCTATCAGTATGCTGGGCTTTGGCGCAGACGTTTTGTGTGCTTTTGAGGATGTGAGTGGAAGACTCATCTGTGCTCCAGTGCACAGGGTGGGGGCAATAACTCAGGCCTGGGGGGACAGCTATAGGCAGGCTGGTGTAAATACTGGCCCCTGGCTCGAGGAGAAGGACCTTGGTGATGGCAGTGCTGTAATTGAATGCTCTGTGTATTGTGTTATTACAGTCTGCAGTGTCATATTTCATGCATGGCTGTGGCGGAGTGCACTGGAGTGGGGTTGACATCCTTATCGGGGGAGAGCTGTCTCGACTGGGGTTGTGAATGCGAGATGGTCGATGGAAGCGCTAGACTAGCGTCAACGGCATCACCGGCGGCGGTCAGACCGATCCGTGTCTCATTCTCCATCTTAAACTTAGTCAAATCAGCTCATAAATCTCAGATAATGTTCAGCAACATGGTCATCTATCAGGGAATTCTTTCCAGCCATTATATTGATGATGAACCTGGGTAATTTCATTTTTTTTTTAAAGTGAGTAGATGAATGGCGGCACCTACATCTTACATGATAAGTGTAGTTTAGGATGATGAACATACATGTACCAGAGCACTGTGGGTTTTTCATCACTGCCACATTTCAGTGGTTCATTTTCAAGCTGAACAGACAACCCAAGGACAGTTTTTGGTCTTTTTTGTCTTTGCAGCTGGGTCCCTTTTTGTCCCTAAAAAATATGATAACATATATAGAAGAGAACATCCATTTTTCCTCTCTTTTTTGAGAGTCTGGGACTAATTAGAAAGCATTAGCTGTCAGTCCCTGTATTCATCTTAAACAATGAAAAAAATATTTAAGTGACCACATACTTCATAATACTTCATTATATTTGGAAAGAATTGCAGAGGTTCTTAGTAGGAATATCGCCCATCTGTATATGAGGCTTAAAATACTCCGAATTTACATGCAAAATATTTTGTCAAATTTTAATGGGGTTTGACTTGTTGAAACATAAGCTTTGCCAACAGGAGATTTCAGGCTTATCAAGTCGATAAAAGCTATACTGCATTCCTGTTGCCTAGATAGAAAATAGCCACCTGGGGGAATTGCCAAGATGACTGCCAAGCAAACAGAGTAAAAGGACTGCATTGTAAGTGCACTGAAATGAATGATTCATTTGTGTGATTTAAAGTGATAGTTCACTCAAAAAATAAATAAATAAAAAATAAATAAAAAATCTGTCATTAACGCAACCTCAGATGTTCCAAGTTGTGCTGTTATTCAGTTATTGCTTTATTTTTCAGTGGAACATGAAGGGAGTGATTTTTAAGAACTTGACACTCTTTTATGTAGTCCATAGTCAGCACAGCTGCCATTTTGTGCAAACTATTCCTTTAAAATACTGTGAAAGTAGAATAAAGCTATACTTATACTATGGCTATAATATGAATGAAATGCATCAGCACAAATCCTATAGAGATATACCATCAAAAATGTCTTGCTCTCAAGAGCGTAACATTCATCCAGTTAAATGTGTTGCTGTTGAAAATAACCCTTATGATAGGACGGCTTTACCCTGGATAATAAAAAGCAAAATGCAATTTAAAACTCCAAGCTAAAAACGTGAGCGAAAAGGAGCCACATCCTCTGACCTTGAGTTTTGTGAATACTTAAACAGTAAGATTTTCCACCCAGAACCACAGTTACCAATCTCATTTCAAGACGGGCTGTACCATGCCAATGGCCTTGCAATCACAAACACGGTTGGATGTCGATGACATTGCCTGTCTTCCATATCTCCAAAGCTGCTTAAGATAGACCTATTACACCATCGAAGAAAATAAAAGAATACAATTCATGTTCACAAGATGGCCTACCGGCAGGGGCTCTGTGCGCTTCCGCTGTTGTCCTTTGATGAGATGGCCCTATCACTGCAGTTGGACGATTTCCAGCCAGAGGATGGAATGGCAAAAGCCTTCCCATCAAATCACACGCTTCCAGTAGTGAAGAGCAACAAGAGAGTGTTTACATTGTGATTGGTTGCACATCCCAGATGCTTTCATAATTATCAGAATGTACATGTTTAGAGCCTTATGAAATGTAATCATCTTACACAATGCAATTAGTCTAGCGAATCCTGTTTGTATTTTCAGTGTTTTTTTTAATGTTATGTTACTGGTGCCAGTGCTGCATAGAACACTAATCATAAACGGATATCTCGTGATCTCTGCAGTGTGGAAATAGACACAAAGAGCTGGCTTCTTTTCTCTGCAGGGCAAAGGAAAAGCTTATCACTCAGACAGAAGCATGAAAGGGACGGCTAAACCAGGACACCAAGTACAACACATCATCTTCTTCTTATTGCTTGTCATTTCTTCCATCCTTTTCTTTTCATCTTTATTATTAGCACTACTTCCATTTTGAAGTACATCTCTTTTTATCCTCTCATCCCCCCTGCTGTACCTGAAAGGTAAATTGGGAAGGTTTGCCTGAGGCTTGGCCAAATCTTCTGGAAGGCTTGTGTAGGTGTTCTGGTGAAGACAGCAGGCTTTAAAGCCGTGGCGGTGATGCCATCAGAATATAATTGACTCTTCACACTGATCAAAGATATACTGCGTACAGATATTTTCATGTTCAGAGTTATGGGACATTTAATAAATAAGAAATTTTACAATGACGTGCTTCCTCGGTGCCTAATGAGCTCAAAAGTGTGACGTCTATTCTTTGGAAAGGTACCGCACTTTGTTATAATTTCAGGGGATTTTAATACCTTTACAGCATTTATTAATCTAGGTCAATGTTATTTTCTATATACACTAACTTCATGCATTATGAATGAACATGAATTAACAATGCACAATACATTACCATTAGATGTATAAATGTTGTACATGCTCTCATATCATCAATTCATTAATAAATGTTAATGAATTGAACTTGTAAAGTGGTACAAAAAATGATTGCTCCCAGCTACATTTTTGTGCTATTTTTATATAATAATCGGGCCACCGTAATTTAGCCTTAGCCACCAAGGAGAAAACTTACTTACATTTTGTACTCTCTGTGAGTGGATTGTATTTTCAGACAAACCTAATAAAAAAACGGCAAAACACTAAGGGAGAGAGTTCCATTGATTTCTAAATCTTCATTCAGGTGTTTCACAGGTCAGAGAGTGACCTCTTCTATTTCCGCTGGCGATGGCACAGCTGAGCCTCTGGGCTGTCTGTCTACCCGAGCACTGACCCTAGAGAAGACTGCAGAGCCCTGACATTTCTCTGGATGGAATATGAATGGCAGGGTGCCAGGAAACTGTTCTAGATTATAATACCTGCACATGTGAGGATTGACAATGAAGCCTTTTGACTGAGACATACACTCAAAATCCAAATCAATGTATCCACTTCCAGTCAAAAGTTTGGATTAATTAAGACCTTTTCATTTTTAAGGCTCACCAAGGATTTACTTAATCTGTAAAAAAAAAGAAAATTAGTACTGTGAGATATTATTACAATTTATAATAGGCCTAACTGTTTTCAATTTGAATATATTTTAATATTTTTATTCCTGTGATGGCACATCTGACTTTTTGGCAGCATTCACATTACTTTACATTACATATGCTACTTCATATTTTTGTGGAAACATGATGGTACTTTTTTTTTTTTTGTAATTATTTTTAGGATTCTTTGATGAAAGAAAGAAAAGAAAATTCTTTACGGTGGCCAAGAGAGCTCAACACACTGCAAATAGACAAAACACCTGCAAATTAAGAAAACAACTTCATCGATTTAACAACACACGTGCTACAAATGCTCACAACACAACCAAATAAAGAAAGGCACTGCAAATAGAGAAAAAAACACCTGCAAATTAAGAAAACAACTTCATCAATTTGACAACACATGCGCTACAAATGCTCACAACACAACCAAACAAAGAAACGCACTGCAAATAAAATTCTTTATTTGGTTGTGTTGTGAGCATTTGCAGCGCGTTTCTTTATTTGTTTGCATTGTGAGCATTTGCAGCACCTGCTGTCAAACCGATGAAGATGTTTTCTTGATTTTTCTATTTGCAAGTTGCAGCGCGTTGAGCTCTCTCGGTCCCTGTTCTTTATTTATTTTATTTATAGGTTGTATATCAAGGTTTCCACAAATATTTTAAGCAGCAAATAATAATAAAAAGCAGCTATAATTAAAAAAAAAATTTGAGTACCAAATCAGCATAGTAGAATGATTTTTTAAAGGATCATACAACATTGAATGGCTACTGAAAATTCAGCTTTGCCAACACAGAAAAAACAAAAAAAATACATAGAAAAGAGTTATTTCAAACTGTAATAATATTTCACAATATTGCTTTTTACTGTATTTTAAATAAATAAAAAATGCAGCCTTGGTGAGCTTAAGAGAACTTTCATACAGTATATACAGGTGCATCTCAATAAATTAGAATGTCGTGGAAAAGTTCATTTATTTCAGTAATTCAACTCAAATTGTGAAACTCGTGTATTAAATAAATTCAATGCACACAGACCGAAGTAGTTTAAGTCTTTGGTTCTTTTAATTGTGATGATTTTGGCTCACATTTAACAAAAACCCACCAATTCACTATCTCAACAAATTAGAATACATCATAAGACCAATAAAAAAAAAAAAAAAACATTTTTTAGTGAATTGTTGGCCTTCTGGAAAGTATGTTCATTTACTATACAGTATATGTACTCAATACTTGGCAGGGGCTCTTTTTGTTTTAATTACTGCCTCAATTCGGCGTGGCATGGAGGTGATCAGTTTGTGGCACTGCTGAGGTGGTATGGAAGACCAGGTTTCTTTGACAGTGGCCTTCAGCTCATCTTCATTTTTTGGTCTCTTGTTTATCATTTTACTCTTGACAATACCCCATAGATTCTCTACGGGGTTAAGGTCTGTTGAGTTTGCTGGCCAGTCAAGCACATCAACACCATGGTCATTTAACCAACTTTTGGTGCTTTTGGCAGTGTGAGCAGGTGCCAAATCCTGCTGGAAAATGAAATCAGCATCTTTAAAAAGCTGGTCAGCAGAAAGAAGCATGAAGTGCTCCAAAAATGTTTGGTAAACGGGTGCAGTGACATTGCACCCCAAATCATCACAGACTGTGGAAACTTAACACTGGACTTCCACCCTTCCTCCAGACTCTAGGACCTTGGTTTGCAAATGAAATACAAAACTTGCTCTCATCTGAAGAGAGGACTTTGGACCGCTGGGCAACAGTCCAGTTCTTCTTCTCCTTAGCCCAGGTAAGACGTCTCTGACGTTGTCTGTGGTTCAGGAGTGGCTTAACAAGAGGAATACGACAACTGTAGCCAAATTCCTTGACACGTCTGTGTGTGGTGGCTCTTGATGCCTTGACCCCAGCCTCAGTCCATTCCTTGTGAAGTTCACCCAAATTCTTGAATCGATTTTGCTTGACAATCCTCATAAGGCTGCGGTTCTTTCGGTTGGTTGTGCATCTTTTTCTTTCACACTTTTTCTTTCCACTCAACTTTCTGTTAACATGCTTGGATACAGCACTCTGTGAACAGCCAGTTTCTTTGGCAGTGAATGTTTGTGGCTTACCCTCCTTGTGAAGGGTGTCAATGATTGTTTTCTGGACAACTGTCAGATCAGCAGTCTTCCCCATGATTGTGTAGCCTAGTGAACCAAACTGAGAGACCATTTTGAAGGCTCAGGAAACCTTTGCAGTTGATTAGCTGATTGGCATGTCACCATATTCTAATTTGTTGAGATGGTGAATTGGTGGGTTTTTGTTAAATGTGAGCCAAAATCATCACAATTAAAAGAACCAAAGACTTTAGTCTGTGTGCACTGAATTTATTTAATACACGAGTTTCACAATTTGAGTTGAATTACTGAAATAAATGAACTTTTCCACAACATTCTAATTTATTGAGATGCACCTGTATTCCAAACATTTGACCAGTAGTTACCTCAATATAAATTTTAAAGGAATTCTCCCAAAAATTAAAGTTCTGTCACTTACCTTAATGTTATCTAAAGAAGAAAGTTTTTGGAGCAACATGAGGGTGAGTAAATGATAACAGATTTTTTTGTGTGTATGAACCATCCCTTTAAGAGAAAATGAAACTAAGAGAGTTGCTCCAGTAAGATATTCTGTTTGAATTTACTCTGCACTCGGCTGGTACTTATAATAGTTGGGAATTTTGCCAGTTCTGTCAAATAACTGCTTCACAACTCATGTTATCTGTTGAGTCCACACAATGATATGCATGACTGTGTGCTACATTTGAATAAACGCTCTCACATTGTGTAGCGCAGGGGCCAGCCAGTCAAACAGATGAGAGAGGCTCTTCTCATGCACTGAGTGTACCTGGCAGACTGGCATGTGGGACACCTCTACCGTCGCGGGTGATTGACTGAGCAACTACATTGACATTTTGAAAGGAGCTTGACAGATGAGAGGCCCAGACGGTCTTCACCTACCATCACAAAATAAATTGGGCTTCCTATCAGCTGTAACCTTTAAAGTGTGTATTTACCTGTGTTTGTGTGTGTTTCCATGAAAACATCCAACAAAACCCGAACGTGGTGCATTGGGGCGTTAAACGCCGGAATCACAGGAAATGTGTGCAAGTCTCAAATGCGAAAAATGAATCTAGTGAGTTGTCTCTGTTGGCAGAATTTCGAGACATAATAGGCACACTCCTGGTGCGAAGACTGTTCCAAAAAGTATATAACTTAATTATGCTGCCTCCTAAGATACCTGCTTTTGGCCAAATTCCAAGGCAACATCACATGTATGCTTAGAGAAGGCAATGACAGAAAGCATTACAACAAGACAATAAATCAAAAATGGCCACAAAAGAGAAATGTTAATTCTAAATATGCGAGAAAAAGTTTTAGTTTTATGCACTGAATAGAGTCTCTGAATTCTCACATTATTTGCAAATTTAAGAATTCCAAACCTTTTCAATAGAGTTTTTGACAGAATTAGGATAACTGCAATATATCTTAAATAATTAAGACATCAATAACTGGCTAAAAATATGCTGTGATTTCTATCATTTATACTGTTGTTAAAATTTAACAATATTTTCATAATATTAGATCTTCTTTAACGTTATTTTTCTTAACTAACTAATAATGAGCTATTGATGGCAGATGACAAGTTGTTCATAAGTTGCTGTTTTATTAAAGGCTTACCGTGGTTGAAACATTGATTAAACAATTTCATGGGAGATCACACATTTCAATAAGTTTAAGCCCTATGCATTGATGAGTGAGCTGCTGATAGTATGAGCGTGTGTGGACTTGAATGAGGTGGGAAACGTAAGATCCTTACATTTTATTGAATTTTATTAAAACATGCAAATCCAAACACAAACCTCAAAAACAACACAAAAATGGGTCACTGAGCACAAAACCAAGCTTGTGCTATGGCCATTCCAGTCCTCTGACCTGAACCCTGCAGAAAACGAGTGGGATGAACTGAAGAGAAGAAGCACCAACATGGAGCTGGGAATCTAAAGGGTTTGGAGTGATTCTGGATGAAGGAATGGTCTCTGATCTCTTGTCAGGTGTTCTCTAACCTCATCAGGCATTATAGGAGAAAATTTAGAGCTGTTAAACTGGCAAATGGAGGTTTCAAAAGGTATAGAATAAAAGGGTGCCATTAATTGTGGGCAACGTGTAGTAGAGAAAAAACATTTATTTCATAATGATATTTCCCCCCATTTTAAATTCTTATTATCCAATGAAAGGTTAGATTTTTGTGCATTTTTTTAATAAAAGATCAAAAGGATTAACAATGCAGATTAATTTTCACAGCCTTCTTTGATCATATTTACCAAGGGTGCCAATATTTTTGGCCATGACTGTACATATTGTATATATATACAAATACAGAAACATGCTGAAAATACAATGCAAACAAACAAACAGAAACATGCTGAAAATACAACACAAACAAATACAGAAATATGCGGCAAATACTCACAACGCAAATATAGAAACACGCTGCAAATACTCACAATGCAAACAAATACAGAAACATGATGCAAACAGTGCAAACAAATACAGAAACATGATGCAAACAGTGCAAACAAATACAGAAACATGCTGAAAATACAGCAAAAATGCTGGAAATACAACGCAAAAAAAACACAGAAATGTGCTGCAAATACACCACAAACAAATACAGAAACATGCTGCAAATACTCACGACGCAAACAAATACAGAAACATGCTGAAAATACAACACAAACAAATACAGAAATATGCGGCAAATACTCACAATGAAAACAAATACAGCAACGTGATGCAAATACTCACAATGCAAACAAATACAGAAATGCCCTGCAAATACTCACAACGCAAATATAGAAACACGCTGCAAATACTCACAATGCAAACAAATACAGAAACATGATGCAAACAGTGCAAACAAATACAGAAACATGATGCAAACAGTGCAAACAAATACAGAAACATGCTGAAAATACAGCAAAAATACTGAAAATACAACGCAAAAAAACACAGAAATGTGCTGCAAATACATCACAAATACTCAATTACTCACAAAATACTCACGACGCAAACAAATACAGAAACTTCCTGAAAATACAATGCAAACAAATACAGAAACATGCTGCAAATACTCACAATGCAAACAAATACAGAAACGTGGTGCAAATACTCACAACGCAAACTGTTTTCTCAATTTGCTGGTGTTTTTTTTTTCCAGTTGCAGCACACTGAGCTCTCTGTCACCATAAATATAATGCAGGTGTATGGGACCATCAAAGTTGATGATGCTAAAATTATGTAAAAAGAATGTAATGAAACTAGTGCAAGAAATATCACAGAATCACAGAGGACTGTCACTTCTCATGCAAGTTTCACAAAACGCGTACATCGCACTTCACCACATGCTGACAGTTGACAGGAATCTATAGTCCATAGTTCAACATTTTTCAAATATTAATATTTTTCTCACATACCCCTATCGGTTCGCTTCATAAGATGCTGATTTTTCAACTGGAGTCATATGGATTACCGCCATGTTCATTCTGAGTGGTTTTTGAAACGCCAATTTTAAGGGGCCCATCCACTTGCATTAGATGCACTGACAAAGATGGATTCATTTTCTAAAAAATCTCTTTTTGTGTTCCTCAGACGAAAGAATGGGATGGCATTAGGGTAAATAAATGATGAGAGGATTTTTATCGTTGGGTGGAGTATCCCTTTAAGGTATGGCATCTGTGTTGCAGGAGCAGAGCTAATGACACCAGCATGACCCCCAATGCATCATTTCAGTTAAACAGATCACTCCATACTGACGTACCTCTGCTCACTTGTATTCAGCATGAAGTTGAGCTATGAAGCCCGGGTAAATGGTGCATTGTTCATCACAGAAGAGAAGGCAGGCAACAGCTCAATCTCTCTGACTGCCCTCATCGCTCTGTTGCGTGTCATCGGGCAGTGGGTGATGTCAGAGTAGCTGTCATTTGTTTTGGCCCGTCATAATCATTTCCTGACTTCATGTTTCTTTTCCACTGTGTCACTCTCACTCACCATGATCATTAGTCATAGAGCCAATCATGCATTATCCTCATGCCATCAATCACAAGCGGTCACACCCTCTCCGTACCAGCCGGTTATGTGACAGCCGATCTAATGCATCATGCAAGGGTCTCTGGGAGCAAAAAGACGAAAAAAAAACAGACGAGGTGAATAAGTGTGATTGTGTGTGGGTGCTTTTTAAACGTGTGCAGGTTAGGACGTGTGGCTCAGTGGGTAGGTTTGAATGTTAATGAATACTTTGACAGCTTTGGCTTGTGTTATGAGGGCGTGTGTGTGTGTGTGTGTGTGTGTGTGTGTGTGTGTGTGTGTGTGTGTGTGTGTGTGTGTGTGTGTGTGTGTGTGTGTGTGTGTGTTGTGGCGCCACACACGTGTCTGTCACAGCATGAAATTTTATTCATTCGTTTCACTCAATAAATAATAGTGTCAGCACTACTGATATGTTGGCATCCTTGAATAGAAATGAGGAGACGGGTATAAAAAAAAAAGCTTTTTGTCCATCCCAAAATTTATTTCCAGCAATATTGATGTTTTTTTTTTCATTTTGTTTTGTTTTGTTAATTCACTTTTGAAAGGTTATGTCTGCTCTGAATTGTCCTTTTTCTCCTGGTGACAGAGAGAATGCTTGAGTGAAATTCAGCTCCTTCCTGATTCCACAGGGAGTTTTGGGCTCGTGCAGATTAAAAAGAGAGACAGAGTAAAGAATGAATCATTTAGAAAGGAAAGGTGCGAGGTTTCTAGTGGCTGACAGCCGTGCTTTGAAGTCCACCTCTCTGCAGAGGGTTGAGTGTGTCTTGGTAGGGATGTTCTGCAGTTGTTTGTTTGGATAAAAGGGCCGTGAGCCTCAAACGCATGAGAAACACAGGATGAAAACATCAATTGCAATGGAATCGCGCGTTGGACGTAAAGTTCTAGAATATTGTCCCTTAGATATAAACCAGAATTCTCCATCCAGCTCCCAGATATTTTGAGAATAAAGTGAGGGGAAACCCTGCTGTGAGAATATAATGATGCAGTTGCATAAGAAGATCAGACATACATTTAAGAAGCGCCTTCAGAGTTAACATAGTAACACATGCAGTTAATTGAATTCAGCGATGTTATTTTTGTGTTAACTCAGTCCGTTTTACATTTTAACTGCTTCATTCTCTTTATAAATATTTACGCTTTTACAAGAGGCAGAGGAACACAAATTATATATATTTCTGTATCATTTAAACTGAATGAATGTGTTAACAATTTTAAATGACACTTGTCTTGTCTAAATGTGGATACTCTCAGTAGTAGTCACACTACATTTAAGTGTCTAAATTACATTTATCGTTTTTTCCCCTCATAATTCAAAGCAGAGATTTCGTTTAAGCAAAAATAAACAAAACAGTAAAAACATACTATTAGGATCATAGTCATATTTCTCTAAACAGCTTATTGAGACCTCAATAAGCTCAATAAGAATAAAGTGTGTCATATAAACTTACAACTTACAAAACCAGTTTATATCTATTTTGCTATTTTAACAAAAAGCCATGCTATATATTTATTCTTAAAGTGATACTTTGTGACTCATGGGCCAAAGAACTCAACACACTGAAGAAAACACAAACTATTTCCTTGAAATAGCTCAGAATGTGTTAACATGATGCATATTTTAAATGACCAACATAGAGTATAGAGTCTTTCTTTTCATTATGCAGCATTTTACATTATGGTTTTATTAAGGTCCTATTAGTATCCTACCATTATTAGCAAATTAAATTAGACACCCCCACTGTTCTAAATACAGGCTAGTATAATAAATTCAGAGAGAAATATCTGGATGGAGTACTAAAACAAAAGAAGGTAAGACACTCAGGTAGCCAGCGGAAGAGATGGGTGTGAGGAAGCGTATTAACACCTGTAACATGTGAGATATATCAGAGATGCACATGGCACTGTGACCACAGGTACCCCCGAGAGATGCATTAGTCCTGATCAAACATTGGATACTCCTCCTCTCATGGCATCGACACTAAGCTTTAAGAGTGGGTTGGAGAAATGTCATATTTCCTTTCCCTTTTTGGCTCACTTAAAAAGATTGACACAAATTACTATCTATCTATCTAGATATCTAGATATCTGTCTGTCTGTGACCAAGAAGCTGTCTGTA
Organism: Acrossocheilus fasciatus; assembly: GCA_036784905.1. Classification (NCBI taxonomy): domain Eukaryota; kingdom Metazoa; phylum Chordata; class Actinopteri; order Cypriniformes; family Cyprinidae; genus Acrossocheilus; species Acrossocheilus fasciatus. The sequence goes on from CM071949.1 coordinate 18,108,192, forward strand.
AGACCTATTAACTTGAATTTAATTTTTTTTAATTATGTTTATAATTCTACTTGCATTCCAATTCAGATTCCAGTTCTGCATTCTGTTCACCATTTCAAATTCAGTTCAGATTCAGGAACTGAATTGGACTTATGGTGACACCAGGGTTTAAAAATGTTTTTAAAAATCTGAAAGGTGCAGGGGTGTAACAATATACCAGTATTGACAATAACTGTGATATATAAAAAAAAAAAATGAAATATTGATAATGTTAAACTACACATCCAATAGTATTAGTTAACACATCACTGTAAAAAATGACCGTGATTTAAAAAAAATAACTGAAAAAGCTACAGTAAAAACCTGTTAAATGGTTAACGGTAAGTTCCCCTAATATATACAGTGAAAAACTGTAATAGACATTTCAGACAATTTTATGGTTAAATACACTTCCAATACTTTTGGAAGTGAAAAAGAATGTAAAATTTACAGGGAAAAAAACGTAAATTGACGTTCCCAGAATTCCCTGAGTTGCATTTCAAATTTAGTTTGAATTTGATGTTTTTTCTTAAATAATTTTTCTTCAAAAAATTAGGTTGTTTCTTAGTTTTTTTCTTATCAGTTATGTTTATTAGGGTTGTATGTTACATCTAATGTTGTTAAATTAATGTTTATTGCATATTTCAGTTTAATGAGTCTCACCATGATGGTGTTTAGTGCTTGTGTGAATGACACTGTGCACTTTCTATATATGTTATCAATTAAAAGCTGCTTGTGATGGGCTTTGGTTCATCATGTGACTCTCATCACCACCTGCATTTGGTGGTTATCAGTGTATTTCAAAGTTACAAAACAGATTTCAGTACTTCAGTAGGTTGGTATATTAACATTATATCAGTTAATGAAATTACGGTATTTAACTGTAAATTTAAGTTAAAACCATAAAACCTAAAATGTTGCTACAGTGTATTTTACAGTAGAATTCCGGCAACCACAGCTGCCGTTTTTTTACTGTAAATTTTATGGAATGTTTTTTACAGTGTATGGTTAACACATATGACACTGGATTATTTACAATCCAAAAAAAAAATAAAAAAAATCTCTCTAACAAACTCTCTTTGCCTCCCTGTACTCTTTTTTTTTTTTTTTTTTTTGACTGTGATATATGCACTTGAAACACAAAATAAACAAATTTTAAAATTATTTTGACTGATAGCATTATTATTTTTTTTTTTTTAATTTTTGTAGATATCACAATGATATCATTACTGTTTTTTTTTGTTTTTTTTGGGGGGGGGGGGGGGTGTTGGCCACAATAATCATGCAGTAAAAATCTAATATAGCGACAGCCCTAGCACAACCCTGGTGTCAGCATGTCCAAGACGACTGCAATATCATCCAGCGTAATATAAAATAACCTTTTTATGGACCCATATTACATATATAAAAAGCATACTGTATATTATATGTAGATGTTTGACTATCGGTCATTTGACCTAGCCTAGCTAACACACCCAATGAAGACTGAGACCAAATAGAGAACACTTTTTCTCCTTCGAGTGGGTACACAAACATCTTGCCTTGAGAACGCAAAAGGGGGATTGAGTTGGAAAGATGATGCTGTCAAATGTCTTGTTTCGGTATCTTTCCCCACACATAATAAAGTCACGAAACCCCACATTTCTATTTTTAAGTATGGGGGGTTAAAAGCACGACTCTGTACTTTCATAAAAGAGAATTTTAGATTCTTCTCTCCAGAGACAATTCTTTGAGAGAGACTTTTTGTGTTACTTCTGTGCGAGAGGACAGATTTTGCACAGCAAACTTCAACAGAGACGGCAACTAACAACTCAGACAACGCTCTCCAGCTCGCTCTCTCCATTAGAAGTAGAGGAGAACAGAGTCTTGAGTGAAACTTCAAGGGGGCAATTCAATGTGAGACTCTGACATGGCAGACCATAAATTCAGCAAGAAACCTCACCAACTCATTGTTACACCCCAAACACCACAGACATAAATAGCCGACAGGGAGAGTTTATGAACGTCTAGCTGAATTTACAGCCAGGAAAGTTAGTGTGAAATAATGGTGTGATTTGCTGACTCATCTCAGTAGAAAAAAAATAAAATACATTAGTACCCTCCTCAGGGAGAGGGGCGAATCGACATCAGTGCAAAAAGGAAACAATAAAAGAAAAAGAAAAAAAACTTTAGCTTCATTCGACCAGAGGAAAACAAAGAAACACGCATCTGAGATGTATACCTGCAGTGTGAAAGACTGTGGACAGCATCCTACAGAGTTCAAAACTATGAGGTGCCAGGTGTGTACCAAGACATTTAGCGGTTAAAATAATAACTTGCTGTTCACAAAAGCAACTTATTGCATCACAAATTCTAAGAACTCGAATTCATGAAATATTGAACACTTCATGTTTGCGGTTGCCTTGACCCCACCTAACCTTCTTCATAGATTTATATGATTTATGTATTCATTCAGGTCAGCCGCTGCGAATGCAATCTTGAGCTGGTTTTTAACCCCTCATGTTTCACTGAGAAAGGCTTTTTCAGCATATCCCTTTCCCCATGGCTAGTTTAAAGGATGCTGTAAAATTGATTGCTGTTCATTATTGCAGAAGGTCACCATTTGCCCAATAAGCTTTGATGAGGTTTTCACCTGGTCATTGATCTCAGTGGCGCTAAAGCTGCCGCCTGTAAATCTACGCACATCTTCGGTCGGCTCCGTCAAGATGCACAACCCAGCTTGCATGTCGTATAATCTAAACGCACGGTAATTACGAAGGCAATCGTGTTTGCTGATGTTTGCTTTGAATCAAGGACAAAACCTAGTCATGTGGTCTCACTTAAATGAACTTTGTTTAACATCTAAACAACCAGGTGCTTGAAAATCTTTTTAGTCCTTGAGCCTTGTATTTAAGTCATTTGCTAATGAAATCCAAACATAGAACTGTAATGACACTGTTTATTTTTTTTATTTTTTTTATTCAAATTCAACTCAGCCCAGTTAGTATTCATTAAAGGACACAGCATAGTTATTGTCTGATCAAACAGGATTATCTGGAGTGCAGTTAAAGAGCAACACAAGCCTCCTTCAGGCAGAGGTAATGACTATGAAGGACTTGAGTAATGAAATGAAGGACATGGCAGAAACATTCAGCCATGACTTGGATTCTCAAAGCATCTGCTGAATTCATAAAGCTGTTGTCATGTCACCCATATGCAGAGATATGAAACTGGCCCATGCTATTATGTAGATAAAAATAAGAATATTAATAATAACCCCTTCAATTTTTCACGTTTTGTTACGTTTCCGCATCAATCTACACTCCATACACCATAATGACAAAGTAAATAACAGGTTTTTAACATCTTTGCAAATTTGTTAAAGATAAAAAAAAAAAATTAAAAAATAAAAACACTTAAATGTTTCCATTGCAAAAGTATTCATACCCTTATCTGGGACAGTTGAAATTTAGCTCAGGAGCATTCATTTTGCTTGTAAATGTTACCACACTTTGAGTGAAGTTAACCTGTGGAAAATTCAATTGAATGGGTATGATTTGGAAAGACACATGTCTTAATAAAAGGACTAACAGCTGAAAATGCATATTAGAGCAAAGACCAAGCCCTGAGGTAAAAAAAACTAACAAAAACAAAGAAACTGCCTGTAGAGCTCAGAGACAGGATTGAATCAAACCACACATCTGGTGAAAAGTTTGGAAACAACTCTGCTGTATTGAAGGTTCACAGAAGCATGTAGCCTCCATTATCCATAATGGAAGATGTTTGGAACAACCAGGACTCTTCCTAGAGCTGGCCTCCTGGCCAAACTGAGCAATTGATGGAGAAGGGCTTTGGTTAGTGTGGTGACCAAGAACCTGATGGTCATTCTAGTTGAGCACCATGATCATATGGAGATTGGAGAAACCTACAGAGGGACAAACATCACTGCAATACTCCACCAATCTGGGCTTTATGGTGTTGTGGCCAAACTCAATCCTCTCCTCAGTGAAGGCGCATAAAAACACACTTGGAATTTGCAAAAAAGCACCTAAAGGACCCTCAGACTGTGAGAAACAAGATTATCTGCTCTGATGAAGCTCAATTCTAAGCATCATGTTTGAAGGAAACCAGCTCTGCTCATCACCTGCAGAGTACCATCCCAAAAGTAAAGTGTGCTGGTAGCAGCCTCATGCTGTGGGGCTGTTTTTCAGCGGCTGGGACTGAGGGACTCGTCAGAGTAGAAGAAAAGCTCAATGCACCAAAATATAGAGATAGCCTTAATGAAAACCCAGTCCAGAGCATTCAGAACCTCAGACTGGGCAGAAGGTTCACCTTCCAACAGGACAATGACCCCAAGGCAAGCACACAGCAAGAGTGGCTTATAGACAACTCTGTGAATGTCCTTGAGTGGCCCAGCCAGAGCCTGGGATTGAACCCAATCAAATATTCTGGAGAAACCCGAAAATGTGCATCTGCCCCCATCCAACCTGGCAGAGCTTGAGAGGTGAAGAATGGCAGATAATTGCCAAATGCTGATGTGCAAAACTTGTCGCATCAAAATACTGAGTTAAGGGTTTGAATACATATGCAATGTTCTTTTTTTATATATATAAGTTTACGAAGTTGTGACAGTTCTGTTTTTGTTGTGCCATTATGGTATATGGAGTGTAGATTGATGTGGAATAAAAAGTCATTTGAAGCAGTTTAACATAAGGCTGCAACATAACAAAAAGTGAAAAAATGAAGGGGTTTGAATACATTGAATGCACAAGAGGTTTGAAGGCATATCGTGTGCGTGCGTGCATGTGTGCGTGTGTGTGTACTTGTTTATGCTACATTATGGGGACCAAATGTCCCCACAACGATAGTATAACCTGAAATTTTTGACATTGTGGGGTCCTCTGCGGTCCCCATGAGGGAAAAAAATTATTAAAAATAGTAAATGACGTTTATCTGAAAATCTGCATAATAAATCTGCATCTGTTTATCCTTTTGATCTTTCATTAAAAAAATTCTAACCTATAATTGAAGTAAAACAATTGAAAGTGGGGAGAAAATCTCATGATAAAATAAATGTTTTTCTCCAATGCATGTTGGCCACAATTATTGGCACCCCTGAAAATTCTTATGAGTAAAATATTTCTGAAGTATATTCAATCACATTTACATTTTTTTAGCATATCAGGGAGACTATAGGAGCATGAAATTATCCAGCTATGACTTCCTGTTCCAAAGGATTATAAATATAAAGAAAACAAAGGCCAAATTCCCTTAATCATCCATCAGAAGGAGTAAAACCAAACAATAAAGTTCTGATGTGCAGAACAAGATTGTTGAGCTTCACAAAATAAAAAGTTGCTGTAAGACAAAAGCTAAAGCATTGAAAATCCACATTTCCACCATCAGGGCAATAATTAAGAGGTTCCAATCAACTAAAGATGTTACAAATCTGCCTGGAAGAGGACGTGTCTATATCGTCCTAATGCACGGTGAGAAGGAGAGTTTGAGTGCCCAAAGCCTGGAACTTCAAATGACACTGGCTTCTATGGTCAGATGAAACTAAAAAAAAAGAGCTTTTTTTGGCAGCAAACCCACCAGATGGGTTTAGTACAAACAGGGATAAAAAAAAAAAGTACCCCATGCCCACGGTTAAATATACTGCTGGGTCTTTAATGTTGTTGGCCTGTTTTTCTGCCGGAGGTCCTGGACATCTTGTTCAGATGCATGGCATCATGGATTCTCTCAAATACCAACAGATAAAAAAATCTACAGCTGACTGCCTCTGTTAGAAATCTTATAATGGGCTGTGGTTGGATCTTCCATCAGGACAATAATCCAAAAAAAAAAACATCAAAATCAACACAAATATGGGTCACTGAGCACAAAATGAAGCTTTTACCATGGCTGTCCCAGTCCTCTGACCTCAACCCTACAGAAAATGAGTGGGGTGAACTGAAGAGGAGAAGCACCAACATAAAGCTGTGAATCTGAAGGATCTGGAGAGATTCTGCATGAAGGAATGGTCTCTGATCTCTTATCAGGTGTTCTCCAAACTCTTCAGGCATTACTGGAGAAAACTCAGGGCTTCTATCTTGGGAAATGGACGTTGCAATAATTGGGTGCCAATAATTGTGGCCAATATGAACTAGAAAGCAATTATTTCACAATGAGATTCCCCCCCCCCCCCCCCCCCTAATTAAAATGTTAGAATTTTGTGAATTTTTTGAATGAAAGACCAACAGGATAAACAATGCAAATTTATTTTTACAGCCACCTTTGCTCATATTTACCAAGGGTGCAAATATTAGTGTATACACACACACACACACACACACAGAATATATATGCATGATCTATCCATCCATATATTCACCAAATTGCTTATCCTCTGTATGGACTTTATTTAAATTACCTTTATTGTTGATATTATCAATATACAATCATATACATTGAGGGTAAGCAAAGAGCAATCTAACATGTAGAATAAAATGGCCTACAGTGTCCTGCTTATGCCATATCTTACAAGAACAGAGATTTTGATGAATCTTAAAAAACTATTCAAGAAGATTTCAAGAAATAGTGGATGTACAAAAGAAGAAAATCTTCCTTATGGCATCATTTTAAAATGAACCCAGTTCCACGGAAGAAAGCCGCACCAACACTCTGACTTGACAAAATGTCAATGTGTTTTCCTCGGGAGAGCATGCTACTTTGTCCTCTCTTCTCAAAGCTGAACGCTTGGTTTGCTCCTGGATGTGGAATGTTAATGAGGTTGATGGGTTTGATTGAGGTGGGGTGGGAGAGAGAGGAAAAAGAGGGACAGAGAAAGAGAAGACTGCCAGAGCGTGAAGGAGTATGTCGCTCATAAGAATTTACCGCTCCCTCCTTTCATAATACAATAATAGACTGGAGGAAAAAAGAACTGGCTTTGTTTGACTTCACCAGTCCAAGACATAACATGTTTTGCTGCATGTCATCTGCTGATGTCAACAACTGCCCGAAACAACCATTGTTAGAAAGTTTTATTCCACGGATCCAATTTGCCTGTGCTTCTTCACTGCTAGCGCATGCCAATACACACAACAGCATCTCTACCTGTTATAGTAGCACGAGGAAAAGCAACCTTGTGTTTTCAGTGAGTCACAGCCTGGATGACATAATAGTCACTATTTTCATTTTTAAAACGTACTTCACTGAGCTAATTTCACATATTTGCAATGCCAAGTAACATTCAATTAAAGAAACAGTTCACCCAAATATGACAATTTTTGTCATATTTGGGAAGTCGTGGCCTAATGGTTAGAGAGTCGGACTCGTAATCCAAAGGTTGCGAGTTCGAGTCTTGGGCCGGCAGGGATTGTAGGCGGGGGGAGTGACTGTCCAGCGCTCTCTCCACCTCAATACCACGACTGAGGTGCCCTTGAGCAAGGCACCGAACCCCCAACTGCTCCCCGGGCGCCGCAGCATAAATGGCTGCCCACTGCTCTGGGTGTGTGTTCACAGTGTGTGTGTGTTCACTGCTGTGTGTGTGCACGTTGGATGGGTTAAATGCAGAGCACAAATTCCGAGTATGGGTCACCATACTTGGCCGTATGTCACTTCACTTTCACTTTCACTTTTCACTTTCAATTTGCTGCAAATTTCGAGATGGTCCTCACTGCAGAACACAAGATCCAGGGGGTGTGGTTAGATCTAGATCCAACTCCTCCCACCTTACATTTACCTAAACCTACCCGTCTCCATCCCCTGATCCCTAAACCCACCCATCCCCACCCCTAAACCTACCAATCTCCACCCCCTGGATGTGGATCCAGCCCCGCCCCCTGGATCTTTGTTCTGCAGTGAGGGGCTACTAAAAAATTCATTTACTCACCACAAGGCCATCCAGTGTGCAAAGGAGTTTATTTCTTCATCCAAATTAGAAGAAATTTAACATTACATGACTTGCTCACCAATGGATCCTCTGCAGTGAATGGGTGCCGTCAGAATGAGAGATCAAACAGCTGATAAAAACATCCCAATAATCCACAAGTAATCCATACGACTCCAGTCCATCAAATAACATCTTGTGAATTGAAAAGCTGCATGCTTGTAAAAAAAAAAAAAAAACATCATTATGGCATGTTAGCATTTTAACAACTTTCCATCAACATATTTGTTTAGAACTGTTTTGGTGTGCATGTTTCTCTCCTGATTCAGACAAGACAACTTTCTCAATATTATGGATAGATGATTTTATATTTTATGTGGACGCAATGGTTTGAAGTTAAAAACATGCAGTTTTACAATTGACAAGACATTAATTGATGGACTGGAGTATAAAATATTTTACTCATAAGAATTTTCAGGGGTGCCAATAATTGTGGCCAACATGGATGTGGATTACTGTGATGTTTTCATCAGCTGTTTAAACTCTAATTCTGACGGCACCCATTCACTGCAGTGAATCAATTGGTGAGTAATCTGTTCCAATGAAGAAACAAACTCATCATTTTCAGCAATTTACATTTTTAGGTGAACAATTCCTTTAATTAAAAACACAGAAGACTGCCATATTTGTTACCAACAGACACCTCCTCAAAACTGAAAAAGCCAACAGATACAGCAATACATTACCATGCTGCTTTTTGGACAAGATCCACTATGTTCAGACATGCTTGAGGGGGAAAAAGTTATAAAATCCTTCATTATCCCAAAGCCCCCGTACACCTGAGCCCTTGGCGCTTTTTTGCTCCTGCCAATGAAAGAGTGTGAAGAGAATCAGGTAGCTGTCAGAGCGTATCTTATCATGTCTCCACAGAAAGACACAATATGTCTCCGCTGATGGTCTTGAAAACAGAATGAGATCTGTGAGGTTTTTCGTCCTTAAACCACAGAACAGTCCGGACAAGTTCAGAGGATGTATATGTGTGCTCATGAAGTAAATAACTCCTGTTTTATTGTAATATATACTCATTTACATTCATCCTTTACACCGTTGCTCCGAGCAGCTGCTTTTTTTGTGCAGAAATATGGGTTTTTTTTCAACCCCATTATCAGATGCTACATCTTTTGGGGCTACTGTATCCACGGAAGCGAGAACAAAATTGAAGATCTCATCAGCAAGGGAGCACATCACTAGGAATGCAGAATGCCGTAGCCTACGCTGTGTGTAGGCAGATAGCACAAGGCTCCAGGCAGATAGGCATCAGGCTATGAACATCCAGATCACAGCTTGCAGCTGGCTCAAAGCTAAATACAACATCCAGAGGTGACTGTCTGCGAGGGCAAATGCTGAAAGGTTGTTTCATTTTAAAGATACAGATGGGTTAGGGTTCATTTCCCCAAACAAAGCATATATACTTTGCAACACATCTTTGCATAAACATTGCGAAATCATCAACATGAAATCTTACTCTGCTCAACAAAACATATTACACAGGGTCTGGGGTTGTAAGCAAACATGAACAGTTGCACAAATGTAGGTTGACATGAATAGGTTACAACAGCATCGCCAAGAGCTACTACACAAAAGGGTTGATGTTTAGGCCTGGATAGCCTCGTTTATGGTTCTCTTCTGCCCCCTGCTGACATGTTGTGTGTTATGACAATACAATGTCAAGTTCAATCTGCAGTTGATGATCTACAACTCATCATTTTTATTACTTTTTAATTATTAGTCTTTTTGTCGTGTTTTCTTGAGAAGTAAAGTTTGTAAAATCACACAACTTCACAGACGTTCACAGATTATATCACTTTTAACCAATTTTTCACCCCAATTTTAAACATAAAATTGAATAAAAAAAAAAAAATGTTTTTCTATTTTTTCTAATTCTGTCTTTTTTCTAAGATCCATTTGTAAGATGTGTTCCACATATTTTTAATCTTGTTTTAAGCATGTATTTATCAGGTATTTTTCCAAATACCTAAAAATGCCTAATATTTGAAAACAACATCAAGTAGTTTACAGGGTTATTATCGTTCACTAAAACTAGAACTGAAAATATTAGATGTATAAACCTAAACTTATTTCAGTTAGTTGCAACATTTAGAATTTCACATTTAGTTTAAAGCTGGAACATTAAAATTACTAACAGAAAATAAAATAAAATAAATAAAAACTAAAACTAAAATAAACAATAAATTAAAGCTAAATAGTAATGTTAAAACAGGCAAAAGTACATATTAAAATTACTAAGAAAAATAAAAAAATATATGAATGAAACACATAATAGTATAAATATTATTATTATTAATTTAATATTAATCATTCTTATTAGTATTGCTCTGTGTGCATGGGTATTCAAGTATCTATACGTTACATTCATTTTCTGCTCATCTTCATTTTTTATTACAGAAGCTCTGTTGTTTCCTGTGCACTCTGTTGTGTATTCACCTGGGCTTGATAAGACAGGAACAGTCCTCTGATTGCCTAACCCAGCCAGCTATTTTTAGCACCTTCACTGTCCTTATCATCAAGGTAAAATAAGAATGTTGCTGAGAGGGCTTAATTACGTCTTTCAAACAGATGCAGCGACACAAGTCTCATTTCCCCCGTTCCCTCACTCTCACTTTTGGGACTCTGTAGTAATCAAAAAGGAATTGACCTAAATATTCACTTTGCTTCACTATCGTTTCTAATTATTGCGGCATTACACAACTATATGCGTTCAAAAGCATCTAAAGCTTCAGTTGTATTGTGGGAATTACAGCTTAAATTAAAATTCCATAGTCATAATTTAACTCGTGCTCAAAGGGAACCACATTCAAAAAAAAAAAATAAATAAATCTAACATATGTTTTTCTTGAAGCCACTACAGTTGGATTCTACATGCAGGTCAAAGAAACAGAATTTAGTAATAATAGCAATAAAAACACCCTTTGCCTACTAACTACTCCTCAAGGTTATCCATTTATTCAGACTGTTTTATAAAGCCCACAGCTGAACAGCTCTCTGTCATGGCTGTATTCCAATCACAGCACTTTTTAACACAGCAGCAGTGCACAGCAATTAAAACTCAAAATTGATTTTTTTTTTTGTTTCCAATAGAACTTTTTTTTTAAAGGCAGCCAAGGTGTGGAAAAAATCTATTAGAATTTTAGCCGAAAATACCAAGTAAAATTATTAATTTACCACAATTTTAAATGCGAAAAGAGAGAGAGAAAGAGGGATAGAGTAACATTATGTTAACATTAGAGCTTTGTAGGTATGTCATCTTATAATTTACGGGGGGGGGGGGGGCGGGGGGGGGGGGTGTTAGTCTTTTTACCCTACTGAAAAATAAATATACTCAAATGTATTTGAAATACATTTATTTCATACCAAGTATACTACAAATACATATTTATATGCTTAATAAATGTACTTTTAGTATACTAAACCTATATACTTAAAGCCTGCTAAATTTTGTGCTTTAATTGTGCTTAAATCCAACTAAAGATATACTGAAGTATGTGCTGAAGTAGAACTATTGCAGGTATGCTTCAGGTACACGCTCTAAATATCTTGCATTTAAAGGCTGATATTATTCAAAGAGCATACAATCTCATCAGTAGTGACACTGAAACACAATTTGTGCTTAATATTAAGAAATGTGCAAGTAGTACTCCAAATAAAGTTTCATTATAATATTTATATCAGTAAATATGTCGAGATTTGAAATATACTTAGAATTAATTGAATGCATTTTAAATATATTACTCTTTTACTAAGGTATTTACAACCCTAAACTTGCATTCTATCTTTTCATTGTTATTGTAGTTATAAAATAATCAGGCATTTTAATCAGCTTCACAGAGGGCCTGTAAATTTAATAAGCTTTTATTCAGCCCTGCATCTTTAAAAACCTGTGTCCACTAATATTTTACAAGAGCTGTGGAATTTTAACTTCATGAGTATTAGCTAAGAGTGAGTGCTATAGTGTATCTGTTTAGTGTTAGTGTCTGAACATGCAGTCCGCTACTATCAAACTTACACATGTCAGACTCAAACAAAGTTTTTAAGACTAAACAGCTCAGGTCATTCCCTGAGTAAAGACCAGCACTCACAAGCCGACTAGCGTCAAATTCATATAATGAAGGCTTCCCCAACATTCATTCAGAAAGGGACTTTGTACACAAGCACAAATGTGAAAAGGAAAATACATGTTTACCGAATAGTTCGCACAGTACTTCCTAAAAAAAGTAACATTGATATCTTCAAAATGAAACTGTTTTGTATGTAGCTTTTCTGGGACTTTCAGAGCTCAGTATAGATGGGGAGGACCGCATTCACTTCTTGAAGAAAAGGATGAGAGGAGGAGAGAAATAAGGATTTGGAGGGGAGGAATGAACAAAACATTTGTTTGTTATCAGAGGACCTCTCTCCCAAGGTCTCCCTGTAGAGCTTCTGACCAGAACGCCTCTTAGAAGAGATCAACCTCCCTGCGGCTTCACTAGAACAGTCCACTACAACCAGAAAACACCGAGCAAACAGACTCCTAACGAAGACCAGTCTGAGCGCTTCGGCCCAGAACTCACCTGGACATCGGCGGAGCCCTGCAGCTGCACTAAAGGCCTCAGTTCACAAACACTGCAAAAACCCTTCCACCTGAAAGAGAAGATGATAAAGAGGATGGTGTTGCTGATGATGCTGTATTTTAGTTTCGGCTGCTTCATGCTACACACGGAAGGCATGTTTGCTGGATCTCATTTCTGCTCATTCAATGGTTCAACTCGCTATTTCTTCTGCAGCAAGGTCCATGAGATTCCAAGATATATACCGAAAAATACTACATTTGTGTGAGTATAAACACACACACACACACAAATGCACAGTAAAATACATAGTTATGAATTTCACATTAGAATCCTCACTTCAAATATTTTGATGCTACCTAGTTGTTTTGGATGTTTGGAAGTTAACTATTTAAACATCGGTTTTCATTAATTGAAATAGAGTTAAAATAAAATAAAATAAATGTTAGATATTAGATAAATGTTATAAATTAATAATTATATATATATATATATATATATTATAAATAATTAATATAAATAAATATTAAATATTGGATTTTTTTTATATGTTGCCGTAACTAAAAAAAAGACTAAGTTCTAAAATTACTCAAATTAAAACTTAAATAAAACAAACATTAAAAGAGGAAAATATAAAAATAATATAAAACTGAAAATATAAAATTAACAGCTAATTTAACATGTTAATAAATATATAAATAATAGCATAATAACACTGATAGTAATGTGTATGTAGAAAATGTAAGTACATAAAATTTATTAAACATATTATTATTAAAAATGTTAATATGAACAATTTTTATTTATTGCTTACAATTATTTTATTTAGCATTTTTTGCAATTCAAAACGAGCTATATTGTATTCTTTAATCATGATTTTTTCATGAAAATTGATTATAGAGGTTTAGGCACTGCTTTTCTTACATTTATTTTAAATTAAACAAAAAGATTAAATAAATAATAATAATAATAATAATAATAATAATAATAATACTGAAAGTAATAAACAACACTGACAGTCTGATTAAAATCCTGAGATTCTCAGTGACATTGTTATTGTTCCAGAGCCTGTTATTGTGGTTTGGAGAGAATGTGATTGACAAAGAATTCATGTTCCTTTTGTGAGACCCAGAATATTTTTTGTAATCTCAAGGCTATCGTCCCTCATACAAATTCTCAAGCCTGACATGGGGGAGTGTGTTTTTATGTTCAATGTTTTTCATGTATTGCATGAAGTCATTTGTTATTTCAATCAGTCCAAAAAAAAAAAAAAAAAGAGGTAAATGTGAAGATGAAATAAAACCATTTTTGACTCCTCAAGCAGATTAATCGTGGATTCTTTGAACCGACTGCCAGTCAGTTTAGATAAGGTTGCCAAACTCAATCTATCTGAAGATGCCCAGTTGGATCACACATTTCAACCTGCCAGGGCCTTTCACTATGACTGTCTACGCTTTGTGTTCATTACTTCACAGACTTCTTTACTTTTCCATTTTGGAAAAAGCATCAAGAGCTTTTCAGCTTGTGCGTCTCAGTGTGTCAGACTTTCTACTCTGCACTGCAAGAACGAACAGTCCTGTGCTTGCTAGGAATTGTTTATGCTGCAGATGTTTTCTCTCTTTATAACTGTAAATATCAAGTCTAATGTCTCTGAAACATTACATACACCACTAATGACACCAAACGGAATCACAAAAATAAAAATAATCGCTCGCTTTCAAACACTTCCTCCATCAGCTATTTAGATAACCCCACCCCAAACTCAGTCAGGGACAAATAAGTAAGGAGCAAAACAGTCAAACTATGATATAACAAAGATAGAGTGATTTTTCTAATCTTTAATATCTGTATCTCTTGTACCAGATTTACTTTCCCGCGTGCTTTACAAGGATTCTTGTCCGGAGTGCTTTGTGTAATTGTGCTGTCTGCGTTTCTGAGGGATTACAGGAATGAATATCCACAGGGAGAACACACAGACACTAATGACAGCGTGCAATAAGAATTACACAAAAAATCTTGACAGTAAATAGATTATTTGCAGTCTGTAAATAGGCTACTGGTAATTGTGTTTCCATTTCTCATAACATTTCGCATCTTGAATGACCTAGTTTCTGCTATGACTCATTCTGCTCATACTAACTTTCATGAGAACCTATTAGATTCCTGAAGTGGAAGATTGGTGTAAGTTCACAAATATACTTGGAAAGAGTTTTTAGAGCATGCACACACACACACACACACACACACACACACACACACACAGAGAGATACTCTAAATTTAAACCAGTCTGATCTCATGAGAATATGAAGCTTGTATGCTTGAGAAAACAAATTTGTATAAATTTGTGCAATGTGATTTGTATGGAAACATATGATTTGTAGAAGAAAAAGTAAGCATGAAAGTCGGAATGCAGTTAGCCAACACATGACAGTTTTTTCCTGGTGTCAACATTATAAATCGGGTGGAGACGGATCACTCATTTAAAAATTAATAGGAGAATTTGTAGCATACTTTCCATTTAAGTAAAGAATGTTTGTGTGCCCACAGAAAATAGCTGTCAAAAGGTATCGCTGAAAGGTTTGCAGAGTCAAATTAAGTAATTGGTAATCTAGTAAATAATTAATAAATTAATAAAAACAGCCATACCTGAAACAGATGTGTCAACTTTTATTTAGGATTGCTTATAAATGTCACACTCACCTCTGAGTAGACTGTGCTATTTATAATTGTAACACATTGATGGTAATGAATTGTTGGATGGTGAATCACATCTCTTCTGTCTAATTTTGAGCAGGGAGATCAAACTGACTCAGATCAGCGTGCTTCGCCGAGCAGCCCTGGCTGAACTACACGAGCTGAAGAGAATGTGAGTGCAAAGAGTGAAGGACACCAAGCTGTTTTCTATTAAAACATGGAAGTGTATATTAAGCAACTATCCAAAGCATTCAATCAAACATTTAAAACTCAGAGAAATTGCTACTGAATGCTCACAACTCTTCTTGGCTTTTGGCTTAGTTTTGACTTAATGCAAAACCACATAAACACATGATATTTAGTCTTGATTCAACATGTTTAGACTTTCATATGGAACATGATGTTTAACAGTGACCCAAACACTAGAGATATGTATCACAGTATTAAAATGGTGCAAAACCTAGGGAAGAATAATTGTGAATAAAAATGTAAAAGAAGTGTAAAAGAATAAATGTGTTTTTTTTATTATTCAAAGAGATAAAATTAAGTTTATTTAATCTCAGAATTATTTTGTTTTATTTATTAAGTCAGTATTTGTATAGTGATTTGATTTCCCCTAGTGCTCTTAAAGAAATAATACTTTTTTTTTTTTTTTTAAATTGCTGAAAATGTTTGTTTGTTTCTTCATCAAAACAGATTTGGAGAAATTTTGCATTATGTCACTTGCTCACCAATTAACCCTCTACACTGAATGAGTGCTGTCATAGAGTTCAAACAGCTGATAAAAACATCACAGTAATACACAAGTAATCCACACGACTCGTCTCTCAGTTAATATCTTAGACATTCATATAACTATTCTCCTCCTCAGAGTGCTGTCTGAGAATGATGCTCTTGTGCGAATTGAAGACTACGCCTTCTACAACCTGACAGAGCTAAAGGAAATGTATGTTGCTGCACTACATCTGGAAATTACAACCAATCACATTCTTGTCAAAACATTGTTGCGGTTAAAAATAGTATGTTCAAATTTGAATCACAAATTGTAGTAAATAATATGAAAGACAAAACAACTTTTTTTCTATCTATCTGACAGTACTATCACAAAATCAAAAAATCTTGAGATCCGAGAACGTGCCTTCTGGAGACTTCCAAAGCTACAGTATCTGTGAGTTCTCTTCTGTCTTCATTACTCTTGTCTAGTAAATTCTGAATCATTTCAGTCTCAGGCTGTGGTTCTGCAATTTAAAGGGAGTATATTCCCACAAGGGTTTCAGTCTATCCTTGAGTTGTTTTCAAAGTCCTGAAAGACCTCAATAAAAGCAGAATGACCTAAACACGGGTCAATATCCATATCAAATGTTTCTCACAGGAAACAAAGGCTGTAGATACAAAGACAAAATACAAATGCCTCTCTGACATATATTCCATTCATTAATCTTGACTGTATGTGTGCGTGTGTGTTCCTTTAGGACTATATCAAACACTGGTATTAAATTCCTACCTGATTTCTCCAAGATCAACTCTGCTGCTTTCGAATTTCTATTGTAAGTCTCTACTCAATTTGTCACTGAATTAATGTATACACTGTAAAAAAAAAAAAAAAAAAAAAAAAAAAAAGTGACATTTACGGTAAAATACTGGAAGCTGTGGTTGGCAGAACTTTAACGTAAAAAAATATGGCAGCAATATTTTAGGATTTACAGTCTGAATTTACATTCACAGTATGTAAATTAAATGTTAATTAAGTAATGTTAATATACCCACTTTATTGAAGTACTAATATCTATTTTGTACTTCTGTAATACACTGATATCCACCAATAACAGGTGGTGATGAGAAAGTCACATGATGAACCAAAGCTCATCACAAACAGCTTTTTCACAAGCTAAAATGGTCAATACTGTCATTCAGGGAATTCTTACAGTTTGTTCACTGTAAATTATACAATGACTTGCTCTTTTTCACTTCCAAAAACCAACAGTATTTTACTGAAAAATTACATTAACTGTAATTGCAGTTATACACCGTATACAGTACGGGAACTTACTGTTAACCAATTAACAGGTTTTTACTGTAGCTTTTTACAGTCTTTTACTGTTAAAATCACACCCATTTTTTACAGTGTATTTTCACTTGGTTTGGGTGGATTCCTATTCAAAAAACATACCATTTGTAAATTTTTCAATATAGAACAGCTGATCTTTGTTAAATCTATGCTATATCATCTCTACATTACAGTGACCTACAAGATAACATGCGCATAAATGAGATTCCTTGTAACGCTTTCCTCGGATTGACCAGTGCCACCATAACTGAGCTGTAAGTGTGCAAGTGCATGATTGATAATTCCCAAAGAGTTATTCTTTATATGAGGAATGAATAATGTGATGGGTTGTTGAATTGCTGAAAATGAATGTACACACTTAAATTGAATAAAGTTAGTCTTGGAGTACATAAAAAAAATGTTTTTAAAAAAAGCTGTTCAAACCATTTTTAGATAATACTGGATCAAAATTACATGTATTGAATAAATTTTTACACTACACAAAAATGGTACTTTCAGTTACCAGAATAATTAAGAGATTAAATTAGCAGATCAGTTAAAAGGTTACTTTTAATCATCACATTAAATTGACATTTATGTATATTTAAGATAAACGCTGTTCTTTTGAACTCTCTATTCATTCAAAGAATTAAAAAAAAAAAAAAAAGTGTCACGGTTGTCACAAAAAAAAAAACAAAAAAAAAAAAAACGTCTTCAACATTGATGGTAATGAGAAATGTTTCTTGAGCACCAAATCAGCATATTAGAATAATTTCTGAAGGATCATGTGACACTGAAGACTGGAGTAATTATGCTAAAAATTCCGCTTTGTCATCACAGTAAAATATATTAAAACAGAAAAGTAAAATCTTACCAACCCCAAACTTTTGAAAAGTGGACTAACTTAATGTACTATTGCAGGAGATTAACAAAGAATGGGATCCGTGAGATAGCCAGCTATGCATTCAATGGTACCAAAATTGAAAAACTGTGAGTTCAGTTACATCCTTTATATATTCATAAATTAGCATCGCACATAAAACCTCTAATCTTTCATCTAATCCCCTGCTCTCTCTTTCTCACAGCTTTCTCATGGGAAACCAGGAGCTGAGTCATATCCACCCGTACGCCTTTAAAGGAGCTGAAGGCCCTATCGTTCTGTAAGCATGAACAACTCTGACTTTCAACAATACAACTCACCAGCTGGAGCACCACACACCCACTCTATGTCCTCAGGACAAACTCTTACAGCAATGCCTGTTTCACTCACACTAACCTCTGTTACCTGGTTTAGTTCAACAACAAGCTAAGTACACCCAGTCCTGCTCTGGACACTGAAATGGCTGTTGTCATTACAGGGACATCTCACGTACTTCTGTCCACACCCTGCCAGAAAGCATCCTGAGGACTCTTAAGCTTCTGACGGCTACCTCTGTCTACTCTCTAAAAAAGCTTCCCAACCTGAAGTTGTTTAATGAGCTCAAGCAGGCCAACCTGACCTACCCCAGCCACTGCTGTGCCTTCAAAACCTTCAAGAAGCACAAGTCAGTTACACACTGCATTACGTTCATGTATAACTTACTCATCCTTACATTATTCCAAACCTGTGCAGCTTTTTTTTTCTTTTTCTTTTTCTTTTTTTTTTTACAAAAGGAGATATTTGGAAGAAAGTTTATGCTGCTCTTTCCATACAATGTACTGTAATTAGATAATGACAAATGGTGCAAAAGCTGCCAAAATGACCAAAAAGCACCATAAAATCTGTTCATAACTAGGCCAATATTTGGTGAGAAAATTCGGTATAAATATTTTCACATGAGCAGCTGTTCCATCTGTTAAGTTATTTATGTTTTGTTTTATTAAGAGAGAGCTTCTAATCATTTCCATCACACTTCAAATAAAGCCGGCTAACCAATCAGATTTGCACTTTTGGTCAAACTTTAACTTTAGTTTGATAAACACTATAGCTAATCCAAAATATGTCAATTCTAAATAATATGTAAATACTGTGACAAGCAGGTGCCAGAAACAGAAAGTTTCGCAGTGCTCTGTAGTAATTTCTGCTTATTATAAGCGCCACCTACTGTCAGAGAGGGAATTTGCATTTTCATTCATCCTGTTTTTTGTGCATTTGTCTGAACACACAATTTACATGCAAAAATAAGACAGAATATTAGTACAAATATTCCAACGGGCTGTCATGGTGATTCGTAATTATATTTTGAACGTATTATTTGAATTATATTAAAAATATTTAACCTTTTTAAAAATTCATATGAATTTGTACAATCTCATTTGTATGTTGTTGTAAAACATACAAACCGTACAGAAATCTAAAAACTTCTGTACGAATCACATTATACAAATTCATACAAACAAAGCTCTCATAAACAGTGGAAGGCAAACGTTTGGGAACCCCTTGCAGAATCTGAAAATGTGAATAATTTTAACAAAATAAGAGAGATCATACAAAATGCATGTTATTTTTTATTTAGTACTGACCTGAGTAAGATATTTCACATAAAAGATGTTTACATATAGTCCACAAGAAATTATTAAAATAACCCCCTTCAAAAGTTTGGGAACCCTTGGTTCTTAATAGTGTGTGTGATTACCTGGATGATCTATGACTGTTTTTTTGTTTTGTGATGGTTGTTCACGAGTCCCTTGGTTGTTCTGAACACTGAGCACTGTTCTTCAGAAAAATCCTCCATGTCCTGCAGATTCTTCAGTTTTCCGGCATCTTTTGCATATTTGAACCCTTTCCAGCAGTGACTGTATGATTTTGAGATCCATCTTTTCACACTGAGAACTACTGAGGGACTCAAACACAACTATTAAAAAAGGTTCAAACATTCACTGATGCTCCAGAAGGAAACACAATGCATTAGAAGCCGGGGGGTGAAAACTTTTAGAATTTAAAGATCAAGGTAAATTAATTTGTCTTCCAGGAAAGATGCAAGTATCTTCTGTTGCTTCCGAAGGGCAGTACTAAATGGAAAAAAAAGAAAGAAATTTCAACAAAGTAAGAAAGATTTGGACATTTTCATCCTGTTCAAAAGTTTTCACTCCTCCTCCCCCCACACCCCCCCATCTCATCCCATATTGGGAATATCATGCACGAGTCATATCAACTAATTTTATGATGCCTTTTATTGTCATTTTAAGAGCTGGTCACCATTCACTTTCATTGTCTGGAAAAGAGCAGCGTTAACATTCTGCTAAACGTGTCCTTTTCAGTTCCTTATAAAAACAACATGGGTATAAGTAAATGGTGATGTAATGTTTCATTTTCTTCCTTTAATACTGAAAGCTCAACTGTACCTGTTCACACAGGTCTGTGAAGAATCAAATTTGTAACGATTCTGGTGCCCACCTCTTCGAACCATACTTTTTTGAAGACCACTGTAAGGATATAATAGAAGTGACCTGCTACCCCAGACCAGATGCATTCAACCCCTGCGAGGACATAATGGGTTTTACATTCCTGCGTGTTCTGATCTGGTTCATCAGCATATTGGCCATCGTTGGCAACTGTGCTGTCCTCCTGGTGCTCCTTACGAGCCGCTACAAACTGACTGTTCCCAGGTTTCTAATGTGCCACCTGGCTTTTGCGGACTTTTGCATGGGCATTTACCTGTTGATCATCGCTGCCAAGGACATTCAGACACAGTCCCGCTACTACAACTATGGCATAGACTGGCAGACGGGAGCTGGGTGCCATGCGGCAGGCTTCTTCACAGTTTTCTCCAGCGAGCTGTCTGTTTACACTCTGACTGCCATTACCCTGGAGCGCTGGCACACCATCACTTACGCTATGCAGCGGGAACGCCAGCTGCGCCTGCGCCATGCCTGCACAATAATGGCGGCTGGGTGGCTTTTCGCCCTGTTGACTGCTCTGGTGCCCATTTTGGGAGTGAGCAGCTACAGTAAGACCAGCATCTGCCTGCCAATGGATGTAGAAACGATGATTTCACAAGGTTACGTGATGCTGTTGCTCCTACTCAACGTAGCTGCTTTTCTAATCGTATGTGTCTGTTATATGAGCATCTACCTGACTGTACACAATCCCACCTTTGTTCCTGCCAATGCAGACATGCGTATAGCAAAGCGCATGGCCGTGCTCATCTTCACCGACTTCTTGTGCATGGCTCCCATCTCGTTTTTCGCCATCTCTGCATCCTTAAAGCTACCGCTAATCTCCGTCTCTCATGCCAAAGTCTTGCTGGTGCTTTTTTACCCCATAAATTCCTGCTCAAACCCGTTTCTCTACGCCTTCTTCACCCAAACCTTCAAGAGGGATTTTTTTATTCTGACCAGCCGATTTGGCTGCTTTAAAACACGTGCGCACATTTACCGCACAGAGATCTCTTCGGGCCAAAACGGAGCCATGGTGCCTTCGCCAAAGACTAGTGATGGAACACTGTATTCCTTGGTACACGTCGCCGAAGTGCACTGATGATCACTAACTCAGTCTACCAAAATATGCTGCTTGGAAGCTGAAATGAGGATAAATAAGGAAAGATATGGAATCTGGATATGAAATTCTGAAAGACTTCTATGGCATGAAATAGGGTAAAGCCATCTCATATTGATTTTGTGTACTTACAGTGCTTGACCTCTTGGGTCAAATGATTCAGATGCCTTTAGAAGTACATACTCCATTCACAAGATGCTGCTTGATTGACCTTTGACATATCCTGCATGGATCAGTGCACAAATTGAGATTAGGAGATATTTTTAGCATGAATAACATAGATCTCTATATCTTTCAACAAGCATGCAGCATTACATATTGTCAAATTACGTTATTCATATTTCTGTAGCAAAAAGCTTGTCAAATTTAAAGGGATTATGCATCCAAATTTGCCAGCATTGTGTTTTTTCAAAACTTGTTTTTCATCATCAGAGAAGAGGATGCTTTAAGGCCCTTTAAGGCTTGCTGAAACTGCTGGCAAAGGTCAACATGCAAAAAATAAAGAAATATTAATAAAGAAATTGTAAGCCATCAAGAGTGTGTTTTGTATATTTGTTCATTTTACATAACCAAAAATAATAACAGAAGTAAAAAATAATCCAGATCCATTTAGATGGTTTTGTTTTCTGTATTATTTCAGTTCTCATGTGTGCTGAAACTAAGACGACATTTATAGCCCTCGCCATCGCCCACTCTTATCACAAATATTTCAGTCCTTTAGCACTGGAATGATTTGTTCAAGGTCACTATAACCTCGCAGACCAACCGCAGTATGAGAGAAGATGTCTGAGAGAGTATGAGAATTTTAAGTTGAATGGATTTATGGTACAACCAATGAATCCTTCACTGGACATTCACACGGCAGAGTCTGCTTCTGCTTTACATGAACTGAGGCACAATTTCAAACCCAAGTTAGGAGTGAGTTTCTCTCTGTCCAAGTCTTGACTCTGTTCTTATCTTTGCACCTGCAATAATGTTTAAGCTCGGAGACAGAGAGCTGTTGTTCTGCTACTTTTTTTTGGCAGTAATGTTTGCCTCAGTGTTGGAGTGGAGCGATGGGAGTGTGTGGCAGTTACAGCAGCTGTGCAATGCAGCACCCTGAACTCAAACCTCAAATGGGCTGAGGAAGTTCACACACACAAAAAAAAAAAAAAAAGAAAAAAAAAAGAGGAATCTGCTACGAAGATATGGCTCATGTATCAAGGCCAGGGGTTCAATGCTGTAAGTCAAGGGAACAGTGGACAGCAAGAAAGCCACACACTGAGAAGTCAGAGAGTAGTTACTGCAACCATTAAAACTTTTTTAGGAGATAATCATTACTTTTAAAAAACCCATGTCTGTGGCTCACTATATTTTAATTCCTACACCCACAGTGACAACTAAGATGATTATATTAATTCAGCACTATGAATATTTCTGTATACAATAAGAACACAATTCAGGTTTTCTGTGAATATCAGTCAATGGCTGCACCTGACCACTGGATGGCGCTGTAATCCACCAAAAGCATAAAGCAAGTCATTAAAAAAAAACACTGCATACTTGCATGTTACCCTTGTTATTGCTACAGAATATGGTGGTTAAACTGTGCACGGCGTGCAAATATTCTGTATGCATAGATTACCCAAGATGAACAAAGCTTGTGTAAGAAAATCCCACAATGCTATGCAATGCGCTTGACATGACCGTGTGAAAAATGATCAGATGTGATTAACACCTCTTTCTTGACTCAGTGTTTGATTGAACTAACAAATGTCGACATTCTTACACAAACTGGATAAAAAATAAAATAAATTTTTTTTAAAAAAAAGGAGAAATATTTTCATTTTTTTTTATATTACAACGGGATGGAACTCGATCTGAGCTAAATATGTAACTCAATAGGAAAATCTGACAACAATGTTGCATAGTACTGCTTGAAACATTATCGCAATCTTACTTTCACTTACCATTTTTCCAAAACTAGTAGCCAGCATACAGTGTATATTTCCGCAAGATTCATTAGCTAGTATTCCACATGGAACATAGCCTGAAGGCCGGTTCACACTAAGGACGATAACAATAACTATGAAGTCTGAATAATCATTCTAATTCTATGAGAATAGGAAAATCCACAACTGTAACGATAACCGTGCTACGAAAAGGATTCCAAATGTCATTTGGAATTACTTTCAGAACGATTAAAGCATTGACAGCGAATCCGAATCCACCAATGTGGACGCTAATATGGTTATCGTTCTTGTTGTGAAGCTGTTTTTAAACTATTTTCGATATTCATATGAAGGTCGCATTTTACCCCTCGGTGGAAGTCACATGGAACTTTAGAATTGGTCATAAAGCAGCCATTGCCTCCCATGATAAAACAAATTAATAATGAATGTATGAATTTTGCTCATTATTCATAACTGCCCATTTGACAGAAACATGTTTAAAGAATGATTTAGTGTAAAAAATATTGTTAATTCTCATTATGTTTTAAACACAAAAATGTAACATTTATTTTAATCATTTTAAATAAAAGCTAAAATATTGCAGCCAAAGCTCAAATCTGATTCCAAAATTCTGCATACATATATAAACAGAACTCCAGTACTAGTCTCCATTGGAAACTTCCTTTGTTGTTTGTCATTATTGAAAAGATATTGAACAGGACTGATGATATAGTGAACAACAAACACTAAATCAGTAAAAGAAAAAACTCTTTTATTCTTTAATACCATATATAATGCAACAATTGCATATCTTTGGCAAAAATAAACTTTATAAACCTTTTATTAACAGAGGTTAGCTTACAAAATCAAACATCAGGTTCAGCTGCCACATATGGCAGAAGAACATGACAAAATTGACGGGGAAGTGGCAACTCAGTTAGTGGACCTTATCTTAATAATAATCACAATAATAATAATAGTAATATAATAATTCATAGGCAGCTGTTTTCAGAATTGGCCTCAAATTCTAAAACTACTGCTTGGCTCCCCTCCCTGCATTAATACTTGCATTCTGTATTAGCACTATGTACAGCTAGGAGGGGACAAATTGGCAGCCATGGTTAAAGTGACAGGGAAAGAGCTTCACAAGGATAGGCAGTTTTAAAGTAATTGACTCAAAACAGAACGTTCTGGTTTGCCAGTGTAAAGGGGCAAGTGGCAGTTATAGTTCACAAAATTTCACATGCTTGGGTATATAAAATCCTAATGTAGCCTCAAACAAACACTTAAAAATTCAATCATAAACAAACAAACTATTGGGAACACACAGCCAGGCAAGTTTTGTGAGCAGCAACTTTGGCGATCTCAAAGGGGACAAAAAAAAAAAAAACTGGGTTAAACATGGCCGGGAGTCCAGGGAGTTCTTAGTGGCACAGTTCTCAGTTCACATCCAGTTGGCTCTCCCATCACCGTCAAGCAATAAACTGTCCACTCTGCCCTCTTTCACTTCCAGTGATCCTTTCTCCCATGATCAGCACAGTCCGTGAGCTGCAGTGATGGGAGAATGTGTTTGTCTCTGCTTGCAGATGCATTTATTGAGCAGTTCACATTGTCTCTGGTTTCTTCTGAACTCTCTGGAGGTCTGGAGCAGCACAGCGCCAGCTGAAAAGCAGCAACGGAAAGAAGTGGTGTTTCACAGAGCTCCCTCTACTGGAGGCTTCGTCACGCAGTTTAAACCAAGAAAAAGATGACAAAAGGCCTGATTTGGGTAGAAGTGACACTCGCGCCAACATAAAGTCAAGGAGCAGGAAAGGGAAAGAGTGGTACAAATCTTATAGTAGAGGTAAAGAGGTTCTTGTTTTGATTGGCCGCTATTTAGTACGCTCCCAAAGCAAGCAGTATGCAAGTCAGTGCATGTGGAATAGCACAACACCTGATCGCTAGCATCTGAGAAACACTGAGGCTGATGAGCATGCAACAAAAAGCTGTTTCCTTCAAGCTGTTCTCCAGTCATAGTGGTCAGCATGGGGATGCAAAACTGATCCAATCAGGACGCACGGGAGGAGTCACATGGTTTTGACATCATAACTGCGGCAGCAAAAGGCTCCCAGGGGCATGCCGTCACCACCACACGAGATATAAACCAGCAGTACAAAAATAAAATAACTACAGATATTTAGGTCAACTAATTATTGCATTTCTTCTTTTGTATCATGTTTATATTATGATCCAAAAATCAATGGCACTTTCATATTTCTCTCTCTTTTTTTAAGCTTTTTCCCCCTATAGTTAAGAAGCGCGAGAGATCTTGGGAGCTTGTAAAATCCATGCATTCATTTTCCGTATAAATAAGTTTGTGTTGATTTAGAGGTGGAAGCATGCAAATCTTGAAGTTTTTTTTGTTTTTGTTTTTTTAACCAGTGTCTCTCTTTTTAATTCTTTTTTTTTTTTAACAATTAACATCTTCAAACTCTCATACTATTAAACTCAAATGATGTGGGCTGTTCATTCAAATTGGTTTCTTTTTCTGTACATAAAATATGTCAGTATGGCTTTTCTCTCCTGTGTTTGTATTGCCATGTTTGATGAGTGGACCGGGACGCCATCCCAGTTAAAAAGACGAAAGGAAAGAAAACACCCCAACAATTACAAACAAGAAGGAAGATACACCAAACCAGAAGAGAGAGGTTGGGCAGGCCACAGGATGGAGTTACAGAATCGGGTTCATTTCCTACTGAGTTTCCTGCTCTTGCGTCTTGAGGCGACTAAACTGGTGCGAATACCAGCCAGATGTAGGAGCGAGCCGGCCGCCTCCTTGAGCTCCTCATCCACGTCTGGACGAGAATCTCTTCTGCTCCTCTTTCCTAAAAGCGGACCCTGAAGCGGGCTGCGTGGCCATCGGGCCCGGCCTCCTCTCTCCTGATCGTGGTGTAGAGCCAGACTGAAGTTGACCGGCTGTGAAGGAGGCATCTGGCGAGGGCAGGGTGGGACAGGGGTGCTGCTGTAGTTGTGATCCTGCTTTGGATCCCGACTCACAACCACTAAGTCCCTTCGGGAGAGATCTATGGGTCCTTCTTGATCATCTGGGTCTGAGAAATCATAAGGAGATGGATAATTGATGTATGACCAAAATCGTACATAATGTTTCTGATGTCTCTTATGCTCATCAAGGCTGCAGTTATTTGAATATTGTGAAATAGTTTTACAAATTAAAAATGACTGTTTTTCTATTTGAATATAGTTTAAAATGTAATTAATTCCTGTGATGGAAAAGCTTATTTTTCAGCAACCATTTCTCCAGTCTTTTTCTACATTAAATCAACTTC
Organism: Acrossocheilus fasciatus; assembly: GCA_036784905.1. Taxonomy (NCBI): domain Eukaryota; kingdom Metazoa; phylum Chordata; class Actinopteri; order Cypriniformes; family Cyprinidae; genus Acrossocheilus; species Acrossocheilus fasciatus. The sequence goes on from CM071949.1 coordinate 18,135,160, forward strand.
AATACGCAGATTTGAGCATAATTGAATTCGAACATATTTGATTTATTACTACAAATGCTAAAAAAAAAAGAAAAGTAGAAACTCAAAAATTTCAATTCTGTCAATAATTACTCACCCTCATGTCGTTCCAAACCCAGAAGACCTTTGTTCATTTTCAGAACACAAATTAAGATATTTTTGATGAATTCTGAGAGCTCTCTGACCCTCCATAGACAGCAGCGCAACTGCAATGTTCCCAGGTCCAGAAACATAGCAAGGACATCTGTAAAATAGTCCATGTGACATCAGTGGTACAGTCGTAATTTTACGATGATACGAGAATACTTTTTGTGCACAATAAATAACAATTAGAAACAATAATAACATAATTTATTCAACTATTCTTGTCCTTGAGTTACCGTCTTCCACCATTTTGGAGAGTACCCCAGAACGTAATCAGCGTTGTTTGTGTTCAGAATGCACGCACTTTATTCTGAACCTAAACAACGCTGATTACGTTGATTACGTTTTGGGGTACTCTCCAAAATGGCAGAATACGGTAACTCAAGGACAAGTATAGTTGAATAAATTATGTTATTATTGTTTTCTTTGTGTATAAAAAGTATCCAGGTAGTTTCGTAAAAAAATTACGACTGAACTTGCTACGTTTCTCGACCTGGGAACATTGCAGTTGTGTTGCTGTCTATGGAGGGTCAGAGAGCACTCAAAATTCATCAAAAATATCTTTATTTGTGTTCCGAAGATGAACAAAGGTCTTCTGGGTTTTGAACGACATGAGGGTGAGGAATTAATGACAGAATTTTCATTTTTGGGTGAACTAACCCTTTAAAAGAACACCCTTCATTTGAAATACAAATATTTTGTGACATTATAAATTAATTGTTCTAATACACATTTTTGATTGGATGATCCCTGATTAAAGCCAATTACACATGCGCATGATTGCTGTGATTATGTGAACAAGTACCTAGATGCATGTCTTGACTAAAATAAACCTGATGTAAAACATGAATAAAAGAAGAAACAAACAAAATAAAAGGGCAAAAATGAGGTGTTGGTGTATGTGATGGTGTTTTCTTACATGAGTCAATGTTCTGCTCAGAGGCAGACTTTAACAGCATCATGGCAGTGGCAGCATCAAAATCACATTCTGTAAAGAGAAAGAAATGTTTGATGCACACAAGTATTGACTATGTGATGTGTGTGTGTGTGTGTGTGTGTTTAAGTGAATGAGTCACTTCCACCCAGGAGCGAAACAGTCGCTCTCTAATTTCTAAGTACCAGTGCCTTGGTTGTCAAGGTTACCAAATACAGGAAAGAGATGGCATCTATGTGCATGGTGTAGAAGCACCAAGTACGGGGTGAGTGGAACAAAAAGAGCTGAGATGAGTGATAGGCTTCAATGTGTGATGATGCATCTGATAATGGTGTGTAAAAGATGTGACCAGGTTATGGATTTTCTGAACAGACCTAATGAATTCTACTAACCTTTTAGGGCACAGCCCTGCTCTGATGTGAAAAGGTGATGAGGAGGAGACGAGGCACTACAGAACAGAGAGAAAGTGTGAGATGATGTTAAAAACATCTGTTTGATATTTTCCAGACCAAATTCTTAAATCATAATCTTTTTAAAAATCCTAACGATTCAACTGTATCTCATTAATAACTTTAATTATAAATAAATTAATTTAATTAAGCAGGGGTGCACATACGTTTTTCAGACTGGTTCTCATAAGAGCACCCTGAGATTTGGTTTGGTCCTGACACTGCAGTTTTTTTTTTTTTTTAATAAAATAAACAAAATAATAAAGTGTGATAATACTTTTAGCTTTTAAACTAAAAAGGGAGTATAAAATAAAAATACAATTATTTTAAAATAAAGTGCTAATATTTACTTTATTAATATGAATTTTCATCATTTTCAAATTTAAAATCAGCTATTTTTATTTTGGCGGGTTTCTGGCAAGTAAGTTTATGCACTGCCGGGTTTAGCGCTGCTGATTGAAGAGCATCAGTGAATGAAATATCAGTTTGTGCTTTAAAAACGGCAGCGGATAGCCTAAATATATGCTTTTCATGAATTTGTCAAACATGTCAGTACTCAAAAGAGCGGTTATTTACACGCCGCATTTTTTATTTTGGTCGTGTATGCACATGCTTGAATCAAAATTGGTGAATCGAATCTACTTGCTGTCAACCTTAAGATTCACGCCACTATATTATAAATATAACCAGACAAAAAACATTTAGAACAACCAAAATTCACACACCTGTGACAACAGCTGAATATAAATTTTATATTAATGCACCAAAGCTGCAACTTTTTTTGTAAACGGTCTACATTAGACATGATGGCCAACACCAGACATTAGAGGAGCATCATGACATATCAAAACTAAATCGCTTTCACTATATTTAACAAAGCTGTCTGCACTGGAAGTGTTTTCCTATGACAGTTCACAGAGTAAATCTCTGAAATCCTAATAAGCAACAAACAAGCATTGTTTCTACTGACTGAAGCCTTGATAAATGTCAAGAATTCTGCATTTGTCATATAATCAGGCCAGTGTTGATACCTAGGAGGGGAGGCAGGAGGAGTGCAGAAGGCATGTGCATTCGGGAAGTGCTGTTTCTTCAGGGCTTGCATCAGCATGGGCCGGAACTCGGGGTGAACGCACCACAGAGAGCCTTTCCCATTGGTCTAGAAGAAACAGAGAGGGGAGGAGTCAAAACTGAAAGAAGCAAGCATGATATCAGCATGCTGGTGTGAGGAGAAAGCTCAGGTTAAATGACAACAGGACCATCTGTCTCTCTCTATGTGCACTGTACATTCATAAGCACATCATACATTAGCTGCAAAATCATTTTAAGCCATCATGAAATTATAATGACCATATGGGAACCATGTGGAACAGTGGCTCCTATATTGTGTTTGCATGGGGGAATGTGTGTGTATGTGTGTGTGTGTGTGTGTGTGTGAATAAAGGACTCATCACCCTTTGTCTGAGGTGTGGTCCTGCAGGGGGAATATGACCTTGACTCACTTCACTAGCCGTGTTCATAAACAGGAAAGAGGAAACATTGCCATGGCAACAGACACCAGGCTGAGACATATGAAACCCACAGATTCACACACAATGTCACACGTTAATGAAACATACCATCCTCACCGTTCCATAAATCATTTCGCCATCTACAGTTCACTTAGAAGAAATGAAAACATCTGCCTCGCTTCGTTTAACTGGCTGCGTGCCCTGCTTTGAACACATCAGTTTTCAAAACGCCCTAAACCAATATCCCTCTTGACAACCCTGTTAGCACACTGCAGTCAGCCGTGCACTACTTTATACACTGACCCAGTTAGTTAAACGTCTGAGCGAGTGCTCTGCAGCGATGTTGTGTGAACCGCTCCTCAGAAAAAGATGCTATTCTAATTTATTATAAGGCTCTCTGGAATATTTGATTCTGATTGGTCAGTCGCAGCATTCTGAGGTCAAATGGGTTTTTCTGTAATGGCCACTAAACTGCATTTGATCGTTGTCCCTGGCAACTGGACTCACTGTCTTAGTTTCATGTCTCTTGTAGCACTATGCGGTCACGCATAATAAAAATAGTTTCAACCCAGATTAATATTGCTCTATATATATATATATATATTTCATTATTTTGGAGATAATGTACAGTAAGTCATTACTGCAAAATAAACACCTTCATATTAGGGATGCACCAATATTACAATTCTGACTGATACTGGTAAGCCGAACAGTATCTTACGCCATTTATCAATTATAGCCTATAACCAATACATTTCTAAAATTAAAATCTTATACCATTTTAGATCTCTCTTCCTTCGGCTTGCTCCCTTTTTTATCAGGGGTCGCCACAGCGGAGTGATCTGCACAACCGATTTGGCACATGTTTTATGCCGGATGCCCTTCCTGCCACAATTATACCATTTTAGCTAATATATGAAAAATTATTTCAAATATGACATGACTGAATTTAGGCATTGGAGCATTACAAAAGTACAATACAAAATATCAATATACATTTTGGTAAAGATTAAATTTAACAAAAATCAAAAAAATATTATATATACATAAAAATTAAATAAAAAAAAAAAACACTAAAAATAGGCTGAAATGAATATCCACAAGAGTGTTATTTTAGTATTATTTATATACTAAATTTGCTTTTATTTTTATATTTTCTATACTTTCATTTTAGTTTGAGTAATTTTGTTATACACACGTGGTCAAAATTGTTGATACCCTTGGTAAATATGATCAAAGAAGGCTGTGAAAAGAAATGTGCATTGTTAATTCTTTTGATCTTTAAAAAAAAATAATAATAATAAAAAAAAAAAAAAAAAAAAAAAAAAAAAAAAAAAAAAAAATCTAAGCTTTCCTTGGATAATAAGAATTTAAAATGGGGGAGGGAATATCATTATGAAATAAATGTTTTTTTCTCAAATACAAGTTGGACACAATTACTGGTACCCCTAGAAATTCTTATGAGTAAAATATATTTGAAATATATTCCCATTCATATTCACAATTTTGAGCACTCCAGGGTGATTATGAACATGAAATTATCCAGCCACGGCTTCCTGTTTATTGAATATTTCTGATGTGCAGCAAAAGATAATTGAGCTTCACAAATTAGAAAGTGTCTTTAAGAAAAGAGTTAGAGCAGTGAAAATTCCCATTTCCACCATCAGAGCAATAATTACGAATTTCCAATCAACATAAAATGATATGAATCTGCCTGGAAGAGGACGTGTGTCTATATCGTCCTAATACACGGTGAGAAGGAGAGTTTGAGTGGCTAAAGACTCTCCAAGGACCACAGCTGGAGAATTGCAGAAAAAAAGTTGAGTTTCGGGGTCAGAAAACCTTTAAAAAAAATTATCAAACAGCACCTGCATCACCACATGTTGTTTGGGAGGGTTTCAAGAAAAATAAATAAATAAAAATAAAATGCTTTCACCAAAAAAACAATCTCCAGCATATTCAGTTATCAGACACGACTGGAACTTCAAATGAGACTGGCTTCTATGGTCAGATGTAACTAAAAAATTAGATTTTTAGCAGCAAACACTCAAGATGGGTTTGGTGAACACACTGATAAAAAGTACCCCATGTGTACAATGAAATATATTTAGTAGTAATAGTACTACTTTAATAGTAATAATAATAATAATATTGTATAATTATGGTTATGCCTGCATTTATTGTATGACCGGCTGAATGTACATTCTCACTTACAAACACCACATGAGAATGTCCATTTTTTTTGCATTCCTACCTTTCCTATGCTTCGCTCTACTTTGCGGAAGCACTTGTTGAGGGACAGGTTGTGACGCACTGAGTTCTTCCAGCCAGTAGGGGCGCTGGAGAAATATGGAAAATGTTTGAGGATCCAGCCGTAGATGTCCTTCACTGGGAGAGATTTGCTGGGCGACTGTTCAATAGCCATGTATATCAGTAAGGAGAAAGAGAAAGGAGGCTTTGACTTGTAAGGATCTCTCTCGCTTCCTGCAGAGATAGAGGAGGTGGACGAGGTGGTGTTGCTGTGTGGCGACCCACCACCTCCCTCTATATCAAACAGCGGACTGTTGATGGGTTGTGCTTCGCCTCCGAGCGTGAAATTCTGCAGCAAGTTCTCATGAAGCCAGTTCAGGTTGGTTAGTTCATCATCTTCAGACTCACCCGCCACCACACTCAATGCTCCAGCCCGACCAATCTGGTCCAGACTGGTAGCCATGGGACTGGAAGCACTCTCTGCTTCAGGTAGTGTCCCAGCTCCACACACGCCCTGCGCTCCGGGAGATTCGGCTTTCTTATCTGGAGACATCCCGATTATCGGACCCATCAAACCAGGAGGGTCTGTGGAAAGGAAGGGTATTGAAGAGAACTGGTTACTACAACTGTCAATCACAAATAAATGTGGGTGTATTTACAAAAATGCAGAAACTGATTAAGATTTTCATTTGACTGAAACTGAAAATAAAGTTTCGTAAATTCAATTTGGGTAATTGTTCTTTTAATGCTGTTCAGAATGTCGTTCTCAGGAGATAAATTAAACCAGTCGTAATAAAGTTCTTCAGAAATGCCTCTTAAAATTTCAGCTACATATTGGTGCTACATTTAAAACAAATAATAAATAAATTATGTGCGCAAATTAATGGCATTGAAGAACCCTAATGTAGCTTTGGTGCAAAAGTTAATAAAAAAAAAAATGCAAATTAGTGCAAAAAGCTTGAATAAAAAAAAAAAAAAAAAGAATCATGAATTGAATTGATTTGGTGTCTACTTGAGGATCCACACAACTAGACTATAAATATGACTGAATAAACACTGGATAATTTTTGGTCATGTCTGCAATGATGACATGTTTACCTTTTATAACTTAGCAACTTTATGTGCACAAAATATGCTGACATAGTAAAAACGCTTCCTCAGAGAAGCACCGTTCAAGTCAATGACTTCTGTCCTCAAAAACGTTTCAGCTGCCACTTTTTTTTTTTTTTGCTGCAGAGAATTTCAGTCCATTACTATTCAAAGAAAGTGGTTCAACAAATCACAAAACTCACGATTCGGATCATATTGCGGTTTTTGAGTGACGGATTGGATAATATTTTGGATAAAAATATTTTATTTAGGGATGTACCAAAATGAAAATTCTTGGCCGAAGCCAAACAAAATGAAACACTGGGGCCGAAGGCCGAACACGTTTTTTTCGCGTTTTTCTCCCCCAGAAAATATTACAGGTCCCAATTTGAACACTATGTGAGAATGTTATAATAAATGTATTAATACAGTTGTTGTAATTATTATTATCATTATAGTCTTATTTGTTTATTTTAAAAATTCATAAAAATCTTACTCAGCAACTGATGAGTAACACCGTTTCAGTGCAGATTTTCCTCGCACTTTGGATTTTGAACCCTGGCTATCAAGCATATAGCACCGCAAGGTCTGCAGTGCAGTCAGAATACATGCAATCCATGCGTGTATTAGAAAACAACGTTCTGCAGTTTATTTTTTAAGGCCATTTCGCAATTTCAGTCATCATAGAGTTACCAGCAACAACCACCCCTTTCTCTTCTCATCAGAGAAAAACGATGCAGTACTAAACAGTCCCTTGCTGTTGGTGCTTATAATGATTTTTGCATCTTTCTATTACATAGCACACTATAAGTATTTCTTCAATACCACAGTAAAAACGACAAGCCTAACTAAGAAAGTTCAAACATGACAAGTTAAAAAATATATAAATATACACAAATTACACACATAGATAAATACATTATAACAAAGTTACAAATAAAATAAGGTATAATAGTACTATCCAGGTACAGAAATGTAATGAGTAAGTGTAAAATAACACTTCATAGTGTTCACTATATAAATTAAATATAGAATAATCTTAGTTAAAGCTGTGTTTCCTTGTTTGATTAACATTAAATGACAGACAGCAGCTGGTATTTATAGACCGCTGTCCCTTTAAGACCTGATGCACGGATCTAATATAATGAAATACTTCCGATTTCTTTCTCAGGTGTTTTGGTTCACATAACTGAATGCGTTTACGAGAATGACCGTCGAGACTGGTATTTTGACATAATTAATGTGTATATGTATCCGTTCAAACTAGGGATGTCAATTTTCGATCATTTCCATGATCGATTGTTGTTTAAATTAACGATCAATTAATTGATTAATCGTTAACCTTAATACTGCGAAATGCATCTATTGCAGTGGCATATATTCACCGGCATGACAAGATGTGCAAATTAGGGTTGGGTAACATTGGGTATTAAATTCAATACTTTTAAAATGGTACCGGTGCCTAAACGGTGCTTGAACCGATACTTACAAAAATACAAATTTACCAATTAGTAATTAGATTGGCCATTAGCACTAAACACATGATGATAGCTCAGGCATGGCGCCAAAATCTGCGTTCTGATTCGGTTCTAGTACATACCGGTTACATGGGTATCGGTGCAATATTGGTACCGGGTTTCAGTACCCAACCCTAGTGCAAATGCCACTCAAAACGCAGGCTCTCTCACCCGAATTAAAGGGGTTTTAGTCTAAATAAAAGGCTATTAGCAGGACTGTAAAGTGAATAGATGTGATTATGATCATTTGATAAAATGAAGAGAGTGCACTGTAGTAGACTACGGATCATTTTACTTTGTTTATTTTATTGTCATTCACTTTTAATCACTGTTTTTGCATCTCTTACTGTAGTAAACATGCGGGGGGAAATGAAAGATTGTACGTGTTTTGCACATGACCACATGCACCCCGAAATTAACTAGCTTTAAATTAGCTTTAATCGATTGGATCTCTTATCGAGAATTAATCAATGGTCGATTAATCATTGACATCCCTAGTTCAAACTAGGGTTGGGCCGATAGACGATGCCATGATGGCTGATAGACATCATGACGTTGAGCCGACATCGTGATTCCAATCTCATGATGTTTTCAGTGCTTTTCTGAATACAGATTCACGCTTCAGGCAAACCCATAGACTGTAAAATGCAGTATTAAGGTTAACAATTAATCAATTGATTGATCATAAATTTAAACGACGATTTATGGTATTTTTGAATGTAATTCAAGCTTAGACTGTGGTTAGTGTTAGCGCAGTTGGTGTGTCTATTAATACTCGATTCTGATTGGCTGGTGTTTGTTCAAACCGTTATTTAACACCTATAGTTCCAGTCAGTTTAATCACCTCTAAATTAATGTGCTGCCTTCACTGAAGCACGAGCAAACGCACAGGAACAAAATGATTTATTCTGCACTACTACAAACAGTACTAACATATCTTTGGATTTTTGTAGAATTTTTAATTATCATGTCCCATGCATTCACATGCTTGTATTTGTTTTTCTCTGCAGATAAGTTACTTGAGCACCTGATATCAGGGGCGAGCTAAAGAGGTGAGAATTGTATAATTTTAAAAAATGTATATGATTATATTATATTACATTCGTTGTGGTGTTTCTGTGAAAAACTCTAAAAGGTCAGGCCAAGGTCAAGGCTAGAAATGAGGCACATTTCCTGAAAAACTGTTTCACATCCCAAACATCTAGAAAACGCATATCATTGTGAACCATGTTCAAGAGAGTGTCCTTCACGTCATAAAGCCAGTAGAAGTAAGGAGAGCGCTTTCACGAATCAAAACTACAAGTATGCGTTTTAATTTGTACATACATTTATTATTTGCATTTAATTTGTGCAACTTTCATATTAGAAAAGTAACTGTCCTTCCTTTCAAGCATGTAATAAGGTAGATGGGGATAACGAGAACAATACGGACCCAATTCAACAAATTTTGTGAGATGAAGGTGGTTACACTTGAACCAGTACCAACAGAATGCCATCAAAATGCCATTTGTCTTCAACAAAAGAAATGTTAAGTATAACTTTAAGTAATATGCCTTAATAGGTACATTGGCAATTATAATGATTCAAGCTGAATTTACTGCATGCTGGTTTTGTCATTCCCTCTTTTCCAGAAATCCTCAGACCAGACTCCGATAAAAACACGTCAGAGATCCTCCAAGAATAAAACACATGTAAGTCCAATATGTGAACTTATTTGTAATTTGTTCACCCTTTCTTTGCTAATATTCAAAGTATTTATGGTACTTTTTAAGTAATACAAACAAATTAAATGTTGTTTATCATAGTTTTTTTTTGGCTAACTGTTGTAATTTTATATTTCAGGTACCCTACCAATGCAGAATATGTGCAGGTTTTCTTCTTGGGAAATATTACTTTCCTTAAGAATCTAGAAGGAAAAAATTAATCTTTGTTTAAAATTAGTTTGCAGTTATGGTACCAGTTCCTCAAACACAAATTCAGAGCAAGGAGAATATTGCTCTCTGAAGAAACTCCAGGATCCTATCCCAGATCTATGTTAGGGGAAAGTGTATACATTAACACATAGCTTCTCTAACCTGCCCTGAAGCCCCATTCTTTCACTCCAAGACCAATAACTAATGATAACTATATTATAGGGATGTAACGATATCAAAATCTCATGGTATGATAATATCTAGATATGAAGGTCCCTGATAAGATATTTATTGCGATAATAAAAAAAATAACAGATGAAGTTTTTTTTTTTTTTTTTTTTTTTACATTTTAAAGTTAAATTCTTCCATCTAAGCTCCAACCCATGTTCTTAACTAAGAAAAGAAAAAAGTTAGAAAAAAAAATTAGTAAATAGAGTATAATTAAACCAGGAAATGGACTGGAAACCAGGAAATTAGGCCATTGACACATACTCTGTTGTTGAAAAATTGTATATTTAAAATAAAACACGTAGTACTATTTTTTTTTTGAAAAAGTGAAATTGTCTAATCTATGTGATAAGGTTAATGGTATGAAAGTACAGTGAATGTTTATACTGTTTTCGGAAATATGAAATTACTCAAAATGCATCCTGCTATATTGATGACATGCGATACAATATTTAATGCTCATTCTGTAAAAACAAAAAATGTGCACAGAAATGTGAGAATGTAATATTTCAATGTTAAGTAATAAATGTGATGGAACAGCATTGTAGTCTTTGATATGAAAATTACAGGAGCAAACCTATTTTAACTGTTATTTTACTTTTTTTTCTGGTGCCCCAGGTGCCAGAATAATTCCGTTTTTTTTTAACTACGAAAAGTTACCGTATTTTTACGGTTGATTTATTGTCTGTTATTTTACAGTATTTTTACGGCACCCCAGCTGCCGGTATATTACCGTTTTTTTTTTACAGTGTTTTTATGACCACTGAACATAACTGTCAATGAGCCAATGAAATCATAAATTTTGGGTCAAATGTGTTATATTCATAAAACTAGATTTTATAACACTTTTATAATTATAAGTCATAATACTTCATTTTTCCAATTTCTTTCATCGCTAAAACACTGCAATCTCTGTGCCTGCACCATTTCTCTTGAGGGAATTAAGAGGTCCTTTAGGACAAAGTTAAGAGCCTCTTAGGTGTCTACTGAAGTGTCTGAGAGAACCATGAGCCTCATCTTCAAGATGATACCACACCAGAACAACTAAAGTGTGCACTCCAGGGTTCTTAGACATCCACTGAAGATGTGCAAGTCTGTTATCAGCTCCATGTAATAAGACAGACAAGGATGGAGAGGATAAGTGATGGTGGCCCCATACAGCTTGAAGAAACTCACAGAGATCAATTAGAAATCTACCTGCCACAGACTAAGCGACTGACTTTAATGGACAGCCATGAAAAGCACACAGAATATTTATAAATAAATCATCAGCTCAAGTAAAAGAGGGCTGAGTGCCTAAGAGAGTGAATGTTTCTGTGCCCACTATTATACCCACTGCCATGGAAACCATACAGCACATCAATAAATAAATAATCACATAAAGTGCTGCTCTGAATCATTCTCTCTCCCACTCTGGAGAATAGAGTGGAGGGCACAGGGAGGGGGTTCCACTTCCTCGTTCAGACTGTTCAAAACACCCCAGACACAAATAAACATCTTCCTCTTCACATGAGTACTGTAATGAAAGGTGTCAACAAAAAATAGCTTTTCCACAAAGTTAAAGAGATAGTTCACTCCAAAATGACAATTACGTCAGCATTTACTAATGTCTGTGTCATTCCAAACCCGTATGGCCTTTTTTTTAATCCAAGGAAAGCAAAAGGAGATGCTTTAAAGAATATGCTGCTACTTTAAAAATGGACCGGAAACCAAAGGCCATCGATTTGGAAACTTTTTTTTTTTTTTTTTAAATCAAAAAAAGCACCATGAAAAGTAGCCACACGATAGCCTTTTGTAAGGAACAGATTTAAAATTTAAGCCATTATTCATTGAAAATGATTTACATTTGTGGTCACCATTCACTTTTATGGAGTTCCATTAAAGTACCAAAGTCATATTTGTTTTAAAAAATACGAGGTAAATGATCATTTCTCAGTATAATATGTTATTAATGTTTTTTTTTTCTAGAGAGCTTTCTTGAAATTTTCCCACTGGTTAATCGACGTGTGACAACATCGGTAATACCGGTGTCACCATGCTTGTGGTGGTGGGGGGGGGGGGGGGGGTCATTTGAATTTTCCCTCTTTCCTCCCTTTTTGCTTTCGGTTTTAAATAGCTTGTAAAAGCATTTCACTTTTAAATTAGCAGCAATTCGGCATCAATTGCTTAAATTCAATTCAAGCAACAACAAAATACAATGTAGTAGTATTATATATAATGCAGTAGTAGTAGTAGTATATATATAAAATGCAGAAATAAATATATCCACTGTGATTTCAGAGATATGGTGTTTTAGTGTACCGCGCTTCACCACTGAAACCAGCTGGTAATCCACAAAAATAAAAGCTCAATGGTTTAAGGACTGAGAATGAAGTTAACAAATATTAGTATTGTAATTTTACAGTTAATTAGTTAATTTTATTCAAATACTTGAATTTTGTATCGTACAGTACAACAGTATTACTGTAACAGTATTTCGTCTTTTGTTTAATGTTTTTAACATTTTTACAAAATTTTAAAAAAACCTTTTCCTAAATTGTCCAACCCTAAAAACAATAATAATTCAGCTTTTTAAAATATATTTTTTATGCATGTGCACTCTCCTACAAAATCAGCTCAGTCATCACAGAATGTTTAAATCTTTCCAAATATAGCTCTTCAAATCATCTGGTGAAAATTCCCTTTTTTTTTCCATGTCGCAATATACTGTATATATATAAACAAACAAACAAACACACACGCGTATAGAAAAAAAAAGAAAAACACAATGCAAGTTTTCTCTAATTTCATGCAGCCCTGGAATCAAGCCATCTGTCACCCTTGTCCACATTATTATGCTCCTGTAGTGCATCCACATGCCGTTTTGTTTTCCAATAGCATCCTCTTTGGATGTCTTTCTTCATGGGCACTCAAGGGCAGGTATAACAGCTGTATGTCCTTCATTTAGTGCTGTCTGCTTCCCATCCTGCTTCAGGCGGAGACCTGATCCCTGCATCATGGCAGCTCTCATTAGCAAGACAAATCTAACTCTCCTCCAACAAGCTCATCAGCCCATCACCTCGCCTTCCATCCACACAGACAGATAACGCTAATGCTGACACTCTACCAGTCTAAACTACTTCAAACAGAAATACACCCAAACAACCAGACTATGAGTAAACTTTTGTCAATGGGAGGGGCAGCTTTGAAATACAACTAATTACCCTTTTAATTCCCAAGCCCTCTGGGAAACCTTTGGCATTTATTTAATGTCACTGACAATTATTCAGAATAGTTTGTAGACTTGATGCTAAAGTTGCAATGAAATCAAAGTAAAGGCGGATCTTTTTTTCCACACTGTGATGGAGAAGTCCGGCATACATCGCCAGAGAAAAATCTGCAGTTTCAGACTGAAACAAGGTAAAAAAAAAATTTAAAAATTAAACGTATGCACAAATGAATTGTTCCTAATAAGATAAAAAACATTTAGAAAAATAAGGACAATTTTCATTTCATGCCAACAAAATATGTGCTATGAGCTATTATCTTATTATTCACCAAAGCAGAGAAGCCCAAACTGGGCCCGCCACCCAAAAGTGGCCCAGAACTAGGAATAGGCGATATGGCAAAAATATCATATCACGTTTTTTTTTTTTTTTTTTTTTTAGAAATATCACAATTTCACGATTTTATCACGATTCTTTGTCATGTTGGTTTTACTATTTTGCCTGAGAAGTACAGTCAAACTAATTTCCCTATTATAAAGACAATCGTCATATCATATAAACAGAAAATTAAAGGTCTTCGCAGCAACCCATCAAAATAAAGGTTCGGTTTAACTTAAAGAAACCGTGACAGAAATACTTAATGTAATGATAGTAGTACTACTACAACTAATAAAATTAGTAAAACATTATTTACCATAATATATGCAGCAGAAAAATGTAAATACACAACACATTACTTCTAAGGAAATGAGAAATGAATAAAACAATAATACATTTTTAGAGATGCTTTTGATTATTATTATTTAATGAAACCATTCAAATTAATGTAAAACAGAATTTGGTCAAATTAAAACTGAATTTGAGAAAAAATAAAACATTTTAAAGGGCCTTAAAATTAAAAATTTGTTAAGTGTTTAATAAATTGCTGTTTAATATTGTAAGTTTCACCATTTCAATTATTTAGACATGCTTTAAAACAGAGTCTAGAAAAATGAAAACTGAAAAAAGAGAATCCAGAAAAATTAAAATGAAAACACTAAATTTGGGGGGAAAAAATTCAAATGGAGGCCCCTATGCACCCCTTTTGAAAGCACCATATTTTCCTCAAAAACCAAGAGCGAAACGATCTAAAAGATTTTATAAAGAACAATCTGTTTTTCCTCTTTCCTCCCCAACATTCACAAACTAATTTCCATCAAAATTTAAAGGAGGATTTATTCAGTATTGAACTGCTGATGTTTGCAGAACAGAGCACTGGGAAGAGCATGTGCATCTGTAATAAAACAGTTGGAGATGGAGATCAAGGGGTCTTCTACGTGTTTAAGCATGCTTAAACAGCCATTCGAATTGGAGCTCTCTGCTGAAAACCAAGCAGAGAGCTTTTCTTTTCTTATTCCCGAAGCGTTTGGTATTGGTCTGTCAAGTATCAGTCCTGACTCAAGGGCTCCCAGCGCATCTCTGTCGCTTCGTGAGAGCTGATCTAAAAGCCCAGCAGGACGGTCACCTAACCCTATTAAAAAACTGCTGGCGATTAACTGCTTTTTTGCTTTTCTCTGTATAATCCAAAATTCGGGTATTCTCCTTGATGTCGAGGAGACATCTGACAAACTAATGGATTTACTTCCAGTCACAATGAGCTTTAAGAAACTTTAAAACAAATCATACAGTACAAAGAACCTGTTGTTGTTAGTTCGGGCTAGTTTCCTCCACAATTCTGAATCACGTTTCAAAGCTAAAGCTTCTTAAACACATTCAAATGCTGTAAGGGTTCTGGAAGCTTGAAAGCCATAATCCACAGCAGTAAAGACACCACATGTACAATGCCTGAGTTTGTTTCATATCACCTTCCATTTTAAATATTAAACATTTCAAAACTCGACTCACAAAAATGTTTTCAATTCCTGATCAATGTAGTCAAAGTCCATTCAAACATGCAAATGTACAAATGCATTCCGAAATTTTTTGATAACTTCTTGACAACTTTATATAAAACGTGTATACTTAACATTCCAAAAACATTCACAATAATTTGTCTGCACATCCTCTAATTATATGCAAATATTCATCTTTAATTGGATGCAGCGGTTTAGAAACAAGTCCATTTGGTGTTAAATTGTCTTGGTTTTTCATTCAGGCACAACATTTCGGTGCTTTTATGACAAAATTTGGTTGTTAAACGGAACACAGTTTAAACTTTGTCACTATGCACCAATCAATGACACTATTTGCATATATTTACGAATATTACAAGAAACATGACTTGAATTTTCTGAAATAATCTGCCAATGAACACTACGCCAATTAAATGTTTTACACCCATTCTGCACTGCATGCAAATGCCACAATATGGAACTTTTTAATGTTTTTGAGAAAAAAATAAGTATCTTATGCTCATCAAAGCTGCATTTGATCAAATATACAGTAACAACAGCAAAACTGTCAAATATTTTTACAATTTAAAATAACTGTTCTCCATTTTAATATATTTATTCCTGGAATGGCGAGTTCCATTACTCCAGTTCCAGTTTCTTATATATATATATATATATATATTTTTTTTTTTTTTTTTTTTTTTTTCCCCTCAGGATTCTTTAATGAATAGAAAGTTCAAAAGAACAGCATTTATATGGAACAGATTATAAATGTCTTCACTGTCACTTTTGATCAATTTAATGCATCCTTGCTGAATAAAAGTATACATTTTTCTAAAAAAGAAAGAAAGAAAGGAAAAAAGACAGAAAGGAAGGAAGGAAAAAAGAAAGAAAGAAAGAAACTTACTGACCCCAAACTTTTGGTAGTGTGTGCTAGTTGATAATAATTGGAGCATATATTTAGTATTTGTCATTTTGCATTGCTCCAAATGCTCTCAGTGTAGATGTATATTACATCTGAATCTCTGTTTTGTAGTGTGGACAGACTTGTTTATTGAAAGAGGAGAATTCTGATTTGTTGCTTCATTCACTTGCGATGCAGATACCGAAGCAACTGAATTCTTAAAAAAAAAATCTGAATCATCTCATTGCAACTCGTAGTCTGCATCATTTTTGTAATGAAAGTGAAAAAACATAAATAGACCCCAAGTTAAAAAAGAGCTATAAATAGCTGTAACTTTTGGCAAGTTATGTTCACATAGGCTTTTAAAAACAAGCACGTACACATGAATAAGATATCACCAGGGTTTCTGTTTCTTAGAGTTTTACATGGTAGTGGCATACAGGCATTCATACATACAAGCCGCCACACAATCTTCACAGCGTGCTGTCTGGACTTTGTCCCGTGCCATTGTCACACCCTACAGTCTCAATTAAACACACCCTGTTTATTCACACAGGAGTGACCAACACAATGGAGGCTATTGTGACCAGAATGACACAGGCTATGGTACTGGGGGGCGAGCTCTCCTCATCAAGGCACTGCCTGACATTAGCATCACTGTCAATGGACAGAGGGGCCCTAACTGCCCGCCGGCTGCTCTGCGGACTTAAATCTTTCAGAAAGGAGGCGAAGGTTACTAAACGAGAAGGAGTGTGACAGACCAAGTCTAAGAACACAAGGTTGAGTTGGGGGTTGGGGTGGGCGTAAGGTCTGACACGGTCCAGGCAAATGAAGGAAAAAAAGCACACATTTGCAACTGAAATCCAGAGCAGTCGCCTATATTTGATTACCACGCCCCGGTGTCACCATGTAGCCATGGCAACCACAGCGTTATAGCCTCCTGGGGATGAGAGTTGCGCCTCCTGGTCTAACGTTGAGGGCATCGAGGAACAAAAAGAGGCTAACAGCAGATGAGAAATATGTGCAGCTGGAGGTATAATGAGAGGATAGAAGGAGGAGGGGTCAACAAACAAAGGCACTGTCGTTACACCCCGCATAAAAGCTTGGACATAAGTTTGATTTGCTTTTCAATTGAGTTTGGAAAAGCTGATGAGTTTTACTTAAAAAAAAAAAAAAAAAAAAAAAACACACACTATAGTGAGCATTCAGCTCGGTTGTCTTTGGAGGAAAGCAACTGCATGTTCATTTACATGTTTTGCCACTCAACCAGAAAGGGTTGCCAAACGTACATTTGTGGTTTTACTAACAAGACAAGTTTTTTTTAAACCCCTCTTGCAGTGAAAATGAAGAATCTACTCTTCTCTCTTGGGCTGGAAGCCAGTTTATGATTATTGATTAAACTGTTGTTGACTGCTGCTTAACACCTTTTTTATTGTCATGCACTCATCAAACTTTCGTAAATTATAGGGTAAAAGCTTGATGGCAATCATAAATGAATAAAACAATGACAAAAATAATTAGAAATATATGTTCCTCAATCTTTATTTAAAATAATAATAAAATCAGTTTTTGGTTGCAAGGTTCAACCAGGTTTGGATTTCTTGATAAATAAAATAATAAACAATAAATGTATAAAATTAAATGTATGCATGTATGTGTGTGTTTGGGTGTATAATATATATATATATATATATATATATATATATATATATATATATATATATATATATATATATATATATATACACATACATTAGGGGTGTTCGATATGACGATTTTTGATCATGGACGATAAAAATCTCTCCACGATCTGCTTTTGAAGAAATATCGTAGTATAGTGCTACAGCCCACAATCAATTTCTGGCGCCTCCGTCTCTATATACTGTACAACACGACATATAGTAGGTAGAGTTATTCTGACAGAACACTGCACTTAATCGCGATCGCAAAAGTACATTATTTGCATACAAGCATTGCAGGTTAAATGTTTCATTCGCACACTGGTCTGACGTCCACTTTTTCTGAGCGCATACAAGCGCGCCCTAACAAAGCCTGTCTAACAGCGCCTGATTACTGAACTAAGTTATCTTTTGTGCTAATACTGTCAAAACACACAAGGTTTACATATAGACTCAGTTGGTTAGGTCCAAAATGAAAGTAAACAGATGAGAGAGAAACGGATGTGTGCCTGTATATTAGATGCGTGCAGGTCTTAAAGGGACAGAACTAAAAATGCTGCCGACTGTCATTAAAGGGATAGACCACCCTAAAATCTAATTTCTGTCATTATTTACTCACTCACATGTTGTCCCAAACCTGTATTAATTTATTTCTTGTGCTGAAAACAAGAGAAGATATTTTGAATAATATGGGTAACCAAACAGTTGCTGGTCCACATTGAATTTGATAGCAGGAAATAAATCCTATGCAAGTCACTGTGGACCTGCTGTTTGGTTTTCCACGTTCTTCAAAATAGCATTTATGTTCAGAAGAAGAAAGACACTCATTCAGGTTTAAAACTAATTTTGAGTGAGTAAATAATGGTATAAATATAAAACACTATGACAGAATTGACAATTTTTATTTTGGGGTGAACTATTCCTTTAACGTTAATAAAACAACAAAACACAAAGAGAAAAATCACTCACTACTCTTGACTGAAAAACTTTAATACAGTTGCTTTAGGAATCAGTCTATATAGTGTTTTATTTTTGTATGTGTTCATTCACGCTAAATACACCTATTGTACCTGAAAATAAAGCACTGTTTGTTTTATTTGTAAAAAGTATCTTTGTTCTTATTTTTTTAATAAAAAAGATAAAATAACGACAAAGATTTTTATCATCACCCACTTTGGCCTAAATATCTGCCATTCTTTTTTTCTTTTTTTTGTTACCTTGAAAGGCTTCGTCTTCATAATATGGAAATTAGTTTGGCTGTAATGCTCAGACAACTTGCAAAACAGTAAAACCAACATGACACAGAATCGTGATGAAATTGTGAATCGTAATCTCTAAAAAAAAAAATATATATATATATATATATATATATCATGATATGATTTCCATATCGCTCACCCCTTACATATAATCCCTGTAACATCCCTATAACTGCATTTTATTCAAAATGACAATAAAATGTGTTTTGAATGCAAGGTTCAACCAAGTTTGGCTGTCTATATAAATAAAATATTGAATAAGATGAAATATAAAATTTGTGTTTTGTCTACAAGTTTAAATGTCTCTATAAATAAGATAATAAAATATGCATTTATTAAATAAAACAAAATAAATATGTTTCATCCGTTAATATATACATACACGCATATATTTTATAAACACCCAAACCTGGTTGAAAGAGTTTAATGTTTCGCCTGCATTTCTCATTTCTTCAGGTTTTGTGGGACAGCAACTGCATACAGCCAAGAGCCAGATCTTATCTATCATTGTGAGAGTCATAATGAGACTAATTAATTTCCCGTTTAATGCCAGGAGAGAAGCAATAAGCAAGGGATCATTTGCTGTGTCCTACAAAAGCCCTCCAGAGAACACAGCACTGCACAGACACTATTGCCATTCACTACATTAGCGCAGGATTCGGTACTAATGAAGTCTCTTTAGGCAATTGTGCCCTTTCAGATGTAGCTAGCTATGCATCTGAATTCTGTCCACTGTGGATGCAGCTAATGTGGTCACACTGCAAATAAAAGCAACTACATGACAACCCTGTTAACAACACAGACACCCTTTTCACTGCCTACGCAACATGACCTGAATGAGTCTACAGTCTAAAGTGCAAAAGTAGACAGCAGAACTAAATAATGTGCTCATGTGACACGCTGCTCAGAGTTGTGTACTCGTCCCCAGCTCTTCCCAAAGCACAGCTATGCGTTCACTCGGACCACGTGCCAATGTCACTCAGACGTTATCTACCGCCGGAAATAATGAGTGCACGTCCGCGTCAGAACATCCCATTTCATCAACAAGTCACGAGCAAAACTACCAGTCGTTCGCTTTCGATCTCAACGAACGCTTATGGTACAACCACAACAAGTAATGGGCAAAACAAAACACGAGAAAATAACAGCCCCCACCCTCACATCTCGTGTTACATAGTTGCCCTAGATTCTCACTACTATCCACAAACTGAATATATACATATATATTATAAGTAACCTTCAACTGTAACCTTTAGCATTACTCTGTCGTTATAGGCGACTATCGCGCGTTCGATTAACGTTCTATTCGAATGTTGTTTTTATTTGGCGGTTCCGATTTCAAAAGCACTTTCGCGGCGATTGACGTTTGAATTGTAATGTTATTTCAAATAGATTTGATGACTGCATATCTGTCGTGCGTTCTGAAACTTCCGCAGATAATGTCACAAGAACGCTGAACGAGGATCTTCAGTTAGCGTCAAGCTAATGCGTGGCTTTAAAGCAAAGCTTCGCGGCAAGCTTCTGCACAGCTAGCGAAATAAAACAGCGACGACAAAGTCCTTGGATATGTTTTGTGTTAGTAGTATTCATTCAGGAAAAGTGTACGAATACGACTGGAATGTGGTTGGTTTAATGTCTCGTGTCAGCTCGACGGCAAACGCACGCATTTTACTCAACTAAGTTAGCTAGCAAGATCACATGGTCTAAAATGTTCGTAAATTTATTCTGGAAATAAAACAGGCGTGTGTATATTTCAATATGAATGACTGATAAAAAAAAATATTCGTTTAAAAAAACGTAAACACAAATTAGGGAGGTCAATGGCTTGTTATTGGCTAGATTTTTTTTTCACGAGACACGTTTTATACTTGTCATCCGATTAAAAACGCGCTGATATGTAAGATTTCCCTTCAAATAAACAGAATTATAAATCGCACTGAAAAGCGTTTACTTACATTCGTGCATTCTACTGTCGCGTCCGACGACAAAGCTCCCGTGCTTTCATGCAGTAGCCTTTCGCTCGCGCTGTGTCAAAAGATCAGCAGCTGCTTCCTCCATCCACGCAGCGCGGAGATCACGCCGCACGGCAACGCTTCCGTACCCCCCCTACCGTCGCCAAGGCAACAGGGCCACTTCAGCCAATCACACCCCCTCCTCTCCGATATCCCCCTGACAACTGCCGCATCGCAGTAGCACTTTTTTAGCAAACCTAAGCAATTGCGTTCAGCATGCGCTCCGCGTTGCACCACGTTATTCATTCGTTCGTGAGAGGTTTGTGACGGAAAAACTCGGTGGTATTTCAAACGCTTTCGCTTAGAGGAGAGCCTAAACCGGTCGGTGTCGATTCAGACATTTTGACGTCATATTCTCATTGAGAATTTGCTTCATATTTAATGGCTTTACCAACTTAGACGGTGTTTGACCACCAACCAGCTTACGCTGGAAACGAGGTCAGATGCTGTGGCGTCATTAGCGGGGGAGTCCTGGAGGCTCGTCGTCCAATCACAAGCTACTTCGCGATGTGAAGTAGAGGTACTTAAAACTTACCAACTTACATAAGTATTGTGCTCCAATGAGATTTTAAACTCGCTGGAAAGTCAGGAGCACGACCGTATTATTGTACTTTGTATAATTTACTATTACATATTTAACCCTTTCATGCTTTATTTCTGTTCTAAATGCAGGCATAAGTAATAATCATAATAATGGTTGTTTCTAATGTGCGTTGTACATTATGATTGGTTCTGACAGGCAAACAGTTTTTAATACCAAAGAAAATATGGCTAAGTTTTTGTAAAATCACATCTAGCAGTTTTGCAGCAGCAAAGAATAAATATCCTTCAATCTAAATGGGTTAATTGTAAGGTCAACTGGCCTGCATTATTTAATTAAACGATTAGAAAGAGGTAAAAGTGTATGAACTGTAGCCTTTTTATAGGAGCTGTTTATGCAACCAGTCCATGCATGTTTCATTCCAATCACATGATTGATTTACAGCATTGAGGTGGGCTGGTGGAAGGTCTGTCAGCGTCTTCAGCAGAGCACAAAGTTGAATTTAGAGACACAGTATGGCGGCTTCATTCTCAAGGGTCTCACACAGACACAACATAAATCTCACAGGTTCGTGCAAAACTTAGTGTTCATTTTGCTATAAAACATGACCAAGACAGTTTTGTATAGTTTTAAGTATTTATTAATTCATTTCTTATTTTAACATTGTCAAGCACTTTTAGAGAAACCACACACTGGGCTATTCACTGCAGACATGAAAAACATGAATTTTCCATTGAAATTATCAAATGTTAAAAAAAATAAAGCAAAAAATGAAAATATGCTGAAAATTTCCTCCCCCTCGTTTGGAGAAATGTTTGGACTGGAGTAATTAGTACATAACTTGCTCACCAGTGGACCCTCTGCAGCAAATGGGTGCCGTCAGAGTTCAAACAGCTGATAAAAACATCACAATTATCCACACGATCCAGTCCATCACTTAATGCTTTGTGAAGCTGCATATTTATAAGAAACAAATCCACCGTTAAGCTTTAATAACGCTTTCTCCATATTTATTTAGAACTGTTTGGTCTGTTTTTGCTTTTAAGGTGTGCTTGATCTGTGCATATTTCTCATCTGATTCAAACTGGAGAAAGCAATATTATTGATGGATTTGTTTATTACCATTAACAGAATTAACAGATTTTTGCTTGACAAGACATTAATTAATTGATGGACTGGAGTCATGTAGATTACTTGTGAATTATTGTGATGTTTTTAAAAGCTGTTTGGACTCTATCCTATTCATTACAAAGAACCCATTGGTGAGGAAGTGATGCTAAATTTCTCCAAATCTGTTGTTTGCATGTGCAAATTTATCCCCACTTAATTGTGTTTTCCATGTTATAATTACAACTCTGTTTTTAAAAAGTAAGGCTTTTAAGGAATGCTTTTTGTCCTGTAGTAAGTCCAATGCTGTCAATGTGCTGTTAATTTTTGCCATGTTTATCCCAGATAAGGAGGTAACTAAACATACAAGATTGGGGGTAGGCAAATTAAGTCGAAGCTGAAGCCACTGAAAACCCCAATCTGACATGTACCTGTCTGTGTCTATGGCTGGGTTTATGGCTTTTGCAAAAAACTAGGAATTTATTTGTATCTGATTTCTCTCATATCACGTTATTTTTTAAAATGTAGATGTGGGTCATCATTAGGTGCAAAGTTTTTTTCTGTCTTATAAAAAGGCCATCCAGTTTAATATACAATCCAATTCCACTCATTTCCCTAGATAAGCAGTTCAAGGCTGTAAGTATGTGTAAACACTACACACTTCCATTTATTTGGCCTTAAAAGTCTGAACTACCTTCATGTTTCTGAAATGCTTTTCATTTCAGTTTCTCTGATTAATGCAAGCACTTTTTTGTGTGTGCGTGTGATAGTATTAGACGAAAGCAGTTCATTTGTTATTAACACAAACCTTTAGATTACAATGACCCAAACAAAAGTGTGGAATACTATATAAGTACTCTCTCAAAACTGTATCCTTGCATGTAATAGGTTTTTTTTAATGAGTACGATCTCAAAAGCAAGCCTATAATCTAAAAACAAATCGATCTAATAGATTTAGGCCACAAACAACCTTAGAAGAGTTATGGGTGATGTGTTAGCTCATATAAAACTAAATATCTGAAAATCAATGCTGTTTAGCAGATGTCTGACTCTGACAGGCTTGTTCAGGTTGTTTGCCTATAGGTGGCGCATATTTACCCAGAAATTGGGAGAGCTAAAGGTTTATGAATTCGGTCAATAACGACTTATTGTTATCAGACTAGATAAAGGACCCCGCTGTAAAAGTCTCCTACAGTGCTTGCTTACTTTATTTGCACAAGTGGAGTATCTGCATTAGAGAATTACAGGAAGGCAACACCTGCAATCAGGGTAGTTTTGTCTTATAATAACTGTAATCGAGTCATGTTTAACAAGCTCTTGAAGGCAGTATACTTTTCTGTTGAACCGTAGTGGCAGCTGTTAGGGGTTTTCAGGCTAGAGTTTTATCAGAAAGTAGTGCAACCCATAAAGCATGTGATTAAAACAGCAAACTTCCTCTTTACACGTCAAACGTACTGTTAGGAATCAACAAAATCAAGCACAAGCAGTGTTGATCTAATAAAGTTTATTTTCTTAAAAATGACCAGTTTCTGTTCTTTTCTAGGAAATTAAACCCTTTTTAAATTCATACTAGCATCTACATAATGGTTATTGAAGACTTCACAATATATTAAGTCTAGATGTTATGGTACACATGCATAAAATTCAGGCTGCATGAGAAGCCACAGTCACCACATTACACATAGATGGAGTTTGAGGGGCAAAAAGACGATGGGGCTGTAGAGATACTTGTCTCAGCTTCAAAGAGGCCAGCGGCCTCCGATATAACCAACTCCAGCAAGGCTTTTCAAAATCACTATCATACTTAAAACAGGCACAAGTCGGGCCATGGGCCCAAAAGAATGCAATAAAAATGTTTTGAAAAGTCAAGAGGCATTTTCAGGATGCTATGACCACATGGACAAAAAATTAACTGCATGAAAATGCTCTGGGATTGTTTTTAATAGAACTCTTTTCTTTACATTCTGTATAAGATTAACGGTCGAACACGTTTCAGAATTCTTTGGGCCCTTGTTTATCACTTCAAACCGCTTAGAGATTAAAGATCCAAATATTTAGAAAGGGAACTTAAAAATGAGAAAGATAAATACAACAGGCAAAAATAACCATTTTTCTAATTATGGCAGCAACAAAGGTGATGCAAACATTTCTGAACCTGCACAACCGTAAATTCCACACTTCAATTGCTCACATAAAAAGAAGTTAACTTAAGTCACCTCATAAAAAAATGCTGGAGGACAATTTAGTGTTCGTTTTCCGATCTTTTCTTTGTTATTCCTCTTTCACAGAAAGAACTTATATGCTGAGACAGGAGTATGATTACAGCAAGCCTAATGTGTGCTAACAAAAATATTAATAACAATAATAATAATAATAATAATATATAATAAAATAAAAGACATTCAAATACAGTAAGATTTTTTTTTTTGCCTGAAAATACAAAACTACATGAGAAAGCATTAAAATCATATTTGTAGATCAGAAACACATATTAACATATTAAAAAAAGCAAGTGCTAATCACATTGGTTTTTTTTTTTTGTTTTGTTTTGTTAATTTTTTATATCATACATATATCTCAGCACATCTGCTGTCAAAAAACAGTCGCCGGAAGCCATAATAGAATGGCTCTGCCTCTAATCCGAGAAACCGCAATCTGTAGCTCCTAGTGGCTCGGGTCACGGTCAGATCTGTACAAAAACTGCAGCAGAACTCGTCTTGAATCTCCACATAGCACTGAAGTTGCACAGGGCAGGGCGCACAGCGTCGGACTTTGCGATTGGAAGGACCCAAGAAAGTCTACTCCCCTCCCAAACTCAACACCACTGTGGCACCCACCTCCATAATCTCCAGAATCCTGAGTCAACATATTGCTTCACAATATTTCACTCTTCCAAATCATCCATCACGCTCCCAACCAGAAGTGAAGAGAACTCCTTGCATCAAAACATCTTCTCAGTTAGCAATATACAAGAGAGTCTGCACCCAGTACTGAGGCAGCTTTGCGCGGCTTTGGAGTTCTGCATTTCACCTTTCCAAGTATAGTTTCTCTTAAAATGATTAATTCAAAGTCTGACAGTTTTAGTTATCCACACACACTCCGCACACCAGGTCTCTCTGGCCCAGAAATGGCAGGCGCTCTGGATTTGTAGGCAGGTACGATAAAGGCCAGGGTGCTGTGATGGAGGTTGAGCTGGATCTCAGTTGTGCTGTAATGTGTTGGATTCTATGGGAGGTGCAGAGTCATACAGAGTGTCCGTATCATGGGTTGGCTCTCCAGCCAATGTGCAAGGATTGGACAATGTACCCGCGCCACAGTCACAAAAAAACCTGGATAGGACAGATTAGAAAAGGGATTAGAGCAGATTAATCTATGCATCCACTAAATCCTACAGAAAAAAAATTACAGTAAAGACATTTAGAAAACAAAAAGAAAAAAGGTTAAATTTCTATTTTAAATAAATGCTATTTTTATAACTTTCTATAATTTCTCACGGTTTTAAATGTAAAAAAAATTAAGCAGCACAACCGTTTTCCATGGAAGCTTGTTTCTGCTAAAAACTGGTTTCCAATCAAATTAAATACATTAATGTATAATGGTAACTGACTTTTTCCTCACAATTTGGTCTTGTTTTCTCACAACTTTTTATTTTTACGTCCGTGGTAGAAACAAAAAAAACAGACTTGCAAGATGTAAACTCAGAATTCAGAGGAAAAAAACTCAGAATTGTGTGATGTAAACTCAGAAGAAAAAAAAAAAAAAAAAAAAAGTGGTGAAAAGTCGCAATTAACTTTATCCTGTGGCAGAAATGGGTTTCCAGAGTTTTCAACATTGATTAAAATAAATAAATAAAAACAATTTCTTAAACACCAAATTAGCATATCAAAATGATTTTTTTAGGGCTATGTGACACTGATGTCTGAGGTAATGGAAGCTGAAAATTCAGCTTTGTCATTACAAAATACATTAAGAAAATGATTATTCTATATTGTAATAATATTCCACAATATTACTGTATTTCTGATCAAACTTATACAGCCTTGGTGAGCCCAAACTTTTGAACACTGATGTATGTTGCACTGTATACAAGAAGGTTTTGCACTGACCTATCATGCCGTATAAACTCCACATCATGTCCTTGGTGGCACTTCTTAATACAATTTACACAAATTGCATTCCGGTCTGTTGTGTTACAGGTGTGACACCTAATACAAGAGAACGGAAGATGGTGAAATACTACAACCAATTCTGCTGGTTTTCAAAGCAGACGGCTTCAAGTTGCCTGCCTTCTGATTACCTGTAGAAATCGTGCATGGGGTAGCTGGTGTAACTGGAAATCTTGTACAGGCACTGACCTCTGCTCACCGCCTTTTCTATAGCATCCTGATTGTTCATGATTTTGTTATCTACAAAGTTATGAAAAACATTTACATTAACAAATATATAATACTGAGGTAAAGTCAGACAGTCAGCTACGAGTTTCAATGATAATGTTTACCTTTCATTGTAACGTTGACACCAGAGGCTAGAAATAAGCCTCCAAATCTGTTGTTGAATATCTGATTGCCTTCCAGAGTCGCTGTGGCATGGTTTGTGATTTCAATGCCTAAAGTGGGGGTGAAAGTGTTATTTGGACGATTCAATAGAAAAATGCCACAGACTACACAATCATGATGACACATACATTTTTATCATTTTACGATTTACCATTAACATGACAAAAGAATCATTATATATTATAGGAATTGTTGTCCAAAAAAATGACAATTTGCTGAAAATCGACTCATCCAAAACGTAGATGAATTTGTTTCTTCATTAGAACAGATTTGGAAAAATTTAGCTTTACATTACTTTCTCACCAATGCATCAGAATGCTAAATTTCTCTGAAATCTGTTCCGATTAAAAAACAAACTCATCTACACCTTGGATGGCCTGAGAGTGAGTTAATTTTCATTTTTGGATGAACTATTCCTCCTTTAAGACCACCACAGTGACAGCATGTATGCACTTCTGACCTAAACCTTCTACTGACCTGCAGCAAAGCCATCAAATATCCGGTTCTTCCGCAGCACCGGGTGGCTGTTTGTGCTGATGAGAACACCAGCTTGTGCATTCCTGAAGATATCGTTCTCTTCCAACAACCCTGAACATGCATATAAAGACACTGCTATTAGTTTCTATCATAACGATTAGACATGGTACATCCATCATATTACTTGGCCAGCTTTTGGACACAGATAAACCTTAGTTTTATCCACAAGGGTTTTAATTGGGAGATTAATCACTGATTTAGCTTAAGACAACCCTTGATCCGTGTCTGATTATATTTTTCTACTTTAAGTCACCCTCAACTGGCGTTGCATTTCCAGCACTGTGTCTATGAGCAGCGAGAAATCTTCCAATCCGTTCTTACCCCTCCCGCCGTTGAATATGCAAATACCCCCATCCCGTCCATCATGGATTTTATTCCTCCGCAGCGTGGGGTTGCTGTCCGTCTTAATCCACACCCCCGCCATGGCATTATCAAAGATCTCATTGTCCTCGATGAAACCCAGCCCTAAGAATAGACCACCAAATGATGTTAAACACAAACACAGGAAAAAAGGACCAGAAACTAGGCAGACCTATATAACATCTGGGATCTATCACTTTATGAAAAAAAATAAATAAATAAAAACATACTCATTAATAAGCTTCATAAGGACTGAAAAGACAGAGACAAAGTGGATAAAGAACTTACCAGAATTGTAAACAAGGATACCGCCATTTTGTCCACCCCAAATTTTGTTTCTTCTGATTTTTGGATTGCTTCCAGTTCTTTGTTTAATAAACAAAAGGAAAAACATCAATCTTGTACAATGCATCCAAAAAAATGAATCCAACATAAAAATGCAGTACACTTTTTACTACCAAGACTCTTGAAAATCAATTTGTACTCCTGATACTTCCTGAAGGAGCAGAAATTCAATTATGTCCTACCTGATCTGGACTCCAGAGTACATGTGATTGTAGATATCATTATCTTCCAGTACTCCATGTCCGTTGTCATAAAAATACACTCCAACCTTTTCAGAGATATAACAATATTAGGAGGGAAGAATGAAGGCTAGATCATATCGAACTAAATTTTGAAGTTCCAAACCTGTTTTCCGCTGTGTATCCTGTTCCTCCTGAGTACCGGTGTGCTTCCTGTGGTCACCCACACTCCGGCCAGAGTGTTGCTGTACACCTCATTTTCCTCTATAACACCCTGGCCCTTTTCATGCTACAAACAGAAAGACAGAACAGGGAGAGTTACTCTATGATCAGTGCATACTGTGCATACTTTTTTATTCTGTCAGCAGCCTGGAATGTTTTACAGTTAGTTCATGTTTATGCTCACCACATAGATTCCTCCATGCTGCCCGTCATGGATCTTGTTGTGCCTTACTATAGGACAGCTGTTCGTTCTGATCTGAATGCCAGCCAGGGCATTTCCATAAATATCATTTCCCTCAATGAGGCCCCTCCCATCACCAAATATGTAAACGCCTCCTTGGTTTCCATTGAAGATGGCATTTCCCCTAGATTAAGAGCAGACAGTTCACTTTATAGATAATCAACAAGATGGAACAATCAATTCCCAGTGTGCTGGGTGTTAAGTGAGCTGAGCAAAACCTAATCGATATCCAAAATGAATAATTATTTCCATGTCTAAAAATAACAATATTGATTTACACTAATATGACACTGCAAACTTAATTTTCATAGGCAACACAGGGAGGACAATGGAGACTGACCTTATAGTTGGGTCACTGTTAGAGGTGATCCACACACCAGCAAAGTTATTAGCATAGATTTTGTTTTCTATGAACTGGCCTCGGCCTTTCTCATGTACGTAGATGCCCCCCGTTTGGCCGTGATGGATCTCACAACGTACTACGGTTGGGTTCGCGTATGCTTTCACCTCAAATCCTGCAATCCTGTTCCTATGGATATTACAGCTCTCAAAGTAGCCCTGCAGAGGGAGACAAAGAAACAGAAATCAGCTCACTGGCTCGAACGGATAGAGTCTCTGACTGAAGAAATATTAGGTGTAATTACCATGCCATGGTCAAAGGTAAACACTCCTACATCTCTGCCATGGTGGATGTGATTACGTCTGATGATAGGATTGCCATGATTTTTTACCCAGATACCCGCAAGCGCATTGTTTGAGATTTCGTTATCTTCATAAATACCCTGTAACACAACAGCTTACAGGTAAATATTTAAAGATTTTTTTTTTTTTATCTTGTATCTTGAAAAAACGTCATATATATATATAAGGGCTGGGCAAGTTAACGCATTATTATCGCGTTAACGCATTATTTGATTAACGCCAACAATTATTTTATTGCGCATTAACGCAGTTTTTTTTATTATTATGAAAGTCCATTGCTTACTGGCTCTGAATACACATACAGACAAACCATGGGTCACAGGAGGGGTGGGATGTTGATCAGTATTGGCTTGGGATGGGTGTCATCACGCGTCTCAACGAATGAGAGCATTTGGGGTGGGCAGCAGCGCTCGCATGAACGCTCCCGATAAAATTATTTAGGCCAAGCATCAGCATTCACAAACCTCTGTTCACTTATTTCAAACAGAAAAGAATGCAATGTGCTTGTAATCATGACTTCATAAGTAGGAAATGGGAAGTTTTTGATAGCACGTGAAGAGAGCAGAGAAGCGCTCTCGCTCTGCACAGTGGAGTGCATCATTTTGTTAACTTTGTGGTTTATTATTTTGAGTCATTTTGGACGCGGTAACACACAGCCCTCTCACAATATATTGCTTTACAGATCTATCACTTTTGCCGCTCAGAAATGTTTACGCAACCATGCTGCACGTATCAGAATTTCAGTGCTCCAACACTACGTGTGTACTGCACCCAAGCCCAACTGAATCGCTCTCTGGCCCACCTCTTGTAACCGAGCCAGGGACAGCTGGCACAGAGCGATCACACTAGTCAAACGAACCAGGCTTTGAGGGTCAAACATGCTCGGGCACATTTAAGATTGCCTAGTGCGAGTACACCCATTCTCCCGCATCCCGCACACGAGTCTCTACCCCCACGCACCCGCACCCGCACCCCCATCAAGTGTTGTCCCACGCCGCACTCTGTTGCATTAGGTCCTGCAATAGTGCAGGTCTCTACTCGGGAGGTGCCTGTTATAATGTTATGGCTCTGGACTAACATAACTTGTTTTTCTATAGCAAACTATAAAATGTTTTCTATAAAAACTTTAATGCCCTGGCAGTGGCAAATAGCTTTGGTTTTATATTTAATTTGATTACATACAGGTTATAAGTTGAGATTTACAAGAAATATTTTAACTGCTACTATGTAAAAGGAATACTGTAAAAAAGCACCTTATTTGTTTAAAGTGTTTGCAAACCAAATGTTATTGCACTTGTTCATAAAGCAGTGCTTTTAAATGAAAAAAAGTGCACAATACACTACTTTTGAATTCATTATAGCGAATTCAAAAGCGATTAATCGCGATTAAAAATTAATCGTTGCCCAGCACTAATATATATATGATCCTGTACCACAAAACCAGTCATAAGGGTCAATTTTTTTTTAAATTGAGATTTATGAATAAGCTTTCTATTGATGTATGGTTTGTTAGGATAGGACAATATTTGGCCGAGATACAACTATTTGAAAATCTGGAATTTGAGGGTGCAAAAAAAAAAAAAAAAATTCTAAATACTGAGAAAATCGCCTTTAAAGTTGTCCAAATGAAGCCCTTATTGCATATTACTAATCAAAAATTAAGTGAAGTTTTGATGTATTTACAGTAGGAAATTTACAAAATAACTTCATGGAACATGATCTCTACTAAATATCCTAATGATTTTTGGCATAAAAGAAAAATCAATCATTTTGACCCATAAAATGTATTTTTGGCTATTGTTACAAATATAACCCAGCGAATTAAGACTGGTTTTGTGGTCCAGGGTCACATATACATATACACACACACAGTCTTGTCTGCAACTGTATAATCTACAATTTATGACTAAATATCAGTGTCAACACTGACATAAAGCAGATATTCAAAATGCAACATTTTTACAACATGATTTTGACCAGAACATGTAGGCAAAATAAACAAGCCTGGTATTTTAACTACTATTAACTAAGGATCATATGGCATGTATCATATGGGTTCAGAAGACTTGAAATATAGTGCAAAAAGTCATATTAATCACTTTTAAGGAGGTTTTGGTGTGTTTTTTTCCTGTGTAGTGCTTGACTGAAAGGTCAATATGATCCTATTGTATGGAAAACATTTGCATGACGAAACCTCAGCAGCATAAAATCTCAAAACAACATGAGCACAAGTAAATAATAATGTCCATTTTGAACAGTTCCTTCAATGCACAAAATAGACCATGAAGGTTCCTACCTGTGCATGATCAGTGATGTAGAGTCCAACATTTTCACAATCGCTGATGTTGCAGTGTTTGATGGTAGGTCCAGCACCCTGACCACTTACACACACCGCTGATCCCACTGCACAGAAAGGTAGAGAGAAACTGCTATCTCAGAACCACCCGATAACAATTACTGTATATCAGCTAATAAAATATGGTGCTAACAACTCCAAGGTCATGGGTTTAATTCCCACATATACTAATATGTATACTTTGAATGCACTGTAAAATTAGATGAACATCTGCCAAATGAATTGAACACATAAATAGGAAATTATTTTTTTAATTCATAATGTGAAACAAACGCAATAGGTTGAAGAGCAAACAATTACTTATGAAGTAAGCATCCATGATGACTAGATAGACAGGATTTTGACTAACTTTCAAAAGTTTGGAGTCAGCACATTTAAGACATTAATCTTAATTCAGCAATGATGCATTGAACTTATCAAAAGTGACTGTAACAACATTTATAAATGCAACAAAAGACTTGTTTCAACTGTTTTCAACACTGATAAGAACAAGAAATGTTATCTGATTATATAAAATCAGCATATTAGATTACATTTCTCAGGGATCATGTGACACTGAAGACTGGAGTAATTATTGCTGACAAATTACAGGAATAAATTCCCCATTACAGGAATAAATTACATATTAAAACATTAAAATACAAAACGTATTTTTAACTGGAATAATATTTTACAATATTGCTGTTGTTGTTGTTGTTGTTGTTGTTGTTTTTAGACTCTGCAGGCTTAGTTCGCACAAGAAACATCTTTCAAAAACTTTTGAATTGTAGTGTATTATGCTAGGGAAGCAAATGAAACATACCTGTGCAGGTACTGCGGATAACGCAGTGGTCGATGTTAGGGCTGCAGTTAACGGTGATCTCCAAACAGTGGTGAGCATTATGGTGCTGTGCTGACTTATCATCAGGGTTGAACTGGACAGAAATATTACACACACTCAAAAACATGATTTGCTGCAACCTCTAATAAAACAGAGAAGTGCAAGTAGTATTATCTAAAAGACATCATGCAATGACTCTAATAAGATTTTTTTAAAAAGCTGGAAAAGCTGTTAGACTCACCCTGATGGTCATGTAGCCTACATATGCATCTTCAGATCCCTCCATAAACACAAACGTTGAATCTCTAGTGTTTTCAATGACAACCTTGTCAGCTACCTTCCCTGAGGCTGAATGGAAAGAAAACAGGGGTGTAAGCGTCTAGGAATGTAAGGTTAAAAGTTTTAAGATCTAAAAGGACATAGGTAACAAAAACAGGGTCATCAGGTTCACCTGCGCCAATCATTGTGATGGGGGATTCAATGTAGATCCATTCATCTGTGTAAATGCCAGAATGCACGAATATCAGGCCATCAAAATGGGCCTCCTGCACCCCTCCCAATGCATCCTCAATGGTGTCATAATACTGCAAATCAGGAAAAAAAAACACTGCAATTACAAGGAAGCTAAAAACTCCTCTTCACAGAAATGAAACTGCTGAAGGAGAAGATCCATACCAACATATTCTCTCTGCCTTTGTATCTAGCTGGATTACTATAAAAGTGTTCTGCAAAACCAGGCTTTACATGTGCTCCTTTATACTGTTGAAAAAGAAAAACAAAAGCAAAGACTTAATGAACACTTATTCCCAATTTAACATAAGATGGAAATGTCTGTAAATTTCATGACCTTTTGAACAGTGAACAGAATTATTACTCTGACAAATTACAAAAGGCCTCACACTGGAAAAATCATCTATGGTTTCCTGATGTGAGAAGACAGATGATTATCTACAAACTGACTTATCAGGCACAACAGAGTCACAAGCTCTCGTACCAACTGCTGAAAGCTCTCTTTCCATGGGTTTGGTTGCTCATACTCTTCCGGGTTGATCTGGTAGAACTTCCCCGGCTCTGGATGCATCATGGGCCGTGTGTACTCAAACACCTCCATGTATAGTCTCTTCCTATAAATTGCACAAACAGACAAAACAATCAGTAACAATATAAACTTGAATCTGTAACATCTCAACCAATCCACCATTTACAAAACATTACAGTGGCGAATAAGCACTTTCTACCATAATTTCAGGTCACTGCTTATATACTACTGTAGTTTTTTTATTATTATTTTGAAAGAAAAACACTTTAGCAAGGATGCATTAAATTGGTCAAAACCGAGAGTAACAAATGGTTACCAAAAATTATATTTAAAAAAAACATACTGATCTTTTGAACTATGCATTAATAAAAGCATCCTGAAAAAAAACGATTTCCACAAAATCAAGCAGCACAACTGCTTTTTTAACATTAATAAAAATAAATGTTTTTTGAGCACCAAATCAGCATATTAAAATGATTTCTGAAAGGATCATGCGACACTGAAAACTGGCGTAATGGCTGCTGAAGTTCAACTTTGCAATCACAGGAATAAAATATATTAAATACAAAATGATTATTCTAATTTGTAATATTTCACAATATTACTGTTATTGAATAAACAAATGAAGCCTTATTGAGCCTAAGTTACGTCTGTCCAAAAATCTTACTAACTCCAGTATTTTTGAACAGTATGTTGTTCTTTTGTGGAAGCTGCAAACAAGACTGATATTAAAAAAGCCCCAAGAGATGATTTTGCCATTGTGCGTACTATCAATGTCAGGTGTTAAACTCATCTTCCAAAGGGAAGCATTACATTCTTACATTCTTCAGATATCTAGCATATTTTTTGCAATATTATTGCTGTCTACCGGTCAAAATCATCTTAACATAACTTCTCACAGACATTGCAACAATGTGCTGCTTGCCCCCGCATTATGATCTATTAAATCATTAGTAGCCCACTTACACATGACATTGCTCTAACAATTCTCCTCCATGCTCCTACAATTAAAGAGATTAATGTACTCCTGCAAATCAATCTATTATCTCCAAGTAAAAATTCTCACCAGAGAATGGGGTCATTTGCAAGCTCACTGAATCGCTTGCATACGCAGGCAGCCTGGCACAGATCCTGCTCCAGCAGGTAGGAGAATATCTTCAGAACGACTTCATCTGGAAGCTTCTCTTGGAGATACTGCTCAGCAGGGGCAGCTGAAACAAAGACAACAGGAGAAGAAATCTAAACCAAATTGCTTGAAGAGCACAATTAATTTATAGCCCTTTGATCAGAAGCAAAACATAATGTAACCACAATTGAAAGATCAAGACCACACTCTGCACTCACCTGGCAAGTCCTGGGATTTTCCCGACACTCTTGCACGTTTAGCTCTGTGACCAAAATTTTCTGTGGCTGAAGTGGAGGCTCCCTGTATCACAAATCAGACAATGACTTTTAAACTACTCGTTTTAGATAATAAAAATAAAAAAAAGACATCAGAAGATCAATCTCTGTTAAAAGTGCAAACTAAACAAGGATAGTATGAATCTCAAAGAGTGCAAAACCTTTACCTCCATACTGTTTTTTGTAGGGCACACGGTTCTTTTAGGCAACAGGGACTTTCTACGGAGTTGGTATGGACTGTTTTGAGCTCCTGGACCAGATTCTTCTGCAACCATATCTGCAGGGATGTCCTCATCTACAGACAGCACAGAAAGAAAAAAAACAATCCATTCAGCAAAACATATCTCAACCTGCCCTGCATAGGCTCAGACCCTCAAGTTCCACCGCAAACTCCTGATTTCCATGTGTGCACGCTGCAAACCATGCCTGCTGGAACAAAATAGATCCATTCTCGCAATGAAAACACTCAAAAAGCAAACTTTTGTTGGCCTTCTCCAAAAGCATAGCAGCAAAGACAACACTTCCACCCATTATTTACCAAGAACGTCACAATCTGTGGAAAACCTCAAGCTTCAAGACAGCTTGCTTTTTCATATCTTGCTATTTAAGGAGTAAAACTCTTAAAAGCCTTAACTTCCTCCTGTTTTGCAATTGTAAACACTATTGTATTTGATACATAAAGCAATACCTAGATTCATTTTGTTCCAGGTAAGATGCAACAAATGCTGTTCTTCAGTCAGCTACAAATGTCTTAAAGTTCCCTACCTGTTCACCTCTGTTTGTGTGTGCAAGTTCCCTACCTACCTGTCAATACCTGATGTACTGATCACCTGAGAGCCTTACAGTCTTGTCCTTCCCTACAGCACATTTGGTACCTGGAGACAACATCCAAAAATGAAAAATGAGAATAGCAGCTAAAGCTTGGCTCTGAAGTGTCACGAGTTTTATGGCAACTCACTGCTGACTGTTCCAATGGTAACAAAAACTTTACAGCAAGGCAACAAGAGTTCATCGGGGCAAAATATGAAAACAAAACCTGCTTATTAAATCCTTATCTGATCAGCTGTGACTCTTCTTACTTTTTCTGTCTGTCTGCCTAAAAGAGGTACAAAAACAAGGCAGTATGGAGAAGATGCTATTCCTTTCACCTAAAACACAGATTTAAGAACCTGAAGCAAAACATTAAACATTTTTAACGCAAATACACAACTATTACATGACTCTGACTAAAGTGCAGTTATGGCATTAGACAGTAATACCATAGGACTACTATGGTGTACGTCCAAAAAAAACATAGTAAATTTAAGTATTTAAGTGTACAGGTTATACCATGTGATATTAACTTTAAGAAAATGAATATACTGTGCACTCTCAAGTCAATGCATTGTTTAGACTAATTTTCTCATTGAAATATTCTATAACTGCAAACGTTTCACATCACATCAAATGTAAACAATAAGACAGTCAAAATGCCCTGATCACCACTAGTCTAAAATGAATCAATAATCCCTAATAAATGCTTAAAGAGCAAGAAAACCTAATGCTTTAACATTTTATCAATGGAAAGCCTGTCAGTGGGGGGTCTATAACCAAGCTAAACGTGGAAACAAAGGTTTCTGATTGATCATCGCAGATGCACCTCCACCAGCAGAACCCAGGGCCTTGTGCATATCATCTACAAACCTGCAACAACAACCACTCATGTGATAAATGTCCCATTACGCACATACCCCCCAACAAAACAGCAAAGAGAGCCTTTATCCAACCCCGTTTGCTCGCTCTGAGCTCAACTGCGCAGCTACTTGCATTAGCTTGCGTGCTACTTAGCAGTGTGTAAACAGAGTTAACTTCACAGCTACTGCGCTGAAAGCTAACCAAAACCGAACAATCACAATGCTGTTGAAGGTACTAATGCGATGCAGCAATAAACAGATAGCGTACTAGTGTTTAGTGTAGATGGACAGTGCTGTGTATCAATGGCAGCCCACACTGGAAACTAGCAGCTACGCAGCGGAGATTTTCCTGCCTAAATCCACTTCTCTCTTCCACCTACAACCCATGAGAGGTGGCTTATAGCCTAAGATAAATCAAAATTTACCTTGTCACCTTGTTTCTAGGTTTAAAGCCAACCCGGAAAGGTGGTAAGTGTGTTAAAAGCTAGCCGTTTACGGTTCTGGCTCGTGAAGCCCAAACAAAGCGCGGCCTGGCCTGTAACGTTATATATACGCCTCGACGCTGTGCACACAAACCCTTTTATTCAGGCCGTGCAGCTTCGGAGTGTCCGTGTCCGGTCAGATAGATAAAGCAACGCACACGACACGGCACAACATTGAAGTGTTGTTGAATTAAAGGCCCCCGTCTCACCTCTTTCTGCGTTGTTTCTTTCCGGCTGCACCGGGCGCGGCCTCGACACTCGCCTGGGTCTCCTGCTGCTCGCTCTGACGGAGTTCATTTGGCGAGGTGACTTTACCAAGAAAAAATACGCTTCCCTCGAACCTTATCCTGTTGTTCTTAGCATTTACACAAATCTCTGGTCTGAAACAAGTCAAATCACCCGTCTAAGCCGAAAAAGGACACCAACCCGGGGCAGTTTTTCTTATTCGGGGTGTTGTTGGTGTGTTTTTTTCGGACAGCTCCCCCCTGTGCTGAGCTCCGTGTCTCTCTCTCCCTCTCTCTCTAGCAGGAGGAGCCATTAGCATGGACATAGAGAACATGCACAAGGGGGCACCACTGATATTCGGCAAAAAGTGTCATTGCTTTTAGATATTTAACTTTCAGTCTTGAATAAAACCTGTTTTGAAGTGTAAACTAACCTGGTGCCATGAAGCTGAGTTTTGAAAGGAACTGCAACTACATAAAAGCCTTTCCAGCAGCCTAAACCCATCTCCTAGCTTGGTCAAGGTAGCAGAAGGGGTTAAGGTTCTGGGAGACCAGCTAGACCAGTTGAGGACCAGCTGGCCATCTTAAACCTGTTAGGACCAGACTAGATCTTAGGCTGGTTTAAGATGCTTTGGTTAGACAACAAACTTACTCAAAAGCATTGCTGTTACAAACCTGACCAATTAAAAAGAATAAAATAAGCACTTGAAAATGTCTTAGAGCTGAGAAAAATGTTTTTCTTGGCTTTATTTACCAGGTAAACCATGAAAGGGATTTTTAATGCCACTCTACCACTCTGAGACATGATCCTTGTGTGTGAGACTCCTATCATTTAAAATCCAGCTAGTGTATTTTAATGTTTAAAGACATCATTTCTACTGTGAAAGATATTATAAATGTATTCATTGGAATAGTTTTTCATAATTTTTTTAAACTACTCTTTCTATAGTACTGCACTGTTAGATGCATCTATCTGAAAATTTATTTAGCCATTTAACCATTTTTCAGCAATCCGCTGTGGCATCCTGGTGTATTTAGTGCCTTTATAAAATATTGTATTGTTTATGAATCCAAATGTCAATTTAAAAGGGTACAAATAAGGTCAGTCTGAACTAAACATGTTTTTAATTACAATATTAAAACACTAGCTTTGAAAATAGGTAGAAATAAAATTGAAAAATTTTAACATTTCCAAATTTATCCATTAGAGGGCAACATTGTCACTAACCAAAATTGCTGTTGTGATTTGAACTGACAATATACACAAAATATTTTTAGAAAGTTTTTACTCTGAGAGAGAATTTATGACAGAAAGCTTAAGAATGTGGCAACAGTTTGCAAAATAACCTGCGAAAAAGAAAAGGATGGTGCTAAAATGGAACATTTTTTTCTAATCTACTATAGATTATATCCATTTCCATTATACATAAACAATTTTACAGAAATGTTGGACTTATCCACTAAGCCAATGCTCAGCCCTCAGGCTCAAGTCAGTTTGACTTTGGCAGAACGTGACACTATCTCACTGACGAAGCTATTGTTTTGTCCGATGACCTCTGCCTTGAGTTTGCGCAGCTCCTCTTTGACAGCCTCATCAGACATGCTTTCAACAGGCATTGATTTAACCTTAGCCAGGAAAGCCTCGATGATCTTCTCCCCCTCCTATGGGCAAGATTACACCAAATAAGTTTATTAAATGTAAAAATTAAACACACTGAGCAGCAGAACAAACAAACAATTCTTTCAATTTCACCTGTTTCTCCAGGCAGCGTTTCTTGGCTTCGGGTCCAGCTTCCTCTCCAGCTCTGGAGATATCTTGGAACTCCTCAAGCTCCAAAGCCTTCTCCCGTGCATTAGCAATCACATGTTTGGGGAAGTTAGCAAGCTCTGCCACATGAATCCCAAAGCTCTGGTCACAAACGCCTAAGTCAGATAAATCACAAACATCATGCACCACTAAACACAAAGGAAATACATAAAACAAACTGAGTTTTTAGAAAATATTTCAAGAGTCATGTACCCTTTTTGACCTTGTAGAGCATTGTGAGAGTGCTGTCTGTGGTCAGGGCAGTGACGTGGAGGTTACGGACAGAGGGAACCTGTTGTGCAAGTGCCGTCAGCTCATGGAAGTGAGTGGCAAACAGGCAGAAAGACTTGAGGCGGGTGGCAATGTACTCTGAGATTGCCCAGGCCAGACCAAAGCCATCGTATGTAGATGTGCCTCTGCCCAATTCATCAATAATGATAAGAGAATCCTCTGTGGCTGATCTAAAGAGTCAAAACGTGACATGCATTCATAACAAAAAATTACTCAGGGGCACAATATAGACATATTTTACATGTAGCAAAAGCATATATTCAGGGTTAAATAGAAGTTCATACAATTGATTACTACAAAAATCATTTTCATTCATACCTCACATTACTCTTGTTAAAACTTGTTTATTATTTGAAAGGTAAAACTCTTTTAATTTCTATTTAAAGTTTATGGCATTATGTTGTTACAGCGACAAAGATACACTAAATCCCGTCAAACATGCATATTGTTTATATTTTGTGGCTATAATGCAAAAACAGTATTTTAATATTTACATTTTGTCCCTATTCACAACAACAATAAATCTACAAATGCTGTTGATTCAGCTGAAAGGAATACTCATCCCAAAAATGAAAATTGTCACTTACTCATCCTCATGTTGTTCTCTGTATGCATTTATTTCTAGAAAATATCTTATGTTCCACAGATGGTTCCAATTTTTTGTCCATTCAATGGAAGTCAATGGGAACCAAAACTATTTAGTTACGAATATTCTACAAAATATCTTTTTAACTTCCACAGAAGAAAGTCAGTCGTACAAGAGGGTGAGATGAGGGTGAGTAAATGATGATAGAGCTTTTATTATTGAGTGCACTATCCCTTGTATTGAACCCAGAATGTTCCTTTAACAACAATGTACAAAACATGTCAAATTTGAGTTCCGACCGAAGAATAGCAGCCGTCTCCAGCATCTCAGCCATAAAGGTGGACACTCCTTTGATCTGGCTGTCCCCTGCACCCACTCGAGCGAGCACACAGTCCACCACACTCAACTCTGCCTCATCACATGGTACAAAACAGCCAATCTGTGCCATCAGCACGATCACACCCACTTGACGAATGTATGTAGATTTACCACCCATATTTGGACCTAAAAATATCAGAAAAAAGGCTTTTTATCATAAGGATTATAGCTTAATGCATTTATGTACGTGAAACTGCCATTTCATAATCCTCCTATTAAATAAGAGCTTACCTGTGATGATATGAAACATCTCCTCGCCCCTTCTAAAAGTGACATCATTGGGAATGAAAGCCACATCATCTTGGGCCTCAACACAGGGATGTCTTGCCGCCTTTACAATGAGTCTCCCTGACCCTTTCTCTAGTATTTTAGGCCTTACGTAAGGCACTGGAGCAGCATGGGACACCACAGCAAAGCTCACCACTGCATCCAGCTGAGCTATCACCTCATTCAGAGTCTGTACTGGATCCACATAGCCTATGGTACAAACACAGGGTTATTAAACTATTCATTCTTAATGTGCCAACAACATGATTTACTGAAAACAGCCTAATGTTAGGGTTCTTTTCAGAGGTCTGAGTGCAGATTGCGTGATTTCTGGCCCATGTGAACACTCCAAACGATCTCAGACCCCTCTCTCTCGGGAGGTGGTCTGAGTACGGTTCACTAAAAACATGCATTGTGAACACAAATCGGCCCGGGCTCACTTGATTTTTCCATTTACAAATTCCAATGTAGTTTGGCCATCAGATGTTTCCGTACAAATCAGCCGTTCATAGTGGCTGCTGCTTCTGGCAGATCTCTACAAATTGTTCGCTCACAACGTACACTCGTTTATTTTAATTTCAAACTGTGTAAGAGATACGGCTGTGCGCCTTGCCAGTTTAAGCTTTTTGATATAGGCTACGAGCACGCACATCCCAGCGGGGGCTAAACTACACTCTCTTTAGTGTTTATTGTTTCAACTGTCAAAAACACCCACGGTTCACATAAACACAGTTGGTTTTGTCAATCAAATGTAAACATCTGGGAAAGAAATCGCATGTGTATCAACTGATCTGTGTAGTATGTAGTTCTAATACAGCAGCCTAATATGAGAATTAGTAGAATCTATTATTCATACGATTAATAATATGCATTTAAAATTGTGCACCACCTGCTGCCAGAGAAAGAATTTGAATTTTTTAACAGCCCTTCTGCTGGTTTAAAATAATAATTTATATAAACCAGCCATTAAACCATTAATATAAAAATTGATACATTTGATTGACTCTTTTCTTAAAAATGGTTTGAAATTTGAAAGGCTGAAAATGTTTTTTTTTTTGTGAAAACCTGTATCTGAACTGTTTCTACAGTCATTTTACAATTTAATATGTTACCATTGACACTATATTGCCACACCCCACTCATATGGCATTAATTTTATTTGTTCATGTCTTAAAACTAGTCTTAAAGTCTTAAATTTGAGCTGCAGAAACCCTGTGTGCTATAAAATAAACACCATTACATAAACAAGGAAAACAATTCAAAATAAATGTTACAAAGTTGTATAAAACTTATATTTTTGTGCAAAAGATACAAATATTCCAGTTTTGGAGACCATAATGTCAGCCATCAAACACTGAACTGGATCCAAAAAGAAGCAGTCTGAACACAAAGAGGTCTGACACCCCATTACTGCTTAAGTGGACCGAACAAGGATCTGAGTCCTCTTCCAGGAATTGCAATAGTGTGAACACAAAGAAAACTGCATCCTTTTTCACTTGGTCCACTTAAAGGGGTCTGGGTGTGGTTCTTTTAAAGAGCTCTCAAGTGTGAAAACACCCTTAGTAACCAAAATGGCTAAAGAAAGACATGTTCAATACACATTAGGATCTATAAACATCTGTGGATTAAAGTTGATTACAACAAGAAATTATTTTAAACTATAAACTGGGCCAAAGACAGTTTGAAATAAAATGGACCAAGTTTCATGGAATATTCATGTTTTTATGGTATTTTATAATACTGGTACAGAAAGAGCTTAACCTCACTCTAAAAATAAATCTGCAAAAATAGAGCACCATGTACTGTATGAGGGAATTTTCCCATTGCATGGCGTTAACATTTAATCCAGAACATTCCTTAATTGCAATCAAAGAAATGTATAAAAAAAAAATAATAATAAAAGAAAAAACATTAAACACGGCTTTAAAAAAAATGAGTGACTCTCACCTGCAGCTATGCTGATGATCTCTTTGACAATGGCATTCTGAGCCTCTTCATACTCTTCTCTGCTTTTAGTGTACTCTTCATTCAAAGAGCTCAGCTTACTGTAAACAAGAAACAACCCCATCACTTACTAACAACTCTTAACCATGAGCTGCAGTATTTCAACATCTCATACAACATCTCTCTTGCCTGTTAGTGAATCGCACTCCATTCTTTTGAACATCTAAAGTAGTGAATTTCTTGTTGTTGCGAAGACTCTTTTCCTCTTTGCATGTGACTCGGAAAAAGTATCCAATCTGTGCGTTAGATTCAAGCTTCACAGTCTTAGCTGCTTCCAGCCCTAAAGCAAAACAAACACAATTGGTTTTGTTACTAGTTCAACATTAAAATGCTTAATATTTCCACATTATGTTCACCTACCAAGTTCACGAGCCGCACTGTTTAAGGCTGCCTGCATGGCTTTCTCCAAACGATCCATGTTCTCCCTGAGCTCACTCAAGGTGGGATCAAATGAGGGTTTCACCAGGAACTCATGATGTTCAATCTGGACAACAAAAACAAGACTGGCATACATTTTAGGAACTCCAAATTTTAGCCAGAGCAACTTAAACTTAAAGTAAATTAAACTTAAAGTTTGCTTGAAGAATAGAGTGCAGATGGCAACAGCAGACCTGGTTCATGTCCAGAGTGGTTTCAATCATCTCCTGATATTTGGAGAAGTCAGAGACAAGGTCATTGAGGGGAGAGATGAATGCTGCGTGCAGGAGAACCTGATGTTTCCCTGATTGAAATACAGATGTCACTCATTGTGTTGCTCCACAACAAACTTTGTTGCTCAAATGCAAATTAGAAGATTAACAGCCAACATTTTGCTCACCACTGTGTCTCTCCAAGGCCAGCACCAGACTCGGCAGTTGCCCCACAGCCTGATAGACCCTGTAACAGTCTTGTAAATTACAGCTTTGACGCTGGAACTTCTTTGCCATTCGGTTCAGGTCTGGAAAACGGCGGAGAAGATCCTCTTGACAACTCTTCCTCAGCTCAGAGTCTTCCACAAAAGTCTCCACAAGATCCAGTCTGCACATCATGACCACAAATGTGTAATAAAGTCAGAGGCAAAAATAAACCCTCTATGATGTTAAAAATATGCTACATCCACAAGATACTTAAACAAGATCAAGACAAAAGAGCTGCTAATGATGGTCAACTGATCAAACCATAGTTCAGTATCATTATTTCAAAATAAAGTAATTAAGACTTTTCTTTAGCAAGTAGGCAGGGGCGGATTAAGTTGGTCAGGGGTCCTTAGGCTGCTCTTTGTGTGAGGCCCAACTTAATCATTATGCTTTAATGGAGAAATATATTTAGTGCCATACATGCTCCACACACAAATAGTATGGTAAACTGGTATACACACACACACACACACACACACACACACTAAGACACCTAACCCTACAGTGTTTCCTCTACATTCTCTGTGCCCCACAGGATTTTCTGAACTGGGTGTACATTGGTTCCTCTAGGGGTTTCTGGGGATATGCCCCCCATAAGAAAACTTTATTCATTTTAAATTTAAATACATAAATCTGGTGCATTTTGAGAGCAGAATCAAGATCAGTGAAATATGAATTATCATATGCAATACAAAGACAACAACACTCAAGCACTGTAAAAGGTTTTGCCACAAACTGGCTTCTCTCATGATTTCATGAGTCTCTTCAGACCTTACAACTGTGCATGAATGAACATTTGAAGTCCTAACAGAAGTCCTTTTCACAAATTGAACATAGAAATAAAAACAGTACAAATAACAAATAATAAACAACACAGGTCTTTCTTAG
The DNA here is from genome assembly GCA_036784905.1 of Acrossocheilus fasciatus. Lineage (NCBI taxonomy): Eukaryota > Metazoa > Chordata > Actinopteri > Cypriniformes > Cyprinidae > Acrossocheilus > Acrossocheilus fasciatus. Next base: position 18,180,043 of record CM071949.1, read on the forward strand.
TCGAATTAAGTGCAAACAATAAGTGCAGCCATAATCAAAGTAGGCTACTCTCTCAATATTCAAAGTGCAAATAGAGCCAAATTAAACCAAATTTTTCAAGCATGATACAGAGCTATAGACAACAACACAACCTATTATAGCCTACATGCTAATAACAGCCTAGATGTTACGTAGCCTAATTTGCGTGCATCAGGGAGTCGCTCTCAAAACACGTGTTGATTTGAGTGCGCTTTTGAACGCGCATCAAGTCACCATTATTTATATACCGCTTTTTACAATGCAAATGGTGTCAAAGCAGCTTCACAGTATTAAACGGGGAAATAGTGTGTCGTTCTACTCTGGCCAGACAAACCAGCAGTTTAATTCTGTCTAGGCGCATTTAATGTTTCGATTTAATGATCGTGCATTCTACAATACAAGACATTAATTTTGTCAGACGCTCTGCAACATACCCTCCCTTTAACATTTCTTATGGGCCAATGAGGATCTTTCTTTGTTTGCGCTGAAGTAAATTTAAAATAATAAAAAAAATAGTCTGGCGGCTGGCCAAACCGAGGCCCCTGCAGACGTGGTGTCCCTAGTCAAGCCTGTGCGTTAATCCGCGCCTGCAAGCAGGGATGGGTGATATGGGCTTAAAAATATATCACGATATTTATTGCAATAACTAAATCAATGGATATCAACTAGTCCTCAAAAGTGATCATTCTGTAATATGAAACCATGTCTGGTCACAGAAAGAAGTTATTTCAAACACTCAACTATGTTCTGAAGTTAATTTGGAGAAAAAGCATGTCAATAAACGATATCTTTGCTGATAACAGGTTTGAAAACAGGCTCATACACATGCAAAACTGTATCGTACATGTGCTACTGTAGTACATTTTTCGATCTTTTGTGCGCTGTACAGCCCTGATCAAAGCAGTTCCAGATTGTAGGAGCTCCTCATTTAGGAAAAACTCCTCAATTTCACTCCATACTGTCATGCAAAGAAATATATCGTTATCGTTATATCATGGGAAGACTAATTCTTATCATGGGGAGAATTTATACCGGTATATCGCAAACATCCCTATTAGCAAGGATTCATTATACTGATCAACTGTCACAGTAAAGACATTTTTATTTCAGATAAATGCTGTTCTTTTGAACTTTGTTCAAAGAATCTTGAAAAAAACACTATTACAGTTTCGACATCTGTTTTATATATTCAAATATTAAGATTCTGTAAAGTTATGATATTATAAATGCAGCCTTGGTGACCATAAGAGACTTATAAAAATTCTACCATCCCTAAACGTTTAAATAGGAGTATAAAATCATAATTATAGTCTCGTTTTATGTTGTTTTGTTCATTTCCATTTAAAAAAAAAAGGTATATATGCATCAGATTGAATCAAAGAATGACATCCAGATTTAAAGGTATATGTAATAAAAAAATAAATAAAAATCACCTTTCTTCTATCTTGTTTTTGTCAATGAGAGGCTGTTTGATCCACTGGTTGACCAACCGCTGTCCTTGTGGGGTACGACATTTGTTTAAGAGGCCTGCCAGAGAGTGTGTGCCTGTTGCATCATCAGAAGACCCCTGAGAAATTATAGAGGAACATATCAGAACTCACAATAACCCTTCACTGAACAAACTGCATATTTCTTGTTTTTGAATGACCCCTGACCTGGAAGAGATTCAAAGCCTGCACAGCAGCATTATCCAGACGCACGTAGTGGTTGAGGTCAAAGGTGGTTATCTTGAAGGAACCAAAATTGGCCTCATCTGAGAGAAGCTCCAGGTATTTGATGACGGCTTGTAAACAAGACATTGCAATCTGGAAAAAAGCAATAACCTGATTAATTCTCCTAGGCAAGAACCTGGAATTACACGTCTAAATTGTGTTGCAGAGCCCCAAACCTGTTTCTCCATCTCTGGAAGCGCAGCACTGGATACAGTCTCTCCCTTACGGGCCTTCAGTAGCCGATTCAGATCCTGCACAGTGTCTTTGGTTGTGAACTCTGATTTCTTCCTGTCTGTGAGCAGAATGCCACCACGCTGCACCACCTGAATTATGAACAGCAACCAGCATGTAAGAAATAATAACTATGATTATACAATCTTGTTCTAGGGATGCACCAAATAATCTTTTTTCCACTTTGTCTGATAACCAATAAATGGCCTATATTAAAATTCTACTGTTGTTGTTTTTTTATTTTTATTTGAATCAATCATTTTAAATGGTACAAGTGAACTTAAGCATCACAGCATAATAATGTGGAGGATTCAAATTGAATATTAAATTTCAATTTATTATTTTACATTAAAATTAAAGAGGGCATAATTCACAACTGACAAGACGGGCTGTTAATAAAACCTGACTATCTATGCAGTAGAAACACACACAAAAAATGAAATCAGTGCGACATGACTACAGAAAACAAAGAAAGGTGGCTGTGGCTTTTGCTTTTGGTCAGAATTGTGATTTATGAACTCAAACTTGAAAGGAAAAAGTTAGAATTGCAAGATATAAAATCTGTATTGTCTTTATTCTAATTCTGTGGCTGAAGAAGAAAAAAAAAAAAACAATGCCAGAATTGCGAGATGTAAACTCGGAATTGCAAGAAAAAGGGTCTGCATTATGAATTTATACATCAATGTGAATCCTGTATATTGTGAATTTCCAGCTTGTTTCATAACACACAATCTGGAATCTATAAGCAAGTTACCTGTTTGAGTTTCCCAAGGTCTCCACCTGCGTCTCCTCCAGGAAGCACACACTCTTTGGGCCCGATCTGCACTAGAAGAGCCTCCAGATTGGAAAACTGATCGTTGTCTGGGAATTCACACACACCGAGTTTCCTGAGGGTGCTGTCCACATAGCCGACACCGACAACACGCTGTCCATCGGCCCCGGTGCCAAGACGAACCCCGACAACACCGGCAGCTCCCTCCCCAGGACCTCCTCCACTGCCAAATAAAATCTCCTCAAACTGGGTCAGGTTTCCTGGAGACGCCTGGGATGCAAAACACAAACATGATGAGGTAATACACTGAGAAAAATGTTATTAAACAGTGAAGAATGAAAGTTACCTTGTAAGATATTTGCCAGTCATGTTCTTTGCTGCTCTTACTGGCATTCTTGTAAACCTCCACCCGGTACTGCCTGACCAGCAGCAAGTCCCTCACAAATGACTCAAAGTTCATCTTACTGAGGACCACACTCTCCAACCTCTTATTGCCTGCGTTTTTAAAATACAAAGTACCTTGATTAGACATAATTATTGATTTAACAATACAAACGTAATTTTAAAGTTGTTCACAAACTGATATTATACGGATGCAGTTTAAATAAGAGGTAAATATTTGCACAACAGAAAGAAACAAAGAACCAAATATCTTTAATGAACAGACTATTTTATGAAATATTTCCGTAAATTAGCAGCCAACCTGTGCCCAGGTTTTTGATGACTCCATTCGTCTTGAAAACCTCCTTGGCTGCAAAAACCGCATCTTTTCCGTGCACCGTATAGTAATCGTTTCGATCAAATACTCTCACGGTGGTGTCCGGTTTCTCGGGCATAGAAAAATAAAAATTCAAAAATCCATGTTCGGACGCACTGTCCATGGACAGATTTTGTTTAGGTTGCACCGCCATGCTGGAATCTCCCGCCACAGCACAGGCGCGCGAGGAGGGTCAAAGGCAAACGGGGCGGAGTTAAAATGACGACAATAATCCACAACTCAAATACAGAAGCGTTATTTTGTAACATTTTTTTATATGGAATTTGTGAAAAGAAACAAGTCTTCAGCGGTTTTACCCTTATCTCTTTTCAGAATTTTTCTTAAAGGAACATTGGGATGTGCGGTAAGGATTGGTGTATTTGATGTGATGTTTTATTTATTTTTTATTTTTCAAAAAACATTATAACATTTTATACATTATAAAAATACGTAATGTACAATTATATAATTATTAATATATTTCATTATATTCATCATTTAATTATTAATACGTTGTGTAAATACCATAAAAAATGTACTTTGCAAACCCAAATTACCACATTTTATAAATTAACTAGAATCATGCTAGCCTTAGTACAAAAAAGAAAGAAAAAAATAACCATTCTAAATGTTAAACATTTGATTTGACTGAAAACATGGCATAAAATAATTGAAGTCAAAAGTATTTTTATCACAGTGTTATTGATGTTATTATTGTAATTATGTATAAAATATTTATTTTCTGTGCTCCTGTGAGGGGGGGGGGGATCCTACAAGGTGTGCACAGATAGATGTTATTTGATTAATTATAAATTATACCTTTTTTGTGAACTGGATTTGGGGAGTCACAGAAAATGATTATAAATTGACCAAGAATGAATAAATGAATGAACACATAAATACATTTCATTAAAGGAGAACTGAGAATAACATAGTCTGTTACATTAATAATGTAATATGAAAATGCCCTTATTCCAGGGTTTTTCTGACTTGTATTTACTCATAATATAACGACACAAGACTGCCGTTGTTTAACCTGCAAATATAGAGGCCATAATCACCTAAATATGCCTGAATCACAGCTAAAACTGATTGAAAATAGTTGTTTTGCATGTGTCGGGTTAATCACAGATCAGCGAGATCACATTTAATGACGGTTATTTGTTTCATTCCCTGGGACAAAATAACCATCCATTCTGTATGAAGCTATAATTAAAGGCCTGATTATTTGAGCCCTCACTCTGAGCTTCACTCAAACACATAGGCTGTTATAAAGCTACGGCAAATTGATGGAAAACAATAATACCTTTCAGCTCGCTTCAAGTGTTTAACAGGTGAACTATCCCTTTAAGAGATATGGGTTTGGAACCCAAACAGAAGCAGAAGTTGCAATAGCAGTCAAGTATCACATGGTGTCAGAACTGAGCTGGTGAGGCCAGAATGAAAAGCGATCCATCTCTGCAGGGATTCTACATGAAAGACTCCTTACATAACAGCCACCTCAGCTGTGTGCCTCTCTAAAGTACATGCACTGAATGAACAGACCTGGAAATCAGCTGTGGCAAACATTTGATCTGCATTGTATCCTTCTAAGCACACTTTGCATATGTACATAAATGTAGGTATAGTCAAGTACTGAGTAAATATGCGTACATATGTACACACATGCAACCTTGTCCCTCTGAAACGTATAAGTCACTTTCCAAACTTGAGAAAACAGGTTGAAGGACAAACCAAAGCTGCAGTTCTATTTTAGCAGTTCTCTCCCTTCATATGTGTCTGTTTTTACACATACAATTGTGTCCTATTCAAGGTTTGTCCTTAAAGAAATTATTCACTTTCATTCATCATGTATTCACCCTCATGTTGTTTCAGATCTGTATGACTTCTTCTGTGGAACAAAGAAGATCATCCGAGAAAGATAAATTGAGATAAATGTATTTTTGACGCAGTGAAAGTCACAATGGTAACCCAAAGTGTTTGATTGCCAACAAACCAAAATATCTTCTTTTATGTTCCTCATAAGAAAGCATGCTGTACGTTTGCAACGACATGAGGCTGAGAACATTTTCATTTTTTGCGTGAACTGTCCCTTTAAGATGACACTTTTATTTCTTGCTTTATCTTTCCATCCAAATTCAATCAGAAAATCACTTCTTCTGCATGGAAAACTTAAAGGAGTAGTTCACCCAAAAATGAAAATGTGCTGAAAATTTACCTCACTGGAGAAAGCAATATTATGGATCGAGGACTTTTAGCTGGAAGCAACCATTTTAAGTTAAAAGCATCTTAATGATGAATTTCTTCATTACAAACAGAGATTTTCACTTCACAAGATGTTAACTGATGAAGTGGTGTGGATACTTGTGGATTACTGTGATGTCTTAATCAGCTGTTTAAACTCTCATTCTGATGGCATTCATTCACTGAAGAGGATCAATCGGCGAGCAAGTATGTAATGCTAAATTTCTCTAAATCAGTTCAGATGCAAAAACTACTTCATCTATATCTTGGATGGCCTGAGGGTGAGCGCATTTTCAGCAAATTTTCATTTTTAGGTGAACTCTTCCTTAAGTCTTTACCTAGAAACAGTTTCATCAGGATGATAAATAAACTTATTTGGTTAGGTTTACAAATGAGCACTGTATACAAAGGGATTGCGGCCACAATGTATACTTGCCAAATGATATATGTGACCCTGGACCACAAAATCACCTGAAAGGTGAATACATAAGCTTTCCATTGATGTATGGATTGTTAGGATCGGACAATATTTGGCCGAGATACAACTATTTGAAAATGTGGAATCTGAGGGTGCAAAAAAATCTAAATATTGAGAAAATCACCTTTAAATTTTTCCAAATGAATTCTTAGCGATGCATATTACTAATCAAAAATGACGTTTTTATATATTTACAGTAGTACATTTACAAAATATCTTCATGGAATATGATCTTTACTTAATATCCTAATGATTTTTGGCATAAAAGAAAAATCTATAATTTTGACCCATACAGTGTATTTTTGGCTATTGCTACAAATATACCCCAGTGACTTAAGACTGGTTTTGTGGTCCAGGGTCACAACAACCTGTGTCTGTATCAGTCCTATTAATCTTAGAGGTATCGTTGTCCTATGAATTCCAAATGGGCCGAGTGAGAGTGTGTTTGTTCTCTGCAGTGGCCTTTCGTGGCGGGATGGCCTGCTTTAATGGGGGTGGCAGCCTGCTGCAGCGCTCTGGACTGTGGCCAGATGCAATGGTCTGACTGTTACTGCTGTGATAGGGCATAACTGGGAGCACTGCAGAGGATTAAATCATCAGGACTTAGACCAACAGATTTTATACCCTCTGTTGTATTGAGATATCTGTCATCATTTCTAGTTCAAATAATGAAAAATTTGTACATAATGACAAACTTTTTAAATGCATAAATAATGCAAGTATTTGTTGGGTGCATTGATTCTAAATATAAAGTCCAATGTGAATATATATATATATATATATATATATATATATATATATATATGAAATAGTGGTGTAATAACTTAGTGGTGTAAATATGTAAAACAGAAAAATGTACTGTTTGTTTGCTTTTCTCTAAGCAACTGGTGTCCATAACAGTAAATCATCAAGACAAGTAAATGGCACAGTAGTACAAAAGGCAACAAGGAGCAATAAAATGATTTCTGGAAGAGCACAAGACAAAGACCTGCCAAAAAAAGCTATCAGTTGTTACTTCATTCGGTCATATGTCAGTAATTGTCCTTGTCAGCACAATGGATTCGCATATTAGTCTTCTCGTTATTATCCGCTAAATGGCATCTCAGTAACTTGGCCATCAGTAAGTACTGAACACAGTGTCTGTGTGTGAGAACAGCCAAGTATTGCATATCAGAGATATCTAAAACTGGGCCGTCTGGAATAAAAAAGAGAGAGAGAGAGAGAGAATCAGAGAGAGTCTAAAAGGTTAAATATATTGTGGAATTCATCTTGAAGATGTAGGCTATATATTGCATGTGTATTTTGCTATCACGTTAATGAACAGATACATATACAGCCTCTAATGAACAGTAGAATAAATTGACAGTTTGTTCTCTATATATAAAGCTCCCTTTTTTAAAGTGTCTTAATTATCTGGAGCGTTCGGGGATGTCAAATAGGTCTCACTAAATACATGGTTAAATATTAATGCTGTACTGTATGTGAAACTGAAGCTTCTGCTGTACTTGAATTACAGGTTGCAATGTACAATGTCTGAGACACACAACAGCGCTGATCAAGAAAGTTTGGGGTCAGTATGTTATATAAATATTCATAGCACGTTAATTAGCTTTATCGTTTATTTTTTTCCTTTAGCAAGCCATGTTCTAAGGTCACTGCTTTTTTATCATTAGGTTAAGCGACTCAAAGGTTTTACAGTAATCCTTGTTGCAATATCAGTTGTTGCACTTTAACCTACCGTGTTTGAGCATTTTATTTGCAGCAATTAAAGCTATCTTTGAGGTTTATTTTAACTGCGGTGCTCTACTGCATATCTTCAAAGGGCAATAAAGAGGGATGTGACATAATTTATATCCATTGTAGACAGAAAATCTGTGCTTCTTCTAAATCTAATCCTATTCAGTGCTGCAGTCATGTATTCTTTGAATCTTATTATTGAATGCATTGTTTTATTCACACATCATGTATATGCATTCAGGCAGTTTATTATATCGCCTCGTTTATAGATATATTATGTCAAAATTAAGAACAATGTGTATTTAAAAAGACTGCATTATCTAAATATAATCATTTCAATTATGAAGATAGCCAAATCTCTCTGAACACTAAGCATCAAAAAGCATTCATAAGCTTTTTTTATATCACTGATCTCTGAAAGCTCCTGGTGTTAATAAAAAAGTACTCTTTTAATTCTGATTTATTTATTGTTCTTATTGAGAAATCTGACAGAGGTGGAAGATTATATGAATACAAATCCCCTTTTTAAATCGGCTTTACTGCCAAAGATCCAGAGCTTGTCTGTTACGAGTCAAGATTCAAGCCTGTGAATTCCATAGTGGTTAAAATCTGAATTGAATTTTCCAGAATTGAATTTGAAACATCCTCCATCCATTCCTGACGGAAAGCTGATGTCAGTTTGGTATAAATTATAACCATAATTATATGTATCTTTCATAATTTTCTAAAGTTTGCCTAACAATGACGACTGCTGCCTACTATTCAACTACACGATTTTTGGTGGTCATTCAAAAAAGAGACAGGCAAACAGATGAACACTCAGAAAGGGAAAGACAATCTCAGTCACGCTCTTTTTCCTTTATGTACAGCTTCGTCAACACTACCACACATACACAGACACATGTGTGTACAGCCACACACGGGTCTCTGTTGGGAAACAGGATCCTGGTGTTGCAATGTCTGCCAGTGTTGGGTACAAAGCCTCAATGTGCATTAAGAATGAATAGGTCTTCAGTTTCATGGCCCTCACTCTGAGTAAACACCTGAGTGGTCAGGGGCTCTTTATACCAGTGATTATCAACCATCTGTGTCTCACATGGCTTTTTATGTCCTCAATTACCCATTCACAGACACTGGCATCTTATTACCAAAGTTCTTGGCATAGCTGAAGGCAATAACTGGATACATGGTTTAGCTGTACTCATTTCACTAGCTTATAATCCTCAGTATGAATTAAGTTGAACATGATAATCATTTGTCAGTGCCACATTTATATAGTGCCATATTAATTTATCTGTACCATAATATTTGTCATCATGATATTTTATGATAATACAATGTTGTCAAACCATATCACATTCACATTGCAATGCCATAATAAAAATGTAAAACAACTATTAAAAAATAAAAGTCCATTTTAGTCCATTTTTCTCTATACCAACACACACACACACACACACATATAATTTTTTTTAGCTTTTATGTTTATATTTTTAGTTTTCATTTTACATTTAGTTTAAGCTTAATTAATTTTGTTATGTGCTTTTGTCGTTTTTAATTTTTTCAGCTTTTAGCTTTAATTTATGCTGATTTCAGTTTTAGTTTTAATCATTTTAATATTAAAGCTACTGAATTTCAGTTAGTTGCCAAGGCAGCATGTTTTTTACATTTAAGTTTGTATTATACATTTTTATTAGAACTTAAACATAAAGTTAATCTTTTACATTTTATTTTAGCTTTATTTCAATTAACAAAATCAATGATGTGATGATGATAAATATATAAGTTTGTTCCTCTAACATAACATTTGTTTTTAATCCAACAAATGCCCTTGCAAACTCTTTTTTTTTAATGCTACCGCCCAAGCAAAGTATTGCACAATATGCATAATCTGGCCATTTTATCCAATAGCATTGCTTAAAAAATAAAAAGTTTATTTTTATGTTGTGGAAGCTAGAAAGACAGATTCAAATCTCACAGGAATTACATTGTTTTAAGATACCAGACGCCGCTCTGCATCCAGACAGTGCGGAAATTTTTAGGTAACCTGAAAGAGGCCTTAAGCACACATGTTGCATGTGTTGTGGGTATAACCACTGCATGATTCACTCTTTCCCTTGGTTTTACAAGCTCTGGGAAGGCAAGCATGCAGGAACCACCCAAGTTCATGCTGTACTGTTTTGCACGTAACTGTTTTCTTAAAAGGAAGTTTGATTCAGTCATCTCCTTTCCGGATGCATGGTGGTTAGAGGTGAGGTGGTGCAGAGGCATGGAAAACATCTGGGGTAAATAATGAACCCAATGATCCAAGAGCACCTAGACAAATACAATGCAAATGCATCACATTAACAATACTGAGAGCGGTTCACTCAACTGATAATCTCAGTTGCTCCTGCTGTTTTTTGGTATGAAAGTGCCTCTACCACCCTCAGCAACAGTCTGTCTACTCATCCCTTCAATATCCAACAGGCCTGGGACAAGGCCAGAGACAGGTGGCCTGCGAGGAGGGAGCTATAAGATATTTTGTTAAGAGCTTATGCTAAAAACAATAAGGGTGGAATATCTTTATAGAAATTTAAGGCCACTGTTTTAATAATCATTAAAAATAACATTTTAATCATTTTATTAGAATAGGGAAGTTCACATCATAACTATAAAGATAGCAACATAGAGGAACAATATCGTTGGAATCATTTTGACAACCAGTCAGAATCTACCCAACTTAAATGACACATAAATGCAGTGCTTTACAATAAAAAGAACTTTACTGTGTGTGTGACATAAGCCAAGTTTTCGTTATAGGTGTGAACATGCCTTAATTGTTCATTAGCCTATAATTACACAAGTTGCACAACTTTCCTTTGTTTACGCATTTAATACACATGCTGAAAAAGGTTATTTGAATCTAAAAATTGCACAGTGTGTGTATAAACTACAGCCCAACACCATACAAATAAGCTTCTATGGAAAACATATATGTTTTCTTATCTGTGTGAAAATGCATTATACCATACTAAGAAATTTGGATACATTTTACAACAATTTTGGGTTTTATGTAATTGGGAAAAAATCTTAACATTTACCCAGAATATTAACACTATAATTTTGGCCCCCTAAGGGTGGAATTCACAATGGCTCAGGTGATTCCCTATTTCAGCTCTAAGTTCCATGGCATTTATGACCGGGCAAATTCTACAGTGTGTGACCAGGGAGTGACGCATTGCAGGTACAAACGAACCAATCAGAGGCATCCGCACAACCGAAACGCGTTCAGTATTCTTCCGCCGTCAGATAGTCCGCCTGCACTTGTGCCTCAACACCAGCCGATAACTCAACACAATACCGCATCGTTTTTAAAGAAGGACATATATCACGTTTACTCGAGCTTAGTTTAGTTTCGTGGACAAATATCGCGGCATTTCCGAAGCACCGCTAGGCAGAATGCAGTGCGGTTGGCGGATGGATACAGGAAGATGGGAGGTGTTTATGTACGACCGTTAAGGCGGGTCTATACCAATATTCCGACCACCATTTGTGAATCTCTCACGGAGACGGAGGGAGACAGACAGAGAAAAAGAAAAAATGGTGAGTGCACGCTAATATTTATAATAAACGACAGACATGCGTTAATGAAAAGATATATGATCTTAACATATATTTGCGCGGGAGCAAAGAAGTCAAGAAACAGAAAAAGAGTTTTCTTTAGTCGTTTACAGAAATATGCCGCCAAATTTACGACTACAGTGGATGGACTGAATGAAGGAGTATAAGTTACCCACCGCCTCGCATCTCCTACTCCTTCGGGTTTTGCTGTACTTTTTTGTCATATTCCGCTTGTTTTTTTAATATCACAGGCTAAAACGAAGAAATTCTGCGCTAACGTAAAGGAAGTACTAAACTTCAGAGGTCTGCTTGAACCCATTCACTTTCAGTTTTCACATTGAGAGCGTACTTTTTACTAAACTTTGTAATAGGGTTCAGTAAGCCACAGTGTAACGAATACAATCTTGAACAGAATTCGTTTCTCTTTAAGCGCTGTTTGAACTGAAAGTATCCTGGTTGGTTTAGTTGCTAAGTTGAACAGCATCATATGCAAGTTAACTTGTTAAGGTAACTTTACCCATAACGGGCTTCTGTAAGAAAAGTAGCTGGTTAAACCGGGAAAAAAAAGCTGTTATGTATTGGGTTTTGTGCATGAAGTCGTGTAGGGTACATTTACTCCAATTCTTGAACCATCTTAAGATTAATGTTAAGTATCACACATGTTTTGCTCATGTATCCGGTTATTTTAATATGCATATGCGTGTTAAAACGTAGTGATCAGATTCAGTCATTATGAAATAGCCTGCAGTGTTCTTACTAGGTTACTCGAGCGTTATGGCACAGGGCTGCTATTACAATAAAAAGGTGAAATTACTATCTAAAATGACTATCTATAGTGCCACGAGGGAATAGTTCACCAAATACCGGGAATCAGGTGGGTGGATGAATTGCTGTTGTTAGGAGTGTCTAAATACCGTTGCTATGGTGGGACTTTATTCTCTCCAGCTGGTGTCGTAACATTTAGAGGGAGGGAATCTGAGGTCTTTGTTTGGTCTCACACAGGTTGCTAGACATTGATGTCAGAGAACCAAAACACTATGAATTTTTAGTGAGTTTGTTCTCCGCACCATTTAGTAATATGGTTGTTTGTCATCTCTTCCCATCCCCAGGCTGATCAACTCACAGAGGAGCAAATAGCTGGTAAGGACATGCTTTATCTTTTCTTACACGCCCCTTCAGAGTTTCTGCACTGGATTATGGCATTTTGCAATACCCTGGCCATTCCAGTTTGCTATAATTGCTATTTTGTTGCCTTTTAAGGTTGTAACTTAGTCAGATCTGTGTGAATGGATGGGTTATTGCTTCCTTGAATGTGCAGGCTCATAACTTTTACAGCTTCTACAAGAAATATATGAATCTAAACTATAACAGATACCGTACAGATAAGTGTAACTGTAAATTTAAATAAATTTATGTTAAATTAGTTCTATTTTTACTTAGGCATTTTTACTTTTTTCTTTTTTAATTGTTGTATTAATTAGGGTTATTATAGTCAACTGAAACTACAGTTAAAACCATGAAATAATTTGTTACCAAATAAAATAAACTAGCTAGTTGCTAGGGCAATATTTCTTTAATAATATATATTTTTTATTTAGTTTAACCTATTGTAATAAAATAAATAAAACCAAAACTAACAAACAAAAAAAAACTCATATATAACTAAAATTACAAAAACAAGGAAGTTACCTTTTAACTGAAATTAATATAGAAAATATAAGAATTAAAAACTGGTTCAAAATATTAATAAACAAGCTATAAGTTGATTATGTTGAGTTGGGAAAATTGTAATTGTTCTGTATTTCCATGTTGTTTCTTTGGATAGTATAACATTTCATTAAAAAAAAAACAATACATACATGTGTGTGTATATGTGTGTGTGTGTGTGTGTATATATATATATATATATATATATTATATTTAATTAATTAATAAGTGAGCCCAATGCATTTCCTTAAGCTTCAGTATTATTTTGCATGTTTTTAGTAAAACATTTTGAATGGGCCCATGTTTTGTGTAATAGGAAAGCTGGTTGTCCATCTGTAATGTTGGACGTTATATCACAGGAGGTATCAAATGGTCTCATCAGCTTTGCTCGATGGGCAGTGTTTGCTCGATGGGCAGTTTGTATTGCCCTTTAGTGCTCAGACCACTGGGCAAATGCATGCACTGGTGAAATGCAGTCTCACTTGTCACTGTAGTTTTGTCCTGACTATGCCTGCAAGGATCAATTCTCCTCATTTAAACTGATAGATAAGTGACAGTGCTGACTCTTACTTGACTTACTGTACAAAATGTTGTCTTTTGAAATGGACTCTAGAAGGTACTTGAGGCATCTACGCAAAGTGATTTGTTTTGCATGTTGTCTGTATATGTAATTAATGGTGCTCTGCAGGTCTGGTTGAACTACATTCGCTCAAAGGCCTTAAAACTAGTACTAGTGGTCAGCTGTTGCCATGGCTCTGGGGTGTTTGTGTGTGTCTTCCACAGCATCCTGTCACCCTAGACATTCATCTGTGGAGGCGTTTGTTGTTACTGGTCTTAGCAACAGAGCTATTTAGTAAATGCTAATTTTTTTAAGTTTTGGAACTTCTTGTAAAATACAAACAGTTTAAGATGAAGTACATAGTATGGGATCTACAAAGTGGCCATGTGGAATTTTAATGCCCACAAGTAATTAATTATTCAAAAAGCTTGACATGAAGTACTTTACCTGTTCCTTTTGTTAATTACTAAAATGGAAAAGCGATTGATGTATGTGATTTTTGAGGGAGGGTTTATGAATATGTGGTTATGTGGCTCCAACACTGATCTGTCTCCCCTGGTTATCCTTCCAGAGTTCAAAGAGGCGTTCTCACTATTTGACAAAGATGGGGATGGCACCATCACCACGAAAGAGCTGGGCACCGTCATGCGCTCCCTTGGCCAGAACCCTACAGAGGCGGAGCTGCAGGATATGATCAATGAGGTGGACGCAGATGGTGAGGACACATTTTTGCTGCTACATTAGCCATCAGCATGTTAACTCTTGCAAGTAGGGTCCAATTTGCATATGACTTGAAACCATTATCACAATTAAAACATTCACTTATCTGACTCTGTACTTTACCCTTTAATCAGGTAATGGAACAATAGACTTCCCTGAGTTCCTGACCATGATGGCAAGAAAGATGAAGGACACAGATAGCGAGGAGGAGATCAGAGAAGCTTTCCGTGTCTTTGATAAGGTAAGGCTTCTGAAGAACTGTTGAATTCAGTTCACCTGTTATTAAGGTTTTGCTAGTAACATTCCTAGACTTAATTTTGACGGATTGTTGTTCTTTTCGTTCAGGACGGGAATGGATATATCAGTGCTGCTGAGCTGCGCCATGTGATGACAAACTTGGGGGAGAAATTAACAGATGAGGAGGTGGATGAAATGATTAGAGAAGCAGACATTGATGGAGATGGTCAGGTCAATTATGAAGGTGAGTCTGTGTCCATTTAGTACCAATTTTGAGTTGCCCTTTTTTTCGCAGTGATGCTTAATCGCCCTTTTTCTCTCTCTTCACAGAATTTGTACAGATGATGACAGCGAAGTGAAGGCCTTGTACAGAATTTCTTGTATAAAATTATCTGCCTTTTCTTGTTTTTAATTTCTGTAAAATGTTTCATTTTAATTTCTCCCCATCCTTTCCTTCTGTCCAAAGGATCTGCATGTATACTATAAGATTTGAGTGCTCATGCCTTCCCCCAACTCCTAGTCATCGTAAACAATCTGTTAGAAGGAGCAGTTATGGGACCAGGTGATACGTATAGGCACAGATACAGACTACGCACAGGCCCCTTTTTCCTCTTCTTTTGCTCTGTCTGCCTGCCCACCTGACGAGTGGTGACATCAAGGGTCCAGCTGACTCACAGCGTGGCATCATTTCAACAATTTTTGGCATGATTCTTTTTTTTTCTTCTCTTTTGATTTTATGTGGAGGTGCAACTCTGCATGGACAAAGGACTGAGTATAAATAGAAATGGGAAAAGTCCTCAGGATTGCACTATTGCCACATCGTTGAATTAAATACTAACGGGTTTATCGCCAGGTACTCATACACTCTAATCTTTTTGTATTTGTTCTGTTCTTACTATGCTTTTTAATTAGTCACTTTTCTTTTGTAACTGCTTATGGCACAGCCATGCCTCAGAATCCATTCCAAGTTGTATATTTGTTTTCCAATAAAATTAACAATTTACCCAAAAAAACTGCTTCCTCTGCCTTTATTTCAAATGACTACTCAGTTGGAATCTAAAAGAGAGAATTTAACAGTATTTTGCTTGTCACTACTATTAAACTGCTTTTACAATTGTTAGTCCACTCTCCAGTAATATGATGTTGGTTTTACTCACTTACCTTGTCATTGCTACATACTTTGGAGTGACATTGCTTGATTATAATTAGCTGTAATCAGGTACTTGATTAGTCAAGATGTCTTACGTAGGAAAAATTGTGCAATTTCTGTTCAAATGGTTGTCAAGTAACTTCTAAGTGAATGTTGTGTCCTCTGGCCAATCTGTTTGCTGGCCATCACTGCTGTTTACAGGATTGAAAATAACAGACTTCAAACCACTTATGAGTAAAACGTTGACACTGAGGTTACTTGTGAATTTAAAGCTATTCAAAAGCATAAAATTTGTACAGGACTGATCCTCTGAAAAGAAAAGAAAAGTGCTCTAGGACTAATTCGGTTCCAAATCAAAAGCAGGAAGCCTATTCTACTAAACCACTTCAGTCTCCTTAAAAGGGCTTGTTGAAATAACGCCAGAGTTCTTCAAGTCGGATACACAACAGATTTTGTAGCTGCAAGGCTGAAATACAAACACTGCCTGAGTGTTTCATTGTTAACAAGCTGCACACAAATGGTGATGTTCCCTTTGAAATACGCATGTGTAGGTAACTGCGAGTTTGAGGAATGAGCAAAGGCTCATTCACAATGCAAACAAATGCGAAGAGATGTGATGGAGGCCAACGAGGCATAAGCGGCTCACTGTATCGAGGGAGATATGTGTGCATATCATCTCAGGGAACTATTTACCACCGTGCTGAGCTTTCTGACGTGTGATATTCATGTTCCATCACGTTTCCTAGCAACCGTGAATTCCAGTCTCATGGGTAGCTGCTCTTTCCCTTTTCCAGTAGGCTCTGAAGGATCATCAGGAGTTGAGCAGTGCTCCCATGTTCACGTCATGTAACCATGCGACTGTCAGAGGTAGAGTAAATAAAAGACAAGGCTTGACTTTGTATTTGTAAAGCAAGCCAATGGCGACACGCGAGTAGACTTTTATTAAATGGAGACCAGTAGAAGAAAAAATGATTTCTGGCTTCTTGCGTTTCTACCCTTCTGGTTTGTTTGGAGATTCTGTCTGTGTTATGGATTTAAAGGCACAGCAGACAAAGTCCACAAGACAACCGAGTCATGGGACCTTGTGATATTACTGCAATCCAGGCTAACAATAGCTCTTCCCCTTATTATTATGATACCAAGCCATCAAAGACACTCCATCACTGCACTATAAAAGATGTCTCGAAACCATATCAAGATCTGGGGAGGGACCAGATCTGATGGTGTTCATTTTAGTAATTTCTTCATTGTCATGGGAAAGAAGAAATGAAAATGAAATATTAGTTTTGGGAAGTGACAAAGCAGGTTCAAATCTATTTTACAATCATGTTTTGTATGGGAGCTAATTATTGCCTCAGAGTAAAAAAAAAAAAAAATATATATATATATATATATATATATATATATATATATATATATATATATTGGTAAAAGGTAATTGTGATTTTAAAACTTGTTATTGTTTATATTTCTTATATTGGCTGAGAGAAAAAAAAAAGCAAAGCTGAAAATTAAAAAAAATGAATATTGCAATTTTATTTCTCATAATTACACATTTATATTTCACAATTGGGGGAAAAAAAACATTTAAATAAACATAACTGTCTCACATATAACTTTCCTCAGAGGGAAAAAAAATGAAAAGGTTGGAAACATAAGTTGTCATGATAGAACTATAGCTCACAATTAAAACTTTCCACACTTCCCTCTTTTTCAATAAAAATGATAAAATCTGAAATTTTTAAAAATGAAAATTTTAATTTACTTTGTTAAATTCATTTTAGTTCTCATAATCGTGACATATTTTCGTATTTGCAATTTTGAGTTATATTTAGACTTCATCTCACAAAAACTGCCTTCCATAATTCTGAGATCATTGACCGTTGGTAACATTTAGCTTGGAAAATATCGAATCATCTCATTAACTAGCACTCTGGTATCAGGTGAGTGAAGTATTCTCTGTCAAATATCCCTCTCTGTCTTTTTGATTGTCTTGTTTTTGGAACGCATCAGCTGAAAAGTTCTCTGCTCATCTGGCCCTCGTGTTGTTGCCATCCTTATGATTATTGCTATCACTCAGCAAGGACACAATGCCAGCCATTCTCAGAATGTGTCAGCCGCCTCACGTACAGCCTTCCGTACCACATTGACACTTAATAAGATCATCTTTCTCCCCGGGTCCTGGCTGTCCACCCTCTCTGTGCGTGGTTTGGCAATCGCTGTGGCCATTATCACATGTTGCTGATGGATACGTGTGTGTGTGTGTGAGCGCGAGCGCAGCTGCTCCTGTTGTTGTGCCATGATAAATGGGAAAGGGGTGTTTAATGGGCCCCTGTGCACTCTTGTGGTTATTTTTCAATTCTGGGTTCAGGGATGGCTCAGGGCGTCGCACCCCCTGGGCCCAGTTTGTACCCAAAAACAAGCCAAAAACAGAAATCACTGGAGGGCGGCAATGAGAACAAACAGTTATTTCATACGAACGCTGCAGTGTTGGTCAGTTCAAAAGCCTTTTCCTCAGAGACGGAATTACAGCTCTAATTTAAAGGAACAAGATAGGTCTAGTTGCCTAGAAGCCCGAGGTTTGATTAGCCTCCTTGTACGACAGCCAAATCCAATTCAGATCTCAGCCAGGTTGGCAACTGCTCATAAAGAAGGAATTTTAATGGGGTTAGCGCTTGGCAGCCTCTTGGTCGCAACAGGTCTCCATAGTCAAGGTTTGGATGGGACGGCTTTTACGGCATGTGCCAAAATTAACACCTCCTGAGTCTCTCTGCCCCTCTGAAGGGATTGAGTGACTCCTGCCCCAGGAGTCCGATGACATGTAATGTCGGTGTAACCGGATTACCAGGTTTGATTTAACCACACAAAAACATGAGTGCTCAGTGTCCTCAACGTTGCTTAGCCGAAATACAGTGAATTAAAAAACACAGGCGATCTGTTTCAAACATTAAATGATCTTTTGAAAGCCCACTGGATGAGATTGAGTCATAGGAGGCCTGATGTGGACAAAATTGGGTCATAAAACTAATCTGTTTTCATTAATGGTGGCTCATTTTTCTGTCTAGAAAGGCACACTGTAGATACAAGCAACATGCGCTATTTCTGCCCACCTTCAAAGGCCAGGGAGGGGGTGGTGAGAGAGAGTGAGAGAGAGAGAGATAGGGGGTGGGAGGTGGAAGTTGCTGAAAATAGTGGAAAGCAATTAGAATATCACAAAGTTCAACCCAGGGGGGAAAAAACTGGTGAGATTCTTGAAACAAAAGAGCTGTGTTCTCAGACGAGCAAGAAACTGAGGAGAGAAGCAAGAACGAGATAGGGAGTTAAATGGGGGAGGGGAAGCGTAATGTTAGCGTAATGTAACTCACAAGGATCTGATGCCGGGAGGAGTGGTTCATTTCTGGCAGAATGCCACAAAGAACTCTTTTCAGGGAAAAAAAAGATGTCGGAGGCTGAGATTATGTCAAGAGCCACTCAAAATAATTCTAAAGGTGAAGCCAAGCGTGCTGGAAACAGAGTTTGGAGGTCATATAACTCAACCTGAAGAGGGAAAGGACAGTTTAAGTGCTAGCATGGGTTTTTGGGTTGCAGTTTGTCTTTGTAATCACTTTTTCCAAGGGCTAGGACGACATTACTGTGCTACGTTTCTCTGATACTCATGTGTTTTTGCCTGCTGAGGGTAGGGAAGAATTAAAATGTCACCTGAATTCTTCCTCGTGCTGTTAACCCAGACCACACTTAATTTGTCTGCGCAAGGTGCTCCAGGGCCCATGCTTTCACTTTAGTACTGTATATTGCAAGACTGGATTTAGTCAGAGTAGGCAAGACATTTGCCATTCAAACTAATCCCTGGTGAACTGCTTCAAGAAAAGATTTATTTCCACGTTTTAAATACAGAGGTCTATTTACCTTAAAGGGATATGTTCACACAAAAATGAAAAGTCTTCATTTATTTACCCTCAAGTTATTCCAAATTTGCAAAACGTTCTCTCATTATTTATTTGATGTCATTGCACACCTTTGACTTTTGTTTTCTGCAAAACACAAAAAGAGCAAATTTATTGGAGCGCCGATAAGTCTTGAGTTGATTTATTTGTATCACATCAACAGAAGTACCAGTGGTCTGTATCTGATGCAATAAAGCCATGTATCTTTCCCTCAAAATTAAAGCAGTGAATTAATCTGTGTGAATCAATTTTGTGAATCCAATTAGTTGGATTATTTTAACGAATCAGTCAATCTGGTTCACAAAACCTGTTTGAATGATTTGTTCACAAATTAGACTGGTTTTTGAGTCTAAATCTATTAGCAATGGTTAAAGGGATGGTTCACCCAAAAATGATAATTCTGTCATTAATTTCTCTCTTGTTGTTCCAAACCCGTAAGACCTTCATTCATCTTCAGAACACAAATGAAGATATTTTTTGATGAAATCCAAGAGCTTTCTGATCCTGCATAGACAGCAACACACCTAACAAGTTCAAGGCCCAGAAAGGTAGTAAGGACACTGTTAAAATAGTTCATGTGACATCAGTGGATCAACTGTAATTTTACGAAGCTACAAGAAAACTATTTGTGCGCAAAGAAAACAATTTTTTTTTACTCTTCTATCAATGTAACAAACTATTTTAACGATTTCTTTACTACCTTTCTGGGCCTTGAACGTGTCAGTTGCATTGCTGTCTATGCAGGCTCAGAAAGCTCAAAAATATCAAGATCAAATATCAAAAATATCTTCATTTGTATTCCAAAGATGAACAAAGGTCTTACGGGTTTGGAACGGCATGAGGGTGAGTAATTAATGACAGAATTTTCATTTTTGGGTGACCTTTCCCTTTAAGGGAAGATTATGGTTAAAATGGTTTCAGAAGACTTGGAATATAGTGCATGAGTCATATGGACCTCTTCTGTTATTTGAAGCTTGCAATAGCTTCCACCATAGTGTCCACAAGAGAAAAAAG
The DNA here is from genome assembly GCA_036784905.1 of Acrossocheilus fasciatus. Lineage (NCBI taxonomy): Eukaryota > Metazoa > Chordata > Actinopteri > Cypriniformes > Cyprinidae > Acrossocheilus > Acrossocheilus fasciatus. Next base: position 18,200,926 of record CM071949.1, read on the forward strand.
GTCACAGATGGGACAAAATGAAGGTGAGTGCATGATGACAGAAATTTGTTTTCATGCTGTGATTGACTATAGTGTGCATGGGTTATATGGCTTAGCAATGCCAAGCTTTTGAGTTCACATCCAATCTCACAAATGCTAATATTCTAATCTGGGACCTTTGCCATTAGCACAAGGGTTATAAATTCAGATCCACTTACTCAGTGACTTAATATGATCGCAATTCTGCTCAATTTCCATCGTGCACTTGAGCGATGCACTTATCGGCAGGTTGTTCCAGAGGGACATTTCCTGTGGTTTGGATAAAAAGGCTTCAGCTGAATGACAAGTTACCCTAATATCACCCTTGGAGTGTTTCCCATTATTACCAGAGCAACAGCACACTGTATCAGACCATCCTTCTGCTGATGAGAAAAAGTAGACCACTAAAGTAGTCATTGGGATGTCTCTAAACAGCCCGTACATAATGGCCGACATGGATTTGGATCAAAGCAATATCACTTTTATTAGCAGCAATATATCCTTCAGCATTCCTAAATGCAAAACGAGAGCCACGAGAACAATTTGTGTTGTGCTTTACGACCTGTACTTATTTGTCATGTGCTTTTACCTCATCCCTATGCCAGTGCAAAGACTGACATTAAAACCATTCAGCTGTCTAACTTTGGTCCTTTGACCTTTTGGCATAGGTGAAATTCCAGCATCTGGAGGAAAAGTTATTTAGTCTACTTACAGAGACATGGTGTAAGTGGTTAAACAAAGATATTTACGACCCAACTAAATGTAATCGGTATGAATATCTTTCATTATTGTGTGACAATAGATGTTAGTGATCTTTAGGCAATGATCTACAAAGGTTTGAAATCGAGTTTGCACATTTCATGCCAGAGCTGTGGTCAGTCTAATGTGATCATGCACACAGTAATCCATTTAAGTCATTTTATGGATGCTCAGCAGGGAGACGGCTCAGTCTCCTGTCTCGGATGGCCTTGACTTCTCTAATTGATCCATAACAGCAGTGAGACACACCGATCGATGAGCGAATCATGTCCGGAACATGGTATTGTACTCCTGCAATTATATTCAAATGTTAATCATATAAAGATAATTCAGTTTCATAGTTTAGTTCCAGAGAGGATGTATTATGTTTCTTGGTGTACAAACGCAATAACAGCAGTGAAATGAAGCGAATTCCCAATTGCTTGAGTTGGAAATCTTTTGTCTGCGATATCACAAAGCATAACCAAATAAAACAATGACAGACTGAGATATCACCATGTAATTCATTACTTTTGGGCTATTCACTACCATTCAAAAGTTTGTGTCTGGTAAAATTTTGTTTTTAATGTTTTTGATTAGTTTTTTTTAAATATAATCACTTGCCTCAAAATATTTATAAAACTAGCTGAAATCATTAAAATCTATATTAAAATCTTAATTTTTCTACAGTCTTGCACACAAAACATATTTTAAAATAGGCAATTCCTTTTTTTATGTTATATTAACTTGAAGATAAGAAATTATTATACTACCTAAGAATTGACAGTAATATATTAACAAAATATATATACACTACCATTAAAACGTCTGGGGTTGTTTTTATTAATGTTGTTGGAAGAGGTCTCTTTTATGCTTACCAAGGCTGCTCTTAATTTATCAGAAATATAGTAAAAATGTGCAGTATTATTGTGAAATATTATAGCAATTTAAACATTTATTTCAAAACGTAAGTGATTCGTGTAATAATAAAGCTGTGTTTTCATCAGCTATTATTCTGGTCTCCAGTGTCACATAATCCTTCGGAAATTAATCTTATATGCTGATTTAGTGCTGAAAATGTTCAAGAAACATTTATGATCATAATCAAAATGCTTAATATTTTGATCAAACCATGATCCCCATGTTTTTCAGGATTATTTGATAATAGAAAGTTCAAAAGAAGTGCGGTTATTTGAAATAGAAATGTTTTGTAACAATTTAAATGTATTTACTGTCACTTTCAATAAAAAAGTATTAATTTCTTATATATATATATATATATATATACACACACACAGTCATGGCCAAAAATATCGGTACCCTTGGTAGATATGATCAAAGGCAGCTGTGAAAATTAATCTGCATTGATAATGTATTGATCTTTTATTTTAAAAATTCACAAAAATCTAACCTTTCATTGGATAAGAAGAATTTAAAATGGGCGAAATATCATTATGAAATAAATGTTTTTCTCTAATACACGTTAGACACAATTATTTGCACCCCTAGAAATTCTTATGAGTAAAATATCTCTGAAGTATATTCCCACTCATATTCACAATTTTGAGCACTCCAGGGTGATTATGAACAAGAAATTATCCCGCCATTGCTTCCTGTTTCACAGAAATATATATAGGAGGGAAAGCAAAGCCCAAATTCCCTTAATCATCCATCACAATGAGAAAAAACAAAGAATGTATTTCCGATGTGCAGAAAAAGATAATTGAGCTTCACAAATTAGTGAAATGGCTTTAAGAAAAGAGCTAGAGCAGTGAAAATTCCCATTTCCACCATCAGGGCAATAATTAAGAATTTCCAATCAACATAAAATGTTACGAAATTGCCTGGAAGAGGACGTATATATATATCGTCCTAATGCACGGTGAGAAGGAGAGTTTGAGTGGCTAAAGACTCTCCAAGGACCACAGAAGAAAATAGTTGAGTCTCGGGGTCAAAAAACCTTTAAAAAAGAATTATCAAACAGCACCTACATCACCACATGTTGCTTGAGAGGGTTTCAAGAAAAATTATCCTGGCTCGTCCAAAAACAAACTCCAGCATATTGAGTTATCAGACATGACTGGAACTTCAAATGGGACTGGCTTCTATGGTCAACTAAAAATACTAAAAAATTAGTTTTTAGCAGCAAACACTCAAGATAGGTTTGGTGAACACAGGGATAAAAAGTACCCCATGTGTACAATGAAATATACTGATGTATTTTTTATGTTGTGGGCCTATATTTCTGCTGGAGGTCCTGGACATCTTGTTTAGACACATGGCATCATGGACATATTTGGCATAATAAGACCAAATTCTTATTATCCAATTAAAGGTTAGATTTTTGTGAATTGTTTAAATAAAAGATCAAAACAATGTTTTTGTATTAACAATGCAGATTAATTTTCACAGCCTTCTTTGATCATATTTTTTTAATGATATTTTTGGCCATGACTACATACATTATATAATATACATTATATAATATATATATATATATATATATATATATATATATATATATATATATATACTTACATAGTAATATATATATAGGTGCATCTCAAAAAATTTGAATATCGTGAAAAAAATTCTTTTTTTTTTGTAACTTATTTCAAAAAGTTAAACTTTCATATATTCTAGATTCATTACATGTAAAGTAAAACATTTCAAATTGACTTTGAACTGCATTGACTTTGGACCAACACCAGCAGACGTCACGGTACCCCAAATCATCACCGACTTCGGAAACTTCACACTGAACTTCAAGCAGCTTGGATTCTGTGCCTCTCCAGTCTTCCTCCAGACTCCAGACCTTGATTTCCAAATGAAATGCAAAATTTACTTTTATTTGAAAAAAGGACTTTGGACCACTGAGCAACAGTCCAGTTCTTTTTCTCCTTAACCCAGGTAAGATGCTTCTGACGTTGTTTCTGTTTCAGAGGTGGTTTGGTAGCCCTTTTCCTGAAGACGTCTGAGCGTGGTGACTCTTGATGAACTGACTCCAGCATCAGTCCACTCCTTGTGAAGCTCTCCCAAGTGTTTGAATCAGCTTTGCTTGACAGTATTCTCAAGCTTGGGGTCTTCCCTGTTGCTTGTGCACCTTTTACAACCCAATTTCTTCCTTCCAGTTACCTTTGTATTTAAAATGCTTTGATACAGCACTCTGTGAACAGCCACCCCTTTCAGTAATGACCTTCTGTGACTTTCCCTCTTTGTGGAGGGTGTCAATGATTGTCTTCTGGAACATTGCCAAGGCAGCAGTCTTCTCCATTATTGTTGTTTCAAAGAACAAGAGATACCAGGAATTTATACTGTAGGGATGGTCGTTTAATGAAACTCAAATATAAATATTCTAATATTTTGAGATACTGGATTTTTGACTTTCATGAGCTGTAAGCTCTAATCATCAAAATTCAATTAAAAAAAAAAAAAAAAACTTACAAAATTTTTTGCTGTAATGAATCTAGAATATATGAGTTATGAGAATATATAAGAGAATAAATATATATGAGAATATAAAAGTTTCACTTTTTGAAATAATCCGAGCAGATGAAACTTTAGCCATATTCAAGGAATGGCTAAAAAAAAAAAACACATCTCTTCCATCTTCATTTGGCCCTCTCTAGCACTCTCTATTCTAATTCTATTTTATTTATCTGTCTTCTTTGTACCTATTAGTCATTTCAGCATGGCGGTTTACAGAATTATTTACGATTTCAGATTTGTGGTTATGAAGGCATGAAGTTCATTAGATAATAGCTTGTGCTCAAATATAATCCCTGTATGATCTCTGATTGTGATCACACACAGGCCCCAGAGCAGACAGCCATAACTCAGTGTAAATTATAATATTTGAGTTAAAGCAGTTCTGTGAGGGATTTATCTACTGTAGCTCTTGAAAGAGAGTGTTGTTCTAAACAATTACTTTCTGTACTACCAGGTCATCTTTGGAAGGATCACTAATAATGACAAAATCCAAGGAATCACCAATCTCCTCAGTGCCAGTGTCCATGCACCATGATCCAGTGACCGTGCCATGAAGGGTGTCCAATCTCTAACATATGCTTATTACTACGATTAAAACGCCCACACTCGATCTAAGTTACAGAGACAGATGATATTTATCTGCATAGCCACATGCACTCGCATGCTAATGAAAACAAGATCCCTTGAAATCTCTGTGACCTCAGCTTAACCTGTCTGAAACTCTCTGAAGCAAAACAAATTAAGCTAAATTAATGATTTAAACAGAAGTGAGTAAAAATGACACTCCTTTGAATATACTTTCCCATTGAAAGCAAATTTTGAGACTCTGGTCACTTTGAGTAACACTTAAAACATAAAAAAAAGATTTTAAGAAATTTTTGTATATTCATTATAGCATATTTATTTCATTCTAATATTCTAATATATATATATATTTTCAAATAGTAAATATTTTTATATTAATATAATATAATAATGGGAAAAAAAACATAATTACAGTTATATGAACCTGCATAGATCTTACCAGAGCTATCAGAGGAGGTCATATTTGAATTATCTATGGCCTAGAACCCCACCTGTGCTTTTTTCCAGTGACTCCCCAGATGAGATGGCCCTGACAGGGCCTCAGTAATGGAGTTGGACCCAGGTGCCCCAGTATCCATTTCCTCTACCAACACGGGCTCCCCTGGATGGGCCGCACTGCTCGATTGAATGACTCTTGAAACTTTGATGAGCTCGAATGGGCCAGTGCTCCACAGACAAAGAGGGAGTGTTGTTTGCCCAATAGTGCTACTAGGAAGATGCTGGGTCAGCCATGGGACATGGATAAAACCTGTTATTGAAGCCAATACAGTGCTCATGCCTCCATGAAAACAGGATAATGGGAAACCGCTGGTTTATGCCAAAATGCAAACAGATTGATTAGGCTTGTAAATAGAGCTAGCCTCAAGTTCACCTGTGAGGTAATAGCATATTTCTGTTCTGCGGCATTTCATATTAACAGCTGAACTGTAATAAAATCATTTAAATAACAAAATAAAAAATAGAACCTTAGGTGATAAAACCAAAGCTTTTTATTATACAAAAAAAGATTTATAAAAGGTAAAGGTATCTAACGACATCTAAGTCTTAGTAGTAAGGAAATACTTTGAAATACTGAGCCCTTTATGAATCTGAGTTAATTTGAATACGTGCACAGCAGGGCATAGTTACACAAGCTTGATCAAAACATTAGATAATCCATCTTCAACCCAGACAGAAATTCCTGGCAGAGGACCAATAACATCTTCACAACAAAGCATCTAAAGAGGAGATGCATTCCTGAGAGACATCACAGTTACGCACAGCTTCAAAAACACGTTTCCATCACATGACATTTATAGAAATAGCAATGCTGCATGGGAAAACTATTTGTAGTTTGTATAAGCTATTTGTAGTTAAGTTATAAGCCTCTCACAATTAAGTAGTGAAGCGACCCTTTGAAAAAAGCAGTTGCAAACTGACGCAACAAACAAGCAGGATCAAGATCTCCACACTGAATTAATGCCATTTACAGTAATATGACACAAATATATAAAATGCAGGAATATTTACATCCATTACCATACATTCTATATTTAAGCACCAAGTTAAAACTCTACTTGGTGACCGTTTTCCCACCAAGATAACTATGATAACTATATTAGCATCCACACCAACGGATGATAATGTTTTGTTTATTATGAGTGCATGCTGCAGTTTTGTTGTCTACCACTTTAATTGCTTAGGCTTTTGAAGTTCTGATTGGCTGCCAGTGTTTTTATTGTTCATCATTTGGAGAAAAAAAATCCAGTGCTGAATCCAATGCTATATCGTTTGTTTGTGTTGTTATTATTATAGTGTGGGGTGGACATCCCCATTAAGCAATTAGCCATTTGAGGCAGTGATGTTACTACAGTTAAGGGGCTTTTAGGTAATATGCTTCACATTGCACCAAATGTCAAGTAATCGAGTAATGCATGGCATTAAGTTGCTTATTGCTTTACGTTTAGCATTCTGTCATGATACACTGCTATGTAATTGAATAAGCTAGTATTTTCACAACAGCTGCACTACTGAAAGTTTGCCACTGAAAACTACGCATTAACACTGATAAATACTGTGAATAGATGTATGAGCATGAGGGAGATGTGAAGGTGAGAAAGTCTTCTCTTTACATATTATCACTTTTTCATCTCTCTCCAAATGAACGGTTAATCACAGCACATCCATAACTAAGATAAACAACTCATCCCCATTGTGAACAGAAAGGAAGGTGGGCTGATTATAAAGAAGGGGAAGAGAGAAAAGAGGCAAGAATGGGGGAGGGGAGGATGCTGGAGTGAAAGTCTGACATTTCCCTTTTCACAAACCCATGCATTAAAAGAACCTCCCACACTTGAGGGCGAGGAGAACGAGAGACTTTACATCGCAAGTGATGGTATAGATTTCAGATATTCCCACCAAAAGAGAACATGATCACATCCCCCACATAAGCAATCTTCTCCTGGGGATCTTAAGGGTTCTGCTGGGATCTATGGTGTGGGATACGAGAGAATAGGATAAGTGGATTAGACATCGACACTGCCTCTGGGAGTCCTCACCTTACATGCCCTGCGTGAGAGAGAGTTTTTAACCGTTTGGTGCACAACACTGCTTCTTTCATACAAGCAGGCCTCTCTGTTAGAGCATATTTATCCTGTCAGGCTGCAGCCCAGGGTTCAATACTGCTATTGCGTAATTGACAGGAATGCTACCCCACCAAAGGAATTTAATTACAACCCCTGGAGAGTCAGTCTCTTGACAGGTAATTGAAAAAATGCTGGGGACAGAAAGCTACGCTCAGGAACGATAGGATCCTTGAAAACTGCTGTGCAATGAGGAAATCCTGAAACACTGAGGACAAATCAAATTACTAGGCCAGAATCAGAAAGAAGAAATTCACTCTATCTATCCATGCCTTAGACCGTGTAAGGAATTTGGAGAGATACATGCAAGCTAACATACTCTGATCATGACAGATGGAGGATGAATGTCTGCTGGCCATGCATGAAGCACAATTCATGCATAGTTGCTTCTCTTCATAAGCTACTGTCTGATCAGAGGAGAAATGTGAATAAAGGGGAAAATCAAGTACATAATACTAGGTATACTAGTCTTGTATGATGCAAGAGTCAGGCCCACACACAACTTTAATATAAACTGCATGCTCAAAAATATTGAAACTTATTTCAGCAATAGCTATGTGGAAGGTAGCACATTCATTCTTAAAATCAGAAACAGTCACGTTGTAAGATATAAAATCAGTATTTACCCTTATATAAAGTCAAATTACGATAAATAGTCACATTATGAGAAATAAAGTCATAAATGGGAGAAATAAAGGTGCAATGACAAAATATGAAGTTGTATTTGTGAGATATAAACACAAATACGGGAAATAAATTTGAAATAGTGAGATGTAAAGATCATTAATGATGAAAAACAAAGTAGCAATTATTAGAAATAAGTTATAATAATAAGTTATAATAATTAAAAAAAAAAAGTTTGTCATGGGACGCAAAGGTCATGGGAGTGAACACAAAAGCATTTAAATATATTGGCCATTTTACAGAACTGGTATATCTTTTCTCGAAAAATTTGTATGTATGCAAATTGTATAATATCCAAGGTACACATAACTGTGCAGTTAATTCTCATATTGTATTTTCAGAAATTTGATTTGGAATATTTGTCCTCTTACCAGATTTGTCACTACCGAAGCACACTAATAATAATTTAATTAGAATGGTTATATCGATCTATTAAGATTTTGCTTACGTCTAAATTGTAAATATATTTTTTTGCTATTTCATTAAAACATTTTCAGAGGTAAATCCATAATTACATTTTCAATAATATTTCAAGTGTAATTTGTTGTATTTTGAATCCAATTTTTCATTGTAAAAGGCAAAAAGTTGATCATGCTGATTTCAAAGTTAAGGATTCATTAGTTTGAATATACATTGAAACAAAAACAATCATAACATCTTAGTCGATAATTCAGTATACAGATTTTTCAGACTTTTGAAAACATTTACGCACCTCTCTACTCACACCTTCTATGAGAGAGGGGAACACAGGAATATTTCCTGATCATAAATTTATTGGTTTAATTCAAATCAATCTCAGACTAGACCAATAGACTAAAACATACACTGTTTCGGTAGTGACACGAAAAATCTGGGACACATTTTAATTTTCTTTGTAAGTTTAATTTTTTATTTTTTTTTCTGAAAAAGATACTTTTAAAAACAACAATGGAAAAAAAATATACAAAAATGATTTCAATATCATTTTCATAAAATTTAGGGGTTAGGGTTCGGGACAGCCACCTCCCAATTGAAAGTATCCAATAAATGATGATTGTATATATATTCGGCTTACTAATATTTTAAATATTATTGTAGGTTTCAATAGATAATAGAAGGATCTTAATAAACATCTAAAATTTGAATACTTAAATGCTTTGGTTGTGGAACAGCAGTTTGCACCAATTCTGTAGAATGGCCCATACGTGTATACGTGTGTGTGTGTGTGTGTGTGTGTGTGTGTGTGTGTGTGTGTGTGTGTGTGTGTGTGTGTGTGTGTGTGTGTGTGTGTGTGTGTGTGTGTGTGTGTGTGTGCAACACACAAATGGACAAATGGACTTAGGATTTGAGACTGAAAAAGGTTTAGTGACTTGTAGTGATATACAGCTGACATCTATTAACAGCACCAGACAAGTTGATGTTACCATTTCAGCATGTGCTATGACGGACAGAACAGTCATCACGTTGACGACCTCAATTATACAAATCCAAAAACGTACCAGACAGTTACTCCAACAGTTACTGTCACTTACACAATGTGGTTCCTCTTCCTTTCCATCTAATTAAAATATTACGCTTTGTCAAATGCCTGACATGTATGTGCTTGAAAATCATCGCGTCTATTTTTAAACCAAGGTGGTTACATAAATCTTCACACAAAGAAGGAGATCTGAATGCCGATCTTTTCTGACTGACTCTCCCCTCCCTTCTCACCCCAGTCCGTCTTTCTCCGTCCTTTTCCAGACCTCTTCTCTTTCTTTATGTGCATTCTCAGCGAGACGGTTATTCCAATGGAATAAATATTCAATTATTCACACTGCGATTGTGTAGCTATGCCCTCAGGTCTGCATCACACTAATGGAGATGGCAGGCTGCTTTTACTATAGTAGTAGAAACAGATGACCAACACCCCCTCAGTCTCAAATCCATCCTGGCCTTCGACGCAATCACCAGAGATCCCCATTAAAACTTTGTGTATTGATCCATGTGTTCTGCTTTAGTTACTGACTTGTGTGTGTTAATGACCTAGAGCGGAGACAGCACACAAAAGGCCCAGCTGACACCCTTGAATTATAGAAACTCAAATTTACTCAGCTTCAGCAGACTGCTGTGCCTCCTGCCTTCGTAATGCTGTAAACTTTTGGGTCAACCTGGTCTTCTAAAATACACAGGAAGGTCATTATATAGTCCACAGCAGGTGGAAGATGATAAAATACTGTTCCAACCTCAATGACTTTCTTTCTTTGATGAAACACAAAAGCAGTTTTTAAATTGTTCCATTTGCTCTTTTTCATGTAATTACGATGAATGGGACACTTAAGCACCATTAAAGAATCATAGAAGTGGTCCATGTGACTCATGTGCTATTTCATTTGCTGTTTCTTCAGAGGAAAATTTAGACAAAATCTTTTCAAAAACCTTGACATAAGATCTAGTCTTTATTACATTCATGAGAGAAGTAATGACCGATTTGTGAACAAATTGTTCTTTTGAATCAGGTCTTTTCAATGAATCAGTTTAATAAAACCTGTCTGAATGATTTTTTTTTATCCAATCAGAAGTTTGACTCAATGACTAAATTATCTGTTTACAGCAGTTAACATCTAATTGGATGAGAAGATTATCCAAAAATAAAGACATAAAGGAATAGCTCACCTAAAAAAATGAAAATTCTGTCAACATTTACTTACCCTCATGTTGTTTTAAGCCTGTATGATTTTTTTTTTTCACATAGAAACCAGACAGTTTTGGTTACCATTGGCTTCCATTGTATGTAGAGGATATTATGAGATATTTGTAATAATATCAAAAAGCTGTAGTATGACTTCAGAAGACTAGTTTGCCAGTTATTTGGACTGCAAATAAATTTTATAGTGTTTTTACGTCCTTTTCAAAGCCCATAAAAAAAGAGCGACCAGTCCAATCCTCAGAATTCTCATTTTGTGTTCTTTCAAGGAGGGTCCAAAGTCCTAAAAGGATGAATGTCACATTTAAAAACACAAGACACATATTTTACATAATTCTAAACAGAGCATACTAGAATGCACAAACTATGTAAACACACACATACAAACCTCCACAGTACTGAGAACAACAATGTTCCATTGCAGCAGTGTTGACAGGAAGGGGATCTGTACACAGAAGCACTCTGACCAATGCCTTACATACTTTTTGCTGTCATGTATTGATTTACTTCATTAATATTTCATTATTACAAATTTCAGAAAATTCAAATGTGTCCCCGTCCCAGACTAACGCTAACAAGACAAGATTTACATTAGATTTGTATGCATTTGGGGGCCACAGCTGACATTGCTTTATTAAAGCAAACTTGATAAACGAAATAATTTGTGCTCACAAAGAAACATACTTCATTATTGGACTTTGAGAAATGTAGCCTTGAATAAGTAGAATGCATGTTTAAGTTGTCCCAGAAAATAGTAGGTATGTGAACAATAACTGCTGTCCTTCTCCATTCTCTCTCTCTCTCACACACACACACACACACACACACACACGCATACGAAAGTGTCTGGGTGATGCAACCCACTGAAATAATGAGAACAACATTAGATTTTTCTTGCTACATTTGAGCTACGAAATACGTGCTTCTTGTGCGTCTTTTGCTTGATAGTTATGTATTATTTTATTCATCATTTTACTTTGTGCATGCAAAATTTATCTTTGCAAATAATATCTGTAACTGCAACCAGGCAATCAATTACCAATGAGTGTCTTTCATTAGATCTGTTCCGAGCAGTGCCTACCTCGTCTGACCTTAACATGAACTCAAACGGAATCAGACATTAAACTTAGGTTTCGTCTGTGTGAGGAGAAAGTGAAGGCACCCGTATGTGTGCAAGAATAAAAGCAGGTCAGAAGTGCTTTGACCTCATCTACACCTACACCCATCTGTCCCTGATCTCATCACACTGAGGCGCTGACTTAATTGGACGAGAGATGACACTCGCACTAACCAAAACCCGAGGGGTCACAACCTCATCATGGAGAGGGAGGCGGAGCTAAAGAGACAGCGATTCCAAACTACAGTGTTTACTACGTCTAGAGTTACATTGCAAACTATGGGGTGAATTTAAGGATTGGACTGGTAAAATTGGTTAACCCTAATGGGATTATCCCTGTATTTGCATGGATTTGAAATAGAAATCTTTTGTAACATTAACTGCCTATCAAAGTTTTGATCGTTTACATCAGGTTGACAATCAAGATTAAGCAACATGTACTATGAAAAGCTGTCATTGGGGCAGTACCTTTTTAAAATGGTACAAATATGTACCATTAAGGTACTAATATGCACCCTTTAGGAGCAAATATGGTACAAATGTGTAACTTTTGAAAGGGTACAACACCAGTGACGGTTTCTGAGAGTGTACTACAATGTAAAAATGACTTATTGACAAACATATCATAGGTAAATAAAGAAGAGTGTGCATCAGTGTTAAGGCCCATTCACACCAAGAGTGATGACTATATTAGCATCTACATCAATGAAAAATAACAAGCTTGAGCTCTTTAAAGCAGGATAGATTTTGATTGACAGTCAATGTTTTTATCGTTCATTAGCTGGATAAATTTGTTCTGAAAGTGAGTCAATAATGTAACTCAATAGTGATCATTATAGTTATTGTCCCTGGTGTAAATGGACCTTTATTATTATTATTTCTATAATATTTAAGTTTTTATTTATATTCTAAGTTCTAGAGTTGAGAATATTAATTACATTTTTTGGTAATTTGTTCAAAGGTTTAATTTATTTTTCTTTCAGTTTAGTTTAGTTTTAGTAAGTGCTGTCAAACGATTCATCGCGATTAATATCCAAAATAAAAGTTTTTGTTTACCTAATATGCTGTATGTGTGTGTACTGTGTATATTTATTATGTATATGTATTATGTATATATAAATACACACACATGCATGTATATATTAAAATAGGATTACATTTAAAACATAAAATGTTAAGTTAATACATTTAAAATATTTAATGTATAATATTAATTATATGAATATAAATATATGCATGGAAATATTTTCAAAATATATAGGCCTACTGTATGTGTGTGTATTTATATATACACATAATAAATATGCACAGTATTCACACAAATAATATGTAAACAAAAACTTTTATTCTGTATGCGATTAATCATGATTAATCGTTTGACAGCACTAGTTTTAGTATTTATTAATTTCCAGTTAGTCTTTTTAGTTCTTCTCCTTAACCTTATTTTAGTTAGTTGCCAAAGATTCATATAACTACAGCTTTCTGTCAATGAACAAAAACATTTGAAATAGTTTTAGTTGCCCTAATTGGTGCAGAGACCACATGGGCGTTCTTTGGGTGCCTTTAGTGCTTCTCATACCCATCAGTCTCCAGGAAGTCACTGGGAGTTTGGTTGGATCAACAAATGCCAGTGTTAAAATCCCTTGGCAGCATGAAAAGGGCACCGCGAGCTCCCTTTGCCAAAATTTGTCTCATCGAACAATTTGGGTCAGCAGGGCTTGGCATGTTTACACATCTTCCCCGTGAAGCATTGACTCAGTCTGAGACATTCTCACTATGCACAGTGATGCATGTCCTGCCCACTATTTCACCCATTACAAATATTCGTATTTTACGAATAATCTACCTTCTTTCTCTCATTATCTCTTACTCTCCCCCTCTATCTCTCTCTCTCTCACTGGAATTAATTAGATAGGTTGTTAGAGGAAACCTTAAGGCCCATGGCACAGGTTCTGGTTATTTATAAAAGTATCTTCACACAATCTAATCAGGTACACCCAAAAAAAAACAAAAAAACACAACAGGAAAGAGAAGAACCCATATGAAAAATGCAATATTCATGATTTATGGGACTGTTAGAAAGAGAGCGTGCACCTCACTGTCTGTTCTGTCTTCAACAAAACCAACAAATAAAAAAAAAAAAAAAACCTTTATATCAAAGTGCGTGTTATATTGCACACTCTTCTAAGGAGCACTTCAGACTAAAACATTCAGGGAATTATGGATCTCCAGAGAATCCTCATCTTACCTCTGTTACTATCTCTTCCCCTGGATGGAAATAAGTGTGTTGGGAGATGATGTGTTGGATGAAATGGGCTGAAGTGCTCTGATGGAAGAGAAAGAGACAGAATGTGGATTAGAGAGATTCACCGCAGATTGCTCATTGTAACAGACCTTAATGTGCTCTAACATTTTTAGTACTCTTTAAAAGAGAAGAACAGATAAAATACAGCTATTAGTGGTGCTCGCTAAGGCAATCTTTCACTGCTTTAATGGTTAGGGATTCAAAAAACTCTTAACCTAAGTATTAAAATTCAGCACATATCTCACTCAGGACTGTTTGTACTAAGGACACACTTCAAACCCAGTCATTTCAAAAGACACCTGTGTGTTCAGAAGTTTCGCATGGAGCTGAAAAATAGCCCTATATATTCCACTCATGAATTCTTGATTAGACAATGGACCTTTTCTGTCTGAAATCTCACTAAAATATCGCTATGGTGACTGCACCTTAATGGGTTATTTTTTTAAAAAGTAGGGCGGGCTGGTTGGAATTTGAAATGTGTGGGTGTTGCACTTAAAAGTAGAGGCAGAAAAACGCAAGCAGGGGCGGGACTTAAAAGGACTATATGATTAGAGAACCAATCACTGAGTCCTCTTCTTTAACTCCGCCCTTGCGAGCTCGCATACATCACCACAAAAAAAAAACAACTTTTGTTTTCTTCGACAGGTCCAGTCATAATATTTGATTGAATATTTGATTAAACATTACAAGGTCAAAAATAAAATAATAAAATAAAAATTACATTTGATTAATTTATGATTAATTGTTCAAAATATAATCTATAACGCATTTAGAAAATAGATCAACCCGATCGCACAGGAAAACGTTACTATTTTACGAGGTGGCGATTTCGTATGATTTTGTACATTTTAAATGGTACAAAAACATGTTTTTTGAAAACAAATAAGCATGAAGGTCCACCCCTAACCATAATCATCACAGGGGCATAAGCAGATTGTACTAAAAATGTATGCATGAGATTCATACAAATTAGCCACTAATTCGCCAAAACGTAAAATAGTTACAAACTGCCATGAGATTGTGTTGAATACATAGTGTGAATTTTCATTTCATGCCAACTTTTCCACTTCATCCACACATCATGACATAGATCCACTTCAGCTTTCTGGGGAAAGAGCATGGCAAAATAGAGTGATGTGTATCTGAGAGAGAGAGAGAGAGACAGACAGGGACAGGTAATGGAAGGAAGCAGTGATCGATGCTCTATAGTGCATTACTGATGATTTGCACTCAGCCAGTTAGTGGTTTTTGGACACAGCCATTAATGAGCCATGTCTGTCCTCACCTCAACCACATACAAACACAATGTGAGTGGACATGTGAGCTCGGCAATCCACACACCCACAGAAACACATTACATGCACAAATATACTTAACGCACAAGCTCCTAAAAGTGGTCACCAAAAGCATCTCCAGAGCGGTTTACATGCTTGGAGAAATGGGATAACTTAATTTGGTGAGACTCCACCAGAAGAATTACAGAGATGAGCTGGGCAGAATGAATTGTGTAAGTATTGCTCCAAACACCCCAGCCCCCACCAGCAGGCAGAGCCGTGAGTCACTCTTCCCCCTCACTCTCATTTCACTCAGCCCAGCCATGAGCTCCAGCACTCGGCTCTCAGCTGCTCGACCCAACAGACACATGGATACACAAATACCAGCAGGCACTTGTTTACCAAAAGAAACCGAGTGCCTCATGCAAATCAGCTGGGCTCATTTTAACACACCTTTCAGGATGCCTACTATGTCTCATTTCTTGTGCTGGGCAGGATGCAAATCCTCCATTTGGATTTACAATATGGAAATCACCTAAGCCTGTGTGTAGTTGAATTGATTCTGTCCAGATTTAAGCACAGCTTGTGTATCGGCCTGGATTTCTGCATTGGGAGAGTGAATCACCACCCACTAGTAATCACCTCTGAATTCACGTACAGTCACAGAGTCCTTCCCGTGTTCTACACCCACACCCAGCCTACAGCTGACCATCTCCTTATGGAGCTCACACAACACACACACACACACACACACACACACACACACACACACACACACACACACACACACACACACACACACACACACACACACACAAGAACACTTCCTCCAATAAGGTATGCAAACACAAACTTTGCTTGATCTCCAGTGAACTGAAAACAAACAGCAAAAGAAACACAATGTTCACAATAACAAACAGGTGATCAGGTGAAACACAACAAGCTCTGTGATTAACATGTTAAATATTATTATTAGTTGTAGTAATAGTAGATTTATTATTATTAACTAACACCAGGAGCCTGTACCATGAAGCCGGTTTAGCTGGCTAGCCAGGTAAGTTTCAGTTTAGTTTGCACCAATCCTGGGTTTTAGGTACCATGAAAGTGGCTTGGCTTTTAGCTGCGTTCATTGCCATAGTAATTTACAACCCACAGCTAACTCCAATCCGGCTTTGTTGGTACCATGATGCTTATCATCAATTTTCTTTGTCAACTCAGGCTTTGATGTGCGTGCGCATGAATGTGTGACATCACTGGCAAACAGCCAATCACGAGCCTTGGTTAAAGGTTAAAGGTTTTGCTTAAGGTTAAGAGATCGAAGAATATGATGAATTTAAATGTGTTTACAATGAAAACCTTTTTTTTTCATGAAAGAGGACAAATAAAAGAAATGATCTTGCTTTATCAGTGCAGTCACAAGTGAAACAAGTTAGCTTATATAGTTGGAAATATACAGCGATAGAGACTCAAACGTGAGGTCACGTCATTTTTAAAGCGTTATCTATTGATTCTATACAGCTTTTATATATACATTTATATTACATACGGTCTGTATATATTAACTGTTAAATTAAAATTGCTTGTGTGTAATGGATCAATAATAATATAAATCATATAATTATATAAATCATATAAAATAACCAAGTAATTATCATTAAAGCCAGACAGTTTTTTTTTTTTTTTTAGTACTAGTGACCTTTAATTTGTAGGAAGAGAAACGGGGGGAGAGACTTTTTTTGTGTCAGACATGTGTCACTTTGCTCACATCTGATTGGTCCAATTTCAGTTTGAGATCTCTAACTCAGAACATAACCTGCCCCAGAGCAGGGGCCTGTACCATGAAGCCGGATTAGCTGGTTAGCCAGGTAAGTTTCAGTTTAGCTTGCCAACTCTGGGTTTTAGGTACCATGAAAATAGCTTGGCTTTTAGCTGCATTCATTGCCATAGTAACTTTTAAACTTTCACACTCTCTACCAATGATTTGTAGGCAATCTCCAATATGTTTTGACTCACTCCAAACCTACTGATTCTCCGTATTAGGAATAGACATTGCATGCATTTTTTCAAAATATTATTAGTGTTATCCACAAAACTCAGTTTACTGTCTATATATGTGCCAAGATATTTAAGATTATCAACAATCTCAACTGGGTGACTCTCTATCAATACAGGCACAACTGCAACATCTTGCCTATTACAACTAATAAGTAATTGCTTGGTTTTATTTATATTTAATATCAGTGCACTATTATAATCCTCAACATATTTCATATATTCAACCTACTCATTTATATCATCTTTTTGGAGAAGTCCTACCTAAGCCATATCATCTGCATACTTAAAAAGTTTAAAATTAGAATTGTGAATCATAAAATCATTAATATACAATGAGAACTTCCTTGAGGGGCCCCCATATTAACAGTGCATTCATTATACCATACCCTCTGAGTACGGGACAACAAAATCCTTAATCCACAAAACCAGGTAACTGTTGACACCCATAGATATTAACCGTTCTAACAAAATATCAACCCTTATTGTGTTAAACGCTGATGTAAAATCTAAAGATAAAAATTCTGGCATATGCATTTGAATTTTGTAAATGATAAGTTACCAAATTCATCATAGTTAACACAGCATCATCAGTGCCCCTATTTCGTCTATATGCAAACTGCAGAGGATCAATACTTGAACCAACAGATGACATTAGATCCTTTCCAAGAATCCTTTCCATAGTTTTACATAACACAGAAATTAAAGCTATAGGGCGAAAATCATTCACAGTATAAACTGAAGGCCTTTTATCACACTTTCTTTCCACAAGGAAGGTACAGTTTCAGCTTGCAACAAAGCCTGGAATAGCCTTGTCAATACTCTTTTTAACTGGTGATAGCAGCTCTTTAACACTTTACCACTAATACCATCAGGCCCCCCAGCTTTACCAGGTTTATCTTAGAAATAGAAGTGACCACATCTAACTTCGTCAAATTAATAGGGAAGCAATATGGGACGGTCTGACAAATACTATTGCAGTTAAGACTACTAATATAAGTTATTCATATCATTGATAGGTATAGTAATTGGTGGATCACTATGCCTTTTATCATTCCTACCCATCATAATATTCAGACCATCCCATGCTTGCCGAACATTGCCTGTTGTAAAATTTATACTAACTTATTAATTTATATATAACTTATTTATATTAACTTATAATGTAATTTAGCTTCCCTCAGTTTACCCCTTACAACTCTTTTACACTCTCTAAAAGTAATAAAATCAGCACAACAGAAAGCTCTCTTTTCAAGTCTTTAGAAACCCATGTCTTATTATTAGGGAAAATTCTGACTGTTTTCTGTCCAGAAATTTAATACCGTTTAATACCAATCAAGAGCCTTTTCACAGGATTAAATAAATAAATAATGCTTTGAAGGCAAAATAATAATTTATTATTTGATATTAATTAATATTATCTAAAATTTTTAATACGAATAAACACACGCAGGTCGAGTGGTGTCAGATAAATACAACCGTATTCACTAAAGTACAAAAGTATGCGGTGATCCTGTAAAAGACTTTTGTCATTATGAATCAAAACAGCACTATTTACATAAGATGAGAGCTGATTATGGAATAGCTGCGAGTCTTTGCAGAGCAGTATGTTCTCTCTGGTTTGTACCCACAGAAAACAGGGCCTTGATGTGCTACTTAAAGAACTCTCGGCTGACTCATCAGCTTCATTCCAACTGAAGCACAGACAAGTGTGAATATGACTCACTCTGCTTGTAGATCTGACAGTCAAACATTTATCAAAGACCAACATCATGCAGTAAAATCTCTGGCATAGCGAAACACCACACACAGTTCTTCTCTGCTACAGTCTGAGTTGGAAAGAGGGCCGGGTGTTACTCTTAGTCCTGAATATGAATCCAGCTGTATTATCCTTTTCCTTCCTCGCTTCAGTGCTGCAGACTTTCCTCACCTAACCTCTCGTTGCCTACATAGTTCATTTTATGGCAGCTGCCTATTTTTATTGTTACTTTTCAGTATTGAATAAATATGTTTATTTATGATAAACACTCTCACCTCACCTGTCATCTTAGGATTTATTTGTTTCCCATGAAGCTTGGTGCAGTGCATTCGCAGAATTCTGCTACAGAACTTGGTCAAAATAAAACATATTAGGAGGCGGCAAAATTTAGTTTTGGAACAGAGCAAGAGTGTGTGTCCAGAGTTGTCAGAGGAATCAAACACCCACCAGCACAAATGCCTTATAGTGAAATAAACTCATGGTACCATAACTGAAGGAAGGAAAGGGGGGTGGGGGAAAACCCCCCACAACAACAACAGGTGCACAATGTCTTAGGTGAAGACTACATTATTATTACAAATATTATGTATCATAATCACTGAATCAATCCATATATCCTTATGCTTTACAGGAAAATAAAATAAAATAATAAAATAAAATAAAATAAAATAAAAAAATAAAATAAAATAAAATAAAATAAAATAAAATAAAATAAAATAAAATGCACACATTAATGCTTTAGGGGCTTAAATTAACATACAAATAAAATATATAAATACTTAAAAAAATTAAAATAAGGACTACCACTCAGAGGTATAGAGAGTAAGCTGTTATGCTATTTATATGTAATGCTGTGCTGTAAACAGAATATAAATAAGTAAAATATGCACTTTGGGAGACTTTAAAGTGTTCTGGTAAACTGAAGCAGCATCTGTTACTTGTATATTGGTGATGGTTTCAAGGACAATCAAACCACTCCCATGGATGGAAGGAGAACAGCAGCTGGTCTTCTCCACTCGACAGTATGGACCTCACCTGCCCCAGTGACCCAGTAACCAGGAATAGACCAGTGTGACCAGCACAAGGGTGGGCATTCCCTCCCTTCATAACTACACCACCATGAAGCATTTAGAAACACACATTCTGCACTAACAGATAGTTCAAACTAATTTCTGTAAGTCAGTAAGTCGTGAGGAGTGTGTCTGGTATCAACCGCATGTGCACGAGTTACTATTCTTTCCCACGCTTTCACATTGTATCTCAGTCATCACTGCCATAACAAAAGGTTTTGGCAGCTTCTGTGTCATTAGACTTTTTCAAATACAGAATAACAGACATAAAAGTTAGAATCTCACATGCGAGATTCTGAGATGGGCGTAAGTTGCTGTCCAATCATGTGTCTTGTTATTTGAAGACAACCTAACAGCGGCTCTCGTTTAGAGCAGTCAGCTGGACACAAGCAGTTGTGTCAGATGCAGAGAACATTGCTTAACCAACAGGAACAATGTCTCATATCCATGGCAAGATTTTCACCAGATTTTACACACAGCTAGGGGCTTACATAACTGAGTTATTCAGTGCTTGGCAGTACTTCATTTTGGATGCAGTATTGCGCTGTTCTTATCACTGCTCCACCTTTACATGAAACAACACACTCGCGGGGCTCAACAATAAGGAGGGCCTGGCAGAGTAGTTCGGTTTTCTGTGAAATCTGGTTGTGAATTCTGCTTGTCAACTTATCATTGAGCTGAAATTATTGGGTAAGAATTCCTTTCGAAACTGGAGGAATGTGAGCGTCGATAAGAACGCCTTGGAAATTGCAATAATCAGGAGTGTTTTGCAATGCGTGTCATAATATTCCAGCAAAGATCTAAGTACCCTCTATTTAAAAAAACAAATATTCAGAAACGACACATTAAATTGATAAACAGTAACAGTAAAGACGTTTACATTGCTACAAAAAATTCTATATCAAGTTGAACCTGTCCTTTTAAACTTTCTATCAAAAGAATTTCTATCTAAAAATATTAATTATATTCCTAAAATGAAATTGTGTTGGGGACAGTAAAATTTTCAGAAACCTGAACAGAATAAAATGCTTCATACGGCATACTCATTGTGTACTTGCAGTTGTTTGAATTTCCAATGACCACCACATGCTTGTGTCGTACCATTTTAGGTTTCAGAACAGTGTTCACAATGAATCAAAGTGTGGACTCGGAGGAGGACTGAGCGTTTGAGACTGGGCCAACAATGTTCAGACCGTGTATGCTTCTTTATATCACTTATTGTCCATCTGCATCCTTGCATCATGCAATACTTTTGTAAACCCCAATTTGTTTGAGCTGACCCACTTGATGATTCTGAGAGGAACAGAGAGCGAGGATGAATCTGCTTGAAATGAGGCTGTAGAAGCTCATGAAGCAAACACAAAACAGCTGTGGCCCACAATCATGTGCCGTCGGCTGTTTACTTACTTCATAATCAACCTTTACCAGCACATTCGTACCAATGTTCTCCTGAAAGCACACCAGTATGACAGTTTGAAATAATAGTAACAAGGTAACAAAATAAAAGAATTCCTCATGAGTCAGTGATGACAGATACACATTCACACGAACATAAATTGCCACATGCAAATTTGGTTACATCTTGTGTATTCCGTTTGTTGGGCTTTTGACCCAATTAGAGGCTCCTCGCAATCTCTAAACGAATCAGATCCATCCATGAGTTAGGAATCCCCGTTGCCCTAGCAACTGTGAGGTCACTGAAACAGATGGGGGGAGGGGGGTGCTTGGTCGTAAGGTTGTAAAATGCTGTTTCTCTCCCTTGACAGTACAGCTGCTGTGCAAGTGTTTAATGCATGCATGCATTCATTAGCGCAGGCATACAGGAAGGAACAGAGGGACACAGGAATCCATTGAGGCAGATGTGCTTTGAAAAGGAATATTTCCCTGCCTGTTCCTCACTGCATCATTGCAAAGCCAATCCCTCGCTACTGATGACCGAAATCAGGGCAGATCTGATTGCCTATGATCAAACTTCTCCGCCACATCAGAAGAGAAAAGCAAGGCAAGGTGATGAAACTCCTCCATTCTCTCCTCCAGCCTGACCTATTATTATTCACTGAGAGAATTCGCTCTCATCCATGTTTTAAACTCCCATCTCTCTCCCACAAAGAAAAGCACTCGCTCAAGCTGAAATGTTAATGACGACGCCAACAAATGAATCGCAAAAACAGTCCTTGCACGTTTCTTGCTGTCTGAAATCAGGTGACCAAGTTGAATAAAGGAGGACTGGATTATGGAACGAGAGTAGATGAAAGGAAAGAGGAAGAAAGCCGAGCAGAAGTGGAGACCAGGGCAGCAGAGTTGAAAAGCGAGGAGAGTGGGGGCGTATAGAGCTGTCATTTCATCTTAGATTTTGCTCTCTCCTTGTCTCCACTCGTCTTGCTTGGTGAAATGTTAATCTGGCATGGAGTGGAAAACAGCACAGAAGATCAAAAATAGGTCAGAGGGAAAGAAAAGAGAGGGTGAAGAACGCTCCGTCCCGGGATTCGAAATGTTCAGAAGATGTTGAAGATATTTACTGAACACAGGCTGGCAGACACAGAAATGAACATTTCAGATACTTTCTGTTTAAGAAAAAAAAATCATACTATAAAACTCTGTAGTAGTTTCTGATGGGATTCGACTCATAATGGGCCGCAGGTCTGTTCTGACAGGGTCAAGAAGAGCTAAATGCAAATAATAAATAGGTAACTAAACGTGTATCAACTTTATCAACTTTTAAAAGTGAGGGGAAAACGCTTCACGGTGCAAATTTGCAAAAAACGCAAATTCATCCGTCAAACTTGCCAAATTAAGCGAATGGTTGCCTGACATGCCCTTATCCTCAAAAACCATGAAAAAAAAATGACAAAGGTGAAAGAAAACGTTGCATGCTACATTAAATGTGGTTATGCTGTGCCACTAATGTAAAACTGGTTATTGAAGCAAAACCGCTTTTGCAATTTCTTGTCACTTTAAAAAAGCTCTTTAGCAAAAATAGTAAAAATTTTATATAATAGTAAAAATATAGCTCCAAATAATAATTTTATATTATATTTTATATATATATATATATATATATATATATATATATATATATATATATATATATATATATATATATATATATTATATTTTATATTTTATATATATATATATATATATATATATATATATATAATGCATATACATGTATGTAAAAAATGTTGGAAAGATCAGTATAGCTTCATATAGCAAGTCCAAATCTTTGCTTTTCTTTCCCAGTTGTTTTGTTCCACCGTTCAGTATGAGCATCTTAGGATGTGCTCTGTGCAGATCATAATTTCTCCTCCTCTCACTCTGTCTGTCCCTGACTGCAGAGCTAGTAGGACAGCAAGGGGGTTGGGAGGCAGTCCTTAGACTGCATTGCTTACATAGTGAGTGGAGGAGGGAAGCAAAAGAGGTTAAAGATAATAAGGAGTTACTCTGAAAAACAAACCTGCTGAGACAGGAAGTATGTGCACACATGTACACACTCATTTTACACATGCAGACACATCTCACACTACTTCCCTGAAGAGTTCTGTCTCCTTCACAGAGCTCTTTCGTGCCCTCTGCTGGGTGAGACGCAAACAGCATCAGCACTCAAATACCTACACCTGCCACCGCTGACTGAGAGACTGATAAATGTCAGAATTCATGAAACAGCACCAACACCACTCAGCTAATAAAAGCAGAGGGTTTCATATACTTGAACCCTCAGTCTAGTGAGGTAAATCACACTGAGCCTGATTTAAAGAGATAGTCCACCCAAATATTAAAATTCTGTCATCATGTAATCACCTTCATGTCATCCAAAAGTGTATGAGTTATTTTCTTCTGTGGAATATAACAGAAGGTCATTTGAAAAATGTTGGTAAGCAAACAGTTTCAGTTCACATTGCATTTTTGGCCATACATTTGGAGTGAATGGGAACCGAAACATTGTGGTTACTAACAATCTTCAAAATATCTTCTATCGTGTTTCACAGAAGAACATCTCTGCTCTGATGGTTTGTGCACTGGTGGGACAATAATTCCTTCCCTATATATATGCACACACAAGCACATACACACTTTATATATATCGCAAAAGTCACAGTTTCAATTTCATGCAGACTTTAAGGGTTAGTAGGAATAGCTGCTGTAATCAGAATTTAAAAATTTAGCTATTTGTTTATAAAGGGACATGAATTATGCTAAAAACTGAATATTCAAACATATCTCAATGGTGAATACCAAGTGTCCTATGCTAGCTGAGTGGGTCCCGTTAAGATGAATGGAAATCATCTCCTTGGCAAATTTTACAGAAAAATACACAAAAACAACTAGCTAAAAATGTGGACACTTTTCTGGAAATCCAGGTAAAGCAAGGTGCAGAAATAAGTGGGTTAGTGTAAAATTGCAACATTTTCCACATATATTTTCATTGTCCACACAGTATTTTCTGCGCGCTCAATTTTTTTTCAATCTTCTGCATCCTTCCATCAACATGCTATTTCATTAAAATGAACACTAATACTCAGAAACATCAGATGTGACCAAATGTTCTCTTGACTCCACTGTGACATCATAATCACAAGTTGAACCATTTTATTATCTGAAAGCAATTTGTTGTTCACCTATTTTTAATTTGTGTTTCTCGCATGTATGTGTGCTGCAAAAGCCTGGCCCATAATGCGGCGCTAATGTAATCCAACTCCTCTGCACTCACTGACCCCCATTATGAAACTAAAAATGTGTGAAGAGAAGCGTTTCCTTCAAAGGAGGCCAGTCTCCTCCCCTGTTTCTCTGCTCCTAAGCTTCTTGTCCATCCAGCTTTATCTCAATCTCCTTCCACAGCTTCCTTCTCCCCATCACCAGCTGCGCACGCAATCCCCGGCTCTGTAGGCCCACTCGGAGGGGTCATAATCTTCCATCTTCTTAATCACACTCATCCACCGCAACCTCCTGCGGAGAGAGAGATGGATATGTATTTTACTGTCACTCCGCTGTTCACGCCGAAATGAGCAGCCGCGGCTTTCTCACCATTCCCAGAGGTAGAGAAAGCTGAGCCTTTTCAAAGTTCAAGACAAAGTGACACGTCCAAGGCCATCTTTTCTCCCTCAACACTCGCTCTCTCTCTCTCTCACACACACACACCTCTCTCTGGTTTTAGCTCTAATTATACTGAGAAGTAGGCTGCTGTTCTAGTTCAGAGCACCCAAGTGGGTGGCCTGATTCACCATCACTGGGCGTGGAGAGGACAGGAGGGGGTGAGAGAGAGAGAGAGAGAGAGAGAGAGAGAGAGAGAGAGGGAGAGCTCACAGCATAACATGATGAGGGAGATGATAAGCATGGTCCTGCAGAGCAGTGGGATGTGCTGGCAACTGTTCTGTCTGCTTACTGCAGTGATCTTCTGAGATATGGGATTTGTACAAATTTCTAAACTAAAAGGACCTTAAATTTTATCAACAGAATATCACATATTTGAGTGCGGCCTCTTCTAAAAAGCGACACAGTGGCAACTAACCAGAAGAGCCTAGTTTAACGGAGGCCAGCTGGTAAGAGCAGTGCGGGTAAACCTCACTCCCCTGATCTCTTGCACCTGATGCTAGAGGCTTCTGGTTAGCAAGTGCTGGAAACATCGGCTCGAATCCTGCTTGAAGCAAGTGAGGCGAGTAGAAGCGGAGGGGTTATGTTGGTGCTGTGACCCGGATGGGAGTGAGGTTTAGGGGCGAGTGTAACGAAGGCCAGCTGGTAAGAGTAGTGTGTGTAAACCTCACTCTCCTGATCTCAAATGGCGCACTAGTGACTAGCGGCTGCAGTCCATGTTGGAAACATCGGTTCGAATCCCGTTCAGAACGAGCGAGGCAAGTACAACACTAGCCAAGAAGGGGTTACACTAGCAAGTACTTAATGCATAAGCAACCACCCAGGACGTCCTGTATTAGCCTAACAATTAGGTTTGGGTATAAAATATAAATTGAAGAATTAAGAACATTGTAGTGTGCCTCTCATCCAATAAATCTTAAGGCTTTGTGCTTTGTTAGGCTACTATTGATATGAAACAGTCTCAGATTTTAAATTCTGTCCATTTTATTACAACATTCAAATTACAATGCTAGTCTCCTCCACTTTAAGCAGGTACAGCAAGAAATAAACATATGAATGAATATTCGAAGGTATGTTAAAAGAAAGAGTATGCAAAATCCGTATCCTGTCTCATGTAATCACTCAGTCAGCGTTCCAACTGCGAAAAGACGTAAATATAACAGCTTTTAAATAATGTCAGGTAATGTTATATTTACCTCAGAAAATCATTCGGAGAGAAAAAAAAACTTGTTAGTCAGCTACAAAAATAAGAGAGGAGCATTTCACTAAATATATGCACCATATAACATATACAATATAATTTTTACTGTTCTTCAATTTTTAATTCATGTTTCAGTCATAATGTTTGAATAAATTCATTACAGCCAGAATTTAAATGTTAATATTTGGTGTAGTAATAGGCTATAAGTAGGCCTAATTGTAAAGCTAGTATTATAACTTTATTATTATAAAAACTTAATTGAGTGTAAGGTCCCACTTTTTACTGCTATTAGGGTGGGATACGGGTAAGATTAGGGACAGGTTTGGTGGTATGGGTAGGTTTAAGGGTGGGTTAAGGTGTAAGGGATTGGTCAACAGTGTAATTACAGATGTAATTACATGCAGACATTTTTTAAAATATAAGTGCAATGTAAAAACATGTACATACACAATAAGTGCATTGTACCAAATTAATAATTTAAAAGTAAGTACATAGTAGTAAAGACCACATAAAGTGGGACCGAGAGTAATTTTAGTGTTTGCACACAAAGCAGTTCATTTTAACCACCCATATTATAATGCAGTACCAGCTGACTCTCATGTGTATTTTGCAGCATTAGTTTAGAGGGTTTTTTCCCTTGAGAAAAATTGCCATGTACTGTACCTGATACAGTATCTCACAGAAGTGAGTACACCCCTCACATTTTTGTAAATATTTTATTATACCTTTCATATGACAACACTGAAGAAATGTAGGCGTAGGCTATAAGAAGATTGCCAAGACCCTGAAACTGAGCTGCAGCATGGTGGCCAAGACCATACAGCGGTTTAACAGGACAGGTTCCACTCAGAACAAGCCTCGCCATGGTCGACCTAAGAAGTTGAGTGCACATGCTCAGCGTCATATCCAGAGGTTGTGTTTTGGAAATAGACATATGAGTGCTTCCAGCATTGCTGCAGAGGTTGAAGGGGTGGGGGTCAGCCTGTCAGTGCTCAGACCATACGAAATTGGTCTACATGGCTGTCGTCCCAGAAGGAAGCCTCTTCTAAAGATGCACAAGAGAACCCACAAACAGTTTGCTGAAGACAAGCAGACTGAGGACAAGGATTACTGGAACCATGTCCTGTGGTCTGATGAGACCAAGATAAACTTATTTGGTTCAGATGATGTCAAGCGTGTGTGGCGGCAACCAGGTGAGGAGTACAAAGACAAGTGTGTCTTGCCTACAGTCAAGTATGGTGGTGGGAGTGTCATGGTCTGGGGCTGCATGAGTGCTGCCAGCACTGGGGAGCTACAGTTCATTGAGGGAACAATGAATGCCAACATGTACTGTGACATATTGAAGCAGAGCATGATCCCCTCCCTTCTATTCCAACATGATAATGACCCCAAACACACCTCCAAGATGACCACTGCCTTGCTAAAGAAGCTGAGGGTAAAGGTGATGGACTGGCCAAGCGTGTCTCCAGACCTAAACCCTATTGAGCATCTGTGGGGCATCCTCAAAAGGAAGGTGGAGGAGCGCAAGGTCTCTAACATCCACCAGCTCCGTGATGTCGTCATGGAGGAGTGGAAGAGGACTCCAGTAGTAACCTGTGAAGCTCTGGTGAACTCCATGCCCAAGAGGGTTAAGCCAGTGCTGGAAAACAATGGTGGCCACACAAAATATTGACACTTTGGGCCCAATTTGGACATTTTCACTTAGGTCTGTACTCACTTTTGAGGCCAGTGGTTTAGACATTAATGGCTGTGTGTTGAGTTATTTTGAGGGGACAGCAAATTTACACTGTTATACAAGCTGTACACTCACTACTTTACATTGTAGCAAAGTGTGATTTCTTCAGTGCTGTCACATGAAACGATATAATAAAATATTTACAAAAATGTGAGGGGTGTACTCACTTCTGTGAGATACTGTACGTCCAAAATATTTGATATTGAATCGAATCGCAGGAAAATTGTGTCAATACACAGTCCTAACAACTGTCCTAAACCATCCTACCAACCATCCAGATCACATTAGCAACCACTTACAACACCCTAGCATAGCACTGGTAACTACCCAGGACAATCATGCAATGCACTAGCAACTAACCATAATATCCTAGCAGCCACTCAGCAAATCTTAAAAATGTTTACAGGCCCAAATACATGCGTGCAGAGGTGTAAAGAGTACAGGAAAACCATACTTGAGTAAAGGTACAGATACCTTACAGTGAAAATTACTCCACTACAAGGTACAAGTCACCAATTCCAAAACAACTTGAGTAAAAGTCTTAGATTATCTGATTTTAACAGTACTTAAGTATTTTTCTTATACTAAATATAGGCTCGAAGATGCATTAGTCAAAGAGACACGCCAGTCAAAAAGTGTAATGTTGTGGAGAAGCTGGGGAAAACAGGCAGAGGCAAGGATCTATGTGCTGGCATTTCATGGAAAAACTAGAACAAACAATAAGCCAAAAACCAAAAAGGAACAAAAAACAGAATGACCGGCAAACAGACAACCATAACATTCAACAACTTACAAAGAACTAAAGAAACATACAGGAGGCTAATAAGCTGAACAAGATACAAATTGACTCCAAACACCACAGGAGACAGGAAATGACATAAAAGTCTAAGACAAGGCACAGAGAACATGTAACAAACAAGAGTGAACTTATTTGTGAGGAGAGTAGTCACGTTTATTTTCTAAAACCAAAATAAATCTGAACACCTCAAAATGGCAATAAATAAACAAATAAAAAAAAAATTAAATTAAAAAAAAAAAAATTAAATAGTCAGTCTTCTTGCACTGGATGTGCTGGTTTCGGCCTCATTGCTAGCTGCAGTTATATAAAACACCTGTGATTCACAACTACTTTCTAAGAAGCTCACATTCACGTAAAGTAGCCTTGTTGAAAAGTAAGGGCAAAACGCACAAGATATAGTACTTTCAGTGCCCTGTAGTTGGCAGTATCACATCTTTTGTTGCAGAAATATATTTCTGCAGAAAAGCTAGGTGCCATGCAAGATGTAATTTGTAACTGCAACACTCATTTCAAATGTAGTTGAGTAAAGAGTACAGATACTCATTCAAAAATGTAGTGAAGTAGAGAGTAAAAGTTACTAATATCTTTGATACTCAGTACAACTACAAAGTATCCAAAAATATACTCAAGTACAGTAATTAGTTACATTTACTCCAATAAGTTACACCTCTGCATACGTGCTATAAAATATATAAAACTGAGCTCTTTACTCTACAGACAATCACTCTCATCAAGTCCATGAGTCTATGTACCCGGACAATGTTTATGTCCAACTGTAGTCATCCACATTAAAACATGCCGTAAGGCAGATCTGGAAAAAGACCCCAATAAAAAGAGCCTAGAGTTGAAACAAATGAAGATGAATCAAGAAAGACAGACAGAAAGAGAGAGGACTTGCATAACCATGAGCAGGTTCTGGTGAAGCGCTGGTTGCTAAGCAACAGCATCCGAGCAGCAGCTGCATTGCGACAGAGTTGAGAACACTTAGTCTGTAGTTGACCACTCTTCTCCCCATTTGACATGCTTTCTACAAAGTCATGTCTTTGAACTGAACCCAGGTTTCAGAGAAGGCCTGAAATAATATATTCCTACCACAATTATGAAAAACAACTGACTCTGGCGCAGGCATACAGTGATCATGGACTAATGTGTGAGCTGTTGTGCTGAGTCACACTGAGCCAATGAGTGAAGAGTTGAACTCATCATGCATGGAGGAGTGTAGGAAAGAGAGGGAGAAGGGATAAAGAGAGGGTGGGAATGATATAATCAGGGCAGGAGAAAGAGAGAGTAAGATATCTTAGTCATTTTATATTGTGTAAGCTTATCTTCCAAAGAAAATTCCAGCATACCAAAGTTCCAAATGGTTTGTTCCACATCAACCTGTCACATATACCAATAAACAAAATATAAGACAGAACATAAGTCAAAGAATTCACTTTAGAAGTAAAGATGTGGCATCAGAGAAACCTGCAGTTCTTCACCTCCTAATTGCGACGGAGCAGCGGCGATCGTCTTTTCCTATTAAACTGCAGCAACACCTGCTGGTTACAAAGGGAAGCACAGGAATAATTAAGAGATGAAGAAATAACTTTAAACGTAATTAAACTTATGTCATTATTTACTTGCCTTCATGTCTTTCCAAACTCGTATGACTGGTATCTGACTCTTCAAAAGGGTCGCTAAACCCTTTAAAAGTATCATGAATGCAGTTCACATTACCTCATGCAATAAAATCCTCTAATACAAGTCTTGTTGTGAGAAGAACATGCTGAAATTTAAACTGTTATTGAAATATAAATTTCCCTCCAGTTAACCCTGTGAATGCACTAACCGCTGCGACCAAGTGAATTAGTGAGTTAAAACTGGGAAACAGATCAGTTAGATACACAAACGTAACGACAAAACTGAGACAAACGGTTCATTAAAGGGGTCATGAACTAGGAAGTTAAAAATCCCTTGATCTTTTGACATATAAGAGGTCATTGTAGGGTGAAGTCAGCAAAAATGTGCCAAAATAAGGTTCATATCTCTTTAAAAAAATGTTTTACCGAAAATCGCAATAACTGATTTTGCATTGTTGCTTCAACACTTGTTGACATGTAACAATAATTATTGGTCTGAGTTTTTTAAGACGGGCAGGGCAGAGTGATACATGAAGCTTGTCACAGAAATTGTAAGGAAATTGAGCCTGACATAGTAAATTTCATTAATCACTAATAAGGGTACTAAAGCAATCATAAGTAAGCTTACCAACAAAGCAAAGGTTTATGAACAAAGTTTTGACATGCTTTCAAATACAAAAATTTAATTTATAAAAGAAACTTTGATTTTAGGTAGAAATGGCTGGTTAAGCTAAAATGGGCTGCATACACACACAACTCTGTATAGCTTTGTGAGGACATACATTGACACAATGCAGTCTCTAGCTCCTTACCCTAACCCTACCCATCAGAACTAAGTGCCTCACCCAAACCCTTACCCTACCCTTTTACCCAATTATAACCTGACCCCTAAAACCAAGTCTTGACCCTCAAACAGGCCTTTAAAGGGGTCCCAGAAAGTGAGGACCGGCCAAAATGTCCTCACTTTACAAGATTGTCCTCACTCCGATGGTCTAAAACTCAAACCGGCCCTCACAAAGATAGCTGTACAAGTGCACACACACACACACACACACACACACTTTTAGACAGAAATTGAGGGTGAAAATAGGTTTATAGGCCTAGATATGTATCCATACAAAATCTTAACAGTCTTTAAAAAAAATTGCATTGCAGACAGTATGGCAGGAGGACAAGCAAAGAAAGGAAACAGAGACAAGAAGAGAGAAGAGAAGAGAATGGGCTGCATACACACACGCCTAGATAAGCATCCATTCCATACAAAATCTTAAGAGTCTTAACAAAATACAAGCATACACACATACAAAAGACACCAATGCACAGAAACACACACCTATACAACATTAATAAAATAATAGCTTATTTGATTGTATTATAAGTAATTTACCAAAGTGTGGCCCATTTTAGCTGACTTCACCCTACTATAAAAACATCCTGTAAGTTTCAGAACTCAAAACTTTCTCATTAGTCTAAAAACAGCTTATATTGAAGCCAATCTGCCAAAAAGACAGGTTTTGGAATTTGCCACTTTATGATGTAATAGTGTGGCTAAACATGATGATCAACGCCTGCTTCTACATCGCTGCCTATTTAGCCCCGCCCACCAATTTGCGCACATAGTAGGTAAATGACAGGAGCGGCAAACGCAGGTCTATGCAGAAGCCAAGCAATAAACGTTATTTGATTAACTTTATTTTTAATCAAATTACAGACTGCGTCAGTTAGATCTTGGTCCTTTGTTCAGTTAATTTTACCACAGATTCGTTTACAAACAGTTCGACGCAGGATTTTCAGAAAGATTGAACCAAAAGACAATGCTGTGCTTACTATATTGGATCCAACAGTAATATCGCACAAGTGTGAGTAATTGTTTTTATTACATGGTCACGCTTGTCTGTTATTACAGATTGTTTGATATGTACTGAGAATTTATGCATTTATCCTAAAACATAACAGCAACCATCTGTGAAGAATGCAAGCTGTCAAACATACACAACTGTTAGCCAATCATAGCAGTGGGCATTTACTTCCGAGTCTATAATCCGCCATGCCTATTCAAATAGAGCATTCGAATGAGGGGGGTCAAAACAGGACAGAAAATACCCTTCTAAATTATGTTTTTTTGAAAAAAAAAGTTGGCCTGAGAGAACAGTACAAAATAATACAAAAGGGCAGTTCATGACCCCTTTAAAAAGATTTGGATGAAAAGAAGGATTCACTCGTTATTTCTTATTAAGCCATTAAGTGAATGGTGACTAATTTCGGTATGATATTGCATGGCTTTAAATACAGTGCAAGAGTTGCATAGGCTACTATCACATACTTTTATGGTCCTTTTGCATCCTTTCTGAAGCTTGAAATCTTCCGTCTATACTCATTGTATTGCAAGTAGGCCTACAATTGTCCTTTTTTCCCCTCATGAACATCATACAAATTTTAAATAAGAGTAAACAACAGAAAATTCTCACATAAAACAAAGACAATTATATTTTTGTCTTCTGAAAATCATTCAGCTACAGTGCAGATTTTCAGATGGCACAAATTCCTCTTTGGTGTCCACACTTGGGGCCTCATTTATAAAGCATGCGTACGCACAGATCTCATCTTAGAGTGTGCGTGCATTAAAAACCACCTTTGGCGTGGAAAAGTGCTTAGCGTCACGTCAAGGTCTGAGCAGACATACTTTTTGGAACTTTTGTACTTCATACATTTTGGAAATGCAAGCTGTTCTTGTAGCTCGCTGTTCTAAATGAAAGGATTTGGATGATGACTGGTGATCTTTTATATGCTAATGACATTATTAATTGAGTCGTTTACAAGACAGAGCTGAAACCATTCAGTTGTGTACAAGTTCGAGATCATTTGCAATTCATAGATTTCTGGGAGAGGCATATTTGAGAGATGATCGTATAAGGTCAAATATAGGATAGTTTCTTTGCAACATTTTATAAATGAGGTCCTAGAACTTAAGACCTCCAAAAGAGACCTGCTCCTGTCAGGAACTGTCTGTCTGTGTCTGTGTGTGTGTCTGTGTCTGTGTCTGTGTCTGTGTGTGTGTGTGTGTGTGTGTGTGAATAAGTGAACTACATCTCAGTGTTGGCAGGGGCGAATTCTTAGAACCCTTAATCAATAGTAAATCATAGACTTAGAAGTTACTGTATCGAGTTTAATCCAGCAAAAAGCAGATGCCTTAAAAAAAAAAAGAAAAAGAAAATATACTTAATTTCTAGAGGACAACTTTGATGTGGATTGTTTGATAAATAGTTTTACTGCGTGTCTTTTGGTAGTCCACTGCCCATTATACGGGTGTCTTGCAAACCCCAACCAGACATGGCGTGCAGAGGAGAGAATGCAACCCGACCCTTGCCCTCCCCGTTTCTGCGAAAAAGACGGAGAGCCTTAATGATGAACTGACAACATATTATAGTATCACAGAGTCAAGGAGGAGGGAATCTCAACACTGGGTCTAGCAATAAGAGGTGAGTGTCCTGGTACATTTTCTACGAACTTACGAAACAGCCAATAAAGAAAGGTATTTTGAGTCACAAGGGGGTAGAGCCAAGCATTACAGAGGCCCTGAAGGTAAATTAATAAGATTTTTCTTTTTCTAAATGTCAAAAGTCACTAGAAGACGACAGAAGAAGAATCTTTATAAAAAAAAAAAAAAAAAAAAAAAAAAAAATCACAGTGTTTAGGTGTCTTGGCTGCTAGAAAGAAATAACTAAGAAGGTTAGTTATTTCTTTTCTTACCTTTTTTGAGCTGGATGACAAGACCAGATGAACCAGATGTCACTTGAACACAGTTATTCCATTGTGGCTATCACAAGACCATGAGAACCTTACTGTGAACTTCTAAATGTTGGCAAGGTCCAGATGTCTGGGTATATTTATAGCGCAGTACAGTGTCTTCAAGGCAGACTCCAACCACACTGAGCTCCTGCAGGTCCCTACACATTTACCCACTGACCTGAAGCGTCCCGAACAGGGGACTGAAAACACATGGAACGTATATTAATGCAGAATTGGTAAGAAGTGCATTACATAATACTGGTTCGATATGGCTAGTGCATTAGATCGAGATTACATCATCTTTTCCCACCTACCTCCCATCTTCCATCTCCTTCTCAATCAATGCAGCCTTTCAGTTATTAAAAAGGTCTGCTGCGGATAAACTGAACCAATGTACTAATTTTACCTGATTTCAACAGTACACACTGCATGACAACTTGACACTGCCTTCAGTCTTAGAGTCATGCAAAATCCCTTTCCTCAATGCCTAATCAAAAATGTAGCACATTATCATATCTTAATTGCTCTAGCAAATTGATTTTGCTATTGTAAATGCTAAGCTAATACACTGCTAAGCAAGTGCTAACTAAAAACAAAAAAAGATTTAATTTAAAATGCATTAAAATTTTCAAGATTAAGAATTAATTTAGCCATTTAAGATCTCTCGCAAACTAAAATAATAGAGGTGACCTTTTCAAATATTCAAATTTTTAATCAAAATTGTCAAAAATTATATTTTTCCAGTACCACAAATTTGATAGATTTTATTTCATAAATCCTGGTAGAAGCAACCTGGTGTCACAGTGTGCTAAATACAAAAGGAAATCAAGGAAAACAGATTACACGTACAACACTTTTATTTTTGAATATTAAGACAAAAAAGCATAAGCCAAGAGCACCAAGAGTGACAGGTACTGGTGAAAGAGGGGCATGCGGAGCTGCAACCCTCTGCCCCCCAAAAACAGCAAACTGTAACCCAAAGTCAAACAAAATACAACAGAGCAACTTAGTAACAGCCTGGGAGTAGGGACCATTAACTGTACATTAGAGAGAATGAAGGAAAGATAACAGAAAGGACATCAAGTGCGAGTAATTACATCATACAGTACAAACCTTGGGCAGTGTATAAAAAAATAATAATTGAAACATAAGATGGTAAGAGACAGTGATAACCACGTCACTCCAGATAATCCATGGTGCATGTTTCAGCAAGTGTTTTGAGGGGCTAGTCCCAAGGGTCCAATCAGAAACACAGAGGCAGGTCACGGGTGGCGCAGAAGTCATCCCAGTCCTAAACCTCACCTTCAGCCCCTTTCTCTAAAACAAATGTGCATATAGAGCTTTACAGTAACATAGTTACTATGATGATGCTTGTGATTTATTGAATCTGAAACAGATTCACCAGAATTTAATACAAGTCAGACAGCCAAGCCAGTCTTTTATTTCTGTCTAAACATTGTCGAACACAACCTCCCTATAGTTTGTGTACAGAAACATATCAAATAATATTGAACAGAAAACCTTTCCTGTTGGTAATGTGCAAGGCTCTGCACACAAAACGATTTTTTCTCTAATATTTTAACATCAACTTATTTTCTAAAAGAAATTCCAGCTACACCAGCTTATTGACAGGTGTATATCGTGTGAGCCAATATAAGTCTTAGATCACAAAGCAAGATGAAAGGATGTGATACTGTGATAAAGACTGATCTCTTGAGTCAACCTGATGGTCTATAAATATTTCATAATCATGTTTAACTACATTGTTCTGATAGATTGATCCAGACCTTAAATTGGGTACTAAAATATGGGGGATTAAAAGCTTTGTGCGGGCTAATTCTTTGAGATATTTTCAACTTTCTTGTGGCACACAACTACACACTTGTATAAAAACAAATACAACTAATGCATATGTTTTGTTGCATTTTCTACAACAGGGAATTTTGCTTTAATTTGCTGCAACATGCAAATTATCCAGACCAGGGACCTTGAAGAAAGGGTACGAAAATTGAAGAAAAGGCACTTCTGAAAGTTAATAAATCCATACAGTGAGCCAATTAGCACCTTTGGGGTCTTAAACAAGGCCCTTTTTAACTTTGAAAATGTTTATCTTGGAACATTTTTGTAATCATTTTGTGAGGATGGTATCTAAAAGCTATCGCATTGACACTTTTTCACCAAACTTAAACCTTTGGTCACATTAATCTATAGTTTCCCTCTCATACCTTTATGACACATTGCACCACGTCCATTTTTCTTATGATGTGAACATAATGATCCTAACCTGAAGACAATTTCAAAGGGGACCGACTTCTCAGACAATTCACATCAGTTTTCACATGGGTCACCATTAGAGCTAAGCCCGAGAACATTATTGCATTTTCTTTACAGTTACTAATATTAAAAAATATTTCATTTTAAAATCTGTATCAATATATATATAGATAGATAGATAGATATCTATTTTAATCCATTAAGTCTTTAGTAAAACTAGGGAAAACTGGGGGAGAGAGAAGAGGCACCAGGACCCCATCTCTGCCCCCATCCGACTGAGCAAATGTTCCACCCCTGATGAAAATTGGTACACACTGGTATAGGTAGGTACACGTCAAGTTTCATGAGTTAGTGCAGTGAGGAGTGTCTGGAGCGAAGCCAAGCATGACACTTTTACAGGTGAACGGTAAGCAGGACAGCTGGCCCCTTCAGATGCCATGTCAACCTGAAACCTGCTTCACAACCTCCATCTAAGCCAAGGATGTGTCTAAATTGCACTAATTTCACCCACACCTTACACAATGAGAGGAGGTGAGGGGGAACAAACCACACAGTGGTGAGTCAGCGTCACCCCAAAGTTCCCTCCTCAGGTCTTTGAATTTTTTCCAGGATGACCCTGACATCCTTTCTTGTGCAAGGAAAAAGACTCAACGGGATAACGTGCAGGAAGACGACTTTAAATGCATCAGGATAGACTGTGGATTAGTGTTGCCTGGGAGGAACGGATAACGCAAAACTTTTCATGTCAGCAGAAGTCTCTTGCGGTTGACAAGGGAGGTCATGTGCAGTGCAACACACTCACACAAGCACACAAAGCTGGTTATAGTTGCACGGTACCACACTGCTGTTTAGGTGTTGCGAGCCTGAGCTGAGCATTTGGCAGTTCTACCTGATCTCATCAATTGAAAACAAGTCAGAAAGATGTGGGAATCAATAGTCATATCCCTAGCAGTACTCAAAATACATCATACATCAGAACCAGGCCCATGAAGAGGATGTCTCACAGTGCAGGAACTGTCATTGGAAAAAATGTAATTTCCAATTGGACCACTGTTAGTAACATCCACTGAATGCACCATATGATGAACTAAAAGCTTTAGATGTATGAAGGCACACTGCTTAAGTGATCTAGGTCTAGATGGGGCAAACGGCATGAGAGTTAGAAATCTGTCTTTTCCTTTTTCCCGCATTCATCAAAAACACCTGTGGCATTTGAAATCCCTCATTTCAGTCAAAGAAATTCAAGTGCGGATATGGCTGATTCTAAAGTGATAAAGAAGCTGGTCTTGGCCTAGGGGCCAATAATGTCATTATACTCTATTATTTTTAAATCCTGAACTTTCCTCCTAGTTGCTTTCAAAAAAGAATCTGAAAAATGGACTACAGATCATTAAAGGGATAGTTCAATCCAAAAAATGAAAATTCTGTCATTAATTACTCACCCTCATGTTGTTCCAAACCTGTAAGCCCTGTGTTCATCTTCGGAACACAAATTTTTGATGAAATCCGAGAGCTTTCTGACCCTGCATAGACAGCAACACAACTACCATGTTCAAGGCCCAGAAAGGTAGTAGGGACCTTCTTTAAAAAGGTTTAGAAAGCTCTCGGATTTCATCCAAAACAACCTTAATCTGTGTTCTGAAGATCAATGGAAGTCTTACGGGTTTGGAACGACAGGAGGGTGACATTTTTGTTTGAACTATCCCTTTAATCAATTATTAAATCATTCCAAAATCAAGCTAAACAAGCCAGCTTGACCCAAATCCAATGGCACTGATGGGGTCACCTCAAAACTTACCCTGACCTCTCTAGAACAATGTGGGCTAGACAAAGTGAGTGTAGAGTGTTTATTCCTATATAGGAGGGTGTTTATGCCTAAAACAATGGTCCCAGTGTAGCAGGTTTATGTATTGCCTCTGCTTCACCCACTAACATAAGCACAGTTAAGTTAAAGTGCTCTCAACCAGCGCCCAACTTCCAGGGCACTGACAGACCATTCAAATCAACACAAAAAAAGACGATACAGAATTAGTTACCCCCCCTGTGCAATTAGTGGTAGGAATTAATGATTACAAAACATACTGAATGCAACCGAACGCAGAGTGTGAGTAACTATGTTTTTTAAAAACCAAGCGCTCTCACATCACACCGCGTCACGTTGTGCACATCATCCTTAGCGCTTCCTGGAAGCAGAATGCCACAGAACCATTCTCTCCACTGCAACACATTCCCAAAAGCTCTCTGGACACATGGTTTAAGGTCAATCCATCTTTCATGGATTTCTCCGTCTTGTTCTCACTGAGCAGGGTGAAAGCCTTTCTGTGTCCTGCTCTAGAATGCCTCCTCCTTTAACGACGGAATGAGCGCAGAATGTTACCATAGGAACCACTGACAGAGCACCATGAAAGCTAAGGATGATGAAAGAAGCTGGGAAAGCAATATTTGAACATCACCCTTCATTTCCCCTCCCCTCAAAATTTGTCCACAATGTTACTTTGAATAAGCATTAACAATGCAAATTTAATGCAAGGGAATTAAGGGCAGGTACACAAATAAAGTGAAATGGCTATAAACCACATAGTCAAACAGTGAAAAAGTGGAGGGGCAAGAAAATATCTGTATCTGCAGATTTCCCCCACAGCCATGGGAACTGAGGGAGAAGGGAAAATCAGACTAAGACCTCTGCTGCTTCTTCCTAGTCCAGAAGCTGTAGTGAAATGTGCACATTGGAGAGCCACTGTATATGTAATTTCTTTGTTTGTTAGAGTGATAACAAAAAAATGATAGAAGCTTATAGTGTTCAGTTACAGGTCCCTCCTTTCAACCCCGAACATCCAACCCCTTCCCCCCACAAAAAAACAAAAACAAAAAAACAACTGTAATTCCTCCACCTCTGCAAAGTGCTGAATGGACTACTCCTGCTGGAGAGCTGAGAAGTATCTGCCCTGCCTCACTTGGCCTTGATTGGCTCCCTCTCAAGCCAGCGTACACGCACCCTCTGCTTATAGTGATACTCCCTGAGGTAGTCCTGCAGAGCAGGGGGCAGTGTCAGTGCCCCGATGCCATCATAGGTGATCCCATTGCAAATGGCTGATCGTGCCAGGCTTTGCAGGCCAAATGGGAAGGTCCGGTGCAGAGGCACGGTGAGCAATGGCTCAAAGAACATGCAAGCGCTAGGGTCCTTGTAGTGTTCCAAGAGTGCCGTGACGGTGGCTGCATGGAACACGCAAGGGTCGTGTGCATCAAAGCTGAAGTTGTGATTCCACTGCTCGATGCGTGCGTGCAGCGAACGGCCATAGCGGCGGAAGCTAACGGAAAACAGGTAGTCTTCTTGAGCCGAGTCTCGCAGGAGAAAGGTTCCCTCGGGCCGACCATCCAGCAGCGCTTCAGCCTCATAACGGTCCATCACACCCCAGTAGCAGGGAAGTGCTGTGATCTGTAGCAGATCTGGAACCAAGCAGTGGATGTAGTCAATCTGAGTGTGCACCTTCCAAGGCCCCTGTTGCTTGCTGCTCAGTAGGCCCTCCGCCGAAGCGTGTCGCTGCTTGGGCCTGCGAGCTTGCAAGCAAAGAGTGGTGGTATCATCATCCTCAGAGTCACAGCTAGCTGCTGTTGCCCCCCGACTATCACCTAGGGTCTCACTCATTCCAGGGGCCAACTTAGGTCCCAGTTTATAAAGGGAAGCCAGAGGGGCTGTGATAGCCTCCACTGTGTGGATTTGGGCATCTGGAGGTGGGTCAACACCCTCCTCAATGCTGAGTCGTCTTCTCTCTCTCAAGCGCTCTTCCTCATCTTCCGGCGATGCACAGGTAGCACCGCAAGCATCTGAGGATGAATCTACTGATGTCACTGTGACTGGTGCTGTGTGCTGTTTAATGAGGTGCCATTTTCGGGCAAGGTCTGATCCTGGTGCGAAGGGGCACGTCTCCAGCATCAGCTCTGTGATTTGTATCTTACGTTTGGGTGGTGGAAGGTGAGTGTTCCGAGAGGATGAGCGCAGTGGGAGGCACAGGCCCACTGTATCATGAATCTGCTGCCGTAGGGAGCGTGTTGCCCCTGACTCCAGGTCTTCACGGCTGCTACCAGTCCCATGTCTGCGCCGAGACCGGCCCGATCGCCGATCTGTGGTCTCCAGAGAACTCTGAGCCTTAGTGGAACATGAGTGTCTCTTCTTTCCACTCCAAGGTGCATGACGCGAGTAAGAGTCTCTGCGGGCTCCCAAGGGAGCACGAGCATCTTCGTTATCTTGCTCAAGTGTGATCTCTAGTATCTGGGGTACATCCACTACACAGTTATGGCCCTGTCGTGTCACACTCCCACCGGTCCTCCATGCCACTAGAGGGAGTGCCGCCACACCGCTAGAGGGACTAGCAGCCTCCAGCGTGCTGTCTTCCTGGGCCTTGTCCACACTCTGGCATACCGTGTCTGTTTGCGGTTGAAGCTGTAGTGGCGTTTCAATGCGAGAACCCCCATCTGTGTGGAGCAGAGATTGACATCCCTTCTTAAGGTTGCTCCACACCTTGCCAACCTTCTCCATGAGGTGGGGGCACCTGGATCTGGAACAAAAAGTCAGACTTCTATTAGTACATGATGTCAAATCCCATTGAGATGAAAACCATCTAGCTGTAAGTACAAAAAAACAGAAGCAGCACAGACATAATAGTGTGCATGTGGGTTGACTAAGGCCCCATTTATACGTCTATCTTGGGTAATCTAATCACAAGTTAATAATTCTAAATATAAAATGTTTATTCCACATCCAGAGGAAATCAGAAACAAATGTGACCATTTTGCCTGTGTATTACTTTATATTATGTTAATATATCCAGATGTAACCTGAACAATCATTAATTAAACTGATTTACACATACTTATACTTTGCCAACATAAGAAATATTTACACATATACATACATACATATATATATATATATATATATATATATATATATATATAAAAACCACAATAAAACATAATATAAAAAATAATTGCACATAATGGCTATGATAGTGAATTAATGTGAACTCTCACACAGTTACAGATCAAGCATAATTAAACATCAACTAATATAGACATTAAAATACTCAAAAAAAAAAAAAAACTATGCATAACAACTGAAAAGTGTTTATATTTTTTATGATATATCAACAGGCAGTGACAATCACTCAATACATGATGCAATCTTAAGTGGCCACAGGAGACGCATGTTAATTCCAGGTGTATACGACAATCTTTCTCGACTGACCACTTAATATTGGATCACCCAAGACGGATGTTAATACCAGGTGTAAACAGCCCCTAAGTGATTAAAGTGTTGCCAGGCAGACTCACTGAGACTCAAGGCCAGCGCTAAAAATGAACTCATGGAACTGCTCCCAGTCAACATGCTGCCGTGGGCTGAGTTACAATGCCGGTCTGGGCCTGTCTTTTTCTGACTCGCCACAGCAGAGCACTCAGCAGCTAATGAACTCAGAGATTTTGCATGTGCTCTGTAAATCCTACCTTCCTTAATCATTGTGTAAAAGAACTTTTGATTTGGCTTTAACGTCAATAATCTTGAAAAAGCTCATGCACTCTTCCCAAACATAAGCATGAATTTGTGTTTGAGCTAATTAACTGTTCACTTGCAGTTATTCACATGTAACTGTAAAAGCAACACCATGATAGACCAGACCAAAAACAGAACAGGCCAAACGTGTGAGTCAGCAAAAAATAGAGTAGTGATCGCCTCCAGGTGAAGCGTGAGCTCAAGAACTACATGTGCTCAGAAAAACTAGCTTTTTTATTGAGCACATGTACTCTGGATAACCCATCCTTTCACAGGATGAACTTTCCACCTCTGAACACAAAGCAAGCTATATTAGCCAAGTGAATGTCTTTCTATGGAAAGCCAAGAGAGTTGCAAATATGTTAAATAAATAGTAAAAAAAAACATTAACATAATAATATTAAAACCAAAAAAGCCCCCACAAAATAACCATCAAAGCATGTCATTGCATTAATTTTCAATCAAAAACCAGGACTTTAAATTATTTAATGTAAAATGTGTCACAACAAGAGAAGCCTGAACGAGAGAGAAAAACTGCCATAAATAAT
Organism: Acrossocheilus fasciatus; assembly: GCA_036784905.1. Taxonomy (NCBI): domain Eukaryota; kingdom Metazoa; phylum Chordata; class Actinopteri; order Cypriniformes; family Cyprinidae; genus Acrossocheilus; species Acrossocheilus fasciatus. Next base: position 18,243,910 of record CM071949.1, read on the forward strand.
TAATGATAGTTCATCAAGTCTCCTGATAAAAAGAACAACAGAATGTAGGTCATGTGGGAGAAAGAGCTACAGTGCATAATTCACCTTCTCTCAGATAGTGGAGAGGCATGTTTTTAAGAGGCTGCTGGGTATCATGTGTAAATGTCCTACAAATTTCAGTTGGACAAACTTATGACTTCTGATGCGGACAGAAAATCAGCAACTGGTATTAGAATGGATTCTGATATTGATTAGGGGTGGGAGGTGCGGACAATTCTGTAAAATTGTATAGTTAAAACTACAGAATTTTTCAGTGTACAAAGGCTTGTTTGCAGTGTTAAAATAATTGAGTCCATCTCAAGGATGAGTCCAAGACAGTATATTCTATGACTAGTCGAGACCAGCTCATTTGAGTAAGGGTCCAGTTCAAATGCTCATGAAAATATGGTCTAGGACTCGGACTTGAGACGGACTTCAGTTCGAGCCCAGTCTTGTCCAAAAAATAAATAAAGTATAAACAGCCATGAAAGACAGGCAGATTCCTCATTCTGTCAAATTCCAACTCCTGAATTGAGAGAGAGAGATATTTCATTAATCCTGAATTTTGCATAACCCTAAATTGTTATAGACATGTTGCTTTAATATCATGGTGGATTCATCCTTTGTTCTTGTGGTCATCAGGTTAGCGGCCTGTAAAAGTAATAAACGTACTTACAGTAGCTAAATGGCGTGGGATCTGGCAACTTTAATTGAGAATTTAAATTTTCTTTCAACTGGATAAGTTACAAGCTATATTTAAAAAAAGAAAGCAAGTCGTAATACCCTTGTACTTTTAAACCCTCACCTTCATTCATGTTTCTAAATATTGGACATGGTGACATTTTGGCAGAACCCGCTGCTCAATGTCAGTACGGTACACGAGTGCACATACAGCAAAATCCTATTAACTCTGATAATCTTCCTTCTGTCTTTTCTGCCCATCTTTCCTCTGGTTACCCTGTCTTTGTCCCTTTCAAAGCCAGTCTGACAACATAAAGAATGACCATAAATCAAAGTTCAGCTCTGGCAGTGCAGCTATGGCGACAATGTGCACAGAGGCCAACAAGCCTAACCTTTCCCCCAAACTCAGAAACTTGTTCCACTTCCAGAATGAACTTGCACTACAAAACATATGTAAAACTCTGTGCAGGGAGGTCAGAAGGGTTCATGAAAAGGGGTCAAAGAGTTCATTAAGATGTATTCTGTGAAACTTCGTGCTAAATATGAAGTCAAGGGTCATTTGTTTTTTGCCTAGATTCCCAATCAAAAAAAGTTGCATACATATTGAAACAAGACTGTTGCGCAAAAAGTGTTGCATGACCAACGTTAGCACTACTGAAATGACTAGAACTGTGGTAAATTGATATTATATAACCTAGCCTTGGCAAATGTGATTGGGAGGCACACCAGAGTGAATGTACATTAACTTCCTAGTGCACTCTGGTCTCAAAGGCTAAGTCTATCACCTGAAGTCAACCACTTCCCAACACACACTTCAATATACGGTCTTGGGAAAAGACCAGAACTAGAGTACACCCTTCAACCATGCAATGTTTGTACCTAAGGAGCTTTCATGTAGAGGAATTGCAAATATGTCTTAGAAGGATGTGTATATATATTCTATGCAATGGTAATTTTGGCAATAACCTATAACGCATACATGATGTAACGAATCCGGCTGTTTTGTCGAATGTTTCCATCCATAATGTTTTCTTATACTGTGCACATGACACAGGGGAGGCTCATGTTTGGCTGTGGGGCTCCCTTGTGTGGCTAAGAGACAGAACCGCACCCCAAGAGCAAACAAACAAAACTATTTTAAAATATTTGGCTCAAAAAATGGGTTGAGACACCATATTGGCAAAGGCAATGCCCCTTCCTCAAGTGGAAATCATACCTAAACAGACACTATAAATTACCCAAGAATTTGCCATTCAGGATTGAGATGATGATATAGTTGAACCAATATACCTATATACTTATGCACATAGTTATATTACAATACTTGCATATATAGTTATATTACAATATATTATAATCCTGATATTGTAATATCAGGACTGAAATAAAGACCAATTGATTCTACAGAGGGCCTATGGGCAACAAAGTGAAAATGCTTCTCATTTAAACTCAAATTTGTTTAATTACTTACAGGATTATCTACTTAACAGAAATGTTTTAAAATCTCTCAGTACTTGGTTTGTACACTTACGTATTACTTCAACGACAGCAGTACTGAAGCTGCATGAACTCCATAAGTCTGTCTCAAACCTGATGATCATGTTCCTCAGCACGATTTGAGAATGATCCAAAGAGCATCTTGTGCTTCAGTGGAAGAACATCTGACTGTCTGTACAAAGGAGTTCACATGATCAGGGTAACAAATTTAATGACTTGATTTGCAACCTGGAAATCCAAAATCTTAAAAATTTCACTTAATATGAAAACATTTGCTTTCAGTCCTGAAGCTTCTGGATCTCACTATAAACAAGAATTTACTGAGATCTTCATAACCATTCATTTCTACCTTTATTTATAATATATTTTATGTATAATATCAGAAATATTTTAAGTAATGTAGTTATAAAGTGTTAGAACTTTAGAATTTTTGAATTGAATTAAATACAGATATGTACTTGTATATTGTACATTACTACAAATAAAATACAAGAAAAAAGATGTAACTCTACATTACAGATTACACTCATTCTATAGACATTGAACTAATGATTATATAGATTAGAATAATACATGCTAACTCTTAATTACATCATAATCATCAAATACTTAAGCCATAACCACCATAAGTTGTTTATTTCCCTTACATTTACATAGTAAATTTTCATTCAAGTTTTTTTTAGCAAATGCATACTGCAGAAATGCAGTGCAATGAGATGAGATGAGTTTAAATACTAAGAATGGCTTTTTCAAATCCATTTACCCCATCAATTCTACTTTTCCAATGGCAGTTTAAGACACACACACATTAAATAACAGCCATTATTGATACTTCTGTACTTACCAATTTAAACCCTCATTACTCTGCACTCCAAGACTTAAGTTTTTGATTTAACCAGTTAGAGCACATTAATGGATTATTAGATCTGTTCTTGTGTTCCTCTTGTTCTACCATTGACAAGATCCAACAGAACTGTCTGTGGATGAATCCTGGCACCAGATCACAAAACACTAGCCCATTAAATACTATGCTATTCTCTGCTCAGCTTGGGTTTCTGCTACCAAGAACGCTAACAAGCCTTGCCCAGAGATGCAGCTTCCTGGTAGCGTGGGCCCAGCCCCCTCTGTCCCCCCAGGTCTCGCCCCCCTTCACCTGATACTGCAGCCAAATTCTACACCAGACATCTCTAGCACCCAAGCGCCAGAAGAGGAAGCAGTCCGGAGCAGTCCACCTCGTTCTCATTCTGGACAGACACTCACAAATCTACACATTCATTTAAAACAAACATTCACACCAAAATTCAGCTTCTGCTCACAGACAGATCTCGCCTGTATGCTGTACATGCCTGAGCTCTTTTGATAAAAGTCTGAGCACCACATGAGATTGAGAAAGAGCCCCTATCAACCGCATACACCTTCCATAACTGCAAAATCTACTGGATGTAAAGTATGCCCTTCTCTGACGATAAGAAATGAAAAACATCTGTATTGTATGAAGTAAAATATGAGTACACTAAGTGGTAGAGTCGTACTGATAGTTAATGATAACATCCATGCCCTGGACAGCAGATAGACAGGGTGGGTTGTACTTCCTTGCACAACAGATAAGACGGACAGAGCCTCAGCAATGATGTGTTTTATTTAGCTGCTCTAAGAAAAAGTGGCATCTCTGTTCAACTCTACACTAGTCCTTTTAAACGCTAGGAACAAGCTTAGAACCATAACTGATATATGATCACACAATTATAATCCATGTAATATAATGAAAAAGTTTTTTGTTTGAATATAAAACTTAACTGCATTATGTACACTACTGTTTAAAAGTTTGGGGTCCAATTTATCTTTTCATTAATACTTTTGATCACTTGAATGTATCTCTGCTAATAAAAACTTACAGTAGAGACATTCATAATGTCACAAAGGTTTTCTATTTCAAATACATGCTGTTATTTTGAGCCAAAGCCAAAGCATCATATATATATTTGATTTTAGAATTTTATGATTATATAATTAGGACAACAGAAAAACAAAATTATTTATGAGAATATTTCATAATATTGTTGTTTTTACTGTATTTTTGATCAAATAAATTCAGTCTTGGTGAGCATAAGAGACACTTTTTTATGTTTTAAAGCATTACTCCACCCCGTTCCAAACCCGTAAAAGCTTTGTTCGTCTTCGGAACACAATTTAAGATATTTTGGATGGAACCCGGGAGGCTTGTGACTGTCCCATTGACTGCCAAACAATTAACACTGTCAAGGTCCAGAAAAGTATGAAAGGCATCGTCAAAATAGTCCATCTGCCATCAGTGGTTCGATCTGAATGTTATGAAGCGACGAGAATACTTTTTGTATGCAAAGAAAATAAAAATTACAAATTTATTCAACAACTCGTCTCCTCCGCATCACCGTAGCGCCATTTTGGAGAATATCCACTGGAAGCAAACTGCATACGCTGTTCTGTGTCAGCTGTGCAACACGGATATGCTGTTTTCGTTCAAATCAAAGCATAAATAAACACTTTTTTTTTTTCTTTGTATACAAAAAGTATTCTCGTCGCTTCATAACATTCAGATTGAACCACTGATGGCAGATGGACTATTCTGACGATGTGTTCCGAAGACGAACGAAGCTTTTACGGATTTGGAACAACATGGGGGTAAGTGATTAATGACAAAATTTTCATTTTGGGGTGGAATAACCCTTTAAATCATATTTTTTTTTAAATCTTACAGAACCCAAACCTTTTAACAGAAGATGCTTAAAAATAAAGGTTCTTTATTGGCATTGATGGTTCCATGAATAACTTTTTACATTGAATCTTTCTATTGCAAATGGACTCTTTAAAAAGTTTTATTTAGATTAATAAAAAAAAAATTTTTTACAATAAGAAAAAATTATTCTTTTAAGAACTGTTCACTAATGGTTCTTCTATGGCATCACTGCAAAATTATCCTTTTGGAAACTTTATTTTTAAGAGTGCAGTGTAATATACATTAAGACACATGGAACCTCATAATTTCTTTAATTAAATAAATCTATAAAATAACAATAAATAGCCAATAAACAAATCTATTAGCATTGATATTTGAGACTAATTTGAATCATTCAACCTGGCCACCAAAAGGTTAACACCAAACGTTAACACTTTACAATAAGGTTTCATTAATTAACTACATTAGCTCAGCATTTATTAATCATGTTAAAATGTCCCTATTATGGGTTACGAATGGTTCATATTTTGGTTTTGGGAGTCCCCAACAACAGGTTGACATGCATGCAAGGTCAAAAACATTTTTTTTCTTATAATATGCATTTATTTTGACCTTATTTACTCAACGACTCCTAAACGATTCGTTCAACGATTCATTTTATCAAACCCCTCCTTTGCGTGACGCTAATTTGCGGTCATTGGTCGATTTCATTTAAAGCAGTGTTTGTGAGCTTTTAACGCTCCAAAAGTGGCACCTAGTGGCAAAGAATGAATTTGTATTTTCAAAAATTTTTTGTAAAATCCAAGTTTTCTCAGGTCTGCACGCGCAACAAGTGGGCTGGCAATATGCTAGTGTTTCATGTCAACGTCAACATGAAACGGCTTAGGATTCGTTTGAAAAACGACTCGTTTCAATGATTCAGAGTCGACTCTTTCTTTTGAAAGACTTTATACACGGTGCACTTTCAGATTTAAAACTTTGCAGGATGTTTCCATTCACTTACACACTGCATGAAAGGTAATTTTCAAAAATCCATAATAGGGGCACTTTAATGTCAACATTTACGAAACATTTATTTAAAAAATATCTGTTAGCAATAGATAATTTAATTTTTTTATTATTAACAAACACTAACAATAATTAGTAAATTCTGTAAAAAACATACTGCTCATAGTTAGTTCATGTTAGCTAATGAGGCCTTACTGTACAGTATTACTGATGTACTTAGTGTAGTGAAGCAGCTTTCTAGGAAACGTCTGTTGCAATGTCTAAGCCCTGCTCAAGACAACTAAAATATCTGGACAGGCCTTAACCTCTAAACACGGAAATATGCCAGCAGGAGTTTAGAGCCTCTCACTCTCTGCTAATTGTCTCGCGTATCAAACAAATGTATCTGTGATACCCTGAACTAGCAGGTAAAATTTCAAAAGCTAATTTGTTTTCAGAACAAACCCACAATCTTTAGCACTGTGGCAGGTCTGCAGAAATAGAAAATGTTCCCAGACATCCTCAAACTCCACAAACCACACTTTTTGGGAAAGAGACCTCTGTAAATCTGTGGTGTTAAGGAGGTTTTATGGGCCTACTGAGGTTACACCACAGTTAATCTTACGCAACAATGGGCCACAACCCCTATTTAGGACATATGGATAGGCATTAAGCCTATATTGAGTAACATTTCCCACCTGACACTACTTGGATCAATGCACTTTTTGCAAATTCGAACATACGTGACTGAGAAACTAAACAAGGTTCTAGGCAAACTGCCTCTTGGAAGTTACAAAATCATCCCAGATATTTAAAATGTGCACAGTGAATTTCTCTGTTATCTAACATTTGACATATTTCATAACATGAGTTTCTATTAACGGATTCAGTATGGGTTTTGTTTCTCCGCAGACACTGTAGTATGGAAGTTCTAAGCTGCCATGCATTATTATTTTTTTCTTTCTTGTTTTCTCGTGATCTCGACATAAGAAAAGCTGCTTTCTCGTTATCACGACTTAATTTTCTCATGACTTCGACATTACTATTGATATAGTAACGAACGCAACCTTGACAGGAACATTCTAAAATACTTAACCTGGCTTAATGCGTTAATTGAGAGCGTTTTTAAAAGACAAAACTCAGTAAACACATCATTAATAAAGCATTCCAACAAATAAGTCCATAAGAAGAACGCAATGTGTTTAACGCGTCAAGCGTTATACCCATAGAAAACAGTTAGGCTATAAGAAAAAACACATTGCGTTCGCATCCTGGACTCATCTGCTTGTATATACAAGTGCTTTAGAAGAATGCAGGGAAGAACTATTCTAAAAATCTTAAACTGCTTGGATTAAACTCACTTCATTTTCCTTGTTCGTTTAAAATTATATATAAAATAAAATTATTATATATATAATAATATATTATAATTTGTTTGTGATTTTTATTAGTCATATAGGATATCATGTGCGTAACAAGCTTAATGCTGCTGCTGTGTCATTGTGTTTTTTACAAACAAATGTAGAAAACACAAAAGATTAGGCTACAACAATGTATAACATCACTGAACTAAATTATACACATATGTATATCTTATTAATATACATTTATTAACAATAAAGATTAAAAATAAGAAAGATGCACATTAGAAATGTGCTACTTCGTTGTAAATGAGAAACAGTGATGAGTCGTGCAGCAGTAACGTAATGATAACAGATAAAATTTCAAGCAAAATGATCATATTTGTTCAAGCATTTAACATTTATAAGTTAATTAAATGTCAGTAATGAATGGCACAAATTATAGATAACCTAAGAAGGTCCTCTGTCCCAAATGCGTACAGTATGCTGATACAACCCCCCAATCGTACTTTTATACTGCCACCTGTTGGCGCAGTTGTGTAACTTGAGAACAACTCATTATGTCGAGATCATGGGAAAAATAAGTCGTGATAACGACAAAACTTTTGTTGTCGTGATCACGAGAAAATTAAGTAGTGATCACGAGAAAACAACTCGTTATGTCGAGATCACGAGAAAACAAGACGGAAAAAAATAACAATGCATGGCCGCTTAGAACTTCCGTACTGTTGTGACCTGCAGCTGTCACATATCTGTCTCAAAAACAAATACTAGTGGTGATTGTCTTATGATATCTTGGGGTTATTTATGGCTTCTTTCAAATTTAATTTCACGAGTTCATTTCACGCATATTTGTCAAAATTGTTCAAATTCAGAACGAACAGATTTAATTATAGTATCTAACATAAATTAAGATTTATTTAGATGGTAAAAATAAATATATATGCATAAAAAAAAAAGAAGTTGCCCCTATGACAGCAAAATATTGCCATTACACTGATTTGTGAGAAGTGGGACAAAACAGGGTGCAAAATTGAAAAAATAAAACCTTGTACTCAGACAAATGAAACTACATTTATGTATCTTATATGTACTTTGATACAACCTCACAACTTTTCTCTTATTTTATCAAAATGTGCTTTTTCCTTTGGACTGTGTAATACAATTTAAACTTTATCTTTAACCGTAATCAAGATGTTTTTAAAATTTCATTCGTTTAAAATTAATTTGTGACACAGATTATATAAAATGTATATTTTTAATAATCTATTTGGGTGTGAAATTTTTAATTTATGAAAACTTGAAATTTAAGGGAAAAAAACAACACCTTTTATTAAGTAAGGTTTATCTTCTTAACAGTAATTTATACCACAGAACTGAATTACTGAATTCAGGTTGGATTTACTCAATGGCCAAGCATTTCTATTGTTTGACATGTTATGTCATCTCATGAGCTGTCATGTGTATACGCCTAATAGACCTCAGATAAACAAATTAGCTTTTTTGCCATGTGCCTAAATTTGTCAATTAAAAAAATAAATAAATAAATAAAAATACCATTATTTATTTACTAACATGATGTAAACTTTCGTGTTAAATAGACTAGTGTAGGCCTTTGCATTAACAGTGCAAGCAGGTATCAATACAGGCATGGGCATAGAGGTATTTTTCTGGATATCTTCATGATTCTCACCACATATTACTTGCTATTAGAACCACTGAATTGCATGAATTATATGTGGATCATCAATCTAAATCTGTGCTGAATAACTCAATGTACGTCATATTAAGTGTCTCTTTACATTTCTTCTGGTTGCTTTGAACCGGCTTCGGACAATCAAAAAAGGGGCCGACTGAAAAAAAAACTAGTTAAAAGACATAGAACATTCGCCATAACATGAAATAATCGATGCGCATTCACAACACACGGAGAGATAAACTCACCGATCCTTCTGTCGTGCTCTTTTATTGTTTTTTCAGGTGTCTTCTTTTGTTTGCGAAAAAAATGCTATCAAGAATAGTCGGGTACATTTTCCCGAGGCTAGAGACGGTGGTGGATAAAACACACGGACGGGATACGATTGGGACCATAACTGCGATAATCGAAAAGCAAACTGCGCGTCAATGTGTCGATGAACTCGTAAACATTTTACATTTTGTATTTACATGGCCTACGATCCCCTCATCCCGTTGGCATTTCTCTCCCTGACGGCCGATATGGTCGCCAAGTGCAGCAGAGAAGAGAATCAGGAGAGGTGGTGGCAAAGCTGCTGTTGACTGACATCAAGGGACTCCAATTGCGCGAAGTTCTATGTTCCGGCGGATACGGATGGGGAAAGACTTTGGGAGAAAGCGTCACTTCCCCGCTCGAATTCCAGCTAGCGATGGGATGTCTGAATCAATTTCGAGACGGTTCGTTTGAATAGTTGGTTTCAGAGAATCGGTTCAAAAATGATTCGGGTGTTCTTTTACGATTATACGTGATCCCTGAAACTTTCGGGACAATAAAGCCAAATATAGGCACGTTTTGCAGTGTTTTTGTAAATAACTGCAGAAGAAAACAATAAATAATGGTATTTCGCTTACTTATTGTAATATCATACCTCAGTTCAGTGTGCAGCCATGATTTATATGCATAAAAACACTTTAATCATAATTTGCATTGAAATTAGGCCTATGCACTAAAACTATTTTACATTTCTTGGCTAAAAGGTTTTCCATGTGTTACAATGATATTTATTAAAACCAAAACTCGCTTTCGTATGTTGATCAAACATAAAGAGATACAATATTGTACAAAGTTATAAACATAGGCCTACTTCCTAATCGTTTTAAATTAGCCTAATTATAGCATTTCCGAATTAAAGTAACTTACTTTCCGCCTCATTAAATTCTCAGTTCACTTTGAAAATTCGAATTATCTTCTCGTTCTGATTCTACTTTCGGCTTACTAACGTTACCACGAATCGGGCATGTCCGAACAATTTTCTCCCGGACCTATTCAGCTCGACAAACGAATCGTTAAGGCGAGGTTTGGGAACCGGTTCAGCTGCATAAAAAGAGATCCGATTCAAAAGAACGCCTCGTTCACGATTCGGGCTTCTCTAAATCCAGCTCCAGACAGTAATGATGGACGACAGCCTCAGGACTCAGCTGGTTGCTCAATTGACAAGATATAAACGCAAATTAAGACGTCAAGTTTCTGTGCTGACAACATAAAAATAAACTCGCGCGAATGGATCGTAACTTGCATAACGTGGTTTGAGCTGTATGTAGTCAGTGTAATGTAGGGCGATTATGTAACTAGAAACACGAGCAACCACATTGACACCATACTGTATGCAATTAATTGCATGGAGAAGTGTTGCCAATTGAAAGAAATGGATATCAAACACTTCATTTATTGGATTTTGTTCAGTGTTACGAAGATATCACTTTTTTAGTGTAATGAAAAATCATCTTTAAAAAACGCCCTGACATTACATTTAGCTATAAATAGTACATAAAAAGTGTAATACAAAAGAGTTTCTCTTTAAATACTTTCTAAGAAAAGGAGACAGTGTTGACTATCATGTGAGTGAGTCTTCCTTTATCCAGTGTCCCCTTCATGCAACCTAGTCAGGTGACATGGGTGCATGTCGTGTGTGTGACAAAGGCTGGCTGTTTTTTAAAATCCCCTTGTAAGCCATAGTGTCAACTACTGACCTTTTCAATCAGTGAAGCTCATGTATGCTTGGACTCTAACAACGTATGTTTTTCATCTCCTTACAGTACTCGGATACTTTGATATTCATAGGGCTCTCTGTGGATTACTTAACCATGCGACTTTAGAAAGTATAAGTCAGCAAAATTCACATGAGCAAGATTAGGCAAAAATGTGTCCAACCTTATAAATTGCATGAAGGATACTAATTTGTGTCTTGATATTTGGAGGCATTTGGATGGAACTGACAAAATATCCTTTAACGGTCACACTTAGCGTTATTGTTAAATGGAGGTATTTATAAAAATGCTATTAAATTTAATGCAGTAGCCTAATTTTAGGTCATTTGCTATGTCAACCCCCACCTCCCATTTCATGTAAAGTTGTTTCAATTAATCTTTATGGAATAATTAAAAGTAATATACTGCCCTCTACTGATTTAATCTGCTTTAAACATAAAAATGCCCTTTTCAACCACAAGGCACATTTGATTGGTTTATTTGTACACTAAATTTATGTTGGTACTTTTTTAGTGTGAGATTAATGATGGGGTTTCTTTTTATTTGTTTTCATCTGATTTGTTGCATTGTGAACTGTTCATTTTTAGTGATTACACAAGTCTGAGTGAGTTGTTTTAAAGGGATTTTCTGAGGATATTTAGATCATTGGTATGCTTTGAGAATTGATGTGAATGAACTAAGAAATCACAAGATCTTTGGCTGAAATACAAATTCCACGGAATTAAGGCGTGATACTAGAATGGAAGGCAGCATTAAATTAAGTAAATATAGTAATAGTATTTCATAATAATGTTTTCAATAGTAATAACATGCCAAGAAGGAACTCTTGAAGGAGTTCATGTTTTACAGATTGCATTGTTGGCATGAAAAAAGACTTACTAGATTGACCTTTGTGTCATTCCAAACTCGTTCATTCAAATTTTGAAAAATATGCATCTACTGTTCTTTTCTATACAGTTACACTGAATGAAGCCTGGAGCTTATAAGCATAAAGAGCATCCAAACTATAGTCATGCAACTTGTGTACTATTTTCACAGATATCTCACAAACCATATGCAAAAGCTTCATGAAGCGGAAAGTCTGACATCAAAGTTATTCACTAATCTTAAGTCGCTTTGAATAAAAGTGTCTGCTAAATGAATAAATGGAAATGTGACCCTGGACCATAAAACCAGTCTTAAGTCGCTGGGGTATATTTGTAGCACTAGCCAAAAATACATTGTATGGGTCAAAATTATCCATTTTTCTTTTATGCCAAAAATCATTAGGATATTAAGTAAAGATCATGTTCCATAAAGAATAAAGATATTTTGTAAATTTCTTACCGTAAATGTATCAAAACTTCATTTTTGATTAGTAATATGCATGGCTAAGAACTTTATTTGGACAACTTTAAAGGCGATTTTCTCAATATTTTGATTTTTTTGCACCCTCAGATTCCAGATTTTCAAATAGTTGTATCTCAGCCAAATATAATCTGATCCTAACAAACCATACATCAATGGAAAGCTTATTTATTCAGCTTTCAGATGTGTATAAATCTCAATTTCGAAAAATTGACACTTAAGACTGGTTTTGTCGTCCAGGATCACAAATGTCAAATCATTGAGTCTTTTTTTTCAATGGTTTGTGAACTTCATCTACTAATTCAAAAAACTAAAAAGACTCAAAATAAATACGAAAAAATACAAATCTATCATATGCCTTCAAAAAAAAAATGAAATATAGTGGATGAGTCATGTGATATGATGCTTTTTTGTCATTTTATTTATTTATTTATTGTCATTTTGGAAAGTCTCTTATACTCGCCAAGGCTGCATTTATTTGATGAAAAACAGTAATTTTGTGAAACATTAAAATGTCTTTTTTCTTTTTTAATATACAATAGTGGCCAAAATTATTAGAACACTGCTATTTTCAGCAGCTAAAATGGTTTTAAGTCAGTTATTTCAGTTATGTTTTGCTGTAGTGTGTCAGCATAGGAAATATCAGTTTACATTTTGCCATTAATTGTAATAATCCAGTGAGATTTTTGTTTGCACAAGGAGTCTGACAACAGCCAGTGCTCCACACAGAGATCTGATCTCATCATCATCCAGTCTCAGAACAAACTGAGACAGACTAAATCCAGAAGAACTGTGGCAACGTCTCCAAGATGTTTGAAGAGACCTACCTGCAACACTACCTGAAAAACTATGCTCGAGTTCATCTAGGTCAGTGGTTTTCAAACCTGCCCTGCAAGCACCCCTGCCCTGCACATTTTTGTCTCCCTGATCAGACACACCTGATTCAACTCATCAGCTCATCAGAAGAGACCGCAAGGCCTGAACTGGGTGTGACTGACAAGGATGTGCAAAATGTGCAGGGCAGGGGTGCTTGCAGGACAGGTTTGAAAACCACTGACCTAGATGAACTGAGCATAGTTTTTCAGGTAGCATTGTAGGTAGGTCTCTTCAAACATCTTGGAGACGTTGCCACAGTTCTTCTGGATTTAGTCTGTCTCAGTTTGTTCTGCAAAGGTTGCTCACTCACAGCAAATGTTGATTTAATTTAGTTAATATAAGTTAATTTATAAAGAAAATCTGTTTATGAAATTATTTTTGACAGCATCCTCAATTCACAGCATTTTTGTGCCTAAAACTTTTAACAGTACTGTAGCTTTGCAGGTAGGTCTCTTGAAACATCTTGGAGATGTTGCCACAGTTCTTCTGGATTTAGATTTTGTTCTGTCATTTCAGACCGACTGGATGATGGTGAGATCAGATCTCTGTGTGGAGCACTGGCTGTTGTCAGACTCCTTGTGCAAACAAAAATCTCACTGCATTATTACAATTAATGGCAAATGGCAAACATATGAATGTTTGGACATGTAAACTGATATTTCCTACTGACACACTACAGCGAAAGACAGAAATAACTAAAGCTGGTGAAAATACTAGTGTTCTAATACTTTTGGCCATCACTGTATTTAAAAATGGAATTTATTCCTGTGAGGGCAAAACTGAATTTCCAGCATTATTACATCACACGATCCTTCAGAAATCATTCCAATATGATGCTTTGGTGGTCAAATGACATTTGTTATTATTATCAATGTTGAAAATAGTTGTGCTGCTTAATATTGTTTTTGAGGAAACAGTAATACATTTTTAAGGATTCTTTGATGGATGGAAAGTTCAAACAAACAGCATGTATTTGTAACAATGTAAAAGTCTTTACTGTCACTTTTGCATCCTTGCTGAATAAAAGTAAATCAGTTCTTACTGGCTTCAATCTAACCTTAAACTTTTCTAGTCACCATGATATTCTTTAAAAAAAAATGCCCTTTAAATTCAACAGATGAAATAGTCATACAGGCTTAAACGTAAATAACATGATTTCACTTTTTGATTAACTTTTTGATAAATCTGATAAAATCTCCCCAGTTTAATTCTTAACTTGTATCGCCACGTGCTGAATGTGGCTGCCGCTGTATACAATACATGTTCTTGTGAAGGGAAGCTTCTGTTTCAGAACATGTGGTTTCTCATATGGCCTGTATCTCAAGTGTGATCGACACAGCTTTCGTTCCTCACGTCATCAGCAAATACAAATGTCTTGTGCATGAAGAAGTTCTCCACACTGATTTGCACAGATATCTTTTCCTGTTTTAACATCTTCTGTGTGGCCTTTCATGTGTCTGTAAATTGCAATTTATTTGTACATCACAGACATATTTCGTAGACACATTAATAAAAAATTAAATATATGGCCATCTGTCCAGGGTGTTCTGTTATTGTGAAGACATTTTCAGTCTTGACGTTTAAAATTGTTCTTTATTATAGCTGACCCTTGCCTTAAAGGAACACTCCACTTTTTTTGGAAATAGGCTCATTCTCCAACTCCCCCAGAGTTAATAAGTTGAGTTTTACCGTTTTTGAATCCATTCAGCCGATCTCCGGGTCTGGCGAGAGCACTTTTAGCATAGCTTAGCATAGATCATTGAATCCAATTAGACCAGTAGCATCGCGTTCAAAAATGACCAAAGAGTTTCGATATTTGTCCTATTTAAAACTTGACTCTTCTGTAGTTATATCGTGTACTAAGATCGGCGGAAAATGAAAAGTTGCGATTTTCTAGGCTGATATGATTAGGAACTACTCTCATTCCGGCGTAATAATCAAGGAACTTTGCTGCCATAACATGGCCGCAGCAGGCGTAGTGATATTACGCAGCGCCTGAAAGTAGTGCCCGGTAGCTGGGGACTACTTTCAGGCGCTGCGTAATAAAACTTTTCATTTTCCGCCGATCTTAGTACACGATATAACTACAGAAGAGTCAAGTTTTAAATAGGACAAATATCGAAACTCTTTGATCGTTTTTGAACGCGATGCTACTGGTCTAATTGGATTCAATGATCTATGCTAAGCTATGCTAAAAGTGCTCTCGCCAGATCCGGAGATCGGCTGAATGGATTCAAAAATGGTAAAACTCAATTTATTAACTCTGGGGGAGTTGGAGAATGAGCCTATTTCCAAAAAAAGTGGAGTGTTCCTTTAATCTATTGTTATTGTTAACTAAAACTAAACTCTTATTTTTTTGTAAACTGAAATACTGCTGAAATAAAATATAAATATTAGATAAAAAAATAAAATCAATCAATAAATAAGTACAAGTTGTACTAAATTATTAAAACTAAATCTGAAAACGTAAGCTAAAAAGACTAGTAAAATCGACAAAAGCACCTAAAAATGACAAAAACTTAACCTAAAAGTAAAATGAAAAGGTAAAATCTAAAAATAAAAGCTCATTTTAAAATATTAATAAATACTATAAAAGCACATAAATAATACTAAAAAATAACATAGGTTTCCACTGTTTTTTTGTTTTTATTTTAGCTCTTGTATCCACTAAAGAGCTTAAAGTGCCCTATTATGGATATTTGAAAATGACCTTTTATGCAGTGTGTAATACCCCAGGTGAAAAACAAGTGCACTTCCATAATGTACGTAAAGTGCTCTATTTTCTTGAACCCATCTTTCATTCACTAGTACACTCAAGTGCACTACAAGTGGTAGCTAAATATATATTTTTTAAATACAAAGATAGTATGTTAAAAGTGCATTTTAGTTCATATTCATGGTGTCTCAAAATAGCACAGTTGAGTACATTTAGATGATCTTAAGAAGCACTAAAGGATCACTTCTAGTGTATTAAGTACAAAATTAGTGCACGAAAATAGAGCACATTAAGTACATTATGGAAATGTACTTGTTTTTCACCTGGGACAGCTCTAAGTGAATGAAAATATCCTGCAAAATTTTAAAGGGGTCATCAGATGCAAAATTCACTTTACAAGTTGTTTGAATAAATGTGTGTTGGAAGTGTGTGTCCACATACTATAATGATAAAAATCCACCCAGTGTTTTTTTTTTTTAAATCCCTGTATTAAAATCCCCTCTCTCAAATCAGGTTGTTTTGAGATTCCTGTCAGAATGACATAGTTCTGCACAGACAGCTCCCACGATAGTTGACTGACAAGCCTGT
This sequence comes from Acrossocheilus fasciatus, assembly GCA_036784905.1. NCBI lineage: Eukaryota > Metazoa > Chordata > Actinopteri > Cypriniformes > Cyprinidae > Acrossocheilus > Acrossocheilus fasciatus. The sequence continues at coordinate 18,260,420 of CM071949.1, forward strand.
CTTACCTTAGATCCACCCTGAGTGAACTAGTCCACCATTGTGTCGACTCTGGTTACAGGGGAAGACAAAAACGTCTCCGATTAAGTGATTAAGGTGTTCTGTTGTTGGATGTAGTAATGAATATAGCAGTCGTCATTTACTCCCGACATGTGAGCCGCTGAAGACGCAGAGGATTAACGTTACTTTTGTTTTGAAGGGAATGATATGATCCCCGATCTGCCTAAATGCGTCTCTTCGCCTGAATCATTCGTGATCCAGCTTCATCTACAGAATAAGTGAGTAGAGTTTTTATGAATCTTTGCAAATTACCTTTCCTAATAACGTGCTAGTTAGCCAGTTTGGCTAGTAGCCCCTCACTGCAGAACAAAAGATCCAGGGGGCGGAGTTGGATCCACATCCAGGGGGTGGAGATTGGTAGGTTTAGGGGTGGGGATGGGTGGGTTTATGGATCAGGGGGTGGAGACGGGTAGGTTTAGGTCTATGTAAGGTGGGAGGAGTTGGATCTAGTTCCAACTCCACCCCCTGGATCTTGTGTTCTGCAGTGAGGACCATCTCAGTTTGGCGGCTAAAGTAAACAGTACTGCTTGTCACTCCACGGAAGAGAGGGGCGGGGTCAGCAGAGCTCATTAGCATTTAAAGCAACATGGACTAATGGATTAATGAAATCAGAGCTGATTTTGACAGGGTAAAGGTGTTTTTTACACTACCATTGAGAAATTTACCAAAGTATGTTATAGCCTTTTCATTAAGACCCTAAAGAATCATATCAACATGTAAAATGGGCATCCGATACCCCTTTAAATCTGAAAGTGCACCGTGTATAAGTCTCTTCCTCTCCCAACCTGCGGCATAAGTCCCTCAAACTTGCAGGTCTCCGGGCTGCAGCCATACATAGTTTGTTTGCACTTGGTCTTTTTGCGTTAGTCTGAATGAAAATGCAAATTCATTATTTGTCACTAGGTGCCACTTTTGGAGCCATAAAATAGCGGTTTCCCCGGTAAGGCTGTACACAAAGCAGCATTATCAGGCATTACATGCATAATGAAATGAAAATGAGACCAATCGCGTCACGCAAAGGAGGGGTTTGGAAAAATGAATAGTTGAGCGAATCGTTTGGGAGTAGTTGAGCAAATAATGTAAAAAATAAATGCATATTATAAAAATAAATGCATGTTTTTTGACCTTGCATGCACTGTAAAAAATCCAATTAACAAAATGTTTAGTTGAGTAGACATATATTAAGTCTGCACAAATATAAAAACATTAAATGAATGGTTATTTTCAAGTCCAGTCAACATTCAGAATGCCAATGTTTGACTGAACTAATAAAAACAAATGCACCTAACACTGGGATCATTCCACATGTGCACGCGCCTAGGCTTCGCGGGAGAAACAGCACCGCCATCTTGTCAAGTTCATGCGTCAGGTAAGTTGTAAGTATTAGACTAAAATTAACGAAAAAATCATGTAACATATTTGATTTTTTGAGTGGACATTTAGAAAGTGTTTTATGAGTTGTATATCCGAAGAAAAGTGGATATAAGACAGTGTATGTCAAGTTCAGGCGTCCAGTAAGTAACTTTACACTGAATAAATATTTGTACTTAACGTTAGACTGAATTTATCAAAATGTTTATTTAAAAGGTGTAAATGTTTTTTAAAACGTATATATTTATACACAAACACACAACATATATAAAAACATTGAATACGCGTTGTATGATATGTCTGAGGGAAATTTAAGTGAAGCAGTCACTTAATTAAGCCATAAAACGTTTTTTATGTGTGTAAACTTCTGCAATTGTCCCGTAAAGTAAAGAAGACGACATTAAACATGACTAACAACAAGCCACGGCCCCTCTTTTCAAACGGGACGGATTAACGTCACACGGCATTTAAAATATACTTTTCTTTCTCCATCAGGGTGTGGCCAAAGGTGCTTTGTCATCATTGCAAGCTTTCAGATGCAACCCAGTCAGTTCTTCCAAGGCACCAAACACTAGACTGCTCCACTGCAACTACATACTGTGTGTAAACTACTGTGTAGTTTATTGTTTTCATTCCAGGTAATGTGTAAATGTTTAGAGTTTTTACTACAATTATAATGTGCTTTACTGTTCTCAGTGGCATCTACACTAATATTCGTCTGTTTCATTCTTATTCTGAGGTGAATGTAGTCCGTATGCAGATCAGATGGTCACTGCAGTCACCCAGATCCAGTCCGTGTCCAGATCAGAAGGTCACTGCAGTCACCCAGATCCAGTCCGTGTCCAGATCAGATGGTCACTGCAGTCACCCAGATCCAGTCCGTGTCCAGATCAGATGGTGGATCAGCACCTAGAGACAACCTCGACAGCCCTGAATGTCTGCGGAGACCATGTCAGCTAGACGAGCTCCAGAGACAGATCCCCTCTAAAGACCTTGTTAGCCATTGGGACAAGACCACGAAAACCAGACAAGACCACATGAACCAGACAAGTCCTCTGCTCAATCTGACCTGTGTTGCAGCCTAGAATTAAACCACGCTATGCTGGTTTCGTTTGGCCAGAGGAGAACTGCCCCCCGACTGTGCCTGATTGTTTCCAAGGTTTTCTACTCAGTTTCTGCCGCCTTGGGAGGATCGTGAGCGGACACGCTGCCTCGGGGGATTTGTGACCAGACATCGCCTTGAGAGGATCGTGAGCGGACACCGCCGCCTTGCGTCTCAGCCCAGGGCACCCAAAGAAAGACCCCGAGAATCTGGAAGTGGCCGGCACGATCCGAGGAGGTTCTGGAGCAACAGCCCAAACTGGTAGGGGGGCACCCTCCCGCAGTTCCACCTCCTTCAAATAGATGACGTGGTCGACCATCTCCCAATAGGACCACGTATCTAGCTCCCCCAGCTCCTCCCGGGTTGACAGGCTCGTCCAGGCCCGCTAGAAACAGTTGGATGAGGGTGCGCCCTCCAATCCCTAGCCCCTGACCTGCATCAAAGAGGTCTGGGGTTTGGTTCCTCTGTCAACCGGGAGCTGGGTATAAGAAAATTCCCATTGCCGCTGAGTCTTCAAGTGGCTCTTTTGTACTGTCACGGAATGGGCGAGACAAAGACTCAAATGCAGGCAAACGGGGTCTTTTATTTATAAATCACAAAAATAAACATAAACACAACTGAAACTAGAGGTCTGTGCGGGACTGATTTTTTATTGTTTTCCACACGTTTTAGGCGCAACATGTGAACGGCTCCGCTACTATTTGAATCTTCTGCTTTTTGAGTGCGGAAGTGTGATAAAGGCTTAAAAGGTTTTTTTAAGCAATCAGAAATTTGAGGCTACGCCACTGGCCTGAACGTCTTCCGCGGAGCCATGTGAGGGATGTTTTATTACAGATGTGAAAACTAACACCCACTTACACCCAGTGAAAGGCTTGGAGGGGCCAAGACCATTTTTAATATAACTCCTATTGGATTCGTCTGAAAGAAGAAAGTCACATACACCTTGGATGCTTCGAGGGTGAGCAAAACACAGGCTAATTTTCATTTTTGGGTGAACTAACCATTTAATACTTAGCCTGGTAATACCAAACTCTGCTACTATGCTTTGCTTCGTAGACAGAGTCTGGAAGGGCATAATTGCCAAACGTTTACTTTCTCGTGGGCAAATCATTGGTGTACCCATGAGCCAATCACATAACGTTTGGTTATGACATATGTTATGCGCCGGTTCAGCCGCCTCGAACTTCTGCTGTAAACACAGGTATGCGGCGAAAATAAAACCATCAAGCGAAATCCCAGAGTGAAGATGGCTGTGAACGACTTTTGCAGATTATGTGAAGTAAATCCACGCATCCACAATTATCACTTTGCCGGACTTTGGCCTCCCCAGTTTCTTGCTGATGATCGGTAACAGTTGATAAATTAAACTTTTCCCAAAACCTGTCGGGAGTAGGGCCACAACATCACGTCCATTCAAAATGTGAACCAAACACTCTTCTTGTTCGGGCTTCAGTTGGCAAATGCCGGGAATATTCTCCACACCAGAGCGAATAGCATCCCATGTCTCCATGTCCGCTGTCGTTTTAGATTTCCTCACCTAAACTACAATCTTAAATTTGGTGCTTAGTGTCTACGTCACAGCTCTCAGCCCGCCATCTGTTCGTTGATTGGCCGGCTGCTGCGGAGCCGGAGATAAACTGGGAGATGGTTTGCTATATCAGACTGAGTACAGAAGCGAACTGAAATTGAGCGGAAGTATGAAGTCTGACATAGTCAGGCTATTTAATACTGTGTTGTTACCTGAATGATCCACAGCTGTGTTTTTTGTTTGTTCATGAGTCCCTTGTTTATCCTGTTAAACTGCCCGCTGTTCTTCAGAAAAATCCTTCAGGTCCCACAAACATTTTTGTGCATTTTGTATGATGATTGATGATTTTGGTCAAATAATTAACATTTTGCAGATTCTGAAAGGGGGGTGTAAACTTTTGACCTCAACTCTAACCCTTTAAATAATACATTTGGCAAAATCTTGCACTAGAGGAACAGCTTTTCTACATCACATAATGTATAAAAATACATGCTGGTTCCTTCCAGGTTTTTTCAACAATGAGTTAGAAACTCTTCCTCTGTTCATGCACATGGGTCATGAACAGTCCACAAAGCCTGAGGGGCAAGTATTTTGTTCGCCTGGTCTCCACGGTAACATGGCTTATTTGATCTGCTTGCATGGATGCTGTGATTCATGCCATGTTCCGATATCCTGATCTTGTCATACACTGGTGACGTCAGGCCTGTTAACAGCAGAACAGCATCATCCTTGTACAATGTCAAAGCAGGCCTACATTAAGCAGAGCACGCAGCAGGTCTTGCCACTTGTGATGGGAATTCTGGCTTTTTAGTAAGCCAGATCCTTCGGTTCAGCTCAGCTATATATTTTGGTTCACCAATGATTCTTGATGTCTGGCTTTTATAATTAAAATTTTTTAGAAATGGTTTGACCTATGATTGGTGTATGTTTAAATATATCACTTAAAGAGTACAATTTCCAGAATAACACATTGTGTTTGGTGTAAAAATCTTAAAAAATGTAAAACCATCAAATCAAACATTATAAACATTATCATTGAACATTTATAGTGAACTATCCAAAAAAAAAAAAAAAAAAACACCCCAATGCAAACACTCACACATCAAAGCAGCATCCAAAAGTTCTGAAAGTGATATAGTTAATTTCTTGAATTCCATTGTGATGTTTTTCCAAGGAACAAATAATAATAATTTAGGTCAGTCAGCCAGCTTTCCATTTCACCTCTCAAAGGCCAGCTGTACCAGAACCTTCACCATCATCACAAGAAAAAAAAAAAAAAAAAAAAAAAAAGGGAAAGTTGACGCAATATACTGATGCAATGGAGTTGCTGAGTTATTTTAGTACATTGCATAAAGAAGTAATCTCCTTTTGGTTATGATCTTGGATTCTGTGTTCTTTTGTACTTTCTGAGCAAATGGATTTGAATATACTGGAACATTGTAAGTAACAACTGCATAAACATTCATGTTAATCTATACATACAATTCATTCATTGTTAATACTCATTCATTACTTTTTGTATGAAATAAAGTCTAGCTGCATACAGTCATAACAAAACCCACTGTAAGCTATCTCAACAGTCCACGCCTGACGTTCACATGATTAAATTTCAAGCAAAAATCCCAGGAAAACTGACCTTTTTTTGGGAAAACGAGCTTTGTCACAGAAATCAGTCTTGGATATGCTGCTATGTGGAATGACCCTAATGTTAATATTTCAGTCATATGATTTAGATAAATAAAAAAATAATACTACTTAAAAAAAAATTCTGACTTTGATCAGGTTTTGCTAACATCATGGGAACTAAATGTGCCCACAAGGACAGTAAATAAATCATTAAGAAATATGAGGAAAATATGACTTAATCAACATACAAAATAATGATTTAATGTAATATTAATATGCAAATACATTTGTGGTGGTGAGATTTTGAATAAGGGGATATAAAATATCCTAAGCTCATACACAGTAGACATCAATGGGAAGTCACATGCAATGGGCATTTGTGTACACCTTTCAAATGAATAGAATTCTTTGCCTTTGCATTTATATTTCACAACAACGTTAAATCTAGTTATTAGTCTATTATTATTATTATTATTAGGCTATTATTTAAAACTTTCAAAGAATTTGACGTGTCTAATGCAGCTTATGGGGATAGCTTATGTGTGAGCACGTGAGGTCATATGCTCAGAAGTTTGACGCCCATTTGTGCCTTTACATTCAGACTAGCAAATCACGAATCAGTTTCCGCCGTTTGCATGACTGTAACGCATTATTCAATTACACCCCATAAAAGGGTGTTACATGTGTAAAACACAATAGAGCGCGTGCTCAAACTAAATACCGACGTGTTCAATTGGACACAGTGATAGTGGAGGGCTCCTATAAATGCCACGCTGAGTGGGAGAGACTTAGACTGCAACTGAATCTCAACTCAGAAGCACTACGACGATCAATAGCCTACCTGGGAAGCGGTTGCAGTTCTGAAATACTACTATAGGCTATATCTGTTTGCTTTACGACTGTACTTTTAAATAAGCAATAACAGCCTATTAAAAATTTATTCTCTTCTATTTAGTCATTTAAAGTACGTTCGATGGAATACCAAAAGGCGGCAGAATTGAACGGTTTGTGCAATGGCAAAATTGTCACAGAGTATCTCTGCCGCAACGGCTTTAGCGAGCTGACAGTCGATTCGAAAAAAGTCGCTGTCCAGCACGAAAACGAGACATCCCGGAAAGAGGCAGAGGATGAGTCGCGGTTACCTGCTCTGGAGGCGGCGTACACAACCATCCTGCGAGGTCTGGGAGAAAACACCGACCGGCAGGGGCTCCTCAAAACCCCGCTCCGTGCCGCGAAGGCGATGCAGTTCCTGACCAAAGGCTACCACGAGACCATCTTCGGTAAGTATTAGGCTGTTGTTGTTGTTGTTGTTATTATGCAGAAAATAATTACATTATACAATTTCACCTGATTTTTGGAATTTTGTTTTAAATATTGGGGTTTCAAACAACGTTTTAGTAGGAAATTACAAGTTAGTCAACAGAAATCAGTTTAACCGGAGGAGGTTACAATAGCAACAGCAGCTACGCAGCTTGAACACTTCCAGCTAGAATAAGCTACTTCTTATTTTTCTTATGAGCTATTACTCTTTTTATACTCTACTGTTTATTTCTTTATTATAGCTTTACAAAACACAAACACACCACAGAATATAAAATATACTGTGTATAAAGTTATGTTGCGCGAGAAATGTTATTTCTTTCTATTTTTTAATATATAGTTTCACTGTTTATTTTATTAATCCCTTCAGACCTGTTTTTTTTTTTCACTGAGCATTTTTAGTTCTCAATAGTTCTTACCTCATCGACAAACTGGGTTTTATAAGTTACATTTATGGGTATGAATGTAGCTATAATTATGATTACATCATTCTGATCCAGTCATTTGATCCAGTTTGGGCAGTCACATAATACTAAAAATAATTTTACCCATGGTGTGTTTGACAATTCCACTACGTTGGTGAGGTATTGCATAAAATAGCCTACTTATACCTCATTCTTGAATTGCTCAATTAGTGTGCAACAGATGCTGAAAGCACCAGCTTCAATAGTCTGATTGGTGTGAAGGACTACTTAAACTAATCACACTTTCTCCTGAACTGACCTGAGAAGGCTTTTAATGCATATTGTTTTCAAAGTTCTTTTACAAACCCTTTCATATTTTTATTTTGTGTAAACCCCATCAGAATTACGTGTTAAGTAATTAACTTTTGTATATTTGTTTTTCTTATTCCACAGATGTCCTTAATGATGCCATCTTTGATGAAGACCACGAGGAGCTAGTTATTGTGAAAGATATTGACATGTTTTCACTTTGTGAACATCATCTAGTACCATTTTTTGGCAAGGTATGTCTCAATATCTGCTGATAAAGTCAATGAAAGATGCTTTTAGCCACTCAGTTTATGTTATGCTTGATGTTGCACTGCTATGCAAGGCGGTTTCATGGGTTGTAAGGGAATCATTTATGCATACATTTGTCTGGGCCTGGGAGAGTGTTGCTTGCTGGGAGGTCAATGGGTTATTTTCAATGAGCTGTAGTGCATAAGAAATACATGTTTTTATGTTAATTAATCTGTAGGTTCATATAGGATATCTGCCAAGTAAAAAGGTTGTTGGCCTCAGTAAGCTTGCAAGGTGAGTATACAACTTGCAAACACACACACACACACACACACACACACACACACACACACACACACACACACACACACAGACAAAATTTAGTGTGCCAGTCTCAGACGGACGGTAAAGGGCCTTGTTCTCACATCAGAGTGGGTCTGAAAAAGAGAATGTATTAGTTACAAGTGGCTGAGTTCTTCTGTTATCACAGCCCATTCACTTGAGGCTTAGATCGAAAGCCAGGCACAGTATCCTGTCCCATCTGAAAAACGCCAGACTAGCTGACTTCTGGCGCTGAGGAAATCCCCCTCAACTCCCACCTCCACTGTGGGGTGGTTGTGGGAACCATTAACATTGCAATCCTCACAAAATATCATGTGCAGCCTGGTGTTTCCTTTGCCTGAGTAAAATAAACCAAACTTCATGAGACACCTTTCATCAGTCCCATTGATATCTATTATGATATCTATCATTGATATCTTATCATAAAATTGTCTAGAATATTTACCATTTAAATATATAGTTCTATACAATATGTATTGTCATTCTTTGAGAAGGAAATAGCTACTTATTGAATTGGTTTTTTGATAAGTGTTACGTGTTTGGTGTTTTTTTTTAACTTACGTGCTGTGCATTTTTGTCCCTCTTAGGATTGTTGAAATCTACAGTCGCAGACTGCAAGGTAACTATCACAACTGTCTTATTATTTAGATATCTAAAAAGGGAGATAGACCTATATTAATTTTCAAAAAACAGGGTAGAGTTATTTATATATGTTTAAAGAAATTAATACTTTTATTCAGCAAGGATGCATTACATTGATCAAAAGTGAAAATAGAAAACAGTTTATTTGAATTTTAATATTTTACAATATCACTATTTTTTCTATTTTTTGAACAATAAATGGTTTAAAATTAAAGTAGGTTAGAGGTTTTTTTTTTTTAAACATTGAAAATCTTACATACCCACAACTTTTTAAACAGTAGAATTGCAGATGTTACTTATATAGTAACGTTATACGTAGTCCTGTATAACATTTATTTTCGGCATTAGCATCTCTCGGTCTCAACCTCAGAATTTACTGTTGAATCCATGCTGCACCTCACCTTCAGTGTTTTACTGTTAATTTTGTTTATTACAGTCCAAGAGCGCCTAACAAAGCAAATAGCAATGGCAATCTCCGAGGCCTTGCAGCCCGTCGGTGTGGCAGTTGTCATCGAGGCAGCGTAAGTATTTCAAAGATAAAACAATCATTTCATTGGAATATATCCTAGCCTTCTTTCTCATAAACCCGTTTCTTAAAACAGATCAATGCGATTAGATTTCATGTAACTTTAAAGCTCAGAATACAGTAGAGTCATTCAGCTGCTTCTTACAGTGGCTGTCATGGTTGATGAATTATTTCTACAATAATATGCATGAAAATTTGTATTTTAAATGTTATTTGTGGCCTGAATGGACGTTTGTTGTTGCAGTCACATGTGTATGGTCATGCGTGGAGTGCAGAAGATGAACAGTCGTACTGTGACCAGCGCCATGCTGGGTGTGTTCAGAGAGGATCCAAAAGCTCGAGAAGAGTTCCTGGCCCTGACCAAAGGTGGACAGTGATCACACTTCCATCCCTGCTCCAACTCCATCAGTGTGTTTACAGCCAAACAGGTCAATGAATATTCTCTACATTTGAATACCATGGTGCTAAGAGAATCTCACTGAGCCAGAGTTGTAGATCTTTCCACCAGCTACTGAGACTCAGCCTACCGCTGAAACTCAGGGGTCTTCACTGTTTGCATATAGAAAATGTGAATATCAAAGGATCAGTGTTTCATGAACTACTAGTTTTGAGAAAAAGCCTTTGAGAAACTAACACTGAATGGCCAAACATTCACACAGCTGCCTTAAAACTGATATTTCTATTATATTACTTCTGTTATTAACAATTACTAAATTAACATATTGCCTCAGACACTTGTCTAACCTTATGACTTTTTACAAAATGAAAATACTAGAACTAATTTGTATATAACTTTAAAAGAAATACATTTTTGTCATATATTCTGATTAGATATCATATTTAAGAGGTCATAAGCAAACATGATGTATAATTTATAATTATATAAGTCAATGAAATGTTTCTTGTGACATTACTGTGTGGCATAATGGTAATTATATATGGTTGGAAATAAACAACATTGCCATTAGGATATTGTCACTTTATTACATAATATATAGAACTGAATTGTATAAGAAATCAAAACAAATGTCAACTATGCCAACTGCAACAATAAAGCACCATTATGAGATGCATTTGTCTTTGCTTTTTTATGCAAATAAATGATTTCTGCAAAATGTTTTATTTTTCAATAAATATTTACAGATGTAAAAACAGTCTCACGTTGTAATAGGTGTCCTGGAGAAATCTTAATTTAATTTACATTAAGGAAATTATATTATACAGAATCTAAGTATTGCTATGTTGTGACTTCTCACACTTAAAACATGGGAAAAACACACACATACTGTAAGAGGACCCACAAAGATTATTCTCTACAAACCCTATTATCATACAATTATGTGGGTCCAAGAGAAATGAAATTCCAAATGATCACTGAAAAAAGAAAACAACAGATCTCCAGAAAACATCTGGAACAGTGTTGACAAAAAGAACCAGTGACAGAAGAATATGAAGTGAAAACAGATTACTAAAAACATCACTGTACACTGAACTTGTAGCGGTCTTATATTTGTATGTCACTGTCTATTTGTTTCATATTTACATTAGATTCTGTAATACTGACACTGCCTTGAAAACAGTAGAGGAAATATCACTTTGAACAAGATAGATTCATATTTTTTTCACTGGGAAGAGGAAACATTTAAAAATCAAAGTCTAGAATTTAGTAAGATCTAATGGCTAAATAAGTTAAAAAAAAAAGGGCAATAAATTGCCATGAAGAGAACTTATTTTAATTAAAAGGCCTAACCACTGTCATCATGTTCGGTAGTATTAAAAATGATAAATTATTTCCTAAAAAAAAAAACAATTTCAAAATGCTCCAGCAAATGTACTCAAAGCATCTACATTGTCCAAACAGTACAAGCCAATATATTGCTCTAGGGTTGTTTAGTGAGAGAAAAATACCACTGACATATTTTATATAAATACAGTCATAAACTAGTGCACTCCTTTCGCCGCAAACTAAACTTTTGTGAACTCAAGTGATCATTCTCAACACTAGGAAGAGTCAACACAGACATCCCCTTCTCATCGAATCTCAGACAAATCTCTATCAACCAATAATAAAATCAAACTGAGGTTTGTTTGTAGTTCTTGGTGTCAAGAACCTTCTTCCCACACATGGCACAAATTCCTGTAAAAGCAGAAAAAGAGGGGTGGTGAGAACAAACATATGCGTCATGTGACAGAAACAAGAGCACCCAAGCATTCCCTTGCTATCCATCTCACCTTTTTTGTAAGCACATCCCTGACAGTAATGTGAACCGGACTGATGGACAGAGCTTTTGCATATTCTGCATGTGGCAAATCCAGATTTCCCATAAGGATCAAACCTGTCAAAATTGTACACACGTTGTTATTACACTACTATAACTTACAAATCTAATCGTGTTACAGGACTATGATGGTGAAGCATAAAATTCCAAGCAACAAACCTGGCTTTTTTTGATGTCAGCATTTTATTTTCATTAAGCTTTCGACCACCACTCTCTGTAATACAACGGTTTTCAGTTTAGTATTCAGTAATGACGAAGCATAAATGCAAATATATAAAAGAGTAATAGACATAAAACGTTATTTAATCTTTAAAACGACTACCTGTTGTGTTTCTAGCCCCATCTTTCCAGGTATCAGGCGTGATGACTCGCCCCAGCTTCTTCTCGCCTGCGGAGGCCATCAAAACAAACCTAACGTTAATTCACAAAAGTCCGATAGCCCACAAACTTCATGTTTGATTGACGAATACACCGCATATTAATGTTTAACATCGTAGAGAGTGAGAGAGAGAGAGCTACAAGCGACGTTTATATTTATAGCACACTGTTTTGTTGTTTCTCTCGCTGATCTTGCTAGCGAGCCAAAGCTATTGAATTATTACATACGAACTGCAATATTAATGGCGTAGACATATTGGTGTAAAACGAATAACCCTTTGATATATACAATATGACTTATAACGTAACTACTTACACTTCTCGCAAACCATCTTCAAATGTGTCAGAAAATCGTAGCTAACACGACTAGATAGTTCTCAGTTGTTATAAAACGAAGCTAGAAACACTGCTTAGTTTTGAGACTTATAATGATACGTTGTCAAAATAAAAGTCCTAACAAATACCGCTCAGTATAGTTGTCAAAGTCTATAGTCTTTGGAGGCATTTAGCGAGGAACTAAAAATTGTGTGCAGCAACTGTGGATACTACTACCACTACTAATATAAATAATAATAATAATTAAATTGTTTTATTATTAGAATCTTTTATTATGTGTTGTTTAGATGAGAGTGATTGTTGGTGACTTCATTGTACCGGAAGTACACGGCAGGCATGTATTGTAAATAAACTGTTCGACTTTTACCTTTATTTGTAGTCTTGTGGCATTCGGATTAGAAAGGGTACGATTGTAATTTGTACATATTTAAGTGCTCGATGAATCTGGTAAAGCATTAGTTTACGATTTTTTATTTGTGGATATAAACTTTAACTAGGCACACCACTCTATTGGTAAGTCTTTAACGTTATTTCAAAGTAAATTGAATTAATCGTTAAATTAATCACTTATTTTAGCTGTGTGCAATATAGTTTCCTTTGCCTTTATTTCCATAACTGGAGATTGCCCGTCTCATTATTACTTTGGGTACTTTTCTTTTGGGTGTTTTGTGTCCTTTTTTGACCTTATATGAAATTATTTTCATTTAAGACACGCAACTTTTCTTTTGGAATTGTTTATTAATCCTATCCCTGCTAAAAACAACAACAACAGAAGCCCAAAAGAAACCATCACAGAAATTCTAATGGTTTTCATTAAAATACCATTATAAACCATTACCTTTTTTCCAGTAAAACCATTACAAAATTCCTTTTTGTAGTGTGTTTTGGGCATTTTTCCAATAGGATTTAACATCCCACCAATAGAATCCATCACATACCAGTAGACACCATTATAGTTTCCATTAAAACCAATACAATTCCCATTAAAACCATTACATTTTCTACTGTGTTTTGGGCAGGGTTCTATTGGTTTTTTCAGCAGGGATTGATTTACTTTCATTGTACTTTATCAGGTACCGCCATTTAACCTCCATAATGTGGGATGTTGAGATCAGGGGCATGGCATCAGCTCATGCCATTATTGCCTCCTCCATCTTCATGGCAACTGTGATGCCTGCTGTCTTTGTGGAAAACTTCTCTGTTTACGGGACCCACATGGTTTGGCTGTATTGTGTAGCTGGATCTGTTGTTGTGGTCAACATTGCAGTGTTTTGGCTTCTTGGCATCAGCCCACCAACAAAGAAGAACACACTGAGCTACAAGGTATAGATGCGCAAAATGTTCTCCAATGATACACAAAAATAATCGTTGACCTTCATAATTTGAGTTTCATTTGTTATTTCTTTGACAGCTCAACAGATTGTTCAAATCCTGTCTGTACTTTGTACTGTCATGCCTCTTTTTTCATACTGTGGTGGTACTATACGGAGCACCTTTGCTTGAGTAAGTATGTGTTTGTTTGTTTATTTGTTGTCCCAAAATATAAAACACCAATGTATAAGTCATACCTCACATTGTAGGTCAGCTCTGGAGACATTTTCTCTGGCCGTGCTGCTGTCCACACTCACTACATTGAGATGTCTCTGTATCCTGGGTCCTAATGTGCAGGCTTGGATCCGAGTTTTCAGCAGAGATGGGTAAGTGCAGGATAAACTCTCTACATGAACCACCACTTGAATTATTCCCTCCTCCCTTTATGGTGTGGAAGAGTTTTGTGAGGAGTTGTTCCACAGATACAGTCCTCAGTGGCTGTAATCCACTAGATGGAGACCTTGTCCAACTTTGATGAATGTGAGCACCAGTTCTCATAGAATTTCACATACAAGGGATTATTGTAGGATGAACACCTTATATCTGGAATAGATGAAGCAAAACCATTTTGGAATGACAATTGCAATGCTCAAATCCCCATATATGAGTAACTGGAGTTAATTGTGGCTTAATGCTCTCAGACTCGGATCAAATCCGTTTTTTTTCCTTTTTCATCAGTGTAGGGTGGGGCCGGAGGGTCTTGTTTTCTGAGTGTATATATATATATCACCATTTAAATAATATAATCAGTAAAGCATCTCTGTATGAATCATTTTAGCTTAAATTAACTTCAAACTAACTGAAGTGTTTTGAAACAAGACCACAGAATGTTTGGACTATCATTTAATGATGTTCCAATGGTATGAATGGTCAGAGATTCTGTGTGTTGTTTATACAGCTGCAGTATCTCTGCTTAAGCACTGCAGAAAATTTGTCTCTCGAATGTAAATGCGTAGCTGTTTTCATCGAACATTCATAGTCCTCTTGTATACTATATCATTGCACTGTATACCAGCCTCATGTTTAATACCCTACATACAGTTTTGTTTTTATTAATATAATGTTTAATATACACTACCATTCAAAAGTTTGGTGTCAGTAAGATTTATGTTTTTGAAAGAAGTCTCATATGTTTGCCAAGGCTGCATATTAAGGTGCATCTTAAAAAATAAGAGTATTGTGACGTGGAAAAAGTTTTTTTATTGTACTTTATTTCAAAAAGTGAAAATTTCATATATTCTGGATTCATTACATGTAAAGTAAAACATTTCAAAAGTTTTTTTGTTTTAATTTTGATGATTAGAGCTTACTGCTCATGAAAGTCAAAAATCCAGTATCTCAAAATATGAGAATATTTCCTAATATCAATAAAAAAAGCATTTGCAAAACAGAAAAGTTCAAGTTCTTTAAAGTATGTTCATTTATGCACTCAATACTTGGTCGGGGCTCCTTTAGCACAAATTCCAGCATCAGTGAGGTGTGGCATGGAAGCGATCAGCCTGTGGCACTGCTGAGGCACTGTTGAACCTTCAGCTCCTCTGTATTGTTGGATCCACTGTTTCTCATCTTTCTCTTGAAAAGATTCTATATGGGGTTCAGGTTAGGCGAGTTGGCTGGCCAATCAAGCACAGTAATATCATGGTCAGCAAACTGCTTGGAAGTGGTTTTGGCACTGTGGGCAGGTGCTGAAGTCCTGCTGAAAAAGGAAGTCAGCATTTCCATAAAGCTTGTCAGCAGATGGAGACGGCTACATTGACTTTGGACTTGATAAAATACAATGGACCAACACCAGCAGACGTCACCCAAAATCATCATTGACTTCGGAAACTTCACACTGAACTTCAAGCAGCTTGGATTCTGTGCCTCTCCAGTCTTCCTCCAGACTCAAGACCTTGATTTCCAAATGAAATGCAATATTTACTTTTATCTGAAAAGAGGACTCCAGCTACAGTCCACTCCTTGTGAAGCTCTCCTAAGTGTTTGAATCAGCTTTGCTTGACGGTATTCTCAAGCCTGCGGTCTTCCCTGTTGCTATTGCACCTTTTCCTACCCAGTTGCTTCCTTCCAGTCAATTTTGCCTTTAATATGCTTTGATACAGCACTCTGTGAACAGCCTCCCCATTCAGTAATGACCTTCTGTGACTTACCCTCTTTGTGGAGGGTGTCAATGATTGTCTTCTGGATCATTGCCAAGTCAGCAGTCTTCCCCATCATTGTGGTTTCAAAGAACAAGAGATACTCCAAATTTATACTGTAGGGATGGTCATTTAATGAAGCTCAAATGTAAATATTCTAATATTTTGAGATACTGGATTTTTGACTTTCATGAGCTGTAAGCTCTAATCATCCAAATTAAAACAAAAAACTTTTGAAATGTTTTACTTTACATGTAATGAATTTAGAATATATGAAAGTTTCACTTTTTGAAATGTTACAATAAAAAAAAGAACTCTTTCACGATATTCAAATTTTTTGATCGAAAAACAGAAAAGTGGAATATTGTTATTAAATATTATTTATAACCATTTTCTATTTGGATATTTTAAAATGTTTTATTCCTGTAATGGAAAATCTCAAAAACATTATAATAGTGTTTTAATAAACAGCTTTGCTGCTTGCTATTTTTGTGGAAACCATGATACCTTTTTCAAGATATTTTGATGAATAGAAAGTTCAAAAGAAGAGCATAATATAAAAGTCTTTGCTGTCACTTTTGGTCAATTAAATACATCATTTTCTGTATTCAAGAGCACTGGTTGTATGTTGTTCATGTTAATTTGTTATCAGCAATGTTATGATGTTATTGTTAAGCATGTGTGATTTTTCAGGGCGATGTCAGTGTGGGACACCTCTCTTCAGATTACCACTGGCTGTAGTGTGATTGGGGCCTGGCTAGGAGCTTTTCCTATTCCTCTCGACTGGGACAGACCCTGGCAGGTTAGTGTCGTTACACTATTGCAATAGCACAATGGCAACTGCTCTCAGAAATTCCAGTCATTTCAATAGAAATATCAATTAGCAGTTAACGTACATGCTTCTGGCTCATTGAGATGTGGTGCTTAGTTGGGTGATGCAGGTTTGAGTCTGGCCTGTAGCACATCTCCATTATATGTGTTTAGTAAAGCAAAAGAAGCCTCTCAAAACTGTGTCGCTTAATGAGAACATTGGTTAGTTCCATAGTTATGCTCAGTGAAGAGCAGATTTCTGCCGTGGCAGCAGGTTTTCAGTAGAAGGTTCCTTGTTTCGGAGCTCTGGCTCTTATTCTGCATTAAACCTCAGAAAGGAGGAACATGCCAGAGAAATTGCTTTGTATAAATATTTTGGTTTTTGTTTAACTTTTAGTTTTATGTTTGTGCTCTCTGTTTATAACATTTTACATATATTTATTCAAATTCATTCTTCTCGGTTTGCAAAAAAAAAAAACCCATCTATTTTTGTCCATCACGCCTAGTTATTATGCTTCTTAAAAAGGGATAGTTTGACAAAAAATTAATTTACTCATTCTCATTGAAAAACCTGGGATTTTTCTAATGCACAAAACAAAAGGGGATTTTAATGTTCTGTTTATGGCCATATAATGAAAGCAAGTGGGGTCCAATGTTGCTTTAGACCCTACTGACCTTCATTGTATGGGGAAAAAAAATAAAATAATATATATATATTTTTTTTTATTCAATAGTATTTTTGAAATGCATCTCTTATGCTCACCAAAGCTGAATTTATTTAATCAAAATACAGTAAAACAGTAATACTGTGAAACATTTTTACAATTTAAAATAACTTTTTTCCCCGAATATAATATATTTTGAAATGTAATTTATTCCTGTGATGGCAAAGCTGAATTTTCAGCATCATTACATTAGACAGTGTCACATAACTCAGAAATCATACTAAACATTAGATTTCCATTACAAATTCATGCAGTTCTTACTATTCATCAGAATTCTGATTACAAAGTTATCATTGTTTCCCCAAAAATATTAAGCAGAAAAATTAGTTTTCAACACAGATAATAATCAGAACCATTATTAATAATTGAGCACTGATAATATCTGAGCTCCAAATCAGCATATCAAAATGATTTCTGCAAGGATCATGTGACACTTAAGATTGGTGTAATGACTGGTGAAAATTCAGCTTTGCCATCGCAGGAATAAATGATATATTAAAATACATAAGTTATTTTAAATTAGAATAATATTTCACAGGATTACAGTTTTGTGATCAAATAAATGCAGGCTTGATCAGCATAAGAGACTTTTCAAAATATTAAAAAATAGAAAGAAGTCATTATACTAGGGATCATTGTCAAATAGAAAACAATTGATTTGTAGTTAACACTAAAAACCCTTTTAGACAATATACACATCATCTCAACCAATAAATCATGTAGGATAGTCATAGACAGGTTTTGTTGGGAATGAACCAATCTTCATGAAAAATTTAATGTTCTCAAAGCATAGAAAGACTGCACTGGTACTTCAATTATTCATGTGTTGTACAGAGACATTGATCAGAGGCCAGTGTTTGCCCTCGTTTTGCCCTCAAAATGTCACACTGAAGTCTCCCATGTGTGCTTTTTGACACGCTGTCTACACACAGATGTCTAGACGAGAGCAGAGAGATGAGACCGATTCATTATGGGAGAGAGGAGGCTGTAGGGAGGGGAGAGAGGCTGCCGTACAGTGATTCCTCAACACATGATGATGGGAGTGTGAACTAACGAGGAACTCTGGGGTGGTTCAGTCCAGATGTCTATAGCTTTAGAGAATGGAAGAGAGGAGTGACTCATACAGACGCGCTCCTTCTAATTGCCATGACACTCTTGAAATATTGCAGCTCATATTATGGTCTTGAGATAATTGAATAATCAATTTTGCTGACTTTTTTTTTTTTTTTTTTAATTCTGAGACACAAATTTTCAGTCATTCAGAGGTCAAGTATGAAGGGAAGAACTCTCTGTACAATACAGAGAGAAATTAGTGCTGATCTCTCTCTCTCATGGCCAAAAATATCGGCACTCTTGGTAAATATGATCAAAGAAGGCTGTGAAAATGAATCTGCATTGTGCTTTTGATCTTTTATTTTAAAAAAATTCACAAAAATCTAACCTATCATTGGATAAGAATTTAAAATTCTCAAATACACGTTGGACACAATTATTGGCACCCCTAGAAATTCTTATGAGTATAATATCTCTGAAGTATATTCCCTTTCATATTTACAATTTTGAGCTCTGCAGGGTGATTATGAACATGAAATTATCCAGCCATGGCTTCCTGTTTCACAGAAATCTAAATAGGAAGGAAAACAAAGCCCAAATTCCCATAATCATCCAATCAAAACCAAAGAATATATTTCTGATGTGCAGCAAAATATAATTGAGCTTCACAAATTAGTGAAGTGGCTTTAAGAAAAGAGCTAGAGTAGTGAAAATTCCCATTTCCACCATCAGGGCAATAATTAAGAATTTCCAATCAACATAAAATGTTACGAAACTGCCTGGAAGAGGACGTGTGTTTATATCGTCCTAATGCACGGTGAGAAGGAGAGTTTGAGTGGCTAAAGACTCTCCAAGGACCACAGCTGGAGAACTGCAGAAAATAGTTGAGTCTCGGGGTCAGAAAAAAAAAAAAGGTCAAACAGCACCTACATCGCCACATGTTGTTTGGGAGGGTTTCAATAAAATTTCTCCTCGCTCATCCAAAAACAAACTCCAGCATATTCAGTTATCAGACACGACTGGAACTTCAGATGGGACTGGCTTCTATGGTCAGATGAAACTGTTGGTCAGCTGTTAAACTGGCAAATGGAGGTTTCAAAAAGTATAATTAATTGTTAATCGTTAATTGTGTCTAACGTGTATTTGAGAAAAACATTTATTTCATAATGATATTTCTCCCCATTTTAAATTTCTATAATCCAATGAAAGGTTAGATTTTCGTGAATTTTTCAAATAAAAGATCAAAAGGATTAACAATGCAGATTAATTTTCACAGCCTTCTTTGATCATATTTACCAAGGGTGCCGATATTTGTGGCCATGACTGTATATATATTTATATTCAAAAGTTTAGGGTCATTATTATTATTATTTTATTAATATAAATTAATACTTTTATTCAGAAATTATGCATGGCATTGATCAAATCTACATTATATTTTAAATATGTGCTATTATTTTAAACTTTCTTTGATGTAAAGCAGTGATCCTCAAATCTGGCTTGCGAGATCCACTTTCATGCAGAGTTTAACTCCAACTCTGATCAAACTCACTTACCTGTGATTTTCTAATGATCCTGAAGACACTGATTAGCATGCTCAGGTGTGTTTGATTAGGGTCAGAGCTAAACTCTGCAGGAAAGTGGATCTCGTGAGCCAGATTTGAGTATCCCTGATGTAAAGGATCACAAAAAAAATTGTTTCCACAAAAAAAAAAAAAAAAAAACTATTTTCAGCATTGATTAGAAATGTTGCACCAAATCAGAATATTAGAATGATTTCTGAAGGATCATGTGACACTGAAGACTGGAGTGATGATGCTGAAAATTCAGCATTGCCATCACAGAAATAAATTACATTTAAAATATAAAACCTTTATTTTAAATAATAATTATTGCATTAATATTACATGTGTTTTTACCATATTTTCCATAAAATAAAAATGCAGACTTGGTAAGCACAAGATATGTTTTTCAAAACATTCTTACTGACCCCAAACCTTTGAACGGTGTCATTAATTGGTATAATATAAGAATTATTTTTCTTAATATAACAGAAAAATAATTGCATATTTTAATTTATGTGCAAGACTGAAATAAGGCATTCAAATCTATATGAAGCAACAAGACTAAATAAAAAAAATAAAAAAAAGGCAAATTTTGAAAAACCTGTTTTATACTCAGTAAAGATTTTGAGGCAAGTCATTAAATTTACATTTTGTTTATCCACTGCGCACTGGGCATCAACAGCAAGTTTTCATATTAATTATGTACTCCCATAAAACCATTGTGCCTTTTAATTTTTAGATTTGCATTCCATATATCTGCTATTTATAAAGGCTTTTTTTGTTGCTCACAATGTGCTGGAAGCTTTAAAGACCACTTCACATATTTGCATGGACTGCAAGAAATTCATTAAAAAAAGAAAAAAATCAAATAACATTTGAAATCACTTTGATCATATGAAGCAAAAATTCAAAATGCAAAGCAGTCGGCACACACCTGAGAGGCAAGGCCACCAATACATAACACTCAAAACTCTACGTTAAAAAAAGAAAGAGGAATAAAGCAGTCTCAAATAGAAAATTTGGTTGGTAAAACACCACAGTGATTCTGTAGAATTTGCAGTCAGTCACTTGTGCTCCTTCAAAAATGATCTTCATTTTCTGGCTCTTATATCCAGGTTTGGCCCATCTCCTGTACCCTTGGGGCAATTACTGGATTTCTGACTGGCCTCCTCGCTGCTCCTGTCTGGATCCACTGGCATCGCAAACAACTCACCTACAAGCTCAAGTGAGGAAAAGGAGGACACAATCACAGGCCATCAGGAACTGAGAGAGAAAGAGATCCAGGCGGGAGTCATAAAACGACTGTCCGTCCCAGTACGTGCTCTAAGAAATGCTGCCTGACTCTGAGGTCCCATTTACAACAATAAAAAAAAAAATCTGTCATTTCTGTGTTTGCTTTTTGTAGAATAGATATTTAATTTGTTGTATGCTCCTAATGGCAGTATATTTCTTCAATCATTCCTCTCATTCTTCCTGTAAATAAAGTCAGTACTGACTTGAGACATTTTGTAAAAAGCAAGTGTTTTGCAACCCAAATTGAGATGCCGAGTTTCCCTTTTTGAAGAAAGTCTTACTTCTGTAAATGGCCGATGGGTTTGGTTGTGCTGTTTAGGCTTGTCTGGGTTTCATCTCTCAAATGAACTCATGCTTGCCGAGCCAGAAACGGAAATACAGTTCGATTGTTTTTAGTCATTAGAAAGGGTGTCTGTTCTCTGTGCTTGTATGTTCAATAAATCATTTTGTCCATTTTCTTTGTATTCCATTCTCAACGTTTAGTGTTCATGTGACATTTCTCCCTGAACAATGTGTCTTTGTCTGTTGTAATTTGCCCATAACTTGGACTTGTAGGTGACTGGGCCCATTGGTTCGCCTTGCTATAGTTCAGAAGTCAGATTGAAATCTGGTTGGTTGGTTGTCAGTTGGTCACCGTCAGTTTGCTGGATGCCCTTGAGCTGGTGTATCATGTGATGAGGCAGCAGTTGATGCAGCGTGGGCCCAGTCTTCGCTTGAGCGCACCTTTCTTAGGAGCCAGAATGGCTATAATGGCCTCATCGAACACAGTCTTCAGGCCTTTCTGTGTCAGTGCTGAGCATTCAACATAACAGCAGGCACCAATCTGGAAAGGCATAGAAAATGAGATACAAACCAGTAAGTCATGACAATCTTTTTTGCTTTCCTTTTGACTCGTATCCGAGTTTTTCTTAGTACAAAGTTTCAGTTTTATTTTGTTCTTGAGAAAAAGGAACTATCCATTTCTCACCTCCTTTGCTAGCTTTTGGCCTTGTTCTGTCGCAATGGGCTTCTCCTTCACATCGTTCAGCTTGGCAATAGTCTTGGGGTCGTCCCGCAGGTCAATCTACAGTCAAAAACAGAGACACATTTACAGTTAAGCAAGCTCAACATGAGGGGTTAACTGTAGAAGCCCATGTGCTCTCTGCATTTCTTTTGAGGACAGCGGATGAGATTCCATACGGTGGGGTTTGTTTTTAGAGCAGAAGGCTCCAGGAAATTCAACCCAAGACCAGATGGTGGCATGCGTCTGCAGACTCCCCTTTCACCTAAAAAGTACCACTGCAGTTGTCTAGAAAGGTCTCCGTCTTCACTGTTTCCAATTAAAATTCCACTTCATCTAAGTTTGAGTTTTTGCCAGCTCCTCTCCACAAAAAGCTGCTCTCCATACATCCACTGACGTATTACCAAAACCACCTCAGAGCAGTACTTCCAATTAGGCATGTGGAGCACAAATTGAAAAGGTTTCCTTTAAATATGTCACCAGTAGAAATGTAGCTTTATAGGGTTCAGTGAAGGGCTTGATCAATCAAGTTTTTGATAAAAATCATGACTGTGAAAATTTGCTGAATTTTGGTAAAAAAATTGTGGTTATATATCATTATGGCTATAAAAATATGGCTATAGAATGATAATTATTATTTTGTGGAATTATTATAACTACTACTAAATAATTAAAAAATTACTAAAAAACTAAATAAGATCTAATACTCTGATATAAATACTAATATTTCACTTAAGTCTTACATTAAATAAACTCTTCTAAACTCAATACTTGGAATTCATTTACTGCATATCCAGAAAAGGATTACACTTCATTGCAGCTGTAAAATTACAATACTAATATTTACAGACGTCTTCATTTCTAAATGTTAAATCATCAAACTTTTATTTTGAGGGAAAACCACAGGGAGCCCTTAAAGCTTCTCTTTTTTGTTGATAAGCGATCCTCATTACAAGTATTGGAAACATGTTGCTTTCTCAAATGCACATTAAAGTGGCCCAAACTCAAATACAGATGCACAGATGAGTTTGCATGGAGCAGCTTTGATAATCGCACCAAGCCGTATCATGTTTTTGGTTTTATCCCGGTTTATCGTTCAGCCGTAGTTCAGGGACCTTGTTCCTGTGACTCTGTCTGGCCCCCTTTCTTATTGATTGCACTGCATCTGTATTCATCTCATTCTGTGGTCTAATAAAGACAGGAGGCACGCACACAACTATAAACATGACCTGACAAGACTGGGGCAGATGACAAACCCTCACTCTTAACACACATGCACAGGATATTGTAATTTCCAAACCACAGTCGTAAGCCACTTGGACAATTCCATCGACGATATCATGCTATGAACACTGTACGACTGAACCTTTCATGATGGCACACAAATCAATTTATTCAATCAATAATATTACCACAGTTTAACCACACATCAGTTACAATCACATTAGATTCTCCCAGAACATAAATATATATAAAAGGCATCAGTAATTTTGACAGTCACCACAGAACGAACAAAAACAGAAAATAAATGTGCTTGGGCTACATCTGCAATAGGCGGCCTATCATAGGGATGTACAATATATTGAACTATAATGGTCATTGGCTGATAGTAGATATATTTGTACTTATCAGTATTGGTTGATATTGTGTGGTTATATATATATATATAAACACTAAGTAGAGCAATATTGCAAATAATTGAATAGCACTGTCAAATGTCATTTTTCTCAAAATGCATATCCATATTAAATTGTACATTATAATATTGTGATGCCTAAATTCACTTGTATCATTTAAAAACAAGTTTTTTTTAGTGTGTGTGTGTGTGTGTGTGTGGGAATATGGGTCATTCCACAAAATCAGTGCCTTTTGCATCCCTAAGAAATAATCAAACATAAAATGTATATAACAAATACATTTGAGATTTAAAAACATAATACTATGTATTATTTCATCAATATTACATCAAAAAAGTTAACTAAATATTATTTTAAATAATTTAAAAATAATTTATGCTGATAAGGGTAAGGTTTTTGGCCTGTCCCTTACTATGATTTTTCTTTTTCAGCAGGACATTTATTTTGCAAAATGAAGGCAAAATAATATAAATTATATCAAAATCACATTTGAATATTGTTTTTTTTTTTGTATTGGCGTCCCCTAATTTCATTTCAGCCCTGTTACCCTCATCAAAAACCCCTTGTAAAATAATGGTACATTGAAGTGACATCATTCCAGGAGGTTACATCATCTCTCAACCAGGATTCCAACACTTAAAACAAAAGCATGTTTCTCTCGCTCCTCTATAATATTCTATTTTTGATTTTTTTATGAGGCTTGACTGAGAAGGGGCATCATGCAATGTCAATACTGTTAAACAGATGGAATCCATTATCTAGTTACAATACCCTTAAAACATTAGCAATGTAATGTGTTAAATCAACAATGAACTGACTTTAACTGAAAAATTGACTGTTTACTATTGTCATACAACCATGCCAAGTAAGTGCAAAACAATATAATGCAATTTAAAATGGTCACAGAATTATGTAAACAAATATGTGCATTGTGCTGAAGAATGGGTGTCCTGTCATCCCCGTTACTCTGCTCAGTCCTGTGACTATGACGTCAGTCCTGTTGCTGTCATAAATTTCATAAAAATCGCATTTGATACAGCCTTCCAGGTTTTTCCATTGTAACTTTAACTATATATTTATTTTAGATTTAGCTCTTTTTTAATATATCTTTCTTTAATACCCCCCCCCCCCCCCACACACACACACACACACACACACAAAATAGCACAATAAAGCCCCAGTAGTGACAACAGTATACTGTAGCGTACTAGTGTTTGAAATGTTTTTTTTTTTTTTTTGCTAATTTCTGCACCGTTTCAAATACAATTACAAAAGGTTACAGTTACAGTGTATGGAATATTATACTGCTGTTGCATGTAGCAGCAGGTGAGCGTACCTGAGTGCCGATGAGCAGGTAAGGGACGTTGGGTGCGTACTCCTGCAGCTCAGGGACCCACTCCTCTCTCACGTTCTGGAAGCTGGCCGGATTCACCACGGAGAAGCAAATGAGGAAGACATCTGTCATGGGGTAGGACAGGGGTCGCAGTCGATCATAGTCCTCCTGACAGAGCAGAGGACACTAGGTAAAAACAAGTACCGAGCCTTTTTTAATACTGTTCATCAGGTCAACAATGGCCAAAAACGCATCAGGAATGCACTCAACAGTTGTTATCAGGAACATTTACTTTAGTAAATTACCTTAATAGGAGTTTGCTTTGAATACAAAGTGTCAATTCCTTCTCTACAAATCGTAACTAATAGCATCCACTGCTGTATTGAATCACTGTCCACAAACGCTCTGCAGTGGAACATTATCAACAATCACTTAAGCAGCAACCAGAAATTACGCTGACCCCAATGATTGAGCAGAGATTAATACGATTTAGATTACGGCTCATGACCCATAAATCCATATTTCATTCAATAGCGTTTCCTCCATCTCCCCATTCGTCCTCTAAAGCAGCGCGGAGGCAGAGACATGTCCTCTGGAAACCAGAAACCCCAGACGCTACAACAGATAAGCCTGGATTTACAGAGGACATGTGACTGATATTTTTGGGAACTTGTTTTCTCCCGATGTGTGTGCTTGTGTGTGTGTTTGTGTCTCTTCACAGGCAGCATGTGTGTTGGTATGCAATCATCCATGGTTATTCTTTCTAATGAGAATGTGTCTAAACTATAACAGCATGTGCCTCTGGCTATGCTTTGCAGTATAAACATTTCAATTGCGACAGGGAACCATCCTGGCCTTCCAGAAATGAAACCTCAGAAATGTGGAGCCAGAGTTTCTAAGCTTCAGTTTAATTTACCGTGGCGTCTCTCATCTTGGAGCACCTCTGCATCTGAACCGCGAGGGACGTTACTAACAACTGCCGACTGAAGATTGTGAGTGAAAACGTACTGCTGCCAGTTTCCATAATTTGCAGCCCTTCAGGATTTCTGAAGCCTTAAGGTGCAGTCAGATTAAAACATCAAAAAATCTCTATTGTCTATAGCACAGAGATGTAGTCACTTTAAAACCAAGCAGTTTTCTGTTGATCAACATGCTGAATTTGTGTGACATGAGCAAAAATCTGTGTGGCAACTGCAAGGACTTGATTTCACTTGTGAAACTTCGCAGAGCAATTTAAATGTGACTTCACCTTTAAATGGATAGTTCACCCCGAAATGAAAATTCTGTCATTAATTACTCCCCCTCATGTTGTTCCAAACTCGTAAGACCTTTGTTCATCTTCGGAACACAAATTAAGATATTTTTGATGAAATCCGAGTGCTTTCTGACCCTGCATAGACAGCAATGCAACTGACATGTTCAAGGCCCAGAAATGTAGTAAGGACATCATTAAAATAGTCCATGTGGCATCAGTGGTTCAACCGTAATTTTATGTAGCTACGAGAATACTTTCTGTGCGCAAGGAAAACAAATAACGACTTTATCCAACAATTCTTCTCCAAATAGCTTCCAGTCTATTGGGACCTTTAGGGATGGTCATAGGGCAGTTTAGGAAAGCTCACTGTGAACAACAACATTACACTCATTACACACAACACATCCAGACAGTCACTCATCCATCAAGAAGATTGGCGAGTGATATAAACCTTCTGTTTTTACTTGCAACTGTCAATGTTTCAAGGCCAAATGTGGCGTTCTGTGGCTTAGATATGAACCTGCGATATATAACCTTAAGAATTATAGCCCAAAACGGTTTGCTTCTGCTGTCAGGAGACCGTCCTGTTCCTGCCACATGATAAATCAAGATTTGTTGCAACATAACCTGACAAAACAAAGTTGAGCAGGTGCATCTGTGGTGTAATCGAGAGTGTTGTGTGAGTTTGTGTTGGCCCTGCAGGGCGGCTGCGTTATAAATACACTCGCTGCCCATCCTCTGGTCTGTTCAAACATTCTACAGGGGGCAGGGTGGGAGGGATGATATTATTTACAGCTGCCCTTTGCCAAAACTGAATGTAGAATAAGCCAACACATCATCCACCCACGTCTCCTGTATATCTCCTCCAGAGAACACACATTTAACACAAGTTAGGTCCGTGTTGGGGAGTCCCTAATGAAAATGTAGCAATGTTACTAACTTAAAGGTGAAATGTGTAATTGTCAAAGCACTAGCAGCACCTAAAAGTATCATTTTGTGAAAAAAGTCCCAAAGATGACATTAGATCAAAGAATGGCATGAATTTGGGGAATAACTACCTGTCTGTCCAAACAATGGCAAAAGGGGGGGTGATGGATGGATGAATTGATGAGTAATGCTCTCCACACATAGTATATGCTCATCAAGTACTTTCACTTCAAATGTGCTAAATCCCAGCCTCAACCCATTCAGAAGTACCAGTACTTACATAGAAACCTATACACAGAAGCTAGAAAGAAATGCGAATTTTATAGAAAACGTCAGATGTACTTAGAGGCTTTAGCATCTGAACCCTTATATTATATATAAATATATACACATACATGCACAGAAATGTATGTAAGGTACATTTGTACATAAAGTTATGTAGAAAGTTATAATTAGAAGGTAATTTATTATAGAAGAATTACACTGAAACTGCAGCTTGTCATGCTACATACTTCCCATAATTTTAAGTTGTTTCCACAACATTGGTTTCTATTGTAGCATAAAAAGTCAGCTGAGCTGAAACAGGCTGCTTAACTGGCTTGTAATTAAGTTAAAATACATTTTGATTGTAGCTTGTGAAAACCAGTTGATTAAATAGGTTTTTATATTAGTGCTTTACCCCCTTGAAAACATCCTGTGACGGCTTATCACGATCCAGAGCTTGTTAATAATGAAATATGTGACATTTCTGTGGAAACCGTATGTGTGTGTGTGCACCTGTGTGTGCGTGAGCACCCTGCTCTTTTGAGAGCTGAGGGAAATGGATTGAAAAAAACGAGACAGCAGTCTAATGCAGTGAACCTGGAAACACCCTTCTCTGCTGCCTGCTGCCGTCATTACCATACAGCTCTCCCTCCAGCTGATACCACTGACAACAGAAAGCCTCTGAATGCACGCATTTCTCCTGGAGTATGAACACAGTGACAATACAGTCAATTGTACACAGTTTCTGCTCTACACATAGTACTGTATAACACAACTCCTGCCTCTGTCCTTCTCCTTTTTGTTTCTTACAAAAGCAAATATCTGATATAGGATAGAGGAGGGCTATCAGGCATTTGTTATCTGTTCTGACATGCCTAGTCACTGTCCTTCACTTGCTACAGACATCAGAGCTATACATTCCTTCATTCTCCCTAACACACACACTCAGTTTAAAATATGTTTGTGTGTTGAGTCGCAGCTCAGCGGTTAGCATAAATGAATTCATTTCAAATCATTTCGAGATCCCGTACCTCTCCTCCCCATCACTTCCTTCTCTCAATTCTGTCCTTCAGTTGAATATAAAAGACTATATAAAATAAAAATACTATTTTGTACTAAAACACATATGGCTATTGTGTAAATGTTGTTTATATTGTTTAATTTCTCTAATGGTTTGGAAAGAAGTCTCTTATTCTCACCAAGGCTGTATTTATTTGATCAAAAGCACAGTAAAAACAAAAATATTGTGAAATATTACTACAATTTAAAATAGTCCATCTGCCATCGGTGGTTCAATCCGAATGTTATAAAGCGACGAGAATACTTTTTTACGCAAAGAAAAGAAAAAAATTATGACTTTATTCAACAATTCGTCTCCTCCACATCACCGTAGCGCCATTTTGGAGAATATCCACTGGACGCAAACTGCATACGCTGTTCTGTGTCAGCTGCGTCACACAGCTGATTTGAACGAAACCAGCATATCCGTGTGGTGCGGCTGACACAGAACAGCATATGCAGTTTGCGTCCAGTGGATATTCTCCAAAATGGTGCTATGGTGAATCGGAGAAGAATTGTGACGACAGTCACAATCCTCCCGGTTTTCATTCAAAATATCTTAAATTGTGTTCCGAAGACAAACTAAGCTTTTATGGGTTTGGAACAACATGGGGGTAAGTGATTAAAGACAAAACTTTCATTTTGGGGTTGAATAACCCTTTAATATTTTTGTGTAAACAGTGATACATTTTTTGTTCAGAATTATTTGATGAATAGACATGAAAAGCATGCATTTAACTGAAATGGAAATCTTTTGTAACATTACAAAATGTCAAAGGTGACTTAATTTAGTTCATCCTTGTTGAATGAAAGTATTAATTCCTACCAGAAAAAATTGTATCAAATTCCAAACTTTTGACTGGTAGGGTGCGAGTAAATTTTTGATGTATGTACGTGTGTGTGTGTGTGTGTGTGTGTGTGTGTGTGTGTGTGTGTGTGTGTGTGTGTGTGACAAATGAGGACATAAATTTGTATAATGACAAGGGTATTACAAGGAGAAGGTGATTTTTCAGGACATCACCCCATGTCCCCACTTTTCAAAACGCTTAGAAATCACAAAGAATGGAGTGTATTAAAAATCTGAAATAGCACAAAATTTCTTGTAAGGGGTAGGGTATATAGCACATACAGTTTGTACAGTATAAAAACCATTACGCCTATGGGATGCCCCCACTTTTCACAAAAACAAACGCGTGTGCGCGCATGTATAATATACATTTCATATCTGCATCAGTCAGCATCCATTGAAATTTATGCTTAACTGTTCTGTGTTTCAATCGTACGGTGTTGACTGTGTCTGGCTTTTATTGCAGCACAATTTACAACACTGGGCTAATAAAGCAGGCATCTATCCATCCATCACTCAGAGTGCAATTGCCTTGCCCTTTTCTCTTCCCTCACCCCATGTCTTTTAGATCAGATTCCAATCGGTCTGTCTGTACAGTCCTCCTGTAAGATTCCCACAGTCACAGAGATGAGCTGAGAGAGTGAGAGAGACCAATATGGTAGAGAGAGAGAGAGAGAGAGAGAAAGAAAGAGTGTTTTTACACTGATGTTCTTATGAAACATTTATCTCCAGAGCCCCCCTGCTCTCCATTTACTGCATGTATGCATGTCTTCCTGCACTCTTAATTCAATCAGATTTTTAAACTCTTTAAATTCTGAAATCTGTCTTTGTTTGTCAGTCTTCTGTATAATAATAATAATAATAAAATGTGAATGTGTGTTAGGTTATCTGTATGGATTTGCTGTAGTGAAATAAGTGGGTCAATCTGCAGTTGATAGTCTCTTTGCTGTTAGCACCTCATTCCTTACATAAGACAAAAGGAATCAGAGGGAGAGACTGAAATACAGAAAACTAAAATTACCACAAGGCCCAGTTATGCAAGTTGAAAAAGAAAGAAATGGTTGGGTGATTTTATACAGAAAGTTTTATATTCAGAATGTATTCAGCAAGAAGGGGACTTGAAGAAGGGAAGGAGAAGGAGGAAGAAAGAGGCTCCTGTGCCTTTATCCAAAGAGAATAATTCATGGCTGTGTTTACTCATACGATGCAGATTAATTGAAGCTTGCTTTGCGGTACACTGAATAAACACACACATAGGCGGATTACTTAGCCCAGATGAAGCTCAGTCAGGTCTTTCCTCTCACTCTTCCTCCAGGAGCTCAATCAGACTGGGACTACATGTTCTTAACCAACCAAGACAAACAACAACACCTGAGGTGGGAGCAAATGTGTTCGGTAAGAATCCACAATATTTTAGTTACATTATTGGTCTGTCTGCTGCCAAGATCCAGAATGTGATGGTTTGTTTGCTCTCACTCCATTAGCTCCCTGCAACTGCCAGCATCAAATTCAATGCTCTGACCTGGCATTCGTAACTGACTCTGGAACGGCTATGCTCTCTCCCGTCCTGAGGTCAGTGAGTGAGCTGTGCCTGGTGGTACCATCACAATGAAACATTAATTTACAAGAACCTTCACTCTCTCTGTTCCACTGTGGAAGAACTTGCTTCGTACCCCACCTTATCTGCTGAGACCATAACCTTCAAGAAACGGCCAGTTCTGCAAGTAAATAATTCATAACAATTAAAACGGAACTTTTCTCACTGTCTCTTTTACAGTTGTAGTTGCTTTTATACAGCTCTGGTTAACTCTTGGGATTCAGTACACAGAGTTGATATTGTTAACTAAAACTATTCTTCCATTAAGTCCAATAAAGCTGAAATAATATATATATATTAAAAGGTGCACCAAGCAATTTTTGAAAAACGCTTTTGACCGCAGTGTCGGACCATGTCCCAAAACACACTTGCAGCTAATTTCTTGTAATAATAGCGAGAAGAGAGCGCTCAATTTGAGTGTGCAGGATGGATATTAGCAGATCGACCTTGGATAAAGAGAACTGGAAAATAGAAAAAAGATATAGATATATATATATTCACAGGAACAAAACCTTAAAAAGAAGGGTTATTAGGATCAGGCAAGAGGTAGGACCCGTGTAAATATCAGAGCGGCTTTCCAGCAGTGGAGAGAACTCGAGGAGCGCGGAGGGCTCGAATCAGATGTCGAGGTAGCGTTGTTTCTTTTTGATAGGTGGGTAACGTTTATTTTGCTTTGTTTCACACAACTTATCTGCGTTGGCTTTTGTTTGAATATGCTTGTGTATCATCTTCATTTATTTCCGTGATCGTCGTTATGCCAGGGTTGTGTACGTATGTGTGGGGCGAAGATTTCAAAATAGGGGCGCGGTCCCATTGGGGTATGGGCATGTTTGTTTTGGTGCTTTCAAATAACAGCTTTTGGCAAAAATCGCTTAGTGCACCTTTAAATGTTGAAAATGTCAAAAAGAAAAAAAAGAAAAGAAATGTTGCCTTGAGTAGTAGTAGCCTATATATTTATTTAATGCCATGTCAGCATCACATCCTATTTTCATGGCAAAAAAGTTGCATTAAACAAGATTTTTTTACATTAACATATGATAAAAATTCTAAAACTTTTTCTGGCTAAATTATACTAAACTCTTTAAGTGAGTTCACAACATAAAAGAGTTTTCTACATACATCAAAAGCTGGTCAGTCCAATAAAATATATGGAAAGTCCTTTCAAAACATGCATCGAGTAGGGTCTTCAAAATGTTGCCTTGACAAATAAATTTAATAGTAAAAATAAAACTAAAATTACTAAAACACTTTAAAATACTGTGGCTACCTTTGCATCATTCAGGTGGATGCTGCACAGTGGTGGTGGTTGAGGAGAGATATAAATAAATTTAAATGTTCAGTTCTTTTTTGTTATAAAAAGAAAGTTATTAAACCTGTTATACTGCATTTATGACAACACTTTTTTTGCAATATTTCAATATCTTGATAATACCGTTTGAACATGAAAACATGAAAAGTTGATACCCTCACATGCTTACTAACTGTACATGAGTTACATACTTACTAAGTTACATGAGATAAATGTCTGCTAAATGACAACGTTAACATCAGAAGACAAAATTTAATTCAGTCTACAAATTGTGAGTTTTTCAGTCCTGTCTTCACTAATAAAAGACATAATATGTGTGTGTTTGTGTGCGGCTCAAACTCAATGTCCTTTTTTCATTCCAGAAATAGACCCCAGTAGGAATTCAAAGCAGTTGAGAATAAAAGGAACATATTATGTGAGCACTTTCAAAACACGAACATTCTTATGGTTCAAAATCCCTTCTAGTTATCTGCCTGATCACGAGGTAGCTCGAGCCCCAGAAGGGGCAAAAAGCAGTAGGATGGGAGGGTTTCCTGGATTGAAAAAGAAACACAAACTGCAGCTGTACTTCACATCTGGGGCCCAGTTCCCTCTCTGAGGCTCATTAAGAGCCCGTCAACTCAAAGCCATGTTAAAACATCACCTCAGTGAAGAAAGAAAAAGTTGAAGGATTGAGAGTAGAGGATGAAAGGTCAGGATTAGATGGTTTCGATGGAGCTGTGAGACAGATGCCAACATCTGAGAGGTTACCCCTTTACTGACACTAGCCAGCTTACTCCCTGACTCCTCCTGAGGCAATTAGCATGTCAGGACCAATCAGACGAAGAGCCAGTGAAGGCATCCAACAGACATGCATCTGCTCATGAGCCAAGTGACGCCTTCCTTCTTAGCAACCACAGGCTTGAAACTATTTTTAACATACTAAAATAGAAAGAACACCTGCCTATTTTTCCAATATTGATACTCTTTATTCACTGCTCAAAGTGTGCCAGAAAACTGTCGCTCCTTTCTCTTCTTCCAATGAGTGTGTGCTCCATGGCTATGGAGCACACACTCATTAACACACATGTCTGAGAAGGGCAAGTCACCCTTTGTCATACAAAAGGAATTCTGATGAAGTCCTTTATCTAGTCAACACAGAAGGGAATGTACAAGGAATATATAAATTGGAATAGTGCAGTCAAACCCACAATAGTACGGCTGGAAGAAAAAGAAAAATGTAATTATAGATGTGAGATGTCTATAAGTGCAAATAGCTGATTAGTTTGGTCTTCAAAATTATCTGGTCTTTCAAACACTGGTCTGAAGGCATTTTATTTCTATCAAAGACTTCGGGTTCAAAGAACTCAAATGTTTGACAACCGAAACAAACTTAAAAACTATTTTCAAGAGGTCCAACTGCCTTTAAATTACAGTTTTAGTCCCCAGGTAATAAGGTTTTGTATCGTTTGAATTTTATCAATTTCAATTCCGATTCTTATTGATTCCCAGTTTCGATTCCAATTTGGCTAATAAAATGAAGTCAAGCATATTTATTCTGGGTCTCTTTTTGCAAAACATTTAATTGCTGCTGAATAGCATGAACAAAAATCAGCAGGCTACATAAAAACTTGACTCAATTAAGAGCTGTTTGTGTGCAAAATAGAGCTGCACGATTCTGGATAAATTGAGACACTTTTTGTAAATGGAGGCTGTAGCTCTCTCACAATTTCAAAGAAAATATATTAGACAACTAAACAAAATCTCATGGAATGATTCAATGACTCACTCAAGATTTACTTGTTTCATTACTGGATGAATCAGTCTTTTTGAATGAATCTCTTGAATGAATGATTCAAAGACAAAAACATTTTTAACAGCCTCTTTTCGCCACCTAATAAAATAAAATAGGTGTGCACACAGGAATTGATAGGCGGAATTGAAATTTTACAGCAAGTATCCAATTCCTGACCGTAAAGCTGCAGTCTGTAACTTTACAAAATGTACAAAATGAATATAATAAGAGAGTACATCATTTTCCAAACCGTGTTTTTGGCTTATCCTGAATCACTATGGTACACCTAATAAGTTTTTATATTCGGACTGGCACTGGTGGAACCGCTGCAGAGTAGCCCAGTACCTGCGCGATTCGTCATACACTGTTAAAAAAAAAATAAATAAAAAAAAATAAAAAAAAAGTTGAGCCAGCTTAAAATTTTAAGGCAACCAGCTTCAGTAGATTTTTGAGTTTTCTCAACTTGCCGTTTTAAGTTTATACAACAAAAATTTGAGAATCTCCCACAAAAATAAGTTGAGCAAACTGAAGCTGGTTGCCTTAATTTTAAGTTGGCTCAACTTTTTTTTAAATTAATTAATTATTATTATTTTTTTATATTTATTTTTTACAGTGTAGACAAAGAGAAGTAGCTCCGGCTACAATGTTCTTCTGCAAGATGCATGCAGTTCTCTTTATTAACCTCTAGAGCACCAAAATTTACGGACTGCAGCTTTAAGTAGCCTATCCGATTCTGGTAAACACAATGTAATGTGGAGGTGATTCTGACCTTGCTTCACGTATCTTGCTTTTGTGTGTAGTTTAATTGACCCGGAGTAGGTACAGAGAAAAACAGAAAATCATCATAAAAAAAGATAGGGCTGTAACGTCCCAGTCGATTAATTGGTCGATACGGTCTGGTTCGACCAAAATTCTGATTGGTCGATTTTTTTTGCCGCGCTCATTTCATCAGTTTGGCCGCGCTCATTTCATCAGGTGGAAAGCACTAATTGCTAATGGGGGTGTTTTCAGAGCACCCCTGTTTCACAGGTAACAGTCTGTTTTCAGAACACCCCCATTGTTTTCACTTTTTTTGGATTAGCCCAACCCACTGGAGAAGAGAGACAGATAAGTAGGCTTTAGAAGGTTTGATGCTGAATATTATTTATTTAATGCACTTTATTTGGTTTCTGCTCTTGTTTGTTTAATAAATATTCTTTTTTTATTAAAGTGGACGCGCCTTTTGTGTTTATTAAGAGTAAAAGCTTTAAGTCTATTCGTGTCTCAGCCGCGAAGCTGAGCTCTTATGTTCAGCCTCGCTCTGTGCGAGCTGCGCAGAGCGGCTGAAATGATAGTGTCTGACAGTTATACTTATAACATATGACAAAAATAATTTTCTAAATTATGTTGCACATTCCTCAAAAGTTCTTGTGATATCACTAGTTGACAACATAGTACTGTTTTCAGAAATCACAGGCTATGATATTGCGCAGGTGCACGTAATGCACCGCTGTCAGAGACGACAGACTCGTGTGTCAGACTCATTTCAGTGCAAAATAATTAGGTCAAAATCTATTTAATACATTGCAAATAGCCTATTAGTTTTTTATGTTTATTTATATTTAATTTAGGCAGACAACAAGGCTACCAAGTACTGAGCACAGTGCGCATCTAATTAATGTAACGTACGTTTTTTTTTCTCCACAACGTCATTTTTAGTCGAAAGTTTCAGGACTTCAGTCGACCAAGATTTTCTTTGGTTGATTACAACCCTAAAAAAAGCCTTATATTGTTTCCAGATTCTTCCTAGAAGCATTTGGGGGCCCCAACTCAAGACATGCTTTTCCTATCTGGGTTCTTCCAACAATCTCTTGATGCTTCACAATCTCTCACAGAGAAAATCTGCTTGGCCATTGCATAAACATCAACTTTTGTGTTCAACAGAAAAAGGTCGGCCATGCAGATTTCTAAAACTTTTTTTTTTTTTTTGTTGTTGTTGGGTGAACTGCTTTAAGTCTATCCTATACCACAGTGAACATCAGCTTTGAATTTAACCCTCTTTCCAGTTTTTCGGCTAAATGAATCCTCTTGATCAAGTGATCGGTCATGGTTTCTGTACGGTACTAACTAGTGCCAGCTGTGGAGAGAGGGTGAACGTGGGGAGTGTTTTGTGTGTTTGAACTGCCTCGAAACTAAATCCCACTGCTTGGCCCTCAGTGACATTTCCACACATCTGGCCCACTACTCACATTCTTTGTTTTTTTTAAAGGATGACCCTCAATGAAAAAAAGCCATCAGTGTCAGATACACTACTATGTTTAAGAACTTCAAAGTGGATTTCATGGATTTGGTATGTCCTGAAGTCATCTTTTCAATCATTTTTTGTGTGTTTCATGACCATCATTCAAAGAGCATTGAAAATATGAGGATACAGTTTTCTATATCATATCTGAATTAAACTTACGCACACTAATCCTTTTGCACAAAAGCTCTGATGTCTTTATTGGAGCTGCATGGAATGTTAATTGAAATCAGCCATCTTTAACCGTTCAAACGAAAGGGCAAAGAAAGTTTCACTAGACATTAAATCCATAGAATAAATAAATCATCAGAGATCAAAGACTATGAGCGCTGACAGATATTCAGATTTCAGATTTTTTTAACAGTTCCACCCGATACCACTTTTGAATTATTGGCCTTGGGCGAGAAGGCATCAAGTTCAGTCTACATTTACAGCTACTCGTTTGGTAGATTCATACATGTTCCAACACATAGTTTGGTGTTGTGAGAACAACTTCAAGAGACAGCCTGACATACAACACATACACTCAATTAAAGTCTAGACATTGGCTGCATCCGAATATGCATACTTCCCTACTATGTAGTAGGCGAAAAACAGTATGTGAAAAAACTAGTGTGTTCAAACTCAAATTATTCATAAAAGGTGACCTACTACTTCTGGAAATATTCTGAAACACACATCCAATGAACTTTACTATCCAATAATTCCATGGGAGAGGATTTGTGAATAGCAGTGAAGCAACACAACTGACGCAGTAGGTCACAAGACAACATGACAAATCTAGTACCTCCAGATACATCAAAATACCACCAATTCAGAGAGCATGAGATTTCAGACACAGCTTTTGCCTTTCAGGTCACAAGTTTTAAACTTCCCATTTATAATGCTAAACCTCCAGATACTTAGACTACCATTGGGAAGAAGTGTTCAAGGGATGTATGGCAACTTGAGATCTTCTTTCATGATCATTTTCAACAACGTGGTTAAAACAAAGGAAAAATTTCAGATAGCTGTTGCATTCCAACTGCTTCACATGTTTAGCTTTCCTCTGAGAGACGCTAATGTGTACTCACCTGTTGAGTTTGGCAGTGGCTTAGTGATTAATGAAAAACATCTGTAAGCTAACACTCATGTTGACTTACAAGACTTTACGACTCATATGACCTTCGTTCTGTGGAACGTCAAAGAAGAAGTTAAACAGAATTTGGGGACAGACAGCTTCTCATTGCATCTTTTTTGATAATACTATCACCCTGCCAACTTCAGATTTTGCAGTCCACAGAAGAAAGTAAGTTATACAGGTTTGGAATGACATGAGGTGACGTAAGTGATGACAAATTACATTTCTGGATGAACTCTCTCTTGAAATCACATGCATATAATGCCAAAAAGACTCGGAACGCATCTGAACAGGCCACCGTGTACTTTGCCTGAATCGATCGAGTTACTATTGCTAATGAAAAGGCCTCAGTCCAACAAGAGAGGAATGGTTTAACCCTACCTGACCCGCAGTGTCATAAAGCCCCAGCAGGTACTGTTTTCCCCCAACCGTCACACTCACTGAAAACAAAATCACAAATTATTAGCTCAAATATAGGACTGAAATGATCCAACATGATTAAATGTGCTTGCATTTAGATTAAGAAAGGTTGTTGGTCATGTTTTAGTTATATCTGAAAAGGTGAAAGAATAATGCAAATTAGTTTTTATTTCTGATCAAGTGAAAGAGGGATGCAAATAGCCTATAAGTGAAAGAAAGATACTCAATTTAGTTCCATTTACTTCTGTGAAAAAGGGATGCACATTTGTTTATTTCTGATCAAGGTTCTCAATCAGATTTTATTTACTTCGGATCAAACGAAAGAGCAAAGCAAATTAGTTTTGTTTATTTCTGATCGAGTGAAAGGGAGATGAATCGTGCCATAAGGATGCTGATGTGCACCAGTTGCATCCTCAGCCCACAGGTGGTTTCCATTATAGAAACACAAGCGCAATACAATGCAAGTCACTCTGAGGTCTTGTGAAAACCGCTAAATGCATGTTAAATTAATTTATACATCAAACAGACACTGAAATATTGATTCATATTCATTATGTCGCAGTAATACGCTGGCATAGTCTATTTACCTGCATAATGATCAAAGACAGTGGGCACATATTCCTCTGGAAAGGCGTCGTTGGCATAGCTCATCAGCAGACAAGTTTTTCCAACGGCGCCGTCGCCGACGACCACGCATTTCAACATGATGCTGCCGGTTCCGTTTGCCATGACGATAATAAAACACTTGAATTCACCATCTTCAGCTGCTAGAGATGTATCCCGCGTTGTTAAAGCTCCCTTCAGGCGTCACCAGCAGCAGCAGCAGCGCCGCGCTCGGGCTGCAAAAACAGCTGAAATGCCATTTCCTCCACCCCGCTTCCCAAATTTGGCATTGACTGAGGTTTTTCCCTCTCAATACTGGCACTCGCCGAGCGCGTGCCGCTTCTGATGAGATGGAAGCACGCGACAAACTTCGCGTTGTCAAGAGACATCAACCTTAAAGCCGCGTGCTCAACACCATACGCCCTCGCCGCTGTCCCACTTTCCCTACTTTCCAACCCCAGTATCACCTCCTCTGACTCTTGAGCCCAACACGGATTGACTTGCGACATAGGCGGGGTAATAACTCTGGATCAAGGGATCAAGTATAAAGATTGGTTATCGTTGTTTTGTGTATGAACCAACCAACCAACCAACCCACCATTAAGCAAAAACCAGCTAGT
The DNA here is from genome assembly GCA_036784905.1 of Acrossocheilus fasciatus. Classification (NCBI taxonomy): domain Eukaryota; kingdom Metazoa; phylum Chordata; class Actinopteri; order Cypriniformes; family Cyprinidae; genus Acrossocheilus; species Acrossocheilus fasciatus. The sequence goes on from CM071949.1 coordinate 18,299,887, forward strand.
ATCTTGTGGATCTGAGGGAGTCAGACAAAGACTAATTAACCATTAAAAGAGCGGGAACATAAAAGCTCTTAAGAAAATATCTCAGAAAATGATGCTTTCTTGCTATTTTCCAAATATATATGGACTCAGACAATACATTTGCAGTAATACAGTGTTTGTAGAGATTCACTTCTTAAAAGTGATTATCAGAAATAAGGTCCAATCAATCACTGTCATCCACTATCTTCAAATGTCTGTGTCCTTTATGATGCAAAATCATTTAAGGCGTAAATTATTGCGTTTTAGAGTAAGCATGCTATAAACTGTTTTTATTAACCGCTTTAATAACATTACAGTTGTTTTGCTGCATTATGCTTTAACAGTGGATTCATATGACAGCAATTCTTTGATGAAACCTGGACTTGACTATAATTTGCCCGGTACACTGGTTTTTATGAGCTAGCAGTTAGTATTCTTCTTCATAAGTTCATAATTTGTTGGTATCACAAGTAAGAGTCATATTTTTCGTTTCTGCACTTTCTAGATGATCCCTAACACCTGATCGCAGTCCAATCAGCTGGAAGCGGGCAGGCTGGTCAAGGATGCGCTGCTGTATCACTTTTGACAGCTACTGCAGGAGTCACGTGACCAAACAATTACCTCATACCTTGTGAGCGCGTGTGTGCGCCTGTGCTCTGTGTATATGGATTTGTGTGGGCGAGCACCAATAAAACGGTGTGGTGCAGGCGCGCCCATTCGCTTTGACATCACTGTGTCTATGCAGATTCTCTTGTCAGATTACTTAGTTACGTTTAAATATTTTTTTGTGTGTGTGTTGAAAATGTATTGAGGAAAATAAATGAAAGAAAAATAGGCTAGCAGAAAAAAAACACCATATTTACCATTTATTTAGCAATTAATGAACAAGATTTTTACAATTGCTCCCATGGCACTCCTGATAGCTGGTGATAAAGGAAGAGTTCACCAAACATTTTTAATTACTTCATAATTTACTCACCTTTAAGCAAGCCATCCTATATGTATATGAATTTCTTCTTTCAGAAAAATAAAATTGGAGATATATAAGACAATGTCCTAGTTCTTCCAAGCATTATAAAGGATGGATGGAATAGTGATAAAGATTTTGAAGCAAAATAAAGCGCATCCATCCAGGGCCGTAGCTGAATTTTCAGGGCCCTGGTGCTGTTTGTACCCAAGGGGCCTGTTTGAAAAATGTGTAAATAGCACAAATAAATAACAATGTTTAAGTTTTTTTCAGGTTCGTAGACGTCTGACTCCAGATACAGAAACTGAATAATCAAATGTAAAATATCATTGGCTAGTTTGCACTGTATAAATTAAATACAGATTAATTCTTGTTAAAACTACAAAGTAATTCAGTAAAAAGAAGTGAGTGATTGTCTCTCGTTTAAAGGGGTCATATGATGTGATTTCATGTTTTCCTTGGTCGTTGGAGTGTTACAAGCTGTTTGTGCATATATAAATTGCAAAGATTAAAGTCTTAAGGGTGTATTCACACCTGTCTTGTTTGGTTCGTTTTCCCCATGGCGCGGATCTTTTGGGCAGGTGTGAATACAGCAATCACACTCGGGTGTGCACCAAACAACCGTACCAAGACCCAGCTGAAGAGATGGTCTAGGTCTGCTTCCAAACGAACTCTGGTACAGTTGAATGGATGACCTTGAGCACACATGTGGTTTAGTTTACAGTTTCTGGTTCACTTGCAAAAAGGGCAGTGTGAAAGCAAACCGCACCAAACCAAAAAAATCTACATTGTATTTGGTCCGGACTAAAGCGAGTGAACTAGCGGACTTTCCTGGTGTGAATACACCCTTAAAACCCAAAGAGATATTCTTTCAAAAAGTTAAGGTTCATCCACACCTTCCTAAAACGCCTCATTAAAACACGCCCCCACATGTCTACGTCACTGTTTTGGAAGATTTGCATAACATCACCCAAATGTTTACACAAAGAAAGAAGGCGTAACATTAATTTTTGCTGTATTGTTGCTGCCACCGCCATGCCATGGTGATGCTGTGTGTTTCCAAATATGGTAAGGGGCGTAACATTTTTGTATTCGGCTAATCACAATGCACAGTATAGCTGGCCAATCAGAGCACACCGTGCTTTCCAGAACAATGAGCTTTGTAAAAATCGGCGCATTTCAGAAAGGCAGGGCGGAGAGAAGCAACAATAATGTGCAGTATGTGGAAGATAATGTGTTTTTTGAACCTTCAACTGCATAAATATATTGCATTACACCAAATACACAAAATAATGTTCTTTTCAGCAACGTCATACGACCCTTTTAATTTCTTGGATTAACATTATGGACACCGACAGCAGCTATAAATTAGGCGCGGTCATTTTAAGGGACAATACATCCAATATAATGATACATATCTGGGCCCGTATTCACAAAACGTTTTATCTTACCACTAAGAGTTCTCCTAAATAGCAGTAAAAGTTTTTAGCTAAGAGTATTCTCCTAAAACCTATTCACAAAGCTGCATAATGGAATGGAAATATTGTAGAGCACAATATTATCTTGGCGTATACAAATAAAGGTTTAAAAATAAAACAAAATGCTAATTGCCACATTCAAATAAAGAACTGTAAAATGCAGGATAAATGTCACTAATTAAACAAGTATATGTTCAACTTATTGTCAGCCTCTTACATGTATGCTTCTCAAAAACAATTAGCAGATATGCATATAAACAGCCTTTTACTTAACAGAGTAGAACAATCATGGCTGATAATACATGCAAATGTATAAACATTTTTTTTTAAAAATGGACACGAGAACAGCTGTTACTTCTTGCCCAACTGGTTAAAGAAAACAAGGATATAATCAATTTAAAATTTGGAGTTGGGATAACCTCTAAAACCAAAGGTGAAAACCAAACCTTTTTAAAAGGTCATTATCATCAAATGTTTCTAAAATGTTTATGTTCAGAGTTGAACTCAGTGCTTTATGCTTTAAACTCGTTTGAATGTTTAAGTTGGCAAGGCTTAAAAACACGTGCAATTGATAAGCTTTTCATGCAGTGGCCCGTCAACTGTCCTGATCATATTTTTAGGCAGCCGGTTGAAATCACCGTGGGCCCTTATAATCGTCACCACCTTTCACCCACTAGCGATGGCCCTGCATCCATCCATCATAAAAAGTACTCCACAAGGCTAATAAAGGGTTAATAAATGCCTTCAGAAGTGAATCGATGTATTTAGATGACATGATTAAAAATCCTTCCTAGTTGTAAATATGGCAAGATGCAAATATCATTTTCAGATAGAAAAGTAAAACCTTTCTGAACCACTAAAATGTGGTATTGTAGCATTACTTCTGACTGAACTAATAGGAAGCTTTTTAAAGGATTATCATGATTATATTTTGAATGACTGGGTCACTGTGTCATTCCTATAAAGCGCCAATGAGTTTTTTTTTTTTTTTTAAGTAGAGTTTAGCTTCAGCCAGTTCCAACACACTTGCCTGGAGGTCTCTAGTGAGTCTGAAGACCTTGATTAAGGGATTCAGTTGTGTTTAGAAAGGGTTGCAGCTACACTCTGCAGGACAGTGGCCACCTAGGAACAGGTTTGGATAGATATGTATACGTAGATGCCACATTCAACTGCTCCAGACATGTCAGACGTCTTGGAACGGTCAACGTGTTGTCACTTATATTAAAAATCAATGATTTTATTAAGATGCCATAACATTGTCTCCCTCCTCCCTCCTCGGTGTCCGTGATTTCCAACAAGAATGTCAAATGTGGACTCGTCTGACCATAGAACACTTTTCTACTTTGAAACAGTCCATTTTAAATGAGCCTTGGCCCACAGGACACGATGGCGCTTCTGGACCATGTTCACATATGGCTTCCTTTTTGCATGATAGAGCTTTAGTTGGCATCTGCAGATGGCACGGCGGATTGTGTTTACCGACAGTGGTTTCTGGAAGTATTCCTGGGCCCATTTAGTAATGTCAATGACAGAATCATGCCGATGAGTGATGCAGTGTCATCTGAGGGCTTGAAGACCATGGGCATCCAACAAAGGTCTTCGAACTTGTCCCTTACGCACAGAGATTTCTCCACTTCTGAGAGACTCTGCCTCTCTAAGACATCCCTTTTATAATTAATCATGTTACAGACCTGGGCCCGTATTCATGAAAAATCGTAGCGCTAAGAGGTTCTCCTAGTTACGGAATTCTAAGAAAATTCTTAGAAATGTGGGTGTTTCCCCTTAAAATTAAAGAAAAGATCCTGGTAAAGAAAAAAGTAATTAAAGCATCTTAACCCTTAATAGAGGTCTTAAGGTCCAAAATTGTTAGGAGTACGGACGAGGACTTTTAAGAGGCTTAAGAGTTTCTTTAGCAGTGGAGAAAATGGACAAAACATGAAGAGGTAGAAGAAATGTGTTGCGCACAATGCATGACAGTGAGTTAATAAGACGCTACACATTAGATTGTGCAGCAATCATGTTTGTGACCGATCTTATTAGAGACACGCTAACATCTCAGACACCGTGCAGAAATGCCATAGTGCCAGAAATGGAAGTAATCACTACATTAACTACATTAACATATTTGGCAACTGGAAAAATGCAACTATGCAGCAACGATGATTTGGGTCTGTACCTGACAGCACTTTCAGAACCTTATAGTGTCGCTGTTCATTTCCTACAAAATACGTTAAGTATGACAGCATGGTAAATAAAAAATAAAGAATATATATACATATATAATGTGTGTGTGTGTGTGTGTGTGTGTGTGTGAGAGAGAGAGAGAGAGAGAGAGAAAGAGAGAGAGAAAGAGAGAGAGTATGGTAAAACAGGAAAATTACAGCTGTAATTTCAAAGTGAAGGCTTAAAATAAACCCTACTCTTAAAAGCGCTCTTGTATTTCCTTCTTGGACAACCAACCAATCACAGTCTTCAAAAGACTCTGTCATAGCTAGCAACGGGGTCAGCCCCGCCTCCTCACTAAGATAAAAGTTTTTGTCTTTTCCTCGCTCAGAGTTGCTCTCAGATTGGTCCTGAATCACTTTTAAGCTAAGACTCTTAGTTAAAATTTTTAAGCTAAATTAGGAGCTCTCTGAGAGGATTCTTAGAATATTTAAGAATATGGGCCCTGATGTCAGTTAACTTAATTAGTTGCTAGATGTTCTCCCAGCTGAATCTTTTCAAAATGTCTTGCTTTTTCAGCCCTTTGTTGCCCCTGTGCCAACTTTTTTGAGACCTGTAGCAGGCATCAAATTTGAAATGAGCTCATTTAGTGGATAAAAGTGTAAAATTTCTCAGTTTAAACATTTGTTATGTTATCTATGTTCTTTTGTGAATAAAATACTGACTCATGTGGTTTGAAAGTCTTTTAATTTTCATTTTATTCAAATTTAAAAAAACGTCCCAACATTTCCGGAATTCGGATTGTACTTGTCGTTTGCATAGCTGAATATTCATACATATCTGTATAATAACTACAGTTGCAGATGTACAGTCAACTTGCATCAACTTGTGAGTGTTCTCAGAGTCAGACCACCTTTGACTGTTCCAATATGGCGGATGGCGTATAGCTGCCTATAGAAAAAGCCACTAATGAAGAATCTATGTACATATATCTATGGTTTGGAAACACCTGTTTTTATCATTAGACATTTTACAAATAAAAAACAGAAGTATTAAAACTATATTTACAATTATATATATTCACATTATGATACCTGTGTATACCTTTAAATAACTTGACTACAACTGACTAGTCATGAGGGAGCTCAGGGTCACACAGCCTGGTCCAATAGAGGAACCACATATAAGAATAGCACCTCTGTGGATTTTGATTGAATTCTTTAATATTGCTTTGGCCGCACTATGACAGCAGTATCACATCAGTTTTACATCAGTTTTTGAGTGTGTAATAAGGCTGTAGGTTTATTAACGCCTACTGACAGCTTTTTGGATATCCTAAAATAATTCAGAAAGGATATAGAATTACAGATATGTGCAGAGGGAAAAAATAAATCAGAATGAATATACAAACAGATTTTGGATATTTACTGGATCTAATTTTAACTGGACAGTAATATAAGCGAGTGCGAAAAATTGTGTTCTATCTCCCTCTAGTGAAGAGTTCAAGTATTTCAGTGCAGATGACAGGTTCTAGCATTTAACATTAATTATGCCAAATTAGTTCATGTGTAATTATGCGCTGCTTGACAAATATAGGTGTAGACGTGGTCTATATGCTTCCCAATCGCTGTTCCATCAGCTTCCAAACCACCAGACATTTAATCTTGTGTCAGTCTTGTTCTTATGCAAATTATGATTCACAATTCTGCACAATTGGTACATAAGACTTTAAAATAAGACACAGCCGGTGCAGAAGCTTAAAAAGTACAGAAATTACTAAGCAAATTGGTACTGAATAATTTGTTACAAGCTATATTGACCATGAAAAGTGCATAAAGACATACTACCCTGACAATAATAAAGATGTAAAATGTTAACGATTAACGTTGAATATTAAAAGATTGTTACGAGTCTTAAAATAATGTTTGCTTGTGCTTAAAATTATAATAATTTTTGCTGTTAAATATTTTTAAGACCTAGTCCTCATCTCAAATGAACGCACAAACACAACGACGTTCCAACTGCAACCAATAGATGGCGCACATGGTTTATTCACTGCGAATCAACAGTTTAATATCCGAAAATCATAAATTACGAATCACAGCACGATATTAAACTAATCAATAACAGCAATTTTGAGAAATTAATAGTATATGTGCTGTTGTAAAATGAGAGGATTCCTGAGTGACTCAACTGCAGTAAAAGTAAGAGAAAGAAAGAAAAGCAGTGCTGTGGCTCACACAAAAAGGTGCAGTGAGTATTAGGGCTAATAAATAATGTATGGCTTCGTGAAACATTGCCTTTCCAGCAGTGTGGAGTGTAATTGGTCGCCTGCGGCCTAGTAGTTCGATGTCAGGCCAAACTAATCTCGAATTCACGAATCCTTACCTCTATTCATCTCAACCCTCTTCACATGTCTGTTGTTGACTCTCTAGTCTTTTTTTTTCCTGCACGTGGCATGAGTTTGTTTATTTTCCTCCATCCTCTTCAGTTTTATGTGGCATCTTTTTTTCTGTCACTTGTTGAGATCTCAGAGCACAAAGAAGTCTGTCAAGAATGGGAAGGTAGGAGGGAGAATTTAGCATTAATGCTTTGCATTGTCTGTCTAAGTGCCACTTACCCTTTAAACAAGAGCTGAAGCTGCCTTATCTGTTTATCAATTCATTTCTCCCAGGCCAGTCATTGAGTGCAGGGCTATAATTTCCACTCTCTTGGATATTGATGAAAATGAGACGTATGTTAAGAGAAAGACAAACAGTAAGAATGAGACTAGAGAGGAGGTATTGTCTGACTGTAGGCTATAATATATCTCTTTTTGTGTTATATGAAGCTCAGTCGAGCGAATTGTGTGAGCCCTATGATATACTACTACTTGTTATGCTGGATCAAATCCACAGAGTCTGCAATAATATATCAGCTTGACTGATGAGCATTTTGGGGAGCCACGTTTGAGAAGTTCCCCTACAGCTGAGAGAATGAGAGGGAAACAAGAGCCATTTTAATATTAGAGCAGCTCGACACACTTGACAGATCTTCTGAAGGAATGGACATGAATTTTTAATTTCATTCTGAAATATGAAGTTATATTTTATTGAGGGCATTAAGTTTAGCCTGAGAACATTGTTCACATCCAGGGAGAAGAAAGAAATACTTGATGTTTCAATCAACTAAGGGAAGGAAATGACAGTACGTTGTGTGACTGGCCAGGCAGCTAGAATCTATTAGAAGGGTGTAAATATTTGCATTGCCTTTCATTTCTTTTGACTAGAAGAGTTGTAAATAGTTCATAACGTAACTAATAGTTTCCTCTTTAGAGATGAGGTTGCAGTTAGAGCAATTTTGATTCAAAGGATGATTTTTAAAAAACTCTGACCTGTGATAAATCGATGGCAGTATTTGAGCCTTCATCATCTTCCACAATCCATTACTTAAGTGATTTTTCTCTGTTGCGTGTCGAAAGCTCTACTGGCAGAGTTCATTTTGTTAGAGCGGCTGGCCCCTTGAGATGGGTTTGTGGGTTCACGGGCCATTACTGGACCATTTACTCTTTCCAATGCTCTGGTTTCTACAGTAATCCTGCTTGATTGAACACACTTTCTATTACATTGTAATCATCTTCTGTTGGGCCTGTTTCAAAGTAGGGGAAATGACTCTCATGTTGCCTTGTGTCAATATAAATAACGCTTCATTTTATCAGGATGTCTGATGCTTGGAGAACATGATTTTTCAGGGTCGGCTGAAAGAGAAAGTGATATTTAATGTAAGAAATTCAAGTTGAACTTGTGCATACAATGGGTTATTGATTTTTGCCAAGTGGGCATTTTATTAGGGATTAGTAGCCTCAGATTGCTTCATTGAGCAAAGGTATTACGTCAATTTTGTAAGACATATAAATCCACTCACAGCAGACATCACAGCATTCACAGTATGTCTATTTTCTGCTCAACATCTGAAGAATGTCAAGACGTTCCACCTGACAACATCAATATAAACATAATATTGCAATAAACTGTCAAGAATCCATTCCTTTTGCCCGGAGACACGTGTACACCACACTGAGCATCTATCAAAGGTCTGGCACTACTGTTGTAAGACATGGACTTTAACATCAAGGGATTCAGCACCATGGGGGTCCCGAATCAAATTTATAAATAAATGAGATCAGATCCAACTCTTGCTTTTAGTGGTGAGGCAAAACTCTTTCTGCATGTCGTTACGCATAAAGACAAATCACTTTCTTTATGAGTGAGTCACCGAAATTGATTGAGTCATTGAATCATTCACTCCAATTTGTTCAAAACACTAAGGATCCATCCACACAGCCTTAAACAGCCGTTCAAAGCCCTAAACTGAGTCATAAATGTCTGTTGTGATGCTTAATATTAAAATAATTGTTATATGGTTTAATGTGATGTGTCTTCTTATCTTATGTAACCTGTTATCATGATTTTTTTCTAAACATCATACATTTTCATACAATTCACATCATACAAATGCATACAAAATCGTATGCAAAATAGTTACGTTTTATAATGAGATCAAGCGAATTATTTGATCAGCTCCTCTGAACTGATACTTCAACTAGGCTCCACTTTCGACACATAAACAGCATAATTTAAATCATTAGTCACATTTTTCTGTTGTTAAATAGAATAGTCCAGGTTACTGGCATTGGTTTTCAGTACTACAGGACTTGATTGAGTCCAGCTGCAGCTATTTTCTCAGAGCGTGTACTGCATTTCACACTGTGGAGCTCGACTATGACCAGGTCACGTAGGAAACATGAAGCAGCAGAGCTAATCAGAGCTGCGATCACGGCCCTCCTGCCTCTCTCTCTCAGCTCTAATGACCATATTCTCTCCCTCTGGCAAAACCAGTTACAAAAGCCCTCGCTCCATCTCCAAGCCTGCTTTTCTTCTTCGGAATAACCAAACCCTTATTAGTAGTTGTCTGAATGAATCCTATGAGAAATCCTCTAATAAGTGGGTCACAGGTACACTGGAATAGTTGGAAAGATAATTTACGTAATTGAATTGATTCCCTCATGGTTCAGGAGTGGAAAATACAAACAAAGGGAAAACATGAAGAGGTGTCTTCCATACTCAGGGTAATTTCAGAGAGGCAGACTATGTCTCCATTATCCCTGTGATAAAAGGCTACAAGAATTATCTCTCAATGTGTTTTTCCTGAAGGTTTGAAAACTTTGTTGTGGTTCATTTTTGCTTCATAACAACTAAAGTGTTTTTTGTTTTTTTTTGGCTGCAACTACCCACCCTGATAAACACAAACAGCAGCACTCAAGCATGAGAGGAATACTAATGAAATGAGTACAAGCATATCACAAAATCATTTCAGTGTAATCTGAAAATTGCTCTCTTCATTCTTCATTTCACTTCCACAACCTCTCGAGCTCGCATCGATTACACATCCTTCACTCGAGAGGAATTTTGCCTAGGCTGTGGCTATAATACTTCATCAAGCTGTAAAGAAAAGGCAGCACAGGGAATAACGTATAGTGACCTTCCCCCATGGCCAAGTTGATTAACAGTAAGGCTGTTTGTGTGTGTGTGTGTGTGTTTAGTTGACATATGGTGGTGGAGTCCCATAACAGAACCCACTACCGAAAGCAGGAGAGCTACAATCATAGTCTAAGCACCCTGAAGAGCCTGCAGACTCAGGGACAATCAGAGAATACTGCACTCTATTTGGCTCTTCAGAGAAATCATGGTATGCATGCTTTCACCCAAGATCACAGTAAAGGAAGATGGCTGTGGCCAACATGAAGGGAGTGATATTAGGGTGATATAAGATTACCTGGAGGGAACATCATGGAGATCACAGACATAAGACTTAATTTAAGTTAAGATCAGACAGTTCTCAAGCAATGGCTCATGGGCTGCGATGCAATTCTGTGTGACTGCTATGAAGTAATGAGAGTTCATAGGGGGTGAGTGACTTGATATGTTCAATTCTGACATATATGATATAAGTTACAAGACACGGTGGTATGATTGTGCTTCACTGTTATTTGATTGACTTGATCCCTTCAGACCCTGCATCCATCGCAAAGGACATCAAATGTGTTTTGGTTTAAACTAATAAAACTTTATGATTTTATAATATGAGTACCTGTCACTGATTTGGTTACAACAGCATCGCAAAGTTGTGTTGTTGGTACTACAGCTCTCGACCTGTGGTTAGAAGCATATGTTCTTGTTATTATGACATATGGACTTCGATCATGCACTTGAGCATAATAAGCAAGCTAACGTAATACAATTTGTTAGAATTAAAGAAAATTAAAGAGCTCTTTTTGAAAAGTACATGTGCATATGATCTGTAGTGATCATTTTCAGTTAATTTGAAGATCTTTCATTTTTGAACGTTTATTATTTACTAATATTTTTTAAATTATTTTATTTGTCTTCAAGGTTACTATAAACTCACATTTTTCATTGGATTTAGTGGGAAAGAGATACAGTGAATGTAAAATGAATGAATACACACACACACACACACACACACACACACACACACACACACACACCGGTATTTTTATCATTATGGGTTCATTCCATAGGTGTAATGGTTTTTCTACTAAACAAACTGTATTTTCTATCCCCTTAGCCTACCCCCCACACAAAACCTTTTGCATTTTTAAATTTTCAAAATACTTTATTCTGTATGCTTTATAAACTTAAATCACCAAAAATTGTCCCCACAAGGTCAAAATTTACTGCTATTGCTATCCTTGTGGGCACATTTGTTGCCTATAACGTAGGGAATACCAGTTACACACACACAAACATGTTGGGTTTCTATTCTATCCCCCTAACATACTGTATATGTTTAGTTGTTTATATAAGTATGTTTAAAATATGAGGATGTATTGTATCAGATATGTGACCCTGGACGACAAAACCAGTCTTAAGTGTCAATTTTTCGAAATTGAGATTTATACATCATCTGAAAGCTGAATAAATAAGCTTTCCGTTGATGCATGGTTTGTTAGGATCGGACAATATTTGGCTGAGATACAACTATTTTAAAATCTGGAATCTGAGGGTGCAAAAAAATCAAAATATTGAGAAAAACGCCTTTAAAGTTGTCCAAATGAAGTTCTTAGAAATGCATATTACTAATAAAAATAAGTTTTGGTACATTTACGGTAAGAAATTTACAAAATATCTTTATGGAACATGATCTTTACTTAATATCCTAATGATTTTTGGCATAAAAGAAAAATGGATCATTTTGACCCATACAATGTATTTTTGGCTATTGCTACAAATATACCCCAGCGACTAAAGACTGGTTTTGTGGTCCAGGGTCACATATGAGCATCCATTGCAGTGGACATTTCTACATTGGAGAAGAGCAAATATCAAATAGGTCAAATTATTTTGTTAAGTAAAAAAAAAAAAAAAAAAAGTTGTTATTTTAGCAAAATGTGAAATGTTAACCCCAAAGCCATTTTGAAAGCTCAAAAGCATACTTAACATTTAAGTATCAGGTTGATTCATCATGACTTTTTCTAATCTTATGAAAACTGATTATAAACAAAATGTCATCTTGATAACATGCTTATAAAAAATGCTACTTTGCTAATGTTTGGGTCTCAGAGACCTCATAAAACGTAATAAATATTGAAAAAGTTGTAAGTATTTATTTGAAAAATAATTACATATAAATTATGTAATAATTAATTACTTTTTTCTACATTCAAATTGAGAATCTATTGTATAAAAGTCACATTTCTGAAAAGGGCATGCTTAATTTGAGCTCAGGCTACTGCTGGTCAGATATTACTGTCAAAGTCAGAGGAAAGAATTTATACAGAAGAATTCATAAGGAAAATAAAGTTGTTGTTTTAATAATATTATCATTTTAACATACAGCATTGTGTGCCTTGGGAGACCAAAACAAGACATAAGGTTTAAAAAGTATGTTTCAAAAAAGACAGTTTCTTTCCTATCAGTGAAAACTGTGAACCTGCATTCACTGCAAATGACAGATCGCTGGTTACCCCGAGGAGAATAAGAACAGATCGTTATCTTCTTTTCATCGTTATATATGATTAATCACTATCTGCCAAAGCCAGACACAAATCATTCTGGTACGTCACTGAAATATTTGTTGCTGTAATTCAGAGTGAGATGGAAAGTGATTCATTTTGTGAATTGTATTGTGAATCATGAAAGAGGCTGTTGAATTTTTTCGGTAACACTTTACAATAAGGTTCATTAGTTCATATTAGTTAACAACATTAGTAAACATGAACTAAGAATGAACAAAACTACAGCATTTATTAATCTTAGTTGATGTTAATTTCAGCATTTACTAATGCATTATTAAAATCACAAGTTGTGTTTGTTAACATTAATTAATGCACTGTGAACTAACATGAGCAAACAATGAACAACTATATTTTCATTAACTAACATTAACAAAGATAAATAAATAGTGTAATAAATGCATTGCTCGTTGTTTGTTCATGTTAGTTAATACATTAACTAATGTTAACAAATGACACCTTATTGTAAAGTGTTACCATTTTTTCTTTATTTAAAAATATAAGTACAATGTAAAAACATGCATGTACACAATAAGTGCATTGTACCAAATGATTAATTTAAATGTAAGTACATAGTAGTTAAGGCCACCTAATATAAAACGGGACCTTTTTTCTCTGGGAATGAAGTAGAGGCTTATTTCAGTAGCTATTATTGCTGTTCTTACAAATGCACATTGCTGACAGAGACGTAAAAAAACATAGTACATTTATAAAATCAATAGTATTGTACTCTAGTTCACCTTCAATGCATCTCCTGACAGATTCACACTTTACACAGAGCAACAACACACAGTGCACTGTAGAGAAAAATGAAAAAACTTTTTTGTCTATATGGCCGATTCTTGTTATGTCCTAATATTGAACTTTTCAACCTAATATTTTGAACTTTTGTCCTGAGCATTTCTAGGTGATTGTATCCTAATGGCATGATAGCCATGTAATTTTTAAATTGCTGCACTCTTTTATTAATATAAATTCTCTTTTATTAATTTTGGGTAAGGTAGTTGCTAAAAAGAATGCAGAAGTAAAGAAGGCAAGGATCTATATGCGCTCTAGGACTGGTGGGACTGAAAACGTGGTGTGCATTGCTTTGCTAAATCTATTTAAAAAAAATAATAATAAAAATCAAAGACAAGCACAGCACATACTTTCCAAATGTTGTCTAACAACTTTATCATATTGGAATATGATGAAAAATATTCAAATCATTTTTTGAAAGAGATTTGTTTTATTTATTGCACCTGTAAGCACTCCAAAGCTTTGGCAATATTTCAGGCCTTTACAGTCATTCCAATAAAGCTGTATTGACTTTCAGAGAATGAGAGAGATAGCACAAAAGCATAATCAGAGTGAAAATGTAAGCAGACAAGGAAAGGTCAGACCGGCAGCTGAATAGAACATCACAAATATGTTTCATCACAGTGTAATTGTTCAGCACTTCTCCACTGTTTTCCAGAAATTCTCATTCACAGTTATCTCTTCAAACCAGTTGCTATCTTGTGCAGTGACCACAGAGAACATAGAGATGTTTTAGATTACATTGTGCTCATAATTACATACAAAATCCACCAACATCAACAGCTGCAAACCCAAAATGCTTTGGCTTTGGAAATAAGGCTGTAGGTTTGGGGTTGGTAGGTTTTTTCAAATATTTTTGAAAGAAGTCACTTATGCTCTCCAAGGACGCATTTATTTGAGGAAATGCACAAGCAGTGTAAAACAGTAACGTTTTGAAATATTATTAAATTTAGAATAATTTTAACATTTTTAATCATTTTAAAATTTTGAACCCTAATAGTTCTTCTAACAGTTCTTCCCTAGCAAAAAGTTACCAATGACCCTTGACCTTTATCCATGGTATTAGCACAGGTATAGTTTGCGGCGCTCAGTTCAAAGTCCTATTGATTTCTCTCGATATGAGAGCAAGCAGCTCAGAAATGTGCAGCAGTCTGATATTGCAGAGGATTATGGCATGAGATTACTGATCCTATACAGGTTTATTTTGCCACTGTTGTCTTATGCCTGACGTGGACTGTGCGATTTTTATTGTATAGTTGTCTCTTGAGCAGACTCTTCAGGCTTTGGCTTGTTGTATGGTTGTGGGTGTCTGTCCTATGAACAGTTGGTGTGGCTCAAAGCCAGAACAAATTCTGTAGACTGCAGCCCCATCCTCCCGTTCCTCCGAGAACACTGTCAGGATGAGTTAATGGATTCTAGTAGTCAAGGATTTTAAATTGTTCTCCACATTTTCAGGAACTGTGATTCAATCATGACAACTCTCGGAAGATTATAGCTTGGTGATGGATATGACAATGTTAATGTATTTGGTCTTGGCAGAATAGATCTGCTACGCTGCTGCGGTTGAATTGCTGCCGTTGTTGGTTTTTGCTGTAGTTGTAGATTATTGCTGCTGC